>OW387148.1:38891002-41291002 GCA_936440205.1 Lepidonotus clava | reverse complement strand
CATCTTGTTACGAACAATTGTCCTTGAACTTAGTTCCTAATTCAGGGATGACAGAGAACACTTGTGTGAAAGGTCAATGTTTATTTAATCCAAATGCAATAATATGTGCCGCTGAGTTTCCTTTGACCAATGTCAGTCTGAGGGATTGTCCGCTCTACTCCTCACAAACCAGTACTCCTATCTTAAGTCACCTATCTATCTCTGCTCACACTCCCAAGTGTTACCCCAGTTCTCAAAGCCCACACATATCAGAGCTGCCTCATAGGCCATTATTTCACTCTAAAGAGTACAAGTACCACCATTTATATGCCAAGTTCTGTGACATCATCTACTCACTCTCCAATCGCATCGCAGATGTGCAAAAGTCATAATTACCAACATGTTGGTAAATATTATCGGTAATGTTAATTGAAATACGGCCTTTAGGTACCAGGGGACTGTAAATCCCAAACAATCCAGGGGATAGCCATGCAAAGTGTTAGACTTCTATGATCAACTCTTTTCATTTTATACATATTTTTTCAAATAAAACTGAGATGCACTGCCTGCATCTGGTAAAGCCTGCACAGTGCATTTTTGTGTATGTTAGGTTAATAGGAACATTCTTATTTAAGGGTTTTATATGGGGGACCTTTTACGGTAAAATCTAGACCCTTCCTTCCACAGTCATCACCCCCTCCCTCAGTCATGGTTGGCTGGCCCAGGAGGTCCCCTCCGACTACCGACTGGGAGAGGCACGGGTAGCCATGAAATCGACACAGGGTGACAGACGGTGAAAGGGAGCAGAGGTTACTAGTAAGATTTAGGCACGTACTAGTTCAGGTACTCTAAATTGGGCATTCCGAAACTGAACAATTTTATATTAAGCAGTGATAAAAGCATTCGTGGTGGTCACACCTATTTGATATTCTATCTTTCAATCATATCTGTCTCACCACTGTGTCATTATTTACTATATTTTAATCTGTGAACCTTGTGAAGCTCCCATTGAGATAGAAACATTATTTAGACATAACTACAATCTAAACCTTACATCAGTAAACCTATCTAAACTTAACATGTGTATGACGTCACAAGCAGAATACTTGAAAAATGTTAAACCGAAAACATTAGCAATATGTTATTCTCCTTGGTGTTCTTTAGAGGTGCAACAGTGCAAATTAAATGATTTTTTGATAAAATATGAGAAAAAACGGTTTTTTCAATGAATTTAGAAACTTGAGATTTTAATATAACGGCTATTATGTGTGACGTCAAACACAAACATCCTGTTTCAAGGGGTTCAGCATGTGATCTGAGATGTAGATAAGATTTTCCATATTCAAGATCAGTCTATACTTATAGCAATATTATATATCTATTCTTAAACATTGTATCTACTGTATATCGTGAGAATTTAACAAAATAATATTTTCACTTGCCCCTCTCTTTATATCTTCTGGTCAGGATCTGGTAAAGGGTAAGGTATGAGGGGACACATTTTAATCTTTTGAACTATGAGAATGAATTAATGAAGAATAGAGACAAGGGGAGGATGGAAACTATACTTCTTTATTAAGGATTTAACATCTTTGATTATGCATTGTTGAGCTATCATGTTAAATCCCACTACAGTTCAACATCATGCCAGTTATAAGGTTATACTGTTAAAGGAATAATTGTATTTTTTTTTACTGTATGTGTATTACATATTGTTTTCCGTTTAGAGTCTGCAATGGCAAATGACAAAGGCAGTATTGCTATGGCAATGTGGCCTTTGCTACAATCATGCCAAAATTGACAAGGTGGCCACTTTGCAGCAGGTGTGATTTAAGAAAAAAAAGACCCCACTATGTTGATTTCAGTCATTCCATTCCCCACTCCTAGACACAGCTGTGAAGTATATACAATGTATATGTGTTTGAATGATCAATATAAAGCTGTTCACACATTATGATAGGATCTCAGTAAATAAATATACTACAGTTTTACTGACAATAACAGCAGAAATACTTATAAATGTGTTTTTCAACCAGTCAGATTGATAGGACAAGTAATCTGTGTGCTGGTTGTTAGGAATGTATAAAGGGAGAGGAACTATTCCTAAAAGTTAGGATATTTTTCCTAATACATTTGTTTCACTTGATGATTTTGAATTAACCTTACATGATATTGGCAGTATAAAAAAACAATATCTTATCTATTTTGTATGTCCTATAATAGGCATGGCAAAATATGAAATCTAACTGGATTTTAGACAATGTTAGGCAAGTACTACCTCTATAGTTTGACTATCTCTATAGTTTAACTACTAAATCATCTCAATAACTCATTGATAGCTATCATGACTCATGTCCCACATTTCACATGAGGGTCATTCAATGTCAATTCAACCAAATTTCTATTATATGCATTTTTTTCCATTTCATACCCATACCATTCCACTCTATAAAATCTGCTGTAATCAAGCTTGATGGAGGGTACCTATAGGACTTAGGGTAGCAAAGATTTCAAGGCTCTTACTGCATATTCAGCAGAGATATGGGCCCACAAAGTTGGCATGAAAAATAAGGAGCTCAAATTTTCCTGCCAAATATGCCCCAACCTTGGGTCACAAAAATTGAAATATTGTCAAAGGTTTCAGGAATCTGATGTTCAAATTTGAAATATGTTTCCTCAACATGTTCAGAGGGTTTTAAGTCTGAGACGAAGTGTGCGGGACCCTCATTGAATTGACACGGAATGACTCATGAGCAGTTACAAGATTCACTCATGACAGCTAAAAGAGTCCATTATAGTTGACCTACACTACATGTCAGGGTTGCCCTATCATTGTATCAGAAATTACAGATGTCAGAAGCTAATAACACTTACAATGAATAATGCCCCAATGATGTAACAGCCTATCTGCAGCCGGCAGCAGCAGCACCTGTTGAAGCACATGGTGGCACGTCTCGTGACAGTAAGACACCTTAGGGTTGTCTTCTCACCAGGTGAAGTGAGCGCTAGTACCGGTAAGACACCTAAGGGTTGTCCTCTCAGCAGGTGAAGTTAGCCCACGTGACACTCGAGGGTTGTCCTAACACTGTGTTCTGTCTCTTTCTCTCATCTCTTCACCTCATCTGGCATCGGATGGCACTAGGACCACACTGTGGTGGGTTAGATGTGTCAGGTGCATGGTGCTTTTTACTTAGCCACACAGCGCAGCATAATCTATATTGTCAATTTGATAAAGGTACTTTTTGCATGTATGGGTGTTGTCTGTCATAAGATATTGGTATACAAATTTACATTTTAAGGGGTTTTAGACAATATTATAGAGTTTTGAAGTATGAAGAAATTATCATGAGATTCCCAAATCTAATTTGTATCATTCAAGACCCAGATGTCGCACAAAATGAAATCGAGATATGGGCCTTGGAAGGTGGGACACAACTTTCTTTAGAGAAAATTGGTATCTCATATAACTTTCTTTAAAAAATATTAGAGCCCTCAAGACATCTCACAGTATCTCTAATTTGGCCCCAAAGCCATACAATGCTTCTGTGCTCTGAAATAAGAAGACACTTCAGATCCTAGACTATGGTTCAGGGTTCGCCTTACAGTCTGCATCCCATCCAAGTCCCATGTTCCAGGTACCTGCAGAAAGAGCCTATGTGATTCTCCAATGTTGAAGTCAGGGCCCTCCCCCAATGGTATCTGTTTAAGAACTTATATGATTTTTTTTTACCGAGCAAACCAGGGACTAGGTGTCCATAGACCTGACATAGACATGATCCTCAACTAGAACCAGATGTCAATGCAGGTGCCACTGGCGAGGGAGATGGGCCTAGAAGGGGTAGAGGGAGAGTAGTTTCCTCTGCTAATTTAGAAATATAATGTCAACACATTTATTCACCCAAAGGTAAGTTTATTTGAGTAAGATATCTGCAGAAATTGTGATAGCAGACAACAATGAATGCCTTAAAGTTACCATAAAATAAAAGCTTCCGATTTATTTCCTTTTAGAAATATGTTCAGTGGAATCCAAGAAACCTTGGACTCATTCTCTTTCTTTGGTTATTTGAAAAAGAAAAAAGTGAATAAAGTAGCATCTCAAATTTTGTTGGCTAACAAAGATATCTGTTATCTTTAGATTGATACAAATGCTGCTGTGTGTAGTACAGTTTGGAAAGAAGAGAACATGGAGCTGATTGTGCTCTACCTCGGACACTTACAGCTGGGGCCATGAGTGGGCCACAATAATTATGGTCAACAGAATATAAAGACATGGTTGTTTATATCATGGGTGTTGATCATGGGTAGCCGACGGGTCCAAGCATCAGCTCTCATCGTGGGACATGATCTCTGATGATGTCACACCCTCATGATGACGTCACTACTTGTGATCAGCCGTCTCCACCCCATCGTAGCGCACTGCACCCTGTGAGGGATTCACCTGGGAAATAGCAGGAATCAGGTAAAGTCTTAAAGTTGCATTCTGAACTAGTTCCCCTGAAATCTGAAGTTTTTCTACATTCTATGGAATTGGATATATCTCCGTCAGTTCTATCTAACACATAAAGAATGAAATTTTAACTATTTCTAATTTAGTCAATAATTTGGTTTTGATGAGTGAGTGGAGTTTTGGTCTCCAGATATAATCTTTCAAACTTTTAAACTGAACCTCCAGGTGGCTCCAAAGGAGGGGAATCCCAATAGTTTCACTAGTATTGGTTCTGTTGAGAGCTGTCAAAAACTAGTTTAATGTAATCTGATAAATGGCAATTTGCCGATCATTGACTAATATGATCTTTAGTTGTAGAATGTGCAAACTTAATAAAGATTGAATCAATCAACATTCTAAATCTCTCTGTATGAGACTGACTGGGCCCACTGTTTTGCCTAGTTACCATGACCCCTGAAAGTGAAACTGGGAAACCCCCTACAGACTGGAGTATGCTATGAAACAGTTGTAACTGCCATTTCTCAATCTAAAGGGAGAACATGATCAAAATATGGATTTTATCACTTCAATGAGCTAAGTAAGGACACAGTGAGTTCTAACTAAGTAAGGTGTTCAGTGAGTATAGGCTACATCAATATACAGAATTACAAATTTCTATGATCTAGCTCAGAATGCAGTTTTAATACATCTTCTAAATAATGGATAGTATTACAGTAAATGATGAGACAATGATAGTTGGGTGGAAATCTCAGTGGATGTTGTATTACAACAAGCTGAGAAAATTGTCCCAGAATAAAAAAAGAAAACTGGAAGTTGACAGAGGACAGAGGAGGTGTTGCCCAGATGAATGTCAGTTGGTGTCTGCAGGTCTCGCAGAACTAAATGTGGCGTCATCTGCCAGTGTCCTACAACTTTCTGTCCCGAAATGAAGGGGATGCCAGTCTCTGAGTGGCTGATAATGGGATAAGATAAAATGATAATGCAGAATTTAAATTCACTTGATACCCCCTACTATTTCTGAGTTATTCCATTAAAAAGAAGTTCATGATTAAGGGTTTTAGGTCAATGTCAGTAGGGTTTTAAAATGGGCCCTGTGCCCCATGAATTTGGTCGCTGCAAAAGTGCCAAAATGAGGGTAGGTCAACATCTGGGATGCTTGCTCAAAATTTTCAGGGTCAACCTACCCTGAAATTTTGATATGTTGTGTGCCAAAGAGGCCACAGTAAGTTTCTGAGTCAATTTCATGTGGGTCAACGTTCTGAATATTTTTTTCCTCAGGATCCGTTATATTAAACTATACAGGAAAACAATTAGTTTCGTGAGACCTGGAGGGCCAGTGGCCTGTGTTGGTGCCACCTCAAGTCTCTGACACCAGGTGGTGCTAGTGGAGCCAATGCAGTGGTGACACCTAGCTACAACCTCCATCCTCTGCCAGTATTTATATTTCAATATCTAGGCTCTATATATTGAGCCCATTCTTGGTACATCAACATGATCTTTACATTTTGAGGATATTTAAGAGTATAGAGAGGTTATCAGTGGGCTTTTTAGTCAAATTGCAACAGTTTTTCAAATATTGTTTGTTGTTTAAAGTGTTATTATGACAAAAATTAAAATGCAGGTTTTTCCCTATCTAATAGAGCAAATCATAACAAGAAAAACGTTTGGTCTTTTTTTACAATTCTTTTTCTGGGAACATTATAACAAATCTGATATGGTACCTTGAAATGAAAGTGAGACATCTACCATCACAAAATACAAGTTAAGAAACAAATCATTGTGTTCTTGATTGATTTTCTCTGCCAATTCTCAACCAACTAATATTTATTGTATTGCATTATTCAGAGGGCATATTCAACAATGTATGCAACTACTGTGAATAAATCAGAATAACGACTCTCTATCCTTGAGGGAGTATCATCATCCAACTTTCGTAATCTTAAGGCTTACAGCTACTGTCTTTTAACTAATGATAAAAGAGTGGGTGCACTGTTTTACTCTTTTGAAATGTCATCAAGTATGTCATGCCATAAATCTAAAATGCCTATGTATTGGTTACAATGTAGCAAATGGCGACACTGCTCTTTTAATGGACTTCAAGTACAATAGTAATAATGAAACATGAAGCCATTGACTATGTTTACAATAGATAACATATTTCATAGAATAGTTTTTGTGATAATGCATATACAACAATTTTTGTATAACACTGATGGTGGGATGTGGGTTGAAAATGGGACTGTGCTGACTTCCACATTCAGAGTTGCCAAACGCATAGAATATGTTACAAAAGGCACTACATGAGAAACCTACAAAAAACACTCATGGGAAGGGTCAACCACGTGTGAAAGAAGTTATATCATGCTCATTTGATACCTTGGATTTTAATAGCATGGCATTCACCCAAGTCATTTTCAATTCAGATTTAAATCTCTAATTTGCATGAGAATCAAAGACAATAATCCATACCTTATTGAACTCTTCATACTCCTGACAGTCGTTCCTGTAGAAGGATCTCACGGCACTGAAGCAGTATATCTGGAGAGGATGTCATACAAGTATTAAAGGAGCTGTATCATCTGTTGGGTTTTAGGGTTAGGGATGCCCATGTTAGGCTGAACATGACATCAACATGTTTTGACCTTTCAGAAAGTTACCTGAGGTCGTCAATAGATGGTCATGAATTTGGCCCACTTATAAATGGTTAAAATGCATTAAATGCAGATGTTAGCTACAACAGTACTTCTCCTTTAAAGCTGATGAATCTGAACATTAAATCTTGATAATACAGTATTTGATGCTCCAAAACTAGAACTGTTAAGTCAATGTGCTTACACAGAAATTTCAATTGCTGAAATATGAAGGTAGCAAAAGGGGAATTTCACATAGAATAAATTTCAAATATATATTCTAAGCATCAATGATGTTTCTTAAGACATTTTACTCATTTAACTGGTCAATGTAGCCCTTATAAAACCCTGGAATGTTGCCCTGCTTATCCCCAAACATAGAGGCTGGACCTATAACCAGAATATACTTTCATTTGAAAGCAACAAAACTTTCATGACTATTGTTTCCCAGCAATGGGAGATGTGGCTACCAGTTGTTTCCAAAGTGTGTTGCCCCGTGAAGGCCCCTGTGCATAATAAAAACAGTGAGGGTTTTGTTGGGAAATGTCAAATTCTTACTGTTGTGCCAAAATCCATTATTAATTTTCACCCACTACTACTCATTTTTCTGGGCCAAATATTTCACCATTTGTAGACCTAAGAATGTATTTTTCAAAACCATCTACATAATTAAAATTGGGCCAAAAGAATAGCCACAATTTAACAGCGGGACCCATCGCAACAGGGACGTCCTTGTGCAACGATGTCCTTGTTATGAGGGTTTGCTTATGCAACAGAGCACAGACGAATGTAACCCTTACAATCAGCACCATCTCCAGAATGTTGGTGATCACGACCCCAATTTGAGTTGTTTGACCTTGGACTGAAATAAACAAAGAAATGTTAGCATCACTAGAAACAATCACAGAACAATCTAAAGTTCTAAGTACATATATAGTACTGACCGAGGTGGGATATCAAAATAGTTATTCCCTGGGTATTCCCTAGTTATTCGAGGGCCGTAGCGTAGCGCAGGCCCAAGACCCTGTGAGACCCAGGGAATAACTATTTTGATATCATACTCGAGGTCTGTACTGAATTTATTTCTTTACCCATAAATCTATAAATCTGAAATCCCATTGAATACGTTATGTACTATCTATTTCAGTTTTTTAATCATGAAAATTCACTAAATATCAGCAGCGATATCAATAGACAAAAGTTACGCCAAAATGTAAACAAACGGCTGCATCATGCGACCTAGCAACGCGACCTAGCACTGCAACCTGAGGTCTGTGCTCGATTTATTTCTACCCCATTGAATCTGTAAACCTACATATAGTTTCTAAGCGTTCTTTTCTCTTCAGTACACTTTTTAAATTATAAAAAAAATACTAAATATCAGCAAAATACCTAGATACCTAGATATCGGCAAAATACCTAGATTCCAGTGCTGAGCCCTGATTGGCTAATAGCAATAGGGGGCGTGGCTTAACTAAAAGTTTTTCCCCTGGCTCCCTGCATTTCTATTGGTTTTGCCTTATAAAAGGGGGCGTTGCTCTGGTTTCCTTGGTTTTTCAGGGGAATAACTTTTTGTTATTCCCCTGCTCTCTGTACTTAAGAGTTTAAACCAGGGGAATATCATTTTTGTTATTCCCCTGGTTAGAAAACGTCAGGTTTAAATAGGAATCTACAGAAACAACTACCCTACTCATGAAATAAATAGCACAATTTGCAGAACAACACCTTGAAAATCACTTTATCAGAAGCTGTCTTCTGTTTTTGACATAGGTAAGAGATAAAGAATTACAATAATGATCGGTTTTCAAGACAAAAGTCATCTTGCCATTCATACATGTTTCATTCTGTCTTGTTTTATGTAAGAAATTAACAGCAACTTACCCAAGACAACAATGGAGAAAACAATGCCCAGTGTTACCAAAACACAAAACACAATCGCCATCACCATCCACGGCACCAACAGACCCTTACGTTTCTACAACATACAATAACATGTTACTTGGACTAGCCATCCAGCAGATCCTTACGTCTCTACAACATATAATAACACGTTACTGGGACTAGTTATCCATGGCGCCAGCACACCCTTACTTCTCTACAAAATACAATAACACGTTAGCGAAACTAGCCATCCATGGTGCCAGCAGACCCTTACGTCTCTACAACATATAATAACATGTTACTGGGACTAGCCATCCATGGCACCAGTAGACCCTTACATCTTACATCTCTACATCACACAATAACACTTTCTGCACATCAATTTCTTTGTCAAAAATTATTAAGCCCCATACCCACTAGGTTATCTTGCCATTGACGGGTGACGGGCGACTGGGAGAATTGCCAGTAAAGTTGTTGGACAACTCAAGATCGCCGGGTGACTCCCTGTGGGTATAGTGTGGATTCTGGGTGTCTGCTGATTTTACCGTTGATTTACTGGCAATCCTAATCTCCATCGCCTGTCACCCAGAAAGCACACCATATCCAAGTGGAATTGCCTGGTAACTATAATCACCGGGCGCCCATCACCCATCGATTATGTAACCCCCAGTGGTTGCCCGTCGCTCATCAGCAAAAAATCACCTAGTGGGTATGGGGTTTTAAAAATTCGTTTTACCACAAGTGGATTGACATATCTAAAAGCTCTTCTTTTTTATTCTGGTAGAGCAGATACATATAGCTAGACTAACACAGAGAAGAAATGCTCCAATATCTTTAGCTAAATTCCAATTTCACAGGACAAAATATGATTATGAGGAAATGTGTGCCCAACTGACCTGGTTAGTACCGGCGACAAGTAGTACAGCGCTGATGAGGAACAGGGTCTCCACCCCAATCATTATGCCAACTGCGATGACCACTGGCAGGTCTAGAAAACAGGCAGCAGGTGATCAGAGACTTCATAGCAGGGGAAAGTAACACTTTGCCCATGGGTGCTCAAAAAACAACAAGTTAATATCTTACCAGGCAAGAATGTAATGTTATTATAACATTGCAGTAATGTTCTTTTTCGTTCTGGTTGTGTTATTTTGATGGCACCCAACAATGTCTTTAGATCATTGCGATGTTACGCTATGATGTTATTATAACATTCTGGTTACATTAGTTCGTGAAAAAATAAAGTTATTATAACATTCTGTATTGGCAAGGTCTCAACCCCTCCGCCCCCCCCCCCCCCCTATTTTTTGCCAAATTTAGATTTTTTCAATGTAAAATTCTAGCCCTCGGATGAGGCGCCTCAAATCCAATATTGAACGCTATTGTTTGTTTAGGGTATGGTATTACTATATGGGGTAACTAGTCCATTGTTTCGTAGTGTCTCTTTTTCATGTTACCATAAGAATTACTTGCTAGCTAGTGGTAGAGCTAATCACACTCCGGGCGTTCAGATCCAAAACATGAACAAATCTTTGGAGAAAGTCAGTTTTATTGTGGAATATCAAATCTTCACAAGGCCAGTGTAGTTGTTATAAAATACAGTCCTATGAATAAAGATCATTCATTGACCAGGAGGTAAGCTTCCTTAGTTAAGTCCGCCCATCTCCATATGGCCTTACAGACTGAAGTAGTTCCAATGTTAGTCGACAGATGTCACCAGACGCTAATTCTATCCAAACCCTGGATCCTCAAGATCCATGTTGATCCAAATGTATATCGGTTAACTCTGCCCCTAACCAGCTGTCATCATTCTTATATCCCTTTGATTATTGATTTTTCCCTTCAGGTAGTGCTGCTGCAGATAGACTGTATTCACCTGCCATTGCCGACATGGGTTTACTATACCCATCAGAGGCGCTACCCATAATAGTTTTACTATATAGAATTCCCTTTACAATTTTGAAATGTTTAATGATATACTTTCTGCAGTCTGGTGACCTTCTATTAATTTACCATTCCATTCCTGCTACTTGTATGCACAAGGTATTTGATTGATACCTCAGTACAATATTAGGGTCCCCCCCCCTTCTGGAAATATCTGAATCCGTCACTGTAACTGGTTCATTGTATCTCCCTAATGTTGGTTTATAATACTGCATTTATCCATGGCCAAAATTATTACATCTTTTGTAAATAAAAATGTCTTAGTTATAGTTTCTAAAATAATCCACCAGGTGGGCACCTAGTTGTACCCCAGTGGTCACCCAGATTACCTTTGAATAATGTTGGAACTGTGATGTCATTTTCAAGATGTCAAGGTGAAGAACCTACCATTCTCCTGCAGGGTCTCAAAAATGAAGTAGCTCATCCAGGAGATGTTTAGGATGGCCAGGGCCTGTTAAGAAAAAGGCATGAGAGGAATTATTTCCTGAGGGCACCTAGATTTGTGTTGAAGTATTACGGGTAAATATGGGTGTCTGGGGTGATTTCTCAAAAACTGTGACAAATTTATGAAACCCATATGGTGGTTAGGGTGCTGTATCAGGACCATTATGAAACTTTAAAAACCCTATGTCACCGTATCAACTTCAGACATATGGACATCTGAAAAATGACTGTTTACTATTGGAGCCTATGGGGAAAATTAAATTTTTCAACATTGAAAAATAAGTAACTGATTTTTACTTAAAACACTGAGAATATGTGGGCAGGCCCGTAACGGATATTTTAGGCCAAAGAAAACCATAGATCACCATATAAAATCTAATTCTATCCCCAAAATGAAGAAAAAATGAAGAAAAACTGCTTAATTAACTCCTTTTGACCTTTTCATTGTTATTCACAAATTCATATTCATCATTCCTAAATGTTCCATGATCTATAACTGAAATTTCAAGGTAATCCTGCAATGAAAATAAAATCATACCAGGTGACACTATGACACTATGCTTGCGGTACCATGAATAACACATGTACAAGCAAACTGACACAAACATGCTTGTGGTAGGGTGCTGCAAGGTAGAATATAGGAAATACTTGTGGTACTTGCTTGAGGTAGGTGCTGCAACAAATTATTTTGTATAGGTTTCTATGGATTTCTTGTGGTGACTGATACCAACATGTTGGTTTCTGCAATGCAAGCTACTGGCAGTGGCTAAAAAAAGTGTGGCAAATGCTACCTACCACAAAGTGGAATGTGGTCTTTAGAGTTCGTTGAGATAAGTATGGCAGCATAACCTTCACAGTAGTAAAGCAGTAATGTGTTTTCCACTTTCACAAAGTATTTTGGCAACATTAATTTTTGAGGATGTCTTGAATTTGGTGCCAAATCAGGAATTACAAAATTGAAAATTATTTTACCTTCATGGACGATACTGTCACTTTAATACTGCATGCATCTCTGTGTATGAGCTTCCATTGTGGTTTTTGAATTTAAATGATAAAAAAATCATCTTCATTCTTGATACTTTTGTTATAACACATATTGAAACCATTTTAAAAAGTGTTTTAAAAAAGTAATATATTCCAAAGATGACAATTCTACATAAGTAATAATCGTAATTACATGATATTCCATTCATTCATGCCGCATTATCTTAGATAACCATGCCTGTTTGAACACTGTCATTTAAACTATTTTGGAGCCTAGTGGTAATAATCAAAGGTATTGTGATAAAAATTTCATCCATTTTAAAAGTTGTCATATTGTATAGGATGAAGATTATATCTACTGAGTTATAGATAATCGATATTGGAACCAATTCAACCTGTCTAGATGTTTTAGCAGCTGAAGACCATGGTACTTTTAAGGAATGGTCAGCCATCTTCGATTTTGAATTGACCAGTGACCTCAAATACAAATAATGAAATTCTCTGACACTTACTCTCCCAATTTTGACATTTGACACCAACTATGTCTCTGTAGTCATTTTAGAAGCTGAGATATATATGATTTCTTATAGCAAAGGTAGACCATATTGGTTTTATGGCCCCCATGTCTGTCCTAGTAATATTTCAAGTTGTTCCCCTTTCAGATTTCAGTCATTCTATTCCCCACTCCTGGACACAGCCTTGTGAAGTTTACACAGTGTGTCAGAAAGGTCAATATAAAGCTGTGCACACATTATGTTTGGTTTTCAGTAAATAAATGCAGTACAGTTTTACAGTGAGATGCATTAACAGTGCCAATATGTATAAATGTGATTTTCTACCAGTCAGTTGTATAGTCTGTTGGTTGTTAGGAATGTATAAAAGGGGAAGGGGGGTGAACTATTTCTAAAAATTAGGGTATTTTTCTGCTACATTAGTTTCACTTGATGATACCTCAGTTTTTGAATTGACATTACATGGTATTGGCAGTATGAAAATTATTACTTATCATTTTGCAAGGTACTACAAAAGGGAAAGAAAAGAAGAATTCTAACTGGATTTTAGATAATGTTAGACAAGTACTACCTTACAAATGTTATTGTTCTGCCTCAGATGAAACTAATGTAGCACAGCTCACATTATCAATACAAGATTCGCTCATGACAGCTGAAATAATCTGTTATAGTTGAACTACACTTCATGGCAGGGTTGCCCCATTATTGCACCAGTTACTTTTCCATCCGCCAGAAGCATTGAGGCATCTCCAGCCAAAACACGCCAGATGCATTGAGGATCAATCTTCTTTTTTTTATTGTGAATTTAAAGTTGAATATTCATGAAAAAGTTACAGTTTCTCTTTTATGATATTGAAATCATCCATAAAGTGGCATATCTAATGATGCACAAGTTGGAATAAGCTTTTTTCCATTTCATATTTAACTTAATATTGGTCTATACATGGGTATCACAATGTATGTGGCATGTTTTGGGACTATCTAATATAATAGACTGGCAGTTTTTCAATCTTGAATGAAAGATCATGTGGCATAGGGAAAGGGTTAACAACACTCACAATGGAAAATGCCCCGATGACAAAACAGCCCGTCTGCAAGCGGCAGCAGCAGCACCTGTTGAGAACACACATGACTCTTGATGGTAAGACACCTGAGGGTTGGCCTGTCACCTGGTGAAGTTAGTTCATGTGATGATGAAGGAAGCTGACTTCTTTGTTTCGTCTCTCTGAACTCTATGCCTCATCCGGCATCACATTGTGCTCGAACCACACCACCGATATTATAGTTCAATGGAAAGATTAATGACTGTATTACTTTTTTTGTTGTGACTGTCGCTGATAGTGGCGCCCCCTATGAATGTTTATGCAAACCGTTACAATGCATCGTCTGTTTTGCCATTTTTGTGATGTTATCGCCGTTTGTTTATGTTTTGAAAAAGATTGAAAAATGCTCACTGATTTATTTTTTGTATCTGGTAACACGGATCCTCATAGGGGGCGCCACCATCAGGACGTTCATAGAAATCATGTAAGCTATAGTCCGAGTCACATATCATTGTGTAGCTATAATATTTTTGACCACACTCAGGTGGGTGGGGGATGTCAGATGGGTGCAGCTATTTACTTAACAACACTGCGCAGCATAATCTATATTGTCGGTATTGTCCATGTCAATTTGAAAAAGGTGTTATTTGCATGTATGGGTGTTCCCTGTCATGAGATGTTGACATTATGATTTACATGATAAGGGTTTTGAGACAAAATTGGACAGTTTTGAAGTGTACATGGCAGTAACCAAGAGAAAAAAGATTATCATAGGAGATTCCTGAATCTAATGTCATGAAACTATCTAAGTCATAGCCTACGTTTAATTAGGACAATTTAGTAGACTTCGGCAATTTACTAAAGCTGACATAATTATGGCTTTGTTGAAACCTATCATTACTATAAATGTTTAAAATGAAACACTCAATAACACACAATTTGACTGACAAGATTGTAAATAAGATAAACAAATGGTATCGACTAATTTTCAAAATATCATAATACAATTTTTTCACATATATTTGGTGACAGTTTTAGACTACAGGTTTATTCACAGTAGCTGATGCTATTGAAATAATAGTTTAGACATAAGCACATCTTCAATAACAGTTATCAGTTAATAAGTACAACACTTAGAAGGTATCAAAAACACAATGGTATGGTGTAACTTATAAGTTATATAGTTCCCCATTTATAATAAAAAGAAAAACAATGGTCATATGTAAATCAGACATAACCATAAATCTGACGAGTAGTTTTAGGTGCAGTATTGATCTTTATTTTGAGCAAAATGACCAAAATGAATTAACTGTTAAGGGAAATTCCCTCCCCTAGCATTCTGATGACAAAGGTCCTTTGTCCACGATACTTCATGGAGTCATTCACTAAAATACAGCAGAGAGCAGTACTGTGATGGCGGACAGCCATCTTGAAGGGAGGAACCAGTGATTGTAAAGCTATACACCTTTCCCACGAAACTGCGCAGTCCACCAGTCTGCCAACTTTTAGGGCTTTTTGGTAACTAGGTCACATTTAATACACCAGGGGGCACCACCTTAAAGGGAGCCAAACACAATGTAGGGTCAAAATTTTGTAAATTCTATTAACTATTGAAATATATACTATGGCCAAAGCCTAGGCCTATGGTAAAATATAAACTGTGAATACAGACTTAAACTGCATTTAAATACATAAAAACTCTTCCCAGGTCAATTTTGGTGAGCCACCAAAATTGGTTTGTTTACAAACATTGCTGTTTTCAGGCATACATGATGTGAAACTTAAGGAATTTAAGTGAAGTTATTATTATTTATACTGTGCCAATGGCTAAAGTTAGACTCTTAGAATGTATTTTCATAATAATTTCAGTTTTCAAAATTTTGTCATATTTTGACACAACATTGCTTTTGGCTCCCTTTAATGAGGAAGGTGTATATTATGTTATCATGATCCTTACTGTCCAGGGAGTGTTCATGCCGATTCTTATAGCCATTCCTATAACAGTTTCTTTTTTTATAGATAGTTTTCTAAATTCCACTGACTGATTCCTGCCTGCACCTGGAGCACCTTGCACAGAGCATCTGTCTGTGTGTGACGTCACAAACAGATAATCTTTTAGATATGCAGATGTAACACAATCTGATGATCCTAATGGCTTTAATTTATCCTAAAATGTTCTAGATTATATGATAGAATAAGTTATGGCAAAAATTCACAACTTTAACGTCTTTTAAATGATTTCAAAATTCAAAATTTCTAAATAATGTATTTTGTGTGTGACGTCACACACAAATGTGTCTTTTTCTTAGCATCAGAGGAATATCAGGCTCCTTAAAGTTAGAGCCCATTTTTGACATGAATTAGTCAATTAATGGCATTGAAATTTGGTATACTCTTATGTAAGCATTAAATCTCACATTTAAGTGTAAAATAAACAGAATTGATATTTTGAAATTTCACTGGCTCCTCTCTCTGAAGGGAATCAAAAGCAATGTAGGGTCAAAATTTGTCAAATTCTGTTAACTATTGAAATATATTCTATGGCTATAGCTTAGGCTTGTGGTGATATGTAAACTGTGAATGTAGTCTTAAACTACATTAAAACACATTAAACTTCGTCCCCGGTCAAATATGCTGCACTCCCTCCTCCCTCCAGATTATGACTGCTATTGGAGCTGGCTAATATCTATCGGAAAAAAGTAATGGAAAATAGCAAATAGCACCATTATGGGTCTTTTCACAATAACAGTTCCTACTGGTATGAAGCCATCAGAGATGTATTGTGCACACCTTACTTCCTACCTTTGAGGCCATAGTAAGCGCTAAATGGTCAACTTAATGCCCTATTGTTGAAATAATCCCAATCTGACGTAACACTGTATGGGTTATGAACTGGTCTGGGCTGCTATTGTTCAAATCCATTAGAACCCTCCACATCAGTGGTTCCAATGATTAGTCCTTGTGAATAAGGACAATGAGCCACAAATATTGCGCTGTTCACCTCTGTTTCGCAGTGTTGCCAGTATAACTAATCCATTAGGCCACTTAATTGTACCTTACCTATTCACAAATCCGAAACCTGTACAGAATGTTTGTAACAAACTATACATGTTTACGTTGTGCATGTACTACCACTTACACTGTATCAGTAACTCAGGTCCGAACTGAGAGAATGTAAAAATGACATATAAGTCAGCCTTGACTTTTTGACTGTCAATAAAATTTATTCTACTATTACTACTATAAAATTGTGGCCACGTGGAATTCCCACTTTGGTGACATAAAGAGGAAAATCATCAATATATATAAGAGAACATGTTTTAATGTTTGTTAATATACTTGATGATACCTATTGTAACATTTATGCAGACGATACTGTTGTGGTTGAGAGTGGTGATAATAAGTCTGATGCATGCGAAATGAGTAATGTTACCCTATGTCGAATTGCTGATTGGTGTGATAATGATATAGTTATAAACCAATCAAAAACAAAGCATATGTTGTCAGGTTCCCGATACAGAATTTCATATGATGATGTAGATGTACAATTAGGTACTCATGTGATAGATAATGTTGAAATATATAAATATTTGGGTATCATGCTTGACAAATTGTTAACGCTTGATAAACAATTGTCTGTAACAATAGGTTTGGTTAATGATAGATTGACTACACTTTCTATAATAAGTAAATACTTTGATAAAAAAAAAGTCTGTTATTATATAAACAAGGTATACTGCCCTTAATTGATTATGTGTCGCTGGTAACAGATTCTAGTATGCAGCGTTTAATACTGAAACTGCAGCCGTTGCAAAATAGAGCTACAAAAACTTGTTTGAATATAGTCGATAGAGTACCTACTGCAGATATGAATAGGTTTCATGAAAATGTAAATTAAATTTTGTTGAAATTAAATGATAGAAGAAAAATGTTGATGCTCAGATGAATGTATAAGCTGAGCAAGACTGTTGCAAATATTGATGAAGTAAGACCAATGATTATGTTACGGGGTCATGATAAGGTTAAATTATTTAAACCATACACTGATAGTGCAAGAGTGCTAAAAAGCCCATACTACTTAGGGTGTAAGCTTTGGGATCAACTGTGTGATAAGATCCAACATTCAGAAACTATTGCCCAATTTAAGTGTCCATTGAAATCTGTTGACCTAAAGACATTGCATTTATAGTTTATTGATATCATTTAATAAATATTTTTACTATGGCTACAATATTTACATTCTATTTGTGTTATTTGTTATATGTCAATGTACATTTATGTAGTTTAATGCTGTGTAGAACTGAAAGATGAAAATAGTTTTGTATGTAAACTGACTGTATATGTATGATTAATGCTATCAGAAGAGCTCTGTATAAGAGAGATAGAATAAATACAAAATAAATAAATAAAAAAAAAATCACCATGCACAACCGAGTTCCTCAGCCGGGAGGCGAACCCCTCTATCCATGTTGCAGTCTGGCACCCTAAAGGCTATATTCCACGATGCGTTCAGTGGCACTTGGGCTGCCTTTAATTAGGAAACGCATATAGCTTGCGTTTCAGATGCATTTCAGATACCAACATGTTGGTATCTGAACGCATGTAAACTTGCATTTCAACGCAAGTTAAACTTGCTTTGAAACGCAGGTGCCCCTGAACGCATCATGGAATATAGCCTTTATAGCGTGATCCTATTTTGGTTATCACAACATACTGATCATGACCACGTGGCTATAAAATGAATGCCATATCTATAAATTTTACATGATAATAATTGTTGATCATGGGTCAGTGAGTTTATCTAAGTGAAATTGCATAGATAATCGTTTTAAAGTGGTCCAGAAATGGGAAAATTTTACATCCTTTTTCATCCATTTATGATAATTTCCCAAAGTTTAAAACTACAGGAATATTAGCTCTAGATCTATATATTTTGCATACTTTTTATTGAAATAAAATCGTAGAACCGCCAGAATTCAACTTTAACAATAACAGTGGTGTGGCTGTTGCAAGAGCACAAGGACAACTCCCGTGGCCCATTGCACAATGAGTTTCGTAACAACAAAATTAATATTATTAAAGAAAATAATATTTTCGTAACAACGATGGTTTTGCAACAATTTTTTTCTATATTTAGATTGCCCCCAGAGAGCTGTAACTTTTACTGAATTTCCTCAGAATTTTTCCCTTTTTACATCAATTTACATAATTCAATTCTATTCATTAGAACCAGAGATATTACTATTTTTGTAAAATCATAACAACGAAACTTTTTGCTAAGATATCTTAACTTGATCCTCACAACGAAATTCTATTGTGCAACGGGCCACTGCTGTTGGTGAAAGACCCCACAACAGCGAGACCCATTATGCGACAGAGCACAGTCAATATGACTGAAAGTGGCCAGCCAACATGGTCTATTTACCTCTTAGCAGGCAGACATTAATTGGGAGAAGTACTTTGGGCTGTGTAGTGTTTTCCTGGTTATTCTCTAAGTGCAGTCAAGTACTATCAAAGATCTATAATTAGCTACGCTAGTGAGTCCTTAGTACTATTTGACACATGGCTCTGGTCCAAGTCATCTATGAAAAGAGCACTTTGAACAGGATTATATCAAATCTGGGTCTTATGGCAAAATAATAACGTTAATTGATACAAGTAAGGAAGGTAACGATGGTAAAAATAGCAAACTTATCAATTATTTACAATAATTGAGACCTGGACCCATACAAATCTTAGAAATAAATAGATAATCTATGTTTGGATTTTAAGCATGTAAAATGCTAAAAAGAAGACCTTTCAATGTTCATAATACCGCAAAAAAAAAACATCAGCAGAAAACAATGCAACTAACACCCCCTGACTATGCCCGCCATCCAACTAACTGCAAAGTATCTCAATGCGAATCCGGAATGTGAATCCTGAAAGCAAATCCGGAATGCGAATCCAGAATGCAAATCCGGAATGTGAATCCGGAAAGCGAATTCATTTGGTTTAAGATTTATGCTTAAAACTCCAGGAACTTTTGACTCCGGTAAATCTAGGCAAATGTGGAATGCAAATCCAGAAAGCCAATTTGGAAAGCAATTCTGGAAAGCATATCCAGAAAGAATATAACTCCAGGAACCTGTAACTCTAGTAACTCTAGGCAAATCGAAATGCAAATCCAGAAACCAATCCGGAAAGCGTATCCGGAAAGCATATTAAGAAAACATTACTCCAGGAACCTGTAAGTCTATGACCCTGTAACCTAAGTACATAATATGCTTGTACCCTCATGCCTTTAAAGCCTATGAGAACAAGCAGGAATAGGCTGGCACCAGTGGCAGCTCGACCCATTCCTATCTGTCCCCCAGGACAAACTTAGCAACTTCTACAATCACAGCAAACTTGGGACCAGAATAATTAGGACCTACTTAAGTCTCTGAGTCACTTAATTATAAGTCAACGTGCAGACCGTTTTAAGAAGTCACTATATATTTTAAACATTTCATGTTTACACCAGTTTTATACTAAATGCTATTAGGCTTATGTGTTTTTGTTGTTGTTGTTGTTTGTTTTTTTCATAAAATTGGACGAGCATATTTGCATTTTCCATCCATGTTATTGTACTAATTTGAAACCTGAACAAATTTAAAATAATCATTTCTATCGTTAGGTGACATTGACTTCAGACCCACTATAATTATATGGTACCTTTTTGTTCTTTAACAATTTGGTTTCATCTTTGTTGTCAGTACTTTTACTAAGCCACAATTAATAAAATGTTGGAAGCTACACTGAAGAGTGTTGATGACTTGGTTTTATTAATCAGACGTGTTATAGTCGGCGAATCAACTAGTTTCGGCTTTTCATGGCCTTCATCAGGATTGGAATTATACCTCGAAATTAGTCTGGTATATCAATAATTAACAGTGTTGATTAACAGTGTGAAATTAACCCTGTAGATTAACAGGGTAGTAATTACATGGTTGATTCTACAAGTCAAAACCTTTTGTGTTTTTAGTTATTTTGAAAAGTAACAATAAAAGTGGAAAGTCTCTGTCCGTTGTTTCTGGTATATTTAGAGTAAATATATATATATTAGAACGATAATCTGTTAACTTCTTGGTTAAATAGTGAAAACTACCAACACCACTAGGGTGTGAAACAATGAAGAGAGTTCAAATCGTAGAAAAAAAAATTCTCGTAATACAATTACAAAGGTCTGAGAGTTATTCACTGGCTGAGAGTTATTATTTTTTGAACATATCTATACTCAATGAGTAATGTTGAGACCAGACTACACTTAATTGTGTTTGTTTTTTGTTTTACACAGTACAGATTATTTCTTTGTCTTGGTGGAACTGTCTGTTCAAACAGCATACTAGGTGGACATCCTTGGAAATTCAGGGCCAATTTTTCCTGTTTTAGAGCATCATTGGAATTGGTCAGAAGTTTTTTCTTTGGAGTCCACCATAGTGCAGCCCACATTATATTGCTGAATACTATATATAACCTAATAGGCACGTATTACCTGAGAGGCCGTCCATAAATGATGTCACACACTAGGGGTCGGGTGGGTAGGTGGAAAAGTTTGACACTGCCTGAAAACGGGCCTTATTGTCATGTTTAAAACAGAATATACAGTGTGAAAGGGGGGTTGGTGGGTCCTATAACAGTACCCTGAAATGTATGACATCATTAATTTTATGGATGACCCCTGATAGGTTGGTCAATAATAAATCTCAGTTTATTTCTGAAGATCTTTTGCAAATTAATTGTATCAAAGACAAACTTTGCCCATCATAGCCCCCTACTCTGTAGTAGTAGATTAGCATTAAAGCAGGAGGCCATTCCATAAAAATTTTGCGATTTTATCTTGAATCAAAGCACATCAACGTTTGGCGATAACATTTTTTGGTATCATATCATATCCTAAATATGATTATTGCAATTTTGTAAGGAAGATCTTCCAGGTCTAGTCTATCAACTTTGAGATGCTGGCAACATAATATGACAAGACCACATAAGTGTTTGAAATACGCAGACCAAAATCTGCATTTATTAATACTTTTTAGGAAAACAAATCAAACCATAGCAGGGGCAGATGGACGATTTTCGAAGGGGGGGTCAGCGTTTAAGCTAAGTACTAAAATGATGTATATTAGTATATTTCCCCTCATTTTGTAGTTTAGATGTCCACCAAAAGGATCCCCCCCCCCCCCGATCACCCCTGCATAACTTTATATACGCAGTATGCCGGTCTTAAAATAAGCCATCGCACAGCGAAAATCTGGCCAAATAACGATCGGAGGTTGGTGGTACATTTAACATAGGATCTATGGGAGAAAACATGTTATTTTGCTAACTTTTTTAATACTGGTCCAATCTTCATACAGTAAGCAAGAAAAAAATTGGAAATTCCCTCATACGTGCCATACATGACGTAAATTTTCCTCATGAGTCCAGATTTTCCACATTTGCCAAAATCCCGGTTTTCCCCATAGGCGCCAATGCTAAACGTGGTCACTTCTGGAGCCCAGTATTTCACCACACGATGTCAGAAACGACGAGAATACCGCTTACCCGTTTCATCTGTATACCCCCATTATCAAACAAGGCTATGTGGGCGAAGCCCTACAATGGTGCTCCTGGAGTATGATTCGTGATGAGGCGTGGATTTAGGGGGGGCATGCCAGGCACACGCCGCCCCTTTTTTGGGCCAAATTTTAATCTTTTAAATGTAAAATTGTTGCTATAGCACGCCCCCTCCCCCTGTTTTTTTTTCAAAATACTGGATCCGCCCCTGGTAATGAGCCTATACGTGCTCATGTCTATACTGAATGTCTATACATATAACACATTTGACAGTATCTGAAGTATTGTATTCCTGGCTCTACTGTTCATAAAATGTTGGATATATTGTCTTGGTATCAAAATACATCATGTATAGTAAAACCTTCAGGACAGAGTCAGTGTTATGTGGTATATTCAAAACCAGTGAGCTGGGAAATGTCATTCTTGATACATTGTCCCTTTGGGGCCATCCGTAAATTATGTCACGCACAAGGGGGTGGGTGGGTAGGTTGAACAGTGTGACACTGCCTGAAAACGGCCCTTATTTCATGTTTAAAACAGATAATTCAGTGCGATTGGGAGGTGGGTGGGTCCCAAAAGTACCCTGAAAAAGTGTGACATCATTTTATGGACAGCCCCTTTGTCATCAAGAACTACTAAGGGGCCTTGTTGCCATATCGAATAACCACTTGAAAGTGTTAAGTGTAGGGGTGTTGACCCATCGTTTTGTTTTTAGGCTTAGTCCATTATCAAGGGTGGATCCAGAGTAAGAAAGTAAAAATAAATAATGGCATATTTGTATGAATCAACAAACCTAGATTATTCACAAAAATTTCCACTTGGTCTAGGGGGGCAACCTTCCCATTTGCTCCCCCCCTGGATCTGCCACTGATTATGACACAATTTTAGTAAATTTGTGAAGTTTGTTCATTCTTTACTCCATCAACTTCTAATAACATTAGACTGTACTATGCACTCAGATGATCCGTCTTTGGTATAAGTTTAATGAGGGTGAGGCTCATCCTAGACCCTCCTCGGGACCAGCCGGACGGGGCATGATGGATGAATGAAGGAATGATAACCAAAACAGAGAATCAGTGTGTGCATAGTCTTATGGCATGGTCCCAGGTGTGTCCCTTCACATAATGATGTCAGAGTCACATTATGGATGTGTCATGACATTTTAGGTGAGACCTGAAGTCACGTCTTGAAAGTATCATGACATCTGAAGTATATGCTTTTGACATGTCATGACATCAGAGGTATGTCTTGGACATGTCATGACATCAGGGGCACATCATGGATGTGTCATGACATCAGTAGCACGTCATGGATGTGTCATGACGTCAGTGGTACGTCATGGATGTGTCATGACATCGGAGTCACATCATGGACATATCATGATATTTAAGGTGAGACTTCAAGTCATGTCTTGGAAGAATCATGACATCTGAGGTATGTGCTTCCGAAGTGTCATGACATCAGAGGCAAGGATTGGCTGTGTCATGAAATCAGAGGCAAGTCTTGGATATGTTGTGACAATCAGGGCACGTCATGAATGTGTCATGACATCAGAGATATGTCATGGATGTGTCATGACATCAGAGATATGTCATGGAAGTGTCATGACATCAGAGTCACATCATGGACATGTCATGATATTTTAGGTGAGACTTCAAGTCATGTCTTGGAAGTATCATGACATCTGAGGTACATGCTTCCGACATGTCATGACATCAGAGGCATCACATGGATGTGTCATGACATCAGATTTAGTCATGACATTTTAGGTCAGACCTGAGGTCTCGTCTTGGAAGTATCATGACATCTGAGGTACATGCTTTGGATGTGTCATGACATCAGAGGCAATTCTTGGACATGTCATGAATTTAGAGGCGAGGCCTGGCAATGTCATAACATCAGAGGCAAGGTCTGAACATGTCATGACATCATAGACATGATGTATCATGACGTCAGAGGCAAGTCTTGGACATGTCATGACATCAGAGGTAAGTCTTGGATATGTCATGACATCAGAGGTGAGGCCTGAATGTGTCATGACATCAGAGGCGTGACGTATCATGACGTCAGAGGCGAGACTTGGACGTCTCGGCCAAGACAAACTCTATTGTCAGGCCCAAGATGACGATGACAATGACCCAGAAGGCGAGTCGGGCAGAGACTTTGGAGAGTAGGTCCCACTCAGCTGAGATGACAGCTGACCTGGGGTTGGTCTGCCCCGCCCGGGCCAGCTGGGATAGGTGCTGTGCTGACTCCTCCGAGAAACTCTGAAAACAGACAGAAAGAGGCTACTTTAGACAGTGAGATATGTTATTTGTTAGGGACCATCCATAAATGATGTCACACTTTTTTAGGGTACTTTTAGGACCCATCCACTCCCCTGTCAGTCTAAAAGCTCTCTTTTTACATGAAAATAAGGTCCATGCCAGGCAGTGTTACACTTTTTGACCTACCCACCCACCCCCTAGTGTGTGACACATTTATGGATGGCCTCTTAGTCTCTCACAGACATCTTTGTGAAAAAGCATCCCTGCAAGAAGTATGCAATTCCTATTAATTCTTTACTTCTAAGCATAACTGGGGCCTGTTTTATGACTCCATATGACTACATGAGTTTTGCATTTCATAAAGTTACGATGACCTTTAACATTACCATAACTATGGGGGTTTAGTTTTTGCTTATGTTAGTTTGGGTGCATTTACCCAAGCTTGGAGTGGATGTATGAGAGTTTTGGGTGGATTTACAAGAGTTTGGGTAGATTTGCATGAGTTTTTTTATGAAACAGTGGCTTACAGGAGTTTGAAACTACCATTTGCCATTACCGTAAGCACACATAAACTGCCTTAACTACAGCACTTTGTTATGATCATGAAGTGTGATTTAATAAGTTAACAGTTTTTGTCGAAGCATCAAGTCCATACACTTTGTTGTTGAGTTTGGTATAACACCGTTATTTCTGTGGTCCTGTTGTCACATAAATCCACCCAAACTGACATCAGCAAAATCGAAACTCACACAGCTATGATGACAAATCAGGTAATCATAACTATATAAAATGCAAATCTCATGTAGCCTTAGGGAGCTTTTTCATGAAACAGCTAGTCCACTGCTAATGCATACAACACATCATGTCAGTGGTCAAACAGTGGCCTTTGGCCTTTTTCATAACAATCCTCCAAATGTTTTGCATTTCATAGACTTACAATCACATTTTGGGCTGCTTTAGCTACATGAGTTTTGTTTTTGCTTATGTGAGTTTAGGTGGATTTACAGGAGTTTTAGGTGGATTTATGTGAGTTTTGGGTGGATTTATGTGAGTTTTGGGTGAATTTATGGGAATTTTGGGTGGATTTACAGGAATTTTGGGTGGATTTATGGGAATTTTTGGTAGATTTACAGGAACTTTGGGTGGATTATGGGAATTTTGAGTGGATTTATAATATTTTTGTTATGAAACAGCCACGTACGAGAGTTTCAAATTCACGTACAATTTCCATAAGGGCACATAAAACCTCCGTAACTACAGAGGTTGTTATGAAACATGCCCCTGTTTCATGATAAAGCTCCATAGTTATGGAAGTTTATGTGTGCTTACTGAAACTGTACGAGAATTTTGAAATGCTGTTTCATAATAAAACTCTCATAAATCCAACCCAAACTATCTTAAATCAAGCCCAAACTCTCCTAAATACATCCAAACTCACATAAGCAAAAATAAAGCTCACGTAGCTATTATCACGAAAAAGGTGATCGTAACTTTATGAAACGCAAACCTCAGGCAGCCGTATTATGAAACAGTCCATAGGTTTGAGAGGATAAGTCGTAGACTTACGGCTATTCGTTGAAGGAGGCGCACCTCATCCGTCCTCACCCCCTTCTCCTCCCCTATCACGGACTCCTCCTGGGCAGGTGTCAGCTCTGAAAGCAACATCAACACAGATTATAAACAGAAAAGCGCCCACGGCACTGTCTTCCCAATTCTCCCAAACACGGATAGCCAATTTCTTGACTTTTACCTGCAGGTTAGTCTTTATCAGGGTGCATGCTGGGTAATATACATGCTGGGTAACGAATCACAAGGCTTTAGCATATAGGAATTTTCATTTATCATGCCACTATTTCTAGTTTGACATGAAGAAAACCTAGAGATCATTATTTTTCAAATATGTATCAATGTAGATTGTATATTTTCCAAGTTGTTTAAAAATTCATTCATTATAAGTGGAAATATCACAATAATTCACTAACTTTGTATAGTTTTTCCAGGGGATTTTTCAACAAAATTGGTCAAAATTAGCATGCATTTGCTTAAAATACTATAAATGAGCTATCCGTGGTAGGGTGAATTGCCAAGGACTAATCCAGACATCACAAAATAAATGCCCAAACTAAACAGAACCCAGGTAACTAAAATTAATTCAGATTGAGTTCATCAGGGTAAATTAATGCACTAAAGGCTTGGGTGATAATTGTGAGGGGTTAGTTCACTGAATGCTGAGGTCATTGATTTTACCCTACCACAGATGGCAGTTCAACCTGCAGAATATCCTTAATCATGGTGCATTCTGGGAAATATAATAATATGTCAACAAACCACAAGGCTTAAGTATGGGAATTTTCATCAATTATGGCATGATTTGTGGTTAAATATCATGGAAAACCTTTTTTGGCTAATTTTTATTTTGAATCTGTATAATTATATGAAATAATTTATAAGTTAGTTTGAAAATTCCTTTATAACAGATGGATATATAGCAAATACTAAATTTTGTGTATTTGTATAGATTTCCTTGTGTTTTTTCATTGAGACAATGAGACAAAATTAATCTGCAGGTCCTTAAAATACTGCAAATCAGTTATCCGTGGTATGGAGATTTTAAATAAGGCAGAGTTCTTAGATAATCTGTTGTCTTACTCATGACATCAGTAGTGGTGACATCGGGGCTGTCTTTATTTATGACATCAGTTGCCAGCGTCTTCAGACAAAGCGGTGGTGCCAGATAACTGCAATATATATACATCATACAGTCATGTTACTTTTAAAACATACCTGATAGTAGAGCTGTAGAAACTGCATGAGTCCCCACTAACCATAAAGTGACTTACGTGAAGGTGATGTTCCTCAATACAGTCATGAGAATCAAATAAAGGTGATGTTTCAGGGTACAGTCATAAGCTCTCCCCCCCCCCCCCCCATAAACGATGTTCCCAGGTACAGTCATGAGCCCCCGCTAACCATACAGAGACCCACAAAAAGGCAATGTTCATAGGTACAGTCATGAGCTCTCACTCCCCAATACACAGACTCACATGAAGGCGATGTTCTCGGGTATAGTCATGAGCCCCTATTACCCATACAGAAACTCACGTTAAGGCGAATGTTTCCTCAGTATCCCCTGCTTGTCGTGAGAGGCGACTAAAAGGGGCACCCTGTACCCCAACAGGGTCATCAAAGGCTGGGTGTGTGGTGTCCTTTCTATGGGACACTGCACATAAAAGACCCTTTGCCACTCTTCGAAAAGAGTAGGGTATCGAACCCGGTGGTGGGTTTCTCCTAAATCATATAGATTTGGTCATCCCCCATGTGGTGTCAAACTAGCTGCAAAGCTTCACCTTGTGCAGTCTGGTAAAAGAACCCAGAAGGGTTCACCAGACATTAAACTAACCCAAGAAACAAACAAACAATTCCCAGGTACAGTCATGAGCCCCCACTAACCATACATAGACTCACTTGAAGGCAATGTTCCTGATACTGCGCGGGACCCGGGCTGAGGACTGCATGTAGATGCGCATCACGGAGATGGCCACAGTCAGCAGGATGGACACGGTGGAGATGGCGATCACCACGAGAGCAAACACCGCTGAAAGGTGTGGTTCACTAGTACATTAAGCAATTACAACAGTAGTAAAGGTGCCTGGGACCTGCAGCTAAAATAAGGCGATTATTGGTCACCATGCAGGGCAGTTTACTGCTCATGCTAAATGCATTATTAATAATGAAATCCCTTTAAAAACAGAATGGTGTCAAATGGTAAGAAGAACATGCAGGTAACCTACTATGATGCCTGGTCCTTTGCAGCAATGGCACTATGAATTCTTGAAATATTTTCATCTACCCTTTTTTGTTCAATTATGTTTTTATATTATATTACCACAGAGTTGCAACTTGGAAGTGTTCTTGTTTTGCAAAAGGTGTTAGCAAATTTTTGAACCAACGAAATAGGTCATCACTGATAGCGGTTAGTAGAAAATACCCTATTGTGGTTACAGTGTGAGTTCTTGGGTTTGGCATGGTGGTTACAGTGTGAGTACTGGGGTTTAGCGTGGTGGTTACAGTGTGGGTATTGGGGTTTGGTGTGGTGGTTACAGTGTGAGTACTGGGGTTTGGCGTGGTAGTTACAGTGTGAGTTCTGGGGTTTGGTGTGGTGGTTACAGTGTGAGTACTGGGGTTGGCGTGGTGGTTACAGTATGGATTCTGGCGTTTCGTGTGGTGGTTACAGTGTGAGTATTGGGGTTTGGTGTGGTGGTTACAGTATGAGTACTGGGGTTTGGCGTGGCGGTTACAGTGTGAGTACTGGGGTTTGGCGTGGTGGTTACAGTATGAGTACTGGGGTTTGGCGTGGCGGTTACAGTGTGGGTATTGGGGTTTGGCGTGGTGGTTACAGTGTGGGTACTGTGGTTTGGTGTGGTGGTTACAGTATGAGTTCTGGGGTTTGGCGTGGTGGTTACAGTGTGGATACTGTGGTTTGGCATGGTGGTTACAGTATGAGTACTGGGGTTTGGTGTGGTGGTTACAGTGTGAGTACTGGGGTGTGGCATGGTGGTAACAGTGTGGGTATTGGGGTTTGGTGTGGTGGTTGCAGTGTGGGTACTGGGGTTTGGTGTGGTGGTTGCAGTGTGGGTACTGGGGTATGGCGTGGTGGTTACAGTGTGAGTACTGGGGTTTGGCGTGGTGGTTACAGTGTGGGTACTGGGGTTTAGCGTGGTGGTTGCAGTGTGAGTATTGGGGTTTGGTGTGGTGGTTACAGTGTGGGTACTGGGGTTTGGTGTGGTGGTTACATTGTGAGTACTGATGTTTGGTGTGGTGGTTACAGTGTGAGTTCTGGGGTTTGGTGTGGTGGTTACAGTGTGAGTACTGATGTTTGGTGTGGTGGTTACAGTGTGAGTTCTGGGTTTGGTATGGTGGTTACATTGTGGGTACTGGGGTTTGGTGTGGTGGTTACATTGTGGGTACTGGGGTTTGGTGTGGTGGTTACAGTGTGAGTACTGATGTTTGGTGTGGTGGTTACAGTGTGAGTTCTGGGTTTGGTGTGGTGGTTACAGTGTGAGTACTGATGTTTGGTGTGGTGGTTACAGTGTGAGTTCTGGGTTTGGTGTGGTGGTTACAGTGTGGGTACTGGGGTTTGGTGTGGTGGTTACAGCGTGAGAACTGGGGTTTAGTGTGGTGGTTACAGTGTGAGTTCTGGGTTTGGGGTGGTGGTTACAGTGTGAGTACTGGGGTTTGGCGTGGCGGTTACAGTGTGGGTACTGGGGTTTGGCGTGGTGGTTACAGTGTGGGTATTGGGGTTTGGCGTGGTGGTTACAGTGTGGGTACTGGGGTTTGGCGTGATGGTTACGGTGTGAGTACTGGGGTTTGGCGTGATGGTTACGGTGTGAGTACTGGGGTTTGGCGTGATGGTTACAGTGTGAGTACTGGGGTTTGGCGTGGTGGTTACGGTGTGAGTACTGGGGTTTGGCGTGGTGGTTACAGTGTGAGTACTGGGGTTTGGCGTGGTGGTTACGGTGTGAGTACTGGGGTTTGGTGTGATGGTTACAGTGTGAGTACTGGGGTTTGGCGTGGTGGTTACGGTGTGAGTACTGGGGTTTGGCGTGGTGGTTACAGTGTGAGTACTGGGGTTTGGCGTGGTGGTTACAGTGTGAGTACTGGGGTTTGGCGTGATGGTTACAGTGTGAGTACTGGGGTTTGGCGTGGTGGTTACGGTGTGAGTACTGGGGTTTGGTGTGGTGGTTACAGTGTGAGTACTGGGGTTTGGTGTGGTGGTTACAGTGTGAGTACTGGGGTTTGGTGTGGTGGTTACAGTGTGAGTACTGGGGTTTGGCGTGGTGATTACGGTGTGAGTACTGGGGTTTGGCGTGGTGGTTACAGTGTGAGTTCTGGGGTTTGGTGTAGTGGTTACAGTATGAGTAATGGGGTTTGGCGTGGTGGTTACGGTGTGAGTTTTGAGTTTGGTGCGGTGGTTACAGTGTGAGTACTGGGGTTTGGCGTGGTGGTTACAGTGTGAGTTCTTAGGTTTGGGGTGTTGGTTACAGTGTGAGTACTGGGGTTTGGTGTGATGGTTACAGTGTGAGTATTGGGGTTTGGTGTGGTGGTTGCAGTGTGGGTACTGGGGTTTGGTGTGATGGTTACAGTGTGAGTTCTGGGTTGGGGTGGTGGTTACATTGTGGGTACTGGGGTTTGGCGTGGTGGTTGCAGTGTGGTATTGGGGTTTGGCGTGGTGGTTACGGTGTGAGTACTGGGGTTTGGCGTGGTGGTTACAGTGTGAGTACTGGGGTTTGGTGTGATGGTTACAGTGTGAGTACTGGGGTTTGGTGTGGTGGTTACAGTGTGAGTACTGGGGTTTGGTGTGGTGGTTGCAGTGTGGGTACTGGGGTTCGGTATGGTGGTTACAGCGTGAGAAATGTGGTTTGGCGTGGTGGTTACAGTGTGAGAACTGGGGTTTGGTATGATGGTTACAGCGTGAGAACTGGGGTTTAGTGTGGTGGTTACAGTGTGAGTACTGGGGTTTGGTATGGTGGTTACAGTGTGAGTACTGGGGTTTGGCGTGGTGATTACGGTGTGAGTACTGGGGTTTGGCGTGGTGGTTACAGTGTGAGTACTGGGGTTTGGGTTGGTGGTTACGGTGTGAGTACTGGGGTTTGGTGTGGTGGTTACAGTGTGGGTACTGGGGTTTGGTGTGATGGTGACATTGTGAGTTCTGGGTTTGGGGTGGTGGTTACATTGTGGGTACTGGGGTTTGGTGTGATGGTTACAGTGTGAGTACTGGGGTTTGGCATGGTGGTTACAGTGTGAGTACTGGGGTTTGGCATGGTGGTTACAGTGTGAGAACTGTGGTTTGGCGTGGTGGTTACATTGTGGGTACTGGGGTTTGGCGTGGTGGTTACAGTATGGGTACCGGGGTTTGGCGTGGTGGTTACAGTGTGAGTACTGGGGTTTGGTGTGATGGTTACAGTGTGAGTACTGGGGTTTGGCATGGTGGTTACAGTGTGAGTACTGGGGTTTGGCATGGTGGTTACAGTGTGAGAACTGTGGTTTGGCGTGGTGGTTACAGTGTGGGTACTGGGGTTTGGCGTGGTGGTTACAGTGTGTGTATTGGGGTTTGATATGGAGGTGAGTGTAGAGGGCATAACTTACTGATGTGAGGTATTTTGCTGGTGCGCGGCAGGTGTCCGGAGATATTGAGCAGCATGACGGAGAAGATGAGCAGGGTGGTCATCTGGAGGGGCACGATGGCTCGATGCCCCGGGGGCAGCCAGAACGCTCCCAGGAACAGGGCCAGGATGAAGTAGGATGGGATGAAGAGGTTGATGAGGTAGTAGGTGGGGTGTCTGGCCAGAAGGAGGCTGCACGTTACGGTTGGGTACGTCCGCCCGTCACGGTCTGTATGTGTTACCTGTTGGTACAAATAGACAGTAGTCATAACCAAAAATTACAGAGGCTGACATATATGTGTGATCACTTTATTACATTGTAGCTGCTACTGTGTGCAAACTTACCAAATCTTTCTGGGGAACATATATTACTCACTTGAATTGAAGGTCCCTGCCAGCAAAAAGAAGGGGGGAAGAAACAAAAAACTAACAAGAAACAAAACAGCTACGAAGTTCCGCTCATGTATGAGTGGCGGTCGTCCCTCAATAAACTGAAGGCCTTCCTACAACCAGAAGGCTATAATATGGGCTATGAGTACTGACCATCACCACCACTCTTGCTGTCACACACAACTCAGGGAGGGGTTTAGGAAAGGGGCTCCACTGAGTGATCTATCGCTCACCCACCTAGATCTGCCCACCTGCAGGTGAGAGTAGAGGACCTAATGTGGAGGGGTGAGGGTTGATTGGTTCAGGTAGAGATTATATAACCCACTTCTAGCTTCTCACACTGCCTGACTCTAACAACCATTGTGGCCTGTTGCACAATAGAATTTCTTTGTTAGGATCAAACAAAGATATCTTTGTTAAAGATATCTTTGTTACGATTTTACAAACATAGTAAAATCTCTGGTTCTAATGAATGAAATTGAATTATGTAAATTTATGTAAATAGGAAAAAAATTAAGGACAAATCGGTAAAAGTTACAGCTTTCTGGCTGCATTCTAAATATAGAAAAACAATGTGTATAAACCATCCTTGTTACGAAAATATCAATTTTTTTCAAAAAAATTATTTTCGTTGTTACGAACTCATTGTGCAACGGGCCACAGGACCCATTGCAACAGCAACGTCTTTGTGGAACGACGTCCTTGTTGCAAGGGTTTGGTTATGCGACAGAGCAGAGTACGGAGCATGGTGCTCCGTCGCGTTATCAAACCCTTGTACTTAGTCTTGCAGTAGAGTTCAATAGTTATCTCTAAATATCTGCCTACGTTTTACAGACTTTTGGTAGTGTATGTTAAAATCCTTATCTATCATATTGTCTTTGAGATAAGCTTAAACCTAGTACATCTTTGTCCTTTCATTATCTCATTAAACAATGACTATGGGTATAGTTAGCACTAGGTACCGTTGGCTGTCGCATAATGGCCTGTATAACAGCGAATAATGCTTTCATCAAATCATGCACTGTTGTGCAAAAATCCAGCATCAAATTTCACCCGCTTATAAACATTTTTCCTGGCTGACAATCTCAGGATTGTTAGATCCAAATATCTTTGTTTTAAAACATTTTACAGAATAAAAATCGGCTCAGTAAAACAGCCACAATGGTGGCCATCGCAACAGCAACGTCCCTGTTTATAAGACATTGTATTGTTTCACAATTTTTATTATACAATGGGCCACTGGCCGACTGGCACTCATTTGTTTACAGACTCGAGTCTGTAAACAAATGCTCTTGGCTACTGAATATTAAGAAGGCTTTATGATTAAAGTCTGTGGAACATGCTGGGTCATGATTTCTTAGTCCAAACACTGTGTTTGGAATCAAATAAAGGCATCAACAAATGTGCATGCGAAGAATAAATTAACAAGAGCATGGTTAAATGTAAAAGCATTGATTGACACCAAGTAAATACCTTTAGGGTAGACACCGGTGGTTGGAGGGCGATTCATGAGAGCATGAATGCCTTTATTGCTATTGCTCTGATCATAATATTCTACACATCATGCTAAAGTTCTTAATCCTCCCTATCTATTGATACAAACCAGATTTATGTGCAAGTAGAAATGCACTAAGTTCAATCAAGTAAAAATGGATTTGTTTACTTTTACTTTTTAAACATCAATATCTTGGTTGATATTCAATTGGTGTTGAATAAGATTCACACACACCTTTATGACATTCATTTAAAGGGAAGGGTGTCTCAGAATATTGATTAAGGGCCTAGGTATTGCAATATACTTTTCTACATTTAAAAGAATCTAGGACCTATACCAAAATTCTGAGTCATAATTCCCTTTGTATTTGTCAAGAAGATCTACCAAAGCGTTAGTTTAAATGTTGAATGAGATATCTTTGTTCAAAAATCATTTTGAATACCAAGATTTTAGGTTTGCAAACCTCCTATACAGCTGCTTTCCAGCCATTTTTTTCTGAGTTATGAGGATAGATAGGTTTTTTTGTGTGTTTTTTTTCAAAAATATTTACTTTTTACCTGTATTATGAGCAACAAATCTCTTGGTTGTGATTAAAGGAGCCCCATAAATCACGACTCAATCACTGGTGTCTTTCCTCAAATCATTATAATAAAAAAGGTGTGCTGTGACAGAGCTTGTGGGGACTCAGGGTGATTTCAAAAGGTCTGATAAATTAAGGTTTGATATAGAAGTATTTACAAAACTCTGACTTGAGCTGTGAAATCTCTGGCTTCCTTTTTGCTTACAGTGTGAAAGACTAGAAAATGATAATAATGGCAAGAAAAGGAATGATATTTTAGAGTTTATACAATACAATTAATTTTTATTACGGTTTTGCATATATTTACATGGATTGGCAATGTAGTTTAGGCCGTATTCCACTTACCAAAAGCAAGCGCCACCACATTTAGTATTTCCATGGAAACATTCTATATGAGGATCATCAACTTTCGGTGCAATGTCGGCTGCCAAAAGTGTAATATCGGCCACCGAAAGTACAATATTGGCAACCAGTTTGAAATCAGCAGGAAATATTCACCAACATGTTTGTAATTTTTACCAGCAATGCCACAAACTATATATTGGCACTGCCGAAAGTATTGTAGCTGTAAATCATCAATGCACTTTCGGTATGTGGAATACGGCCTTTTCTCTAAAATGAACAGGTAACCTTAGGCAGGTAAACCTGGAGCAGCTACTTCACTTGAGGGAACCAGTCGATCAAACTGACATGCAACGACAAGTTAAACAGCAGAACATGAGCCACTAATGTAATAATCAATACCTTAATGCGTGAGAAGGGTAAACCTTAAACGGTCATGGACCCATATCGACAAGTCTACTGTTTGTTATAGGTCCCGTTAACTAAGTGGTCAGGTTTAGTGTTCCCCCACTCTCCCTACCTCACCCTGCCCACCCACTCTTACATGCCTGTGAAGCTGTAATAGTTTGTACACACCTAACCAGCTGTATATTAGGGGCAGCAATATGTCCTGGGTCAACTTATAGACCTTGTGCAGAGAGGTTCACATGACCAGATAATGGTGCTCACCAGGTAGTCACCACACCCACATGGCTTTCAAATATATACACAATTAAGAAAATAATTTTTGATTATGATTTGATGAGTTTTCTTTTGATAAAATAGACAAAAATCTTCATCATAAATTCTTTATAATTGTGAATGATGATGAACTTCAGTTTATGACCAACATGGCAGCCATCTTAATTTGGAGGATGTGACGTCATGTGCACAATATCTATACACCTTTAGATCATGTGATGGTTGGCTGGCAGACCTTTGGGCAACTGATATACTATAGGGTCATGTCTTTGGGCAGCTGGAGGACTATTGGGTCATGTTTTTGGGCTGCTGGGAGATTATTGGGACACATCGTTGGACAGTTGAAGGACCATAGGGTCATGTCTTTGGGCAGCTGGAGGACCATCGGGTCATGTCTTTGGGCAGCTATTGGACCATTGGGATGCGACTTTGGGCTTGAAGACCATTGAGACATTCTTTGGGCAGCTAGAGGACCATTAGAACACATCATTGATAAATTGGGGAACCATTGGTGTCTGGGCAGCTGGAGGACCACTGGGACATGTCTTTGGGCAGTTGAGGTACAATTAGTAAATAACTTCGGGTAGCTCAGGGACCACTGGGATATGTCTTTGGGCAGCAGGGAGGACCATTGTGATATGTCTTTGGCCAGCTGGGTCATGTCTTTGGGCAGCTGGAGGACCATTGAGACATGTCTTTGGGAAGCTACTTGACCACTTTGGGCAGCTGGGAGACCATTGGGGCATGTCTTTGGGCAGTTGTTCAACGACAGTGCCATGTCTCTCTGCAGATGGAACCATTGGGACATGTCTTTGGGCAGCTGGTCAAAACAATAGAGTCATGTCTTTGGGCAGCTGGGGGATGATTGGGACATGTCTTGGGACAGTTAGAGGACCACTGGGTCATGTCTTTGGGCAGCTTGAAGACCATTGGGCCATGTTTTTGGGCAGCTAATGGACCGTTGGGTCATGTCTTTAGGCAACTGGAGTTCCATTGGGACTTGTCTTTGGGCAGCTGTTGGACCATTGGGATGTGACTTTGGTCAGCTAGAGGACCATTGGGACACATCATTGGTAAGCTGGGGAACCATTGGTGTCATTAGCCATTTGGAGGACCACTGGCCCATGTTTTTAGGCAGCTGAGAGACCACTGGGTCATGTTTTTGGGCAGCTGAGAGACCACTGGGCCATGTCTTTGGGCAGCTTGAAGACCATTGGGTCATGTCTCTGGGCAGCTGTAGGACTATTGGGTCATGTCTTTGGGCAGGTGATGGACCATTGGGTCATGTCTTTGGGCAGCTGGAGTTCCATTGGGACTTGTCTTTGGGCAGCTGTTGGACCATTGGGATGTGACTTTGGGAACCTGGGAGACCACTGGGCCATGTCTCTGGGCAGCTGAGAGACAACTGGGCCATGTTTTTGGGTAACTGGGAGACCACTGGGCCATGTCTCTGGGCAGCTGAGAGACCACTGGGTCATGTTTTTGGGCAGCTGGGAGACTACTGGGTCATGTCTTTGGGCAGCTGGAGGACCATTGGCCCATGTCTTTTGGCAATTGGGAGTCCACTGGGCCATGTCTTTTGGCAACTCCAGGACCATTGGGCCATGTCTTTGGGATGTTGCTTGACCACTTTGGGCAGCTGGGAGACCATTTTGGCATGTCTTTGGGCAGTTGTTTGACTACAGGGTCATGTATTTGGGCAGCTGGAGGACCATTGAGACATGTTTTTGGGCAGCTGGTTGATCATAGGGTCATGTCTTTGAGCAGCTGGGGGCCCATTGGGTCATGTCTTTGGGCAGCTGGCAGACCACAGGGTCATGTCTTTTGGCGGCTGGAGGAGCATTGGAACATGTCCTTGGGCAGCTGTTCAACCACTGGGACAATTCTTTGGGCAGCTGGTGGTTGATTAGGACATGTCTACAAGCAGAAATGACTTGGGTTTTCTCTACTTCGAGTGAAGTCAAAGTTAATTTTCATGGTTTATACTATACTTATAATTAAAATTTTGTGTTTTTAGTGTTTTCAAAATTTTTGCAAAATTTCACCAAAACATTGCTTTTGGCTCCTTTTAAATCATAAGGTTTAAAAAAGGTGTGTGGTAACAGGGCTTGTGGGGACTCAGGGTTATTTCAAAGAAGTCTGATTAATTAAGGTTTGATGAAGAAGTATTTGATAAACTCTGACTTTACAACTGACTCTATTCTAGCTATCATGGTAAATCTCTGGCTTCCCTTTTCTTTATAGTATGACAGGCTCAGAAATGGCACATATTTACATGAATTGGCAATGTAGTTTAGGTCATATTCCACTTACCAAAATTAACAGCGGCCAATATTGAGTATTTCAATGGAAACATTCTATATCGGGATCATCAACTATCTGCGCAATTTCGGCTGCCAAAAGTGTAATATTTGCCACCAAAAGTGCAGTATCAGCCGCCAAAAGTGCAATATCGGTAACAAATCCAAAATCACAGGAAATATTTACCAACATGTTGGTAACTTTTAGCGACAATGCCACTGATTACATACTGCGCTGCAGAAGGTATTGCAGCTTCAAATTGGCAACGTACTTTCGGCATGTGGAATACGGCCTTTTCTCCAAAGCAAACGGGTAACCTCAAGCAGGTAAACCTGGAACAGCTACTTCACGCGAGTTAACCAGTCAATCAAACTGAGTCATGTGACGACATGTTACACAGCAGAACATGAACCACTAATGCAATAATCAATACCTTAATGCGTGAGAAGGGTAAACCTTAAACGGTCACGGACCCATATCAACAAGTCTGCTGTTTGTATTAGGTATCATTAACAGATCAGTGGTCAGGTTCCCCCACTCTCCCTACCTCACCCTGCCCACCTGCTCTTACAAGCCTGTGAAGCTGTAATAGTTTATTCGCACATAACTGGCTGTATATTAGGGGCACCAGTGTGTAGCTTATAGACCTTTAGATCATATCATGGGTTGGCTGGAAGACCTTTGGGCAACTGATATACTATAGGGTCATGTCTTTGGGCAGCTGGTGGATGATTGCAACATGTCTTTGGGCAGCTGATAAATCCTTGGGTCATGTCTTTAGGCAGTTGGTGGACCATTGGCAAGTGTCTTTGGGCAGCTGGGCGACCACTCGGTGATGTCTACAGGACAGTTATTGGGTTATGTCTCCAGGCAGCCAGAGGACCATTGGGTCATGTCTTTGGGCAGCTGGGGGACCACTGGGTCATGTCTTTGGGCAGCTGGGGGGTTATTGGGTCATGTCTTGGAGTAGCTGGGGGACCACTGGGTCATGTCTTTGGGCAGCTGGGGGACCACTGGGTCATGTCTTTGGGCAGCTGGGGGACTATTGGGTCATGTCTTTGGGCAGCTGGGGGACCATTGGGTTATGTCTTTTGGCAGCTGGGGGACCATTGGGACATGTCTTGGAGTAGCTGGGGGACCACTGGCAAGTGTCTTTGGGCAGCTAGAGGACCATTGGATATGTTTTAGTGACATGTCTTTGAGCAACTGATGGATCATTTGGTCCTATCTTTTAGCAGCTGATAAACCCTGTTTTTGTGAGAACACATCATGCATCTTTTTGACGCTTAACTGATCAGCTGTCCTGATAAACTGAACAATGAGGGTTGGTGCACAATGAGTACCACCACTGCAGTTTAGATCAAATTAACTCACCCTGGTGTATGCTGCACCGGTTGTCTGTGGTAGTAGAGTGTTCGATAGGGAAGGTTAGGTTCGATTGTGAATATGGCACACAAAAGAAGGCCCATATACATGGGATGCAGCAGGGGTGGCAGGCCACCCCTCATGAAAATACTTCAGAAGGTGCTCCTTTCCGTTAAATTATCGCTATAAAAAAACCTAAAGGCTGGAAGAAACCCAGCTTTTTCCACTTAGGGAACCTTGCCACCCCCCACAGCAGAACCTGTATATGGGCCTAGAAAGTTGATTTTTAATGATGAATATAATAACAAGAAAAAGGTTTAACAGTTATAATGTAAAAGTGGAGCAGAGTGTCCATTGATTGGGTGCTGCCAGGGTTAGTGGTTTAGAGACATATTGTTTAAAAGATTGCTTGTCTTGTGTTGTTAAACAGTTTGTTGAAACTAGATAAATGCATAATCCAGGTATGAATTTATCAAACTATGGAATAAATAGAGGACTAAAAGGTAGGATACAGCAGAGTCCCCATTAGGCCCATGAATGAAGAGGAACAACTTTAGACCATCTCAACCCTTTCCATGCAGGGCGATAAGAGCTTTTTTCAGTGGCAACAGCGGCCAAGGATGGCAAGGGTTAAAACTGATTAAAGATGGTAGGTGGTGTACTTGGGCCAATTTTCATGCACTTTTTTAACCTTTTACCTTGGTTTCGAATGAAAGTGCCCAAATCTGGTGCATGTGCATGCAATGAAATCTGAAGTGAATACCTCTGGCCTTTATGTCACTTCCCCACTTGGGTGACCAGCGACGGTGACTAATGTTAGTCACCTGGTGATTCAGAAATTAGTACCTAGCTAGCTAGTTGCCAGTGAAAAAAAAGTTAATAGCCACGTTGGGACACTCTTGCCATCAAACTGCTGGCAATTAGAGGGCACATTAGTCATTCTGCTCAGTGATTAAGTTCACTAATCACCGGCGAATAGAGAAAAATATTAAACATGTCAAATATTTTGCTCAGAAACCACGGTGATTAGTGGTTTAGTCGCCAGACATCATGGCGCCAGTGTGGAGTTAATCGCCGGGCTACTAACTCCCCTAGTCACCGGTAACCAAAGAAATCTAATCACCCAAGTGGGGACCAGGCTTAATCCAGCCTTGGCCTTAAATGGCCTCAATCAACTTTCACCAGAGGCAAATAAGCAGGCCCAATACTCATCAGCCTGGAAACACAGCCTCAATAGAAATGTGAGCCTGGTTCAGAGTACTGGTGACTTTCACCTTGACAGCCTTTAGGTCCACCTTTCCAAGATGGTGCAGGTAGAGTATGCAACATTAAAAGTGTTGCACTTTTAAAAGTTTATCATAGATTTCCTTTTTTCCTTAAATTTGATCATAAGGTTTTTGGGAATGATCAGAAACATGAATTTAGACATGCACACTATAAAATTAATTGAAGTGTACCTACACTTGATTGATGGCCACCAGTTACTAGGAACCATGCCTACTCTTCAGATAGGCCTGTTCATCCAGGCAAAGTGCCCATAATAAAGCCTTTGTAAGTGAGTCAACAACATGTCTGTTACCTTTCGGTATTCGCAGCTTGTATTTATGACATCCCACTCCACGTTGGACATGTACTCGTCCATGTCCATCTCATCTTCCTTCAGCGTAAGGTTCACAGCGTTCACGTCATACATCCAGTTAGTCAGCGAGAACTCACAGCGCTGCTGGTCGAATGGGAAAGTCTCCACTTGAATGTCACACTTGGTGGTGACATGGCCCCCAAAGGACCAGGTGACATGACCAGTGTGTTTGAGTTGTATGCGAAAGTCATCGGTGTCTGAGTCGTAAAACTTGGCAGCACTGTGGACAGACAAAAAGTAAGAGGGTTGTCATGCAGCTGTTCCATAATGGTCTGTATTACCAGAAAGACACATGCATTAGCATAGAGTAAATATCCTATTCTCCTTGTGGCCAAAACCACTTGCTTTATGTTATCTTTTGGTATGTTATTTTAAGTATACTACTTTCCAAACACTTTCCATACAGTGTCAAACTGTTAATTATTCTATGCAGGAGTCTTAGAAGTGATATAATCAAGACATCAGAGGTGAGGAACTATGCAAATAAATACTGTATGCAGACCAGATTTGAAGAATCAGTAAACCAGACTTATAATTCAGCAACCTCATATACCCTTAGTGAATGTAAGGTGAATTAAACATTTACTATATAATGATAAATGTTCATGGAGTTTATAAATAGGTTATTTAGTACATTTTTTTCTGTGACCAATAGGAATAAAAACTCGTTTGTCCTCTCATTATAAATATTGCAATAAAACTCTGTTTCTTACATTTAACACTGGCCCTTACAAATCATATAAGAGTCTATCAAACATGTCTTTTTTGGATGAAAACCTTTGATGAGCTAACTTACTCCACTGCCAATATCTTTGGCCTTGTCAGCCGATCTTTACTATGAACTCACCTGTTAGCAATGCCAAAATCAGGAAGCCAGAGTCTGGAAGCGGGAATGATCATGAACTCGATACCCGAGTGCTGTGCTGGGTCCCACTGTAGGTTATCATCTGTCCACTCCTGTCAGGGTAACAGTATATATACAGACAGTGTATGATGGACAACTTAAGGCTATATTCCACTATACTGTATTTGCTAGCGGTACGATGAAAAGACGAAAGCAAACTGTTGCAAACTTGCTTGCGGCAGAGTGCTGCAAGATGGGATATAGGTGCTTGTGGCACCTGCTTGTGGCACCTGCTTACAGCACCTTCTACACTTTGCTGGCGGTCGGGGATACCAACATGTTGGTATCAATATCCCAAATTGCTTGCGTTTGCTTTAAAAAGCTACTGCAAATGCTACCTATCAGAAAGTGGAATGTAGCCCTTAGTGAGGGGAGGAGAGAGTACTGGTCAGAATGTGTTGGATGGGGAAAAAATTATGTACAGACAATGTACGATCCCTTAGTGAGGGGAGGAGAGGGTATGGATTTCATTTTAAAAATCGATTAATATTGTATTCAAGAAAGTGTTTACACATAAAATAGGCATATCCATCTGTCCAGGGGCAGATCCAGATCCAGGATTCTAGGGGGGGCAGCCCTGACCCCCCTTTTAATAATGAAAATTAAAAACTCCAGATTTACACAGATCTTCCAATTTTAAGATGCCAACATTTTCTCCTCAGGGTTTAGGGGGGGGGGGGGGGGGCAATCATTGCCCCTTTTGCTCCCCCCCCCCTGGATGCGCCACTGCTGTCATTTATACAAATCTATCATTAAGCCTTTTCTGAATTGGAAAATGTTTAAATAGTGACGTATCAAATATTGGACATAAAATGACTGTTATAGTCAAATTGTCTAATTCACTGTCTGAAAGCAAGCCATACACAACATTCCAAAGTATACTCACTGAAGTGATGACAACCAGATTCTGTAGTGACTGTGCCTCTGCATCCTGAAAAAAAGAACATCACACATTTGTACAACATGTTACCGAACATTTCAACTGGGAAGAAAAGGGAATGCACCAGATTCCAAATGAGAGAGGTTTGTATATAAGTGACCTTCCATTTAGTATGTACACACATTTTCAAAATTCTCAGACCTCCAAACCCCCCTTAGGCAAAAATATGCAACAGATTTGTATTAGAAAGCCCCTAAACTATTTAAATATAACTTGATCACTGTAGCACTAGGAAGACTCTACTAAAACAAAAATTATTCTTAGGTTTGTTGGTTTTTCGCTGCTTTACATCCTAGTTAACTGCCAGGGTCATATCAGGGGCAGTGATGGTGATTGAATCTATGAGAAGGTATAACACATCAACATTGGGTGGAGCCGATGCACAGTAGTGTCAAGATGTATTTATAAGGTAGGGGACTTGGTGCTCTTGCTTATGCATTACCTGCACAATATTCCTAGCTACATTTTGCTTGCTTACTGTTTGTGGATTTGGTGGATATCAAAAAGGTCATATGAAGAAACTTAAAAATTGTGCAGCATCACAGCCCCACCATCACTGATTGCTGTGCACCCTTCCTTTGGAGCTCAGATCTAACAGAAAAGGTATAATAAATCCATAACGAACCTCAAAAGGGGTCCTCGAGGAGTCAGCACCCCAAGGCTGGACCCTGATATCAGCCTGCGGGCCCTGCCCTTAAGCTGATATTAGGATCCAGCCTCAGGGTGCTAACTCCCTGAGGACCCCTTTCTCAGTTGGTTATATATATATATATATATCAAGCTGTACAGAGTTGAACCCACAAGGTAGTGGACCTGATGCACAATAATATTCAGATGTACTTACAAGTTCAGTGACCTGGTGCAGAGCGATGTGCAGCTTGACGCTGACGGAATGGCCGTTGTCCCCGATGGGCCGGACATCACTGTTGTAGTTTGCAAACACCTCAGTGTAAAGGGCGCCCTCTGCCGTCACATTAGCTGAAACACAATATAACCAGATTCAGACCATGGCATAAGGCATGAGTAAGTGAGTTAGAGATGGATGTTTTACACCGTACCAACAGCCAGGGTGATTTTCATGGCAAAAACAAGCTAGGACGAATTCTGTCTTTGGTGATCGTATCTATGAGATTAAGGTGACAGGGCAGGCAAACAGCAGGGGAACAAGACTAGGAAATCATTATTACTGTACCTCATCCCTTAGTGAACCAAGACACTAGCCAGGAATTGAACCCATGAACCACAGTGCTGCCCCCCCCCCCTACCGTCACCTTTTTCGATCAGCAGGGGCTACTGGGGGCCTATATATTCTTCCCAGGATCAGGAGCCCCACCCCGCTACCCCAAAGGGGAGGCATAAGGCAAGAGGTACATAAAAGGTTATTAGTTCATATTTTACACCCTATGTTATCTTTCATAAAAATTTGAAATCCTTATGTCTCCATTGTACTGACGCGGATGGTCAGTACATAGCTAGCTTAGCCATTCTTATGTGGGAAACTAATATCTGGACTGAACTCTTCCTAAACTGAGGGTGAAGAGTGTAGGAGTCTGTATCAGGGAACATTTGTTAACACTTGTTAGCTGCAGGACCAGGCAGAGCGCTTCTTATTATTGTTGTTACAAACCCTGGAAAGATTGGTACGAGAAGCCAGGTTCTGTTATGGAATGATGAGGATAGACTGGTAGTCAGGCTAGGAGTGTTGACTAGTGGGTTGAACAGACAAGCCCCTTCAGACTGTTCATTGTCAATGGGAGTTCTTGTGACTGATATTGCAGATTGGACTTAATAAACTAAATCCTTTCACGCGAGTGTTGTGTCATCCGTAATGGTGAACTACATTATGGAATGAACTTGCAGTCTTAGTGGAGAAAGATTGCCATTGGAGCTAGTTAATATCTACCAGAATTAACTCTTAAGTAACTGCAAATACATGTAGCACCCTATTAATTAATGGATATTATAACCTCATAGTTCACAATCTTGCTCCTGGTCACATTACATATTATGATAACCGTCATGGATTACTATCAGGTACTTCCATGCTGCAATAGTACTTTGGCAGTTTTTATGATTAACAAAAAACAAATACATAAATATGTCCATGATTTATGGAGCACCATATCACATTGAACCGAGCACATATGAACAACCAAAAACAATGTTAAATAAAGGATTTACAGTGGCTTATTCATAGTTTAGTGTTTATATAGAGAGACTAGGCATTGCACTTAGTCTTAGAGGTCACCTTCAATATTGATGCCACACCTGCCTTGGGCTGATGACTTATTCAGACCTGTCCCTGACTCGCGATGCCTCTCACAGAACACTCTCACACTGGTGGCCAGGGGACACTCTGGTCACCACACCTTCCGCGCTAGTACTACCTGAACACCTTCAATTAGGTGGAGAACTCCTGAATATCCTGATTTAAGGAGAGAACTACCTGAACACCCTGAATTAAGGCCGTATTCTACATACAGATTTCGATGCTTCCGATTTTGTACTTCTTTGATTTTCTATGAGAATATAACATAAGACCTTACATTCTATATACCTTTCAATGGAATATTGTAAGACCTTTCTATTGATGTATAACACATCTATTTATCATCTTTATCTAAACTGCCGATTCCTAAAATCTGTAGCAAAATCAGTATGTGGAATATGGGCTTTAGGGGAAGGACTCCTTGAACACCCTGAATTAGCGGGAGAACTTTCTGATCACCCTGAATTCAAAGGAGAACTTCCTGTATAAGTGGGAGAACTCCCTGAATACCTTGAATTAGTGGGAGAATACCCTTAACACCCTGAATTTAGGAAAGACTCCCTGAATAGCCAGAGTTATGGGAAACTCTATGAACACCCCGATTAGACCTGTCCACTTTAGGATGAATTGCTGGCATGATACAAAGGTTGGACATAATTGCTCTTTTTGCAGAGTCAGCCTCTGACACAAATCTGAATGAATGAATAAGTACTTGTGTTTTCTAAGTAAAAAATAAGGTATGTTTTTGTGATGTAAGGGTTGGACATTGTGAGCAAAGCTGAAGGGCTTTAACACTGTTCCCTATGGGAAAATGCCATTTTTGTTTTCCAGTCCTACAGCTACATATTTAACAACATATTGAAAGTAAAAGCTTATAAAGTTTAGTTTTAGGTAATACCATTAGGAAAATAACTGTGAATCAAGTACGATGAACATTTTTCTACAAATGTTGATATCATAGAAATAAGGGGTGGGCTAGCTTGTAAAGTGGACGGGGTGTCTTCAACTGGACGTTTATTAATCCCCTCATGTTTACTTTAGGCCAGTCGACCGGCGACTCTCCCCTGGGAGGGGGCCCTTGAAGGTGAGATCCACATGTGCATGTTGAATTTAAATATATATGATATATATTATTATTAGTGAAAAGTAGTGACTAGGAATAGGGACGAGTTAGCCTTTTAGGTATGAATCCCAAAGAACTATCAGAAAAGAGGGATATATATTTAGTTTACTCCCCTTTATTAAAAACTGTGGAAAATAGTGACTAGGAATAGGGACGAGTTAGCCTTTTAGGTATGAATCCCAAATAACTATCAGAAGATAGGCATATAATATTATATTTAGTTTTCTCCCCATTATTAAAAACTGTGGAAAATAGTGACTAGGAATAGGATATATATTTATTTTACTCTCCATTATTAAAAACTATGGAAAACAGTGACTAGCAATTATATTTAGTTTACTTCCCATTATTAAAACTGGGGAAGTGGGGCCCAGCGGGACCCACCCCTCATGAGCCAAATTAGGACCGGGGACCGGTGACCAACCACTGAAACAACAGAATTAAAATTAGCCAAACGTCCACATGGGTGGCAGCCAAGTGGACAAGTCTATTTCCTGAATTAAGGAGAAGACTCTCTGAGCACCCTTAATTAAAGGGAAAATTCTCTTAACACCGTGAATTAGGGGGAAAACTCCCTGAACATTCTGAATTATGGGGAGGACTCCCTGAACACCCTCAATTGATGGGAAATTCCTGAACACCCTAAATTCAAGGGAGAACTTTTATAGACAGGTCCTCTTTGGGCCTATGTAAATGTCATCCCTTCTCTAGTGGCAGATACGAGGAACTTTGACCCAGGACTGGTCATTGGGAGGTCATGGGGCTATTATCAAATCAAATTGCAGCCAAAAATACCCAACCTCTTTCAATACTATAATAATCAAACCAAAATATATAACTCGTACCCATGGTCAGGTGGTAGGGCAGAAATGTATGGCAGGAAACCACAGTGCTGTCCAGCATCAACTTGAACTATTGTTAATGTTTGATTTAAGACTGCGTAATGTTCGTGTATATCCAAGTCTTCATGAGTCGTTTATCCAGAATGCCTGAGTAATTCAGACTGCTTTTAAAGTTTGTCCGTCCATTTCCCAATAGTTCAAAAGAAATGAACGATGAGGGAGCTTCTTAATATGAAAGGGTTTTTATTCAGTAAACATCTCATCCCGAGTCAAAGCCACCATGTATAAGTCTTCATCAGTCCACCTCCCATCTCCTATCAGCAATCAACCACATTTAGAACACGAGTTGCTCCAACACCTTCTAGACCATTCTAGTACTCAGCTCTATCACAATCCTATGTCCGAGGTAGTGGGTATTGGTAAACTCCAGTCTGTTACACGGAGCCGATGTACTTACTCCAGGTATAACTCCTTGGTTAAACTTACTTAGCTGACATTCTCACTAAAACTCTAGTGACTACTAACCACTAACTGCTCGCTCTCTACCTTGCAACACCTTTTATACTGGTTAACAGGTGGCGCTAGGAGCGCAAGATATTTAGACTAGAAGTAGACTTGCTAAGCCTGATCCTTGTTGGATTATATAACATGACAATATATTAAAAGTACTAAGCCATTAGTACAAACTAACGATATAAAATCTATGTCAGCAAGAAATATAAATACTTGGGATACTTACAGAAGACACAGAGGATCTAAGGGGCCTAAGGGAAATCCTTTGTAACGCACTAAGTTACTGTTTTATAGAACCTGAAGGTAATGCTTGATGAGAATAAGAAAGCGTTTCTGTGGGGCGTTTCATAATAAAGGTCCGTAAGACTACGTGAGTTTTGTGTTTAATAAAGTTACAATCACCTTTTTGGTTGCTGTAGCTACGTGAGTTTTGTTTTTCCTTACATGAGTTCGGGTGGATTCTCGACAGTTTGGGCATGAATTACGAAAGTTTGGGCTTGATTTACAAGAGTTTGGGCCGATTTGTGAGAGTTTTGCTATGAAACGGCTGTTTCAAACTCATGGACAGTTTCCGTAAGCACACAAAAAAATCTCTGTAGCTACAGAGGTTATTATAAAACACCCCACTGTTTTATAGAACCTGATGAGAATTAGGAAGCATTTCTGCTTCTTTATATATACGTTGAACTTTAGTGGTTCAACACTGGAGACATGGGATCAATGCGCTATGCGCAGCCAATAAAGAGAAACCAGTCTCATTTTCCTAATGCACCTACTTGTGAAAAATTGTTTCTGTTTCCTAACATAGATATAGACTTTTCATTTGATTTACCATATGCAGAAAGCGCTTTTATCATTTCATGGGAAAATGGATTCTTTCCAGTTTAGCACCATACCACTTTTATCTATCTTCAAATATATTACTGCATTCTTTTCAGATAATTAAACTATGAGGTGTTTCATAAGAATCTCTGTAAGTACGGGAGTTTCATGTGAGTTTACGGAAACTGTATGCAAGTTTGAAACTCTCATACATGGCCGTTTCATAACAAAACTGACATAAATATATTCCAAACTCTTGTAGATCCACCCCAAACTCCCGTAAATCCACCCAAAGTCACATAAGCAAAACCAAACTCACGTAACTATGGCAGCCAAAAACATGATCGTAAGTCTTTGAAACGCAAAACATATAATTATGGAGGTTTGTCATGAAACAGGTCACTTTGAGTTCGATGTTTACTCTCAAAGGTTTCAAGATGAACGGATTACTCTGGTTCTAAGAATAGACCCATTCAGTTGTTGATCATAATTTCTGATTACCTTCAACAGCTTTCGCGATTCTCCATTGCGCATGTCATGAGATAAGACAGCACTTTATCACCCGCACCGCCGACAAACAGTACGTATAATGGGCAGTGTATTTTGACATTTTCATGGCTTTCAATTGGGGCCGTCCTTAAATGACGTCATGTCACTATTTCCATGACCAAACATGACAAGGGGGGAGGGTGGTGGGTGGTGCATGACATCAAGTTGAAAAAATCTATAGTTTCAGGAAAAAAATTGTAGGTGATCGCAGGATATTGAATGCAGGCATTTTTATTTTCAGTTAAAGTCTGTCCCCTAGACAAGAAAATCAATCTTTGGGGCCCTTTATAATATGTTCATATTTTTTCTACTGTTTCCTGACTTGGTTGGGAGGGGTGTTCACTAGATATATAATTTCTAGAGGGGGGGGGGGTCAAGATTCACATGACAAAACATGACAAGAGGGGAGGGGGGGGTTCAAAATGACGGCCCTCTGGCGGAACCTGGCCTAACGAGACCCCTCGACCAAATACGGCGGTCAGGATCCCAGCCCTGTTAGTATCTACTTAATATTACTTAGTATTTTGTAGGTATTTTGTTTGGCCCTCGGTTTGTGACGATCCCCATGGGTCGTACGGCCATCCGAGGACGACTCCAAAGGTTCTTCCTATATTAGTACCACTGGCATTTACCGTCATACTATCAATGAATAAGCGGAAGTCATTCAATTAGTTCTTTCTCAAATCGATTCTTCTTGATAGGAAAAAGCTTGTAATGAACTGCACTATATATAATACAAAGTTTATAATTATGCAACACAATTTCTGTTATGGGTTCCCTGTACTTGGCCTATCATGCGTATTTTTAACACTCATGATGTGGAATGAACTACCGTTAGTTACTCAGACGAAGGAGACAATATTTGGGTTTAAACATGCCATTAAAGGAAACTGAACTGGTAAAAGTGACAATATATATGTTGTACTTGGATGCTTGTCTTAGCTTTGAGGAAAACGTATGAAGATCATTGTTAATATTCCACTATGTCTTATCATCTTAATCCTCAAATTGAAAAACAAATTGTACGTACATGTGCATGCACACAGAAACCCAGTCACTGTGTGTGAGAGTCGCTATAAGGTTTTCTGGGACTAGAGACGTTGTGTAGATGACGTCACATATCCCAAAATAAGCTGGCCGCCATGTTGTTGATCAAAAAGCATCTGTAAACAATACTTTTGCCAAATTCACTTAACATTACCTGGGTGAAATCATACTGAACTATTCTGATAACTTTACATCTATTCATCGCATCCACGTATTGCTTGGGGAACCATGTGGTGATCACCAAAACCAGTGGCCCATTGCAAAACTGTACTGACGCATATACTATCACCATACAAAAGGGGCGTACATCGCCCGTGCTCAGTCAGAGTTAGCTGAACATTGTTGTGAGTAACCATCCTGGAAAGGTTGTGTTATTGAAGCTGAGTCATGGAATTGGAATAGAAGCTGATAGACTGTTTAGTTGGCGGGAGTGTTGACTGAGTGTAATTGAAGGGATTCCATCTTTGGAGCTGATCATTGTCAATTGAGATCTTGTCATGGAACTACAATATACAGGAAATAAATAAAGAACATCCCTTCACGTGAGTGTTATGTGTTACATAATACAGAACTTTTATTATGTATTGGACGAAAGCAGCTGAACGAGGTGGAGACTGCTATAGAAGTGAGCTATTATCCATAAGGCAAAATAACTAATTGAGTACACCTGACATTAACGGACAATTAACCTACTATAGTCCACAAGGGCTTGTCATAACAATGACAACTTTAAGATAACTTTAAGACACATGTCGTAACACTTTAATACGTCTATATCTTTTTTTCTACTGGATCAAAATTAAATTTGTGAGTTGATACATATAGGGGCACCATAGGGCTGTATTTTGTAAATATATCAGCTCATTAACAGCATTCTAAACAGCATTTATTTGTGTCTGAAAAGTGGGCAAATAATGCAAAAAGTTGGTTATGATAGGCATAGTTAATTTGCTATCCATCGTTGTTACGATAGGTATTGTGGAACAGGCCACTGGTCACGTGACCCTGTCTGCACGAGGTCTCATGGCAACACCAGACATGTATATAGAGGACCATTGTGGGAAGATATTTGGTCCTATTAATCATGGTCACTCCATATTGCCCCATACTGATGGCCGGGGTGGGGGTGAGGGCCATCACAGTCTACCCACAGCCAGGGGTATATCAGGGGTCGTGACATACCTGTCCTTTCATGACCTAGATACCTCTTGCATAATAGGTCCTTACACCCACAACAGTCCATGGCTACTGTTGGCCACTTAAAATTTGCAAGGAATTATTTTATTGGCCCTTTATAAATGGCATGGGGAACTCCTTTGATGGTTGTTTGGATGATGGCTTGGTTATGGTCCTACCTGCCATAAACCAGCAGCTGCAAAGCATGTTGGGATTTAGGTGGAGATTCCCACTTAAAATGGTTGCTGGTTAACAGTCCTAGTTGAGCGACTAGTGGACTTGGATGGTACTACAGTCTAGTGACCTACCTGCACTGAGAGTCATCATGTTAAGATACTTGTAACAAATCCCAGAAGGCCTACTGCCACCTGTGGCCCGTTGCAAAAATCCAATCGTCACAGCGAATATAAGCAAAACAATGAAACCTATCGTTGTTACTTTGCACGTAATTATGATCATTTTGGCATTTAAAAAAACTATTAGGAATGCCCTTAATGAGCTGTAATTTTCACAGGAAATAATCTTATTTTGGCCTTTTATATATCAATTTACAGAATTTAGTTTCATCCAGTAGACACAGAGATATCAGGGGTATCGTAATAATGATAACTATCGTTGTTACATCTTTCTTAAAGTTATTTTAAAGTTGTTGTAACTGGTTCACATCAGCGGACACCTCTATGTGCTATGTTTATACTGCCGCTACACACAAACAGTGCGTCAATTATTGCTATAGGTATGATAGGGGAGGCTTATGATCAAAACAGTAAATACCCTTTAATTTTTTCTTAGGATATTCATAGATCATAACAAAACAGCTGTAGGTATTTTAAGAAAAAACTTGGGAAACATTAGAAAACCTGGGTATTTATCATAGAAAGCTATAGTGAATATCTCAAATGTTTCCCTGTCTGCCGCTGTCTTCCCCTCTGCCCCTGTCTCCCTATCTTCCCCTGTCTCCCTCTCTGTCCCTGCCCCTGTCTCCCTCTCTGTCTCTGCCCCTGTCTCCCTCTCTGTCTCTGCCCCTGTCTCCCTCTCTGCCCCTGTCTCCCTCTCTGCCCCTGTCTCCCTCTGTCTCTACCCCTGTCTCCTCCTTCGTTCCTGTCTCCCTCTCTGCCCCTGTCTCCCTCTCTGCCCCTGTCTCCCTCTCTGTCTCTGCCCCTGCCTCCCTCTCTATCTCTGCCCCTGTCCCTACCCCTGACATCAGTCAGTCTGTATCCATCATATCTGTACTTTCTGATGTAGAAGTATAAAGATAAAGAAAGGAAATTTAAAAATGTATATAGAAAGGAAATTAAAAAAATAAATAATCCCCTACCTGTGCAGACCAGGGTAGTGGCCGTGTGTAGTAGTACCATTCCCGTGACCAGCCAGGCCGCGGGGGCCGCCTCAGAGAGTCTTCCTGCCATCTCGTCCTCCTGCCGTCGTCTACTCCTCAACTGTTAGAACTCCCCGTCACCTGTCTACAGCTCCAGTAATCACCTGCTGGCCTCCTGGGTCCGACTGCCTCCAGTACCCAGTGGTCGCTGTCTGGTAGGCTGTGGTGGTGGTGGCGGTGGTGGTTTGAGTGGTGGCTATGGTGGTGGCCTCCCATCCACCCAACGCTCTCAGTGTTGATTGGTGGCCGCTTTGCTGGTAGGGAGGGAGGGGATGGGTGTTTCTAACTTCTGTTGACCTTATGTAATAAGCTACATTACATTATGTGAGGTACACCACAATGGGCAAGTGACTTAGCTAGTTTAATCATCAGCATGATTGCCAACATTAACCATATTCAAGCGAATAATAAGTTAGGTAATTGAATGACATTTCTAGCACAGTCAGTCTTACTATTGTTTCTTTAGAGCCTCCTATTAAAAAAACCGAACTTTTAGTCACCTTGTATACATACAGTAACCTACTAAGATAATTGCTCATAGAGAAGTGGAAATGTCTTGTAGGATGTATTGAATATTTCAAGTCTTGTCCATTGGGCACTGCCACATTTCTAAAGAATTCCTCAACATACATGTGTTTTTATTTGAAACATCTACCCCTTTTTCTCAAAACCGCGAATTTTGGAACAGAAAATCCCCTTTATTTTCAATTTTCGCGGACATGCAAACTTTCTTTCAAATGACCCCTTTCTCCGCAATTCTTAGAACACTGAAAAAATTCTTGTGTTCAGGTAACATAATTATATAGCTCGAAAAAAAATAGGGTAGGTAGGTCAATTTTTTGCTTTTTTTTCCTTACCAAATAGACCTTGGTGGTGTTAGAGATTATAGATATTCTAACCGTCATCTAAAACAATTTTTGGTATCTAAAATACATGCCAAAGGCATCTATATGCTTTTCCATGCCATTTCATGCTTTTCCTGTTAATCTTTTAGTATTATAAAAAAATGTTTAAAAAAAATCGGTAAAGGAAGTTAGGGTAGGGCCAAAAAGTTAGGATGGGTCGGATTACCTGAACAAAACAATTTTGTTTTTATGCCTAATGCATATCTAAGACGATGGAGAGTGGTAGTACCAGGACGGCCAGCGGGAAGTCAAAATGTAGACCGTCTATGTCCAGCCCAGAGATTAATAAGATTAGCTCCTAGCAATCACTCATAAACACCACAATAAGTGAATAAAAAGCCCCCCCCCCCCCCACCCACCCCCCCCACCCCCCCCCACCCCCCCCACCCCCCCCCCCCCCCACTAGACCTTGTGCAGACAGGGTCATGTGAGCACATTTTGGTGATCACCATGTGGTGATCATGGCCACGTGGTTCGTAGATATATCTAAAATCCATAAATTCTGAACAAGTAAAGTAGCTTGTTTAGACTTAGTGTGGTTTTATCAGATCAATTCAACCAAAATATTTGGACTAGATATCTTAAAACTTTGAATCATGATACTCTCAGAATCACCAATATGGCGTCCAGACACTTTCTGGTAGTTGTGACGTCATCTGCACGACGTCTATATCTGCAGGGGCAGATTTTGAAAAGGTTGGTTAGTTGGTTATTGGGGTTTAACGCCGTAGCAACATCTAAGGTCATATCACGGCGAGAACAGGATTTGACAATTCTGTCTTTGATGATAGTATCTATGGAATGAACGAATCTATGAGAAGATAGAGACCATACCCCTACACATTTACCGAGGTAGGTGTTCTTTAATGTGCATGGTCCCATAGACAGGGCCACACACACAACAGCCGGTGGTCTACTAGAGACCTTTGATAACCCAGTTGTTGCCACTGGGAGACATGTAGAGGGGAGTAGCAGCCAGCCCACCCCACCCCAGGATTGAACCCGGGCCGCCCGCGCAACAGGCGGACACACTGACCACTACACCACCCCACACGCCTAATTTTGAAAAGGGGGGTATCCACATATAGTCTAAGAACTAAAATGGCATGCATTCATGTGCACTCACAAACCAGATTTTTTCTATTTTGACAAGTTTAGTTCCCACCAAACGGGGAGGGGGGGGGGGGGTCAGGACCCCCTGGATAACCCTGGATCCATCCCTGGAAAGGAAAAACATCCCCTGTGCGTATAGGGTTTATTCCACTACACGACAACAGACGGCTACGACATGAGCACCATATCGCACAATGTCAATAGCTGGTTTCGCAGGAGGAGGCGCCAGCCTGTCTAACCTTGTATATGGATATTGCAGCAATATCGTAGTATTAACGCATCCTTAACCTTATATTATTCAACATGTTGAATAAAGTCGTGGGTTAGGTTATTGCCTACAACGTCTCTTTCCCACGACTTCACTGCAATAAGAATTATGTCATACGATTTTAATATCATAGCCACTACGACATACCCTATTACACAAACACCCATCAGGGATATTGTAGGGTTCTACTACATGGTCACGATATTGTCATGTCGTAGCCACATCGTGGCCATGTCGCAGCTGATGTCGTGTAGTGGAATACCCCCTTCAGGCAGGTGGTAAGTCAGGATATAGACCATCTATATTAAGCCTGCAGGTAATCCGAGTAGTAGTATGTAGACCATTTATGTCTATCCCACAGATAATAAGATTAGCTACCAGCAGTCGCCCATAAACACCTGAAGCACCAGCATGGACCGAGCCATGAAGAACAAACAACTTACCATTGTATAATCTGACTTAAACATAATGCTTGTGAATAAGTTAAGAGGGGCCCTTAATGGGGGGTCCCGATGTTGAATGTCAAATTGAAGAAACATCCATGTCACCCTGTCGAATTTAAGAATTGTCCATGTCGCCCTGTTGAATTTAAGAAACATCCATGCTGCCCTGTCGAATTTAAGAAATAGTCCTGTTGTATGTCACTAGGCCCAAAAAAGGCCATGTCACCATGTCAATTTCAGGGGTCTAGGGTCATTTCAGAGCCATATTTCACACCGATAGGAAGAACATCAATGTAGTTAGACTTTATATAAAGAACTGTGGGAAACAAAGGTAGGCTGCGTGCAAAAGTCTCCCAAAAACTGACCAAAATTGCCTAGCTTCAACAGATGCTTGAATGGGCCTAACTGACTCTCCCATCTATGTACTACAAGCACACTTTCATAGGTCAATAAATAGTCCATTGCATCATTAGCATTCCCCTAAGTCTTGTTTAGATTTATAATTTCTTATTAAGATAGATAAAGGTCAAAACTTGTTGCTTAATTTCAAGAGGTCAGTATCAACTACATATGCTACTACAAAAAAAGGCTATAGTCAGAGCGATCAGTATTTTGGGAATGTGAAGTGACTAAGGAGTATGGGTTTATGTTAAACTAAATGTTAGGCATCCACAGATTACAGCAATCTGATTGGCTGAGGAGCATTCCACTCCATGTTACTCCACTCAAATCAGCTAGGTGGCAGCACCAGCACTAGCCTTCTGATTGGCTGATATGCCACTTCCCTCCAGCTCTTTTCATGCAAGTGTAATGAATTAGAGGAACTGCTAGGAACCAGCAAAACATGTCTGCACAGTAGCCACTATGCAGACATTTCTGTCTTATAACCACAATGTAGACATATATATATATATATATATATATATATATATATATGGATCCATTAGAGAATTCATTAATATTTTATCAATCTAAATGTACTTCTAAAAGTTAACAGATTTGAAAGAATTTCTTTCTATTTATTACAACTGGATTTTGTCAAATTTGCCGGAGGCACTTGTTTCACTATATAGAAGGAACTGTTGGAATTCAAAAGTGGGCCATGTGCAAATCTCCCAAATAACTGACCAAATTTGCCTCCATTGAACACATGCTAGAATGAGGCAATTTGGGGCATACTTCCCCTTCTATCTATAAATGAAATAAGCACACCAAGATGTTGATAAATAATTCAGTGTAACACTAAATTTCTCCTAATTTTTGTTTAGATTTATCTTTTCTTATTTAGAGAGATAAAGGCCAAATCTTTTTGCTTAATTTCAAGAGGTCAGTATCAACTCTATATGCAGGTTCGTGTATGTTACACTGAATGTTAGCCATCCACAGAATGCAGCAATCTGATTGGCTGAGGTGCACTCCATCCAAATATGCTAGATGGCAGCACCAGTATTAGCCTGTACAGTAGCCACTGTGCAGACATTATATGCAGGTTAGACTATGTTACACTGAATGTTAGCCATCCACAGAATGCAGTAATTTGATTGGCTAAGGTGCACTCTACTCCAAGTTACTCCATCAAAATCTGCTAGGTGGCAGCACCAGTAAGAGCCTGTACAGTAGCCACTCTGCAGACATAAGTCTGTGCAGTAACCACTATGTAGACATATCTGTAGGCTAGCAATCCCTATGAGGATGGATCTATCAGAGAATTCATTTATCAATCTCAATGTAATCATCACATCTAACAAATTTGAAAGGAAGAGTTTATTTCTTTTTCAACCGTCTTTTGTCAAATTTGCCGAAGGCACTTGTAGAACTATAAATAACTACATATTGTTCACCAATAGGAAGAACATCAATGTAGTAGAACTCTAATTAACAACATATCGCACAATGATAGGAAGGATATCAATGTAGTAGAACTATATAGAAGAAACCAGCACAACTATAAACGGTAATCAATCCACCCTTAGCCTACATCAATATCACACATCAAACGGTAAATTATCCCATCCAGAGTCATAACCAATCAACTCTACGTGTTGATCAGCCCACCCTTAGCTGGAACTAATATGACTTTAGATGTTGATCAGCCTATATCCAGACCCTACGTACCAACAGGCCACCTGTGTCCCTGAGTCCCTGAGGCCTAGGATTATGGTAACCCCCATGGCTAATCTCCTGTAATCGTTTTTTCTGTAAAAGGGCGCATTGTTCTGTTGAAGGACGCACTACATGAATGAAGAATGAGAAGAATGAGTAAGCAGTTTATAGAATCAAAGATTGGAGAGGGATCATCTTGAACAATACTTCTGACAAACAGACCTCAGGGGATATTGAACTACCTAAACAAACACTGATGTAACGGTTACGTTCTTCAAACAAATTATTCTGCGCAGTTCATAATGCACTAAATTGTTATGTAACAGTATTGGTGAGAAAACAACCTTACGGTAATATCAACCGAACATTTTATAACGTTCTGAATAGGATTATGAAGGTAACATGGCAGCTGAGGTGCCCAGGCCCGTAACTAGGGGGGGTGGCGGGGGTGGCGGGCCAACCCCCCCCCCCCCCACAAAGGAAATTTTTCCAAAAGTTCCACTTTTCCTTATAAAATTTATTGTAAAACCCCTTAATGTAGTAGGAAAATGTTAAAAAGTTCCACTTTTTACTGCTCGCCATCCCTCCACAAAGGAAATATTTCCAAAGGTTCTGCCTTTCCTAAGCAAAAATTAATGTAAAACACCCTTAAATTAGTAGGAAAATGTTGAAAATTAACACTTTTTACTGCTCACCACCCCCTTTTCAAGTTCACATTTTTGAAAATATAGGCAAATGTTCCACTTATGGAACCTCGCCACCCCCACCCCCCACACACACAACAGAACCTGGGAACGGGCCTGCGGTGCTGGGGAGAGAGTGGGGGAGAGAAAACACTTTATTGAAAGGACCTACTGCACTGATCTGTTATTCGAGCATGGACAGATACAACTATCACCAGGGAACACATTATACTGCAGGTTTTCACACGATAAAGAACTGCTATATAATATTAATCGTTTATGCATCTGTAAAGCCAGACCTTTTGTACTGACGTGGGTGTCAGTCCACTGCGCAAAATCTAAGCTAACTTTTAAGAAGTGAAGCCTGTATTCCACATGCCGATTTTGCTGCCGATTTTTAAAAATCGGCAGTGGGAATAATCCTCAAAAATAAGAACCTTATACATCATTAGAAAGGTCTTACAACTCTCTTTCAAATGATATATATAGGATCTGTGGTTTCCTGCCATATTTCCAGAGGAAATTAATGAAATGTAAAATCGGTAGCATCAAAATCGGTATGTGGAATACGGCCTTAAGAATCGGGGCTAAGAGTGACTCTCTGCTAGGGGTGGAGAGCATGGAGGCTACGTCATAATTTGGTCAAATAGAGGGGGTTCGAAGTTGATCTCAAAGGGTTCCATGTAAAACTGAAGGGGGTTCCAGCTAGTTATTTTGAAAACCTTCAACTGTTTTATCAGTAGGCCTACTTGAAGATTTAGGAAAGCATAATTCTTGTTCTTCTCAATAATCTCAACTCTTGTATTCAATGATGACTTATACAGTTATTTTGTCCGACATTCGTCCAACCTTGGGATATACCCAAAGTAGAATGGGCTTATTGAATAAAGATTCAAGATTCAAGATTCAAGATTTTTTATTGACTAATGTATAAGTATACATACATGTCACTATACGGTTGTCAATCAAAGATAACATACATACAATATTACATACGTCACACACAAATGCACAGATTGCATTTGTTGCTTTTTCCTTGAGATCTTTGGTATTGTCTTCGCTGGTTTTTGGCGGGTGCAGCTTGCTGGTAACAGGTGAGGTCGGTGACCGTTGACCCCCTACCGGCCCACATAGATAACGCTGGGTCTGGGTGGGGGGGGGGGGGGGGGGTGAGGAGATAAGGCCTTCAGGTAGTACAGGTGTGTGTTGTTTGGTCCAGGTCAGACCACCACACACCTTCCACCATCCATCATGGCGGCTTCCTCCTGGGCCCTTCTCCTAGCCCTCGGCACCTTGATTCTAGTCTCACTCACCACAGGTAAGGGAAGGGGTTATTAGGGACCTCAGGTAAAGGGCTTTAGGTACCTGAGGGCAATTAGGTAAGGGCAGGGGGGAAGGGCCCTCAGGCCTCGCGGCTGTACCTTATAATAAATTGTCCTGCCCTACTTCTGTCCCCCTGGCAGGTGAAGGTGGATTAACAGTTAACCTGAACAACACTGTTACAAATACACAAACTATTTCTAATCAAAATAATGTAGTTCCGGTCACTGCGATTGGCTGTGCCGGGCCCATATCGGCTATATAGACCTGCTTCCAGCTATGTATTCGATGAAATGAACTTTAAGAAGTCATTTCATTGCCATACATGTGGCAATCGCAATATGCGAACCAGGCTTTAAGTGAGGAATTCCGTATTTACAATTTGTGGGTTGACATTTATTACTGCAGTTATATTTGAGGCGACTGTGAAGCTGCATTATGGTACATTGCCCTAATTTTACAGTACAATCTATAGATATTTAAGATGATCCAAAAGTGCTAAAACTGATGATACTACAGGATTTACTACAGGATTTGGTCACTACATGTGCATATTCATGATATGAAAGGTCTTTTAGCTTCAAATCAATCAAATTTGGTCTATAATGTTCTATGACCACTTAAAAGAATAAACATGATGTCATCTACATCCTCAGGCATCCAGTGAATGAATTTAGAGAATACCTATGGTGTGATTTATATGCTTTATAGATTGGTTGTAAAAGCAGGAAAAAGTCAACCTTTCTGAGAGCATGGGTCTATAGCCTGCAAGTGCTTAAAATATTATAGCTATCCGTGGTGGGGAGAATAAGCCCATCCCACATGGGGTATATCTCAGGGTTGGAAAAGGGTTGGACAAAATCATTGTATAAGCCATCCTTGTCTCTTAGAGTTTGAGGTTACTGAAATAAGCAACAATCATATTTTTCTATATCCCCAAGTTTTGCTAAAACATTATGATTTCTTGAACTTCATCATTTTACAGATTTGCAGGTTTGCTAGCCATCAAAATGCTGTATTTCGAGTTGGACATTATAGGCTGGGCTGACAGGATTTAACATTGGTTCCTTTGGGAAAAGGGCCACTATATAAAGCTGTAACTTACTAATTTTAGGAGCAATTTGTTAACCAAATTGCTTTGTTTGAATTTATATTATGCAACTCTCTTCATGGAATAAGCACAGAAGTAATTTTGAATATTTCATAGTAAACATTTATGTTGGTGTAAACTGGGATGGGCTTATTGAGAAATATTCAGCATCAGCAATACCCCGATCAACCTGTAAGTACATAATACGCACCCCCTTTTCATGCAAAATTTAGATTTTTTTTAAAGTAAAATCCAGAAAAATTGGGGGTACGCCACCCCTTTCTATTAGCACGCCCCCTCCCCCTTTCAAAAAATAGAATCGCCACCGTTTACAGTAGGCCCAGTGGTGCGGAAACCCTCTGTATAATGGCCCTAGACGTGGGAAGGGCTATTTCAACACGACGGCATGGACGTTTCTTAAATTCTACAAGGCAATGCGGACGTTCCTTGAATTCTACAGGGCGATATGGATGTTTCTTAAATTCAACATGCGACATCAGGACCCCCCCCCCCCCCCCCCACAAAAAAAAACAAAGAAAGAAAGAAAAAAAAGAAAAAAAAAGAAAAAAAAAAAGGGCCCCACTGTAGTACAGGAGATATACCCAAAACCGACGCCAAACTAAATAGTTTACAGAAATTGATGTTTGACTGCTATCTAGTTGCCCTTTCTCGCTTTTGGGCCTTTCGTTAAGTACACACACAAATTTCCCAACGTTTCAGACCTAGTCCTTCTTCTCTTTGGGCTAAAGTGCGTTTTGGATATATGCACACTGGGACGTGACCACATAATTGAAAAAATGCAACCCCTACCCCTTCCCCGATACTCATGTACTTAATGGTAGCAATTATGGTAACAGGATGTATAGAACAACGGAGAAAATATATGGAGAAATACAAAACAAGGGCCTCCATAAATGACGCCATGCTATCTTCGCCCCCCCCCCCCCTCCCGATTGTCATGTTATTACTATAGGGACTGCCCCCTCCTTGAATGATGCTGGATCATTATTCAAGACAAGAGCATCATTTATTAGCATAGTTGTATTCCCAACAAGAGAATTGGGCATGCATTGAACATAGGAAAAGAATATGACATTATAAAGTCTTTTTGGCACTAACTTCATAAATGAAGGTGACTATAAATTGTAAGGAACTATAGAGGTGATATGGCTCATTGGAGAGTATGCCTTTGAATGTGAAAAATTTTGCTGCAAAAATAAGAAAGGAATTCAAGTTGCAATATCATATGCTGAATTTGTAGTTGTGTTGGATATATACATATCATTGTATCACTGTTACTACTTACTACTTAATATTTAGAATTGATTTTTGTAAAAGTAATTCATATATATTGAAACAGGAGTGGGTTTCTGCACGTAGGTTTGACCGATTATTCGTGAATGGATGACACACCAATATGATTCCAGTTGACAAGATATATTATAACTAAAATGACAGAAGTACAGACAAATGACAATTCAAAATGACCAGTGACAAAAACTACTCGCAATGAATAAACAGGTACAGATGTAGATATATGGTGAGATGGTGGTGGATTTGGGGAAGACTAGCTGGGCAGTGTTTTGCACAGTCAGTCTATAGTTCTAAATCTGGCTCCTCCAGGGATAGCTCCTTGGGGAGTTTGGATCCCCCTCCAGATTATAAAGGGGGAATCTGATTGGCTGAGGCAGGGGTCTGTACCTTCCCAGAATTCCAGGGAAGGGCTCAACCACTCTGATTAAACATTCAGAGTGGGAGTCTAGACTCCCAGCCAGGATGGCTGTCAATCACTACCAAAAGGGGTGTGGCTTAGCACCAACTCCCCCTAAAGTAGTCTGACACAGCCATCCCCAGTCTAGCAAGCCACCCATGGAATAAAAGGGTGGTAAAGGGGAGGGAGGGAACTCAAGTAGGGCGGCCAGGGCCTGCCCCATTCCCATTACAATATGTTGATTTATCACATCATTTGCTCATGTTTTGTTTCAACAATTCAATCATTGTCACCAATTTCTGCAAGAAAGTACTGTTATAATAAGATTTTGAAATTTAAAAAAGCCCCTTAACCCCTACTAACAACCCTTCTCTCTTTCAGTGTCAGGTCTGGAGTGCTATGCGTGTGAGAACCAGGAGAGTAACAAGGACAAGTGTATCAAGACGACGAAGCAATGCGAGGAGCACCAGGATATCTGTATGACCTCCGTGCGCTGGGGCCGTAAGTATTATCCAATCACAGTGTGAGACTTATATTTTGTATTGTGGATATTAATGAAGAATTGAAGGCAGGAGATGTTGTTGATGATACATAATAATGTTCTCTACAGTCTCAGGAGAGAAGGCCTAAAGGCCTGTTGCTGCTTTAATAGTGGTTACATGGTGTGTAGTCTTTGGCTGCTGGACCCAGAGCATCTCTTACAGAATACCTGCATCTACGCACCTGACCTCTGGTCAGTGACCTAATTACAACTGACCAATAGGGGCAGGGGGAGTGCTAATTGATTACCATAAACTCTGTAATGTAGAACCTTATATACATATATTTCATATATCTTTTGATTATTATTTAGGTAATGATATTAATATATTTGATATAATAAATGTAGCAAATACTTGAAATTATTAGAGGAAGGATGTGCCATGACTAAACTTAGGCATGACAATAGCACGCCACAGGGTTGGGTTGGGTTGGGGTGGGGGTGGGGGGGGGGGGGTCAGGACATCTGTATGACCTCCTTGCGCCGGGGCTGTGAGTATAACAGCCAATCACACAACATCAGGGATTGTGGATCAAAAGAGGCATTTTAAACAGTTCTTTCAACCTTAGCAAAGTATATATTATGTCATATTAGAGCTGAATGTTTCAGATAGTCTACGGTATGACCAATGTTACTAATAATCTAAAAAACAAATCCAAAAGTGTTGTTTTGGTAATCCAGAAAACCGTGTTTAAAGAATGACAGTATAAAAAGAGTAGTTTTTCTTTCATGTCTTGTCTTACACATGATTAAATTCTAACAATTAAATATTTCTATGACCTCCATGCACAACTCAATACATGTATATTGATTTGAGTATTCTCATGTCAATCCCTATCAGGATATCTTGTGTATCAAGAGACATGTATCAAAAGACATTCTAAAAGCTGGTGTGAAAAACGAATGTCTCATGATACACGTTCACAAGACAAATTTTTTTTTAAAACTGAAAAAAAAACCACTGGTCGGAAATATAATAAAAGCCCATTTTATAATGGTACAATATTATTGAATAAGCTCAGTGCTCATGTACAACAAAGTCCGGATAGTCATACTTTTATGTCACAAATACGGTGCCAATATCTGAAATATGAGGATTTATTACATGTCTGACTTTATAAAAAGCAATGATATATTGTATATTTTTCTATCTTGATGTATTGTTTATAATGGAAGACCAGGTACCTAACCCTGAATGATGTTTTTCAGAAATAAGAAAACAAAAATGATTGTTTAATAGAACCTAACAAAACTGTCTTTCAGTGCCCCCTTACTGGGTGCCATACGGAGACCGGTCTCACTTCATCTCCAAGAACTGTGAGACCCAGCGAACATGTGAGCAGAAAAAGAAGGACATGATGCCCAGCTGTAAACGGGACTGGTTCGACGACTGGGGCTGCATCGACTGCTGCTCCGGGGATCTCTGCAACCACTATGTCACGGTCAGTCCCTCTGAAGTACTTTAAGCTTTGTTGTATAGTACTTTCTGATTATGGATGTTGTTGAGGGGAGTAATGAAGAGTTGAAGCCAGGTGTAGTTGTTGATGATGTTCTATTATTTCTTCAGTCACAGGTCATTAACCAAGGGCAATAGCCCTGGCTCTCACACAAAGAACATGTGTCCTCCTTGGTGTCCAGACTCCCACTGCCCTCACAGCAGGGGTGCACTTCCCCACCTCACCTTTGGCCTCTGACCCAATTACCTTAATTAGGCCAGTTGACCTGGGAAAATAAAAACACAATCATCATCATCTAATTTTTTCATATTATGTTTGTCTTTTCAGCTCGGGGCAGGTTCAGTTCGGGTCTCGGTTGTTGGACTCTGCGCTGCGGCTCTATCAGCCTACCTGCTGCGACATCTTCTCTGACCAGTGACATCACTGGCCCATCTAATGATGACATCACCAGCAAGTCACGACATCATTATATTATGCTGTGCTTCTTTAAGACGCCTCTTCTAACTTAGTGATAACATCACTGACATTAGTTCCCATCTGCAATGTTATTGAGAGGACAACTGTAGGGACCTCGGGCATTAAGGCTCTATTCCACTATGCAGGATTTGCTTGTGGAACCATGAAAACTTGCTTGTGGTAGGGTACCGCAAGGTGGAATATAGGAAATACTTGCAGTACTTGCTTCTGGTAGGTGCTACTGCAAACGATTTTATATAAGTTTTATATGAATTTCTCGCAGTCGGCATACCAGCATGTTGGTATCAAAACCACAAGTGGCTTGCAGTACCTAAAATAAGGGACGCCTAATGCTACCTACCGCATAGTGGAATATGGTCTTTATGCAGATCTTGGGGACACACCAGAGGGCTGATGTTGGGGGGGGGGGGGGGTTCTCTAATGTACATTTTCTGATGTGTTTATGTGTCTATTACAGATTGTAAATAACCTATTTTATCTAAATACAATTTAACAAAACTACCCATCCTTGCACCAACCATCATGGGTTTCTTATGAAGACAGTTTCTTATAACAGAATTAATTAGATAAGCTATTGTATCTAAAAGCAATTCAATAAAATTATTAGGCTTAACATAAATCACTATATGGTTTCTCAAAATGAAAGGTTTTTGATTCGTTTGGTCTTCTCTAGCGCATTTGACTTACACAGAAGATTACACAGAAATGACAAGAACACAAGAAATCTGTTGGAGAAACTATCTTTACCAAAGATTATCATTTAACATTTTCTTAGCCAAGAAAAGCAAAATTACACATTTGTGTTCAGGTTAATTTGACTTGCCTCCTTACTCAAAAATGCCTCAGACAAACTTGTAATTCCTGTTTACATTCTGATGGTGTATTTAGGTAATCCCTGAATGATTGTCTTTGTAAATTATCTCCAACAGATATTCTAAAACACTCAGTCATTGAGTGATAGAATCATAAACTGTATATAGAAGAAAAAGTTAATTGTTAGTTGTTACGGTTTACAATTACATTTTGATCACTTTACCATTTGCGATGTTTTGTAATAAAATTGAATAAAACCATGAATGAGTTAAATGTCTTGTATAGCTTTAAAGTAAAGACGATTATAATGTATTTGAGATGAGGACCTTGTTGAATAATTAGGTGGTTCAACTTTTTAAATAGAAACAACCCTGTCATTCGGTTCACAAGTTGTGCTAAAGAATGAAGCAAATAAATGATAGAAAATTACTCATCACAACCAATTGTAAAGATGAAAATGTATTTTTCTCAATCCTAGAAATTATGGGTTTCTATAATGATATAAAACTTCCGCAATAAACATACCCGGGGGTATATATCTTTGTGTTGAAACACAATTTAAAAATAAATACTCTTAGTCTAAATTAAAGGATATAATTATAAATAAATATATATCATAGAATTGTCATGTACATGTCTATAGTTCTGTTGGTGCCGTCAGAATGAGATAGGCCATGAATTGCTTCTTTTTAGTTAGACTTCTGTATTCTAATATTTCTACTATATCTAGGAGTGGTACCGTACTGTAAACGCTTTTCAAAATATAAGGGACAACAAGCGAAGTCCATCTTCATGTAGAAACTGAACTGCTGAACCGCTACCGTCTATACACACGAGGTAGAAAACGACCTCGTGTATATAACACCCTATTATAAGCACGAGGTCCTTCTCAGCCCTCGTGCATACACTTTTGAGAGATTCTGAGATTGATGATGACAATGACCTCGTGCATGTAGATCTAATAGGGTGTTATATGCACGGGGTCGTTTTCTGCTTGGCCCACATCTATCATTATTGAATGGGAAACATCATTGAATAGCCAACAAATAACATAACCTACTGATATAACTTATATGAATTTGGCTGAAACAACGGCTATATAAGTGGATTGCAAACCTGAAAATTATGATATTGCAATTTATTTTTTGAACATGAATATCTCATTCAATATTTAACGTAAAGTTATGAAATTTCTGGTACATCTTCTTAACATATATATAGAGGGAAACACGTCTCAAAATTGTGATACATTCTGTTTTTATGAAATGTAGAAAACGGTCATGCAAAAACAATCTTTAAAAAAAGCCTGTTTTTTTGCTGTTTTTGGCTATAAAATGAGGACCTAAATAAAAATACTGAGACACTCAGGGGTGTTTACAATCTTATTCATGCTTGTTGACTATTAACCACGATATCGATGTTCAAATAAAAATAATCAAAGAATCAAATTTTATTTAATGAAATCTGTGTTTCTAAATCCATTAAAACTTGATTGACATCAATGAATAGAGAAAAATGAGAGCTATACAATGATAGATAGCATGTTTGGATCAGAGCGAATATATAGAAGCTTTCCTGAATCAGCCCCCAACCACTTGTGTCTATCCCCTATCCATAAAGTTGAAACATACATTTTTATACATTATACTTTTATTTTTTGAACATGGAATTCTCACGTTAAAATTTCTTGATGGCGAATCTCCTGTACAGGGTTCTTCCTAGAAGACGATCTCGAGTATCAAAAGCTCCATTTTGCTTATCTTTAGGTGGGGATTTTTGTAATATTGTGGGTTTTCTGACTATATCTCATCAAATTTCTGCAATTTTAATCCTGACCCGCATGCCTAGGGAAAACCCTGCCTATAATACTCTCAATCTGTACCTCGTGTGTGGAGTTTCCCAAAATAACGACCTCGTGCCTACAATGGTCCATAGTACGCACGAGGTGGTTCTGTATCCTCGTGTTTCGTGAAAATCCTCGTGTACATAGAGTCTTCCGCTGAACCGGGAAAACCCGGGGCGTGAACCTTTCCCGGCCCGACGCGCCGTCTAGAGGCACGTCGGGGAACTAATTCCGCTCCCGTCACTCTCCTAGCAGATCTTTAGCAATACACAATACACAATATCTTTATTCACGGCCCATTTCTGAGCAAAGGAAACAAATCAGGTATAGCCGATAGCTACAAGGCATCACTGATCACAAAATAAGAACGATGTTTTGCTAAATTCACTAGATGAAATAATTACTAAACTAGCTTACAAACTGGACGGTAGTAAACTCTTAAATACAGTAGGCACCAGATGGCAGCACCTTACATTTATGCCATTGATGCCAATAAAATATACATTTTATTTACAGATGTAGCCCGAAGATTCGTGGCATCACAGATGTACATTTACTGAATTAGGGGGGTGGCTAGTGTTTATGAACACGTGCGAAAATAGAATACCGTATTTGTCAACTGATACTGCATTACCAGCTATATTTGTTCACCCTTTTAGCCCAAAATAGTTGAGTGACTAGTTTTGACCTTTACTTCTGACTAGTATTATTAGTAGGTATTGTTAAGGCTAAGGGTGCGTGGTTGCAGAATGAGGCTTGCTTGGTTCATTTGACCAGTTGCAGTTGAGTTTGCTCGTGATCCCAGAATGGCCTGTAGAGGCCTTCTGCTTCTCTTATTTATTTGATCTTTAAGGAGCGGTTTACGTGATTGTAACCTGTTTCTCGAATGTCTTTGGCCAAGTGATATAAGTACATTTGACTGGTCTTGAGTCCTGTTTGCCGTAGTCATTGTTTGCTTTAGTGGTCCTTTGGGTTTGTTTTTTACCTTTTTAACCTTCTTTTTACACCTGTTGCCCCCAGATTGTGCCTTTATCTTATCATCTCTGAAATTATCCATGATAATGCCACAAAATGTGGCTAGACGTGAAAGATTCTCAGGGTCTTGGGTTTTGAATAGGATTTCCATTGACAGTACATTAGGATTTCTGAGATAGCGTTCTTCAATATAAATGGGCCTTTCTAACTCTAGGGCTTTACAGTGAAAAAGGTAGTGAAACTCATCCCCAATGGACTTATCATCACAAAGATTACAAAATCTCTCAGCCTTTGCTGTCTTGTTGTACCTGCCAGCTACTATTGGCATTTTATGGTTGTTACATCTGAACCTGCACATCATTAAGGTTTCCTTATAATTAAGTAGTGTGAGGTATTTTTCGAACTCTAGGTTATTCTTAAAAATTCTGTAATTGGTGCAGTGACCTGAGTCCATTACTTCATTATGCCATTCCTGGTTCTCAATTGAGGAAACTCTGTCCTTGAATATGGCCTTGATGTACGCAGGGTTTATGATGTCAGGGGGAATGTCCATGATGTATCCCATACCACATTCATTTAGAGTTAAAGAGATTGACGTCCACCATGGTGAAGTGATGGTACCATTAGTTTGTCTATGTTTAACAATTTCAAAGAGGATAAAAGATATTTTGCTTGACTTTCCCCCAACCAACCTAGACCAGAAATTAATCATGCGTTGTTTGATAGTACACTGTAGTCTTGATCTACCAAGTTCCCCGCGCGCAACGCAGTTTGCAGTTCTCGGGTTTAATCTTAGTATGTATTTACAAAAATAATTCTGAACCCTCTCAATCTCTTTTAGATCAGAGAAACCCCATATCTCGCAGCCATATAGTAGTATTGGTGTTATGCAAGCATCAAATAGGTGGCACAGAATGTCAAGGGGTAGTTGCAGTTTTCGGGCTTTTGAGAGTAAGGAGAACAGCGCTCTTTTGGCCTGCGTTATTTGTTTGCTCATGGCTTGTCTAAATTTACCATTGTAATTGAAAAGAATTCCCAGATACGTGTAGGTATACTGAGCTTCCAGGAGCTCTTGACCGAAAAAAAGACTTGGTAGATTCCTTACTTTCCCTCTTGAGAAAACGACAATTTTCGTCTTGGTCACATTAAGTTTGAGATGCCATTTCTGGCAGTACACATACAATTCATTCAACATACATTGTAGGTCATTTACAGATTCACTCAACAGGATAGTGTCATCTGCATATAGGAGTGTATACAATTGCAGGAGGACTTCTGCTTCCGGGTCGGCCATTCCCAGTTTAATACCGTGACATTTATCTTTAAAATATGCCTCTAGGTCATTTAGATAAATAGCGAAGAGTAGGGGTGACAGATTTTCACCTTGTCTGACTCCCACATTACAGTTAAAATAGTCTGAGATTCCACCTCTGTGCCTGACACATGACTTTGCAGCCTGATACAGGTTTTGAATAACTGTCAGCACTTTACCCCTAATGTTGTTTTGTAGCAGTTTACACCATAGCGATGACCGGTCAACAGTATCAAATGCTTTCTGGTAGTCAACAAAAGCACAGTATAGTCTCTTCTTTTGTGAGAGAGCAAGATCTATAATACAATGCAATGAAAAGATGTGGTCCAGGGTAGAATATCCCTCCCTGAAACCAGCTTGTTCTTCACCCAGTAGATTATTGTCCTCTAGATAGTCTTTAAGTCTAGTGTTTAATACCATCGTGAAAAGTTTGCCCAAGCAGCTTAATAGTGTGATTCCCCTGTAATTGTCAGGGTTGTTGATATCCCCTTTCTTTTTGAATATAGGCACAATTAGACCTATAGACCAACTTTCTGGGACTATACCTGTATCCAGTATAAGGTTGTAATATGCACATATTAGTCTTATCATCTCTGGAGGGCTGTTTTTTATAAACTCATTAAGGATATGATCGATCCCAGTTGCCTTTCCGTTTTTCAGCTTCTTAACAAGTTTAGTGAGTTCCTCTATTGAGACAGGGTTGTTAAAAGGAAGGTCATTGCCCTGTTCATTCCCCAGTTCTTGTGTGGGGAGGTTTGCTGCTAGGCTGTTGTCATTTGTGTTGGTGTTGAGGGTCTTAAAGTGGCGCATGAAGGAGTTTATGGGAATGTTGTTGGTATTTTTGTCATTTGTATCAGCGTTATTGATGATAGACCAGTAGTCTTTGGGATTCTTACTCTTGAGATTACGCAGAGTTTGTTGTAGTTCTTTATGGAAAACCTTGCTTGCCTCCTTCATTGTTTTTCTGTATATGTTGCTTTTGCTATTCATCACAAGCTTGTTTTCTGCTGTTTTTTTACGTTTGAAGTTATTTTTGGCCTGAAAGAAGGCTTTGCGTTTCGATAGACAGTCCTCGTTAAACCAGGGCTTTTTGCTTGTTTTTCTAGGACATTTTTTGTGATAAACAGCGTTTGTTGCGTCTGTGGGGTGTGATTTGGTTATTCTGATGACCCCTGCTTTCTCCCCGACTTCCTGATAAACCACCCCAATGCTTTCAGCGATCTGGTCAATTTCCCTTTGCGTGGGTATTTGCATGTTGTTGTGCAGTTTATCCAGCTGTTCTGATATGTTGTTTATATTTTGGGTGTTGAATGCGTTCTTAAAGGTGTTTTGTTTGGCTGATTCCCATAGTACTTTGATATTAGTGGTGTTTGTGTTGGTTCCTTCCCTGTCTGTTGGGTGTGGTCCTTCTTGTATGGGAGTTATCTCCTCGTTATAACCATGCTTCAAAGCAATTAGTTCTAAGGAGATTGGACAGTGCACATCTGACATGCACTTGTCAAATATATCTACATGGAAGTTGTCTATGTATTGAAATAAATCGGTGCTTGCCAATGCGTAGTCTACAATGCTAGTTCCCTTACATGTGACATCTCCAGTGTCTTTATCACCTGTCCTACCATTGACAATAATTATACCTGTATTGGAACAAAAATCTAACAATTTTCTGCCACTAGCATCAACAGTGTTGTCATTAGTGTACCTGTTCACCGGTATTTTCATAGCACTCAGCATATTTCTATCAACAAACATATCACTGTGGTGGTGAACTAAACCTGCGGCATGAAGAAGGTGTTCGTCGACCTCGACAAAATCAGGTTCCCCACCTGTTCTAGCATTAAAGTCACCAATAAGGCATATTTTACAGTTGTTGTAGATACCATTTAAATCTATCAAATCTCTCATTATTTGTTCAAGTTCATGTCCCGATGCGTAGGGAGAATCTGAGGGTGGTATATAGACTGCTCCTAGTAGTAACTCGTATCCCAGGATACATGCTTCAAATTTTAGCCATTGAACATACTCGTTATCACTTGGCTCAACTTTCTTAGTGAACTGAGCAATGGCTTTGTTAACAAAAGTAGCGATGCCACCTGACTTTCTCAGCAACTTCTTACGATGGTGATAGAAAGGGGAAAAGCCATCGATTTTTACATTTGCTTCATCTAATGTATCAAGTTTTGTCTCCGAGAAGCAAAGAACATCAAAATTGTCAAAAACAAAGTCTTCTAATATACAGAGATTAAGTTTAGAAAGTAGACCACAGGTGTTCAGACCCAAAATTTTCAGGCCATTGTCCGCTGGGGCTGCTTTAGTCGAGTTGACCTGTTGTGACATTCGTTTTTGGTCAGGTGTAGTGTCACCTGGCCTCCCCTGGTCAACCGGAGTGATGCAGTGTTTCGCCAATGGGATGTCTGGGCCCTGAACGCCTGTTAATGTTGGTCTAGGTGAGTCATTAGGATCTGTTATTAACACTGTATCCTTCTTTTGGACGGACAGTTCTGCGTCGGTGGCACCGTGTTGCGGTTCTTCATGGGTGATGACCTTTACTGTGGTGTTAATAATCGGATCCTTAAGCCCATGGGGTGGTACCTGTAGGCTGGTACCCTTCATGAGAATCCCCATGGGCCCTGTTGCCAGGATCTGGCTGGTACTTGGAGCCAGGGGGGGTGTCTCAGTTGAGGGTCCGCTGCCTGACTTTGGTTATCAGTTAAGCTTTGGGCTGTATTTACTGCTGGTGACCACAGCCCACCTTGGTGTTCAGTTAGGGGGGCTCCGGTGTTCTGATAGGTTGGTTGTTGGTTGGCATGCTGGATTGGTACCTGGGCTGTTGGGTTTGTAGCTATTGGGTGTACTGGTAGGTGTATGCTTGCGATACTAGCATTGAGTTTAGCGATGCTCTCCTGGAAACAGGTGAGGGTAGTAGTAAGCAGGGATTCTAGCTTTGAGGTGTCCTGTGCTGTTTCCCTGTCTACTTGGTGTCGGTTGATGCCCTCATTGGCAGGCTGCTGAACTGTACCTGTTGTCTTTTCCTCATTTGTTGAAGGCTGCATTCTCTTGTCGGCCCAGTTTTCTGTTGTTGGTGCTTGGTTTTGCTGGACCTGGATTTTTTGGAGGGGTCCTGTCCTTGTAGTGGACTGGCTCCTGTCTTGTTGAGGGGCTGCGTTATTCCCGGGCCTCTCTGGCCCCTGGGTTCTGTGCCTTTGTTGTTGTTGCGGCTCCTGGCCGCCATACCTTGGTTGTTGTTGGTGAGTTTTTGCCGGCCAACGTGCTGCCTGGTGCTGCCAAGGTTCTTTGTTGTTTCTCCCCTTGTTCCTGGAAAGAGAGGGTTGTGGTGACCCCCCGGTGCTCTTCCCTTGGTGGTGACTGTTGTTGTTGAGTGGCGTGAACCTGTTATGGAGGGGGATGCCTTGTTCCGTTTTGGTTAGTCCATGTCTCGGGGCTGGGGCCGTTTTCTTTTGCTTTGGTTCGGACCACTGTCCCGGGGAGTTCCTGGGTCGAGTGTTGACTGGGCATGGTGTTTGACCCCTTATGGATAGTGCGATGTTGGCTGCCACAAGTTTGGTCCCACAGAATCTCATATGCAGCCCCCCTTGGTTGAGGAGGTTCGGCAGGTAGGCTATGGTGGGGTTGTGGTCAACAAAGTGGACAGTCTCTGTTTGTATGCTTCTAAGAAATTGGTTGATCGTGTCTACCCTGTTGTTGAGCAGAGGATTGTCCAATCTGTGGATGATACCAGACAAGATGATTTTCGTTCCCTGCGTGTAAAACAGAGTGTCTGATACGATGCTGTTGTAGAGTGGCTGTAATTGGTTGAGGTTGGCACTTTCAAGGTCATTTGTGCCACAGTGGATGACAACGAAGTTGGGGCTTTTGTTGGCAAGTATCACCCCAAGCTCCTGGCGAATCTTGTCAGTAGTGGCTCCGCTCAGGACGTGTAGCTCTGTGTTGGTGTTTGGGATGTGTCGGTCAACTCCACGCAACATGGAGTCTGAGATGATGATGACGTTTGGGTTGTCGTCCTTGTCGGGGGTTTGAGAGGCTGTGGCCTCCTGTTTTCCTTTTTCGTTGTTGTCGTCGTCTGGTCTTCCTTTGGCTGACTGTTGTTCCTGGTCCTTTAGAACTAATTCACGGGCCTTTTCTAGAGTAGCGCCCATCAGGTTTTGGCCATTGCCATCGCTACCAAAACCCCAGCCTGAATCGTTCTCCATATTGTGGATCAACTTCTTTGTGCCTGTGGCGAGCAGTGCGTCACGGTACTTGTGGGACTGTTTTGCTCTTTCCATTGTGATGTCGAGCATTATTTCTCCTTTTTTGTTCTCCCAATCTTCTGTTGGGTTAGGCACGATCCTGTGGGTATATGATTTGGCCTGGCCTGCATTCTTTATCCTTTTAACAATTTCTGCTTCTTTTCTCTTGTTGTGGGCGATTAACTTCTCGTGGCAGTAGGCGTGTTCTTGTGAGTTGAAGGTTGTGCCTTTATACTCAAGCTTGCAGGGATTGTGTGTAGAGAGGGTATTTTTCCAGCCTCTGAAGTAGATCCTCTCCTCGGCTGTCTCCTCTTTCCTCTCCGCTAATTTTGCTGACTCTGCTCTGAGGTTGTCTAGCGCTATCTTTGTTGCTTTGAGGCTCTCTTCTCTGATCGTCAGTTGGGCTCTCATGTCCTTTTGTTCTTGTAACAACTCTTGGTGGTTCCTTTTCGTCTTTTGGAGCTCGTGTTCTGTGGTGAAGAGGAGTCTGTTTAGTCGATTTATCTTCGTGTCTGGGTTAGTTTGCTGGATGTTGTCGAGGAAGGATTCAGACACTAGTGTTTTAAGGCCCTCCTTGGTATCATCAGTGGCAATGGTGATGCTGCTGCTTTCACTAGCCTTGGCCATCAGATCTACAAAAGATCTGTCTTGGATGCTAGTTAGGTCGGGGACGGAGGCAGACCTTGCTTCGATTAGGCTTGCCTGTGGGTTCTCTGTGAAGTCTACGTTTGATAGGCTAAGACTGTTTAGAGAGTCTGACATCGGGGTGGCAAAGACCTCCTTTGGCTGGGTCAGTGAGTGGTCCAAGCGGTTGGGTGTAGAGGTTCTGTTTGGACGTGGTGGGGAGTCCGCAGTTGTAGTTGCGGGTTCTTTTGTTGCTGGTTTGTCTATCTCTATTGGGTGGCATTGTGTTGACGTTTTGCTTGGCTCTTTGTGGGCGGTAGCTTCCTCCATTAGGGTATGACTTGGGTACTTGTAGAGGCTTGGGAGAGGTGAGAGCGCCTTGAACTGGAGGGAAGTCTTTTTTTGGTGTGTCACATAGTCTGGGTAGTTCTTTGGTCTGTGGGCTCTTTGGGACCTCCTGCTTTCTTGAGTGCACTGCAGGTTTGCCTTGCCCTTGGACTTGGTGTCAATACTGAGTGCTGTTGCCATCTTGTGAGTTGACTATCTCATTTCATTTTGGGGGTTATTGTTGTTATTTTGGAGTCTATTGATGCTGGGAATGCTAGTCCAATATTTGCAGAGGTCCGTTGCAGAGTGTATAGTGTTGCAGAGTGGTCCGCTCGGCGGAGAATGCGTCGGTACGGATGCGAGAAATTCACCTATTATCGCCCAGTCAGAGTATCAGACTCTCTGGACGAATTGGAAAGAACCTCTACACTTTTGGTATATACCGATTGTTCTCTATGGTATCCCCTACCTATTCATCTAGTTGTGGGGACTGTAGCACATGTGGGATAGCTTTGATGGCTATTTGGATGTAGTGTTGTTATGGCGGCCGTTTTTATCGCAAAGACCGGATGTTGAACCATTTTAAAATTCCGTGAGCCCTGATGACTGAGACGTACACACGATTCCGCCTCTTTAGTCTATGCCGGGACGGGGTTGGAAGGACTATTAATTGGCACTTCGGTCTTTGATAGTAGTTCATGCAGGATTGCTGCAGGGTAGCCGAATCATACACAAACAAAAGGAACAAGCATATGTTCGGAGAGCGATCAAGACGGCGTTAGCTGGTCCTCGGCGTTTTAGTCTGTTTAGTGTTTAGTCAACCAGCGGACAAAAACAACAATGGCGGCGCCCAAGAGTAGCCCCAAAGATGCCCAGGTGATGGAGGCTGTTTTAAAGGACATGGGGGTGACGGAATACGAGCCGAGAGTCGTCAACCAGATGTTGGAGTTCTGTTACCGTGAGTCGCCATGTTTGGGGGTGGACGGGGGGCGGGGGGAGGTGAACTGGGAGGGGAAAGGGGGGCCGGGTTTGGACTCCCCAAATCCACTCACTCAGTCACTGCCAGTGGACTGGCTTCATTCTTATTTCTCTCACTGACACTGGCTTCTTTCCATGACCAGGGCTCACGAAATCCAGCGTCCTGGGTGTCCTGTTCACCCCCCTAAAGGCACAGGACACCCAGACAGTGCCCTCTGGGTGTCCTGTGGACACCCTAAAAATCGTAACTTAATATCAAGGTTGAGGCAATGGGACCTCCAGTTTTATGGTGCAGGACACCCACAATGCCTGTCTGGGTGTCCGCAGGACACCTAACCATTTTAAAATTCCGTGAGCCCTGATGACTGAGACGTACACACGATTCCGCCTCTTTAGTCTATGCCGGGACGGGGTTGGAAGGACTATTAATTGGCACTTCGGTCTTTGATAGTAGTTCATGCAGGATTGCTGCAGGGTACCAACCACACAGGGAAAACAGGGAAAATGGCAAAACAAAATCTCTGACACTGACAGGGAAAACACAGGGAATTTGCATATTTTGCCAAAACACAGGGAATTTCATTTGGCCAGGTTCTGAAATTCCTGATTCTCAAGATATTAGGGTTTCAACTTTTTGTTCTTAGATCTAGGTTGTCCAATTTTTTTCTGCATGCAGAGGCTTTTAAATTTGAACAACTTGTTGGATATGACACAGGGAAATATTGCTGCAGGACAGGGAATTCTCATTAAAAACACAGGGAATTTGAAAATGGAATTTGGGTTGGGATATTCTGTCATATGTATATTTATTTAAGGATAATTATATATGGATCATTGGAAGATTAGATCTACCTCCAAAGTTTTGTTGTCAGACAAATACAAATAGATCTTACGTTTTTCTTCTAATTGTGCAATGTTAAATTGCCTTAGGCTTATCCTTAGGGCCTAGCTCTCCCCAGGGTTCGAAATTAACTTTTCTGGCTGTCAGCCCGGACATACTAAAATGTACTATTACAGGTGTGAAAAATCCGGGCTGATTTTAATGTAATTTTCTCAAAATTTGTCAGCCCTGATTCAAAACAATCAGCCTGGGGCTGACGGGCTGACGTTAATTTCGAACCCTGTCTCCACCCACATAAACTCACAGCTTCCTTTGGTCTCCTCGCAGGGTATGTTACGGACGTGCTGGACGACGCCAAGGTGTACTCGACCCACTCCAACAAGAAGGTGGTGGACGCGGATGACGTGCGGCTCGCCATCCAGTGCCGCCTCGACCACTCCTTCACCACCCCGCCGCCCAGAGACGTCAGTATACACACTTTGTTGTATTAAGGTTTCCCTGAGAATAGATTATCAGGGGGCCCACGCAAGTCTTAAAAAGTCTGAAATTGATTTTCTCAAATTTAAGGCCAAGGTCTTAAATTTCAAGTTTTTCTTGCAGGAGGTTTGAAAAAAAATCTTAAATTGGATCGGATTTGGAAATCAAAATCAAATTTTAGGCTGAGCAAAATTGCTGCTTTCCGCCTTGTGTCGTGACATCTAATATCATGCGATTACATGCTTTTGGACCTGTGGAAAATTTGCCAAACATAGGTCCTAAAAAGGTCTTAAATTGATTTTTGAAAAAGCGTGGGTACTGCCCGTGAAAAGGTATCAGATATTCTTAGATGGCAATGTCATGCTTTCCATATGTCTGCTAGCCTTTTAAATCATTTATCGTATTTTATGCCTGATAGACTATTTCATTCTTTTATTTATATATCTATATATATTTTTCAAATGATTCATTGTGCAAAAAACATCAGGGTTACCCTGGTTTTTAGGATATTACATCATGTTTTGTTATCATAGGATGATATATTATACTAATTCACAGGTTATAATGAACAAGAAAGTAATGAAGGAAACTGAAAGAACATGAATGTCTCCTGGCATCTCTGGTCTGTTAGAAATTTACTTTTTAGAATAATTTATTTTGTAGTGTTGACATTGCTCCTTATAACGTGTTCCTACTAGCCATCATATAAAAAATATTATAGCTACACTAAGATATGTAACTCGGACCATTGTCTATGCAATTTTCGTGACCTCGTCGATCGTGGTGCCCCCTATCAATGTCCGTGTACACCACTACAACGCACCATCTTATTCATAATTTTTGTGATGTCATCCCTATTTGTTTACGTTTTGAAAAAGATTGAAAGAGACGTCCCATTGTTTTATTTGTATCAAGTCGCACGGACTCTCGTAGGGGGCGCCCTCACCAACAAAATTACAGTGAAACATAACACAGTCATTAATCTTTCCTTTGTACAATCGTTGATCATATACAAGTTGTGCTAACCCCGTTCCTGTCCCCCACAGCTGCTGATGGACGTGGCCCGCCATAAGAACAAGACGCCGCTGCCCATGATCAAACCGTACACTGGGCCCAAGCTGCCGCCTGACCGCTACTGTGTGTCCTCCGCCAACTACCGCCTCAAGGCACTCAAAAAGGTGAGTCGGCACTTTGTGTCAGAGAGGGAAGGTCTTACTGCATTCAAGGTAATCCCCTGGAAAACCTATAGAAAATAAGAAAATAATTGTAATAAATCAATCTACAATGAATCAATGTTCAAAGACACAGGAAAAATTAATGGATATTGATACTAATTTGAAAAATAATGATGGCTTGTTTTTAACAATGTTTATCTACAAATAATGATAAAATTTATGAAAATTCATATGCTAAGGCCTTCAATTATGTCGACATATTACCCAACATGCACCCTGCTTTAGGCTAACCTGTAGGTAAAACTCATAAAAATCCGTGGTGGGGAGAATCAAGCCATGATGTTGTGTGTGTTCCAGCCACGTGTTCAGATCCAGTCGGGCGGTATGGCCACGTCCATCGTCACGCCCCGCGTCAACATCCAGCAGTCCTCAGGTAACAGAAACTGAAGTTGGAAGCCTTGTTAGTAACAGAGATGCTATTTTTCCTACTTTTGTAGGATTTCCTACTTTTTGGTGATTTCAGATTGGACAACAGATCTTTCCTACATTGTTTTAATATCTGTTTTTGTGTTAGTTTCAAGCTATTAAAGTAGAGATTCAGTGTCTGATCTCTATTTCTAAAGGTTATATCCCCACCAGTTGCTCCTAGAAAAAAAGTAGGAAAAGTGTTTCCCACTTTTCCTACTTTTTCAGCAGCTGGGAGTGGCATACCTGTAGTAAGAACGGTCTGATTTTGTACCAGCTTGAGGAGGTTACTTTTAGAATCATGAACTCTTATTGGTAGATGCATATCAGCGTGAGTGAATATATATAACCTTCATTTTACACTTAAGAATACATTGTGTTAGCTCATGAGAACCTTGTGTAATGTTACAAATGATGATGTTTCAGGCCGGTCGAGTCTGGGTCTGGGGTCCAACGCGCTGCGGCTGGTCACACAATCACAGCCCACGGTGACCGTCAGAACCACCTCCACGCCCAAGATGCCCATCATACGTGTCACACCGGGTAGGTCAATGAACGAATACTTCCCTGGTCAGCCTGAGACAACAGGCTTAGTTATTCTGACAGTCCATATTATAATAAGAATGAGGGCGTCTGAGGGTGGCCATACGAACCATAGGGGATCATCACATACCGAGGGGAAAGCCCGAGGTTTGTACAATCCCCTTGAGTCGTACAGCCACCTGAGAACAACCTCAAAGGTCCTTCCTTATTTTATCACCAAGACAAAAGTAAAATATTTTTAAAAAGCATGAAAACGATGAGCGGTATGTACGGCCTGTCAATACGCACTACCCCCTGTATGTACCACATGTCAGCAGTGCAGGTGATAAAGTGCTTCAACAGTTTACTTTAAGAGATAAAACCTGAAATCTAGTGATCTAGGTAGACTACGAAAAGCAGGATAGACAATGAAAACTTGGGTCCGCCTATGTTTTTATGATAATGAAATATTTTATCATTTATAAAATCCTATCACCATACCTACCACATTAAGCCATAGAATATAATTGAAATGAAATGTCATAGATCCATTTTGATAACATCCTAAATAGATTAATGCAAAAAGCGTGTAGTGAAAAATGAATTAGTAACATTAAGAGATATTCTGAGATTGTGAATGCGACGAATAACCTCTGTGAAAATTCTCCCTTTCCAGGTCTGAGTGCAGCCCCAAGCTCGCAGCAGGCCCCAAGCACCGTGACCCCGGGCCTCATCACCTCACTCGCCAACCCGCTCGGCTCCGGCGGCATCAAGCGCAAGCACGAGGATGACGACTACGACAACCCCTGAGGAAAGTTTACGTCCCCTGAGGGAAAAAACACCAACGTACCCGAGAAACCATCAGCACCCCTTAGACACGTTGGTAAGAGACCATTACAACCCCAAAGAACTGATAGTCGCTGGAAACTGTCTTCAACAACTGAGAAACCTCCACCCAGTCAGAACACCTATTGCGACTCCCGATAAACCCAACTGACCTTCTCGACTCGGGGGCTGCCAAGGCACTTTTCCACTCTGCCACATCGAAGCTCTCAATACGAGAATCATCTCTGTACTGTAGCTGGACTTTGTCTGGCCCCAGTCAGGCACGTGCCACAAGCAAAAAATGGTGGACTATTTTTAGCCCGTGGCATAGAGTTATCGTATAATGCTGGTGTATATTATAGGACCTACATAGCAGAGAGTACTCTCTTGGACTATTTTCCCACAGCGGAGGTGTGAGTGCCGCAGAATGGCAAATATTAAATTTCCCACGTCTACTGTGAGTGAGAGACTAGGTTATCCAGTTCACATTTGGCAAACATGTATAAATGTGTGAAAAAAACGGTTCAGGTTTAAATGTGAGAAAAGAGTTTTGTGTTTTATGTGTGAGAAAGGGCCTTCATGTTTGACCGTGAGTATGGCTGTTGGGGTTCGTATATGAATGAAGATGTGACATGGTGCCCACGCAAGCCTGAAAAGTACTATTTTGGTTTGATCATTTGTGAGGTTTTTAGAAAGGCCTTATTTTGAAATCAGAGGTCTTACAAAGGTCTTATTCAATTCCAGTTTAATGTTAGGATATCAGTTTGGTTTTCTGCCCAAAGAGATGAGCTGCTTTCATTTAGCAGTATAGCTATATTAGAGTTTGTTAGAGCAACTCCAAGAAACCCATTATTTTTACAAATGTTTGGTTTGAGAGATTCTCAGAAAAATTGTGTAACTGCATCTAAAACCTGGCTGCAACTGAACGTGTGATTGAAAAAGAAAAAGAAAAACGTACATATATAAATTGAATAAAAGATGTAAACTCAATTTGCCGTTGACTTCGATTCCTTGCACCAATTTTCAAATGAGCCAGACATAATCATCTAGGGAAATGTCCAGAAAATGGGTTGTTTTACCAAGAATAGATGCGAAGAATTCTAGATAAATTCTTGATTTAGAGTTTTTCAAAACTTGACGGAAATTCTGACTTTTACATGCACATGTAACTGGATATTTTCTAAGCAGATATATGCAGTCAAGGGTCTAGAGAGAAATACATTTCAATATCTCGTATCTTTATTCATTTAATATAGATATAAAATATGCACAAATCTATTGGACAGACCAAGTGTTGCAACCCCTACAGCTTGGCATCTGAGAATTTTCCCCCAAACGGTCCAGTTCCCAGTCGGTTGGTTGGTTGTTAGGGTTTAAAACAGTAGCAACTTCTCAGGTCATATCACGACAAGAGAAAGGTTGTTGATAATTCAGTCTTTTGATGATTGAATCTATGAGAAGATAGAGACAATACACATTTATCAAAACAGGTGTTCTTTTAAATTAATGTGCATGGTCCTATAGACCGGGCCATATACAGAACAGCCGGTGGTCCTCTAGGGACCTTTAATATCCCTGTTGTTGTCACAGGGAGACATACAGAGGGGAGTAACAGCAGAGACCTTGTATGTATGTATAGGATATATCGAGACTGGAAAGCTGAAGGGAAACCTGTTATGCACTACAGGCCTGCCACCTAGGTGCTGGTTGGATTGGATTTGGACTGACCGTTATGTCTGTGGTAAAAATGGCATAAGTGGTACCACTTGCTATTCCAAATATACACTGGTAATGATCAGACCCTGGTCACAGTTGACTGGCTGGGATCCAACCAGCCACCAGGGAAATGGGCACATAGGGCCATAGAGAAGCTTTCAAGTCTATATATATCCTACATATACATACAAGGTCTCTGGTAACAGCCAGCCCACCCCAGCCCCAGGATCAAACCCGTGCCATCTGCACACCATGTGGTCGCCCTCACCGCTTCACCACCCCTCACGCCTAGTTCCCAGTTAGTACCAACCAAAAATCCATTTTCAAATTCCCTGTGTTTTCCCTGAGATTTCCCTGTCTGTTGGCAATTTTTCCCTGTGTCATATGGAGCAAGTTGTTCAAAATTAATTTAAAAGCCTTTCATGCAGAAAAGAAATTGGACCCAACAAAAAGAATTCAAATCCTTACTGTTTTGAGAATCATTAATTTAAGAACCTGGCCAAATGTAATTCCCTGTGCTTTCCCTGTGCTTTGATAAATGAAATTCCCATTGTTTTCCCTGTCTTTTGGTAAAAAAATTTAAATTCCCAGTGTTTTCCCTGTCAGGGAATTCTTTTGGCCATTTTCCATGTTTTCCCTGTGCAGTTGGTACCCTTCCAGTACGTCAAACCTCTCAGGAATACTAAGACTCTAACAAGATTAAAATAACACATTTCCCATCTATTTGTTTAAAAGATGACTTTATTCGGAACAATGTCATGACAGAGGAAACCTGTCTAAGTACAATTTGGTCACTGGTGGTGCGTCCCACAGACCTGGGAGTTGGGTTCCATTTATTTGTAAACAAACCCTATTTTTGTGGATCCACATTGAGTTGAGGAAGGAAAATGTTTTTAATTATTTATACCATATTTCATGGTTTAAATTTTAATATGGGCCAGAAATAGGCTAAAGGTATGAATTTCCATGATTATTTAAGTTTGAAAAATGTTGAATTTATTGGTTTTGGCTCCCTTTCAGTTGCCCACGAGCTCCGAGCTCCGGGCCACAAGAACTAGATTTACCAATCAGGGTGCCCACGTTTTTTTCAAAAAATCAATTAAAGACCTTTTTAGACCTATTTAAGACCTAAGTTTCGCAAATCTAAGACCTAAGCAACACATTAAAATGAATTCAATCCAATGAAGTTCGTTGTAACGTGACTCGGCAAAATGCAACAATTTTGATCATGATATTGTTTGATTTTCATATCCAGATTTCAGATCGAGTTTAAGACCTTTTTAAGATATCATTCAAGAAAAATATGAAATTTGAGAAAATCAATGCAAGACTTTTCAAGACTTGCGTGGGCACCCTGACCAATACAACACTGAAGACCTGCACGCAATAGAGATGCCATTTTTCCTACTTTTGTAGGATTTCCTACTTTTTGGTGATTTTGGATTATACTACCATTTTTTTCTGACATTACTCAAATATCTGTTTTGGAGCATTTTAATGTTAGTTTCAACCTATTCAAATACAAATTTAATGTCTAGGTTAGTTTTCTCTAGGTTGCTTCTGGAAAACAATAGGAAAAGCATCTCCTACTTTTCCCACTTTTTCATCAGTCGGGAGTGGCATCTCTGACGCAATACAGGTTCTTGTAACACACAATGAAGTGGAGAGTGATTTCTAAGACAGTGGAAACTTTTATTTCTGCACAGTTTATACACCTCACAATATCTCACAGTATGTACAAAGTCCGACACGAGTCGCTGCATGTAACATGGTACATGCACCCAAAACTGCACAATACATAAAGTGTTTCTCTAGGAGTCAGGGATGTAAGTCAAGATGATTAACAAATCTGAAACCCTAGAAAGAATTCTGAAATTATCTTAAAATGCTATAAAACGTGATGTTGGAACTTTATTTTGTAAAATATTTTTTGATGTGATGATGTGAAAAATCTGAAATCAGACAAAAATCTGAAAACTTACATCCCTGGAGTTTAAAGCATACCCTTTGGTATGGCAGTGTTACCAACTTCAGAATTTTTTACTGAACGTATCTTTTATACAAATCTAAGACCTATCTCTATAGGAAAATTAACCAGTAATCATGTGCAAGGTTTCATTTAATGAAAACTTAACAAAACACATGTATAAGCCTCGCTCAGTCCTTGGTTAAGTACACTCACTGTATTTGACACAGTGTCATATATCCAGCAATAGAATCATATCCAACTGCGCATTCACTATGTGACCTCAAACTCACGTCTCATAGTTTATAAAACACCGAATGTATGAACAGTGTTACATTTATCATTTCACTGTTATCTTTTTAGCCCGTGTAAAGTACGTGTTTATTTAGGGTCTATGCCAACTACCCTCTGGGTTCAGAAAGGTGAAAGACTGTTTATATAACTTACTTACAACCTAAAATCTAAGATAAATTCTTTTGCTAACACGATCTGAACTAATGTTATGAAATACATGAATGTAAGTCAGGGCTACTGAAAAAATATGAAACTCTAGAAAGAAAATTTGAAATAGTCTTAAAATGCTATAAAATGTGATGTTACAAATCAATTTTGGAAATTATCATTGGAGATGATTTTGTGAAAAAAATCTGAAATCAGTCAAAAATCTGAAAACTTACATCCCTGGAAATATCATGATTGTGATTAGATTAGAAAGTGCACGAGAACTGTCTCATGTTCAAACAACCTCAGTATAAAGTCCGAAAATAGCAGTCGGAAAAATGGCATCCACTGAATATGGGCATCAGCAATCACAAATGCTCTAGATCACACCTACCACACGCTCCCTCTCGCTCCTATTCCACGCACTATTTACGGTATCATTTATCAGAAAGGTTCACACATTTTGATCTCCATATAACTGATTCTGATTCTCCATAATTGTTAAAAGTCTTTTCGGCTTACCAATGCTGACAAATAATGCTATTGTCCATAGCGGCCGCTAAGAATTCGGCCCTGGGTGCAGAGTATAAAAAGTTTTTCGGTATATCGGGCGGCCGAGCGGGTACCTGGTTACCATAAACACAACCATTTCATATATTCATCTTACAAATATAAGCTTAAGACAAGGAAAAGTACCATATGATTTATAAATTACTTTACAAAATCCTTTTTTATTAGAATAAAATTTCTGTGATAAAAAGAGCCATGGGGCTCTGGGGGTCGGTCATTGGCGAACTACTTCCCGGGCAGCCCCGAGCCCCGCGCATAAAACACACACCTCTAAAACCAGGGTTGTACATCTATGTAAAATATTAAAAGTCAACAAAGATACAGATTTAAAAGTGGGACAACTTGGTCAAACAATGTATTCACCCCACAGGCTGAAGTCTCGAACCACTTTCCCAAATTGTCAGGTTTGCGTATTCGTGGTCCTCGGGGCCTGTAGGTGTCTGAAGGCTCACTAACATGGTCCGCACGTATTGGAGACACGGAGTAGCTGGTAAGGACCTCGGTCTCCGAACAGTCAGCCCGTGACCAGGCATGTGTGAGTTCCCCACTGGCAGTGATCTGTGGCGTGCCATCGGAGGCCCGCCCGGCAACAGGCAGAAGGCACATTTGTATATCGTGTAAGCGGCTGTCTGACCGGCCTTCACATCCTTTACGTCACTCCTCCTCAGTAGGCAGGAGTCGGTCCCAAGCCGGTCAGTCAACTCTCCTAGTTCTCAGAAAAAGACCTGCCGCATGCCCACTGAAGCCACACCTCGCCCCCTCAGCCCCCCGGCCCGCCCCCGACCACGCTTGGCCTGCACCGTCGCAAACCGGTCTGTCAACTTCTGACTCGTCTGTAAGGGAGGGGAAAAAGAGTATAATCACTAAACAGACAAAGGGGGATATTCTTTTTCTTTTTTAATTGGAAGATCTTGTATGTACAGTAAACAGAAGTAATAATGAAAAGGGAAAAAAATTGACAAAAACTACTTCATGGGGTTACATGTTTTAGAATCTTTTTACTTCATTTCTTCAAAAAACATTTGGACACCTTCTCTCTGGGGAAGGTGTACCTTGGGCCACTTACTATCAGCCCCTTACTTTGGGATCAAAAAAGATGTCAAAAGTAAGTGTCACTATGCTGCTAAGATCTATAAACAGAAGCGTAACTTACCGAGCCACGTGCAAAATCCGTTGAGTCAAATTGGTATCTTTGACGAACAATCTGAAAATAAAGAACAGAAAGAAGGATAAGTACCAAACGACATGAAAATCTCGATAATGCCCAAGTGAGAGGCACTACATACCTACACCATTTTTGACTGGATGACAACGGAGAACAAGATGTGGGACATATATGTGGCACTGATAGTGGGTACAGAATACAAATAATTTTTTTCCAATTACTACAAAGGATGTTGAAGTGGGGCAACTGAAATTGTAATTTGTTTGTTGGGGTAGTTTAACGTCCGGTCAAACACACAAGATTCTTTCCAGACTGAAAAGTAATCCTGTAAAGAGGATTATCGTTAAAAAATATCAAAACTATCATAATCAAGTGTCAAACAGACCAACAAATTCAACTTAGGTGTCATTTGACTCACAGTACTGGTCCTTTTACTCGGTTGGGGGGAAATACCTATGGCTGCCATCCACTATAATAGTCAACTTAACACAACACTCAGGGATTAGGGTCGGCTGGCAGTGCCAGTCAAAGTGTATACAAAAATTACAAATATATTGAATTGATTATTGGGTTTTGTTAGAAAATTTGTTGTAAATATTGGTTAGTGCCCACGAACCCCCATTTTCTTTTTTTTTCTTTTTTCAAATTTTCTTATAAATTGCCCCATAAACAATGACCGACCTAAGACAAACAAGAGGGGATTATCTTCTACCAACACGTTGACTACTGAGGTGATCCCCACATACACCTGAACATGTGCTACAGTTCACATAAGGCCTAACTCACCGGCTGGCTGGTCCCGTTGCGCTGGTTCGGGCGGCGGGATGGCGGTTGGAACTGGCGGCCGGTCTGTTTCGCTTTGCGCTGCTGCTGTTGCTGTTGTTGTTGTCGCTGTAATTGTTGTTGTCGCTGTAGTTGCTGTTGTCGCTGTAATTGTTGTTGTTGTTGCCGTTCCTGTTGCTGCAGCCACTGCTGGCGCTTACGTTGTTTCTGGGCGGCCCGTAGCTGGCGCTGGTCCTCCTTAACCTGGGCCTCCTGCTGGTCTCGTGCTGCCTTCTGTTCCATGTATATCTTATACTGATATACCGGCTCGCCTGCAGCGGTGGCCCCGCCTCGCCTCGCCTTGGGCCGGGGCAGCAGCACCTCCACATCAGACCGCGCCCTGCGGGGGACAAGGGACAGGTCAGACACACAGTGACAAGGTAACAACTGAAATTCCATTTTCAAATTCTCTGTGTTTTCCCTAAGATTTCCCTGTCCCATGGCAATTTTTCCCTGTGTCATATTGAGCAAGTTGTTCAAATTTAAAAGCCTCTGCGTGCAAATCCCTAGTTGAAGTTGAATCCCTAATAACTTGAGAATTAGGAAATTCAGAACCTGGCCAAATGAAATTCCCGTGTTTTCCGTATGTTTTAGAAAAATTTCCAAACTCGTGTTTTACTTATCAGGGATTTTTTTTTGCCATTTTTCCTGTTTTCCCTGTGTGGTTGGTACCCTACACCAAGCACTGAGCGAGTAGCAACTGCCATGGGGTACACTAAATGTCAAGGGAAGTTTAATGTCTCTATGGATCTCAGTGCCCCTTTACTGAGCTCTAAATAACATGGTTTTTTTTCACATGATTCTTTTAAAAAGAAATTATCGAAACTATATTTATAGATTGCACAAAAGGGCATTTAGCTTTCAAAGTGGTTTAGAATATTACACAATGATCAAAATATCCATTGATATTACGGTTTTTGATTATTATTACCTGGGTATCTGCTTCGTTACAAAAAGTGCATGGTTCAGCAATTTTTTACACACAAAAAAATGGAAAGACAGTTACCTGTGCTTTGCTAAGATTGCATTCATTTTAACCCTTTTCTGATTTTCTGTTCTGTCTTTAATAGCAAGAAGTTGACAAGTATACTCACTGGCCAGTGTTGTTAACGCTAATCGTCATGCTCGAAGGGATGACCTCTTCAGTCGGGCGCCACCTAACAAAGGAAATTTGCATGAAAGTTATGATATTTCAACTGATTAAATTCCCATACTGAGACTTTATTTTGGTTGAATTGCACTGCAGCAGTATGGAAAACTATGTCTCTTACGGTTTTACAGAATGAACGAAATGGGATACACTATGGAGTTCACCCAAATCGTTACTTTGAATTTTCTGACTTTCCCAGGCTATTAGGCACCTCTATGCCCGTCGCTGATCTTGGTAAATCCAAGAATGTTTTGGTGTGCACTAAAAACATGACTCAATGAAGAAAGCAATCTTTAAAAAGTGATTAAAATCTTCTTTTTTTTCATAAATATACATGGACTGAACTATAGCACTGTATGCTGTGCTATTATGTGATATAGTTGTTAGAGTAGCATTGTATATATCAAGCCAGGTTTTTCCTGGATACATAGTTTGCCATTATAACATGTCAAAAAAGTATGTATGTAGATAGTTGTCCCGTTATGTTTCTGTCAGCTTTGTCAGTTTTTTTGTCCTGTATTGTCTTACTATACCATATCCATGTTATAAATCAAAAAACACCGTGGAAATACTTATTCAGTTGACAGTATAACATCAGAAATAAAGAGAGCGCTGTTCATTTTAAAAGAAAAAATTGTATAATGAAAAGATCAGTAGAAGTTACCTCTTGGTGCGCTGTGTCTGTAGTTGTTGTTGTTGCTGTTGAACTTGTGGCTCGTGTTGTGGAACAACAATGTCAGAGCGCATGTAGCCATATGCGCCCCGACCTCGGCCTCGCCCCTGGCCTCGCCCCTGGCCTCTCCCCCGGCCTCTCCCTCGGCCCCGGCCTCGCACTGGGGTTCCTATCCTTTGTGCTATTGGAGTTCGGTTTATTTTAGGTCTTGTTTCTAGAGACTGCTATAGACAGAAAAGCAAATAAATAAGATTAGCCAAATAAGATGTCTTTTCCAGACATAATGTTTGAAACTGAGACTCAAATTTCTTATATTTGAACATCTAGACAACCCTCTTCAAATAGTAAGTTATTAAAACTTTACTTGTTCTTCTTATTTTGAAATGTTCAAAGGACTTTTCTCGATCTGCGATCATCCAGTCTTGGGGTTGAAGTGTGTGGGGATCGTACAATAAGGCAAGGCAAAAAAAAAAGAGAAAGAATTGTTGCATTCAGGTTTCACGCCTCAAAAAAATATAGGGTTAGGTAGGTTGGAATTTTTTTTAAAAAACTCCAATAATAGACTGGTTTCTCATTTTAGCTCTATTTTAATGATTTTTTTTTCTATATTTCCTCAAAAAAAACTTTAGGGTTGGTGCCAAAAAATAGGGTCGGTCGGGAAACCTGAACACAGTTTTTTGATTTTTGGCCTAATCATCTGCAGACATTGTCTTTAGACCTTTCCCTGAACTAAACATTATTTTTTTGTCTGTTTAAATAAAAGAATTAAAAAATTTAAAAAAAACAAAACACTTGAGTTACCTGGGGCAGACCTCGCTGCGCATTCACGAAGTTACGCCGCGAGGCACTCTGCTGCTGTTTGCGTTGCTGGAGGGTTATGGATTTCTTGACAAACTTGCGGGCCTGAGTTTGGAGTCCGCCCACCTTGAGCTGCATCTTCGCCCCCTGTGGCCGCCCCCGCGTGTTGTACTGACCACCCTGAAACGATGTTTGTTTGATGGATTAGTTTATCGTCTGGTCAACCCAGACTCCACAATAAAAGTCTACTAAAGCAGTATTTTGTGCATTTCTGTGAATTGTCCAAAGGATTTAACAGGGCGTGTAGTAATGATTTTTCAGGCTCAAGTGTGTGAAATGAGTGAAAATATTTCACTCAAAATAGGTGAAAAATCTGTTACTGTACTCTATATGGGTAAGAAATTCTTGAGACATTATACAAAATATTATAGAAAACTGCTCAAACTAATTCTATATTGAATAGACCAAATATTTCAAATGTGAAGACATTTCATACAAAAATATTGTATATTTGCAATGAATCCCCTAATATGGGTAAAAATTGTACCCCTTCTCCCATGGGTATGTTTTACAGAAATATCTGTTCTTCAAAATGGGTCTGTTTTCAAACCTGACACACACATCCAAGCATAGAAAATGCAAGTCACACCCCCAGTGGCCCCAGGGGCGGGGATGACCATGAGTCGAACCTACCTGCTTCCTGTTGAGGGGACTCATGCCCGGCCGAGCACTCCGTGGGCCCTGCCCTGTGCTCCGAGGGCCCGGTCCTGTCGTCTTTGTCACCTTTTTCATCCCCACACGGCCTCGGAAACCCTTTGTGTTCGGACCAGCGAGCACTTTCTTCTTTTTAACATTTCCCTTCCTGTTAAGCTTGATAATGTCATCTGAAAAAAATGGTATGATGACAGTTCAGCCTTCATGCTTCAACTCTAGACTCTGAGTTTAGTAATGTCACACTCACAAGCATGAATCTAAGTATTCAGAATCAATACTGTCGCAACTCCAACACATTAGGCTATTTATTTAGAAGTAACAGTGCATTTTCTCACACAGTTGTTTATAAATTTCTTTGTTTGGTAAGCAGAGGTGGATCCAGCAATTTTCAAAAGAGGGGGGGGGGGGGGCGGGTGCCCTATTGTAAGGAAATGCCACCGCCACCGGGCCCTACGCCTCCGGGTCAGAGAAATTACATTGAAAACTTAATATTTATTAATATAATAAAAAAAAAAGAAACAAAACAAAACAGGGGGCATGCGTCCCCTCTTCCGCCACTGATAAATTCAATAAATGGCACAATGTTAGGTATATTACATTCCACCAGTTTATCCATGAAAAAATGTCCCCTGTTTTTGAGATAAAAGCTGTGACCGAGCCAATTTTTATGTAATATTACCTAACAATGTGATTGTCAATAAATAAATGGCAAAAAATCAATCAGGCTAAACTCAAGATCGTTTCACTCCTCCACTTTTGAACTGTACATATATTATTATATGTAGCTCTGTGGATTCTTCTGTCACGGCAAGCTAGTGTACGAAGGTTTGGAGTAGAGAGAGTCGATCGTTTGGCTACTCTTCTGTAGAGTGACGTTTTCCAAACGAACGTGAACCGACTCAACTTCTACTTCAAGCTATGCTGGGCGTTCCCTCAAATTCTACGTTTCATGTTATAAAGTACCTTATGGCGACTTAAACGTTTACTTATTTCATACATACCTAAGGACATATCTATCTTGTCCACGGTTTCTTGCGGCATTTTGGATAATTTGCAAGTTTGTTTGTCAGCACAGCACAACTCAAAACAAAATGGCGAACTCTCCGTTTCGCTGATTCCGAAAGTAAACACAAAACCAAAAATCCCATCACACCGGGAACAAGCTAAGGGACGTCCGAAGCCAGGATGTAACGGAGACGTTCATTGGTCGAAGATTGACACTCTTACAGCACATATTGCGTGGGTAAACTGGATATCGGGGCGGAGAGTGGAGCTGTCCGCGCGTCGCGTGGCAGTGGACGTGGCGAGGACGTCGATTGGTCCCAGGGGATGGGGTGGGAACGCCTATCACACCTACTAAGCCACTAATGAGCTGTTAGCTTTTGTAGTTACATATTATTGTGTTTTCTTCCCGTTACCCATATTCTCTGGTCCAATGTATACGCCTCAGCGTTCTAAAAATCGCAGAAAAGGGTCATTTCAAAGAAAGTTCGCATGTCCGCGAAAATTGGAAATTGGGGGGTAATTTTGACCAAAAAAAATGTGAAAATGAGAAAAAGTTTTTGGTTTATTTTTTTTGCATACGGAAAACCCTATGTGGTTACATTTTAGAAATATGACAGTACCGGTACTTAAATATGTGGACACATGCACATGATAAGGATACATAAAGTTTCCGATGCTCTAAGAGATATTTTTAAAAGGTTGTTTTATGTATAAGGTGACCAAAAGTTAGCTTTCTCTGATAAAAGGGGCCGTCCATAAATGACGTCATGCTATTTTTGACCATTTTTGACCCCCGCCCCCCTCCCCCCCTCCTCCCCTTCGTCATGCTTTTACTATAGAAATGTATAGGGGCCTGGACCCCCCCCCCCCCCCCCGGCACATGACGTCATTTATGGACGACCCCAAAGGGTACATTAATGCCCCCAAAAATTCGCGTTTTGATGAAAAAAAGGATCTTTTTGAGCTGAAAAATTCATGTAAAGGGGGTATTCTATAGGTTGGAGAACACTGATGGGTTCTCGCGTATTTGTTTAAGTGGGGGTACTGCTGGACACCTACTAATCTAAATCCTGATTCCACTAATGAGCTGTTAGCTTTTGTAGTTACCTATTATTGTATTTTCTTCCATTGAATCCTGAAATATCAACCCTTTAATTGATGTTCCAAAATTCTCTAAGGGGTACTACTTAGATCTAGGTTGCCCTGAATTTTAAATTTAATGGCCAACAACATCTCTTAGAAATGTTTTGCGAGATAAGTAGATCTATTTAGATATACGTTTAAAGATTTAGAATTGGGTAGTTTAAAGCAGAGAAGGCATAAACAACTCGTGTTGCCAAGTTTTGAAGAGCTAAAATTACGGAGACCTATTTATTTTGCTAAAGATACCTATAAAAGGGGGGTCTGGGGGCATTCTCCCCCAGGAAAATTTTGTATTTTCTAGGTGTAAATAAATAGGTTTAATGCAAAATCTGGAGGTTTTTGACGTTTTTCACTGGAATTACAGAGGTTTTCAGTGGTTCTCAGGCAAATTATGGATCTCGTGGCTAAAATTATGGATTTACGGAGCTAGCTATTTTAATACTGAAAATATGGAAGTCTCTGTAATTTTTACGGAGGTTTGGCAACACTGTAATTAAATTTAAACTGCTTCATCTGATGTTCTCACAGTGTAAAGATGGTGTGTTAACTATTCCAGAAAGAGAAACTAGATCGGCTAATAAGAAAAAAGTCTATTGTCCCAGCAAAAATGAACACACAGTATCAGAATAGTGCATTTCATAAAGGGACAATCATTTGGGATGAACTATGCCATGATGTACGATTTTCATCCTGTGTCAAGGAATTTATTGATCTGATCAAACACAGATATTTTGTCTGTATTGATCCACTTCATTAGGTCCAATCTGTGGGACATAATATTAAGAAGGGTAGAATAGAGAAAAAGTACATAACAAAGGAATACATTGTATTAATCTTGATGTATAGGGGGAATGTGCCTTGTATCGCGCATCAGGTGCGCGATTTAACAACTTAAGAAAAAGTTACAGATGAAAATAAAGGTAAAAGTATCTAATCAAAAATTTAAAAGAAAAAATATAAACTCGCAAAAAGTAGATACATTTTTTGAAATATTAACTGTTGTAGTACGCTATTTACATATTTATATGTGTCTAAAATAGACAGTAAAGGCCTACGAGTCTACAAAGAAAATGTAAAATTTAATGCAGAAAAATTACCATATCAAAGAAAAATATTATTGTGTTGTTGAATCGCGCATATAGTTGTTGTATCGTGTATTAAAGTTTAATTTCATCATTGCTATATCTAAGCAAAAAATACAAAAGTAATGAAGAAGAAAATCCATTTTTCCACAAAACTAATAAATGAGCGTATTAGTTTATCTCCCTTTCATTAAAAAAATTGGCTAGATTCAGCAAGCCATTGCAATTTGTTACCCGAAAATTTGATATATTTAACTGTGAAAGTTCCATGCAATTTATACATGCATGAAAATTTGCGATTTTGATGAAAATTATCATTTTCCGAGATTGCAATTTGATACAATAGATATGCAATGGCAATTGTTCTATAATTCAAATAATTATAGGTTCTCTGACATAACTTTATGATTGTTTTAACACAGAGAAGTTTACCACGGAAAATCACCCAAAAATATTAACCAAAACATGAAAATTACGAAAAATATATCATATTCAACTATATATGTATTATTTGTAATTGCCTGCGCGATATAACAACACCCTCTGCGCGATATAACAATAAGAAATGCTCCATTTGATATTGACAGAATCATTGAAAATAACTTTCATCTGTTTATTTTTAAAGAAGTATGCAATAAGGAAACACATAAACTTTCAGAAAAACGGTAGTCTTTGTGGGTTATATGCAATAATATTTCTGATATTAAGCATCATGTGATAAATAAATTAGCTAATTTATTACAGGGCAGCGGTAAAATAAAATGTATTAAGGCTTTCCCTATTATCCTAACAAAAATATAACAAAGAATGCAAAGTAAGGTGATAAATAGATTCTACGGACAATGGTCCCCAACCACCTATTTTAACTTATTCCTTAAAACATAACTATTTCATTTTATAAGCAATTATCTATAGGTGCGCGATACAACACACATGCGCGATACAACGCACATTCCCCCTATAGCTATAATTTACACTTAAAATGTTTATGTATTACAATTTATACTCATTGTTATGTCACCGAAAACCAGGGAAACCCCGAAGTGAATTTAATCAACAATTTGAAGGGGAAAAAAGTTCTTTCATTGTTTGTGAAACTATGAAATTTCGGTCATATATTAAAAAAGTGCGTTTATCACAAGGTACGTGAATAAGGCTTGGAAATAACAAAATTATACTGTGCCACTCACTGTGAAATTATTGTATAAAAATCAAATTGCTATCCGTATGTATGTACATTTATGTATCAACAATGTATTGATACATACATACATAAAAATAGTTTTATAGACGTGTGAAAACCAGGGGGTCCTGACCCCCCCCCCCCCCCCTCCCCCCCCCCCCCTTTTTTTTTCGACCCCCAAACTGCAAAAAGAGGCGAAAATGCCGTGCGCATATATGCACGATTGCACGCAAAGACACGGTGGCGCCTGTACTCAATGGTGACATTTGAACATGTGAATTGGCGCCGAAACTAACATGTGACCAAATGAATATCAAAGGGAGCCAAAACCAATAAATTCAACGAAATTTTCCAAAATCAAATAACCATGGATGCCCGGCCTTGAGACCTGCATGCCCCGTGCACATAGACGGCAATATTTCTGGATAGACCTGTATAAAGAAATAGACCAGTCATAATTGAAAAAGGAAATTACCATGATTAGAGGATATCGGTATAGCTATCTATAGAGCGGTATGATTACACTCATTTCCTCTAAACCTACGTTTATATAGAAAATGTCGGAATTAATTACTCAGAGAATTCCTTGTACATTGGAAATAATTACAATCACAAAGAAGAGCCATCAGCCCTCAAAGAATCCCAAAGGGTATTGTTATTCTAGGGTGGGGTGGGGGGAGGCGGAGTTAGAATTCACAGATTTCAAGGAATACGGGGTCGTGATTTTATGGATATAGAATTGATATTAAGATTCTAATTTGAGAGAATCCGTGTAGCCTAATGGGAAATGCTTTTTTCTTTTTTACATTATTTCACTAATTTTCTAATAATAATAATAAAAAAAGAAGACAAATGCCCCCGCCCCGGAATATGGTACAACACCCACACCGTCTTACAACCATGTAATGCGTACATATATTATTAATGGAAGGCTCTTTTGACAAGATCTATGGGGAAAATCTAGGAACTAGCAAACATACTGTGTAAAAAGAGAAAAAATAAGGAATTAAATTCAGTTGAGTTAGTATTTTTGTTTGTTTGTTGTTGTTGTTGCAAAAGGGACTGTTGAATGTATATATATATGGGAGAGTGGCGGTCTACGCCATTCTCCTTACTTCTGGCCTATGGTAAAAGTGCCCCCCACCCCTTGAGAATTCTTGGGCATTCATTCATTCATTCATTCATTCACTCATTCATTCACTCATTCATTCATTCATTCATTCATTCATTCATTCATTCATTCACTCATTCATTCATTCATTCATTCATTCATTCATTCATTCATTCACTTATTCATTCATTCATTCATTCATTCATTCATTCATTCATTCATTCATTTTATTTTATTTTATTTTTATTTTTTTTTACTTTTCTTTCTTGGAGTGCAAACTATTCATGCAAAAAGTAAATGAAAAATTGTCAACAATATGGGTTTACTGAGACAGTCTACAGAGTCCCCTTATCTGAATTCCATTTTATGCAAATCATTTTAGATCTAGACCTGTTCCTTTTGTTGGGTCTGTGGACTATGAGAAGATCAGACTGACTATTTGCTATTATTCTGATTTCGGGCGGCGTCGCACAACTCTCAGCCAAAAGCCATGGTGGCCCATAAGCACACACTCGTTGTCATTCGCAAAATTAAAACACTTCATCAAACTAATCCCTAAACAATTGTCATGCACTACAATTTGAAGGAATCCTTGCACATACATTTACAAGTTCCCAATTTGTGTGTATTCCACTTCACTTTATTTTTAATTGACTTAGGAGAGAATATTTTTTTAGGTGCCTGTATTCCATTCAAAAATACAACATATTATATATCAATGGAAAGCTTATAACCTCAAGATTCTAGATTTAGCATACAAATTATAGAATTATAATTTTCTGGTCACATGATCAGGGTCATGTGATATTGCAATTTGTAAAAAAAAGTGGACAATTTTTGACAATTTTTCAGGAAATCAAGGAAAAAAGGTTTAAATATTGATTTTCTCAGAAAGTTTTGAAAACCTTGTGTATGGTATACTCTAATAAACGAACCTCTTGTGCGATGAGGGTAATGAACAGGAATCATGCAGAAACCTACCACTCACTCTCCAAGCCTAGTCATTATCATTGTGGCAACCCCTATGTTTAATTATAGTGACAAGACATCTGGCTGGGATAGTGACAGTATATTGATTTAATAGAACCCCAATATAAGTGAAGGAATTGTTCACAAATATATGTAGTTCTTAAAAATAATCTTGAATTAATTGTATCTTTGATGGTTATTGAATAATTTGAAATTTCAGTTGTCATGATCCAATGACTACTGTAGCACGCCGAGTCAGCGACTTTTCCCGACGATCAGGAGCCCCCTGCACCTCCTCTCCTGGCCTTCCCTGGCTCAGGGGAGATGATCAAAGGTTTTTTACTTGTTGTACGTCTAACTATAAATATCTGTATTTTTGGTGATATAAACTGTTATTACTAAAGAATGAGGGTAGTGCTGCCACCTGCTGTATTTTTGTGGTAGCAGGGGTAGTCATGACAACACCACCATATTGTTTACCTTCCTGTCCATGGCAGACCTCACTCCTGACTTTTCCTATTTAATGTTATATTGTTGTTCACAAGAATATTATAGTGAAACTTGTAACGCTGATACGTGTGCTAAACGCCAGGCGGCGACATCGTTTAGTGGCATAGTTAGAGTATATGGAGAGTGGCAAAGTCCCCAGGCGTAGGGACTGCAGCCGGGCTAACGCACGTCCTGCAGGTACGCACAGGTACGACGAATGACGATGGAGACCTGTAAGGATACGTTATGAGTGGAAACATCTAGCTAAAAGATACTGAGGACAACAGGCTTCGCAGTCAACATTAGTTTATATGATAGCTAGAAGTAGAACTAGTTTATATAAGTAAGAATGGGCAGTATGAGAGATAAGTAAGACATCATTAAGTAATAGTGTAAATGAGTATAGCGACAAGCCTTTTGGCTGTCGCTATATAAGCGGTATGAGACTTGAGACAGACGAGCAGACCAAGATAGAGTTCGAACAGAACACATGGAGCAATAGTCTGACATACGGATCACGCGGGTGGTGTTCAGATGGTAGTAACCACAACGATTAGGTGATAGTAAGGATTGGGACAGCTTAGGCTTAGCCTTACGGACTGAGTATTGGATGTGACGGAGATCCTACCAATGATCTCCGTTACCGGTAGACGAGAGGTGACTCTCTCAACAGTGTTGGAGCGTATATACCTTGTGAAAGGGGAAGCTTAACCATAGCTATACCTGGTTGGATTCTTACTGATGTGTTAGAATTGTGAAATGAAAGGAAAGACCTGTATGGATGGAGAACCGTATACTTGTACCTTCGGAATATTATTATGAATGTAATAAACTGACCTCTTGCCAAGCGCGTGTTCTTTGTATAGGATTGAGCCCCTTTACTTAGAATCTCTACCACTAAGAACTGAACTATGATCCAGGATAACATCTATCTGGATAAAGCTAATTACCTCGACAATTAATCACTAAGAACTCCCCATTATCTTAGTACAACACATTTTATTAACATCTTCAATCAAATGAAATATCATTGATAAGCGATATAATATCACGCAGTCGAATAATGAATAAACGAATCTATACAGGATATGAACAAGTACGAACTTTAATAACGATACTCCCCTACAAATAAACGAAGACAAATAACAGCCAGTCAAGCTCAGTCTTTTGATGAGCAAAAAAAAAAAAAAAAGGGCGATTCCTTTATCGCCGGCTCCGGGCCAACTATATTTATTGTGTTCGAGTTGATGTGTCAGAACGAGTTTATACTGATTGTATAATATGTCTGTCTTACCTTTCAGGATTATCTGTTCTTTATTTATGATTTAGACTTTAAAACAGTCTTTGGCCTTAGCCAGTTTTGGGCCAGCTTGGGCCCTGAGAGGCCATTTTTGTTTTTATTATATCTTAGGGGGCCAGCAGCTCAGCCAATGGGAGCCAAGCTCTGTGTTTCCCGCCTTTTCCTACTGTTAGGAGCCTTTTTATTGGCTGGTGTCCATTTTGGAGGGAGACTCCATCTTGTTTTATCTGACTTCACCAGATTTCATCACTTTGAGTTAGGCATTCATAGAGATCACTTGTGGTGAGGGCTCTCCTCAGTTTTCCTATTAATCTCTATAGTTATAGTGGCCTTTTCTCTACTCTGTTTTTGTCAGTTCTCTGTTCAGTTTTAGCTGGGTTTTGACCTCAGGGTAGCCCAGCCTGTTGTAGAGAACTGACTTTTAATCAGAGTTTAGGAGTTTTATGCCATCTAGCTTATCTCTGCCTTGTATTTTATGAGTGACTGCAGTTTTAGATTTCATTTGGCTGTCTGAGCCTGTCATCTTTGGCCTGTGACCTTTGTTTTACCAAGTTGTGGTGAATTCCAGGCCAGAGGTTTTAGACAGGACTTAGAACATTTCATTTAGGAAGTTTATCTGGCAGTTTATCCCATGTTGATCTTTTAGGCCATTCACTTGACATGGGGTCAGAACTTTTGATTTTAACTGTTAGTTCACTTTATCTCAGGCGTTAAAGCCTTGACTTTTAGATTTATTCTAAATTCACCCTGTCTTAGATTTTACTTAGATATTCTTAATTGTGTACAAGATGCCTGTATTTGTATTTGTAAAGCTTTAAGCTTGGATCATCTGTATTTTGAAAGAGACCTTTGTAACTTTTGAGAGTACTTTAATAAATATTCTTATATCTTAAATCTTTTTGTTGTCTGGTCATTATTTACATATCACCAACCCTAATGGTCGAACCTGGGAGTGATTCCCCATTTTATAGCAGTGCCCCCCTGGGCGCGCTACATTACCACTGCTTTCAATAGGCATCCTGTGGTTGTTTAACCCTTGTTCAGTCAGGCGTGACCAATATGACATCACACCAGTTATAAGAATGCAAGAGAATGATATATTGTTTTCCTATATATAGGTAGGCCTACAGGCAATTTAAAAATAATTGTCAATGATGCAATGTTGGTTTGGTGTGAAAATGTTCCAAAAATTAGCAATTTTTTATCATTTTCCACAATTAGTGGCAATAAAACATGAATGATAAAATAAATATATGAATGAATTATTTCACAATATAATTCATTGAGAGATATGTCTTGGCTAATCACAAACCCATTTAGAATGGGTAAAAGTTATTTTTTTTTTGTGGCACCAGTCTTTCTTGATGGGTTGCAGAATTCTGTATTCATACTTCCTGGCCACCGTAGCTCGCCGACTCTCGCATCTTCTCGCCCCCAGCGAGACCAGCTTCAGTTTCAACATGGCGGCGGCGGCGCTGGGTGCGGGGCCGACGGGCTCGGACCCCAACCTGCACCCCCAGGACGACTCGAGCGACTCGGAGGGCGAGTCGGAGCCCACCAAGTCCTTCCACAGGAGGATTTCTACCAACAAGGAGCTCAAGACGACGGTAGGTGGTGAGGGTTTGATGGGGGAGGTGATGGGAGTGGACCCAGCCTCCCTCCGGCCTGGGACTGATTGGCCACACACGGCGCAGTGTCAACACTCATTATGGCCATTAGTGAGGGGGGGGGGGGGGGGGGGGATCAGGGGGGACACGCCCCTCTATCAACTGGTGGGGGTGAAGGGGGGGGGGGGGGGTTGTTGATGTTGTCTTGTTTTTTTGTTGGGGAAGGGATGGAGTGGCTTGTGCCAGTTAGGGGTTTGGCTGAGGCCCAAAAAATTTATTGTTGTGTTCAGGTTTCACGCTTCAAAAGACAAAAAAAAAAAAAAAAGGTGGGGGGGGGGGGGGGGATGTTGTTGTGTTGATGTGTTTTTATTGTCGGGGAAGGGATGGAGTGGTCGGTGCCTTGGCTAGGGCCAGGAGTCAGGACAGTGTTTGGCAGACATACTCAATTTCTCAAAATAATTTCTACTAGAAAAATTCTAAATACTAGCATCTGAAATATGTACATGTCTTGCGCATCTGCTTGCTATTTCCTCTTCTGTTGATTAATTCTGTTGGATGTTAACGATTTTTTCCTTTGGGGGGGGGGGGTACATGCCCTTGGGGTTGTTGATGTTGATCTAGTTGTGTTGTTATTGTTGGGGGGAGGGTTGGCGCGGTCCATACAGTGGCTCGGACCAGTAGGGGTTTGGCTGATGGCAGTGTCGCCAACAAAAATATATACTGTTGCCTTCAGGTTTCATGCCTCAAAGAATTTCACCCACATCTTTATGGAGTTTTTTCTATATTTTCTTAAAAATAAAACCTCTAGGGTTGGGGCTAAAAAACAAACTTTTTTTTTGGCCCGACGGTGAACAGCCAGGAAAACTATCAGACGTACAACCCTTAAATTAATGCAAGGTTAAACGCCCCTCACTCCCCTGGGGGGGGGGGGTTGTTGATGTTGATCTAGTTGGGTGTTGTTATTGTTGGGGGAAGGGATGGCGTGGCCCGTGCTTAGAGAGCCATTGGCTTGGGAATTTGGCAGACGTCCTCAAAATAATTTCTAGCATCTGAAATAAATGTCCAGAGTATCTGCTTGCTATTTTCTGTTCTGGTGATTAATTCTATTGGATTTTACTGATTTAAAAAAAAAAAAAATTCTTGAAAAGAATTAGGGTAGGGCCAAAAATTTAGGGTAGGTCGGGTAATCTAAACACAAGTACAGATAAAGGGAAAATATGAGGTACAACCCTTGAATTAATGCAAGGTGGGTATTAGAAAATTACTGGCCTCAGGCAGTTACTGTAACTGATGCTCCTCAGTGTGTTCTGGGTTGTACTTAAATTCAGTGTTGTTTACCTTTGATATTATATCTACTGGTTATGAGGGTCTGTCGAAAATGGGCATCGTGTGCCCACATTTCAGGGAAATCACGAGAGATTACTTTGCGGGATTTTACCATGGCAATGAATGAGAGAAAACAGGTTAATTCACTCTAGTCTAACTTTTTAAATATTGGTCCAATCTTCATTCAGTAAGCGAGAAAAAGTTTGGTATTGATCCCAGGAATCCCATGTACTGATGTAGAGGCCTCCAAATTGCCATGAAAAGCTGAGGTATTTCATAATTACTGGGGAATCCCAGTTTCACACTCTCCAGGGTTTTTGCAACCGCAATGCAGTGCGTTGTAGGAAGGATCTGCTTGGAGCTGCCCCCAGCACTTCCCGTCCCAATCTTCGCTAGGCAATGTGCGAATGGCCGGGGAATCCCCCTAAATCCTCAGACTTGCATGCTCCATATAGATCTAGTACCATATTTGATAAAATGTGAAGGAAATTCATTAACCTTATTCATAAGCTTTATGATCATTTGAGCATTCATATAGATATAGCTTGTATAGCTAGGTTCAAATCGATTTATTTGTTTTCAACCAGTAATAATGTCTCATATGGTATAAAGTGGAGAAAAACGAGTATTAATGTGTTTGAGTGAGGGCCCCTAGATTTAATTGCTTTGAACGACCCTAGATTTAAAATCTAAGGGCCTGACGAGCTGCAAGATTTTGAGCACTGAAATAAAAACACTGACGACGATTGTTCCACTTAGGCAAAAATAAACAAAAAGTGGTTGTGTTCAGGTAACCCTACCTACCCTAATTTTTTGGCCCTACCCTAACTTTGTATAATTTGTAATTATTCTTTTTTGTAATAAAAAAGAATTGACCTAAAAATGCATGGAAAACCATAAAACATATAGATGCTCAGGGCATGTATTTTAGATTCTACAAATGTTCTTAGGGATATTTGGAAATTTTTTTAATTTTCATCCCTGGCCGGGTCTCTTTGATAAGTAAAAGAAAAGAGTAGGGGAAAAAGATCGACCTACCTACCCTATCTTTTTCAACCTATGTTACCTGAACACAACACTTTTTTTTAAGGCCTTAGGAAGACGTTAGGGGCTACTGTTAACGTTATAAGTGCGTATGATGTCACAGTGGGTTGGTGTAACGTTGCAGGGTTTGGACGACTCCCCAATCTGATAACAACCACTCATTAATAGGACTTGGCCGGTACAGGGTCCTGTAAGTGATTACATGGCTTTGTTAGTGTTGGAAACTTTTTAGGCTGTCGGCCAACAGGGCTGATTTTTCCCGAATACAGTTGGCCCTGACAGCTTTTGGTTGGCCCTGACTAATTTTTTGTAACTGTTTTCATAAGGGGCCTTCCATTAAGTACGTACGCAGCAAGGGCGGGGGTGGGGGGGCCCAAAATTTTTGAAAATTGCGTACATTCCTGTACAAATCCAATGCGTACTCTAGCCAAAGGGGGGGAGCGGGGTCTAGAATTTTGTACGTACTAAATGGAAGGCCCCTTAGAGGAAAGGAAAACTCAGAAAATATGCTCAGAAAAAAGAATTGAAAGTTATTAGGAAAAAAAGTGCCCCGATCACTGTTGGCCATCAGGGCCAGTTTGACACTATTTTTGGTGAAAATTGTCAGCCCTGCTCTCAAATTGTCGGCCATTGGCCGATGGGCCAGTGTTAATGACAAGCACTGCAGTGGTCTTGTGGCACTTTTAACCAGCGTGATGGTAACCGGTGAAGTGTGTTCGGACATTTGTTGTCAAATATAGTGTCCAGTCGTTTTCAGAACTGTTTGGAGAATCAGGGGTGTGAGTTTTCAGATTTTTGTCTAAGTTCCGATTTTCTACCAGGGGGCCATTGTGCAGCCAGTGTCTGTAAAATTGTGGCCAAAGAGGATGGACTTAGGCTACCAAGGATTTAAGGATCAAATCAAAGAAGAACACACGTAAAATCTGGCTGTTGAATGACGCTTTAAAGTGTGGGGAAATTGTTCAGATATTTTCAAGTTCAAATTTTCACAAAAATCTGAAAGGGTTCAGGGCAGTGAATAAATGGCAGTATCTGATTGGATATTTCCGATCTCTTTCATCCATCCCGCCTTCCATCCCTGGAGAATAATAGCACTCATTGCTAGCACTGTAGCCCTTGACCTAGAATACATTGAGCACAATGCGCCACGTCCTCCGCACATTTCCTATTTAATAGACATGGCAGTTGCAGGTGGTTCTAGTTGTTGAGTCTATTGTACAATGATTAGCACGTTTTTTTATTTTTTTAAAAAAACAATTTGTTCATCACGTTTTTTTTAAACAATTTTATTTATTTGGATACATTTCGGGTTTCCTGCTCCTGTCCTCCGCACATTTCCTATTTAATAGACATGACAGTTACAGGTGGTTCTAGTTGTTAAGTCTTTTTTTTTGTTCTTTTTTAAACAAAATGTTCATCACGTTTTGTTTTTTTTAAACATTTTTTTTTATTTTCAAACCTCGGTGGGTGTTATGCTATTCTCTTAAAGTAACAAGTTTACATAATGGTTACATATACAAACTATCAACATTGTTATGCAATACAGTTCCTTCCCATATTTCTGTATATATCTGTAACATATGTCTACACGTAAATGTATCACGATCCATCCCCTACCTCTCCCCTCCCCACCTCCCTGCCCCACCGTGCCGCGTGCATTGTTCTGTCAGCCCATCAGTCCCGGGCTGCGTTCAGGCCTGGTTAATTGGCGCGTTTATCCGGTGTGTGTTGTATGACGTCATCGCTGGGCAGACCCCTGGGGCCAGGTAATGAGTGCTGGGCTAATGGGCGCACACCTGGAGAGAGCGGCCGCTCGCCTGCAGGGGCCGCTCACGTGGACTGGCCTGCTCACCTGCAGAGCCCACTCCCACCGGGCAGGGGATGCCCCCAGGCAGGGAACGCCCCCCGGGCAGGGGACGCCCCCCGGGCAGGGGACGCCCCCCGGGCAGGGGACGCCCACCGGGCAGGGGACGCCCACCGGGCAGGGGACACCTCCCGGGCAGGGGACGCCCCCCGGGCAGGGGACGCCCACCGGGCAGGGGATGCCCACCGGGCAGGGGACGTCCACCAGGCAGGGGACGGCCACTGGGCAGGGGACGCTCACCGGGCAAGGGACGCTCAATGGGCAGGGGACTCCCCCCAGGCAGGGGAAGGCCACCACGCAGGGGACGGCCACCGGCCAGGGAACGTTCACTGGGGCAGGGGATGGCCACCGGGCAGGGGACCCCTACTGGGCAGGGGACGCCTACTGGGCAGGGGACGTCCAGCCGGCAGGGGACGCCCACCGGGCAGGGGGGGCCACCGGGCAGGGGACGACCACCGGGCAGGGGACGACCCCCAGGCAGGGGGACGCCCACCGGGCAGGGGACGTTCACCGGGCAGGGGACGTTCACCGGGCAGGGGACGCCCCCCAGGCAGGGGACGCCCACCGGGCAGGGGACGCTCACCGGGCAGGGGACGCTCACCGGGCAGGGGACGCCCACAGGGAAGGGGACGGCCACGGGGCAGGGGGACGTCCACCAGGCAGGGGCCTGCTAATGTCCAGGGACCACTCGCCTGGACGGGCCGCTCGCCTCCAGGAGCTGCAATCATGCAGGGACCGCTCACCTTTAGGGGGTCAAATTTCCATAACAACCAAATGGTCGGTCCAGTCTTATGTAATACACTAGGGACTGAATCGGTCTGACATAGGACTGTACTAACCAGCAGAGGCCTGCACACCTGTTCGTTTGCAGGGCTCTGCTTACCTGTCACCTCCATTGCCCAACATACCGCACCCCCCACAGCTGTAATGACCAGCCCCGTCAAGCTTCTTAATTAAGACCTTGTTTCCCTCCGGATAGCTTGTTTACTGGATAGCTTGTTTCTCTTCAGTTTGGTCAACCAGTCTTAGTTTGTTGCCCAAATGAATAGTATTTCCCTGTACAGCGAAATTGAATGTAAGGTAGACATTCTAAAGCGATGTATTGAAAAGCCGGGCTTGCATTTTGGTAATTGACTCTGCGGTATTAGTAGCTCATTAGGTTCATCGGCATTTAGCACGCACCTAGAGCTCACTCCCCATAATTTATTGGCTAAGTATATTATAGTCCACTTTAGTGTGGCTACAATTAGCGTGTTGCCTTGCATAATGTGGTACTTTGAGTGTCTTGTCAGAATTCATAATAATGTCAAAAAGTATATCTAGAAATTCATATCTTATTGATTGAGACGTGGCTAACTGCGTACACGATAGTTGCTACCGCTGTGAGAAGAAAGAAAAAAACAAAAAAGGAAAAGAGATTTATATCTTAGCAGTGTTCGAAATAAGGATATATTTTATGCACACACAGGGTGCATAGGGATTTGAAATTATAAACCCGGCAATCTATTTATGTGCACACCTCTATATAAAGGTTCATATTACTGTTCAAAATTCATGCACACGTCGGGTGCATGCCTCCCAAAAAGTATGCACACTGCAGTCAAATTGTGCACACCGGGTGCAGGGTGCACCCTTAATTTCGAACACTGCTTAGTAAATGCTATCTTTTAATTCTTTTTTTTTATGTAATAATCATCATTGTCAATAGTAAATATACAATATCATAAAAGTTTTGTATATTGTCACAGGAATGATTCACATACACAAGGGTTAATACACAATCATAAATCATCTTCATATTTCATAGTTTTTCTAACTAAATTTGTAATGAATTATGAAATCAATGTATAAAGATTATTACATAATCAGTTCTGTGAAAATGTATGACCTCCCATCCCCACCTCCACAATGCATGGACTCCCGTCCCCACCTCGCATCTCCCACCTCCCATGACCGGTCCATCTCCCATTTGCCGCCGCTCATTAGACCAAAGGTCATGCCAGCCGCGCCAGACGCTGAAACCTGTGCCTGTAAAAAAACATCTTCTACGCAAGATGTTTAGACAACAGAAAAACACTGTAATGAGGATAAATAGCAGAAAGATTCTTCATGGAAAGTAGACCAATAATAGCGGCGGTTGGTTGCTGGATGTTCAATTGCCTGGCCTGGCGCGGTCCGCGACCACTTGGCCCAGTCCCCGACGCCTGATTAACCCGCTTGGTTGGGGCCCGAATGTGCGAAGCTGGACAAAATCTTGAAAACAGTAGGGGGCCTTCCATTTACAGGGACGTAAGCTTTCTGACTTTTATCGGATTTCCAATTTTTCCTGTCCAATTCCCTCAAAAACGGATCTTAAAATGTTATATTTATAACATGATTTACATCATTTTAAGAATCACTCAGATTTTCTTTTTTCACCGTTCCTGACTTACATCCCTGCATTCAGTACACTCCTGCCACCTCCCCCCCCCCCCCCCCCCCACTGCAAAAGTATGCAATGGATTTATGCTAAAAAGTACGCACATTTTCGTACTTTAGTTTTGGACCCCCCTCCCTCCCTTGATGTGTACATACTTAATGGAAGGCCCCTAGAGAACATTCATTCAAATTTGATTTACCATCCCAGGCTTTGTGAAAATCATTTTGAAACACCGGACTATGTCTGATGTTTTTCAGCATTCTGTTGGACATTTACCTTCACTGTCAGACATTATTCCTATGTTGCAGTATATAAATGTGTACATAAATATGCATAGATCCACCACTAAAAATATTCCAACCAATCCAGAAATTGTGTCGGACAAAATGTCTGGCGTTTTAGGCTCAAACATCTGACATAGAGGATAAAACTTCGGACATGTCCGGCATTTTAGGGTTACAGAAAAGCCAGCTGTGGGTTTGCCCTTGGGGAAACTCTGCTGCACAGTACCAGTTACAAGACAAAGTCGCACCAATTAGGCTCTTACTAATTATATCATTCATCTATAAAGAATAACGGGGGCTGGATGGTATAGTGGGTAACATCCTCGCCTTGCACTCGGTCAGTACCCCTCGGTGGCAGGAGAAAGTCAGTAGACTGTCAGTAAGGGTTCAGTACCCCTCAGTGAGAGAATACTGTCAGTAGACAGTCAGTAAAGGTTCAGCAGCCCTCAGTGACATTAGACTGTCAGTAGACAGTCAGTAAGGGTTCAGCAGCCCTCAGTGACAGTAGACTGTCAGTAAGGGTTCAGCAGCCCTCAGTAGTCAGTAGACTGTCAGTAAGGGTTCAGTAGCCCTCAGTGAAAGTAGACATTCAGTAGCCTGTCAGCAGGTGCCCAGTACCCCTCAGTGACAATAGTCTGTCAGTAGACTGTCAGTAAGGGTTCAGTACCCCTCGGTGACAGTAGACAATCAGTAGACTGTCATTAAGGGTTCAGCAGCTGTCAGTGACAGTTGACTGTCATTAAGGGTTCAGTACCCCTCAGAGTCAGTAGACTGTCAGTAGACTGTCAGTAAGGCTTCAGTAGCCCTCAGTGACAGTAGACATTCAGTAGCCTGTCAGCAGGTGCCAAGTAACCCTCAGTGACAGTAGTCTGTCAGTAGACTGTCAGTAAGGGTTCAGTAGCCCTCAGTGACAGTAGACTGTCAGTAAGGGTTCAGCAGCCCTCAGTGACAGTAGACTGTCAGTAAGGGTTCAGTAGCCCTCAGTGACAGTAGACTATCAGTAGACTGTCAGTAAGGGTTCAGTACCCCTCAGTGACAGTTGACTGTCAGTAAGGGTTCAGCAGCCCTCAGTGACAGTAGAATGTCAGTAAGGGTTCAGTACCCCTCAGTGACAGTAGACTATCAGTAGACTGTCAGTAAGGGATCAGTACCCCTCAGTGACAGTAGACTGTCAGTAGACTGTCACTAGACTGTCAGTTAGGGTTCAGTAGCCCTCAGTGACAGGAGAGTGTCAGTAAGGGTTCAGCAGCCCTCAGTGACAGTAGACTGTCAGTAGACTGTCAGTATGGGTTCAGTACCCCTCAGTGACAGTAGACTGCCAGTAGACAGTCAGTGGACTATCAGTAATGGTTCAGTAGCCCTCAGTGACAGGAGAGTGTCAGTAAGGGTTCAGTACCCCTTGGTGACAGTAGACTGTCAGTAGACTGTCAGTAAGAGTTTCAATAGCCCTCCATGACAGTAGACTGTCAGTAAGGGTCCAGTACCTCTCAGTGACAGAAGACTGTCAGTAAGGGTTCAGTACCCCTCACTGACAGTAGACTGTCAAAGACTGTCAGTAAGGGTTCAATACATCTAAGTGACAGAGGGCAGTTAGTAAACTGTCAGTAAGGGTTCAGTAGCCCTCAGTGACAATAGACTGTCAGTAGACTGTCAGTAAGGGTTCAGTATCCCTCAGTGACAGTAGACTGTCAAAGACTGTCAGTAAGGGTTCAATACATCTAAGTGACAGTAGACAGTCAGTAAGGGTTCAGTAGCCCTCATTGTCAGTAGACAATCAGTAGACTGTCAGTAAGGGTTCAGTGCACCTCAGTGACAGTAGACTGTCAGTAAGGGTTCAGTAGCCCTTAGTGACAGTAGACTGTCAGTAAACTGTCAGTAAGGGTTCAGTACCCCTCAGTGACAGTAGACTGTCAGTAGACTGTCAGTAAGGGTTCAGCAGCCCTCAGTGACAGTGACCGGTGTGCCTATAGGGTGGCGAGCAGACCATGCTGGCCATAGCAGTGGTGGAAGCAGTCCCCACAGCGAGCAGCTCGCGTTAGCACGGCCGGGCCTAGCACAGCGTACCTGACCTTTGTGGGAAGCCAAAGCGCTGCTGCTAGATCAGGCATTGTAGCAGCCACGCGCTGAGTCGGCAGAATTCCGGTGAGGATTATGTTGCTGCACATGACATTGTGTAGCGTGCGGACATCAGGCAGCCTTTGATGCCACTCCCCCCAGCCATCCCCCGGCCCGTTAGCCGGCCGGGCGGTGGCTGTGTAGCATGCCTGGCTAATGTATTGACTTAACGTATAAAGTGCCGCTGGCAGGGGTCGGGTGTCATAATGCGGCCACCATTGATCAGCTCCCTACAATGCCCCCAACACACATAGTCAATGAGATTCATAATTTTTCTTACATACCTCTAAAATGCTGTTGAATTTAAAATTCTCTACTAGGAATATAATATTTTATCACACCGGCTGCTTTTATTGGAACAATTCTTTGAGGTTCCCTTAAAGGTACTTGTACCTATCTAGCTTGATTTGAAATTCTAGTGATATTTTTTTCTATATCAGGTATAAATATTCTTCAATATGTCAATAATCCTTAGCCAAAAGGAAATTACAATTTACCATTTGGTTTTTCACCTGGAGGATTGGAAACAATAGGGACCTTTAATATGTTCCTTTGGGAAATGCCTAACCTTTTTCATAATAAAATTCATGAAAACAAATTATGCAGTGTTTTTTTCTCACAAAATTGATGCAGATCTCAAGTATTGATATGGACAACATATTAAAAAAGTTTGATTAAATTTTACCATTTTAAACATGATGCTCCCATGGCATCTCTATGGTAAGAATTGACAAACTGTCCCTCTGCACAGCAGTATGTGAAAAGCATATAGAGCCAGTCACTGAAAAACACCAGTTGGCAGTGCTAGTCATGCGGATCAAGCTGAAATTGGATACCGGTACGCAACGTAAGACGACAATGACAGAAAGGGGAAAATAGCCCCAGAAACAGCAAAATTTGGAAATTTGCTGAAGCCCAGTTCACCTGTTGAAACCACTTCCTGCTTAAAGTATGACCGTATTTGTGTGTATGTAGGCACATATGTATGTGTGCACTTATTGTGTATGTATGTGTGTATACATGTATGTATGTGTGTGTGTGCATGTATGTTTATAGATGGAGATATAGAAGTGAAAATATTATGTATACGTGTGCATAAATGTGTGCAAAAATCTGCACATATATGTGTGTGACATGAACCTACATAGTCCCCATTCTGGCCTACCTTTTGGGGATTTTGGTTTGATTGGACTGCACCAGCATGAGCTGATATCCAACGATGCATCTGCTAGATCCGGAAATCATTATCTTTTAGCATTGATTTCCAGATCCGATGCGGTGCATTATTGGATAGCAGCGCATTCTGGCGCAGTCAAAAAAAACTTACCCTTCATTTCACATAGGTTTACCATAATTATGAAAAACCCCAAAGAATTGTTTCAGATTTATCACACGGGTGGCGCCACTGCATTGTAAGATATGTCTAGCATTGTGGCTCCATGTGAAACAGACGGCAGTCCTAAACTATATGTCAGACCGATTCATTCCCAAATGTATTACCTAAGGCTGGGCCAGCCATTAGGATGTTACAGAAATTTGATAGAAATTTGATAGAGGGTATGGGGCTCTCAACTGCTCGTTCCGGTAGCCAGCTGGTGAATATACTCAGTTTGTAGGCTTTGGCAAGGGCTGTCTAAATAAACATGAATATACCGCTTTTGGGAGAGGCCCACTGGGTGCGGCCATGTTGAGGGTCCTGATTGGCTGAAAAGTTGCAATTGAGGGTCCTGATTGGCTGAAAAGTTGCGCTTGACCCCCTACAGGAAGTGGCGCCAAAGGTGTGGGCATGCTCCAGCCTGGACTCCCGAATGCGGTATAGAAGTTGTGCAGATGACGTCATAACACCAAGAAAGGGCCTGGGCGCCATATTGGTGATCAATTTAGAATTAGTATTATAAACATCTCAGAGACATATTGTATGATATTATGTCAATTCAAAAATTTTATAGGATAAACATATAATTATGAGGCGGCTGGAGAATTTAAACTTTATTATCTTTATACGTTTAAACGTTTAAACCCAGCCGCTTCATTGGAGGATCACACTTTGCTAGGTCGGTGTAACGCGTTACCATGTCCCACCCCCGAAGGTAACCCTGTCACAATCTCCTGGAACGGCTTAGATAACCTATACTTGGGTTTATTTTGGCTTATATTGCTGAGATTAGGATATATAGAATACAAATAAATTGTCAAAATGGGCAAAATTGGGACAAATTAGACATTCAAGCCAGGAATCCAAACCGTTATATCGTTACGGGAACACCGGGCGCCCGCCATTGTGTCCCAATCGGCCGATGTAACCATGTCACAGTCTGTAACCCCTCCCGAAATGGCTTAAATAACCTATACTTGGACTTATTTGGGGTTTCATTACTGAGATTTGGATATATAGAATACAAATAAATTGTCAAAATGGGCCAAATTGTGACAAATTAGACATACAAGCCAGGAATCCAAACCGTTATATCGGTCGGTAACCGAGGGCCCGGGCGCCATTGCTTACAGCCTCGCTTTCGATCGGGCAGGAAGGGATCTAGGTCAAACTCTAAATATTCAACAAATTTGCATGCCTATTTCACCATGAAATCGGTCATTCTTACGGGTCAAATATATATACAGAGGTAGATTTGGATACATAGATGATCAAGTCAAAGTCTAGAAAACCATAGATTGCGAAATAACGCGTCTAAACGCGTAAATGCATTGCGCTATTTTTTCTGAATCCTTCGGTCTACGCCCGGTGACAAGGCTCAGACGGCTGGGAGCAGTCATCCCAGCCGGCTGGTTGTTACTGGGGGCTGCGCCTTCTCCGCCTGGATACCTGGATTACGGCGGTATCTGATGCTTTCAATATATATATTTTGGACGTCTGGATTCCCTTAAACGCATACAACGCATTGACAATTCATGCGGGAACCATGCGTTCGTATCGAAGGGAAAACATTGGATTGATCGGACACGAGGAGGGCTTTGTCACTGCTGTCAGACTGTAAACATGGCACCGTCAACCCTTCGCCGGGTTCTCTCCCCATCACGCCTGCATCGATACTTTGAACTCAGGAAACCAGGATGACATTAAACGCATGAATTGTGGAGGATGTACGCATTGAAACGCATTGAGGACTCCAGCAGGCGTTAAAGGTGGGTTCATATGTTTTTTCCAGCATTTGAAATTATACCGTTGAAAAATAGGCCTAAACTCGGCGAGAGGCCTAACACACAATGACATTGGTCGGACGGTCACTGGCAATCTGAAAAATAATTATTTAGACCTTATTAGGCCTATCAAAATGAAATCCATGTATATATCTATGTTCTTCTGTATCTCTGAGTCCTAAATATCATATGCTTTGATTATTTTAGGCCTAGATGCGTTTGCAATAATATTTTACAGATGGTGCAGTCTTAGGCCTAGAGGCTGGCTGATCAAAATGATTCAAAGATTAAATTATTTGTGAAATTGTCACTATAGTGTCATTTTTCCCTACCTACCATCAAAATATCTTATCTAAAAAATAATAGATATCTAGGCCTAAGTCACTGTCAGTGTCAGAATCATTACCTCTCAATGTTGAAACATAGGTGTCACACTGTCAATAAGTTTTTTTGCTGCTGTCTGTGTCTAGGCTTCTAAGTTTAATATTTTTTTCAGATTGTCACTATAGTGTCAGTTCAGACCTACCACAATAAATCATTGATATAATTAATACTGCCGCCTCATGAGTATCAAAGCTGGAAGCTTTGATACTATATATCACTTTTTTTCTAAATATTACATTAAATCATTAAAACATTAAAACATGCCGCCGAATTGATACAGTATTACTAGACGTTTGGACTTGTTCATGATAAACTGTTTTCATTATTTAGAATATATACATTTTAGATTTCTCTAATATCCACATGGTCATGATAAACACGTGGTGATCACCAAAAAGTGGCCACGTGACCCTGTTTGCACAAGGTCTATAGCCTTGGGTAGACCCCCAGAGTTAATCTGGTCCCAGGGGACCTTGCTGCCAACTCTGCTATTATGAGTAACTCAATCTGAGCAAAAGATAACTGGTCTTACATAAGACTGGAATGGTGGATGGACGCAACATAAGGCTTAGTCACATGAGGGAAAAATAAAAGACACTACATAGTATGTTTCTTAAATTCAACATGTGACGTGGCAGCACCTTAGAGGTGACATGCAACATTGGGAGTTAAGTGATAGGTGACATGACATTTTCTTATATTCGCAGGGATGTAAGTTTTCAGATTTCTGTCAGATTTCCGATTTTTTTTAATCATCCCAGCACCTCAAAAAGTCTGTTTCAAAATTTGACATTTAGAACATGTTTCACATCATTTTGGGACACATTAAGATTTTCATAATGCTATTTCCGATTTTTCCCCAACTTACATCCCTGTATTCGACATGGAACATTTTGGACCCCCCGTCAAAGGCCCCCCATATCGTTGTGGTCGGTTGTTGTTATTCGAGAGGAGCAGGACCAGTAGGGAGACCCAGGCCCCTTTAGAAGGTGTTGTTTACCTCCAACAAGTGGCCTCATCTAGTCTCATACTAGTCTCTCCATGACCTAGATACCTCTTACATAATAGGTCCTTACACCCACATTACACATTAAAGTCCCTTTGCCATTCTTCGAAAAGAGTAGGGTATCTTACCCAGTGGTGGGTTTTTCCTAAATCATATCATAGATTCGGTCACCGCCCTTGTGGCGTAAAACTAGCTGAAAAGCATTACCTAGTGCAGTCTGGTAAAAGAACCCTAAAGGGTTGGCCGGACATTAAACTAACCCAACAAACAAACAAACAAACCTTACACCCACAAGAGTTCATGTCTACTAGTTGCCACCTAAAATCTGTAAGGAATTCTTTTATTGGCCCTCTATAAATAACATGAGGAACCCCTTTGATGATTCTTGACCTGCTGGATGGTTTATGGTCCTACCTGCCATAAACCAGCAGCTGCAAAGCATGCTGGGATTTGGGTTGGAATTCCCACCTAAAATGGTTGCTGGTTAACAGTCCTAGTTTGAGCACCTAGCGGACTTGGACGTAACTACAGTCTAGGAGACCCAGGCCCCTTTAGAAGGTGTTGTTTACCTGCGACAAGTGGCCTCATCCCGCCTCATCCTAGTCTCTCCATGACCTAGATACCTCTTACATAATAGGTCCTTACACCCACATTGCACATTAAAAGACCCCTTGCCTATCTTCGAAAGGGTATAGGGTAGGGTATAGAACCCGGTGTTGGGTTTCTCCTAAATCATATCATAGATTCGGTCACCACCCTTGTGGCGTAAAACTAGCTGAAAAGCTTTACCGTGTGCAGTCTGGTAAAAGAACCCTAAGGGGTTGGCCGGACGTTAAACACTAAACTAACCCATCAAACAAACAAACAAAACTTACACCCACAAGAGTCCATGCCTACTAGTGGCCACTAAAAATCTGTAAGGAATTCTTTTATCGGCCCTCTATAAATGGCATGGGGAACCCCTTTGATAGTTGTCTGTGTGCTGGCTGGTTTATGGTCCTACCTGCCATAAACCAGCGGTTCAAAGCATGCTGGGATTTGGGTTGGAATTCCCACCTAAAATGGTTGCTGGTTAACAGTCCTAGTTTGAGCACAGCGGAGTTGGACGTAACTACAGTCTATGAGACCCGGGCCCCTTGAGGAGGTGTTGTTTACCTGCGACAAGTGGCCTCATCTAGCCTCATCCCGCCTCGTCTAGCCTGCAGGCCGCACGCTGCCATTTGGTGCCTGCTCCGCACCACCCGTGGTGATGTCCCTAGACCCTTATATTCAACATGGTGACCTGGCCATTTCTTAAAATCAACACGCGACATAAGGCTTAGCGACATGCAGAAAAACCTAAATGACATTACAGGCCATTTCTTAAATTCAATATGAAACATGAGAAAGTGTTAGAAGTTAGTGGCGACATGTGACGTGAGAAGTTAAGTGACAAGGGATATAATAAATTCTAAACTTTGACATGCGACATGGATGCCCCCATCAAGAGCCCCGTGGTGGGGGGCCCCTGGGTGGGTGGGCAGGGAGGAGAAGGGCATCAGAAACCACAACGCAGCTTCATTAGTTGATGTTGCTTAGATTTTGACACTCAAGTTTGCAATCAAAAATGCATTTGAATGGTTATTAAATAAATAGTAATACTTGCAACATTTAGACTAGCATGTTATCCCAATATTAAGTAGATATTCAGTTATACAGTGTCAAATATTGGCTCAAAATCTTACTAATGATTGTTTAGAAAGTTTTCTGAACATTTCAGGCATGTAAATAAAATGAAAATTACCAGAACTAGGTGCGGTATGATGTCAGAAATTAAGGAGAAAAAAATATTCATGTATTCAGTGTCCGAAATTAAGGGTGCACTCTGCATCCGAGGTGCATGATTTTTGTTGCGTTGGTACATACAACTATAGATGGTCTAGGTATTAATGACCAACGCAACCAAGGTATAGGTCCGTTTGTGAAGTGGGTCTATTGTTGTGGACCAGTGGACCGTGTAATTGTTTAATTGGTGGGCCCCCTCCAACCTCATTGGTCAACCTGATTGACCAATAGGATTCCCTCCTATACCACTAGCTTTCTGCGAAGGGTCTGTGCTAGAGGTGGTGGTGGTGGGGGGGGGGGGGGAGGGGGGGTTATTAGAGTGGATGGGCTGAATCACGGCAGCCCCTCACCCCCAACCTGTCACCCTATAGGAGGGGGCGCCACTCTTAGCAAGAAGGATGTATATGACATGTTCCTTTTATAACATTTAAAAACCACCAACGCAACATCGGCCAGTTTCTGGCCGACAATCTTCAGATTTCTAGTTATGCAGGGTGCATAATTTTCAATGCTGTGCACCTGGTTGTGCAGTGCTTTTCCTATACCTTGAATGCTTAAATGAAGACATGCATCATTTTGTAGCTGGGTGCATACTTTTTGGCTCTCTGCACCCGGTGTGTGCATCAAAATAAACCGTAATTATGGACACTGGTATTAATAGATGCTCCTATACAGAATATCTTAAATCGGTGATAACAATTTTTGTGTTTGAATGATTGCGGCCCATCATGTACCGTCATAACTTAGTTTGTGTTTGGTTTCAGAAATCGATAAAAGAGGGCTACCTCATGAAACAGACCAACTCCTTCCAAAGATGGCGGAAACGGTACTTCCGGCTCAAGGGGCGCAAACTCTACTATGCAAAGGACAGCAAGGTAGGCACAGCTGAGGTCAACACCGGGTACCAGCAAAAATATTTCAGCTACACAAAGATGTGCAAGTCCTATCGTTGATAGGGGCGCCCCCTATGAAGGTCCATGCAACCCATCACGACACAACATCTATTTTGCCGTTTCTGTGACGTCAGCGCCTCTTTATTAATGAATGACGGTACGAAAATGGGAAAAGAGACAGATGTGTCGTAACAGTGAGCACATACTCTCATAGGGGGCGGCATCGTCAGTACTTCCACGGCCAAACAGCATAAATTGTATCTCTTATTTTGGGGGCTCATTCATAACAGGCAGGGGGGTTCCAGGAAGGGGGTACAGGACAGGGGGTACAGGACAGGGGGTAGGAGACAGGGGGTAGTGGACGGGGGATAGAGGACGGGGGATAGAGGACAGGGGGTACAGGGCAGGGGTACTGGGCTAGGGGTATGGGACAGGGGGTACGGAGCTGGGGTACTCGACAGGGGGTAGGGAACAGGGGGTAGGGGACAGGGGGTACTGGACAGGGAGTACGGGACAGGGAGTACGGGACAGGGGGTACAGGACGGGGTATGGGACAGGGGGTACAGGATGGGGTATGGGACAGAGGGTACAGGACAGGAGGTACAGGACAGGAGATACGGGACAGAGTGGTACAGGACAGAGGGGTACAGGACAGGAGGTACGGGACAGGGAGTACAGGACAGTGGGTACTGGACAGTGGGTACTGAGCAGGGGGTACAGGACAGGGGGTACAGGACAGGGGGTAGGGGACAGGGGACAGGGTACTGGACAGGGGGTACGGGACAGGGGGTAGGGGACAGGGGACAGGGTACTGGACAGGGAGTACGGGACATAGGGTACAGGACGGGGTATGGGACAGGGGTACGAGACGGGGTATGGGACAGGGTACGGGACAGGGGGTACAGGACAGGGGGTTCAGGCAGGGGAAATGGGACAGGGGTACGGGACAGAGTGTATGGGAAGGGGTATGGGACAGGGGGTACGGGACAGGGTTTACTGGGCTGGGGGTACTGGACAGGGGGTACGGGACGGGGTACGGGACAGGGGGTACTGGGCTGGGGGTACTGGACAGGGGGTACGGGACAGGGGGTACTGGGCTGGGGGTACTGGACAGGGGGTACGGGACAGGGGGTACTGGGCTGGGGGTACTGGACAGGGGTACTGGACAGGGGGTACTGGGCCTGGGGTACAGGACAGGGGGTACGGGACAGGGGGTACTGGGCTGGGGGTACAGGACATGGGGGTACGGGACAGGGGGTACGGGACAGTGGGTACAGGACAGGTGATACAGGACAGGCGGGTACGGGGCAGGTGGTACAGGACAGGGGCGGTAAGGGACAGGGGATACAGGACAGGGGGTACTGGGCCGGGGGTAGAGGACAGGGGGTACGGGACAGGGGGTACTGGACAGGGGATACTAAGTAGATACTAACCGGGCTGGGATCCTGGCTGCTGTATCTCGGCGAGGGGTCTGGTTTGGCCAGGGTCCGCTCTCGGGCCCTGCGGGCCCTCTAGCGGACCCTGGCCAAACCAGACCCCGAGACGGCTCAGGGTCCCAGACAAGGTTAGTATCGGATTTATTTCACCTCCTTACATATTATTGTGCGACAATTGTGCGTTTTATGAGGGTTATTGTGCGAATTTTGTGCGAAGTTGTTTACGTTTGTTTACTTTTGTTTACGGCGCCACCTACCGTAAATGGTCCGTATCACAAACAAAAACAAATCAACATCTGGTCAATGTGAAGGATGTAAACAACGAAAATAAGCAAAAATATTTGGTCAATCTGTTACTAATTCATCTCCTCTTACATATTTGTTTAATAATAATGCGTTTGGACAACAAAATGCGTTTATTTTGCGAATTTCATACGTTGTTGTTCACGTTTTGTTTACCTGGCCCTGCGGCAACCTCGATCGCCCCGGCGTGACGTCACGCCAGGGCTATACAGACCCTGTATTGCCCGGGCCGGCGCGCAGGTGTCCGTGCATGTTAAAAGATAGGCGACTTTGTATCGGGGGTGAAATAAAGGACAAGGGGGTACAGGACAGGGGGTACAGGACAGGGGGCTCTGGGCTTGGGGTACAGGATTGGGGATAAGATGTAAGATTTTCTTACTCTTATGTTTGCGACTCCTTTACTGTCTCCAACTTACATCCCTAATAAATTAGCAAGCTTGTTGGCTTTGAATTAATCATCAGTGGTAGTGTTAGTATGTCCTTAACACCACTAGATATCCTGGCATCTCCTATCTATGTATAGAGGACTTGAGTATTATTTACTAATTTTCTCTTGACGGTGAAGTAAATAAAGATCAGATTGTACTTAATCATTTACTACATCCTTTCTAATAGTAACATACCTCAGCCTAGTGGCTTTGGGTTTTCCATCACCTTGTATGCCCCACACCTTGTATGAGTTCTTCTCATATTGGGGACTAAAGAAGTATCTAAACTGAATTTTTTCTCTTTCAGTCTGTGATCTTTTACGAAATCCAGCTGAGCGACGTGAGTGTGGCAGAGCGCAGCACCAAGAACGTCAACCACAGCTTCCAGGTGAGCACCACCCCCGCTGGGCAAATAGCGAACTATTAATAAACACTTTAGATTCTAACTCGGGGTGAACATTGGCACTGATCGACTATAGATAATTGTAGTTTCATCTCATGTTATGTAAATATTGCTAGATGGTGAGTCATGTCAGTTCCCCCAGCTGTCAACCCAGTGTGAACTCCTGTTGATTATAGATCATCTAAAACACAGCATAGAACTGTAAAGTCTATAAAATTATTTTCTGTCCAAGTGTGGACCAGTGGTGGAGGGGCGGCCCTTTTGAATTCGACAGAAACTAATTTTCTGTAGAATTTTGACCTTGATGAGTAAGAAACATCTAAGATTGACGATATTTGACTTTGATGAGTAAGAAACATCTAAGATTTACTTTTAATCTCTTAAGGGGCCGTCCATAAATGACGTCATGCTATTTTTGACCATTTTTGACCCCCCCTCCCCCCCCTTGTCATGTTATGTCATGTGTCCCTTGACCCCCCCCCCCCCCTCTAAAAATGACATCATGCGAAGAGGACCCCCCCCCCCCCCCCCCTCCAGTCACAGATTAAATATAAGCAGCGATGGACATAACCAAGGACCCAAGGACCTTAAAAAGCAGCTTTTCTTGTCTAGGAGGCAATCTGACCCTTAAAAAAGAAATTTCAACATTGACAAATCCCAATTTCACCTACAGTTTTCCTCTAAAATTTTCGAAATTAAAATTTTTCAAACATGATGTCATGCACCACATGACCCCCCCTCCCCCCTTGTCATGTTTGGTCATGAAAGCATGAACCCCCCCTCCCCCCCTGCTGCATGACGTCATTTATGGACGGCCCCTAATTACCAGATATGATCAGATTTGTGAGTGCTTCTCCAATATATATCTTTCCCGGCTGGGCATGTCAGCTGTGTGTGGGCGCCCTCTGTTGGACACTCTCATGTGGGGGCATGTCCCCTATTTCTAGTACTTGTCCCCATCCCAAGGCCACCCACCCACCTGGGGGCTTGGGATGGGGACATCTGCTGTATCCCCCTCCTACTAAGGGATGAGATACAGCAAAAATGATTTCCAGGTTTTGATCCCCTGCTGTTCGCCCGCCCTGTCACCTTTATCTAATAGATACAATCACCAAAGACAGAATTCGTCCCAACTTGTTTTCGCCGTGAAAATGACCCTGTCTGTCGGTATGGTGTAAAACCTCCATCACTCACTCACTCCCAAGCCCTGTGGGTACCTGCAGCCCACTGCTAACAATTACAAGTGGACTTTTATGGGAACCCCCTAATCAGGGCCCCTTGGGTTAACGACAAGTTATCTCTGTTCTACTCTCCACAAAGTTTCTACATTGCCAGCCCCCCTACAACCCATGGTACTCCAGGGACATGAATTTGAAATTCACAAATCTTTCTGAAGCTAAGAATGCCCAGTCAATTTTAGAAGGTCTCAGTTCTTCAGGATATTGCATGTTCTTTGAGCTAACAATGTTAATTATTAGCTGCATTTCAAAATAAAGGTTATGATGAGAGTGGTCATGTCACATGATCACATTTGGGTGATCACCATGTGCTCAACATAACGACATGGCTTCAGTGTTTGAAACTTTTTTTTAAGTCAGCTATCAGGGCTAACATTCATGAAAAGGATTTTGTATGATAAAAAAAGTTGAAAATACGACCATTAGATTTACAACTAGGAACTCTCAGAAACAGGGTCAGGATAATAACCAGAAAGGTATCCAGTCACATAAAATGGAAAAGATAAAAATGCAGAATTTATTTCCCAAAAATTGGTCAGCCATCGGGGCTGATAACTCAATGTTTTTGCACAAATTGTCAGCCCTGATCAGGAATGTGAGCCTGGGGCTGACAGGCTGACGTTAATTTCCAACACTGCGGCTTAGAAATACAACCAAAATTGATCAATTCTGAATAATTATAACTGTTGATTATGAATTCAGAAGTTTGTTTTAGATGAGAGAGAATTTTGCATAAATGTATTTTCTAGATTTGTTAGAATTGTCCATTATCAGGGATGCCAATTTTCCTGCTTTTTCCGGATTTCCGGATTTTTATCTGTATCATACTTTTAACATAAGTCAAAAAGTTTAAGAAAAAATATTACATTTGTGTCCAGACAACAGATTGGTTTTCTAAAAGCTTTTTTCAATGTCAGAAGGATTATAATATATTATACAATTTCTTTTCTATTTTCCTGCCTAAAATCCGGAAAGGCTGTTTCATGTTTTTCCGGATTTTTCAGGGTCATAGAGTGGCATCTCTGCATTATTATGATTTTGAATTGATCACCAATGTAGTGCCTAGACCATTCTATGATGTATGACATCATCTACACAACATCCATATATGCAGACGGGCAGTGTCACTTGTGTTGGTCCATTTTTACATGCTGTGAACACAGTGTCAGGTGTGGAGCCTCTAATATCTGATATCTCTAGAGAGGTCTCTCACTCTCAGCCTGCCACCAGTGTGTACTGCTTTCTACTTAGTTCATCCAAGTCCCACCAGGTGGCCTCGTTGAGTCCCAGACACCTGTCCTCTCCCACCTGTTCCTATGTTGTGTTCGGCGCAGAGTGGTAGTGTGTGACCATGGCAATGAGCTGAGGGCAGCCTTCAGCCTGTCAGCAAGGCCTGCCTGTGACTGTGACCAGATCGTGGTGTCAGGGTTATGGGGGGAACTGGTGAGGAACTGGTGAGGGTGCCCAACCCTCCAGACACTTTCCCACTTTCCAGGCTAGTGGCCAAACCTTTGGGCCACTGGCCCACTCTCCAGTTGACTGGCCCCACCCACCCTCCAGTCGACTGGCCCTAGCCTCCTGGCTACTGGCCCCACCCTCCATCGACTGGTCCCACGCTTCAGCCACTGGCCCCATCCGCCGGTTGACTTGCCCTACCCTCAAGGCCACTGGCCCTAATCTCAGGGCCACTGGCCCTACCCTCCAATCAATTGGCCCCATCTTCTGGATGACTGGCCTCCCAACCACCGGCCCACTGACTTCACCCTACAGGCCACTAGCCTTACCTTCTTAGTGACTGGCCCTACCCTCCAGTCAAATACCCTCCAGATGACTGGCAGCACCCTCTGGTTAACTGGCCCCACCCTAGGGCCACTAGCTTCACCCTTCAGGCCACTGGCCCACCCTCCAGATGACAGATGCCCTAACCTGGCCCACTGGCTTCACCCTACAGGCCACAAGCCCTACCTTCCCAGCGACTGGCTGTACCCTTCAGTTGATCACCCTCCAGATGACTGGCCCCACCTTCTGGACCACTGGCCCCAACCACCGGCCCACTGGCTTCACCCTAAGGGCCACTGGTCCCATCATCCCATCAACTGGCCGTACCCTCTAATTGATTACCCTCCAGGCCACTGGCCTGCTAATGACTGGCCATACCCTCCAGACGACTGACCCGACCCTCTGGTCGACTGGCCCCATACTTCAGGCCACTGACCCTCCCTTCCAGATGACTGGCCCTAATCCCCGGTCACTGGTTTCACCCTTTGGGCCACATAGCCCCACCCTCTGGGCCACTGGCCTTACCCTCCGGGCCACTGGCCCCACCCTCTGGGCCACTGCCCAATCTTCCAGGCTGCTGGCTTCACCCTTTGGTTGACTAGCCCCACCCTTTGGCCCACTGGCTTCACCCTCAAGCCACCTGCCTGTGCTCCAGCCCAACAACCAGGGAGGCCCACAGTGACACTGTTGAGGCATGGAGTGGCGTGAAGTGGACGCAGTCATTTCGTAGAGTGGGGCTGATTCCTACTTGAGTATGCCAGTAAGGGTGGGCACGTGCTGGGTGTTGTTGGCGGGCCGTGGGAATGGGCCGGTTGGTCCTGCCATGATGTCAGCTAGGCCTCGGCCTGACCAAACACTCATAGGGTTGGAGAGAGGCCCTCACCCCCTTACTCCCTGCCCTTTCACCCTCCCACTGCCCGCGACCCCCTTGCCTCTCGCCCTTTCCTCCCACACCCACAATTCTGACCCCTCACTGATCAGTGCCATTAACACTGGCCTAACACAATGAGACCAGCGCTGACAATTTGCACCAAAAATAGCGTCAAGTTGGCCCTGATGGCCAACACTGATCAGGGCAATTTTTTCCCAATAATCTTTTGATTCCTTTTTTTTCTGACCATATTTTACATATTTTTTCTTGTCACTTATGAGAGCAGTTAAAAAAACAGTCAAGGCCAACCAGAGGCTGTCAGGGCTGACTGTATTTTGGAAAAATCAGCCATTTTGGCTGATATTTCCATGTTTCCAACACTGCCCATGCTTCCCACACCCTCCATGGCTATAGAGGTAGGTGCGCCACATTGCCTTAGAGATAGGCACCCTTCACGGCCATAGACGTAGGTTCACCACATGGCCATAGAGGTAGGAGCACCTCACAGTTGTAGAGATAGGTGCACCTCATGGCCATAGAGGTAGGTGCACCTATTGCTATAAAGATAGGTGCACCCCCTGGCTGTAGATGTAGGTGCACCTCAAAGCCATAGAAGTAGGTGCATATTATGGCTGTAGAGGTAGGTGCATCTTATGGCCAGAGGTAGGTGCACCTCACAGCTGTAGAGGTAGGTGCACTATCATGGCCGTAGAGGTAGGTGCACCTCATGGCTGTAAATGTAGGTGCACCTTATGGCTGAAGAGGCAGGTGCAACTCATGACAGATGTAGGTGCACCTCACAGCTGTAGAGGTAGGTGCACCTCATGGCCGTAGAGGTAGGTTCACCTCATGGCAATAGAGGTAGGTGCCCATCATGGCCGTAGAGGTAGGTGCACCTCATGGCCGTAGAGGTAGGTGCACCTCATGGCCGTAGAGGTAGGTCACCTCATGGCTATAGAGGTAGGTGCAACTCATGGCCGTAGAAGCAGGTGCATCTCATGGCCGTAGAAGCAGGTGCACCCTAGAGATGGGTGCACCTCATGGCACTCGAGGTAGGTGCACCTCGCTGGCACTCGAGGTAGGTACACCTCATGGCTGGAGAGGCATGTGCACTCATGGCCATAGAGGTAGGTGCACCTCATGGTATTAGAGATAGGTGCACCTCATCGCTGTAGAGGTAGGTGCCACTCATGGCCATAGAGGTAGGTGCACCTCACAGTCATAGAGATAGGTGCACCTCATTGCTGTAGAGGTAGGTGGCCATAGAGGTAGGTGCACCTCACAGTCATAGAGATAGGTGCACCTAATTGCTGTAGAGGTAGGTGCACCTCACGGCTGTAGAGGCAGGTGCACCTCACAGCTGTAGAGGCAGGTGCACCCCATGGCTGTAGAGGTAGGTGCACCTCACGGCTGTAGAAGCAGGTGCACCTCACAGCTGTAGAGGTAGGTGCACCTCACGGCTGTAGAGGCAGTGCACCTCATGGCTTTAGAGGCAGGTGCACCTCATAGCCATAGAATCAGGTGCACTTCATTGCTGTAAAGGTTGGTGCACCTCATGGCTTTAGAGGCAGGTGCATCTCATGGCAGTAGAAGCAGGTGCATCTCATGGCCGTAGAAGCAGGCGCATCCTAGAGATGGGTGCACCTCACAGCACTCAAGGTAGGTGCACCTCGCTGGCACTCGAGATAGGTACACCTCATGGCTGTAGAGGCATGTGCACTCATGGCCATAGAGGTAGGTGCACCTCATAGGTAGAGGCAGGTTCACCTCATGGCCCTATGTAAGTCAATGAGAGGTCAATGAACCTATGAACCAGAAGGAAGTCCCACTTAGCAGCATTAATTAATGCACTTCTTGGCTTTATCACCAACACATTTTCTCCTCGCTAATTGCCTGATAAGCATTAATGGAAATGCTTCGTTAAAAAGGTCAACTTGTCACATCTCCATGGTTACAGAGATCTGTTGGTGTCAAAGGTACCCAGGAGATGTGTCTCCCTAGGGGCTGGGGGGGGATGTCAGGTGACACTAAAAAAAATTCTGTTTGCGGGGAACAAAATTGCGGCTGCCTGACTTTTTCTATACCCACCCAGTCCACAGGAAACAGAATTCCTTTTTTAGTGTGGCCTCAGGAGCTGCAGCAGTGGGGAAAAACAGACACTTGGATAAATTAAAATTCAAAACATTCTAAAAAATCTTTCCTTAGGGAACTAACCCAAAACAACCAAAAAGAAAGTGTATTTTTTTAACGCAAATGAAGCACCCGGGTTCTGCCTGGTGTCACGTCACACATTAACCCATTAAGATCTTGTAAGGGAACTGTGTGCCTCATGTGGCTTATTTTTATGCTGTTTACTATAGTACATTGGCAGATTTATAAATCTTGAAAGAAATGTTTGTGGCGTAGGGAAAGGGTTAATCGACAAAAACACACAACATACAATTAGACACAGTGCCTACCACAATGGGCCGGAGTCCGATGTCCCCTGGGTGATTGGCCCCCTGGGCGATTGGTGCCCTACTACTAGTATTAGTCATCACTCTCATGGTCTTAACTAATTGTCATGAAAATTAAGTTACCCAATGGTAAATACCACTGACAACCATTGAGTATCTAAATATTTCTTTCTTATTCCCAGTGATTAGCAGTATATATTAGTGTGTGTGTTTCCATGTCAACTGTTATAGCTTTTTGCCCTTCCTTTCCGGGTGGTATCCTGATATCCTGTGTCTGGGCAGCAAGCGGTAGTGAAGAGTTACGCAGTGTTAACAAGTGACAGGAAATCCTCCCCCGGACTGCTCTAATTGATGCTTTATTGTGGGCGTCCCCGGTGGCCGCAGTGTTAACTGGTCAAGGACGGGGGGCCCTGGTATTCACACACCTGCCCATATCATCCCTTTGACTCATTCTGTTAGCTTGGTCTCTGTGGCGAGAGGTACCATGGTTTTGTTTTAAGCTGCACATTTTCCTTTATCACCTAAATCCTCTTCACGAATGTCCAAATCACACGCCATTCACTCGTCATCTTCCCCTCCCTTCTGCACTCTATTTCTGTACCTTCCCACTCGGTTCCGTGTGTTATATCTTCACCTCCCCGTCCTGTTCTGTGCGTTATATCATCACCTCCTTATCATTTTCCACACATTATATCTTCATCTTCCCGTCCTGTTCTGTGTGTTATATCTTCACCTCCCTGTCCTGTTCTGTGCATTATATCTTCACCTCCCCGTCCTGTTCTGTGCGTTATATCATCACCTCCGTATCATTTTCTACACATTATATCTTCACCTCCCCGTCCTATCCTGTCCATTATATCTTCACCTCCCCTCCATGTTCTGTGTGTATATCTTCACCTCCCCGTCCTGTTCTGTGTGTTATATCTTCACCTCCCTTTCCTGTTCTGTGTGTTATATCTTCACCTCCCCGTCCTGTTCTGCGCATTATATCTTCACCTCCCCGTCCTGTTCTATGCGTTATATCTTCACCTCCCCGTCCTATTCTGTGTGTTATATCTTCACCTCCCCGTCCTGTTCTGTGTGTTATATCTTCACCTCCCTGTCCTGTTCTGTGCATTATATCTTCACCTCCCCGTCCTATTCTGTGTGTTATATCTTCACCTCCCTGTCCTGTTCTGTGTGTTATATCTTCACCTCCCTGTCCTGTTCTGTGCGTTATATCTTCACCTACCCGTCATGTTCTGTGTGTTATATCTTCACCTCCCCGTCCTGTTCTGTGTGTTATATCTTCACCTCCCTGTCCTGTTCTGTGCGTTATATCTTCACCTCCCCGTCCTGTTCTGTGCGTTATATCTTCACCTCCCTGTCCTGTTCTGTGCATTATATCATCACCTCCCCGTCCTGTTCTGTGCGTTATATCATCACCTCCCCGTCCTGTTTTGTGTGTTATATCTTCACCTCCCTGTCCTGTTCTGTGCGTTATATCTTCACCTCCCCGTCCTGTTCTGTGCGTTATATCTTCACCTCCCCGTCCTGTTCTGTGCGTTATATCTTCACCTCCCCGTCCTGTTCTGTGCGTTATATCTTCACCTCCCCGTCCTGTTCTGTGCGTTATATCTTCACCTCCCTGTCCTGTTCTGTGTGTTATATCTTCACCTCCCCGTCCTGTTCTGTGTGTTATATCTTCACCTCCCCGTCCTGTTCTGTGTGTTATATCTTCACCTCCCTGTCCTGTTCTGTGTGTTATATCTTCACCTCCCCGTCCTGTTCTGTGCATTATATCTTCACCTCCCTGTCCTGTTCTGTGTGTTATATCTTCACCTCCCCGTCCTGTTCTGTGCGTTATATCTTCACCTCCCCGTCCTATTCTGTGTGTTATATCTTCACCTCCCCGTCCTGTTCTGTGTGTTATATCTTCACCTCCCTGTCCTGTTCTGTGTGTTATATCTTCACCTCCCCGTCCTGTTCTGTGCGTTATATCTTCACCTCCCTGTCCTGTTCTGTGTGTTATATCTTCACCTCCCCGTCATGTTCTGTGCGCTGTATCTTCACCTGCTCCTCCTGTTCTGTGTGTTATATCTTAACTTCCCCATCCTTTCTTGTTCTCTGTATTACCTCTCTCTTTTTTGTGTGCTGGATATAACTTTTTGTCTTATACACTTTGGTGATTTCACCCTGTTGGACCTTTCTGTCTTGTGTCCGTAGGTGATCACACCCTGTTTGACCTTCCCGTCTTGTGCCCTTGGTGACCATGCCCTGTTTGACCTTCACGTCTTGTGCCCTTAGGTGATCACGCCCTGTTTGACCTTCCCGTCTTGTGCCCTTGGTGACCATGCCCTGTTTGACCTTCCCGTCTTGTGTCCTCAGGTGATCACGCCCTGTTTGACCTTCCCGTCTTGTGCCCTTGGTGACCATGCCCTGTTTGACCTTCCCGTCTTGTGCCCTTAGGTGATCTCACCCTGTTTGACCTTCCCATCTTGTGCCCTCAGTCACCATGCCCTGTCTGACCTTTCCGTCTTGTGCCCTCAGTGATCATACCCTATTTGACCTTCCCGTCTTGTGTCCTTAGGTGATCACGCCTTGTTTGGCCTTCCCCTCTTGTGCCCTTGGTGACCTTCTTGTCTTTTGTCTTCAGGTGATCACGCCCTTCCGGAACCTGGTACTGTGTGCAGACAACCGCAAGGAGATGGAGGACTGGATCCTCGCCCTCAGGTCCGCCGCCAAGGGCGAATACTATGACGTGAGTAAATCTGACACACTTTCACTTTCTATTTCACTGTGAGTAATGCAGAGTTCAGCCATCAGTTATAGCTAAACAGGCTAAGAATATGGTGCAAATTTCATATTTGGCGCCAGTTTAGCAAAGATGAAGTAAATCTTATTTATATAGAGAGCTACCACTTTTACTTCTTAATAAAGGTTCCTGTTTCCAAAGCTTCTATTTTTTAGAAGAAAATCATTGTAGAACTTTTGATATCAGTTTATATCAGGCGTAGGCTCCCATAGTTCTTTCCTTCCTAAATAGGGCAATGGTTTCATGGGTTCTACATTTTTCATCTTTAAAAAGTTGCATTGCTGAATATGATATATTATTTTCTCCCAAGACGCTGACCCATGATGTAAGTCATCCCTCGTTATATAATTGTATTAATCAAACACTATATCTTTACATCACAAGTCACTTAACATTAACATTCTGAAACAATAACACAGTGGGTCGGACCACTAAATTCAACAAGTTTCTTAAAATCAACATGCGACATGGGGGAGTAACGACATGACAGACAGCTTTAAAACCTTAATGACATGGGACATGGACATTCTTAAATTCGACATATGACATGAAGAAAAATAAATGACAGAGACATGCGACATTGCCCTTCTTCAAATTCGACATGCAACATGGGGATCCCCCCCGTCCAGAGCCCATGTGTTATAAAACTGGCTTGTACTGCCCATGTTGCTGTAAGGTGTTCTCTCAGGGCTGCTCACATGACTACGCCTATCACGTGACCACACAAAGTGACTTTAGAAGCTCCTTGTCTGGCACCCCTCTGTATGTGTTGAGTGCAGTCTCTGGTCTGTATGGGGGGACATGCTCGGCTCTATTGAACCGCTAACACCTCGGGGCAGGTTTGACTGGGATCGCAGTTTAGAGACAGATTAGTCCTATTCAGAGGTACATGTCACTAGTTATAGAATTTGAAGCCTTCTAAATACATGATTGAGCTGCCACCCTTCTAAATACACAATATAAGACATTGAGTCTTATTTAGGTCTCAGAGTGAAGGCATGAGTGCACAAAACATGCAAAACTTTTCTTATTTTTGTTGAAGATTTTTCCCTTATATCCTAAGTTGCTGTCCCTAATGATAGGCACATGTAAACTAGAATACAGGAAATGATTCTGTCCTAAAAAACCTGTCCATTTTAGCTGACTGTCCCTTATAAACATGTCCCTTATATACTGGTTATGAGAGTCTCAAAAACACATCACGCACATACCTTTTGGTGAAATGATCGGAAATGTTGGTGTCTTTGAGGGAAAACAAGTTTTTTCACTGTAACTTTTTAAATATTGGTCCAATTTCCTTACTGTAAGCAAGAACAAGTTTGGAATTTTCCCAAGGAATCCCAATCGAAATCGTCAAGGAAAGCCTAGTTATTTCATATTTGTTGGGGAATCCCTGTTTGACACTCTCCGGGTGGAGTTTTTGCAACTGCAATTCAATCCATTGTAAGGCTCTGCTTGGAGCTGCCACCAACATTTCCCATTGCTATCCCCAATGTGTGATGTGCGAATTGCCGGGAGTTCCCCCTGAAACCTCAGACTCACACGCTCCATATAAGGAGTGCACTGAATCAGTCGCTCATTTACTCCCTTTTGGTGCAGGTTGGATGTAGGTCTGGAGTGAGGGGTGGCTTGTTCGATCAATGCCGCATGCTGAATGCTCAGAGGGTGCTCACAGATGACGATGTGAATACAAACGACTTAAATAGGATTAACTTAACTTTAAGCAACTTATCTGAAATCCCATCCGACTTCTAATGTTTGTCGGGGACCAGTTCGTGGGGTGCGGGGGTGGGGGGGTGCGATTCTGGTCAGAGAGCAGTCACTGCATTGGGGGACTGTAGCTGTGTGACAACCCGTGCTGCTGACATACCAACAGTCATCACCGAAACCACCAATAACAGGTAGCAGGAGCTCAGGTAACAAGGGACCATTGTGCATTGTCATTGTGTGCATAGACCAGATTATCATTGTGCCCATGGACAATAAGTTAGTTGGACACGCCTCTTTCCACAGCCTGCTTTGTGGCACTCCCCCAGAGTTCTCATAATGGTTATCCCAACCAATAACGGAGTCTACTACATAGGGGAAGGTGGAACCCATGAGGCAGGCTACTCCATGGGGAAGGTGCACTCCATGATTGAGTCTACTAGATGGGGAAGGTGCATCTTGTGAGAAAGGAAACTAGAACAGGAAGGGGCATCTCATGAGGCAGGCTACATGGGGGAAGGGGCACCCCATGATGGAGTCTACATCAGGGAAGGTGCACCTTATCAGGCAGAGAACTAAATGGAGAAGGTGCACCCAATGATACAGGCTACTAAATTGGGAAGGTCTAGTTAGGTGGTGCACACCATGACGCAGGCTTCTACATGGGGGGAAGGTGCACCCCATGACAAAGTATACATGGAGAAAGTGCACCTTATGAGGCAGGAAACTAGATGGAGAAAGGTGCACCCCATGAAGCAGGCTACATGGGGGAAGGTGCACCTTATGAGGCAGGAAACAAGATGCAGGAAGGGGCAGGTTACATGAGGAAGGTGCATCCCATGAGGCAGCTTACTTCATCGGGAAGGTGCACCTTATGAGGTAGGCCACATGGGGGAAGCTGTACCTTATGAGACATCTTACATGGGGAAGGTGCACCATGTGAGGCAGGCTACATGGGAGAAGGTGCAACCAATTGGGCAGGTTACATGGAGAAAGGGCACCTTATGAGGCAGGAAACGGGATGAAGAAAGGGGCACCCCATGAGGCAGGCTACATGGGGAAAGGTGCACCCCATGAGGCAGGTTACATGGGGGAAAGTGTACCCCATGATAAAAGCTACTACATCAGGAAAAGTGCACCCCACGTGGCAGACTACTTGAGGGAAGGTGCACCCCATGAGGCAGGCTACATGGGGAAAGGTGCACCGTGTGAGGCAGGCTACTCCATGGGGAAGGTGCACCTTATGACAGGAAACTAGAACAGGAAGGGGCACCCCATGAGGCAGGCTACATGGAGAGGTGCACCCCGTGACGGAGTCTAGTAGATGGAGAAGGTGCACCTTATGAGGCAGGTTACAAGGGGGAAGGGGCACCCCATGAGGCAGGCTACATGGAGAAGGTGCACCCTAAGCTACTACATATGGGAAGGTGCAGCCCACCAGGCAGGCTACTAGATGGGGGGAAGGTGCACATCATGAGACAGATTACATGAGACGGTGCAACTCAGAAGGCAGGAAATGGGATGGAGGAAGAGGCACCCCATGAGGCAGGCTGCATGGGGAAGGTGCACCCCATGATAAAGGTTACATGGGGAAGGTGCACCCCATGAGGCAGGCTACTCCATGGGGAAGACACACACTCATGAGGCAGGAAACATAGGGGAAGGTGAACCCCATGATACAGGCTACATGGGAAGGTGCACCCTTTGAGGCAGGCTACTAAAGTGTGAAGGTGTGTCCCATGAGGTAGGTTACTTAGGGGAAGGTGCACCCCATGATAAAGGTTACATGGGGAAAGGTGCACCCTATGAGGCAGGCTACTCCATGGGGGAAGGTGCACCCCATGAGACAGGCTACATGGGGGAAGGTGCACCATGTGAAGCAGAAAACTAGATAGAGGAAGGGTCACATAGTGCAGGCTACATGGGGGAAGGTGCAACCAATTAGGCAGGCTACTCCATGGGGAAGGTGCACCGGCTAAGGCAGGCTACTCTATGGGAAAGGTACACCCTATGAGACAGGCTGCATTGGGGACAGTATGGTCCAGCATTTTAGGGGAACCTGTAATCAATAGAGTAGGCAATTGATGCTGTAAAGAGCAACCTTAACCTATATTCTAAAGGCAGTTACAAAGAAATTTTCATGAAACGTCTTTACTTTTTTTGGTGAGAAGGCACACCACCCCTGTATAGGCCTCCTGGTGCGCAGCCTGGCTGACACACCCGACCGCTGCACGGAAAGTGGGAATCAATACATCATAATCGCCTTGTGAGAGCTGGCCGTCTGGCTCAGTGTGCATAGGCTGATCCCTCTGGAGTGTACCTGTAGCACTGTAAAATCTCCAATCCTATTCAGTATGGGTTCGTACACTTTCAACCAACCATGACATTCCCAACAGGGGAGGGACCGACTCCAATGTTGCTTCGCTAATCATGTTGGAGTTCAAACCAAGCAAGTGTCTACAGCAAAATGTTTAGGGGTGTGTCCCAGATTCTGCATGCGCATGTGTCGGCATGCATATCACGTGACGCGTGCTGGTAGGCGGTGTGTGGCAGGGAGGGGCCAGGAAGGCCCTGAGTGGAGCTTGGGAGTGGCACTCTGCACGCTGAGCCGGGGACTGAAACAGGGCGAGTCATTAAGAGTCTACACACAGCCAGAAAAAGGTGAGAAGAAATGTCTTCATTTCTAGTGGAGTAATTTAACCAATCTTACTGGTAGTTCCTGCAAAATGAGGAGGATCGAGGAAGTTGTCAGACACGGTTAATCGGTTTAAATTTGGTCTAGGAAATAATTCAGGTCAGACCATTCTGCAGCTTTTAACATTGGTCTTATTGGATGCATTTTTAACTTTTTTAATTAGGGATGGTGAGTAAAGAGAAGACCACTTCAGAGTGATCCACAGTGTGGGGAAAGTAGCCTGAAGCTGTCTCATTTGGGGGTCATGACCCCGCGCTGAGCAGAACAGAGAGCTGTGACCAATGGACTTGCAAAGTGTTTCAGTTGATGTTTTCACTCTTGAGGAAGATAACTGTGGAGAGCCATCATGACAAATTACCAATTCATGTCTCCATGAGTGATTGATTTTCAAACACCTCAAACTTGAAAGTGAAGACAAATGAGAAATGAAAATATAGAGTGTACCCGGACCGTTTACGTAATGACATTCATTTAATGACCGTTGTTGAGTATGTGAACAGTGTTTGCCATTTACACCAGCCCATCAGCCAATGGCCCACAATTTGAAAGCAGGGCCCACAATTTTCACCAAAAATAGTGTCAGATTGGCCCTGGTGGCCAACATTAATCAGGGCACTTTTTTTCCATTTTTCTCACCATACTTTACATGTTTTTCCTTGCCACTTATGAGAGCAGCTACTAAAAAGATCAGGGCCAACCAAAAGCTGTCAGGGCCGACTGTATTTTGGAAAAATCGGCCCTGTTAGCCTACAGCATAAAATGTTAGTTTCCAACAATGAGTCATGTTAAGTAGTTATGAGGACATAGAATGTATAAGTGTGGTTAACATTAAGAAAAAAAGGATTAGGATGTAGACAGTACGATTAGATTCAGTTTGGTAGTGAGCGAGGAAGGGGCAGGTGGGCGTGTAGCGATGAGGGCGTTGTCTTTTCGTCTGTTGGTGACATTGATCTGTTCTAATGTAATTCTCTGTTCAAAGCGATTGTAGCACGACGGGAGGAGTGAGGGGAGGTTGATGAAAGCCCGGCTCAGGGCGTGGCATCCGTCTTGTACGGTATACATGCCCACTCAGCCAGCCGACTCGGTGTGTGTACAGCACACACAACAGTCAAGCTGTGTCAGCTCAATCCTTGCTCCCCAACTGTCTACCTCTTTTCTACCCAGCTACAGAAATCTACCTAGAAAATGACCTTAGGTGTTGGTTCGGCGTAAAACACCCGCTACTCACTCACACACCTTGTCCTAGGTGACCTTTCTCCCCCCTATGATTACACTCTATGGCTTCTTCACTCTACCTTCCCTTGCCTCATACCATTCAGGCCACACCCTCTCTCTGTAGTCTTCTCACCACTGCTTTTACAGGGTACCGACCACACAGGGAAAATGGCAAAGAAAAATCCCTGACATGGTACATGCAGGGAATTTCAAAATTTTACCAAAACACAGGGAATTTCATTTTACAAAACACAGGGAAAACACAGGGAATTTCATTTGGCCAGGTTCTGAAATTCCTGATTCTCAAAATTGTAAGGATTTGACTTTGTGTTGTTGGGTCCAAAAATTTTTCTGCACATGAAGGCTTCTAAATTGGTCAGTATGACACATGGAAAAATTGCTGTGAGACAGGGAAATCTCAAGAAACACACAGGGAATTTGGAAGTGGAATTTGGCTTGGTACCCTATTCTAATTTCGGTCGGTACCCCGTTCTAACTTCCCACCTTTACGTCTATATTCAGCCTAACGCCGACCACCATGAGATGATGTCGGGTCAACACAACTGGTATGCCAGCTCCCACGCCCGGCCGACCTACTGCAACGTGTGTCGGGACGCGCTGTCAGGGGTCACCTCACACGGGCTCTCCTGTGAAGGTTGGTGTTATAACTTACTTTTGTAATTTAAAGACAATTGCTCCATTATATTTCTCACGTTGACATTCCCTTTAAATTTTGGGAAGTAGGAGATTAGGGTATGTACATACCAGAAATGATGAAAAAATAGGGGGTCACCATGCTAACTTTTGAATTAAAAACATCACAAAATTAGCAAAAAACTAAAATTTCAGTATTTTCACAAATTAGAATAACTTTAAGAGATTTCTCAATCACATTAATAAAAATAATTGATTATGCTTTGAACTCATTTGGATATGAAATCAATATGCTAATCTGTATATATAATGCATCATTTGCCAAAAATATGTAAAGTAAAGTTATTTTGGGGGAAATTAATTGGGTGAGTTTTGTAATAAACAAGGATAAATCCTTATACAATTGGCAATAAAAACATTATCAACGTTGAAAATTACTTGAAAAACCTACATTTGATTGGGATGAGTGTTGGCTATCATTTAATGAAAAGAAATCAGGGGGTCACTGTTTTAACTTTTTCAAAACATTTAAAAATTTGAATGAAGGGCTTGGTCAAAAATAATAGTTTTATTAGAAATGAATTCATAATGAATTAACAATTGCAAACCTATTAAATCTGATTTAATATATGAATGCACAAGGTTTTGGGCTACAACTTTACTGTTTGATAATTAAATGACCAGGAACAGAGATACGAGCAAAAACCCGTTTCCATCCCATAGGGTTCTATAGTTAAGGATTTTCACCCTTTGTGGTCATGGTCCACTGCACACTCATACAGCTAGGCTGCGCAGTATTGCGCGATTGCCCTTAATAACTGGTTACTTTCCTCATTTAATCACTGTTTGTTCTGAACCAAGACTAGTGATTTGGATAAGTTAACTTAAAGGGCCAGTGGGAGTATATAAATGACAGAACAGCCATAATCCCAGTGTGGGGTCTTTAAGGACAATTAATGCATAAACTGCATAAAAAGCAGACCCTGCTTCGGTGTCAGTATAATGTGACTGGATGGGGTATTGTGTGGGCCTGTGACATGATATCTCAGTGTGGCAGCACTATAAAGAGGGCATTGGGTCCCACTGCTACAAATAGGCACCTTATTTCATAGATTCTGTCACTGCCCCTGTGACGTAAAACGAGCTGCAAAGTTTGAACTTATGCAGTCTGGTAAAAGGACCCAGAAGGGTTCGCTTGACGTTAAACTAACCCAACAAACAAAACAAACAAACATTAAGATTACTTTTTGTCTGTTTCTAATGTAAACTATCAATGGTAGCTCACTCTCCCCCTTTGTTGTAGTTTGTAAACTGAAAGCCCACAAGCGGTGTGCAGTGAAGGCCAACAACAACTGTAAGTGGACGACGCTCGCCTCTATAGCCAAAGACATCATCGAAGAGGAGGATGGGGTGAGTGATGTTTGACCACTGGGTTACAGTTCTTCTGTTTAAATTGAAATTTTTATTTATTTATTGCAACATCTCTTCTCGTGCAAAAGTTGTAAAAAGTTTTACCCAACTTTATAGAATCAAACAAATAGTTGCAGCTTTTTGGATTTTTAACCAGCATATAGTTAATAAGGTGATCCTTGGCACTTGTTGGAAGACCTGTTGTAGATTTCTATTTACAAAGTGTGATATGAAATTTAACTTCCACCAAAAATGGTATAGCTATACAAAGATGTGTATATATAAATACGACTGTCACCTACGGGATTTTCATGTCATCTATAGTGGTGCCCCCTATCGATGTCTGTGCACACTGCTACAATGTGTCATCTGTTTTACTGTATTCATGATGTCATTGCCATTTGTTTATGTTTCAAAAAAGATCTGAAAAGATGGCCTGTTGTTTTATTTGTATCTGGTGGCACAGACTCCCATAGAGGGTGCCCCTATTGACAACTTTCATAACAAAAAGTAATACAGTCATTTATCTTTCCTTTGGACTATTATTGCTTCCACTTTCGGTTTCAGACGATATCCATGCCACACCAGTGGCTGGAGGGTAACCTGCCGGTCAGCGCCAAATGCTGTATGTGTGACAAGACGTGTGGCAGCGTGCTTCGACTCCAGGACCTGCGGTGCCTCTGGTGTAAAGCTGTGGTATGTAAGAGACTACCAGTGTGTGGCTTGTAGCAGGTCTCAGTTTCTCAGAGATGCCATTTTCCTACTTCTGTAGGATTTCCTACTTTTTGGTGATTTTTAATTGCACAACCGACTTTGTCTGCATCACTTTAATATATGTGTCAGAGTATTTTTGTATTAGTTTTAAGCTATTCAAGTACACCTCTAATGTCAGGACTCTCTTCCTAAAGGTTATTTCCCTCCCTGGTTGCTTCTAGGAAAAAGACAGGAAAAGTCTTTCCTACTTTTCCTACTTTTTCATCAGTCGGGAGTGGCATCTTTGGTCTCTGCACTACCAGTGGTTAACGGTCAGAAATATAAAGTGTTCAGGGCCAATGTTTAACCAACTTGACATGTAGGTAATGCAATGTGTTAAAATTATAAAGATAATGGTCAACCATCTCAACAGATTCTGATTTAAGCTTTTCCCTAGATAAAGAGCACTCCTTCAAAGTGCTCCTTTGGGGACCAACTCTTTTTTGGGGGCACTCCTTTTGAGCACTAAAAACTTAGGGCAGGATTCGACATCAAGCATTGTCTGCCTATCGGGGGCTGGTAAAAGTTCAGCCGGGGCAGGTAAATTTTGATATACAACTGCCCAAAGGGAAGGCAAAGTTTTTATGATATAATAATAAAGTATTAAAGAGGGGCAGATGAATTTTAGCGTTGGGCAGGGAAAATTTGACCTACACCTGCCGGACGTGCAGCAAAGTTGAAAATATTAATGATGAGCCTTGTTAAGGGATGCTCGGATATAATTAATAAATTTTGTATCCCGATACTCAATATTGCCACATTAATAGGATTCTGTCTATGTATGTTTCAGGTGCATTCACACTGTAAGGAGTCGTACGTTAAGAAGTGTCCCCTTGGGCAGTGCCGCGTGTCCATCCTGCCACCTACCGCCATCAACAACCTGGACTCAGACGGCTTCTGGGAGGCCACCAAACCACCCGGTACAAGCCCCCTGCTCGTCTTTGTCAACTCCAAGAGCGGCGACAACCAAGTACGTACCACCCTGAACTACCCAGTCCCACGGCCTGGGCATGGTCAGCTATGCTGCCTGCTGCGGGTATTCCTCAGCATGGCTGAGTCCTGATTGCAGGCCGTGCATGCCCCAGTGTGCCTGCTTTGGGCTCAAAGTATCTCTTGCCTTTCAGTTTGTCTATGGCCATTAGGTTGAGGTATCTATGTGGTGAAAGAAACCGAAGGCTTAAATCCTTATTAAAGATTGCTGTATTCTGTTCACATTCTCTTGGCTTCAACGTTTTATTCATAATTTAGAATGAGAAAGAGATTATCTATTTTACACTATTTTTGGAGTGTTAATGACTAAGAATAGCATTCTTCTTTGAAAAACATAAACAAGCTACAACTGCCCCTATATTTAATGGTAAGGGTTGATATTATGTCAACCTCTCCCGCCTTCTGAAGTAGGTGCTGACAACAATTGTGAAACAACTAATGAATTAAATGGCTGGTTTGCATTTCTTCTCCAACGCAGTTCGTAAGTTCATTCTGTCTCTACGTTTGAGGTAAAAAAGTTTGTGTTCTGTCTGTTCTGACACGGTTGGGCCGGAAGAGCCACTCCTCAGCTAACCTCCCCATCACCCGAGCGCTGTCACTGGCCACCCTTCACCTCAACCTATTTTGCTGTGTGACCCAGCCCAACACAGAAATACCACTCCATCAGAGAGCAGATACCCTAAAGTGTATGGCTTTTTCCTGATAATTAACAGCTCCCTCTAAGATACAGCCAATGATACTATGTTTGGTGTAAAAAAAAAAAAAAAAACAATAACAAAAGAATATGTTTGTCCTCCCCTCCCTACCTATGCCACACAGTTCCCTCTAACACACGATCCTTATACCTCCTGACCCCCATATACCACACAGCCCCCTATAACACACGACCCTTATACCTGCTGACCCCCGTATACCACACAGCCCCCTATAACACATGACCCTTATACCTCCTGACCCCCGTATACCACACAGCCCCCTATAACACACGAACCTTATATCTCCTGACCCCTGTATACCACACAGCCCCCTATAACACACGACCCTTATACCTCCTGACCCCCGTATACCACACAGCCCCCTATAACACATGACCCTTATACCTCCTGACCCCCGTATACCACACAGCCCCCTATAACACACGACCCTTATACCTCCTGTCCCCTGTAAACCACACAGCTCCCTATAACACACGATCCTTATACCTCCTGACCCCCTTATACCACACAGCCCCCTATAACATACAACCCTTATACCTCCTGATCCCCGTATACCACACAGCCCCCTATAACACACGAACCTTATATCTCCTGACCCCTGTATACCACACAGCCCCCTATAACACACGACCCTTATACCTCCTGACCCCTGTATACCACACAGCCCCCTATAACACACGACCCTTATACCTCCTGACCCCCGTATACCACACAGCCCCCTATAACACATGACCCTTATACCTCCTGACCCCCGTATACCACACAGCCCCCTATAACACACGATCCTTATACCTCCTGACCCCCTTATACCACACAGCCCCCTATAACATACAACCCTTACACCTCCTGACCCCCGTGTACCACATAAACCCGTATAACATATGACCCCCTCATATACTTCAGACCCCTTAATTTACACGCTCCCACCATTTACGCACCAGACCCTTATAATCCCAGCCGCAGGTTTCACTGAGGGGTGGCCGGCCTGTTTGCGTCCTTCCAACTTTTCACTTGCCATCTTTCTGGTAACTCTCTGGTCACACTCTTTGCACTCTTCTTCAGCACATCTTTGAAGCATTATATTTCTTCTTAAGACACTTTCTAATTTATTTGTTTGGCAAAGTGTGACATTGTGACTCTTGTTCGGGCTAAGAACATAGGGAAGATGTATTGATTCAAACAGATGTAAATCAAATTATTTTCTAATTCCTTCTTTAGGTTCTACTAACTGTAGTGAAATAATTCTTTAGCCTTAAACTTGAAAACTCATATATTTATTCCTAATTGAAAGAATGGAAGACAGTTGAATCGATATCGCTACCTGTCTGTTAACGTAGAGTAAGTTTCTCTTAACTAGTACCCTACACTATTTTACCTTGACTGGTTAAGTTGTCCATTTGTTAAGATCAGAAGGTTTGTAAGAAGACTTAGAGGGTCTTAACTCTTCATATACCTGTCCTTACTTGGAAAGCTTCAAAATCTCAGACATCTTAATCTTTTTTTTTCCCAAGCCACATTGACGAGAATCTCCTTCATTCTACTTGAATGTCTTTTACCTGATGCGACACTCTTATCGAGGCAAGGAACGAACCAAACTGACTCTGCAAAGTAGAGTTTATGCACAGTGTTCGCAGGTGAACCTAGCAAATTCCAAGCGTGGTACTTACTTGCAAATAATCAGATAGTACAACTTATTGCTTTCTTAAATAGTTTCTAGTCTATTTACAACATTATTTTGGGCAGCAAGAATGAGGAAGGGGAAGGAGGTTCTGTCCTTTCATTGCAATGTGTGTAAACCCCCATACCCACTAGGCGAATTTTACACAGTTTGCCGACGGATTGGCGCTAAAAACGGCCAACTTTAAGAGTAGAATCACCAAACCTTAGCACCCATTCAGATCAAACACACACATTTCAACATGGTATACTAACAGACGTTCATAGGAATCAGCCGATTCTAGCCCTAACTCGTTGACCGACTGTGTAAAAGTTGCCTAGTGGGTAAGGGGCTTAAGGGGGAGGGTGGGGACATGTAGGTGGTAACTGGGCACTGGCACATGCGGTAGTCAGAACACATAGACCTTACTTCACCGGCTCACTGACTGTCTGTACATACGATGCACCAAGAGTCTCATGCGCACCCTACACACACCATTCTTGAACGATCTATAGGTTAACACCCCTTCTTGTGCAACACAATACTTCAAAATAGTTAAGATTACAACTAATCAGGTATTTGGTGAGAAAAACTGACTTTTTTTTCAAATTTGCATATATTAATCTGAGCTACAGTCAAACTACAGGTAGTCTGGTCTCCCCTTTCACTCAGATGAGTTAGTCAGACTTCTTACATTATAGTATAAATGATATGTTTTATATATTGTTTATATTTAGTGGCATGTCCTCAGATCTAAAAGATTGAAAAAAAGGGCTAAATAAAATTAGAGACATTAGCCCTGCTTTAAGATTTGATCCCCTTACTTTCCCTTTATGTGGATGACTTTATTTTACCAGTCTGTTCAGTCCTAATCTCATTCTTACAGGGCGTGAAGATGCTGCGGCGCTTCAAACAGCTGCTGAACCCGGCACAAGTGTTCGACCTCATCAACGGAGGGCCGCGCATGGGGTGAGTTCCGGTTGTAGTGGGTATGGGTGAGAGTATGCTGTCTTACCCTAGGTACCAACCACAGAGGGGAAACAGGGAAAATGGCAAAAAGAATTCTCTGACAGGGAAAATACAGGGAATTTGGAAATTTTGCCAAAACACAGGGAATTTCATTTGACCAAGTTCTGAAATTCCTGATTCTCAAGATATTAAGGATCCAACTTTTTGTTGTTGGGTTGTCCAAATTTTTTCTACATGCAGAGGCTTTTAAATTTGAACAACTTGCTTGATATGACACAGGGAAAAATTGCTGCGGGACAGGGAAATCTCAGGGAAAACACAGGGAATTTGAAAATGGAATTTGGGTTGGTACCCTGTATAATATATTATATGGAATGGGGCCAGAATTGGGCATCTTTCCTTATAACAAGGTGTCATATGCATATTGGGATGTAGTGGACAGGGTTAGAATTGGGCGTCTTTCCTTATAACAAAATGTCATATGCATAGTGGGATGTAGTGGAGAGGGCCAGAATTGGGTGTCTTTCCTTATAAGAAGATGTCATATGCATAGTGGGATCTAGTGGACGCGGCCAGAATTTAAGGTTTATCCAATGACGGGCAGGGTACCCGGGCAATTGGCTGTCAAGGTAAGATTAGTAAGATTCTGGTGGCGCCATGTACAAAAACAGACAATCATAGGAATACTTCTATTTCATTTTCATTTGCTTTGTAAAGTATAGCATCTTTCCTTTGATTTGAAAGATTCCAAATAATTTTCATTATGCTTATTAGATTTTTATATTCTTGTTTCTTTATTATTTCAGATTGAGATTATTCCAGAAATTTGATTTGTTTCGTATCTTGGTGTGTGGTGGTGACGGGAGCATAGGCTGGGTGTTAACGGAGATCGACAAACTCAAGTTGCAGCGACAGGTAAGCCAGGTTTTCAGATTTTGTCTGATTTCACATTTATTGAAAAAGAATGAAATCACAGTTAAGATTTACTAAAACTAGAGTCAACCAATAATTAAGTAGCAGTCAGACCTGAATTAGCCAGCAGCACTATCTAAAGAAGCACTTGGTAGGGCCTCAGGTACCATTTAGACCATTCAGATTAAGTTCAGATCACATACAAAATCTGAAAGCCTTAGAAGGGAGTGAATAAATACTGCCCTCTGATTGGTTGATATTACTATGAATTAAACTTTACTGTGAATCTGTTTTCTCTCAGTTGTCAAGCATAGGCTTTAGATTTCAGACTTTGTAGCCAACCCTGACTTACATCCCCGCATCAAGACTTTCAATTTTCTTTAAAGTTTTAATCTTTCAATGTTTCTTAGATTCCATCAGTGCCATTTTACCTACCTTTCTTATTATTCTAGAGTAATTTTTTGTGATTTTATAACCTGATGTCGCTCCTCATTCAGCCAGATCTGGTGTTTGGTATAGAGGTGCACATTGCTTGCCTGACAGTACACTAATTAACTCACTGTGTTTCAGTGTCAAATCGGCGTCCTGCCGCTGGGGACGGGCAACGACCTGGCGCGCGTGCTGGGCTGGGGTGCAGCCTTCGACGACGACACCCAACTGCCCACGGTGCTCGAGAAGATGGAACACGCGCAGATCAAGATGCTGGACCGGTGGAGCATCCTGGCCTATGAGGCCTCAATGCCCCCGCCCCGCAAGGTCTCGCAACAGGTACGCCCACCACCTTATGCCAATAAAACAATTTATTTCTGGGCATGATGCTCTTCCTAAAATCCTGTGGTTTGTATTATCATATAAGATTTGTTGACAGGATAATCATGTTTGCTTCACCTCTTTATTGTTCTACTTGCATTGTGGACTAGAATGGTCTGCTCACTTTTATTTTGCTTGTCTAATCTGCAGTATGACCCCATCTCCATGTACGAGGACTCAGTGGCCGCCCACCTGTCGAAGATCCTGCACTCAGACAGTCACTCCGTGGTCATCTCCTCTGCCAAGTGAGTACGCTTTGTCACACATAACCCTGAGCCTTACCCAAAGATATTAGCCTTACTCCACTTACCTTATCCTTCCCCCTGTGCCTTGCCTGCTCCATACAACTTTTTTTTTGTAAATGTTTATTTGGCAACTTCACGTAGATACATGATCATCCAGTAGCACTTAAGTGTGTATATTATCTTATATATATATATATATATATGTAAATGGTCATGACAATGATATATGAAGATGTGCAATCCAGTCAGTATTCATAATCAACGTAGTCAGTTTGATATCCTAGGCAGTAGCAATGGTCAGCATCAAACCATGGATCATATCTTTTTCATAAAGCCTTTAAATTTGACTTTCGTAATGGCCCTCTGTACATCCGCGTTAAACATCTCCCAGATTTTTACACATCTCCATTGTGGGCTTAGGTACAGTTCATACTGCCTTTTCCTTTGATACTAAAATGAAAAAAGATAAGTTTGTGTTAATTGTTGTCTAACCGCAGGGTGCTGTGTGAGACGGTGAAGGACTTTGTGGCCAAGGTCGGTGCATCAGGTCTGGATGAGGATCAGGACGAGGACTCAATATCCAAAAAGGTGAGAGTGACAACTTATATTCACCCTGCCTTAAGACAACCTGAAACAAATATAACCTGTCCAAGTAACAACATTTTGCAGGGTCAAGTAAATTATATACTGCCGCTCAACACATTTAGAAACTACATGTAGTGTCGTCTTGATGCCCCATTCCCTACTGACCTGATTGTGGCACTATAAGCAGTACGTTCGTTGCAGTGCACGATTCTGAATGAGAAACTGGATGCCCTGTTGGCTACGCTGAATCAGGAGTCGGAGGCCTCACAACAGGTATAGCAACATGTAAAACTCCTGCTAATGAAAGTAGTTACTGTAGGTCATAAATATACATGTTTTATCACCGAAGTTGGTAAAAATGGCAAGAAAAGATATTTTTAGTTTATTAATTTGAAATTCAGCTTCTCAGGTTTTCTTTTTATCAATCTTTATGCATGGTAAACCTTATGTTAGTTCCCCATCATGTGTAGAGGGCCCGCTTTGAGTCTGGGAGGTCTTGGGATTTATCCCTGGCCGAGTCACACCAGAGACTTGAACAATGGCAGTGGTCACTGCTTGCCTGGCACTCGGTATAAAGTAAGAACCACAAAACATGACTGGTCGGCCCGATGTCAGTATAATAGGACTGGGTGGGGCCTATGACATAATATCTCAGTGTGACAGTACTGTAAAGAGGGCATTGGGTCCCACTGCTACAAATAGACACCCCATTTCATAGATTCGGTCCCCGCCACTGTGCCGTAAAACTAGCTGCCAAGCTTTACCTTTTGCAGTCTGGTAAAAGAACCCTAAAGGGTTGGCCGGATTAAAACTAACCCAACAAACCAACAAATATGGCCATGTGTTGATGTTTTAAGTGTGTGTTGCAGCTAACGCAGGACGTTAAGGAGGACAAGGACAAGGACACAGAGAAGGACGCGACCCAGGAGAAGGACTCGGCCCAGGAGAAGGATGAGTTGGTGGCAGGGTCCCCCCCTGACCGCGACACAGTCTCCGAGGGGCTCTCCAAACACATACACACCAAGTCGGTAAGTGCTCTCTAAATGCATGTATGCCGAGTCAGTGAATGCTCTGCAAACACATTGACACCAAGTGGGAGATTGCTCTCCAAACACATTCACACCAAGTCAGTGAGTGCTCTCAAAACACATTCACACCAAGTCAGTGAGTGAGGGGTTGGATAGATAGTTCTTGTTCAAAATCTATGAAAAGAACACTCACACTTATATACTCTGTTACTAAAATAATTGAAATTAGTTGCATCTAGATGATCTTTATCTGAGTAGGATCAATGTTGGTGTCTCCCCTACTAATTTGTTATTTCTATTTCAGGCCATCTTCAAACCGAAGGATGCGCTCATGTCCCGTGCTAACAGCCTGAAGAAAGCGGTCCGTCAGATCATCGAGCATACCGAGCGTGGTCAGTACCACCCCTCCAATGACTCAGTTGTCGTTAATTTGCCCATTGTGAGATGGAAGTCTTAACAGTGCTTGGTGTTTTAGTTAGTGATAAAGTCCTCATGATCCCATCTAATCAGAGATGCCATTTTTCCTACTTTTGTAGGATTTCCTACTTTTTGGTCATTTTGGATGACTGATTTTTCCTACTGTACTTTAAGATCTGTTTTGGAGTATTTTTGAGTTAGTTTCAAGCTATTTAGATACAAGTTTAATGGAAAGACTATTTCTTTTATGTGATTTATCTCTAAGTTGCTTTTGGAAAAAAGAAGTAGGAAGAGTGTTTCCTACTTTGCCTACTTTTTCATCAGTCATGAGTGGCAGCTCTGTCTAATAGAATGTGTATGAGTTTGCTCCAGCAGTGTTTTTAGCCATAGACCACTTTGTGCTCATCTCTCATGTTGTTGTTGTTGTTGCCGTTTCAGCGGTGGATGAGCAGAATGCTCAGACCCAGGAGCAGGAGCCTGCAGCCCCCAGCACGGACGACCTGTCCCCTGCGGTCGAGGCCTTCAAGCCCCTGCTGGCCGAGATCCGCGTGACCAGCGAGGACCAGCCCAGCAGCGAGCAGGAGGAGGATGAGATTGACAATGCCAGGTGAGTGGGTTCCATGGGTCATGGGTTGTCTTTGTTGCTTGGCAAAGAACATTCTTCAAAGAACACTGGGAAGTAAATGACTTTTTTTGGTTGAACTTTTTGGTCTTTTGATAGTGTTTTTACTCTAGAGAACATTAATAATTTGCAAATTCTATCATGTTTGCCTCAGTTTTTTAGGCCATTTAGTGCCATTTGATTCAAAGCTAAAGCTCCTGTATAGGTAAATGGCTACCCACAGCACGTATTGTGAAAACGGTTTGCTTGGTAGGAAAAATATTTATTGGTGTCACATTTGAGAAAGAATAATATGCTAAAAATTGGGTGATGTTATTGTGCGTGCATAGGTTGACTACTGTTGGATATGTGGTCCGAGAACCTAGAGACTTAGGCTTCCATCTGAACTCTGATACATCTACTACTCTCTGCTCCAGGCGCAGTGACATGGCGGCGACCAAGGACCAGCTGGGCCTCCCCGGGGCGTGGTCGTCGGACGAGGCGGGTAGCACCGCCACCACGCCGGGCTCCGTCTCCCCTCAACCTGCGCACAGCCCCATAGGTATGTCCATACATGGGATCTTACAATTTTACAGGAAGATAAGATGATTACTACTATCTTTATCTACAATTCTCCCTAACACTGGAAAATCTATAGAAAATAAACAAGTAATTCTTATATTTCCATCTATAATGAAAACATTTTCAAACAACTTAGAAAATATCAAATGTTTATGTATTTCTCAGTTGGTTATATGTATTTATTTCACCCCTAATGGCGTAGTGTCTATACATTTCCTATTTAAACGTCACAACATTCAACCAGGGGAATAACAAAAATGATATTCCCCTGGTTTAAGCTGTAAACTACAGAGACCAGGGGAATATCAAAAAGTTATTCCCTTGCAATACCAAGGAGACAGATATCTCACCTCAGTCAGTACTATATATTTATCTTATCCCCCTCACAGGAGGTCCCCGTATGCTGCGGCCGGTCGGTGGGTTGGCGCCAGCGTCCCGCAGGATCAGCAGTATGAGCACCTTGTCCAAGTCTGTGATGGCCGCCGCCCGCGACAAGAGTCCCAGCAAGGAGACCAGCCCGGGCCTACCCGTCGTCAACATGCCCATGTTTCCCATGCTCCCGAGTAAGCTACATTATTTTATATCTGTTCTCATACATATGTGCTCCCCCAATACATGATTAATGTGCAAAGTACCTACACCCACTAAATGTGATTGCTGGCTAAGTAAGTGCACCACATATATGTGATCACTGGCTCAGTAAATGGACCCCATATATGTGATTATTGGCAAAGTAAGTCTTGAGTTAACGCTCTCTATATTGTTTAGTGAGAAACGTTTTGATGGAGTCTCTGTATTTCTGTCTCTTGTGACTTGAGTTCTGTGAACAGGACTGAGTCAGGGTTGCCACTGGTCAGGGAAAATTCAGGGAAAAGTGTTTTTTTCAAGGTCAGAGAACAGTCAGGGAATTTTGGAATTGGTCAGGGAAAAGTGAAATTTTGAAAAAGGTCAGGGAAAACTGACCCTGGTCAGGAAAAAATTGGAATTTTCAAACATGTCATAACCCCAAATCTAAATCATAAAGTTAGAATTTGTGCATCAGGTCACAAGAATCTGGTTTGGCAAACATTATTTTGTAAATTGTGGCCACTTGAAAGGCATGTTGTGATTTTAAGGTGTGTTGCTGTGATCCAGCAATATTGCCTTGGCTAAAGGAGTTGCCAAGAAAATTTTTTAGGTACTATTTCCCAAAAGTTTGAGCTAAAATGGAAGGACAAGACTGTTCTAGATATCTTCAAGGCTGTTTAATGAAAGGATTTTCTTATCTAATAAGTCAGGGAAAAATGGAATTTGTCAGGGAAAAGCCAGGGAAATGTCAGGGAATTTTGAGGTCTCTGGTCAGTGGCGACCCTGTGAGTGAATGCAGTGACCTGGGACAAAGTGAATGCAGTGACCTCAGAATGCAGTGGTCTGGAACTGAATGAATGCAATGCCCTGGGAATGAGTGAATGCGGTGACCTGGGACTGAGGGAAGGCAGTGACTTGGGACTGACTAAATGCAGTGACCTGGGACTGACTAAATGCAGTGACCTGGGACTAAGTTAATGCAGTGACTTTAGACTGAGATCGAGTGAATGCAGTGACCTGGGACTGAGTGAATGCAGTGACCTGGGACTGAGGGAATGCAGTGACCTGGGACTGAGTGAATGCAGTGACCTGGGACTGAGAGAATGCAGTGACCTGAGACTGAGGGAATGCAGTGACCTGGGACTGAGGGAATGCAGTGACCTGGGAGTCAGTGAATGCAGTGACCTGGGACTGAGTGAATGCAGTGACCTGGGACTGAGTGAATGCAGTGACCTGGGACTGAGAGAATGCAGTGACCTGGGACTGAGGGAATGCAGTGACCTGGGACTGAGGGAATGCAGTGACCTGGGAGTCAGTGAATGCAGTGACCTGGGACTGAGTGAATGCAGTGACCTGGGACTGAGTGAATGCAGTGACCTGGGACTGAGTGAATGCAGTGACCTGGGACTGAGTGAATGCAGTGACCTGGGACTGAGTGAATGCAGTGACCTGGTACTGAGGGAATGCAGTGACCTGGGACTGAGGGAATGCAGTGACATGGGACTGAGTGAATGCTGTGACTTTGGACTGAGTGAATGCAGTGACCTGGGACTGAGTGAATGCAGTGACCTGGTACTGAGGGAATGCAGTGACCTGGGACTGAGGGAATGCAGTGACATGGGACTGAGTGAATGCTGTGACTTTGGACTGAGTGAATGCAGTGACCTGGGATTGAGTGAATGCAGTGACCTGGAAGTGAGTGAATGCAGTGACCTGGAACTGAGTGAATGCAGTGACCTGGAACTGAGTGAATACAGTGACTTGAGACTAAGTGAATGCAGTGACTTTGGACTGAGTGAATGCAGTGACCTGAGATCGAGTGAATGCAGTGACCTGGGACTGAGTTAATGCAGTGGCCTGAGATCGAGTGAATGCAGTGACCTGGGACTGAGTTAATGCAGTGGCCTGGGACTGAGTGAATGCAGTGACATGGGACTGAGTGAATGCAATGACCTGGGACCGAGTTAAAGCAGTGACTTGGGACTATTAACTCAGTGACCAGAGATTTGGTGAACAAATTTACCAGTACTGAATTAAAGAGATGACTGGGGTCTAAGTTACTGTAGGTTGCATGTCCTTTTTCAGGTTGGTTAGCCCGGCGCTGCCTGGCTGACCTCTACCCGTGGGGCCCCTACTCAGGTACCTAGCCCACCTCAGACACGGCTCAGCGCGTCTCATCACAGAGCCCGCATCTTGAGTTGTTTCACACTCCACAGCCGTAAAACAATTTAAACAAAGTTTTTTTTTTTTTGTGTGGCCTTACATTGTGTGCTTCTGTAACAGTAGAGCCTATTGTGGAGGGCGTTATTATTTGTTATAGGCGCTTGGTGGTTCAGGCCGCATGCCTCACGCGTATATATGGCAACTAGTCGGCATGCCTGCAGTAGACTCATTGGAAACCCTGCCAGGAACTAAGGCAAAATAGAAGTGTTGAACTAAACTTGTTAAAAAATGTTTAACCTTAACATAACTTTTCATGTGGGAATAATTTGTGTCTGTCTACTAAGCTTGGTGTGTTAATGTGTTGAGGGGGGACTATATACATCTCTGCTTTGTTGAACTCCAACTCACCCTGGTTTGTCTGAGCTTAGGATTTGATGACACTGCTTAAAGGAAAAACTCAGCTTGGTTCAGGGATTGGTAGCACAGCTTATGCTCAGGTCTATCGATCGGAATATACCTTAAAACATAAGCTAATTAGCCTGTTTTCAACCTTTTGTGATAGCATATTGCTGTAACATGTATTTGAATTACAATTGATTAGAGATGTAAGTTTTCTGATTATTGTCAGATTTCCATTTTTTCTCCTCCAGCACCACCCAAAATCAGTTTCAAATTTTGACATTTAGAACACATTTCACAACATTTAAGGACATTAAAGGAAAACATTGGAAAACAAAAATAAACAGTGCATTTGGGTCTAACTTGTCTTCTTTGTTGCCGCAGGTCTCGGGAGCGGGGTGGCAGGCTCGCTCGCTGGTGGGAGTTTCATCAGTAAGGTGCTGCTCGCTAACGCAGACGCACTGTGTGCAGCGGCCTCGCCCCTGATGAAGGAGGACATCGACCTGTGAGTACAACGAGTGGGGGTAATGTATTAGTCATACCACTCCTATCAACCCCTTCTTGAATACAAGATAAATACTAGATAAGAAATAAATTTCTCATCAAAGGCCAGGTGTGTGGTGTCCTTTCTATGGGACATGCACGTGAAAGACCCCTTGCCACTCTTCGAAACGAGTAGGGTATTGGCCCCCGGTTTCTTCATATCATAGATACAATCACCCGTAAGCTGAAAAGCATTACCTTGTGCAGTCTGGAAAGAACCCTGAAAGCTTGGGCAGATGTAAAACTACCCCAACAAACAAACAAAGAGATAAATTGAAATAATGGTTGAAACTAACTACCATTGATATAATGTATACAAATATCTCAATCTCAGGTTTTGCCATTTGTGATTATGAAATATCTTCTTTTTTTTAAGGGATGAATACGAAGAGAAATGTGTGATGAACAACTATTTTGGGATCGGCCTGGATGCAAAAATCTCACTTGAGTTCCACAACAAGCGGGAGGAGCACCCTGAGAAGTGTCGGTAAGACTCTTTGTCCTTATTCTGCGGATCCCTTTGCAATCCGGTCGTCCTTTGATAAATCGGAGTAATCAGTCATCAACAAAGGCTGAGAACTTTCCAGCGCTCAGACATGGCTGTAGTGGATGCTCACTGGTTCCAGCTAAGGCATTTTTTTCTTTTGTCAGTTACTACTGTTGATCTGCTGGGAGATTGTGAATTCTATTAGGATTACTATGGTGGGAAACATTTTCTAAAAAAAAGACTACAGTGAAGAGTGTGCAGATGACATCATTATTAATGTTCAATGTATAGAAAAGGAGATTCCGTCGATTTATCTGTATGCTTGGAGAGTGTGACTTACCTTGGACTCTTGAACCATGTTGTGTGGGGGTAAGGAGGTGAAGGGGGTAGAGGGGATGGTCATGCCAATGTCTTTTAACTAGTTGTGTCTAACACTAAAGAATCTTTCGTAAAAGCTAAATCTATATCCAAAATGTAGTTCTTTCAATAAAATAAAATAAAATAACAGGAGCTCTTTGGTTTCTCAATTTGATTGTTGGCCTGACGTTAAACTATCCCAACAAACAATCAAATGCTGTGGAGATGCTGTTATGGTGCTCTTTCTGTGCAACCTCTAATAACATGACACTGTGTTTCGGCTGCAGGAGTCGGACCAAGAACCTGGTGTGGTACGGGGTGATCGGGAGTCGTGAGATCGTGAACCGCACCTACAAGAACCTAGACCAACGCGTGCAGCTCGAGTGTGACGGGCAGCGCATCCCGCTGCCCAACCTGCAGGGCATCGTCGTCCTCAACATCCTCAGCTACATGGGGGGCATCAACTTCTGGGGCGGGCGCAAGGAGAACGACGTAAGTTGGGGCAGGAGGTGGGGTGGGGGCTTAAAGATAACTATAGATCTGGTAGGCAAGAAACAGCTCATTTTGTGTTCCTTTCATTGTGACATAGCGATAGTTCAGAGTTCTGGCTACATATTATCAATGTTATTTTATATGAAGTGTTGTACATTAATAGGACACGTATTGTCATATAACACTTTGAATCAAGATCTTAGGGATTCGACATTTTGTTGTTGGGTCGTTGGTTTTAAATTTAAACACAGGGAAAAATTGTTGCAGGACAGGGAAATCTGAGCAAAAACAGGGTAATGAAAATGGAATGTGGGTTGGTACCCTGTTTATGTATATTTGTAATGCCTTATGCTAAACTTCATGCTGTGTTACAGAACTTCCGCGCACCATCCATGGATGACAAGGTTTTGGAGGTTGTGGCGGTATTCGGCAGTGCGCACATGGGCTTCTCGCGGGTGTTCAGTCTGCAGCACCACCGCATTGCGCAGTGCCGCAGTGTGAAGATCAGCATCATGGGAGACGAGGGCGTGCCCGTACAGGTGGACGGCGAGGCCTGGATGCAGCCGCCCGGCTACATTCAGATCGTTCACAAGAACCGTGCCCAGATGCTAACCCGAGACAAGGTAGGGACCCGAGGGTGGGGAAACCTCACATCTTCAGCACATCAGTGTACCAACCACACAGGGAAAACAGGGGAAATGGCAAAAGAAATTCCCTGACAGGGAAAACACAGGGAATTTGCAAATTTTGACAAAACATAGGGAACACACAGGGAATTTCATTTGGCCAGGTTCTGAAATTCCTGATTCTGAAGATATTAGGGATTCAACTTTTTGTTGTTGAGTTGTCCAAATTATTTCTGCATGCAGAGGCTTTTAAATTTGAACAACTTGCTGGATATGACACAGGGAAAGATTGCCGTGGGACAGGGAAAACACAGGGAATTGAAAATGGAATTTGGGTTGGTATGCTGTTATAATACTGCATGGTCCTATGCTGTGCTGATTTCAAGAAAAGCGAGCAATAGAAGTGGTAAAGAAGATACAAAGGAATATTCTAAGTTGTCAAAGGGACTGTGGGTAAAGGGCTGTGACCACATAATTACGGAAATATGGCCACGTTAGGTTTGAAGGAGGACTCTGGTAAATATTTAAGGCCTGGATAAGTCGACTTAGCAAAATGGTTCGAATATATATTATGAAGAAAACCTTAACCAGTTAAACATATCGGTTTAATTTTCAAATGAATTCTCAACCAATGAAAACGTTAAGTTTGACATTTCTTTTACCATATTGAACTATATATTATGCATAAAAATGTACATTAAAGCCACTAAAATATTGATAAAAAATACTTTTTCAAATATGGTTTTGTGTTGGCCTGGCCTTGCCTGTGTGTAGGTGTTCGAGGAGGCCCTCAAGACATGGACGGAGAAGCAGAAGTTAGAGCGCCCGGTGAGCCCGCGCCCCAACCAACTCAGTGAGGAGGAGACCAACATCCTACACAGCTTTGTCGAGGCCACCCAGCTCCTTATCAAGAGGTGCGTACTGCGTAATGGCATAAAGACGAAACAATATATTAATAGTCCTATGAATCATATATTATGGAAAAAAATTGAACCAGTTTGAATAAACTGCTGTCACATTATCTGAATTTAAAAGTATTGTACAAAAGAAATATGTGATATATACTGAGGAATAATAATATCCTGTCTTGAATATGAAATAATTGACTGTGGATTGTATACATGACTGATTGATTCTGCTTATGATGGGTATATGATTATGTCATCATATCACACCATTACCATCTCATGTTTCAATATTATCTCCTTTAATATTTTTTCTATTATACTAATATCTGAAAACTACTGATTGACCTGAAATTAGGTTGTAAATTCATCTATTGGAAGATCAGACTACTGTCACGCCAGATCAGGCCACGGGCATGATGACCACGTGTATCCAGAGATTCACATAGCACTTATTGCCAGTTCTAAATATTTTTATAACTTTACCATTTACTTCAGATAATTAAGCAGTACTGTACATGAAACTAGACAACTATACACATCCCATTTCATAATGCCTTAGGAACCTATTTGATGCCTAAAGGGAGCCAAAACCAATAAATTCAACAAAGCTTTCAAAACTCAAATAATCATTGAACTCCATTCCTTGAGCCTATTTCTCGTCCATGTTAAAATGTAAACCATGAATATGGTAGAAAGTCATAAAAAAACACTCTCCTTGCTCATCTCAATTAATGTGGATTCACAAAAATGGGGTTTGTTTACAAACAAAAGGAAATATTCTCTTTTTGAATTCTACTTTGGCATGAGCTAGTTTTCACAGCTAATACTTTACCATTGACCTTGACTTGACTCATCTTGTATATTTCTATACTTATCTGAGTTTTGTCAATTATATTGGTTTTGGGTCCCTTTAAAGCTGCGCAGTAGATTAAGTATGAGAGATTTGCCTATATGTCTTTATAATAAGTCGTCTTTTTCTCTATCCGGTGGTGTTTGACATTCAGCGTGAAGATGGCATCCTTGGACCACTCGCTGGTGGAGCAGGACCTCTTCCACCTCGCCACGCAGGCCTCCAGCTTCCTCGACCGCCTCTACCCGGCCGGCCGGCTCGCCGAGGTCAGTAGCCCGCCCCACCCACAACCTAGATCGGTATGGTGTCTGAAATATAATCTCCCTTTTGGGTTTCAGTGATATTCATGTAGAAGGTATAAAGACAATACAGAGATGCCATTTTTCCTACTTTTGTAGGATTTCCTACATTTTTTGGTGATTTTGCTTTATACAACCAAGTTTTCCTACATTGCTTTAGTACCTGTTTTAGAATTTTGTGTGTGTTAGTTTCAAGCTATTCGAATCCAAATTCAGTGTATGGACTATTGCTTACGGCATTTTTTCTTTAAATTGCTTCTGGAAATAAAGAGTAGGAAATGTGTTTCCTAATTTTCCTACTTTTTCGGCAGTCGGGAGTGGCATCTCTGCAAGTATAAGGACAAGGCAGTTGTCAGTAAGTTGCTGGTACAGGGTTGTGTAAAGCATTCAGCTAACCCATAGCTTGAGCAACTGAAATGAGCCTGTGAATATTCAGATAGTATGCGTGGTTCATCCCAAACTACCGTATTGGCTCCAACCATGACCATTTGTATACCAAGGAACCAGGTTACATCCCTGCATTATGAAGTTATATGGTTCCTTTTAAGTTTCTTCCCCATAAATTGTAGAGAAGTTTTAAAAGTTTCCAAATCAAGAATAGTACTAGGAAAGGTTCTATAGTAGCTGAGTAACCTCTCGGCCCTGTGGATCTGACTGTCTGCAGTCACCAGCCATGCTACTGTCCCATGCGCACTGCGCACGTAACCCTCATCTGAACCTGACCTTGTTACTTTCTAAAAGAGGAGGGAGCTGCGGCTCAGTAAGTCAACGGGCGACTTGGTAAGTGAGACGCACTGTAGGCATGTAGGCCACGTGATGCCGCCCGTCTGTCACGTGATACACCATGTGACCAGTGACGTCATGTTGGGCATCGCGCATCTCGCGGCTGCCCTGGTTATGTTTGTGTTTTGTGTCCGTGACGAACACGTCTCACTGTAATGATTGGCCTGTTGGACACAGCCGTTTCAACACATTGCTTCTCTGTGACTGTCCCATGTTGTCATGGCATCACAATGTAAAGCAAGTGTTGTGCAAATTGTGAGAGAAATTTCAAGTTTTCGCCCTAAATTCTGCATCGAATGCAAAAAATATAATGGCTCCATTTTTAACCTTGTAGAATATAGCAGAGAATTCCACAACTGGTGCACCGTGTACACTTACACTCTCTTTCTATAAGAAGAAGAAACAAAGGAGGTCTCTACTTCTTGAAGGAGTCTAATTTCTTACCCCAACCTAACATAAGGCTCGAATGCTGAGACCTGCTTCTTCGTTGTGTGAGACCAGTTCATGCTCCTCTCCTCGAAGAAGCAGGTCTCAGCATTTGAGCCTCATATTAGGTTGGGGTAAGAAATTAGACTCCTTCAAGAAGCAGAGACCTCCTTTGTCTCTTCTTCTTATAGAAGGAGAGTGTAGGTGTATAGGGTGCACCAGTTTGTAAATCAATTCCCCTGATTTGGATAGGAATGGGATATTCGCTGCAAAGCTTTGTTTGTTGATTGGTGATATTCTCCGCCGAGCTTTCTGTATGTGGTAACAGGGTCGCTCTCCACCAAGCTCTCTCTGTGTTGACTGGTCGTTCTCTCCGCAGAGGTTTCCTCTCTCGGCTTCTGCCTCCCTAAGGGTGTTCACGCGGCCTCAACAAATCACAATTGTTATGACTCTCACTACTGTCTTAAACATGTCTTTTTAAATGTTAATTGCACACATGTATTGAGTTAACATCTCTTTGACATTTCAGGTTGTATCTTTTTGGGCTAAAAAATTAGGCTTTTTTGTCAATGTCCTTTATTAGTAAATATTTAAGCCTTCTAATAAAAGCTAACAATTTTTGCTTACAAAAGAGATCACAAATGAAATTTCATTGTTTTTGTATTTTGTGCACAGACTACAGATATATAAATACAGACTAGACAATGGAAGTTGGAGTTGACTGGTCACTGTTCACAGTTAATTGTTCCAAAATAGTATAGCTACACTAAGATATGTAACTCAGACGATCGCCTAAGCGTTTTCTGTGAGATCATGGAAAGTGGCTCCCCCTATGAGACTCCGTGCAAACATTTCCAATGTGTTGTCTATTTCGCCGTTCATGAAGTCACCATCTATTTGTTGACTTAGAAAAAGATCGGAAGAGATAACCTGCTCTATTATTTGTAACGGATTGCATTGACTGGTTCCCCCATCTCCCGTTAGGGGGTCTTGTAGACGGCAGGTACAGCCTACTGCTCAGTTCTTCAGATTTTGACGCATTCAAAGTCACGTGCTGCTCCTCGTCTGATCAGATGGCTGGAAAAAATATCTGAACCTGCAGTCTGTCAAGCCATGTCCCCTAGCGAGTGACCGGGGAACCAGCATACGGTCTACGGTGGGCCACTATCGCAATGTTCATGGCAAAACGTAATGAATTGGGAATCTTATTTTAGATGCTCACTGGTTGGACAAGGTCATCCTGACATACTGAATCAAACAGCTAGAGCCTGGTCACACCTGACTGGCTTCATCTCAACAGTTAGGGACGCAGAATGTCTGTAACAGTGTCCCAACAGCACAGGGAAAACAAGGAAAATGGCAACAATATATCCCTGACAGGAAAAAAACACAGAATCTGCAAATTTTGCCAAAACACAGGTGAAACAGGAAATTTGATTTTGCCAGGTTCTGAAATTCCTGATTCTCAAAAGATTGTCCACATTTTATTCTGCACACAGAGGCTTTTAAATTTGAACAACTTGCTGGATATGACACAGGGAAAAATTGCTGTGGGACAGGGAAATATCAGGGAAAACACAGGGAATGAGGAGAATACTTTTCTGGGCCACTGGGTACCAGTAGTAGGTTATCAGTGTAGCAAGCTGGGAACTTTCTTGGCAACTGGTGCCTGGCGTGTACACTTATAACTTATGGCTGGTACCCAGTGGCCCAGAAAAGTCGTTCTCCTCCTAATTTGGAAATGGATTTTGCATTGGGACCCTGCTGTATGTATAAGTCTTTAGTCTGTGTTTTCTGTAGTGTTTGGTAGACCGGTAAGCCGGCGTGTGAACACCCGCTGGGCCCTGCACTCTGTCCTCTCTGTGCCCACATTACTGATCAGGTTTTCTCTTCTCTCCCACTCTACTCGCCTCTTATCATACAGCCTGACGAAGGACTAGCGGAGAATTATCAGGTGCAAAAGTTTTGCCCGTAGCCCTTACATGTTTAGCACCAAACAGATATCGTTGTCGTTGAGCATTATGTTTTACGTAACCATTGTTCCTGCTAGCACATGAGTACCACTAAGTCAGTGCACCCGTTGTGGCCTGAACCCTCCTGGTCCTGACCCCCCCAGACCTATCCCTTCCGTCCCTATCCCGTTCTTTTAACCCTCCTGGTCCCAGCCCCCAGACCTGTCCCTTCCGTCCCCATCCTGTTCTTTAACCCTCCTGGACCCAACCCCCAGACCTTTCCCTTCTGTTCCCCTCCTGTTCTTTTAACCCTCCTCATCCCAACCCCAAGACCTGTCCCCATCCTGTCCTTTTAACCCTCCTCATCCACACCCCCAAACCTGTCCCCATCCCGTTTTTTTAACCCTCCTGGTCCCAACCCCCAAACCTGTCACCATCCTGTTTTTTTAACCCTCCTGGTCCCAAACCCCAGACCTCCCCTTCCGTCCCCATCCTGTTCTTTTAACCCTCCTGGTCCCAACCCCCAGACCTGTCCCTTCCGTCCCCATCCTGTTCTTTTAATCCTCCTGGTCCCAACCCCCAGACCTGTCCCTTCCGTCCCCAACCCGTTCCTTTAACCCTCCTGGTCCCAACCCCCAGACCTGTCCCTTCCGTCCCCAACCTGTCCTTTTAACCCTCCTGGTCCCAAACCCCCAGACCTGTCCCTTCCGTCCCCAACCTGTCCTTTTAACCCTCCTGGTCCCTACTCCCAGACCTGTCCCTTCTGTCCCCATCCTGTTCTTTTAACCCTCCTGGTCCCAAACCCCCAGACCTGTCCCTTCCGTCCCCAACCTGTCCTTTTAACCCTCCTGGTCCCTACTCCCAGACCTGTCCCTTCTGTCCCCATCCTGTTCTTTTAACCCTCCTGGTCCCAAACCCCCAGACCTGTCCCTTCCGTCCCCAACCTGTCCTTTTAACCCTCCTGGTCCCAAACCCCCAGACCTGTCCCTTCCGTCCCCAACCTGTCCTTTTAACCCTCCTGGTCCCTACTCCCAGACCTGTCCCTTCTGTCCCCATCCTGTTCTTTTAACCCTCCTGGTCTCCCATCCCATCCCCGTCCTATTCTTTCCTGGTCCCACTCCCCCAGTCCTACCCCTGCACACCATCCCTAGGTGTCTGTGCCACTAGCGCTGGATTTGAGATATGGTATTAAGTGAAGAGTCAGTGTGTGTAGTGTGAATGATGTGGCGTTGTGGAGCTCCGTACCCTAGGTCCATATGTAACTAGTGTGGTCTGGTGGAGGCATGAAAGTAGTGTCTTTCAAGGTGCAGTTGTGTTTTTTTCATAATTTTAACGAATAACCAATGAATTATGTTAGACAGGATTTTTACAACTTGATTCAACATATTAGACCGTAGCGTTACTAATGCCAATGGTTCATTGTGAAGTGCATATTACAACATCAATTGTTCCAATAGTTGTATGCAGTCTTGAATTTTGTTTTTGTTTTTCAATAATTTACCTGAATTTCCCCTCCCTACGACATTCCCCGTCCCCTTTGCCTGCCCCTGCCCCACGACACCTTCTCTCCCCTCTGCCCATCCCTACCCCCTATCCCTATCCTTACTCCCACTACCTGTCCCAATCCCCTGTCCCCACTTCTTGACCCCAATCCCCCACTGCCTGCCCTCCCTGCCTCTCCCCACTCCTTTTCCCCACTCCCTACCCAAACTGCCTCCCCCCCTGCCTGTCCCCCCACCTTTCCCCCCTGCCTGCCCTCACTGCCTGCCCTCACTGTCCCCTGCTACAATCCACCTATGATGCCTGGCCCTAGAACTTTAACACTTAAGTTCCAGTACTTCTAAACTGACTTCAATACCTAATCATTTAAGAATACAATTGAATTATCTCATACTCTCCATAGATTGTACTCTCCATAGATATACTTTATTATTTTCATTTTATCATAAACAACATTATCATTTAAGTATCTATATTGATTATATAAATGTTTTGTTGTTTTTTTCCACATTCCATAATTTTAGTATTTTTTGTTACCCTTTTCTAACTTAATTTTTTAGATTTCATGTTACTAGAACTATAGGGCCTAGATGAAATTCTAAGCATCCATACAGAGGTAGAGATAGGGGGTATTTACTTAGCTATTTAGTGGTATATGATATCTGAATATGATTTCTTTTCCCTGAACCCCCCTCCCTGCGACACTACCTCTTCCACTGACCGCCCTCACTGCCCTCGCTTATATATGAATATTAAAAAATAATAATATGATAATTGGAATAAAGAAGAGAGCATAGTATTATGACCATAGCAGACACTACTTTTTAACTGTATTAACTGTTTTCTATCCTTTAAAGTAGAAAGCAAAAAGCAAAGAACTGAATGTGGCAGAATTTTTCCAAGCTGTATATATGTAAAGTAATATTCCACAGTCTATATTATGATACAGTTGTGAGAATAATCCTTTCAAACTTTGAATTCAACATTATTCAAAATCATATTAAAAGGTTTCTCAAACAATAGATTGTATGATACAATATGTCTGTTGGAACTCCCTCCCACCCGCTAAGCTCCAACTCGCTCCGCCATTTGCCCACCACCCCTGTCCCCCGAATTCGGCACTGATGGTGCTTTAAAGTGTTGGTTTCTAGTATGTTAAAGATACATTTAAGACTTGCTAGAATGAGGCTATCCTTAGGCATGGAACGACAAAGCATGGTTTCTAACCTTTGTATTAATGGACTTGTTTTGTTTCGTAAATCAGCTTCAGAGTTTCTTAAAAGACTTTAAGTACTTGATAAGAATATTATCTGTCCGGACACGCATAGAGTAAAATTACACGCCTTTTATCTTTTGTTCGAAATACATATACCACAGCCGGACAGTCATAGTGTATTCCATCATGAGGCTGTAAAAATTCCATCAACAGGCTTAGATGGACCAAGAAGCACCAAGGCAGTTGGTCAAGGATTTTGACAAATATCTTCAAAGTAAATTTCAAAATAAGCTGTCTTCTTTTTCACTCCTTGGGGCCTACCCATGGCCTAAGGGTCTTTAATTTGTCATCAGACATCTGTATCATTCATTGGAGCTATCCGGCTTTCGGCTGGAGAAAGAAGGCTGATAAGGTGTATGAGGGGCTGGCATGGAAGGCAGTTATTCTGTGTGAGGGATTGTCTAGCCTCGAGTGATTGTCTTGCCTAGAGCGTTCTTTCCCCCTGCATCTCTGACTCTGCTGTTTCCCCGCAGCCGGCCATCCGCACCCAGGTATCCGACCTCGTCAGCAGCGTGCGCACTCTCTACGAGGAGACAAACATCTTCCTGGCTGAGAAGGCATCGACACTGGTAGGTAACAGTTATAAACTGGCAGGTGTCCTGATGAGTGTCAGTTATAAAGAGAGGGTACCAACCGCACAGGGAAAACGGGGAAAATGACAAAAAAGAAATCCTGACAGGGAAAACACAGGGTAATTGCAAATTTTACCAAAACACAGGGAAAACACAGGGAATTTCATTTACCAAAACACAGGGAATTTTATTTGGCAAGGTTCTGAAATTCCTGATTCCCAAAATAGTAAGGATTTGACTTCTTGTTGTTGGGTCCAAATATTTTCTGCATGTAAAGGCTTTGGCTCAGTATGACACAGGGAAAAATTGCCGTAAGACGGAAATCTCAGGAAAAACACAGGGAATTTGGAAATGGGTTTTGGGTAAAGAAATCAAAGAGTTTCACTGGTAAAGGACATTTAGAAGAAGCAATCTGACTGGTGCATAACTGGGCAGAAACAGGAGAGAAATATTTTGCAGAACAAAAACAATTTGACTTATACATATTAGGATGTACATCAAAGTCTTAAAAAATCATTAAAAAAATCTTTATTGGAAAGTACGAAACCAGTAACAAGGGAGAAACAAACTGGTAATGTATATATACGGTTATTAACCCAGTAGAACAGCTCTTTTGTAACTGACACAATAGAACAATTGATTCATGATACAGTTTTATTTCATCTTGCAGAAGCTCCGAGCCGACGTTGCCATGGAACTGAGTGCAGCACTGGGGACGATGGAGGTTGAGATGAAGAAGGTGTACGAGATTGGGGGACTCCCACATTTCCATGCATTAGACGAAGATGTAAGCATCCACTCTCATCAAAGCCTAGAAATGACAAAACTAAATATAAGAATTTTTGATAATTTTAATCACACTTTTCACAGATTGTAGCTTAAATCATTATCTAATGAAAAAATCAGTAAAAGTGGAGCTAATCACTTAGATAAGACTAAGTAGCTTAATTCAGTTTTTTTATTTAAATTAACACCATGCTGTTTTATGTTGACCAGGCTGAGGAACAGGATGCAAAGCGGGGGAAGGACAAAAGCAAATTCAGGATTATGCGCAACTTAATGCGAGGGAAACGGGACCGTGACCGAGATCAACGGGGTAAGTTACCTATATCCACTGATTGAGTGATTTGGACTCCATGTTAGAAGTGAGTGGCCCACAGGGTAAGTGAATGACACTCTACATGGGACAAGATGGTAAGTGACCGATACTCCATATGGGATGTGAGGGGCCCCCAAGGTAGGTGACTGACATTCCATGTTGTCATGACCAAAGGAAAGGTTTGTTTTCAAAAGTAAAGTAAGTAAACTTAGGTTATGGTTAAGTCTATGGTTTCTGTCAAAATATAGTGGGTGTGAAGATTGATAAAAGTGTTTTTTACTGTGCATAGGAGGCTTACATTAAACCATTGCAAATACAGTATGTTATTCTTGTAGATGGCAGCCAAGTCCGCAAGTGGATGAGCTCATCTCGGTGGTCGCTTTACTGAACCCGCATCAGAGTCAGTCTCCTGAAGGTCATAAGTAGGGGTCATTCATGGGTCACCAGCAGGTCATCTCCCCAGGTTAGGTGACAGTAGCACAGTGTTCACCTGCAGGTCATGTTAGGGTCACCTGCAGGTCAGCTAAAGGTCATGGAGTAGTTTTGGGGTCATCTGCAGGTCAGTTAAAGGTCATGGAGTAGTTTGGGGGTCACCTGCAGGTCAGCTAAAGGTCACGCAGTAGTTTGGGGGTCACCGGCAGGTCAGCTATAGGTCATGCAGTAGTTTGGGGGTCACCTGCAGGTCAGCTAAAGGTCATGCAGTAGTTTGGGGGTCACCTGCAGGTCAGCTAAAGGTCATGCAGTAGTTTGGGGGTCACCTGCAGGTCAGCTAAAGGTCATGCAGTAGTTTGGGGGTCACTTCAGGTCAGCTAAAGGTCATGAATTAGTTCGGGGGGTCATTTACAGATTTCAGAGTCCATGGAAGTTAGTTAGGGATTACCTGCAGGTGTTGCTCAGGGACCACTACAGGTCAGCTCTGAGTCACCTGCCAATGGTTGCTCGCAAGTTACTTCAAATTTACACGCTCTTCGTTTCACGCTTTAAATGCCTGTGCACTTATGAGTAAATCCTGTATGGACTCTCGGACCTCAACGGAGCATCTGATGCGGGGTGGAGAGGGTTGTCTTTATGATCACAGGTAACCTTGACCTTCTGACTGCAGGAGGTGTTGTGTGCATGTATGTGAACTGTGATGTCCTCGGTGCCTTGTAAGATGCCCACTGGCACACATCAGCAGGGTTTCAGAAAGGATGTGAAGGGCAGGTTTTGTTCGCAAGAACGGCCCACAGTACAGCGTCGAAAAGGTTTGTTGCAAGCAAAAAAGGTAGATGATGCAAAGTTAGATATTTTGAAATCTAGATATCCCTTTATAGTGTTTGATTTTGAGGTAAATGAACATAATTTACTATTGGTTCAGCAAATGACAAGTAAACACCAGGTTAATAGAGTACTTTCAGAAGTAAAAATCCACACTGATTTATGGACTATTTTCAGAAGTGAAATTCCACTCTCACATCTCAAGTACCCGACAAGTAGGCAAGATACAGGATTTATAAAGGTCTTAGATTGATAATATACAACTTTTATCTTGAGATAAGAGATACTACTTTCAGCTTACTTAGAACACTATATCTGACTGAGGTTTTGGTGTTGGTCAGCACTTGAAGACTGAGGATTTTGGTGTTAGAAGGGTTATCAACTTTGTCACGGGTAACTCCCAAGGCTCTTGGCCTGTGGTAAATAGTTAGTATTAGTTAGTAATTAATCCTTTGCGTTTTTTTAGGGGATGAACATCGCGCTCACACAAGCAAAACTTCGATAGCTTACCTGCTACTTGTGATATTCCTTGGCTGTTTGTAGGGAAAGAAGAAAAGGAGATGCAATGCACTGCTATGTGCACTGTCAATGTAGTGGGGTCAACTTTGTGTTGGTCTAATGTGCTTCGTTGTTAACGGTCAAGGCAGTGGTTCTGCAACAGCATTTAACTTATAGTCCGTGTTTCAATACATATATAGAATCTATCTAATTGTAAAAGAAGGCTTCTAGTTACCAATTCCCTTAATACATTTGTATTTTGCAGCACCCTTTTATTCAATGTGGCCTAGCTGATGTATATTGCTAAATTATGCCTGCATTGTGTAACTTTGAGTACTGTTTAACATGTCTGACTAGAGAGTCCAGAAGCTTGAAACCTTCAAAATATACTAAATGCGGACTAAAGTGTGGCTTTTATTGCAGCTTACAATGTACACGAGTGGGACGTGGAGCAAGTGTGCACCTGGCTGGATGGGCTTGGGCTGGGGGATTACCGCAACAACTTTGTTTCTCATGACATACGAGGGCGAGAACTTCTCAGCCTTGGTAGACAGGACTTGAAGGTGATTCTCAGCTTTATCTGGTTTTATCAGAGTAACATTTCTATTTTTGAGAATGTATGTACTGCAGAGGATCAGCTACTATGGCCATATATTGCTCTTACTTAATGTTCACCATAACTTCAGAGCTGTACAGCACTGCAATACTTTAGTAACAGTTTAAAAAATACTGTTATCAGAAGTTTGAAAGTCACTCTTTCATTGTTAACAGATCTTTACTTGTGCAAGATTTCTTTTTTTTGTAATTAGGTTTAATGAAAGCTTTTATACAATAAGTTGTCAAGTAAGACTGGTTTCCATTTGTACCAGCTTAAATTACATCAAGATAACAACACATTTATACAATAGTTTTATCGTTCTTCTTGCAGGACCTGGGTGTTACAAAAGTCGGGCATCTAAAGCGAATACAGCACAGCATCAAGGACTTGGCAAGGCAATACACACATTGGGAAAAGGCCACCACCCCTACATGATACAGGTTGTGAGGGGGGAGAGACACCCCCATATGGTACTAATAACAAAGTTGTGAGGGGGATCTACTGTAGGCCACAGCCTTCCCTGGTGCTGGCTAGAACTGCCTGCTGTGTGACTGGCGGGAAAGGCGTGCAACGACAATCATTCATGACCTGTGTCCAATGAGCTAAGATGTGCAATAAAGATGCCAGTTGTTTTGGTATGCTGAATGCCCAGGGAGACAATGACATGATAACTGTGAAGGTGTTTCATGACCTGTGTCCGATGTGAAATAAGGATGCCAGTCATTTTGGTAAGCCAAATGCGCAGGGAAGACAACGATATGCAGAACTGTGGAGGCAGACTGCCCATTAAGATGGTTGTGCAGATACTCATGTACAGCTACTGTCTCCAGACTCATGGACGCAGAATACCAACAGACACTCGCTGCCCGTGGACTCAGTATGTCGAAAGACAATACTGCCCATGGACACAGATGTCAGCAGACACCACTGCTCGTGGACACGGTATGCGGGCAGCCACCACTGCCCATGGACACCGTATGCCGGCAGACACCACTGCCTATGGACACAGTATGTCAGCAGACACCCAGTGACCATGGTCACAGTATGTCGGCAGACACCACTGCACATGGACTCAGTATGCCAACAGACGCCTGTGGACACAGTATGCTGGCAGACACCACTGCCTTTGGACACGGTATGTTGACAGACACCACTGCCCATGGACACAGTATGTTGAGACACCACTGCCCATGGATGCAGTATACCAATGGACATTTGCTGCCCATGGACACAGTATGTCTACAGACACTACTGCCCATGGACACAGTATGCCCATGGATGCGGTATACTAGCAGACACCACTGCCCATGGATGCGGTATGTTGGCAGATGCCACTGCCCATGGACACAGAATGTCTGCAGATACTCATTGCCCATGGACTCAGAATCTCTGCAGTTAGCACTGCCCATGGATTCAGTATGTCAGCAGGCACTACTGCCCATGGACACAGTACGTCGGCAGACACCACTGCCCATGGACAGGGTATGATAGCAGACACCACTGCCCATGCAACAGGCACCACTGCCCATGGGCACAGTATGTCAGCAGACACCACTGCCCATGGACTCAGTACGTCAGCAGACACCCACCGCCCATGGACTCAGTATGTCAGCAGACACCATGGACAGGGTATGCTAGCAGACAGCACTGCCCATGGACACAGTACGTCAGCAGACACCACTGCCCATGGACTCAGTATGCTAGCAGACACCACTGGCCATGGACTCAGTATGCTAGCAGATACTACTGCCCAAGGACATAAAACAGTCCACAAATGGCAGCTGCCAGCCAGTTGAAACAGCCCACAGACATCTGTTGTCCACCGATAGAAGATGCTTGTGTCTCCCTAGCATTAACAAGAAGGGCATGCACTGCTCCCTCCAAACTTACACTGCAGATGTTTCTATTCAAGTGCAAAACAAATCCTTTATAGATTGTGAAAGATGGTTTGATACTGACATTCCGTTTGTATGTCCAGGCAACGCCTAGTCATGTGGTCTCTGTTTTGGTGCAGATTTTTTATGATGACCAGTACGTGCTATGAATCGAATACCTTCTATGCATTTTTACGTTTACATGTGTAGAAAACAATCTTGTTAGCAACCGAATTTTGAGCACATTTGTAGCTAGTTTGTTATTGTATTTTACGAGTCACAATCTGTTTAAGAATCACAAGCATTTGATACTGCCTTGACTGAGACAGTAGTTTCTGTCTCCCATCGCCGTCTCTTTGACAAACTATCGCCTGTGTCTCTGTGACGTCATTCACAAGTAAGTGTCTGTCGCGTGATTGGAATCTATTTTCTTAAACTCTTTCTCCTTATTACGCATTGTGTATATATAATATAAATGCGATGATCACGAACATTTCAAATGACATGCAAAAAAAGCAACTGTAAGACAACTATATTATTATTACACTGTAAATTTATACCTTCTATATCCTGCTTATTATTTTTCTTGATGAAGCTTGACTTGCAGCATTGAAGTAGCCATACTCTGGCATTTCTTACCATCAAGAAGTGGTTACACAGTTTTGTGATACATGTATAAGGTTTCAGCAAAGTCACTGCCAGGCCTGGGGCCTGCAGGCAGGGTGCAGAGTGGCCTCTCCCAGGCACACCACTGCCCAAAATTAAAGTTCAGTGTTTCAAACAATCAATCTGTAATATACAACTGTGCAAAAATGGATATATTAAGACTTTGCAAGCAGGATCTTAAGACTTTTTTCATACATGCATACTCATACAGTGAGATTTTTGTAAGACATGAGATAGGCCGTCTGAGATTTTTTCCCCTCAGGTTACGCGAGGTAGACGCGTCATGGGGTCCGCTGCCTCAGGTCTTTTGTCACCAGAAACAGCGAGTAGATGAGTGGAAAACAGGGTTTTCGCAACCGGCTTGAGTACATTTCCATATAATCACGAAAACATTTGATGTTTGTTTTTGGTGTCTTTGTTAATTGTGGTATACTTCGCAAGTGATGTGAATCGCCCCAACTGGGGGATCTGGCCTTTGTAGTGGTTTGGTGCAGTGTGCACAGAGTGCATCCCATTTAGCACGATATATGAGCAAACCTCGTCTGTATCGTGGTGTAATGTAACTCTGACCTGTGTTAGTGAAGGGGCGGGGAACAGGAATTATATTGGTGTGAGTGACAACATGGCCTCACCTACCGCAGCATCACGTGGCTGTGACGTCACCGGTACCCGTAGGTATATCGACAGTTGTATGTCAACTGAAGTTATTACTCTGATACGTCTACTTATAGAAAATAGGAAAATACTCATAGAAAATGTAATGTAAAATGTGACATCATTGTCCACTTCCTGTCTATACTTTGTCCTTTTGACAAAGACAAATCGTAAGCTGTTTTTGAGCCAGTCAAAGCATGAAGTACATTCCTGTATCACATTCCCAGGGTTTATTAGTACTTGGATTTATACAGAGACAGCGATGTCAGTCTGCCGCACTCGTTGATCAGTGCTCAGCTCGGCCATTTAAACTACCCAGAATTTTAGGAATCACATGGCCCAAGCGCATTAGCAACAGTAAAACATTGCTACACCGCAAGAGGCATTGTTGGTAACTGATTTAACAACACAAAACATAACTCAATAACAAACTCTTTACAACCATTTTCAGTTTCATTATGAGCACATATTTGCTTTATTCTTTCTCTTGTTTTTCTTTTAGTAGACCTAGGACAGCTGCCATTGTATCAAGAACCTCTCTAACCAATGACATCTTTGTCACAAAGCCTTTCCTTGCAAAAATATCATGTGGGAGGGTGTTACTCTGAGACTGTAGGAGGGAGGTAATACTCTTGGGTTGTGACTCGTGGCATGTAACAGGCCATACTTTGACTCTGGGTAGAGCGCTAGGGGGTGCTACTTAAAGGCTATGGGTGCCCCCCCCCCCCCCCCCCGGATCTGGGGTGGAACGGGGCAGTAAGGAGTGTATACTTAGAAATGGTAGGGTCAGGGCAGTGTACTTGGGGGATGATGGGGGGGGGGGGGCTAATGGGGACAGTACTTTAGCCCTGGTGGGTCAGGTTATTTGCAGTTGTAAGGCAGGTAGCAGTACTATGAGGCTGGGGTTTGCCCACTCCCATCATGACCTCTCACCCTGAACTCTCAACCTGACCTCCCACACTGGCAGGGAAGTCAATTTGATTACACTGATTTTGAAATCACAGTCAAAAGGTAGTAAAACAACAGTTAAATAACAGAAAGACCTGAATAAGTAAGTAATATAATCTAGTGAAGCAATTGACAGGTCCCGAGAAGCTGTTTAAGATTTTCAGATATATTTCAGATGAAGTTCAGATCACATCCAAATCTGAAACCTGTAGAAGGAAGTGAATAAATACTGCCTTCTGATTAGTGGATATTGCTTTGGATTTAACATTACTGTGAACCTGCTATCTCTCACTCTCTGTCCCAAGCATAGGCTCTAGTTTTCAGATTTGTTAGCCAACCCAGACTTGCATCCTTAATGAGAAGAGCATGGGTTGCACAGCACAGGGCATTGGAGTTCAGGCCAGCCAATTGCAAAGGCTGACTTGTGAGCAATAGGCATAAAAACATGACAGCACATATCAGACAGCATGGCCACATGCAGACCCATCTAACCCGGGGGATGATGGGTGCAGGGGTGGGCGCCACAACGGGTAGTGGGGGTCTACCAAAGAGGCAGGAGTCATGCCCATGGGGAAGTCACATGACAGGCCATGGTATGAGGAGTCAAAGGACGGAGCAGGGTGTTGGAAGTCCCAGGATGGGGCAAGGTGCGGGGAGTCACAGGACAGGGCATGGAGGGGAGTCACAGGACAGAGTATAGGATGGGGCATAGTGTGAGGAGTCACAGGACAGGGCATGGTGGGAGGAGTCACAGGACAGAGTATAGAATGGGAGTACAGGGCATGGTATTGGGAGTCAAAGGATGGGGCATGGTGGGAGGAGTCACAGGACAGGGCAAGGTGGGAGGAGTCACAGAATGGGACATGGTGGGAGGAGTCACAGGACAGGAGTATAGGATAGGGCATAGTGCGAGGAGTCACCAGACAGGGCATGATGCAGGGAGTCACAGGACAGGGTGTGGTATATGGAGTCACAGGACTGGACATGGTGGGAGGAGTCACAGGAAGAGTATGGAATGGGGGTACAGGGCATGGTATTGGGAGTCAAAGGACGGGGCTTGGTGGGAGGAGCCACTAGACAGGACAGGGAGTAGGTAGTCACAGCTGGGAGTGTGGAATGGGGGGTCACAGGACGGGGCATGGTGGGAGGAGTCAAAGGACAGGGCAAGGTGCTGGGAGTCAAAGGACGAAGCGAGGTGCGGGGACTGAAGTAATGGGTTTGGACAAGGGGCAAAGAGTTGCAGGGCAGAGCAGGGCAGGATGTGGGGAGGGGAGGAATAATGATCGTAAAGGGTCAACTCCAGAAGTGAAAGTCTGCCACCTGCAGGGCCTATCGGGTGGTTGACAAATATTATGCATGAGATTCCATTTTTTAAGAACACTCGCTATATTTCTACCAATTTGGGTATCTTGTACATTTTTCCATGTGATATTGGAAGTAGACTCTGTTAAGGTAGCGGAGTCGTCGCCGGCTGTGCAGCTGGCATGCAGCCCCTGCACTCACCGCAGGGTACACTGAAGGGTTTATTCTACTTCATCGATGTTACGGATACGATTCAATGTGGCCTTACATGGTGATCGCTATCTGATGAAAAATAAACTTCAGTTCATATCCAATTCTTTCTCCTACAAAGATGTGTAGTGAACTCGGCTGTAGAAACTGAGTGCCTGATACTCTCCCAGTTAACTCGTACTTCGCGTTCAGTCTCTGTAAGGACGATTAGTTCTAGTGTTTCGTTCTCTCTACAAAACTAATCCATCGGTTTATAACAACCATTGCGATGCATTATCTTGTATATTTTTCTATGAATATTGCTGATGAGAGGTAGACAAGACCAGGAGTCAGGAGAAAGCTATACACAATGTGGTTGTGCATCTGACCTAGATCGGGCAGATGTGCCCACGACTCTTTTCTATGCTGAAGTCACGAGGCGTTTCTCGAAGTTATTGATGTATGTCACTTTGCCTTTTTCATGTATTTAGCATTATGTATTTTGTCAATGACCCCTTTTATATTATCTTTTCCTTTTCAATTGTTGAACACCGTGCACTCTTGTAACGTTGATATAAAATAATAAACCTGTTGGAATAAGCCCGTTTCAGTTGTTTATTATCCAAGGATGTAAGATGGGGACAGTGGAAAAATGGGAAAAAGCATTAAGAAAATCTGAATGTATCATAAAATGTGAAATGTGTTCTAAATGTTTGGGGCAGTTGGAGAGAAAAAAATCTGAAATCCAACAATCAGAAAATTTACATCCCTGGTTTTTTTTTATCTGAATGCTATTCAGTCACATCTCTGATCTGTTATTATCAGGGTTGCCCAGAGATGCCACTCTGTGACATTGGAAAACAACTGATATACTCTATCCATTGACTGGTAGCAGATATTTTTAGTATTGGAATACTTTCTGGAAATGTTTTGAAATAGGTCAGGGAAAATTGGAATTTCTAGATATACGATTGACAACCTGGCCGACTCTGGCCCGCTAGAAATCTGTGCATAGGCCTATTTATTATCAAACGAAACTAAAATATACTGCATTTCACTATGCCCTTAAAAAAATGTACATGTTTTTTCACTTATTATAGTATTTATTTGGGTAAAAACTCAAGGTTACCCTTTTTGGGAGTCCCTAGTTATATCTATATAGAATAGTAGCTAATGGTGGAGACTCCCTCAATCAGTCATGTCTTTAGCCATTCAATTCTCTTTGTTCTCATTGATCGGTTACACAATCTCGTGTTCAGAAGTTGAAGGGCATTGTCCTCCAATTGTTGTTAGAATCAGGCAGTGTGAGAAGCTAGAAGTAGGTTACATAAACAATGCCTGAGCTAAATAGCCCTTACCCCTTCAAATTAGGACCACTCCTGTCACCTGCAGGTGGGCAGTCCCAGATGGGTGAGTGATAAGTCACTCAATACTAGGACCTAGTAGTGGCCCTTTCTTAAATCCCCTCCCTGAGCTGTGTATGACAGCAGGAGTGGCGGTGGTCATCACCTATAGCCCATATTCAAAGATGCCATTTTCCCTACTTTTGTAGGATTTCCTACTCTTTGGTTATTTTGGATTGAGCAATTAAATTTACCTACACAACTTAGATATCTGTTTTAATGTATTTTTATGTTGGTTTCAAGCTATTCAAATATAAATTCAATGTAAGGTCTCTATTCCTAAAGGTTATTTTCTTCCTAGTTGCTTCTAGAGAAAAGGTAGGAAAACTGTTTCCTACTTTTCCTACATTTTCATCAGTTGGGAGTGGCATCTCTGCATATTACAGTCCTCTGGTATTAGGAGGGCTTTTAGTTTACTGAGGGACAACCATCGCTCATGCATGAGCGGAACTTTGTAGCTAATTTGCTTCTTGTTAATCTATCAGATTCAGGCCAAGTGGAGCGATTGTTCTGAGACAGTGCATCCATCTATTCCTCCTGGTCACTGGTTTTGGCCAACTGGGATTCCGGGGCTGTTTTTATCAGGGTACCAACCCAAAATCCATTTCCAAATTTTTCCCTGTCACACTGAGCAATTTAAAAGCCTTCACTTGCAGAAAAAGATTTGGACCCAATAACACAAAGTCAAATCTTCTCAGAATCAGGAATTTGAGAACCTGGCCAAATGAAATTCCCTGTGTTTTGGTAAAATTTGCAAATTCCCTATGTTTTCCTTGTCCCTGTTTATGAATTGAACCAAATAAAATTGCTGCTCTCTAGGTGCCCGCAACACATAAAATTCCAAACGTCCTTTCTAGTTTGCCATAACATTTATTGGTCCTTCTCAACACTAACATTCATCAACATTGTCATTCAGTAAAAAACGTACATATCTGTACATCTGCAACAAACCATTCAGTGTACACGTGCAAGAATTATACAAAATACTAAAATGATAAAACATTTTATAAAACAGTGCATGAATCTGCAACAAATGTCTCTTTCAAATTTCGTAAGAAATCACATGCCAAACCTCTAGGACCTTAATGTCACAGGCAAGGTTAGGCTGCCTTAATAGAGCACCCAGACGTCGCCCCTATGACGTCATCCCTGTTACGTTGCCCCTGTGACGTCGCCCCTGTATCATCACCCCTGTGATGTGTCCCCTCTGAAGTCACCCCTTAGACATCACCCTTCTGACATCACCCCTCTGACGTCGCCCCTCTGACGTCACCCCTCTTACGGCGCCCCTCTGATATGCCCTTCTGATGTCATCCCTCATATGTCACCCACCTGACGTCACCCATCTGACACCACCCCTCTGATGTCACCCCTCTGACGTCACCCCTCTGACGTCGGCCCTCTGAAGTCCCCCCTCTGACGTCACCCCTCTAATGTCGTCCCTCTGAAGTCCCCCCTCTGACGTCTCCCCCTGACGTCTCCCCCCTGACGTCGCCCCCCTGACGTCGCCCCTCTGACGTCGCCCCTCTGACGTCGCCACTCTGACGTCGCCCCTCTGACGTCGCCCCTCTGACGTCGCCCCTATGACGTCGCCCCTCTGACGTCGCCCCTCTGACGTCGCCCCTCTGACGTCAGCCCTATGACGTCACCCCTCTGCCATCACCCCTCTGACGTCGCCCCTCTGACGTCGCTCCTCTGACGTTGCTCCTCTGTCACCCCTCTGATGTTGCTCCTCTGACGCCGCCCCTCTGAAATCACCCCTCTGACGTCATCCCTCTGCTGTCGCCCCTCTGCCGTCGCCCCTATGACGTCGCCCCTCTAACATCTCCCCTCGGACATTGTCCGTCTAACCTTATCCCTCTGACGTCACCCCTCTGACATCATTCTTCTGACATCATCCCTCTGATGTCGCCCCTCTGACGTTGCCCCTCTGACATCACCCCTTTGACGTCTCCCCTCTGACATCATCCCTCTGAAGTCGCCCCTCTGACATCTCCCAGCCCTACTGGCCCTTCTTGGACTTGGGCCTGAGGTTATAGCGGCCGGGGCTGGTTCCTGTTGAGGCCCGGTTGTCCTGCATCGCGTACCAAGACTGGAGGAGGAGCAGGCCGGGGACCACCACCCAGAGGCCGTTAAAGAAGACGAGGTAGACCCAGAGCAGGAGCCAGTCGTTAGTGACGAGCGAGGGCGATCCAACCAGCCAGTCGGGGCAGAAGGTCATCCAGCCTGCGGGCAGAAACGAGAAGGCTTAACTGCAGGGGAAAACGGGCAAGGATGCAACACAGCGATAATCGTGGTGGACTAAGAGCTCAAAAACACATTTAAAGCCCTTCCTTGAATTGAATTGAATTCTGTTTAAAAAGTTTTAGATTCAGATTAAAATGATATAGATCTGCCAGGGATATTCCTAGAAAAACATTTCGAGTATCAAAAGCCCCTGGAGCCTAGGTTTAAGGGGGGCCATTCCCCATAATCGGAGGGGCTTTTTCTCTATTTTCTTTCATTTATGTATCATTATTGATGCGGGAATGGCCCCCTCCAATGTGCTACAATGCGGGAATTAAACTATTAATGCGGGAATCCCGCATCCCGCACCCCTAGGGAGAACCCTGAGATTCTGCTATTGAATGGCAATTTTTCATTTCTCTAGCAAAAAAAGTATATCATTTCACATGCAGAGTATTACTCACCTCCATACAGCTCACACACACAGAGCACGATCTGGATGAAGTGTCGATAGGAGTCCCGGCGACAGATGTTAACAATCAGCAGGATGCAGAGAGGGCCGTCCACTAAGACTGTGAGCAGTTCCAGTGACACAACGGTTGGGTCTGATCTCAGCCAGCGGGTGTCTGCCCGTCCGTATTCCTTCCCTGCAAAAGAATAACAAATCAATGTTTGTTGGGGTAGTTTAACGTCCGGCCAACCCTTATGGGTTACAAATCAATGAACTATAGATATGCGAGTCCTCTCCAGGCATATAATAAACCATTAAACATGTAAACTTAGAAGTCATTAAATTATCTTTATTCTCCATCTGATAATTGTTGCATATCTGCAATAATTTATTTTTTTCAGAGACACTGAAAGAAATGTGATTATTTTTTTAGGAAATTCTAGAGAAGTTCAATCTTTTTCATACTCCATATATTTTACCATTAAAATTAAAAAGTTAAGACTCTTGTAGTATATTTCTTTAGTTATCAAGTTATTGCCATTCGTTCCCTTAAGCAAAAACTGAGAGCACTCTTAGGTATCTGTTTGCTGTCTGAGGAGGAAAGAATTATGTTTACCACATAGGTATTTGTTTGAAGGTAATCTAGCACAAAAATCAAAGTGTAATTAATGTCGTGTAAAACCAATTTATCATTTTCAGAAATATAGGTTGTTGGGGATAGTGAAAAAGTAGCAAATAGCAGTAAGAAAATCTTATTGTACACTTAAATGTTGTGAAATGTGTTCTAAGTATCAAATCTTGAAAAAAAGTTCGTTGTGGTCCTGGAGCTTAAAATTTGGAAATTGACAAAAATTGGAAAACTTACATGCCTACATTTGTGTCTTGTAAAACCAATTTAGCATTGTTTGTACATCAAGCACTAATGATTTCTTATAAACTCAACATCCACAGGCAGCTCTGAAGATCAAATCTACATGTCCTGGTTAGGGTTACAATTCTTATCTTCTTATTACTGGAATCTTTACGTCATGAATGAAAATACTCAGATAATGGTTGGCAATGTCTGAAATTAAGGTATATTTTGATACACACAACAACTGCAGAGTGCCAAAAAGTATGCACCTGGCCACAAAATCATACATCTTGTCTTCATTTAGGCAGTTAATGTACATAGGAAAAGAGCTGCACGTCCAGATGCACAGCATAAAAAAAATCATGCATCCAACATCAAAATCATGCACCTCGGGTGCAGGGTGTGCCTTTAATTTCGGACACTGGTTGGTCACAAATACTCATTCATACAACAATGCAAAAGCCTCAGTAACCTTACGCACTGTCCTCTTCTAAGCGGTAATATTCTTGCCAAGCACTCACAAGCTATGTACATGATTTGTGTCCTCACAAATCAAACACAAAATAGTTGGCTCAAGAACAAAACAGATTGCTGCGAATGAATAAAATAGTGGCAGCCAACAAATAGATCATTAATAGTGATAGACAAACACTAACATAACAGGGGACCACAAATACTAACACAGTGGTGAGCTACTTATACTCACAGAGCAAAGCGGTCCAGTGGTCAGAAGTCTCCACCGTGCCTGTCAGCGACAGCACCACAAATGGACCTTCCTGGGAATAAAACATCAGTAGTGCATCAGCTTGTTCAGCAAGTTTTGACTCTTTTGTAAATTGTTCTAAGGACAGTGAGATTTAACATGTGATAAATTATATACATGTATAAGATTGTGTGGAGTTCAGAATACTCATGAACAATACTTACAACCAAAAAGTGTATCATGGCATCCCAGAGTAACCATCCCACGACCCACAGGTCCTCCTGCGGCAGTCTGAAGTGAGCGCTCAGCCGCCGGGCCAGGATGAGGCTGATGAGGGCCATAACTGCGGTGGACAGCAGCGAGCCCAGGGCCACGGGTGTCAGCAGTTCAGCAAGCCCCATAGTGAGTCAGATCTGCAACGGGGGAAAAAGTGACAAATAACTAGGTTGTTTCTTGATGTATTATGTTCATGCTACTCAAGATCAATTTACCTAAATACTTGTGAGTCTGGCGGTATTTGATAGCCGAGTGCATGCCAAAAACTGAAATTAAGAATGTAACATATCAGAAGGGGAATAGACCCTTAAAATTGACAGTGCGACATGGTTATTTCTTAAATTCAACACGGCGACACAGCCGTTTTTTAAATTCGACATGCGACATTGCAACTAAGGGACAAATGACATTGCTATTTTCTTAAATTCGACATGCGACAGGGGCTTTAAAAAGATAGTGACATGGGACATGGTTATTTCTTAAATTCGACACGTGACATGTGTCTAATCTCTGATATAGTGACAGGCAACATGGCTATTTTTTAAATTCGACACGCGACGTTGGAACCCCCCATCTATACCCCCATCAGATGCAGAGTCCTAAAAATGTGTGTACCCAACCACTACTATCAGAAAATCAGTAGACAGTAGTAGCATTTTCTTGATCAAATTAGAATTTTTTGAATGGGGTTTTCGGGCTGCGACATTCCATTGGCCCAGGTATAAACGCCACTCGTCGCCTGGTTCCGCACCTAGGTAACCACCCTCGAACTCACTTGAACCATATAGCCACCATTCCTCACGGACTCAGAATCTTTTCTTTTTACTGTTTGGTTAGGTTCTAGGTTCACCCCAGGGCCCGATGGCTCATAATAGTCTTAATTACGTCGAACGTACTTAATTAAGTTAGGTAATTAGTGCTAATCATAATTACCAGAAACGGCTTGTAACTCCCCCAAGAACATATGAAACAAGCAATTTGATTGGTTTAACCTTAATCCGATCTGCCTTAATCATGATTAGCGGCCAAATATTTAATCTAACTACATAGGTAAATTAAGTTGAAGCCTTTGAAGGCTTCAGACCCCGAAGGGTCCAGTGGGGGAACCAGGCAACAACCCCAGAACCAGAGAGGGCAGAAGGAGAGCGCCGCACGGTCTCGCTTGGGGACACCACCCTGCCCTCAAAGAGAGCCCGTTCGCGTGCGGTCTCGCTTAGGGACACCACACTGCCCTCAAAGAGAGCCCGTTCACCCAGTGTGGAGGCCGCCGTACCAAGGCCCCCTGGATATGGAAGGGTACCACCGCAGAAGCAAAAGCCGATACCCTCAACGAGAGCCCGCTCACCTAGTGCAGGGGCCACCAGACCAGGTCCCCCTGCAGGTGGAGGGGCGCCAGCCAAACGCGGGAAGCAAGACTGCCCCATCGGCCGACGCTGTGCCTACCAGAGTCACCTTCGTCGCCATGTGTTGCTGTCGCACCTGCCCTTCTTCATCCAGCCAGAGACAGCATGCTGGGGCTGCTACACCCAGTGCGCACGAGTTGGCAACCTGAGGAAACATCTCCGGGAGTGCCCCAAAGCCAGGCCCTTCGATGACAGGGCACTGGAGCAGTACGTCCGGCTGTGTGCGGCCCTGCTTGATGAAGTCGCCGAGCAGATGGGTAAGAGGCGGAGGGACCTGTGTGACCTGGCCCTGGAGAGAGGGCTGGTGGCCAACGGCCTCACAGTGTCACCGCTCCAGGAGGCGCTGATGGACTACTACGACCGGTCCATGGACACCGCCAGTGGGGCCGCTCGGGTGATGAGTCCCCCCAGCAGCGAGGGCTGCCTCCTCCATTGGAAGCTGATGGCGTTGCTGATGTCCATTTGCGGCGACCGAGGCCAGGCCAGGATCAGGACCTGGACCCGGAGGGCGGGCCCAACCCGGAGACCAATCCCTGCAGGGACCGACTCCCACTGTCATCTTCGGGAGTTGTGTCGGCGGCTCGGTGGGAGCCATGCCGTCGAGCAGGGGCGGGACCACCTGTCCTCCTTGATGGTGGTGAACGTTGACTGCTTCCCCAGGGACTGGGGCCGTCAAGACCTCGAGATCCCTGGGCTGCGCGTTGTCAACGCCGTGGGGCTCCATCCGACCCGGGTCCCAAGGGAGGCCAACAAGGTCAACGATGTGCTCGCTTCAGCCAAGTGAGCCATACGGAGGGGCGCCGTGGCCGTCGGAGAGGTGGGGATCGACCTCTACCATCGGGACTCCGAGGATGTGGCCCTCATGCAGCAGGCAGCACTGGCCAACCTGTCGGCCTTCGCCGCCGCCAAGGGGCTGCCCCTCGTCATCCACTCCCGGGATCGGAAGCAGAACCAGGAGGCTGGTGCAATGTGCCGGGAGGTGCTGCAGCAGTCTGTACCCCGCACACAGAAGATCCAGCTGCACTGCTTCGACAGTGGGTTAGACGAGCAGCGCCGATGGGAGGAGGCCTTCCCCCAGGCCATGTTCAGCATCTCAGGAAAACTCCTGAGGGCTGACCGTCACCCGGAACTGGACCAGGTGGTGCAGGGCCTCCAGCTGGACAAGCTCCTCCTGGAGACCGACAGCCCGCACCTCTGCCCGCGAGGGGTCCGACCCAACCAGCATGGGCCGACTTCCATCCGCCAGGTGGCAGACCGAGTGGGAGAGCTTCAGGGAATCCCATCCAGCCTCATCTTGGAGATTTCCTCGAAGAACGCCCAGAAGTTCTTCGGGCTGTAGGTCAGGCCGACCTACCCCTTGTATATAGTAGCGCTTAGAACTGTAAATACACCTGTAGTTGCCATGCCATGGGCACCAAGTGAGATGTTGACCTCAAACCAGCCCCGTCTGACAGGGACGGCCCTCCCACTGATGGAGGGGGCCCTCCTAAAAAATGGAACGGGGAGGAGTGTAGCCGACGCGTCCTCGGCGAACTTCGGCGAGCTTCGGCGGTCTCCCCGCGCATGCGCGGTGTGGGGAACGCGTCGTTTGCCGGAAATTTGAACCAGAACCCTGCTACCTACGAGACCGACTGCCCGCACGACAGCTTCAGCCTCACCAGGACAGGTTTCATCTACAAGAACTCCTCAGTAAGTACAGATATTTGCTTACAGTTACTAGTTCACTATTAACTATTTATTTAATTATTATCCTCTCAATTATTCATCGTACACTAACTTATTATCAACACCCCTCCAGGGGCGACGGCTAGTATTATATGAGTAAAGATTATATCCTGATTATATCATATAATAGGTAATGTAACCCATTATCACATGATTAAGAACACATATTTCAATCTTAAAATTTAGTTGCCATGGTAACCATGGGACTTGAAAATTGTTATCTAAATTTCCTGAAAAACAACATTTCAAAATGTGGAATAACAAGTTAAACATTGATTTTACTAATTTTTAGAGAAGAAAAAATTGAATCAGGAATTTCAGAACCTGGCCAAATAAAATTCCCTGTGTTTTGGTAAAATTTGCGAATTCCCTGTGTTTTCCTTGTCTGTGAAGTTTTGTTGTTGTCATGATTTTCCCTGTTTCCCTGTGTGGTTGGTACCCTGACTAGGACCCAAACTTCGATAGGCATAACGTTACGTTACCGTCACAGTCACTGGCGTCATTCATACGTCTTCGTACACTGTCACTCACTGCTCACCGTGAAGAAGGATCTAGCAAAGATTCAAGTTTTAACAGACTTACAGAGCTTCACGGCGCAGTCTACAACCTCCATTCTTAATCTTAACCTTCGTATTACTACAATACATACCTTTAATAGTATCTTGGAACGCAAAGATCTCCCGATCGTACAAACTGACCTTGGTCCTTTCGAATCTAGCGCCAGACTGGCCAAACAGATACCAAACTGTGGTGAAGAACGAGAGCCAACTCTGCTTCAAAATCCAAAGTATGTAAGCTCGACGTTCATTGGTCGATCCCGATACATCGTGTTGTGGTATTTGAGATAAATATGCGATCAAATCGACAAAAACTAATAAAAGTCGCACTTCATTGGACATATACAAACATTTCTGTTTTTTTCGTACCGTTTTTGGAGACAAAAACTTTGACAAATTTTACGAAAGTTCGTTCGAATCCTTCGTAATAGTTTGACCTAGTTAAACTGACCAATCAGAAGCCGTCTGGTCAGACGCCCGTCATGAGGAGGCCGGCATTTTGAAAATTTTCGATCCAAATTTTAACAAGAAATCCTGGGATATACGGCTTCAAAATGGCTTCCGAGAATGCGGTGAAGGGGAGGGAACATATGTTTAAGAATAAAGGAAAAGATGCCGAGGTAAGTGGCCAGATCCGCTTTTTCTAGAGGTGTCAAATCCCTGCCAACAATGGGGTTGGTGGTGCAAGGTTGAAGGTGTGATGTAGAACATGCGTCGGGAAGTGTTTCTCAGAAACCTCATCAAAACCCCTGTCCAGAATGAATGGATTCTGCCTTGTTCAACCCACCACTATCACATTAATGATTAAAGCATGTTTTGTGTCACTTTGTAAATTATGTGTTTGCTAAGTGTGTGGGATGTAAAATTGGTTGTGCCTTGTGCCAGTCGTGGCATGGTTTCGTTCCCTTTCCCAAGGCACTGACACTCAGTCAGTGACAGCTCACTTTGAGTTTGACAGGGATGTTAAGTTTTCAGATTTTAGTCTAGTTTCAGATGTTTTTAACATCACAACCTCAAATTGAATTCCCTACATGAGCATTTTAGGATTATGCTAAGTTTTCTCTCTGGGGTTTCAGATATTTTCATCAGCCCTGACTTACAAAGTTACATCCTCGCTTTGAGTTTGACAAGTCAGGTTCAGTGAAGAACTGGCATGGACCCAACGACAACGTGACTCAAGCATTCTGCGTCATAATCCCACCCCATTATATCATGTCAGGGTTTGATTAAAGGCCAAGTGTACCTCATTATGATAAAGCAATGTTGCTCTTTTGATGAGTGATCACTCATGTAGGCTAGTCTAGACTAGTAGTCTAGACTCGTACTCGTAGAGCTAGCTTAATGAGTAATGTGACACTAGGCCTATTTATGTCTCACGTTGTTGAAACGTCAGTGTAACTTCACTTTTTAACAAGATAGTTTTGAGATACTTTGCATCGAGTTAGTCGGGGGATGGGGTGTAGTCAGGGGGTGTTAGTTATAGTGTTGTCAGTTGAGAGGTTAGTCTGGGGGTTATAGATCTATCCATTTCTCATTATAAATTATGAACATTAAAAGTTTTGTCTTTTAGTATTTTGTATAATCTTGATTCGATATGATTCAAGAATAAGGTTGTATAATCTTAAAATTGAAACCAAGATTATCTACTAATTTAAGATTTGTATGGGTCCACGTCTGACAATTATTGTAAATGATAAATTTGCTCTTAGATCTATTACCATCATTGCCTCCCTCACTTCACTTGTATTTTTCAGAGTACTAAGTTAAATAAAATGAAGTACAAACAAATTAGAAATTTGTATTTTCATGAAGAGAACCATTTAAACCACCTTTAATGTTGTTAGAAACACGAGGTTAGAGAATTTTTCAAAATGGATATCTTGATCTGTCCATTGATATATGAACCATGACTCAATATCTGTAGTTTAGATAAATTTTGGGATATTAAAAGTGTTGATTTAGATAAAGTAAATACCCAATGGGACATCTCCTTGGAGGTCTTTTCATGATTATGTAATAGCACCAGTCAGGCTGAGGTGATATCAAAGCCGTGTGTGAGTTTCCTGCGACGAGGGACAAGCAGTGTGAATGTATTACAAAACAAACTATTATGCAAGAAGTATCCAGGTCATGAAAGGACTGTAAGGATACACACAGATATTACCACACATACAGTAAATGTCTATGCCCGCACTTAAGGTCGCGTACAAAGGTGTGCCTTGTGTTGCAAACATATCAACATAATATTTTGTTTTTGCCACATATACTTTCATATAATGAAAAATTACAAATTCATAACGATTCACCACTGAATTAATTTGTATTTGCAATATTTGTACTTAAATATGTTAACTACAATGAAGCTACTCTCGCAGTTTCATCCCCAGCTCCTTGCTGGGAATCCAATCGGGTGGGAGAATGGCGAGAGTCACTCAGCAGGTGTTGAAATAGCATGGTCCTGGGGGCCCGAGCCCCTGAGAAAATCTGTCGTGCCCCCAGACTGTCTTATTAAGGGGTCCCACCGGCCCCTAGAAAATCCAATATATTGGCAAAAAAAGAACATTCGGGCCATTTCAAAGGTGGTTCGGGCCCCGACCTTTTTAAGTAAAGGGTCCTGGGTGGTCCCTGAAAGCCTGGACTTTATTTCGACCCTTGGACTAGAAATACCCTCAAATGCCTTTAAAAAAAAGTCTGTAGGGTCGGAGCAAAATTGTACTTGTAGGGTCAGGCGGGGAACTGGAACACAACAATGTTAATTTTCTTGGCCTCATCAGTGGACAACATTGGAGGCCACCATCAAATCAAGTTCAGCTGGTGGAATCAGGGTAATAACCACACGAGGAAAACAGGGTAAATGGACAAAAAAGATCCTTGACAGGGAAAACACAGGAAATATTGAATTGTTGCCAAACCACAGGGAAATTCATTTGGCAAGGTTCTGAAATTCCCAATTCTCAAGATATTAGGGATTCAACTTTTTGTTGTTAGGTTGTCTAAATTTTTTCTTCAGACAGAACCTTTTAGATTTGAACAACTTGCTTGATATGACACAGGGAAAAATTGCAGTGGGACAAGGAAATCTCAGGGAAATGCAGGGAATCTGAAAATGGAATTTGGGTTGGGACCCTGAAAAAAGACGACCACTCAGTGAGGTGGGGTGGTGGGTTGGGACTTTTTTTTTTCTTTCGCCCTTTTTTTCCCAGTAAATATAAAAACAGTATAATAATATATAACTTTCAAATTCTAGTGTTGTCAACCATCCTTGAAAATTACGTTCACCTCTATGATTTCTGGGCCTGAAAAGAACAATGTCATGTCAGTGCTTCAGGGTATCAGATCTGTATTTCCTTAAAATATTCACGAAGACTTTTTCCATACTTAAACCCACAAAACCTCCAGGGTTAGAATGAAAACGGAAAATTCTGGCTCAAAGTAAAATTACTCTTTTTAGACATAAAATATGGGCAATTTTCGAGGGGGGCTATGCCCCCACATCCCAAATATATGCATAAAAAGAAATTCTACAGTACAAAGCAACTTTTTTTTGGCAATGATCTCATAGTGGGTCTAATCTTTGTTTGTGTTTTTGTTCTTGTGTAGGACGTGGCTAGTGTGTGAGTGCAATCGTTGCTACCGCTTAATTCTTGTGTTTTGTTCTTATTTGTTTCTAATTATCAGTAAGCGCAACAATTAAACTTGTCTTTTATTTTGCAGGAAATGCGAAGAAGGCGTACTGAAGTGACAGTTGAACTTAGGAAAGTGAGTACTTTTGTCTATTATGAACAAAAGCTGCCAACGTTATTATGAAACATTCTAGAGAATATAGAAAATATAATTGTAGGAAAGTTGAAAAGGCAATTTTTTTTCTTTTTCTTTTTCTTTGGCGGTAGCTTCGCCTCGTTCACCTTAAAAGGCAAAAAATATAGCATGGTCTTGTTTCATCAAATGATTGCGATAATACTCAGTGACATCTACCTATACTAATAGCAGTAGATATAAAGTGTATTCCATGATGTCAGTCTGGTAAAAGAACCCAGAAGGGTTGACCGGACGTTAAACTAACCCACAAACAAAGTATTCCATGAGTTTGTTTGTTCGGGTGGTTTAACATCCGGTATCATAATCTGTACTTGTCTTTACGTGCTGCTGAAAAAAACACCTCAAAGATATAAAGTGCAGAGATATTGACTCATTTATTGATTGCGTTTCAGAATAAACGTGATGAGCATATTTTAAAACGTAGAAATGTCCCTCAACAAGATAGCACGGATTCCGAGGACAGCGAGAAGCCATTGACACAGTCCCTTCAGTCGTTAGTGGAGAACGCCGCCAGCGACCAACCAGCTGTTCAACTTAGTGCGGTACAAGCCGCTAGGTACTGTCTTCATCCCCCTTCCACCCATAAATTTGTTTTTATATGTGATATACATGTACATGCAAACGTATACAAACGGTTTTTGAAATAGAACAGGCTTCTAGACTCACAATCTCTTTGTAACGTGCCCTCAGATGACTTTGTTTCAAAAAATTAACTCATATACATTTCCTACATGTCCACGTTTTCACGCTTGTTACCTTAAAGAATTAAGATAGAGCCCTATATATATATGTGAATTATTAAACTTCAGTTCAGTATGATGACAATATTTGATAAAACCATTTTCTTGTTTGTATGTCTAAATGGAATAAAGAAAAGTGTTTTTAGATGGTTTAAAATGCTCTTTCATGAATTCAATTTTAAAATAAAACTTATTTTCTTATAATGTTCTTCTCTTTGCAGGAAATTATTGTCTAGTGATCGTAATCCCCCTATAGACGAACTGATCCAATCCGGTATTCTTCCAATTTTAGTCCACTGTTTAGCCCGTGATGACACGTGAGTATTCCTCTTTATCGCTTCCCAGAATGAGCTCATTTCACTTTTTGAACTTCAGTTACTGAAGACGTATTAATAATTTTTACACTGTACATATTTTGGTGCATTTCACGCACCACTATAAATGCGCAAAATATGATGTGAGTGAAATTTATTTATATTATAGAACAAACAGAAATATCTATCAAATTTGCGAAATTATGAATGCACGGAAATTCTAATCATTGATTGATGCGTGAAGATTTAGCAGTGCAAGAATATATACGTTCACAGTATATTACAGTTCAACTACACATACCACTAACTAAAAAAGAAAAAATCAGTTTTAAAGTCTTTTACTATGGAATAGAAATCCATTATTGTGGAGCTGTGTTGCTTCCAAGTATCCTTTAACCCTTTGCCTTCGTTGTTATGTTGTGTGTTGGCGTTCAGTCCATATATAATACCTTCTAAAACCTTTGTCTTGCAGACCCTCATTACAGTTTGAAGCAGCTTGGGCGTTAACGAACATTGCGTCAGGCACGTCGGCCCAAACACAAGCGGTGGTGCAGGCGGGCGCTGTGCCCTGGTTCCTTAAACTTCTCGAATCTTTTCACCAGAACGTCTGTGAACAGGCTGTGTGGGCGCTGGGCAACATCATCGGTAAGACCAGTGTTTGAAACTAATGCCTTCCTGTCGCCCATTGGCCGATAATTTTGGATCAGGGGCAACAGTTTTCGGGGAAAGCACATTAATTTTAGAATTGGCCCAGTTGGCCGAACAAAAAAATTCTCATTAAAACATGAATGCTAGGCCTATCCGCACTGTTGGCTGACACCCTAAAAAGTTAGTATCGACCATTGTAAGAGTCTACATCAGTGCCAGCCCATGTTTCATTTTACTACCCAGAAAGAAAATATGTTGCCTCATCTAAGCTATAACTCTCACATGTGTGGGTACTCGTAAAACTCGTACTTTTATATCATAATGTAGGATCTTAAGTGTAGGCACCTGATAAGCTTTGCAGATAAGTACACTCACTTTGCGGCTAGCAATATACATGTATTGATTGTGTGTAAGTTTTTTGGTCATCACTTCGTGCCCTGCCTGTTCACACTATGCCGTTGGTTGTCTCGCTGACAGGTGACGGCCCACAATGTCGAGACCTGGTGATCCGAATGGGCGTCGTCAAGCCTCTACTCACCTTCATCAACCCCAACATCCCCATATCCTTCTTACGAAACGTGACCTGGGTCATCGTCAACCTGTGTCGCAACAAGGACCCACCCCCGCCCATCGAGACTATTCAAGAGATCCTGCCCGCCCTCTGCATATTGATACACCACACCGACATCAACGTAAGTCGCAACGCACAACAGGCACTTGTGGCTCTAGTCTAGTCAACTGACTCATAGACTCTGAATCTTCCTCTTGGCGAATTGATTATTCCAATTAAAAACAAAAAACAAACAAATTATGAGTCAGTCAAGGTTAGAGATATTGGTGAAGCCAGCTTTGTAGGGCTCAACTTTAGAGTTCACAATTTTCACCTTGGTGTACTGTAACTAATACATCCCAGATATAAAAGTGTATTTGCCTAACACTAACTTATCAAATGATAAGATGACAAATTTACTCTCCCTGCTCCTTGTGATGGTTTTTCCTGCCCCTCTTGTAACCGCTTTGCTGATCCTTGTGTACTGCGTGTTTGCAGATTCTGGTGGACACCGTGTGGGCGCTCTCGTATCTGACGGACGGAGGCAATGACCAAATACAGATGGTGATCGACTCGGGTGTCGTGCCGAAACTCGTGCCACTGCTCAGCCACCAGGAGGTCAAAGTACAGGTGAGCGGAAAAACTATTTCAGTCAGAAGATGATCTGAACTCGCAATGGTTCTCATTCCATTTGATAGGGCAAAAATAAGAATATTAAGATCATAAGATGTATTTCAACAGTGGTCAAAACTAACTTTGTAGGCTGCCGACCATCAGGGCCAATGGAGCTAATATTCACATATAAAATCTGAATTATTATTATTATTTTATTTTTTTTGCCAGACGCCCTAAGCCACGTTCACGATATTAAATCTGAAAATTCGTCGGCCAACCCAGCCAATTTAAATGTACTTTCCCTGAAAATTGTCGGCCATGATACAAAATTATTGGCCATTGGCCCACAGATGTTTCGAACACTGTATGATACAAGAGTGCATGGGCAGGCAGTGTCAGAAATAATGGTTATATTTTATGCATCCAACGGGTGCAAAGGTTCTAAAAGTATGCACCCGGAGACTTTCTATTTGTACATTACTATAAAAAGCTATGTAAAAAGGTTAAAAAAGCATGCACCATTGGGGTGCATAATTTTGAAAATCATGTACCCTGTCTCAGAATCATGCACCTCAGGGGGGACACAGTCGGGAGACCCCCCTGTCTATCTTGTAGGGAGTTATTCACATGTTCCTCTTTTCGTTCCCCAGATGGCGGCTCTGCGAGCAGTGGGAAACATCGTCACGGGGTCCGATGACCAAACGCAGGTAGTCCTCAACTGTGGTGCACTCGCACACTTCCCTGCTCTTCTGACACATACAAAGGAAAAGATCAACAAGGTAGGCAAATTCAAACCTCCATGGGTATTCTTTTTGATTTTGAGACTTTCTAACTGCTTTATCCAGGGACTTTTTGTTTTTAAGCACAAATGGATGACAAACATTTCTAATGTCCTAAAATCAGGGTCCTCATGGCACAGGGAAAATGGCAAAGAGAAATCCCTGATAGGGAAAACTCAGGGAATTTTGCAGATTTTCCCAAAACAAAGGGAATTTTATATGCCAAAACACAGGGAATTTCACTTAGCCAGGTTCTGGAATTCATGATTCTCAAAATAGTAAGGATTTGACTTCTCTTTATTGGGTCGTCCAGATTTTTCTGCATGCAAAGGATTTTGAATTTGAACAACTTGCTGGATATGACATAGGGAAAAATTACCATAAGACAGGGAAATTTCAGGGAAAACGGGGATTTTGAATATGAAATTTGAGTGGGGACCCTCTACAACAATCCTAAGACATAAATTTTGTTCATTAGCCTGATGTTAATTTCAAACCAGATACTGCAGAAACCCTTACTCTAAATAAGCCCATGTCCCCCGTCCCATTTCAGGAAGCGGTGTGGTTCTTGTCCAACATCACAGCCGGGAACCAGCAGCAGGTCCAGGCAGTCATAGACGCCGGCCTCATTCCCATGATCATCCACCACTTGTCACGGGTAAGTCACGCTTTCACGGAGAAATACATGGCCAGGTTAGGAAAATTGGCATGTCCACATATCAAAGACCAGAAAATATATGTGGACAACCAGAAAATGATTCTAGTCATATCCATGAAAACCAAATGTTCTGTTGTCAATTATCAAAATGATTACTGGCAAAAAAAATTTCTTGTCTAAATATCTAGAATTCTGTTTAAAATAAGGACACATAAAAGATGTATGTGGACGACTAGATTCTGGCCACTGGTTGTCCTTGAACAACCAGAATTTTGAAGGAATTTTCATAACTTGGTGTACCATAAAAAAAAGTCGAAATTTTAGCGGAAAATCTGCTGTTGAATACCCGAATGGGTTGGCCGGACGTTAAACGATCTCATTAAACAAAGTACGCTGAATTCCCACACTGTGAATCTAACCGTTACTGGGTGTGTTTTCAGGGTGACTTCCAGACGCAGAAGGAAGCAGCGTGGGCCATCAGTAACCTGACCATCTCGGGGCGCAAGGACCAGGTGGCCTACGTGGTGCAGCAGCAGGTCATCCCGCCCTTCTGCAACCTGCTCAACGTCAAGGACGCCCAGGTCATCCAAGTCGTGCTCGACGGCATCTACAACATCCTCAAGATGGCCGGCGAGGACATGGAGACCATCGCCAACATGATTGAGGAGTGCGGAGGTAAGGGATCATGCAGAGATGCCATTTTTCCTACTTCGGTAGGATTTCCTACATTTTGGTGATTTAAGAGAGTAAAACTGATCTTTCCTACATCACTTTAATGCCTGCTTTAAAGTACTTGTGTTAGATTAAAGCTATTCAAGTACAAATTAAGTGTCAGATCTCTATTCTTAAAGGTTATTTCCCTCCAAGTTGCCTCTATAACAAAAAGTAGGAAAAGTGTTTCCCACATTTCTTACTTTTTCATCAGTTGGGAGTGGCATCTTTGAGGGAAGCAGGATGCAGAGGACTGAAAAATATGTATTCTCTTGTTGAACTGAGTATAATCTCCAAACATGTAATTTTCATATTGCATACATCTTTAGAATCTTTATTAAAAGTGTTTCATTTTGTGACTTTGCAGGTTTAGATAAGATTGAAGTACTACAACATCACGAGAATGAAGAAATTTACAAACTAGCTTATGAAATCATCGACAACTACTTCTCCGGTGATGTAAGTTGATTCTCTCCACATAACTTGATCCTTTGTTAATTGTTTAAAGGGACACAAAACCAATATAATTAACAAAATTTTCAAAACTCAGATAATTATAGAAATATGTTAAGATGAGTCTAGTTAAGGTCAGTGCTAAAGTATTAGTTGTGAAAACTAGCTCGAACCCAAGTGGAATTCCACAATTCCATGTTTCAATTTCTCTGTAAACAAACCCCATTTTTGTGGATCCACATTTATTGAATTAAGGGATTCACTCTGCAGTGAAATATTATAAATTTTATGAAATATGAGCTTTTCTCAAATGATATTGACTTTTGTAACACGTTTACCATGGTTTAACATGAAAACCTGGAATACATGCTTGATATTATTTTCATTTTCTAACAAAAAAATCTTTAGTTCGGTATGCATTGATTTGAGAGAGGATTCCCACATGGTTAATAATGTTTTCTGTTGCCAGTTGGACGAGGAGACAAGTCTGGCCCCGCAACCAACCAACCAAGGCTTCCAGTTCGACCCCAATGCCGAGATCCCCAGCGACGGCTTCAAGTTCTAGTGGCAGCCCGCCCCGCCTGGCCTCGGCCACCACAGCAGTGACGAGTGACAACAAGTGTGTGGGAGGCAGTGCGAGGCCACTGACTGACCCCCTGCGGGTCAGAATACCACATACTACAGGACGCATAACACAGCCCGGGTATGGACGGCGTGGTCCTAACCGGCCCCGCCAACGCCGCCCGGCATAAACCCCCCACTCAGACAAAAGACTGAACCAGACTTCTGCCGGTGTGTATCTTTACAAAAAAGGGGGCATTTATTAAAATGTTCTGAGCACAAGGATGAGGTGACAGCTTTGACCGTTCAACTGGACCGTGTGGATGGTGACTTAGAGATGGTGACAGCACCGCCGGGCTGTTGTGGTGACGACAGCGCCGGGCGGGCGGCAGGACACCACGGCCAGGCACATCACACACATACCGTGTGACCACGGCCACCCAACACACCTCGTAAACGATCAACGAGCCTGGTGAACACGGCCCGTAAGGAGAAGCCTCGTGAACATGGACGGACTGACAAAAAACTGCAGACAGACTGACAATGCCGCCGGGAGGCACTGCGCCACTTTCTGAGGACTTCTCGCTGGCAGTGGCCTCCCCTCTTCGCCCTGGGCCTGCTTCGCTCCACGCTGACAGCGCCCTGCACCCAACCCGGCCCCGTGAACAGGCCCGCATCGCCCCCGTGGGACCCTCGGAGCAGGCCCACTGCTTAGTACTTGTTTTAGAACCATTTGGTAGTCCTGAACTGTGCCTCTGATTTGACTCTTGTTTTGCAGGCCCCGCGCCTGCTATGCGGTGCACTCGCCAAAGACAGAGTGTACGCGCAGACTCCGCACGGGGTATGGGCGCAGAAGGCAACCACTAGGGACGGGGGAAAGATCTTCATTGCCTAAGGAAACACCCACATTTACTTTGAGCTTGAAATGAATTATGTTGGACCTACTCTTGTATTTGGACTATATGTCAGGTCCAGTCTTACCCATTACTTTTTCATTTTATACTTGTTTAATACTTCAGTAAATATTTGAAAATATAATACAATGGGAATTCTTCATTTAAAAGCTAGGAGATTGTCTTTCGTGTTAAAAAGGGTTTTCAAGACTTATGACCCAAATGTGGAAATGCAGATATTTTGTTATTCTCTTTTTTTCAATCCTCATTTTGCAAACTAAACGAGAGCATGTCGTTGCATGTACAATGTAATGCAACTTGGCGGACTTTATAGACTCTAATACAATGTGCTCTGAGAATTCTGTATAGTACCACGAGAATCTGCATGAAAAATGAACCCTTTTGGGACATTGAAGGCCTGATATTAAAGCGTTTTCTGTGCATAATGTGAACAAGACAAAAATTGTAAAAGGACAGTATTTTATTGAAACCAGACAACAAAGGTGCCACACAATAGTGATCATTCGAAGGTTATCCGGCCTCGTTCATTTATGCGCTGATATTTTATATATTGTGATGGAAAGTAATCCCGTCAAGGATTTTTCTTTTATCTTTTATTGGATAGTATATCTGGGGGTGTCTATAACTATGATGAATATTCCCAAACTTTTAGTGTGTGGTGGCACTGTATATAATAACTCCACAACCTTGGGCTGTTTTATCAGAAACTGAAAGTGTCTGGTCGGATACCGCGTGTGGTCCTCCACTTGTATCCGCGGTCATTGGGTCGGGGAGGGCCAACGACCAGAGGCTCCCTTCCCTATCTCAAATAAAGGCCGTATTTCACTATTCGATGTTTGGCACAAAATGTGTAAATTCTGCCAATGTTTGACAAAAAGTCGAAAGATTGGGAGGCATTCCCCATTTTTGGGGTACATGCCATACATCCTGAGGTGGAATATACCTGCAAATGCCCCCGATCTTTGGCATCCCAAAAGTTGTGAGCAAAAGATCGTGAGCAATCCTACCGATAGTTAACAACATGTTGGTAAATATCTGGAGCTCTGCTCATGATTTTTGATTGGTGAAATTGACACCCTCGCGATGTTTAGTCCCGATCTTTGACATTTTCTTTTAAGTATTTCCTAGTGGAATATGGGCTTAAGTGAGTTTGGGAGGGCAAATGGCCAATGGCCCCCATCCCTATCCCTAATCATTGGGTTGGGGTCGGCCAGCCAGCCAGTGGCCTCCGTCCCTATCCCCAGTCATTGGTTTAGGGAGGACCGGCCAGCCAGTGGTCGCCGTTCCTATCCCAGTCGTTGGGTTGGGGACGGCATACGTCTACCTTCCCCATGTTCGCAGGTTCAGGCGAGGACCACGGGTGGACCAACCGGGCACCACCGTCCTGGCCTAAAACCTTAGAGACTAGCGCTCGCAAATCCGAGCGACTTTATTGTTATCGAAAAAAATAATCCATGAAATTTCAGTCGTAATTTTTCACTGCCAGGAATATTTTTATACTCGTTTATCCCGAGCAGTAAATTATAAAGCAGCCCAAAGTTCTCTGCCCGCAGACTGTTTTTTCAAAAGCCCTGTCGGCCGAGGGTAGGCTGACTGCTGTACATAACGCCCGGCCCGCTCTCCCCCCGTCTTGTGATCACACGCCGCCCGCAGCGCGCAGTCTGCCTCGGGCCCGCGAAACCCGGTTAAAAACCGCCCCCATTTAGGTGAAAATTATTTGTATTTTTTGTACAGGTCTTTTAAGTGTAATGTCTGCCATCGGCCCCCCCGGTGGGATCCAATTTAAATGGCCCTTTGTAAAAAGAGGAAGACGGGCTTTTGGAAAACGTCTTTTAGAGGTGCAAGCCACCCAAAGATCCAAGCCCACTACCTGCGGGGCTTGGGATCAAAGGCTTGTTTGTGTATATGATGACATATTTAAAAGAAAACTGGTAAAAATAGCAGAAATTTAGGACGAAAACAGGATTTGATAACGTCGACACAAATGCTTCTAAAGAATATCACAGGCCTAATATTGTGAAAAGGAATTCATCAAGACAATAAACAAAGTTGGGCTCCTACGAAGCTTGGCAAAAGACGTCCCTGTGATATTTGTTCATTTTATCTTCTTCTTGTGTGTTCGTTCGTCTTGTAATCAGTGTAATCACTTATAGAAGATTGCTAGTGTGTAATTTAATTAATTTTCACAAGTTCAATGAGCGGGTAGAAGGTATTACGAAATTCACGGGGCTTTCCCCCACTGGCTATGCACTTAAAATCTAAGACTTTTTTCTTTTTTTCTTCTTCTTTCTAAATAAAGTTTCATACTAACTGTATGAGATAACCACTCATATGCCTGACTTATCCAAGAAACAAAATTTGGACAGACCCAAATAGTATTTATAAGGTTGCGTTTTGATACATATTTATTATTTAATTGTCTTTAAATCAATGGGAAATTCATTATTTTTACCTTCAGAATTAACAAACAAAAAAATCTCGACACATGGGTATTAGGGTAAGAACAAAAGCAAATTGCATAACAAAGAAATAAGTCTGGAAACTCAGGAGAGCTGTGTATGTCATGTGACCTAAATTTTCAGGTAAAAAATGACAAATTTTAGGCCATTTTTCGGATAATTGAGGAAAAAAGGGTTAAATATTGATTGTATAAGAAATTTTTTGAAACAAGAAAACAAATTTCAAGAGAAATAAAAGAAGATGATGTTTAACTTAGAGCCTCAGTAAATGTTATTTCCCTCATAGTTGCTTCTAGAAAAATAAGTACTGTAGGAAAAGTGTTTCCTCGTCTTCAGCGCCGGTTCCTCCCCTGGTGAGTAGAGTCGGTACCAGGGGGGGAATCCCGGCCGGCCTCGTTCCCGCTTGGTGACGTCATCAGAGGGATTCCCCGGGCGGTAATGGCGGCTTGGGTGTGCTTTCCGCGATGCTGCTGTTGGAACAGAGCTGGCTTCAACACGGGCCACGTCCAACTCTCCAACCTGCCCCAGGTCAAACTGGACACGACGCACATGGGTAGGTGGAGAAATTAAGTGGGGAGAGGGGAGGAGGGATGGTTTGTTGGGGAGGACTGTGGCCGCTGGGGTAGGCCCAGTCTTACACTGACTCAGTGACTGTCACTTAAATTAGTAAATTACAGTCTACAATAGCGTATGCACTGCCACTGGTCACTACAAACATTAATTACTATTACTATTATAAGCTTGTCAGTGACGTACCCAGACCCAGTGCCAGTGGCCTGAGTGGGGGGTTCCAAGGGTGTCTGGAACCTCCTCAGATTTCTCAAAATTTATATAACGAAAGAATAATTATAATTATAAATAATTTATAAATTATAGGAATTTGTATCAAAATAACTCCCTCAGTTTTGCATGGAACCCACTTGGATTTACCTGGAACCCCCTCAGATTTTAGTGCTGGGTACGCCCCTACATGTGGAGTCACTCCGAGTGTTGTGGACACCTGTGGATAAGCCTAGACTGTTGGGGCGTGACGTGAGGGGGCCCTCCTGCCCCCCGCCAAAACACAGGCACTCAACACAGGTCACGATGGAGTGGGCGGGGCTGTTGACTTGTTGTGTTTTTTTTTTAGATCAATCTTCAGGAGCCCCCTGTGGTGGTTCAGGAGTAACCCCCTTGGACTTGGTGAAAAATGGTGAAAAAATGTGTTAGATGTACAAACATTCTGATTCCTTTATTATTTCTAAATTTGACTAAAATGCAATGAAGTATTTTCTTTTTTAGATACTCTTATTTCTCAACTGGATAGAATTTAGCAATTTAGCAACTGCTAGTTTTCACCGTAAACCAGAAGTTGGCCATGATTTCAGGAAAATATTATAGCTACCCAAAGATGGGCAAGTCCGAACGTTGCCTAGGGCATTTTCATGACGTCGTTGATAGTGGCGCCACTAGGAGAATCTGTGCTAACTGTTACAATGCGTTGTCTCTTTTGCCGTTTTCGTGACATCATCGCCACTTGTTTACATTACGAAAAGAAGGTCAAAAGTGATGCACTGCTCTTTTATTTGTATCTGGTTGCACGGAATCTGGTAGGGGACATCACTATCAACGATGTCACTGCAAAACATAATACCGTCATTAATCTTTCCTTTGTACAATCGTTGATTTCAGGAAATGACGTTGTGATCGTGAAAAACGGGCGGCGGATCTGCGGGAGCGGGGCCGCGCTGGCCAACGCACCCATCGTGCAGAACAAGGCCTACTTCGAGATCAAGCTGCAGTCCACAGGTAAGGGACTAAGGGATACTTCTATATTTGATTGATTTAAAATAATCTAACCTTCTTTTTTTGCTTCTGGAACTTTCAGAATCCTACAACAACCCTTCTGCCCTGGATGGCACAACCAATCCTTCTCATGGCAAGAAATAAGATGGCTGTAAATGATATAAATAACAATTATATAGATAAATATAAATAATGTCATATAAATGAATAATAGTAAATAATATGAATAATAAAAATGATATATATAATATGTAAAAAAAAATGTCAGGAAATGAAATGTCTGTAGATCTTATCCCCTGTAACAGCCACAGGAAGGGGTTACATTATTTATCATTTTATGATCTATCGAGGGCTGGTTTATAACCTCAGTGTTGATAATACTTTGGGGTGTGCTCGTAGTTGGTTTGGTTTGTGTTGACCCATGTTAGTGATTTGCATCAAGTATCCTTCCCTCTCACACCCTATTGAGAGATTTTTAACTTGGACCTTTCAGAGAAATCTTGTTTATTGCGCACCTGTTCTGACTCCGTCCCTTGTTGCCCTAGGTGTGTGGGGAGTGGGCGCCGCCACCCGCCGCAGCCCGCTCAACTCCGTCCCCCTGGGCGCAGACGTTGAGAGCTGGGTCGTACGCCACGATGGCAACCTTTACCATGGCAACGAGACGAAGGGTCACCTGCCCGATCAGCCCCAGGAGGGCGACATCATCGTAAGTCACACGGTCACTTCCACAGAACTTTAGGGTACATCGTGGGTTCTGATACCTGAGAGATGAACCAATGTCTGTTATACAATCTGTCCTAAGTTAATGCACAGTAGAAGTAAGAAGAAGAAATAAGTATCCATTATTGTTTTTAAATGTGATGGGGTAGAAACATATAAAACAATAATTTTTTCTAAAAACAGACAAAATGGTTGCTTACGGTTTCTATTAGGTCGTAATCTTTGATCACAAGATCAGTGTAAAAAAAAAGAAATTGTGAGTTTTCACTGCTGTTACGTAGTCACACCCAGGGGATAGGCTTGGACTGACGCCAGGGCTGTCAGTTTTGTTGGTTTAATATTAGCTGATTGCTACTGGATGTTTCTTAAAATGATGATTCCACCAAGTCTTTGGAAGCAGTGTGAAAGGTAGTGTCAGGTATTATGTTGACGGACCCCGGCCAAGTCTCTGTATGACCATTTGTTATGCCAATCGACTTCTGACGCCCTCTCTGTCCCGTTTCAGGGTATGACGTACGACCACTTTGAGTTCCAGTTTTACCTTAATGGGAAGTGCATGGAGATGCCATTCACGGGGATCCGGGGCACGATTTACCCCGTGTTTTACGGTAAGAATTAACACCAAGTATTCCAGTCCGAGAACAGTTCTGACCTCGCTACAGGTTCTGCTTGTTGCCGGCATGTAAGACTTCAGCGGAAATGTGGAATTCCGCATTTAAAAATGAGATTTTGCCAATCATGTTTTATATTTGTCCAAACCCAAAGAGAAAATATTCTTTTCTTTAGGGGGTGTGGGGTCCTGTAGCAATTTTTTTTTGGAAAAAAAGAAATTTAATGTGCGTTTTTCTAGGTTTTAAAGATAAATCTATGATATTTTACCTTCTTTAACATGTTGTACCTTAATCTCCCTCCTCAAAATAAGGTTAAAATATGTTTCTTAAAGATCTTTTTTATTTTTCCTTGTAAATAACTTTCCATGACTCGCATGCCTGTTGTTGTTGACAGTTGATGAAGGGGCCATCATGGACGTACAGTTCAGTGGCTTCTACCACCCACCGCCAGAGGGCTTCGAGGAGATCATGATTGAGAAGTCATTGTTATAGCGACTCGTATTGTGTGGGCGTGAGAGGCAAGCGAGATGGGAGCAACGCACTGCTGCGAGAGTAAAGCACCCATGACGTCACGAGACGCATTCTTCCCTGTGACGTCATGAGGCACAGCATTCTCTGTGACGTCGTGAGGCACCAACTACTCAACATTATGGGACATCGACTACCTTGTGAAATCGTGAACATGGTCAGGGCTCTACAAATCGTTTCAAAAGGTGGTTGTCCATCAGGCAACCACAGCTCTTTATTTGGTTGCCCGGAGTTAAAGTATAGTCGCCCAGGAATTTACTATCAGCCAGATGTTAAGATCATGATGAATAGAATGTAACAAAAATCAAAAGCCTGTATCTAGAATGAGTGGTTTGATATGAGATACATTTCTATATGTTTTGGAATTCAAGAACAAAATGTGGTTGCCTGTCGGGCAACTAGCCCCTTAAGCCTGGTTGCCCAGGACCTTTTTCAGATTGTCCCGGGCATCTGGGCACCTGATTTGTCGAGCCCTGATGGTATACCCAGCGACGTCATCAGTCGTTACTCAGCGATGTCATGAAGTAGAGGCCAGCTAGTGGCATGATCAAGACCTTGTGATGTCATGAGACTGTGAAGGAGAAACATATGGTGTCATTTAACATATTTCATGAATTTATTTTTTCTTTGAAAATGAGTCACACACATGCCCAGTTTTAGTTTCCGCTGTAAATATTTGGGGCTTCAGAACATTTTACTGGGCATATTATCAAAATAATGGAGTAGCGAAATAAAATGGCTGTTTACTTTGAGACCATGAAGTTAGGGTGGGAAGGGGTGATTTCTGTGCAGGAGGTGAGAGACTTGGAATGGTGCCTTAGGCAAGAAAAGTGAGAGGCAATTGAGTGAGGGGGGTTGTAGAATCAGGGCGCCCACGCAGGTATTCTAAGGTCTTAAAAGGTCTTATTTTAGTTTTGCTATTTAAAAGGCTATTAGAAGGGTCTTATTTTTGGTCCAAAGGTCTTCAAATGGTCTTATTTTTGGTCAGTCTGAATATATCAGAAAATGAATTTTTTCATTCTGGTACTTATACGTTTACCTCTTATTGGTAGAATGTAAAAAGTGTTTAAAAAAGGTCAACAAATATTCTTAGAAATATCTTGAAAAGGTCTTATTTTGGTACCCAACAAAGTATTGTGAAGGTCTTATTTAGGTCTTATTTTGATTTCTGAATAAGCGTGGGCACCCTGAAAATGGAGTCGTGAGGAGTGAGGGGCGTTGTAGAATGGTGTCTGGGGACAAGAGGAGAGAGGGGCTTTGTAGAATGGGGACATAGAACAAAGGTATAATGTCAATTAGTATATGCACAACTATTTATTCGAGTGCCAACTTATATGAGTATTCTGCTTATTTAATTCATCCCATTGCTATGTCATGTGTTACGTCAAGTGTGTAATATGGTAGGTGTGCGGGGAAAGTGTCCATGTTGATTCGTGCTGTAGAATGTTAAACAGGCGTGAACAAGCCTAGTCTTAGACTAGGTTTTTTAATTTTATGTTAACGAGAGTTTTTCAGAAGAAGCAAAGTGATTCTTCTAGAACTAGATTCTTACAATTCATCAGTTAAAACCTGTGTTATGTGTATCGAACAATAGAGTGACTTTACATCCCATGTAAATTCAATGATTTTGATCAGTATTATTGGAAATTAAGCGGAATGTTGCGCGACATCTGGGTTTCTGGGTGAACACAGTTTCTACATTTCTGATGCCACACATGGGTCGGAGAAGGAAAAGTCACTTTTGCGGGATGTGTAAAAAGCTTCTACTTAATGTGCTAACTGGTTACGCTACCGCTGAGCTCTGCCATAATGGTTTATTAACTTTGGAATTGGGCTTAATAGAAGTTAACCTGTGAAGCTCATTCTTTCCGTCCCTACTTAGTATGGAAACTGCGCACTGTCAGGACCTGCGTATGATGGGTGACCAGGGCCAAGGCCAGCACCACCAGATCACATGACACACCGCCCGACTTAAAGGGACCCAAAACCAATATAATTGACAAAATTTTCAAAACCCAGGTCAGTATAGGAATATGTAAGATGAGTCTAGTTATGGTCAGTGGTAAGGTATTAGCTGTGAAAACTAGCTAAATCTGAAGTAAAATTCCATGAGAGGTGGTGATGTTTCCATTTGTTTCTAAACTAACCCATTTTTGTGGATCTACATTAATTAACTTGAGAAAAGATAATGTGTTTTTAATTATTTTCTACTATTTCATGGTTTACATTTAAACATGGGCCAGAAATAGGCTCAAGGATTGGATTTCTATGATTATTTAAGTTTGGAAAATGTTGAATTTATTGGTTTTGGCTCCCCTTAAGGTCACACAGTCAAAGGTCATCATACAAGGACACACAGTTCAGGTCATGTGTCATAAGGTCAGAGACCAGAAGGTCACAAGGTCACACATTTACAGAACCTAGTTCTGTCTTTCATTTACCCTTTGTTGGATTATTCTTTTTCTATTTTTTTATTGCTGATCCCAGAGTTACACCAGTCAAAGGTTATGAAAGATTTTGAAGGATAAACATCTTTTCTTTCTTAGGAAATAATACCCAGGTTTAGTTGCAAATAATGCATGAATAATGTGTGCCCAATTGGCAGAGTTATGATCACTGTTGTTTGTTTACATCACATGACCTTAATGCTGTCTCGTGATAGGTCAAACCCCCACGGTCTACGGGTCATGTTCCTTTCTCATGACCTGAACATGCGTACTTCATTGTTCATTCGAAAACCAGATTTGTCGATCGTAACTGGTAAAGTAAGTAATCAGAACTCATCATAATATTGTTCGCGTATTTAACAATGCCAGAAGAGTAATACATTAACTAACCATTATGAAATGTAGGAAGTATAGTTTCATTTTATTGCTATTTATTGATGATTATTGTGGATTGTGTAAAAGGATTAAGAATCTGGAAAGCTAGAGCAAATAATACATTACATTATCATTCTATTTATTTTTTACATGCTTACACCAAGATTGTCAGCCATATGTGTAATTATGTTGACAACTTAAATCTGGAAGATATAATGTGCAAACTTTGGCTATTACAATCAAGCGCCTCACATTTTTCGAACCCACAACATTGGTATTTGGACTTGGAGGAGGTTGCTAACCCTTACATTATGAAGCCACATAGAGGATGAGAGGGGAACTTAATAATGGTGTCATGGCCTAATTTGCCGGTTCCCACAGGTCCTTTAACAAGCCATTTATCAAAATTAATCAGCAACCAAATGGACTTGCTTGTAACAGCCCATTTCACTAGTTCTTGGTATGGCCTGAAGTAATTTCAGTGTGTAGACTGTAACATGCGAAAGGATACCGTTTTAAAGAATATACAACTTTTGTTTCTACATTCCAATAAGTCAGATGTTCTATGATTAAGTTCAACTGTTTAAGTCAAGTTTTCCACCGAATGGTCTTTTCCTTGTATAAGTGTAAACATTAACAACTGTGATGTTCATACATAAGATTGTATTTTTGAGAATTTGACTACAATATGATGCATCCATGAGCGTTAGTCGGAATGTCCACCCCGAAGTAGCCATGAGCGTTCTTTCAGTCAATAAAACATGTAAAATAACGCAATCTCTGCCTATTTTGTAATATAGGGTACCAACCATACAGCAAAAACAGGGAAAAAGCTCCCTGACAGGGAAAACACAGGGAATTTGCAAATTTTGTCAAAACACAGGGAAAACACAGGGAATTTCATTTGGCCAGGTTCTGAAATTCCTGATTCTCAAGATATTAAGGATTCAACTTTTTGTTGTTGGGTTGTCCAAATCTTTTCTGCAAGCAGAGGCTTTTAAATTTGATCATCTTGCTGGATATGACACAGGGTAAAATTGCCATGGGACAGGGAAATCTCAGGGAAAACAGGGAATTTGAAAATGGAGTTTTGGTTGGTACCCTGATACTATCTCGTAAACATGTATTTAGGTTAATACAGGCATTGATAGGGGACATATTCAGATGACAGTATATTATTTATTCCATATGGATAGACAACTGTAGGTAGTGGCCGATATAGCCAAATGTGAATATATCTAAAATCAGGTGATCAATTGCAATATATTGCAAAACGAAAAATCTTGAGTTTAGATGGAGGGAGTTTTGACATTTCTATTTGGACCCCAGTCCATTATTTTGTGAGAAAAAAAAAGTGGACCATATTGTGTAATTTTTAACATTTTTTTCTTTTCATAAATAGAAATTAAGAATCATACATGTGTATAACATTTCTGAGACATTAAATTGACATAAAACTTGAGAAAGATAACTTCTTGACTAAACAAAAACTACACTTGGCCCAAAAGGATATTTCAGCTTGGTTAAAAAAAAACCGATGTAGGATGCAGTTATACTGTAGTAGTAAATCTTTTATTGACGGTCAAGAAGTCAGTTTTGACTTACATGTCATTTTACATACTCCTGGTTCAGTTTTGGGTTACAGGTAGTGATATTAACTAAGATCTAAACAGGGCAAAATGTTGCATGCATTTTCAGTGACTACATAAACAATAACAAATTATTTACAGTGACTATATAAACAGTAACACAGCTTATCTCTAACATTTATACTAAAGTACAGTACATGTGTAAATATGAGTGGGTAACTACTACCATTTTAATATAGATGTTAAATTTGTGACTAGGCTGAGTGTACCATATGACAGACTGTGATTGTAATGGTTAGTAAAAGTGGAGCACCATTTGTCTTTATCTTGCTGGAATATAGTCAGAAAACTGCTGGGTAGCATGACAACAGGTACATTTCCTTTTTGTACACATTTTCCTTAATATTATTTAAGATGGTTTGGAGATATTGAATCAAATATTTCATTTTTCATATACAGTAATTACCATAAAACCCCTAATTTAAGCCGCACCCATTATAAGCCGCACCCTGACTTTGAGGTTTTCATTTGGCACATTTTTCAGAACCTTTTTAAAAAGTTTCAGAGTTTAAGGTTAAGAAAACCCTATAATATAAGCCACACCCTCAAAGTTAAGTCTTCATTAACACTCATTTCTGAAAGTAACCCTTATTTAAGCCCCGGCTTATACTAGGGGTTTCATGGTAGGTAGGCATGGACTTGTGGCTGGCCATATCTAAAGCGATTAGGTAGGCAGGGACATTGCTGGCCATGTCCAAGGCAATTAAGTAGGCAAGGACCTATGGCTGGCCATGTCCAAGGCGATTAGGAAAGCAAGGATGTTGCTGGCCATGTCCAAAGTGATAAGTAGGCAGGGACATGGCTGGCCATATCCAAGGCAATTAAGCAGGCACGGACGTGTGGCTGGCTGTGTCCAAGGCGATTATGTAGGCAGGGATGTGTGGCTGGATGTCTCCAAGGTGATAGGAAGGGACTTGGTTGTCCATGTCCAAGGTAGTAGGTAGGCAGAGACTTATGCCTGACCGTGTCCGAGGCGATTAGGTAGGCAGGGACGTGGCTGGCCATATCCGAGGCGATTAAGCAGGCACAGATGTGTGGCTGGCTGTGTCCAAGGCGATTAGTAGGCCAGGATGTTTCTTGCTGTGTCCAAGATGATGGGTAGGTGGGGACTTGTGCCTGACTTTGTCAAAGGCGATTAGGTAGGCCAGGACATTGCTGGCCATTTCCAAGGTGATAGGTAGGCAGGGACGTGTAAGGACATCACTGGTCATATCCAAGACAATAAGGAAGGCCGGGACTTGTGGCTGACCGTGTCCAAGGCAATTAGGTAGGCCAGGACATTGCTGGCCATGTCCAAGGTGATAGAATGTTGATGGTTATAGGTTTTGCCTGTGTGAAGGTTGAGATATTGAGATCTTCCAAATGTCATACATAGATGGGAACTTGCTCGTCCCCCGTTCTGTTAGCCGCAGCTTCCAGCAGCTGCTGCTCCAGTTTTTCGCGTTCAATTTTCTCAAACTGTTCCCGCAAACTATTGACCTTGCCCTGACCCTTTGCAGCATTGGATGGAGCTGATGCCCGGCGGTAGAATGTGCCCATGTTGCCGTTAGCCGTCTCGATGGCCTGAATGATATCAGCTGATGACCTGCGTAGAGGGAAGTCAGGTGCTGCAAAGTCTGCAGTGGGAGAGGTGACCGGTGTAGTGGGTGTGCTCAGGGCCTTCTCTTAAAAGAAGAACCACAAAGGCAATTTGAATTTGTATATTATACTGAATATGTACTTCTTTACATATATCTGCAAAAATCACTGTTAATATATCATAAATATTGGAGATATTTATATTTAAAAATTTACGAAAAATTATGTTATGATAACATTCTGATTTGGTGAGGTTGAAACCTCACCATCACTTACATAATTGTTATGTGCCATCTTAGTAAGTAACAAGCTGACTAAAAAAGGTATGGTCCCAGAACGTTGCTGTTACATTCCAGGTTGGCTGGGATATTTACCTTTAGTGGTGTCCTCAGACCGCCAGGTGGGGCTCGGGACGCGCAGCCCCCCGGGCGGGGTCGGGGTGGCCGCCCGCACCGTCAGGTCCTCAGCTGGGCTGTCATCAATGTGGTTGATGAAGTATCCGTTATGGTCAGCGGGTGGGGAGAGGGCCATGTCAGCTCCAGGATCGCTCCCTAATGTGCATTCCACATAGCAGCGCTGTGAATCAGGAATGGAAAATCTTAATATGGGTCTAGACACCGGTGGCACCTTATACACCTACACTCTCCTTCTATAAGAAGAAGAGACAAAGGAGGTCTCTTCTTCTTGAAGGATTCTAATTTCTTACCCCAACCTAACATGAGGCTCAAATGCTGAGACCTGTTCCTTGAAGAGAGGTATGTGAATTTGTCTCACACAATGAAGAAGCAGGTCTCAGCATTTGAGCCTCATGGCGAATTTTCAAGATAATAACAGGCGACATGATCATTTCTTAAATTTGACACCGCAACAAGGCTTATTCTTAAAATTGACAGGCTACCTGGCCCTTCAACCTAAACAGAACGTCCTTATAATTAACATTCTGTTTTGGTTTCGTCTTAACCTTCCCAAAATATAATGTTATAATAATGTTCTGATTCGGTGAGGTTGAAACCTCGCCATCAATAACATAAATATTACATATTATCTTAGTAAGTAACAAAGTGACTAAAAAAGTATAGCTGCAGAATGTTTCTGTTACATCACAAGTTATGGGTGTGGACCTCCAATATCGACTCTCTTAAACTCATCTCTTAAATTTGACATGGCGACATGTCTGTTTTTAAATTTGACAGGTGACATTGTATATAAGGGACAAATGACATTCAACATTTCTTTCAACATGGGCCAGGAGCTTGTAAAAGATAGTGACATGAGACAAGGTTATTTCTTAAATTTGACATTGGCCATGGGTCTAAAGTTAGATATATGGACAGGTGACATGGATGTCTTTTTAAATTCAACACTTGACATGGGACCCCAACCCCCAGCCCCTCTGTCCATACCCCCCAAGTTGTCTGGGTGAGCAGGGAGGGGGCAGTACCAGATTAACCGGATGATCCTCCACCAAGGCTGCACATATTGACCATGTATTGAGCTGCCAATGTGACCGCTACCCAAAGGCCATTCATTCCACATCAGTGTAATGCCATCGCCTATCTCTATCATTAAAGGGAGCCCAAACCAATAAATTCAACAACATTTTCCAAGCTCAAATAATCATGGAAATCCATACCTTGGTCCTATTTCTGGCCTTGTGCGATTCTTCTTTGGGTTGAGTTAGTTTTCATAGCTGATACTAAAACACTAACCTTAACTGGACTCATTGAACATATTTCTATACTTATCTTCTATACTTCTCTCAGTTTTGAAAATTTTGTCATTTATATTGGTCTTGGGTTCCTTTAATTTCTGACTGGTTTGTCTAAGTTTGCAGAATTTTTGTTTTAAGGTCTCACATGTGCTGTGGGGTTAGGGGTGGAGTCAGTTAACAGCACTGCGGGGGTGTGGGGTGAGGGGTAGAGTCAGTTAACAGCACTGTGGGGTAAGGGGCGGAGTCAGTTAACAGCACTGTGGGGTGAGGGGTGGAGTCAGTTAACAGCACTGTGGGGTAAGGGGCGGAGTCAGTTAACAGCACTGTGGGCTGTGGGGTGGAGTTAGTTAACAGCACTCTGGGGTAAGGGGTGGAGTCAGTTGACAGCACTGTGGGCTGTGGGGTGGAGTCAGTTAACAGCACTCTGGGGTAAGGGGTGGAGTCAGTTAACAGCACTGTGGGCTGTGGGGTGGAGTCAGTTAACAGCACTGTGGGGTAAGGGGTGGAGTCAGTTGACAGCACTGTGGGGTAAGGGGTGGAGTCAGTTAACAGCACTGTGGGCTGTGGGGTGGAGTCAGTTAACAGCACTCTGGGGTAAGGGGTGGAGTCAGTTGACAGCACTGTGGGGTGTGGGCTGTGGGGTGGAGTCAGTTAACAGCACTCTGGGGTAAGGGGTGGAGTCAGTTGACAGCACTGTGGGCTGTGGGGTGGAGTCAGTTAACAGCACTGTGGGGTAAGGGGCGGAGTCAGTTAACAGCACTGTGGGGTAAGGGGTGGAGTAAGTTAACAGCACTGTGGGGTGTGGGGTGGAGTCAGTTAACAGCACTGTGGGGTGTGGGGCGGAGTCAGTTAACGGCACTGTGGGGTGTGGGGCGGAGTCAGTTAACAGCACTGTGGGGTTAGGGGGGAGTCAGTTAACAGCACTGTGGGGTGTGGGGTGAGGGGTGGAGTCAGTTAACAGCACTGTCGGGTGAGGGGTGAGGGGAGGAGTCAGTAAACAGCGCTGTGGGGTGAGGGGTGAGGGGTGGAGTCAATTAACAGCACTGTGGGGTTAGGGGGGAGTCAGTTAACGGCACTGTGGGTTGTGGGGTGGAGTCAGTTAACAGCACTGTGGGGTGTGGGGCGGAGTCAGTTAACGGCACTGTGGGGTGTGGGGCGGAGTCAGTTAACAGCACTGTGGGGTGAGGGGTGGAGTCAGTTAAGAACACTGTGGGGTGAGGGGTGGAGTCAGTTAACAGCACTGTGGGGTGAGGGGTGGAGTCAGTTAACAGCACTGTGGGGTGTGGGGTGGAGTCAGTTAACAGCACTGTGGGGTGAGGGGTGGAGTCAGTTAACAGCACTGTGGGGTGTGGGGTGGGGTCAGTTAACAGCACTGTGGGGTGAGGGGTGGAGTCAGTTAACAGCACTGTGGGCTGTGGGGTGGAGTCAGTTAACAGCACTCTGGGGTAAGGGGTGGAGTCAGTTGACAGCACTGTGGGGTGTGGGCTGTGGGGTGGAGTCAGTTAACAGCACTCTGGGGTAAGGGGTGGAGTCAGTTGACAGCACTGTGGGCTGTGGGGTGGAGTCAGTTAACAGCACTCTGGGGTAAGGGGTGGAGTCAGTTAACAGCACTGTGGGCTGTGGGGTGGAGTCAGTTAACAGCACTCTGGGGTAAGGGGTGGAGTCAGTTGACAGCACTCTGGGGTGTGGGCTGTGGGGTGGAGTCAGTTAACAGCACTCTGGGGTAAGGGGTGGAGTCAGTTGACAGCACTGTGGGCTGTGGGGTGGAGTCAGTTAACAGCACTGTGGGGTAAGGGGCGGAGTCAGTTAACAGCACTGTGGGGTAAGGGGTGGAGTAAGTTAACAGCACTGTGGGGTGTGGGGTGGAGTCAGTTAACAGCACTGTGGGGTGTGGGGCGGAGTCAGTTAACGGCACTGTGGGGTGTGGGGTGGAGTCAGTTAACAGCACTGTGGGGTTAGGGGGGAGTCAGTTAACAGCACTGTGGGGTGTGGGGTGAGGGGTGGAGTCAGTTAACAGCACTGTCGGGTGAGGGGTGAGGGGAGGAGTCAGTAAACAGCGCTGTGGGGTGAGGGGTGAGGGGTGGAGTCAATTAACAGCACTGTGGGGTTAGGGGGGAGTCAGTTAACGGCACTGTGGGTTGTGGGGTGGAGTCAGTTAACAGCACTGTGGGGTGTGGGGCGGAGTCAGTTAACGGCACTGTGGGGTGTGGGGCGGAGTCAGTTAACAGCACTGTGGGGTGAGGGGTGGAGTCAGTTAAGAACACTGTGGGGTGAGGGGTGGAGTCAGTTAACAGCACTGTGGGGTGAGGGGTGGAGTCAGTTAACAGCACTGTGGGGTGTGGGGTGGAGTCAGTTAACAGCACTGTGGGGTGAGGGGAGGAGTCAGTAAACAACGCTGTGGGGTGAGGGGTGTGGGATGGAGTCAGTTAACAGCACTGTGGGGTGAGGGGTGGAGTCAGTTAACAGCACTGTGGGGTGAGGGGTGGAGTCAGTTAACAGCACTGTGGAGTGTGGGGTGGAGTCAGTTAACAGCACTGTGGGGTGTGGGGTGGAGTCGGTTAACAGCACTGTGGGGTGGGGGGTGGAGTCAGTTAACAGCACTGTGGGGTGAGGGGTGGAGTCAGTTAACAGCACTGTTGGGTGAGGGGTGGAGTCAGTTAACAGCACTGTGGGGTGTGGGGTGGAGTCAGTTAACAGCACTGTGAGGTGAGGGGTGAGGGGTGGAGTCAGTTAACAGCACTGTGGGGTGAGGGGTGAGGGGTGGAGTCAGTTAACAGCACTGTGGGGTGAGGGGTGAGGGGTGGAGTCAGTTAACAGCACTGTGGGATGTGGGGTGGAGTCAGTTAACAGCACTGTGGGTTGAGGGGTGAGGGGTGGAGTCAGTTAACAGCACTGTGGGGTGAGGGGTGAGGGGTGGAGTCAGTTAACAGCACTGTGGGGTGTGGGATGAAGGGTGGAGTCAGTTAACAGGACTGTGGGGTGTGGGATGGAGTCAGTTAACAGCACTGTGGGGTGTGGGGTGGAGTCAGTTAACAGCACTGTGGGGTGAGGGGTGGAGTCAGTTAACAGCACTGTGGGGTGTTGGGTGGAGTCAGTTAACAGCACTGTGGGGTGAGGGGTGGAGTCAGTTAACAGCACTGTGGGGTTTGGGGTGTGGGGAGGAGTCAGTTAAGAGCACTGTGGGGTGTGGGGTGAGGGGTGGAGTCAGTTAACAGCACTGTAAGGTGTGGGGTGTGGGGTGGAGTCAGTTAACAGCACTGTGGGGTGAGGGGTGAGGGGCGGAGTCAGTTAACAACACTGTGGGATATGGGGTGGAGTCAGTTAACAGCACTGTGGGGTGTGGGTTGGAGTCAGTTAACAGCACTGTGGGATATGGGGTGGAGTCAGTTAACAGCACTGTGGGGTGTGGGGTGGAGTCAGTTAACAGCACTGTGGGGTGAGGGGTGGAGTCAGTTAACAGCACTGTGGGGTGTGGGGTGGAGTCAGTTAACAGCACTGTGGGGTGTGGGGTGAGGGGTGGAGTCAGTTCACAGCAGTGTGGGGTGAGGGGTGGAGTCAGTTAACAGCACTGTGGGGTGAAGGGTGGAGTCAGTTAGCGGCACTGTGGGGTGAGGGGTAGAGTCAGTTAACAGCACTGTGGGGTGAGGGGTGGAGTCAGTTAACAGCACTGTGGGGTGAGGGGTGGAGTCAGTTCACAGCAGTGTGGGGTGAGGGGTGGAGTCAGTTAACAGCACTGTGGAGTGAGGGGTGGAGTCAGTTAACAGCACTGTGGGATATGGGGTGGAGTCAGTTAACAGCACTGTGGGGTGTGGGGTGGAGTCAGTTAACAGCACTGTGGGGTGAGGGGTGGAGTCAGTTAACAGCACTGTGGGGGTGTGGGGTGGAGTCAGTTAACAGCACTGTGGGGTGAGGGGCGGAGTCAGTTAACAGCACTGTGGGGTGAGGGACGGAGTCAGTTAACAGCACTGTGGGGTGAGGGGTGGAGTCAGTTAACAGCACTGTGGGGTGAGGGGTGGAGTCAGTTAACAGCACTGTGGGGTGTGGGGTGGAGTCAGTTAACAGCACTGTGGGGTGTGGGGTGAGGGGTGGAGTCAGTTCACAGCAGTGTGGGGTGAGGGGTGGAGTCAGTTAACAGCACTGTGGGGTGAGGGTTGGAGTCAGTTAACAGCACTGTGTGGTGTGGGGTGAGGGGTGGAGTCAGTTAACAGCACTGTGGGATGAGGTTTGGAGTCAGTTAACAGCACTGTGGGGTGAGGGGTGTTGGGAGGAGTCAGTTAACAGCACTGTCGGGTGAGGAGTGAGGGGTGGAGCCAGTCAACAGCACTGTGGGGTGAGGGGCGGAGTCAGTTAACAGCACTGTGGGGTGTGGGGTGGAGTCAGTTAACAGCACTGTGGGGTGTGGGGTGGAATCAGTTAACAGCACTGTGGGGTGTGGGGTGTGGGGTGGAGTCAGTTAACAGCACTGTGGGGTGTGGGGTGGAGTCAGTTAACAGCACTGTGGGGTGAGGGGTGGAGTCAGTTAACAGCACTGTGGGGTGTGGGGTGTGGGGTGTGGGGTGGAGTCAGTTAACAGCACTGTGGGGTGTGGGGTGTGGGGTGGAGTCAGTTAACAGCACTGTGGGGTGTGGGGTGGAGTCAGTTAACAGCACTGTGGGGTGTGGGGTGAGGGGTGGAGTCAGTTAACAGCACTGTGGGGTGTGGGGTGGAGTCAGTTAACAGTACTGTGGGGTGTGGGGTGTGGGGTGGAGTCAGTTAACAGCACTGTGGGGTGTGGGGTGGAGTCAGTTAACAGCACTGTGGGGTGAGGGGTGGAGTCAGTTAACAGCACTGTGGGGTGAGGGGTGGAGTCAGTTAACAGCACTGTGGGGTGAGGGGTGGGGTCAGTTAACAGCACTGTGGGGTGAGGGGTGGAGTCAGTTAACAGCACTGTGGGGTGTGGGGTGGAGTCAGTTAACAGCGCTGTGGGGTAAGGGGTGGAGTCAGTTAACAGCACTGTGGGGTGAGGGGTGGAGTCAGTTAACAGCACTGTGGGGTGAGGGGTGGAGTCAGTTAGCGGCACTGTGGGGTGAGGGGTGGAGTCAGTTAACAGCACTGTCGGGTGAGGGGTGGAGTCAGTTAGCGGCACTGTGGGGTGTGGGGTGGAGTCAGTTAACAGCACTGTGGGGTGAGGGGTGGAGTCAGTTAACAGCACTGTGGGGTGAGGGGTGGAGTCAGTAAACAGCGCTGTGGGGTGAGGGGTGAGGGGTGGAGTCAGTTAACAGCACTGTGGGGTGAGGGGTGGGGTCAGTTAACAGCACTGTGGGGTGAGGGGTGGAGTCAGTTAACAGCACTGTGGGGTGAGGGGTGGAGTCAGTTAGCGGCACTGTGGGGTGAGGGGTGGAGTCAGTTAACAGCACTGTCGGGTGAGGGGTGGAGTCAGTTAGCGGCACTGTGGGGTGTGGGGTGGAGTCAGTTAACAGCACTGTGGGGTGAGGGGTGGAGTCAGTTAACAGCACTGTGGGGTGAGGGGTGGAGCCAGTTAACAGCACTGTGGGGTGAGGGGTGGAGTCAGTTAACAGCACTGTGGGGTGAGGGGTGAAGTCAGTTAACAGCACTGTGGGGTGAGGGGTGGAGTCAGTTAACAGCACTGTGGGGTGTGGGGTGGAGTCAGTCAACAGCACTGTGGGGTGAGGGGTGAAGTCAGTCAACAGCACTGTGGGGTGTGGGGTGGAGTCAGTTAACAGCACTGTGGGGTTTGGGGTGTGGGGAGGAGTCAGTTAAGAGCACTGTGGGGTGTGGGGTGAGGGGTGGAGTCAGTTAACAGCACTGTAAGGTGTGGGGTGTGGGGTGGAGTCAGTTAACAGCACTGTGGGGTGAGGGGTGAGGGGCGGAGTCAGTTAACAACACTGTGGGATATGGGGTGGAGTCAGTTAACAGCACTGTGGGGTGTGGGTTGGAGTCAGTTAACAGCACTGTGGGATATGGGGTGGAGTCAGTTAACAGCACTGTGGGGTGTGGGGTGGAGTCAGTTAACAGCACTGTGGGGTGAGGGGTGGAGTCAGTTAACAGCACTGTGGGGTGTGGGGTGGAGTCAGTTAACAGCACTGTGGGGTGTGGGGTGAGGGGTGGAGTCAGTTCACAGCAGTGTGGGGTGAGGGGTGGAGTCAGTTAACAGCACTGTGGGGTGAAGGGTGGAGTCAGTTAGCGGCACTGTGGGGTGAGGGGTAGAGTCAGTTAACAGCACTGTGGGGTGAGGGGTGGAGTCAGTTAACAGCACTGTGGGGTGAGGGGTGGAGTCAGTTCACAGCAGTGTGGGGTGAGGGGTGGAGTCAGTTAACAGCACTGTGGAGTGAGGGGTGGAGTCAGTTAACAGCACTGTGGGATATGGGGTGGAGTCAGTTAACAGCACTGTGGGGTGTGGGGTGGAGTCAGTTAACAGCACTGTGGGGTGAGGGGTGGAGTCAGTTAACAGCACTGTGGGGTGAGGGGCGGAGTCAGTTAACAGCACTGTGGGGTGAGGGGTGCAGTCATTTAACAGCACTGTGGGGTGAGGGGTGGAGTCAGTTAACAGCACTGTGGGGTGTGGGGTGGAGTCAGTTAACAGCACTGTGGGGTGTGGGGTGCAGTCAGTTAACAGCACTGTGGGGTGTGGGGTGGAGTCAGTGAACAGCACTGTGGGGTGTGGGGTGAGGGGTGGAGCCAGTTAACAGTACTGCGGGGTGTGGGGTGAGGGGTGCAGTCAGTTAACAGCACTGTGGGGTGAGGGTGGAGTCAGTTAACAGCACTGTGGGGTGTGGGGTGAGGTCAGTTAACAGCACTGTGGGGTGAGGGGTGGAGTCAGTGAACAGCACTGTGGGGTGTGGGGTGAGGGGTGCAGTCAGTTAACAGCACTGTGGGGTGAGGGTGGAGTCAGTTAACAGCACTGTGGGGTGTGGGGTGAGGTCAGTTAACAGCACTGTGGGGTGAGGGGTGGAGTCAGTTAACAGCACTGTGGGGTGTGGGGTGGAGTCAGTTAACAGCACTGTGGGGTGAGGGGTGGAGTCAGTTAACAGCACTGTGGGGTGAGGGGTGGAGTCAGTTAACGGCACTGTGGGGTGTGGGGTGGAGTCAGTTAACAGCACTGTGGGGTGAGGGGTGGAGTCATTTAACAGCACTGTGGGGTGTGGGGTGGAGTCAGTTAACAGCACTGTGGGGTGAGGGGTGGAGTCAGTTAACGGCACTGTGGGGTGTGGGGTGGAGTCAGTTAACAGCACTGTGGGGTGAGGGGTGGAGTCATTTAACGGCACTGTGGGGTGAGGGGTGGGGTCAGTTAACGGCACTGTGGGGTGAGGGGTGGAGTCAGTTAACGGCACTGTGGGGTGAGGGGTGGAGTCAGTTAACAGCACTGTGGGGTGTGGGGTGAGGGCTGGAGTCAGTTAACAGCACTGTGGGGTGTGGGGTGGAGTCAGTTAACAGCACTGTGGGGTGAGGGGTGGAGTCAGTTAACAGCACTGTGGGGTGTGGGGTGGAGTCAGTTAAAAGGACTGTGGGGTGTGGGGTGGAGTCAGTTAACAGCACTGTGGGGTGAGGGTGGAGTCAGTTAACAGCACTGTGGGGTGTGGGGTGGAGTCAGTTAACAGCACTGTGGGGTGTGGGGTGGAGTCAGTTAACAGCACTGTGGGGTAAGGGGTGTGGGGTGGAGTCAGTTAACAGCACTGTGGGGTGAGGGTGGAGTCAGTTAACAGCACTGTGGGGTGTGGGGTGAGGTCAGTTAACAGCACTGTGGGGTGAGGGGTGGAGTCAGTGAACAGCACTGTGGGGTGTGGGGTGAGGGGTGCAGTCAGTGAACAGCACTGTGGGGTGAGGGTGGAGTCATTTAACGGCACTGTGGGGTGTGGGGTGAGGTCAGTTAACAGCACTGTGGGGTGAGGGGTGGAGTCAGTTAACAGCACTGTGGGGTGAGGGGTGGAGTCAGTTAACAGCACTGTGGGGTGTGGGGTGAGGTCAGTTAACAGCACTGTGGGGTGAGGGGTGGAGTCAGTTAACAGCACTGTGGGGTGAGGGTGGAGTAAGTTAACAGCACTGTGGGGTGAGGGGTGGAGTCAGTTAACAGCACTGTGGGGTGTGGGGTGGAGTCAGTTAACAGCACTGTGGGGTGAGGGGTGGAGTCAGTTAACAGCACTGTGGGGTGAGGGGTGGAGTCAGTTAACGGCACTGTGGGGTGTGGGGTGGAGTCAGTTAACAGCACTGTGGGGTGAGGGGTGGAGTCATTTAACAGCACTGTGGGGTGTGGGGTGGAGTCAGTTAACAGCACTGTGGGGTGAGGGGTGGAGTCAGTTAACGGCACTGTGGGGTGTGGGGTGGAGTCAGTTAACAGCACTGTGGGGTGAGGGGTGGAGTCATTTAACGGCACTGTGGGGTGAGGGGTGGGGTCAGTTAACGGCACTGTGGGGTGAGGGGTGGAGTCAGTTAACGGCACTGTGGGGTGAGGGGTGGAGTCAGTTAACAGCACTGTGGGGTGTGGGGTGAGGGCTGGAGTCAGTTAACAGCACTGTGGGGTGTGGGGTGGAGTCAGTTAACAGCACTGTGGGGTGAGGGGTGGAGTCAGTTAACAGCACTGTGGGGTGTGGGGTGGAGTCAGTTAAAAGGACTGTGGGGTGTGGGGTGGAGTCAGTTAACAGCACTGTGGGGTGAGGGGTGGGGTCAGTTAACAGCACTGTGGGGTGTGGGGTGGAGTCAGTTAACAGCACTGTGGGGTGAGGGGTGGAGTCAGTTAAGTACACTGTGGGGTGAGGGGTGGAGTCAGTTAACAGCACTGTGGGGTGTGGGGTGGAGTCAGTTAACAGCACTGTGGGGTGTGGGGTGGAGTCAGTTAACAGCACTGTGGAGTGAGGGGTGGAGTCAGTTAACAGCACTGTAGAGTGAGGGGTGGAGTCATTTAACAGCACTGTGGGGTGTGGGGTGGAGTCAGTTAACAGCACTGTAGGGTGAAGGTGGAGTCAGTTAACAGCACTGTGGGGTGTGGGGTGGAGTCAGTTAACAGCACTGTGGGGTGAGGGGTGGAGTCAGATAACAGCACTGTGGGGTGAGGGGTTGAGTCAGTTAACAGCACTGTGGGGTGAGGGGTGGAGTCAGTTAACAGCACTGTGGGGTGAGGGGTGGAGTCAGTTGACAGCACTGTGGGGTGTGGGGTGGAGTCAGTTAACAGCACTGTGGGGTGAGGGGTGGAGTCAGATAACAGCACTGTGGGGTGAGGGGTGGAGTCAGTTAACAGCACTGTGGGGTGAGGGGTGGAGTCAGATAACAGCACTGTGGGGTGAGGGGTGGAGTCAGTTGACAGCACTGTGGGGTGTGGGGTGGAGTCAGTTAACAGCACTGTGGGGTGTGGTGTGGGGTGGAGTCAGTTAACAGCACTGTGGGGTGAGGGGTGGAGTCAGTTAACAGCACTGTGGGGTGAGGGGTGGAGTCAGATAACAGCACTGTGGGGTGAGGGGTGGAGTCAGTTAACAGCACTGTGGGGTGAGGGTTGGAGTCAGTTAACAGCACTGTGGGGTGTGGGGTGGAGTCAGTTAACAGCACTGTGGGGAGTGGGGTGGAGTCAGTTAACAGCACTGTGGGGTGAGGGGCGGAGTCAGTTAACAGCACTGTGGGGTGAGGGGTGGAGTCAGTTAACAGCACTGTGGGGTGAGGGGTGGAGTCAGTTAACAGCACTGTGGGGTATGGGTTGAGGGGTGGAGTCAGTTAACAGCACTGTGGGATGAGGGTTGGAGTCAGTTAACAGCACTGTGGGGTGAGGGTTGGAGTCAGTTAACAGCACTGTGGGGTGTGGGGTGGAGTAAGTTAACAGCACTGTGGGGTGTGGGGTGGAGTCAGTTAACAGCACTGTGGGGTGAGGGGTGGAGTCAGTTAACAGCACTGTGGGGTGTGGGGTGGAGTCAGTTAACAGCACTGTGGGGTGAGGGGTGGAGTAAGTTAACAGCACTGTGGGGTTTGGGGTGGAGTCAGTTAACAGCACTGTGGGGTGAGGGGCGGAGTCAGTTAACGGCACTGTGGGGTGTGGGGTGAGGGGTGGAGTCAGTTAACAGCACTGTGGGGTGTGGGGTGGAGTCAGTTAACAGCACTGTGGGGTGTGGGGCGGAGTCAGTTGACAGCACTCTGGGGTTTGGGGTGAGGGGTGCAGTCAGCTGAGTCAGTGATGGATGTTTTACGCCGTACCGACAGGCAGGGTCATTTTCACAGCGAAAACAGGTTGGGACGAATTGGAGTCAGTATGTTTGGTGATCCTATCTATGAGATGAAGGGCTGGCAAACAGCAGGGGATCCAAACCTGGAAATCATATTTACTGTACCTTTTCCCTTAGTGAACCCAGACACCAACCAGGACTTGAATCCAAAGAACCACTTGGTCAGTGCTGGGTATCCCCTATTGCCACCTTATAAGATCAGCAGGGGCTACCGGGGGCCTATATTCTTCCCCGGAACCCCCACAGGGTAAAGCTGACGATTGCATTTAGCTGACTGCACTGCAGGTGGGAGGTGCAACCAGTTGAAAGCACCATCGGGTGAGTTATTGAGTAAAGAGTCCATATAATGCCCTCCAGCAAGGGGATTTGTGTGTGTGAAAGTTGGTATGAGGTTCAATCAACAGTTGCCTTTGCTTCAGTGAGAATTAATTAACTGATCATTCTTACTTTTTGTACCCTTACCTACCTTTCAGCTGTAGCACCAGAATTCTGCTTGCAGTGGCTGCCGTAGAATAAGGTAGACAGCAAGCAGTTAGGCACAGGTGAGCCAGAGGCCGTTTGTAACTGACAGATACAGATGACTGTAGTCGGCATTATAATGTGCACCTTCCGAATCAATACACCACGTGAACAACTGAGGCATCGTCTGGTACCAAGGTCCTCAGTACGTACCTGGGGTGGTAGTGTAGGGAGGGGTGGTGTGTGGGGAGGGGTGGTGTGTGGGGAGGGGTGGTGTGTGGGGAGGGGTGGTGTGTGGGGAGGGGTGGTGAGTAGGGAGGGGTGGTGTGTAGGGAGGGGTGGTGTGGGGGGAGGGGTGGTGTGTGGGGAGGGGTGGTGTGTGGGGAGGGGTGGTGTGTGGGGAGGGGTGGTGTGTGGGGAGGGTGTGTGTGGGGGGGGGGTGTGGGGGGAGGTGTGGTGTGGGGGGAGGGGTGGTGTGTGGGGAGGGGTGGTGTGTGGGGAGGGTGTGTGTGTGGGGGGGGGTGTGGGGGGAGGGGTGGTGTGGGGGGAGGGGTGGTGTGTGGGGAGGGGTGGTGTGTGGGGAGGGGTGGTGAGTGGGGAGGGGTGGTGTGTGGTGAGGGGTGGTGTGTGGTGAGGGGTGGTGTGTGGGGAGGGGTGGTGAGTGGGGAGGGGTGGTGTGTGGGGAGGGGTGGTGTGTGGGGAGGGGTGGTGTGTGGGGAGGGGTGGTGTGGGGGGAGGGGTGGTGTGTGGTGAGGGGTGGTGTGTGGGGAGGGGTGGTGAGTGGGGAGGGGTGGTGTGTGGGGAGGGGTGGTGTGTGGTGAGGGGTGGTGTGTGGGGAGGGGTGGTGAGTGGGGAGGGGTGGTGTGTGGGGAGGGGTGGTGTGGGGGGAGGGGTGGTGTGGGGGGAGGGGTGGTGTGTGGGGAGGGGTGGTGTGTGGGGAGGGGTGGTGTGTGGGGAGGGATGGTGTGTGGGGAGGGGTGGTGTGTGGGGAGGGGTGGTGTGTGGGGAGGGGTGGTGTGTGGGGAGGGGTGGTGTGTGGGGAGGGGTGGTGTGTGGGGAGGGGTGGTGTGTGGGGAGGGGTGGTGTGTGGGGAGGGGTGGCGTGTGGGGTGGGGTGGTGTGTGGGGAGGGGTGGTGTGTGGGGAGGGGTGGTGTGTGGGGAGGGGTGGTGTGTGGAGAGGGGTGGTGTGTGGGGAGGGTTGGTGTATGGGGAGGGGTGGCGTGTGGGGAGGGGTGGCGTGGGGGGAGGGGTGGGGTGTGGGGAGGGGAGGTGTGTGGGGTGGTGTGTGGGGAGGGGTGGTGTGTGGAGAGGGGTGGTGTGTGGGGAGGGGTGGTGTGTGGAGAGGGGTGGTGTGTGGGGAGGGGTGGTGTGTGGGGAGGGGTGGCGTGTGGGGAGGGGTGGCGTGGGGGGAGGGGTGGGGTGGTGTATGGGGTGGTGTGTGGGGAGGGGTGGTGTGTAGGGAGGGGTGGTGTGTGGGGAGGGGTGGTGTGGGGTGGTGTGTGGGGAGGGGTGGTGTGTGGGGAGGGGTGGTGTTTGGGGTGGGGTGGTGTGTGGGGAGGGGTGGTGTGTGGTGTGTGGTGTGTTGTGTGGGGTGGTGTGTGGGAAGGGGTGGTATGTAGGGAGGGGTGGTGTGTAGGGAGGGGTGGTGTGTGGGGAGGGGTGGTGTGTGGGGAGGGGTGGTGTGTGGGGAGGGGTGGTGTGTGGGTGGTGTGTGTGGGGTGGGGTGGTGTGTGGGAAGGGGTGGTGTGTGTGGGGAGGGTTGGTGTGTGTGGGGAGGGGTGGTGTGGGGAGAGGGGTGGTGTGTGAGGGGAGGGGTGGTTTGGGGTGATGGGTGGTGTGGGGAGAGGGGTGGTGTGTGGGGAGGGGTGGTGTGTGGGGAGGGGTGGCATGTGGGGTGGGGAGGTCTGTGGGGTTGTGTGTGGGGAGGGGGGGTGTGGGGCGTGGGGTTTGTGGTGTGTGGGGTGGTGTGTGGGGAGGGGTGGCGTGTGGGGAGGGGTGGTGTGTGTGGGGAGGGGTGGTGTGTGGAGAGGGATAGCATGGGGGGAGGGGTGGTGTGTGGGGTGGTGTGTGGGGAGGGGTGGTGTCGGGGGAGGGTGTGTGTGGGGGGGGGGGGGTGTGGGGGGAGGTGTGGTGTGGGGGGAGGGGTGGTGTGTGGGGAGGGGTGGTGTGTGGGGAGGGTGTGTGTGTGGGGGGGGGTGTGGGGGGAGGGGTGGTGTGGGGGGAGGGGTGGTGTGTGGGGAGGGGTGGTGTGTGGGGAGGGGTGGTGTGTGGTGAGGGGTGGTGTGTGGGGAGGGGTGGTGAGTGGGGAGGGGTGGTGTGTGGGGAGGGGTGGTGTGGGGGGAGGGGTGGTGTGGGGGGAGGGGTGGTGTGTGGGGAGGGGTGGTGTGTGGGGAGGGGTGGTGTGTGGGGAGGGGTGGTGTGTGGGGAGGGGTGGTGTGTGGGGAGGGGTGGTGTGTGGGGAGGGGTGGTGTGTGGGGAGGGGTGGTGTGTGGGGAGGGGTGGTGTGTGGGGAGGGGTGGTGTGTGGGGAGGGGTGGTGTGTGGGGAGGGGTGGTGTGTGGGGTGGGGTGGTGTGTGGGGAGGGGTGGTGTGTGGGGAGGGGTGGTGTGTGGGGAGGGGTGGTGTGTGGAGAGGGGTGGTGTGTGGGGAGGGTTGGTGTATGGGGAGGGGTGGCGTGTGGGGAGGGGTGGCGTGGGGGGAGGGGTGGGGTGTGGGGAGGGGAGGTGTGTGGGGTGGTGTGTGGGGAGGGGTGTTGTGTGGAGAGGGGTGGTGTGTGGGGAGGGGTGGTGTGTGGAGAGGGGTGGTGTGTGGGGAGGGTTGGTGTATGGGGAGGGGTGGCGTGTGGGGAGGGGTGGCGTGGGGGGAGGGGTGGGGTGGTGTATGGGGTGGTGTGTGGGGAGGGGTGGTGTGTAGGGAGGGGTGGTGTGTGGGGAGGGGTGGTGTGGGGTGGTGTGTGGGGAGGGGTGGTGTGTGGGGAGGGGTGGTGTTTGGGGTGGGGTGGTGTGTGGGGAGGGGTGGTGTGTGGTGTGTGGTGTGTTGTGTGGGGTGGTGTGTGGGAAGGGGTGGTATGTAGGGAGGGGTGGTGTGTAGGGAGGGGTGGTGTGTGGGGAGGGGTGGTGTGTGGGGAGGGGTGGTGTGTGGGGAGGGGTGGTGTGTGGGTGGTGTGTGTGGGGTGGGGTGGTGTGTGGGAAGGGGTGGTGTGTGTGGGGAGGGTTGGTGTGTGTGGGGAGGGGTGGTGTGGGGAGAGGGGTGGTGTGTGAGGGGAGGGGTGGTTTGGGGTGATGGGTGGTGTGGGGAGAGGGGTGGTGTGTGGGGAGGGGTGGTGTGTGGGGAGGGGTGGCATGTGGGGTGGGGAGGTCTGTGGGGTTGTGTGTGGGGAGGGGGGGTGTGGGGCGTGGGGTTTGTGGTGTGTGGGGAGGGGTGTGGTGTGGGGAGGGGTGGTATGGGGGGAGGGGTGGTGTGGGGCGTGGGATGTGTGGTGTGTGGGTTGGTGTGTGGGGAGGGGGAGGTGTGGTGTGGGGTGTGTGGTGTGTGGGGTGGTATGTGGGGAGGGGTGGTGTGTGGGGAGGGGCGGTGTGTGGGGAGGGGCGGTGTGTGGGGAGGGGCGGTGTGTGGGGAGGGGCGGTGTGTGGGGAGGGGCGGTGTGTGGGGAGGGGCGGTGTGTGGGGAGGGGCGGTGTGTGGGGAGGGGCGGTGTGTGGGGAGGGGCGGTGTGTGGGGAGGGGCGGTGTGTGGGGAGGGGCGGTGTGTGGGGAGGGGTGGTGTGTGGGGAGGGGTGGCCTGTGGTGTGTTGGGTTGTGTGTGGGGAGGGATGGTGTGTGGGGAGGGGTGGTGTGGGGCATGGGGTGTGTGGTGTGTGGGGTGGGGTGATGGGAGGGGTGGTGTGTGGGGAGGGGTGGTGTATGGAGAGGGGTGGTGTGGGGCATGGGGTGTGTGGTGTGTGGGGTGGGGTGTGGGGAGGGGTGGTGTGTGGGGAGGGGTGGTGTGTGGGGAGGGGTGGGGTGGTGTGTGGGGTGGGGTGTGGGGTGGGGTGGTGTGTGGGGAGGGGTGGTGTGGGGGGAGGGGTGGTGTGGGGGGGAGGGGTGGTGTGGGGGGAGGGGTGGTGTGTGGTGTGTGGGATGGTGTGTGGGGAGGGGTGGTGTGTGGGGAGGGGTGGGGTGTGGGGAGGGGAGGTGTGTGGGGAGGTGTGTGGGGAGTGGTGTTGTGTGGGGAGAGGTGGTGTGTGGGGAGGGGTGGCGTGTGGGGAGGGGTGGTGTGTAGGGAGGGGTGGTGTGTGGGGTGGTGTGTGGGGAGGGGTGGTGTGTGGGGAGGGGTGGTGTGTGGGGAGGGGTGGTGTGTGGGGAGGGGCGGTGTGTGGGGAGGGGTGGTGTGTGGGGAGGGGCGGTGTGTGGGGAGGGGTGGTGTGTGGGGAGGGGTGGAGTGTTGGGAGGGGTGGTGTGTGGGGAGGGGTGGTGTGAGGGGAGGGGTGGTGTGTGGGGAGGGGTGGTGTGTGGGGAGGGGTGGTGTGTGGGGAGGGGTGATGTGTGGGGAGGGGCGGTGTGTGGGGAGGGGTGGTGTGGGGAGGGGTGGTGTGTGGGGAGGGGTGGTGTGTGGGGAGGGGTGGTGTGTCGGGGGAGGGGTGGTGTGGGGGGAGGGGTGGTGTGGGGGGAGGGGTGGTGTGTGGTGTGTGGGATGGTGTGGGGGGAGGGGTGGTGTGAGGGGAGGGGTGGTGTGTGGGGAGGGGTGGTGTGTGGGGAGGTGTGTGGGGAGGTGTGTGGGGAGTGGTGTTGTGTGGGGAGAGGTGGTGTGTGGGGAGGGGTGGTGTGTGGGAAGGGGTGGTATGTAGGGAGGGGTGGTGTGTGGGGAGGGGTGGTGTGTGGGGAGGGGTGGTGTGTGGGGAGGGGCGGTGTGTGGGGAGGGGTGGTGTGGGGAGGGGTGGTGTGTGGGGACGGGTGGTGTGTGGGGAGGGGTGATGTGTGGGGAGGGGCGGTGTGTGGGGAGGGGTGGTGTGGGGAGGGGTGGTGTGTGGGGAGGGGTGGTGTGTGGGGAGGGGTGGTGTGTCGGGGGAGGGGTGGTGTGGGGGGAGGGGTGGTGTGGGGGGAGGGGTGGTGTGTGGTGTGTGGGATGGTGTGGGGGGAGGGGTGGTGTGAGGGGAGGGGTGGTGTGTGGGGAGGGGTGGTGTGTGGGGAGGTGTGTGGGGAGGTGTGTGGGGAGTGGTGTTGTGTGGGGAGGGGTGGTGTTGGGGGAGGGGTGGTGTGGGGGGAGGGGTGGTGTGTGGGGAGGTGTGTGGGGAGGTGTGTGGGGAGTGGTGTTGTGTGGGGAGAGGTGGTGTGTGGGGAGGGGTGGTGTGTGGGAAGGGGTGGTATGTAGGGAGGGGTGGTGTGTGGGGTGGGGTGGTGTGTGTAGGGAGGGGTGGTGTGTGGGGAGGGTTGGTGTGTGGGGAGGGGTGGTGTGTGGGGAGGGGTGGTGTGTGTGGGAGTGGTGTGTGTGGGGAGGGGTGGTGTGTGGGGAGGGGTGGTGTGTGGGGAGGGGTGGTGTGTGTGGGAGGGGTGGTGTGTGGGATGGGATGGTGTGTGTGGGAGTGGTGTGTGTGGGGAGGGGTGGTGTGTGGAGAGGGGTGGTGTGTGGGGAGGGGTGGTGTGTGGGGAGCGGTGGTGTGTGTTGAGGGGTGGTGTGTGGGGAGGGGTAGTGTGTGGGGAGGGGTGGTGTGTGGGGAGGGGTGGTGTGTGTGGGAGAGGTGTGTGTGGGGAGGGGTGGTGTGTGGAGAGGGGTGGTGTGTGGGGAGGGGTGGTGTGTGGGGAGGGGTGGTGTGTGGGGAGGGGTGGTGTGTGGGGAGAGGGGTGGTGTGTGTGGGGTGGTGTGTGGGGAGGGGTGGTGTGTGGGGAAGGGGTGGTGTGTGGGGAGGGGTGGTGTGTGGGGGGAGGGGTGGTGTGTGGGGTGGTGTGTGGGGAGGGGTGGTGTGTGGGGAGGGGCGGTGTGTGGGGAGGGGTGGTGTGGGGAGCGGTGGTGTGTGGGGGGAGGGGTGGTGTGTGGGGAGGGGTGGTGTGTGGGAAGGGGTGGTGTGTGGGGTGGTGTGGTGTGTGAGGAGGGGTGGTGTGTGGGGTTGTGTGTGGGGAGGGGTGGTGTGTGGGGAAGGGGTGGTGTGTGGGGTGGTGTGTGGGGAGGGGCAGTGTGTGGGGAGGGGTGGTGTGTGGGGAGGGGTGTGGGGAGGGGCGGTGTGTGGGGAGGGGTGGTGTGGGGAGCGGTGGTGTGTGGGGAGAGGGGTGGTGTGTGGGGAGGGGTGGTGTGTGAGGGAGGGGTGGTGTGTGGGGAGGGGTGTGTGTGGGGAAGGGGTGGTGTGTGGGGAGGGGTGGTGTGTGGGTTGGTTTGTGGGGAGGGGCGGTGTGTTGGGAGGGGTGGTGTGGGGAGCGGTGGTGTGTGGGGAGAGGGGTGGTGTGTGGGGAGGGGTGGTGTGTGAGGGAGGGGTGGTGTGTGGGGAGGGGTGTGTGTGGGGAGGGGTGGTGTGTGGAGAGGGGTAGTGTGTGGGGAGGGGTGGTGTGTGAGGGAGGGATGGTGTGTGGGGAGGGGTGAGTGTGGGGAGGGGTGGTGTGTGGAGAGGGGTGGTGTGTTGGGAAGGGGTGGTGTGTGGGGAGGGGTGGTGTGTGGGTTGGTTTGTGGGGAGGGGCGGTGTGTTGGGAGGGGTGGTGTGGGGAGCGGTGGTGTGTGGGGAGGGGTGGTGTGTGGGGAGGGGTGGTGTGTAGGGAAGGGGTGGTGTGTGGGGAGGGGTGGTGTGTGGGTTGGTTTGTGGGGAGGGGCGGTGTGTTGGGAGGGGTGGTGTGGGGAGCGGTGGTGTGTGGGGAGAGGGGTGGTGTGTGGGGAGGGGTGGTGTGTGAGGGAGGGGTGGTGTGTGGGGAGGGGTGTGTGTGGGGATGGGTGGTGTGTGGAGAGGGGTAGTGTGTGGGGAGGGGTGGTGTGTGAGGGAGGGATGGTGTGTGGGGAGGGGTGAGTGTGGGGAGGGGTGGTGTGTGGAGAGGGGTGGTGTGTTGGGAGGGGTGGTGTCGGGGGAGGGGTGGTGTGGGGAGTGGTGGTGTGTGAGGGAGGGGTGGTGTGAGGGGAGGGGTGGTGTGGGGTGGTGTGTGGGGAGGGGTGGTGTGTGGGGAGGGGTGGTGTGCGGGGAGGGGTGGTGTGTTGGAAGGGGTGCTGTGTGGGGAGGGGTGGTGTGGGGGGAGGGGTGGTGTGTGGGGAGGGGTGGTGTGTAGGGAAGGGGCGGTGTGTGGGGAGGGGTGGTGTGGGGGGGAGGGGTGGTGTGTGGGGAGGGGTGGTGTGTGGGGAGGGGTGGTGTGTGAGGGAGGGGTGGTGTGTGGGGAGGGGTGTGTGTGGGGGAGGGGTGGTGTGTGGGGAGGGGTGGTGTGGGGGGAGGGGTGGTGTGGGGTGGTGTGTGGGGAGGGGTGGTGTGTGGGGAGGGGTGGTGTGCGGGAAGGGGTGGTGTGTTGGAAGGGGTGGTGTGTGGGGAGGGGTGGTGTGTGGGGAGGGGTGGTGTGTGGGGAGGGGTGGTGTGTGAGGGAGGGGTGGTGTGTGGGGAGGGGTGGTGTGTGAGGGAGGGGTGGTGTGTGAGGGAGGGGTGGTGTGTGAGGGAGGGGTGGTGTGTGGGGAGGGGTGTGTGTGGGGAGGGGTGGTGTGTGGAGAGGGGTAGTGTGTGGGGAGGGGTGGTGTGTGAGGGAGGGATGGTGTGTGGGGAGGGGTGAGTGTGGGGAGGGGTGGTGTGTGGAGAGGGGTGGTGTGTTGGGAGGGGTGGTGTCGGGGGAGGGGTGGTGTGGGGAGTGGTGGTGTGTGAGGGAGGGGTGGTGTGAGGGGAGGGGTGGTGTGGGGTGGTGTGTGGGGAGGGGTGGTGTGTGGGGAGGGGTGGTGTGCGGGGAGGGGTGGTGTGTTGGAAGGGGTGCTGTGTGGGGAGAGGGGTGCTGTGTGGGGAGGGGTGGTGTGGGGGGAGGGGTGGTGTGTGGGGAGGGGTGGTGTGTAGGGAAGGGGCGGTGTGTGGGGAGGGGTGGTGTGGGGGGGAGGGGTGGTGTGTGGGGAGGGGTGGTGTGTGGGGAGGGGTGGTGTGTGAGGGAGGGGTGGTGTGTGGGGAGGGGTGTGTGTGGGGGAGGGGTGGTGTGTGGGGAGGGGTGGTGTGGGGGGAGGGGTGGTGTGGGGTGGTGTGTGGGGAGGGGTGGTGTGTGGGGAGGGGTGGTGTGCGGGAAGGGGTGGTGTGTTGGAAGGGGTGGTGTGTGGGGAGGGGTGGTGTGTGGGGAGGGGTGGTGTCGCGTCATTTACAATGAGTAAGCCAAACATTGGAAAATGTAGGTAAAACTGTTTTTGTGTGGGAGCTATTTGCTGGAATTAATTAACAATTCTTGTCACAAGGATAGGTAAGCATGGTTCATCAAAAACCTCCCAAAAGTATTTGATAACTACAACACTTCTTACATGGGCTTAGTGCACATTTTATACAGAAAGGTTATATAACAGAAAAACAAAGTTATACATATATATTATGATTAACATGTTATCCACATACACGAACACCTTTTTTAAATATCAAAAACATTAAATATTAAAACACAAAACTCACGTAGCTATGGCACCCAAAAAGGTTGTTGTACCTTTATTAAACGCAAAACTCACGTAGCAGTAGGTTTGTTATGAAACAGCCCACTGTTCCCCCTGCCTAGTTTCCTTTACTACTATGTCCCAGTTGGCACGTTGGCACCGCTACTGGCCGTACTGAAGGCGGACCGACTTCAAGGCTCGCCGATGGTTATTTTATTCCCCTCACCTTGATTGTCGGATTCGTTAATTCAAAAGGACTAATACAAGTTTTACTGTGAACGTATATAATTTCGCGCAGCTAAATTTTCGCGCATCTAGTCATAAACAGCATTTTCTAGGCGCACTTCCAGGACAGTTAATTCTATTTGCTCTATGATATTCCTAATTTTCATTTATGTCATATTTTCGCGCATTTATAGTGGTACGCGAAATGGCCAAAAATATGTACAGCGCGAAAATTAATACGTATTCCAGGCGAGGACGTGGTGCGCCCGGACTTTTGGTTTTTCTCAAAAATCAGCTCAAAATCAAAGCCTTCAAATTGTTATAACTCTTTATCTATTGAAGTTCGTACGAAAATACATTCCATTTTTGATAGCTTAGCGTTAGGTTGTACTACTGTTAATAACTCTTATATTCAACCAATATAAACATAGGCCTACTCATATTTATATTCATCCCAGCACTGATCCTATAAACGTATATATTTTCGTGCTGTACATGCTTTCGCGCACCATCATAAATGTGCGAAATCCCCGTCCATAAAATCTTGATTTCATGGCAATAAGAAGCAAGATGATGTATTTAGAAATATGGCAGTTTTAAGTAGGCCTATACATCACTTCAAATTGTGAACATAAATCATGTACATACAGTTTTCAATCCTCTAATGGTAATGTTTTAGTAGTTTATTTCATATATGTATTGCATAAAATTGGCCATGTTGTAATGAATTAATTTGATCCTATTAAAAAAAATTCACATTCATATGTATGATAATTCTGAAAACCAAGGTAAACCTTGATGACTGGTAATAAAAACCTTTTACACATATTTTTTCTATTGAACAGGGGGTGTTTTTGGGACCCAAAACTCCCAAAGTTTTTGCCAAATTGAGGATGGGACGCCTCAAATCCTATATAAGGGCGCCTCCCTCCTTTTTAAAATCTCTGGATCCGTCCCTGAATTTTATTTCTTATTTTAGAGAACACTGATCCAACAACTTACCTGCACCTCCCCACCTGACCTCTGGTCAGTGACCTAATTACAACTGACCAATAGCTAGGGGCAGGAGGGGGGGGGGGTGTGTTAACTATCTAATTACCATAAACTCTATGATGAAATAAATAATGTGCATATATATAATATATCTTTTGATTGTTATAATTTAGACATGAAATATGTATATTAAAAGAAATATTGGTATTAATATATTCTATATAATAGATCTGGGGAATACTTGTAATTGTTAATGGGAAAATATGCCATGCCTAAACTTAGGTATGACATAATTATTCGGTTCAGTGGGGGTCCCGGCACGTGTACGGGGGTGGCCCGGCGTCCAGTTACGTCACACCCAGCGTCCCCCCCTACCCCCACCTCCCCCACCTGCCCACCCCCTAATTGATGCAGACGCTGGTCACGTGACGTCTGCCATCTGCTGGAGCAGACAAGATGGCATCGGCAGAGCTGGACTCGGCGGGTGAGTGAAAGCCCCTATTTTTACATTTTTCTCAGGCCCAGGGGCCCCCCGGACCCCCTGACAGACCCCTAACTTTAGGGCAAGGTGGGCCGGACGTAGGGTGGTTGGTAGAATAGGGGGATTTTGTGGGGTTTTGTTTTGAACGTGATTTTAAATCAGCGTCTGGGATAGACGCCGGGTGGGTGTGTTTGGGGGGTTGGGGGGTTGGTTGTAGACGGTCCCGGCCGGTGAGTCACACCCCCGCCCCCACACCCCCCATTCACACACACCCCTCCCCCCATCCCGACCCAGCCCACACAATTCCACTTTTTCATGGAATATTTGTAAATTTGTGAATCTAATCTCTCTTAGTATATATGTATGGTAATATGTGGATGGACGCCCATTGTTGTGGTTATGGTATTTCCAGGAACACTTCTAGGAATGCAAGGGGGGATACAGGACCAGGCCGGGGAATCGATTGTGGCCCGCCCAATTCCCCTATTTCATGGAATATTTGTAAATTTGTGCATCCTTTCTCTCTCGTATGTATAATAGGAGTATAATAGGAGTATAATATTATCCATGTGTCTATGTGTTTGTGGCGGGAGTGTTCCCCTTCTGTTGTGATATGCGTGGGGGTATGGTATTTCTAGGGACACTTCTAGGAATGCCAGGGACGGATTTAGAGGGCGGCGCCTCCCCTTTTTTTGGACAAATTTGTACTTTTCTAATGTCAAACTGGCGCTCCTGGAGTGGGCGCCGAGACTATTTTTATATAGGCGCCCCGCCCCCTTTCCAAAATTCCTGGATCCGCCGCTGATAATTCCCCTTTTTCATGGAATATCTCTAAATTTGTGGAATCCAATCTCTTTCTCAGTATGTACCGTACGGTACATGTGGATGGACGGCCAACCAGGGAGTTTAATAATTATGTATTTGTCCGCGGCGGTAGCTTTCCCTCTATTGTGATATGGTTGTGGGTGTGCTATTTCTAGGCACACTTCTAGGAATGCCCTCCTTTCTCAGTAGCGGATGTAAGGGGGGGGCGTTCCAGGCTCGCGCCCCCCCCCCTTTTTTTAATGTGAAATTCTCAAACCCAATAGGGCATACCTACCCCCTTTAAAAAACATCCTGGACCCGCCCCTGCTGTCCCACACATTTCCCCTTTTTCATGGAATATTTGTGACTCCAATCTCTCCCACATTCTGCAGGGTACGTGGATGGACGGCCGGGAGTATAATATATATTTGTCTATGGCGGGAGTTTTCCCTCTGTTATGATATAAATTGTCGGTGTGGTGTTATGATGGCAGACAAAGTAGATTTCTTGTAGATGTGAGATTTGCTATTTGTTCTATTGAATTAAGCTGGTTTTCCTCATTACTTACTGTATATATTGTACTATGTATCATATACTCCATGAATCAAAATTCTTGCAAATGTACCATGTTACATAGTACATTTGCAACACCCATTCAAATTTCAGAAACCCTTCAGATTAAATTCTACTGAATGTCACAAAAGTTTCGAGATACGTTGACATAGCGAGATACGTCGATAATATTGCTAAATTTCCCTACTTGACTAGATCTCAACCCCTGAATGACCCCCCCCCCCCTTCCCCCCTCCCCTGACGATGACGTCATCCCGTGATTCATAGCGCACCCAGCAGCAAAGGCTCTATATCGATCGGCGGGGGGGGGGGGGGGGGGGGGACCCCAGGGTCTGAGTAAAGGGGCTGACCGCTGTCAACTCATAGGCCCTATTATACACTTAATTTAAGCCTTTTGTAGGTTTGTCGTATTGGGGCTTTCCATTGAGTACGTACGCACCAAGGGGGAGGGGGGTCTGGGAATTTTGAAAATTGGTTATTTAGACTATTTTATGCAGGTATAGACGTTGTGCAGATGACGTCATAATGCCAAGACGCCATGTTGGTGATCATATTCCAAAGAGCATTAAGCACATCTCAAACACATCTACGACATATTATTTATGTTTATTGGATCAGATAACTTTTTATGTTATGATAAATTATTTTCATTATTCATATTTCATACGTTTTATATTTCTGTAATAGCCACATGGCCATGATAAACACGTGGTGATCACCAAAAAGTAATCACCACATGGCTATGATAAACACGTGGTGATCACCAAAAAGTGATCACCACATGGCCACGATAAACACTTGGTGATCACCATCTGCACAAGGTCTATAATGGAGAATTCTATCTATAACATTGTCACATCGGAGCATAATGTAGAACCCTCATAGGCTAGTGGTCCAGACTCATATTGTGGGGGACGAGGCACTTGACTGGTAGGTGTCAGTGAGAAGGGGTTTTTACACTTTGGGGCCTTCCATTTAGTACGTACGCACATACAGGGAGGTTAAGCAACGGCGACTCTTCACCTAACGTAAACGTAACGTATCTCCTATCTCTGCTGTTATCATATATTTGTAAAATGTTTTATTATAAGTTTACTATCATGCACCTACAATAATAAGATATGAGTTCAGATTTTAGGAATTATTTAGGTGTACTGACACACAAACCATGCAAGTTTAGAGATACGTTGACGTATCGAGATACGTTGCAGTTGCTTAACCTCCCTATCAGACCCCCCCTCCCCCCCTTGATGCGTATATACTTAATGGAAGGCCCCTTTGCCACGAGCTGCAATATGACGATGTCACAGTGAAATCGCACATATTAGAGATAAACCTTTTTGTTTGACATCTGTTACATGCTTCAAACTGTCAATTTTTAACAATCTTATCATCCCTGTACATGAGTTTTCTGTGATATACCTACATCACGACGATATCGCAGCTCAAGTCGCATAGGTATAAAAGGACCTACTGAAAGGGGGGGGGGGGGGCATAATATATATGTGTAGTCATACTGCTTTACCAAAGGCCTGTCCTTCTCATACTGTGTCTATGCGGTATGGGAAGTAAAAGCACCCGTGTCTTGGAATAGTTTAGGGATAGGGTGTGTAGCGTATAGCTATATAGAGAAGGATGCATTTACAGTTATAACATAGGTATATGAACAATTACAGGGGCGCAACCAAAGGTGGTTCAAATTAGGATAGAAGGGGGTCTAGATGGGGGGGGGGGGGGGGGTCCGATGTCGCATGTCGAATTTACGAAATGGCCCTGTCACATGTCGTTATGATTTAAAGTTATAAATGTCGTTGTCCCTAAGGGCTATGTCATTTGTCGATTTTGGCCCTATAGTAATAATACCCAACTAATTGTACATTAACAACTCTACTCCAATACGTACACTCATTGTTGCACATGGTGCCAGATCTGGGCCCAGGTGTGTCGGTATCTGGGGTTAGTCACCTGGGGGGGGGGGGGGGGTATTCATGTGGGTTGGGGGGGGGGTGAGTATCGTGCATGTACACGCGTGTGTATGGCGGGGGGGGGGGGGGGGCACACCACACACGTGCGTGGAAAGGGGGTGGGGGAGGAGTGTGTGTTGGGAGGAGGGGTGTATGTGTGGGGCGATTGGGAGGGGTTGTGTGGCTGAGTCACACCCCTCATACCTGATATTATCACCCATCAACCTCCAGGTAAAATGTACCTTATCTAGAGGGATGCATCTTATTGAAATTTATATCAATATAATCCCTTAACATTCATTCCAGCGAAATGCGCTGAGAATCTGTTAATTGTTATTTTGCTTTCTGGCTATTTGACTTTGATATTTTGCGCCATGTTCTTTTTATAGTGGTAGTTTAGTTTACACATGGGGTGCAGCAGTTTCGTTTTTCTCATTTTCCCTAGATCCTTTTTCAAAGTAACACTCTGTTTCCCAGCCGGATTAGGCAAATACCATAAAACAAGGATACCCGATATTGTAATATCTTTATATTTTGGATTGTTCTGACGATCATATGGAGCATACGAATTGCCATGCTAAACCTCAGTTTCCTTTCTATACATTTTTGAGAGTGGGGTATTCCCTTCAAGGGAACGATAGGGATTCCCAATTAGTCACCATATGACGTCACATATTGGGGAAATCTAAAGGTCTCATAATGGTGTCTATATAATTGTTTAAGGAATCGCTAGCATTATAAGTTCCAAATGCAAATAACATAGACCCTTCTCAAAGAATTTTGTTGGAAAATAAATGTCCTTATATTACGTGTAAGGTTTCCTTTAAAGCGAAATTTACTAAAGGAAGCCCACTACAGCCCTTTATAGAAATCTAGATCTAGTGAAAAAAGAAATAGGACAAGGAGACCTGTTCCCTGGGTGGGGCTCTAGATGGTGTCTCTGTCAATTATTATTCTCAATGTCACATGTCGAATTTATGAAATATCCATGTTGCATGTCACAAAGGTTCTACAGCTCCATGTTGTGTCGTTAAGGCCCCATGTCGCCTGTCAAGTTTATGGGGGTTGACCACTTAAATCGACACAGCGGCAGGGCCATTTCTTAAATTCAACATGCGACATGAGGGCTTAACGACGCGACAGACAGGGTAAAAATAATAGTGACATGAGACAAGAGCATTTCTTAAATTCAACATGGGACATGAGGATAAATAGGCAACAAAGACATGCGACATTGACGTTTTTAAAATTCAACACGCGACATAGGGGCCCCCCATCCAGACCCCTTAATTTGAGAAATGGCCATGTCACCATGTCGAATTTAGCGGTCAACCCCCATGCGGGGTGTGTGGGGGACTGGGTTAATTTGGGTCTTGTTTAATCCCCTACATTAGCCCTGAGGCTGGGGTGGACACCCACAAAGGGGAGGTAAGCACCAGATGGTGGGTCAATAGGGGACGCGTTAAACGGGGATTAGGGCCTAGGGGCAGGTAGACTGTAGTTACCCCCAAGTCTGCTAGGTGTTCAAACTAGGACTGTTAACCAGCAACCATTTTAGGTGGGAATATTACATACTAATAGGTGATCCAAATTGGTAATGATTTTACCAGTGATTCTGCTGTTGCCCACCGCGAGTTGCCGGTAAAATCTCCTAGTGGGTATGGGGCTTAAGGGGTATGGCGACAACCCTGTGTGCCCATACCTGAACACAGCCCCAGAGCCGACTGTCAGTAGTGTAGGAAAAGTGGGCTTTAGGCATGGTGCAGGGTAGGGTAAGTGGTCTGCAGGTAAGGGACACTGACCACTCTCAATAAACACCTCCCCCCCCCCCCGATATATAATGACAATGATTGTTGGAGACCAGGAGTTGTAATGAGTGTGTTCCGGTAGTACAGTGGTGGTGTGTTGGCTTCATCATCCCAAGGTTGGCAGTTCAAGTCTCTGTCCTGCTGCTGTGGTATTACACATTCTCCCTGTGGTCAACAACACGGTTAGATCTATCAAAGGCCTAGTGCCTATGGGACCATGCACATTAAAAAACACCTGCCTCGGTAAATGTGTAAGGGTATGGTCTCTCCCTCCTTATAGATATAATCAGCCAAGAACAAGGGTGAAATATCCCAGTGCTCCAGGACCACTGAGTCTGGTGGTTCAACAACAGGAGTTTAATGTCCCTCCCCTATAGATATTTCATATATTTATATATTTATATACACGACCACCCATACCCTGATATCAAACTTAAGCGTACAAAATACATTATGTAGGCAACAAGGGTATACCCAGCCTACCGTGTGTACCCTACCCCTATATATATTTTATATATATATATGTATTTATATACACAACGACCCATACCCTTACATCAAACTTAAACATATATTAGTTATGTATGCAACAAGGGTATACCCCGCTTACCGTGGGTACCCTATCCCCTATATATACACAACCACCCACACCCTGGTATCAAACTTAAGCGAACATTATTCCGTGGGTATCCTATTCCCTATAACCATGCATCCCGTGGACGGCTGCCAGCAGAACGTGTATCCAGTACTAATAAGCTGTAGCCATAACCATAAAGTCCCCATTACCAATGAGTTACGCCTCCTCTGTGTCCGCCCCAGCCCTGTACAGCCTGCCCTGGCACACCATGACCGGCCGACTGCACCACATACCTAAAGGCTCTGTTACACTACACGACTGCGATATCAGCGCAATATGAGGAAAGCTTCACTAAGGGATGATGTACAGCACAAAATGATTGCTACACTGTTAAAAAGGTGTTTAGAAATTAAACATGTTTAGGGTCTAAACATGTTTAAAGCCTAAACACTTGTATTTTCTAAACATGTTTTGGATTACAGATGTTTATTATCTAAACACATGGGATCCCACATGTTTAAAACCTAAACATTAAACACCTAAACATGTTGAATATCTAAACACTTGAACCTAAACATGTTGAATATCTAAACACTTGAACCTAAACATCATAAATTTCTAAACATGTTTAGGGTCTAAACATGTTGTCAAACTGGTTACAACAAAGTGTTAAGGAAAGTGTTTAGGTTCTAAACACTTGTTTTTACAGTGTAGGTTTCGATCCCCTGCTTTTTGCACACCGTCACCTTCATCTCATAGATACAATCACCAAAGACATAACTTGTTTTCGCTGTGAAAATGACACTGGCTGTTGGTATGGCTTAAAACATCCATCACTCACTCACTCAGCGCGATATGAGGATAGGCACTATTACACACAATTCAAATATATGAGTCATATAATTATCAGAAATTGGCAATTTGGAGCATGTTGCACATGTGCAATAAAACCTTTTACCTCTAATACGTGCTTCTCATCATCATGTCGCAGCTCAAATCATGTAGTGTGACACCGCCTTAAGGGGGAGTGCTAACTGATTAACTTAAATACAAGTAGTATTTTGTATCATCTAGGGGCAGAAATTAATTTTACAAAAAAAAGAGAAAGTATTTTGTATACATATTTGATACCCCCATTGGGGGATCGGGGTGGGGGCTCCTGTTGGAGCTCCCTGGGAAGTATGTTTCCTCAGTACGCTCTGTTTGTCATAAGGGGCGACTAAAAGGGGCACCCTGTACCCCATATAGGATTATCAAAGGCTGGGTGTGTGGTGTCCTTTCTATGGAACATTGCACATAAAAGACCCCTTGCCACTATACGAAAAGAGTAGGGTATCGAACCTGGTGGTGGATTTCTACTAAATCATAACATAGATTCAGTCACCGCCCTTGTGGCTTAAAACTAGCTGCAAAGCTTTACCTTGTGCAGTCTGGTAAAGGAACCCAGAAGGGTTGGCTGGATGTTAAACTAAACCAACAAACAAACAAAACATATTTGATACAGAGGCACGGTATGAGTAAAGACATAAAACCCAAGATAAACCCTCTGTTTGAGCGCTGCTGTATGAGGTAATACCTGATGTCTGCATCTACTCTTTACAGATTTATTAACGCTCCTTCTGGTTTATGGATCCTCTATTAGAGAAGTTTAATTGTCTGTATTTGTGAAATTTCCAATCATAATCATACATTACTGATAATAACAAGAAGATGATAAAAGAAGACAGCCCAGGCAAGCAGCAACGTAACAAGCACATTCTGTGACCGTACCTCTTTGGTTAGTCCATAACCTGCTCAATTTTTGTGTAACAGTTATGTTATTTTAGGTAAAGTTGAGACTAAAAAAGAATGTTATAATAACATTATGATTTAGTGAAGTTGAGACCTTACTAATAAAGAACGTTATAATAACATTATTAAGACCTGAAAGAATATTACAAGTATGTTACAATAACGTCACAGTGTGACGTCACAACGTTAGGTTCTAAAGACGTCTTTGGGTGCCATCAAAATTACATAACACGAACCAAAGCAGAACTAAACAGAAAGGGTATAATAACGTTATAATAACATCATATTCTTGCTTGGGAGTATGCTTGCCTCCATGAAGGTTTATTGACCGACCCCACACATGGCTTGGTCCAGTGAGATACGAGAAGGGGAAACGAACGCAACTTGTATGAGACCCAAACTGTCTGTGGGCATGCGAGGTGGACGTAAACCACCATAGTTACCCCCCGGTCTGCATACACAGGGATCGATATCAGCTCATTGTGTCTATAAGATAATAGTGGATACACATGAAAGGTGATGACAGTTAGGTATACAAAGGAAAACATTGTTAGATATAGCATCCAGGGAAAGTGAGGGTAAGAGAGGCGTGTAGATATATATGCCCGTTTATAAAGGTAGACCACAGTTAAGCCGGGTCCCCACGTGGCGACTAAACCTCGGCGATTAGTCGTCTATGGTGGCCCAAAGTGCCAAACCCATCCTATCCCCGACGATTAGTGCCCTTATAGAGCAGTAGCCATAGGGGAATGCATGGACTTGGTACTTTGGGCCACCATACACAACTAATCGCCGAGGTTTAGTCGCCACGTGGGGACGCGGCTTTAGACATAGCGTCCAGGGAAAGTGAGGGTAAGAGAGGGGCGTAGATATACGCCTTTTATAAAGGTAGACTACTGTTAGGTATAGCGTCCAGGGAAAGTAAAGGAGAGAGTGGGATGTAGATATACGCCTGTTTATAAAGGTAGACCACAGTTAGATATAGCGTCCAGGGAAAGTGAGGGTGAGAGAGGGGTGTAGATATACACCCGTTTATAAAGAGACCATGGTTAGGTATAGCGTTCAGGGAAAGTAAAGGTAAGAGAGAGGCATAGATATATGCCCATTTATAAAGGTAGACCATAGTTAGGTAAAACGTCCAGGGAAAGTGAGGGTATATAGGCCTATGTGTGTTTGTGTATATAATTATATTGAACTAAAGTGGGGTCTGTTACTAGCTCAACATATCTGCTATTACTGCAGAATATAGTTTATTTTAGAATGTATGGCTTCGTCTTTGTCTCCATTCTCTCTGATTCATTCCAATAGTTCTTGCAAACCAAATGATGCCAAGCACAAATGTCAAATTTTAAAAAAAACAATGTCACATGTCTTTGTGGTTTATTTTCCCCCTTGTTGCATGTTGAATTTAAGAAATGGCCATGTCTCATGTCACTATGTTTTCAACCCTTCTTTTCATGTTGTTAAGACCCTATGTTGCATGTCGAATTTACGAAATGCCCCTGTCGCTGTGTCGAATATAGTGGTCCATATATGTGAATGAATAATTGACTTGTATCATAATGGCAGACCAATGTGATTACACTTGGCAATGTCCAGAGAGGTTATGACCCCTTGCTGACCCGAAACCCATCTATTGAGTGACTCTGAGCTGGCCAGTCATCATGCAGTAAAGGGTTAAGTGCTGTGGCGGGGTGTCTAGTCAGGTGGTGGGTGAAGGGTTAATGCCGGTTGTCATGCAGTAAAGGGTTAAGAGATACCACTTCCAACTGATGAAAAAGTAGGAAACAGTTTTCCCTACTTTTTTCTAGAAGCAACTAGGAGGGAAATAACCTTTAGGAATAGAGACCTGACATTGAATGTGTATTTGAATCACTTGGAACTAATACAAAAATACTCTGAAACAGATTTTAGAGTGACGTAGGAAAAATCAGTTGTGCAATAAAAAATCACAAAAAATAAGGAAATCCTACAAAAGTAGGGAAAATGAGATCTCTGGATAAGGGCAGTCGTCGTGCGGTAAAGGGTTAAGGGCGGGTGGCGGAGGGTCTAGACAGGTGGTGGGTTAAAGGTTAACATTGGTTGTTGTGCAGTAAAGAGTTAAGGGTGGGCAGTGGGGTGTCTAGACAGGTGGTGGGTTAAGGGTTAACACTGGTTGTCGTGCAGTAAAGAGTTAAGGGTGGGCAGTGGGGTGTCTAGACAGGTGGTGGGTTAAGGGTTAACACTGGTTGTCGTGCAGTAAAGAGTTAAGGGTGGGCAGTGGGGTGTCTAGACAGGTGGTGGGTTAAGGGTTAACACTGGTTGTCGTGCAGTAAAGAGTTAAGGGTGGGCAGTGGGGTGTCTAGACAGGTGGTGGGTTAAGGGTTAACACTGGTTGTTGTGCAGTAAAGAGTTAAGGGTGGGCAGTGGGGTGTCTAGACAGGTGGTGGGTTAAGGGTTAACACTGGTTGTCGTGCAGTAAAGGGTTAAGGGCGGGTGGCGGGGTGTCTAGACAGGTGGTGGGTGAAGGGTTAAGGCCAGTCGTTGTGCAGTAAAGGGTTAAGGGCGGGTGGAGGGGTGTCTAGACAGGTGGTGGGTGAAGGGTTAACACCGGTGATCATGCAGTAAAGGGTTAAGGGTGGGCGGGCTAAGGGATAACGCCGGTCGTCATGCAGTAAAGGGTTAAGAGTGGGTGTCAGGGTGTCTAGACAGGTGGTGAGTTAAGGGTTAATGCCGTCGGGAATCTGAGGACCACCTCACACAATGACCAGACAGTGGGAGGGGCAAAAGTAGACAGGGGAAGGTAGGTGATTGGGTCAGGTGGACAAAACCTAATGAAATAAGGAGGGTACCTCTGTCTGCTGGGGCTTATTGCCCGGCCTCTGGATCAATCACCCAACCCCCACACTCACTCGTGCCATAATGATAGGAATTCCCTTTGGAAATAAATTGGGAATCCCTGGTTTATGAATGATCAGAGATTAATAAAAGTTGTAGTCAATATTAGCCTGTATGTGGCCCAGTGCGGGTATATGGTCTTAATGTACATATTTTTACATATTTTTTAAGATTGGAAATTCCCTTTGATGGATACATGGGGCTCCCCAATAACTCAACGTGTGACGTCACAAATTCAACAATTTCTCTCTCTCAAAAAAAAGAAAAAAATGGGACTTTTTGTTTCCTGATTGGTGTCTGGGTTCACGAATGGATGAGGCACAGCAAAAATGATTTGCAGGTTTTGATCGCCTGCTGTTTGCCTGCCCTGTCACCATCATCTCATATATATGATCACCAAGGACAGAACTCGTTGCAACCTGTTTCCGCCGTGAAAATGATCCTGGCTGTTGGTACAGCGTAAAAGATCCATCACTCATTCCTTCTCTCTCTATTACAGTTGTACTAGTAACGGGAGCGTCGGGCTTCCTGGGCAGTCATGTGGTGCGTGCCCTCCTAGAGGAGGGGTACAAGGTGCGTGGCACCGTACGTGTCCTTGACAATGACACCAAGGTCAAGCCACTGAAGGAGCTGGGAGCCGCGTACGCCGAGAACCAGCTGGAGTTGGTGGAGGCCGACCTGACCAAGCCGGAGACATGGGAGAGGTGGGTACTCCATTCTTAGTTAGTACACACAATATTAAAAATAGCAGGGTACCAACCACAAAGGGAAAGCAGGGAGAACAGGGTAAATGGGAAAAAACACAGGGAATTTGCAAATTTTGCCAAAACACAGGGAAAACACAGGTAATTTCATTCGGCCGGGTTCTGAAATTCCTGATTCTCAAGATATTAGGGTTTGACTTTTTGTTGTTGGTTTGTCCAAATTATTTCTGCACACAGAAGCTTTTAAATTTAAACGACTGGCTGCATATGACACAGGAAAAATTGCAGCGGAATAGGGAAATCTCAGGGAAAACGCAGGGAATTTGAAAATGGAATTTAGGTTGGTACCCTGAAATAGGCTTCAAAGATTATGGAGAATGAAGGCCTTTTTGATGTCCAACAACTTCACATAAAGATTTAGACACTTCATAGGATAATTTTTTTCTGCATTTCTGCTTTTCTTCTCATATTTATGATTAAACATGTCTTTTTCTGAATTACTTAAGCAATTGATTAACTAATTTGGGTGAAAATATAATATTGTACCATAAGCAGTAAGTATTTAAAGGTCACTTCCTGACAGATGTTATTTTACTCCAAGTTTACAATTTAACATTAATTTTCCACCAAGAGCTTTTTTTACTTTGAAATAAGCCTATAAAGAACTAGTTTCCAACTGTTTGCCATGTGTCCATTTCAGTGCGGTGAAGGGGTGCACATACGTGGTCCATGTGGCGAGTCCCTTCCCGGCCACTGCGGGGGCCTCGGAGGACGAGGTCGTCAAACCGGCTGTAGAGGGCACCACCGCTGTCCTCAAGGCCGCTGCCGATGCCAAGGTCAAAAGGGTCGTCCTGACTAGCTCAGTTGTTGCTGTGACAGGTCAGTGAAAAGCAAGAGAATATATATCCATAGGGTTAAAAGAGCCTCCATATCTATCCATATCTCAAGATTTATTAACTATTGACCAGAAAAAGTAAATTTAACTTTTAAAGATCTGTACCTTGTAGCCACATCAAAATCAAACAGAGGCATTCAAGGTGAAATTTGATTATTGTGAAGAACAGAGAAGGGATGTCTTGGATTCTAGACCCTAGAAATAGACCATCTCTATCTGTTTAAACACAAAGAGATGTTATAAAACAAATAATTACTTTGGATCACTGCTCTGTCTTATTTTTCCAGTATATTGATATTTTCCACATGGAATCAAACAGAAGATAACAATAAACAAGAATATGATGTAGAAATAGCAGAAAACAGTAAAATGCTGAACATTTTAAAGGTACTTGAGGGGAAGAGGGTGTTCATCTGTACTAATGGCTTAGTACTTTTAATATATTGTCATGACATATAATCCAACAAGGATCAGGCTTAGCAAGTCTACTTCTAGTCTAAATATCTTGCGCTCCTAGCGCCACCTGTTAACTAGTATAAAAGGTGTTGCAAGGTAGAGAGCGAGCAGTTAGTGGTTAGTAGTCACTAAAGTTTTAGTGAGAATGTCAGCTAAGTAGGTTTAGCCAAGGAGTTATACTTGGAGTAAGTACATCGGCTCCGTGTAACAGACTGGAGTTTACCAATACCCATTACCTCGGACATAGGATTGTGATAGAGCTGAGTACTAGAGTGGTCTAGAAGGTGTTGGAGCAACTCGTGTTCTAAATGTGGTTGATTGCTGATAGGAGATGGGAGGTGGACTGATGAAGACTTATATATGGTGGCTTTGACTCGGGATAAGCTGTTTATTGAATAAAACCCTTTCACATTAGCAAGTTCCCTCATCGTTCATTTCTTTTGAACTATTGGGAAGTGAGCGGACAAACTTTAAATGTAGTCTGAATTATTCAGGCATTTTGGATAAACGACTCATGAAGCTTTGGATATACACGAACATCACGCAGTCTTAAATCAAACATTAACAATAGTTCATTTGGTGGAGATTACCCGAAACATGACTTGTGCCGTTTTGCTCATCCTTGATGTCAGCCACCGGTGACTTTGAGGCTTCCTCTAACCCCAAGCCTCAATCTTTGCGGCCCGCAGGACACGATGTGTCAACATCATATACAGGGAATGTGGAAAACCGCCACCTGGTAGGTAATCCCTTAGACGGGGAGGCACAGAGACAGGAGGTCGCAGCCAGACCCAAGCAGCTCTGCCCCGAAGGTGCACAAAATTACCAAACCCGTGGCAAAGGTAAACCATTTCCCTGGCACCTAGGGTCCAAAGATAGGCCGGTTCTTGACGAAGGACTTGAAACCCTAACACACTCGGGACGAGTTGAAGGGAAGAACCGTCTCACGGAATATCAGCAATATTGGAACCCAGGGTACGTACCACCTACGGACCACGAAACTGGTACTAGCTCTCGCTCCACCTGTGAATCTGATGTGAACAATCCGTGGTGTAACCAAAGTGTTCCTTATCGTTTACTACCCGCAGCGGGAGGTGAAAGCGAACAGGAAGTTTCCAATGAAGATAACCTATTTTCTTCAGGAAACCTAAAACAACGACAAAACACCGCGGATAACTCCAGCCCATCAGGGGGAAAACGCCCCGAAAATCCGGTAATCCTACCTGATGGGAGCTCTCTCACCTATCCATTACCCCAACGACTTGAGTTTATCAGTCACCCACTGGTAACACCAACTCACCCCAACCCGGGGGCGTCCATTCCTTATTCCACTGTAGCTAAAGGAAAAACAGTGGGAGGGGATAGGGGAGTGGGAAGGGAAGCAGAGGGAAACAGCGAGAAAGTAGGCAATTTACAACCCTATCGATTAACTTACGGTGTAGAAACGAACTTAGACCAAGCTGGTAAAAGAGCGGAAGCTCGGGCCTTTGATCCAGCCGAAATATTAAAGCAGTGGGCAGACTCAAGCCCGAAAAGCACATAGATTTAGAGAGGCTAAGCGATCAGGATAGTGAAGAAAATGTAACGCTTAAAGCACAAGATTTTAACACTCTAACTCATGAATTGTATGAAGAATACGAGGACGAGTACGAGGAAGAAAATAGCGAGACAGAACAAGCAGCCGCAGATGTCAGAGGGGGTAGTCCTGATAGAAAATTAGCTAGAGAAGATAAATCAACCTCGTCTTCATACGAACTTATTACCGAGGATGTTTTAGACACAGGTAAGAAAGCTAAACTAGAAAGTGAGGACGAAATTAGTGTAGAAGAAATACCTGTGAAAGAACAGTGGGACGATCACGATATACAAAACCTCCACGAAAATAATATGGCGGAAGGAGGCGTTCCTTTGATGGATCTAGTAGAAGAAAGAGAGGATAGAGATCAACGCCAGCAACCCGGTGAAGGGGGAGCTGGGGGTGTAGATCTGGGGGCATGGCATCCTAACCGTGGGATGAACCCTGGGGGACCTCAACAAAACAATGGGAATGGCCAGATCCTAATCCAGCAGCCGGGCCGAGGCGTGCAGGCAGGAGGCGGGATAGACCTTGGGCCCATACAACAACATATATTGTACCCTTTCATAAGGCAGGCAATGGCAGCCCCTATACAGGCAGGTCAAGGAGGAGGGGGAAACCAACAGGGTCAACAGGCCCAAGGAGGCCAAGGTAATCAGGCCAATCCTCCCCTTAATCAACAAGTTCAAGGGGGCCAGAACGATCAGGCCAACCCTCAAGGACTTATTCCTCCTCTTAATCAACAGGCCCAAGGAGGCCAAGGTAATCAGGCCAATCCTCCCCTTAATCAACAAGTTCAAGGGGGCCAGAACGATCAGGCCAACCCTCAAGGACTTATTCCTCCTCTTAATCAGCAGGTCCAGGGAGGCCAGGATAATCAGGCCAACCCACAAGGGCCTAACCCTCCTCAAAACCTTCTCAACAACCCTCCTCAAAACCTTCTCAACAACCCTCCTCAAAACCTTCTCAACAACCCTCCCCAAGACCTTATTAATAATCCCCCACCGAATCAGCCCAATCTGGGGATAAACCCTGGGGGACTCCAGCAACCCGGTGAAGGGGGAAATGGTGGTGCGAATCCGGGAATACAGCAGCCTAATCCTGGGGTAAACCTTGGGGGACTGCAACAAGATGATGGGAATGGCCAACCAGGCCAACAGCCTGGCCGAGCCGTGCCAGCAGGGGGTGGGGTCGAGCAAAACATGTTCCCTTACTTAATGCAGGCGATGGCGATCGCAGCCAATCTTAACGCAGGCCGAGGTAGAGTGGGTGACCAACAGGGTCAACAAGCTCCGGCAGGCCAGAATAACCAGGCGAACCCACCAGGACCTGGTAACGTTCCCCCAAACCAACCTAATCAACCCAACCCGCCAGGTCCGCCGGACCCGCCGGGTCAGAATAACCCCACAGGTCCACCGGGGCCTCCACCGCCCGGCCCGCCGGGACCGCCAGGTCCGCCGGGCCCACCAGGTCAGAACAATCCTCCGAACCCTCCGAACCAGCCAAATCTCTGGAGTATCTTCCCGCAACTGAACACGGCATGGGGCCAAGTACCCCCGCCAGTGCGGGAAACGTCCCACAATGGTCATCAAAGGGGACCAAATATTAGATTACCCTGGTTTAGTGGGAAGGAGGATGAGCAGATAGAAAAGTATTTCAGGGAACTGAAGCGACTGAAAGCTATCTATGATTGGTCGGACGCCCATCTCCTGAATATGACGCTATTAGGCCTGAAGGGACGGGCAGATGACTGGGCAGGAGCCTTAGCTGAAAGCGAGAAAAATACATTTGAGAAATTAGAAACTCAAATGACAAAGATCTTCGGCGATCGAAGAGCTAAGTGGCAGAAACACGCAGAGTTCTGTGGCCTTAAACAAGGAAAAGACCAGAGCGTGATCGAATTTGCAGGTGTTCTGAAACAAAAGCAAGTTAAGGCAGAGGCGAGTGAAAGCATGATGTTAGCTGTGTTTTTAGAAGGATTAAAACAGGGCGTAGCCAGGCAAGTAGCTATACTGGACCCTAAGTCGTTCACCGAAGCGGTGGATTGTGCAACGAGACTAGAATCGTTGGACAAAGGCAAAGGGGGAACTAAAATATCTAATGCAGTGAGCGAACTGGCTGGAAGCCAAGAATCAGAGGAGACCGCGGCCCTAAACTCCATCTCCGAACGATTTGGAGTGGTGCTGGCCCGACTGGAGGCCGCTCCATGGTTCCAGAAACCAAAGCCAGGGCAAAGCGGGACTCCCCAGAGTGGTGGTAACTTTAAACAGCAAGGTTATGAGAGAAAAGATAGGTACGAAAATCAGAAAGGTGAAAGAAATTCAGATCAGAAGCCTAAATCCAATACCGCCCCGAACAGAGAGGCAGATAAGGGAAAAAATCTGCCAACTCAACAGAAAGTAGAGAGACCCAGGTTGCCTTTTGATGAAAGTAAGTTTTGTATCATTCACCAACAGCATGGTCACTCTACAGAAGCGTGCTTGTGGTTGAAGAATAGGTTGAGGGAAAAACCCCCGCGGATCTACAAAGATAGCAAAGCCAGTGGTACCGAACAAAAGAATCAGGGAAACTAGAGGAAGGGTCCGTTCATTCCACGATAGAATTAGGCGCAGTGGACGGACCGGCTAGGAGAGAGATAGGAGATGAAGCATTTTTCTTAACGTTAAGATTTGATGATCAGAAGGAGGTTAGATCTTTAGTAGACACAGGAGCGAGCGATTGCTTCATGTCCACCCATTGTAAACGGCAGATCCCTAAACAATGCATTTTAGATGAATGGAAGGTATCGAAAGGAAACATCAGTCTAGCAGACAACTCGTCTCAAGTAATACTAGAACAAATTAGATGTAAGTTTTCAATCCAGGGATCGGTGGTCTGCTATGATTTCAACATAGTGGACGATCTATGCCACCTAATAGTAATCGGTAGAAACTTATTAACAGTGCTTCGATCAGATTTATCTCTACCAGGCGCAAAGATAGAAGTGTTTTGTGGAAACCCTATAGTCAGCAAAGAAACAGTGAAAATTCCACCGGGAAATGAATGCATCATACCGGTTACCACCCGAGAGCCGCTGGGATTAGACTCACCAGTGGCTTACTGCGCACCAGCAGTCACTGCCCCGGTCCTAGTGGAGGGGTGCGTGAATACGGTGGGAAGTCAGTGGTGGATCAAAGTCATGAATCCGCTAGATGAAATGCAAGAAATCACTCCCCAGGAAGTGTTGGCTTTTGCGGAAGAATGCGCAGTGCCTGAGGTAAACCAAGATCAGATAGAAGGGTTCCTAGACTTGCGTTATCTAACTAAAACAGAGACCCCAATGTCCATCTGTAGGATTTCTGTAGAAGTAATGAAAGACGCAGTGCAAATGGAAAGCCAAACCTCTGAGGAGAAATCCCGAGGTAAAATGGATGAAAATGTAAGTAAAATAGATCTAACCGAGTCGTGCTTAAACAAAGAACAACAGGTAAGGTTTAGACAAATGCTTAATAACAACAGGGATGCACTAGCGTTTTCAATGGAAGAGTTAGGTCACTGTGAAATAGCGCCGATGAGAATAATTGTGGATGAGTCGCAGGGAGTAATAAGTTCTAGACCATACCGATACTCTCCACAGAAAATGGATATCATCGATGAACAGGTTAGGCAACTCATAGATATAGGTGTCATAGAGCCCAGCGAATCAGCTTGGCGAAGCCCGCTGGTGGTAGTGCAGAAGAAAGATGGCAAACCTAGGCTCTGTACAGACTTTCGCATGCTTAATCAAGTCACTTTTAAAGATAAATTCCCCATGCCCACGGCTCGCTCGCTTTTCCTATATATGGCTTACAAGAAACCCACTATGTGGACAGCTTTAGATCTGTTGAGCGGCTATCATCAGTGTGTAATCGAAGAAGACAGTAGAAAATATACCGCTTTTGAAACCCCGATGGGTGTGTATCAGTATAAGCGTGTACCATTTGGCTTAGTTGGCGCGCCTTGGCAGTTTACCAAGGTAATGGCCATAGCGCTAAAGGGATTGATTCCTAGAACATGCTTAGCATATTTAGACGACGTAATCGTCTACGACACTACATTTGAAGAACACCTGGCAAGTGTTGAGGTGGTTCTCCAAGCTTTGGCGAGAGCTAATCTCAAACTGAAACCGTCAAAGTGTGAGTGGTGCCGCAGTGAAATCAATTTCCTCGGCCACGTAGTAAACGCGGAAGGAGTGGCTACACAAAGGGTAACCACAGAAAAGATTACAGCCTTTAACCGTCCACATAATGTGAAAACCATTAAATCATTTCTGGGACTGTGTAATTACTACCGATCGTTTGTCCCAAATTTTGCTGATCTAGCTAAACCATTAAATCGGCTGCTAAAGAAAGAAGTCTATTTTGAGTGGACGGAGGCTTGCGAGGAAGCGTTTCAACAGTTAAAGAAACTGCTCACCTCGCCACCCTTACTAATCCATCCGGATATAGGAGGGCATTTCTATCTGCTAACAGATGCATCAGACGACGCGTGCGGTGCAGCGGTTTGTCACAAACTAGATGAAATCTACCGTCCGGTTGCTTTCTGGGGATGTACCCTCCGAGACGCCGAATTAAATTATTCGGTAACAGAAAAAGAGGCTCTGGCAGTAATTAAAGGCATTAAGAACTATGAGGACATGTTGCAGGGAGCTAAAATCACAATAGTGACTGATCACAAACCGTTGATTCCCCTGCTACAGAGTGCCTACAAAGCCCCGTCAGCCCGGCTGAGACGGTGGGCTTTAGCGTTATCAGATTTTGATTTTGAAATCATATATGAGCCAGGAGCGACTCATTTTCTACCGGACTATTTGTCTAGAGTCTATCATGAGCATGTCCCAGGTGAAGAATATGAGCCCGCTGTGGGATGTGAGTTATTTGAGGCCGAAGTTCAGGATGAAGAGCTTTCTGTGGCTACGGTAATAAACGCGCAACTCCAAGATGCAGAGTGCGCGCAATTGATAGACTACCTGCAGGACGGAGACCTACCGACAGATCCCCTTGAAGCTAGGCGAATAATGGACCAAGCCGATTTTGTGGGAATGGTAGCACCGGGGGTACTCTGTAGGTTCAACGTAAAAAGGTATAACAAACACCAAGACCAACTGGTCAGACTAAAACCCCGCATGATAGTTCCAGGTAGGTTAATTCCCAAAGTCCTGAGACTATTACATAATGACATCTTGGCTGGGGGACATGTAGGTATCAGTAATCTCACTACCAAAATCTCTGACAGGTTCTACTGGCGAAACATGAACGCCGACATTACAGACTATGTGAAGGCCTGTGAAACCTGTTCTCTAAGGAGACGGGCCCCACATTTCAAGGCCTTAGCTAAGTCTTGGGAGAGGCCGACTCGACTAGACACAGAGGGCTAGGGATGGGTCAAAATATATCATGACCTTCATAGACCTACTAACAGGTTGGCCGGAGGCTTTCACCACGAAAGACTCCACTGCGCAAACCGCGGCCAACTGTTTCCTGACCGGGATAGTGTGTCGGTATGGGCGGGTAAACCGTCTGCACACAGACCGGGGGGCGGCCTTCCTATCAGGACTGTTCCGGGAGATTACTACCCGACTAGCGTGCAAACAAACGTTCACTACCGGGCGAATGCCGACTGGCAACGCTCGAGTAGAAAGACTACATAAAACCATTGAAAACCTGATTGCTTATTATATCCCTGACGACCACTGTAACTGGATCGATCTACTTCCCATTGCATTATGGACAGTTAGATCCACAATCAGTGTACGGTCGGGATACAGCCCGCATACCTTGCTGTTTGGCAGAGATCCAATTAGCATGGGAATGCCTGAGCAGGGAACAATTCCTGAAACGCTGAACGACTGCGAGTTTTTCATGCAAACCAAGGATAATATTGCTATGTTTAAGAATATGGCTGAAAGGGTAGTTCAAAACTACGAAAAAGATCTGAGGCTGCGAATTGATGAGCGGGCGCGGCCCACTCAGATGTACGAAGGTGATATGGTATACATGTACGACCCTTTAGCTAGTGAAAATAGAGCGTCTAAGTTCTCAAACAGGTATACTGGGCCATTCAGGGTAATTGAAACAAAAGGAGACCACCTTGTTAGACTAGTGTCTTTAAAAACTGGAAAACAGGTCCCACATCTAGTAAACATTTCAAAACTCAAACCTGCACATGGGCCTTGGTCCCCCGCTGTCCCTCATAACATTCCCAAAATGGTGAGAGAAGTGAAAATCACTAACTCAAAAGGGGCAGATCCTGACCGAAACCCTGAATTGCATCACACTCCGACGGGTGAAATCGCTGAGGAAGATGGCGAAATAAGGGGTGCTGAGACTGAAAACTCAACGGGAACGACCGGTCCCCGTGAGCATGATGCGGTTCCTATGACCAGGAAGGTACCTACACAAAAACCTGGTCCAAGTCCCACTGATTTAGCAGAAACGGATGGGCAAATCACTGATGGTCAGGGCACCAGTGCGGACACCGCGCTGTCAACAAACTTATCCTTTGTTCCTAATAAAGCCGCCTGTGAACGGGGAACAGCTGGCGCTAATGGACAGAGGAAACGCAAACGAGCTAAACGAAGGGGCAAAAGCCAGCCGTTGGAGGGGAGATCCCCTCCAGGCAACAACAAGCCCATAAAACTACCCTGCGGTGATGTGCCGATCTTGGATACATCGGAACAGAGCCCAGAAAAAACAGTAAAGGACCATGTCCCGACGAAAGGTGGCTATAACCTACGTCGGAACCGCCGCCCTAACTACGTCGCTCTGTCCAACGGCGGGGAAAGCGACGACATGGATGATTAATGCAGGAAATCTAGCCGCCCTGTGAAAATAAAGGTTCGGCGGAGCGGCACCGTTAGCATCAACGCTAATGGAACAGGTGGTCTACCTCACGGCCACCTCGCCGCGCCCAGGGGCGTGGCAGAAAGGGAGGGTGCGCACACCAAGAGAGATGCCAGTGGTTTGGCGTCATCTCTTGGGACCGGATGCAAGCGTTCCCCCCCCACCTGAAACAAGATACAGCTCCAAATATGGAGACGGCATGGACAAGCGGATCGGTTATAATTTCGTGGGATCCGCGCCGATCCACCAGTCGGTCCACAACTCTGCTCCTAGACGGTCACCTCTGCTGCAGGTGATTGTACGCACAACCCAGCCCGGGAGGAAGCGGAGATAGACATTGATTCTATCTCTGAACAGAAGTTGGAGATAGAAATTGTTCAACTTCCGACTTCTCCTGGAAGGAGCAGAAAGAGAACTTAGCTGGGACACTGATCCACCGACTCATGGGGAACTGTCTAGCCCTCCGGCCACATAGCAATCCAAAGGGAACCACTACTTTCCCTGCGGACACGGAGGGAAGGATCATCGTCCCCCTGAGAAGGAAACGGATTAGCCGCCCCCACCAGAGGGCGCTACCTACCAAGGGAAGGTTCGTTGGGCCATTCTTTTAGGATTTTACCAAATGAAAGAAAAGACAGTCGAAAAGGAGAGTGCTAGGAAACAACCGGCTCAGACCCTTAGGCGGTGGAGTTGGCCGGGCCGGGGGGGTGTCCGTCCGGACTCAACCGACGCCGGGATTGCCCGGAAGAAGCCAAGGACACCAGCCCGGCGGCCCACCAGAACGACCACAAGCGGAGCCAAGAGGTCCGCTAAATCGGCTCCAGCCAAAAAGAAGACAGCAGATAAAGACTTCTACAATTTATCTGAGGTGAGTGACTCGGAGCCCGAGCCAAGGCTAACGGCGTTGGCCAAGCCGGTTCAGAAGGAGGAAGCGGCCAACCAACCGGTGCAGATTCAGGCCGGCTGGTTCTGGGACCTTACGCAACCACTGTTCCAACTATTTGAGACTGTTGACGAAATTAGAAGGACAGTAGGACTGGATGTGCCAAAATCAAACAAACAGTTAGCTGAGATTAAAACTCAGGTAGCTCCTTTCATTCAAAGGACCACACAAAACTCTAAATGCGTCAAGGAAAGTACCAGCCTACAAACAACACGAGGCGGCCGACCTCTGCCCACTCTGGAAAGGCGATCGGGAGGGGAACAGCTAACCGTCGCCGCTCCAGGACTAAAAGTGGAGGTAGCACCCGTTCAACACGCGCCAACCCCACCGGTGGGGAACGGGCCAGCGGGAGCTCCCCTCCTCCACCACTTACAGCCTGCGGACCCCGCTTGTTTAGACTTGAGCAACTTGACAACGAGCGGCAACGCCAATCCCTCACCACTGCTATGGAACCAGCAGCAGTGGACGCCAACCAGCCAGCCGGGGGGCCCACTGTGGCCGAGCCCACTCCCAACGACAAACCCACCGCAGGTACCGAACCCATACCCCTCGAGCCAACCGTCGTACGATCCAACGGGGGCCGTTTCGGACTGGAACCTACTAGGCCAAGACCCCTCAGAGCAATGCGCCCCTCGTCCTGCGAACGTATGAGAGGCTTGAGGATCACAGTCACCAAGGACGAGAGCGGGATCATCAGGCGAGTGGTAAATGACAACGGGCAAAACCTCTACGAGCATGTCCCAAACTAAACAGACCAGAGGACCCGGGAGGAGAGCATACTTCGGCGCATGGATGATAGTAGTGCGCAGGAAAATAAGGTAACTTTGCTGTGAACATGTTTTGATAGACTGCAAAATTAACTTTCTCAAACTATCGCTAAGGCCAAAACAAAGACAATGAAGTGGCTAGTGCTGTTCGTATTAGCTATAATAGGGGGCATTAGGGGAGTGCATAACGACTCCAGCCCACCTGAAGGGCAAGCCCCTAACGCTGAAGTGATAGCTTTAGAACAATATGGAGTAGTGTTAAAACCAGGGAAGTTAATGTCCACCGCGGATATAACACACGTCCGACAAGGCTTCCTAATTACTATTCCAAGGAGGCGCTCCTTCAACAAAGCTACCTTTGGCCAAGTCTGTCACCGATATCTACAGGGAGGAGACGCCCTCGATCGGGCCTGCTACCATATCAGGTCGCTGGTCAATTGGATGGATCAGACGTCGCAAGCGCTTAAGGGTCGGTACCGGGAAGTTCTTAATGAAACCTTAAGTTCCCTAATAAAAAACACTCAACAAGACCTTCAAAATCAAGAGTCGGAATTAAATCCAGGTGGAAGGGTCAAGAGAATGAAGAAGTTGCCCACAATGCTGGACGATCCAGGATGGCCGACCTTTCCTCTTCCAACCTCATGGAATCAAGGGCTGGCAGCTGATGTCAAATATAACAGGGAATTGATTAAGGTATTGCAAGAATCTTCGGACCAAATGATCGAAGACTTGGCTCTGATGAATGAAAAACATGACGAGGCTGTGGAAAGGGTTAACCATGTCGTGATAGGCCTACTGGACAATCTAAGATCACTAAATAAGGCACACAACACGACTCGCCGAAGGATGAAACTCGTGCAACATAAGGTGGATTGGATGGAACTGTACCTGAATATGATACCGGTCGCTCTAGAAGACAAGCTAGGAGAGATGGTGTATCTTCAACTAATGGTAGAGCAAACTCGCGTGTTCAGGAAAGGTGTACAGCGCCTGACGCGGGGCCAGCTGACTATGGACTTGGTGCCCCGCCAATATATGGTCGGAGCGGTCCAGGAAGTTAACAGATATCTAAAGGGGATCCACCCCAGGTTCCATGTCGCGTTCACAGATCCTTCCTTCTATTACGAGAACAGTCAACCCTCGTTCAAATTCGATGAAACCACTCAGGAATTATTAGTGTATGTAAGGGTGCCAGTGGTGGCTGACGAACATTTGTTCAGAGTCTACGAAGTACTAACTTTTCCTGTGCCGGTGACGGTTAGGGGGCGACTTAAGAAGGACGCTCTCCAAATTGTTAATCTACCCAAAAGTGTCGCCATGTCCATGTCCCGCCAGTATTACGTACCATTGGCTAGTGGCAGTTGGTCAGGTTGTTATGGACAAACCATCACGCTCTGTAAGGATCTACCCTATATGAAAAAGATTACAGACAACACCTGCACTGCTGCGCTACTGAGGCGCGACGACCTAGCGATCCAAGAAAAATGTGAGCTGGACTATCTACTGGAAGCAGACTTTGGAGAGATGGCAGTGTACCTAGACGACGGAGATATGCTAGTGGTCAGCGCCGACACCCGAGGCCAAATGATTTGCAGAAACCAGCCTGCGGTCGGAGTGAACATAGAAAATTATGCAAGGGTTCAGGTGGAATGCGACTGTGCATTCCAAACACAAGGAGCGTGGATACCGTATAGCTTGCGAAATTGTGACCGGCACACCAGGATCACCACGGTTGTGTACCCACATAATGACCTGTTGGAAGCAGCAAGTCGTGTGAAGGGGTGGGACATGAATTTCACAACGTCCAAAAACGAACCCACTATGTTGGAGTCAGACCCTATCCCTGAAACAATTAGGAAAGACCTGCTGGAAATCGAGGAAAGCCTGAAGGTCAAAATACCTGTAACCTCCTTGGCCAAACGAATACAAAAACACCGTAAAGACTTGGCCAAGGGTATCAAGAAAGCGACTGACCGTTACGAGGTAGAGAAACACGCCCCGTGGTTCTCTATAGGTAACTTCGGAGGCGGTTTTGGTCTCCTCACCATCTTCTGCATAGTGGTAGCTGTGACAATTATTGGATGTATCCTTTGGAAGTGCTGGCGGAACCATCAAGGCAAGGCTGCCCTAGCCGGACTAACCATGACTTTACCTCGGGCCATGGCCTTGGAGACGGCGGACCCGGAGAAACTGTTGCACCGTGAAAAGGCACTAACTGGGTGTCCAGACGCGACCGCCAACCCCACTGCAGTGGCAGTGCTTGCTATATTATTAGCAGTACTAGTCATCGCCATAGTGGTCCTCGTGTGGCGAAAGTGGAGAAATATTAGAAGAAAGACTGTGGATGGGTTGTACGTACAGTTTGCCAATCCACATATGATAGAAACAATCTTCCTAGGCGAACTGGCTATGCCTTCAGACCACACTTATACGGAGGGCTATGTGCTCATTAGGGATCTACTGGTGACCCAGCTGTGTCTGAAATATACTCTGACAGTTACCTGGGGGGCGCAGCTGATGGGAGCAGCGACTAGACCTGGACAACATCCATCTAGGGTACCACTACCAGACACCCTGAGGGTATCTAAGAAACTAGCCCGTCTAATGATGAGTAATTTAAAATACAATACCAGGGCCAGACTACTGAGATATTCCTCAGGGCTAGCCACTCCTGTACCCATGGGAGTACCGCGCCTCATCGACGCAGGCTGGTCCGATGTCGGAGCGGACTGGCCTCAACCGGTGATGGGACATGGAACAATGCCTAACGCTCCTCCTAGATCGACCACGCCCACCTCAACAGCGACCGGAACGGGATCTGCCCGAAAGACAGTAAGGCCAGGGACATCCGAAATAGATCCAGGAACGGTTTATGAAGTTATCATATGACAATGTAACGAGTGTTAAGACCTGACCTAGTGCTGTACAGGTAAAATTGGTGAATTAATAACACAAAGGTACGAATACTAAAAACTAAAATGTTACAGGAAGTTCGCTGGGCAATACCTGTTTGGGTAGGTAGGGTTCTGTTGACTAACCTGATCGATAAGGATTCACCAGTCAGGGAAACCTGGGTCGGGTAGGCTGGTCCAACCGTCTCTCTATGGACCCATGGGTTATCTAAATTTCTCTCAAGTCGAGTGTCCCATGCCCGGTAGCCTAGCTCAACACTCTCATTGTTATCGATTTGGCAACTCTTTTAAAGTAGGGAACCATTTGGAACCGGTCCTAGTGTCGCGAAATTTTAGCATTTAAAAAAAATACTCAAAATTCTGTATAAAACCTAAGAGCGCTCAACGGGACCAATGCTCCCAACGAGCGAAGTGAACTTCCCCAAGCAAGTACCATCTACACCTGACCCCTGTGCTGTTGTTACCGCTAGGATCGGGCTGCAGTACAGGAGTCACTTGGGGAACGCCACTGTCTATTCTTTAGCATGCTTACATATATAATCTTCTCAAAGATGAGGGGGCTGCACAAGCAGCAGGAGCCTACCCACAGGCCTGGTGTCAGTGGTGCCTGACAGGAGGCAGGACGTTGGGGTTACGCGTCACTGACGCTGCGAAGGGCACTGGGGTGGACGCCCGACCATGGCAGTCACTATGCCCCGGGTGGATTGGCTCCTGACAAGCGGTCCCTTCATCACAAAAAAAAATCGACGAATAGAAAGAAATTTACCTAAAAAACTGAATATATAAAGCAACCCAATATTCATTTAACTAAGAGCTCTTCCTCAGGGAATTTTGGGCAAAATATAATAAGAACGCAGAATAATTAGTAACATTCTCGGGGGGAACGCTCTGTGACAGCACACGAGAATACCTTATACGTGGCTCGTTTGCTCCTAGTATAGACACGCTGCAGCGGCAAGGATATGTGCAAATCCTGACAAGGCGTGCTATATTTGGGAGCTATAGCGGAGGTCACAAGGAAATGTAGTTACGGGACAACAGCGAATTGGTGACATTCACAGGGTGCTCGGCTCTCTCTCACCATATCGCGACTCCCTCAGACTGGACAAGCCATCCCTGGGGGGGGAGAAGCTGTAGCGAAAACTCACAAGGCGGTGGAGCGAGGTGCTGTCCTTATTAATAGCCCCGTCGTCTTGGTTATGTGTAAATGACCACCGGATCGCCGTATGTCTTAGGTCAAAGGATCCTGACTTTAACATAAAAGTCAGGATCCAACGACAACTAGTATCAAGAAGAAAGAAAATAATGAACAACTGCCCATAGTTCAAGACTAAGTTATTTAGACCACTTTTAGACCAGTTTTTAATCGGGACAGAGACAAAACGGCAAGAAGTCAAGTTTCGACCCGGGTAAATTAGAAATAACTAAAATTAATAAAGGAAATGAGCGGCTTCAGAGATGACCGCCGTCGAGAAAAAAAAAAAAAAAAAAAAATGAATGAAAATTAGTCTTGACCGCCGTCGTGGCGCTAAAAGTATCCAGGTCTCCGCTCAACAGTTGAGCTGAAGAGGGGGGACATGGACTACTGATTTCCTGATGAACAGCTACAATAAACTTGGTTGACACCCAGAGCTAATAAGTCTACCCGATCTATTAGAAAGGAGCTAAAAATTCTAACTCTGTCTTTAGCACTACCTATCCCTGCCCTGCATGTGCATAGTTGGGTTAGGCTGGGGGCGGAGTCTTTTCTGGAGTAGTTTCGACTCTCCGCAAGGAAAAACGGGCATAGACCTGAACAAGAAGATGGGTTTAACCTGATACTATACTTCAGCAAAGGCCCGGACTAGGTGCTGTCTGGAAGTGATGATCTAAAGAGATGCATTTATATGTCTCTATAATTTAAAGGGGGGGTAGGCTGCATATTAAAAAGAAGTATGCAGTTTGCTCCCAATTATAACAATGGGAGACTCGGTACTGCCCATTCCTGTACCCATGGATGGGGGGTGCCGACAACCCACGTATAACTAATGAGAATCGGAAGTCGGATCAGAAATAAATTTGAATCTGAGACCCGATCCTCTAGTGATAACTTTCTAGAAGTAACGAATAATCTCGCCTTCCTTTGTATAGTTAATACTTAATGTCCTTTAATGACATTTATACCTTTACGGAATGAACTACTACCCCACCGCTTGCCATGGTAGTTTCCTCCATGTGAAATAGAGTATAGGGTAGACAGTGAGATGTTACTGTTAACATAGGTATAATATCTATTCAGTGAACCGTTTGGAGTTAGTGGCGCACCCGTTTGCATTGTTAGAAGGGCGCCACTACCCAATATAAAGTGGAACTCGGTCTTCAAACCCCAGGCTGAATGTAGGGGGTGAACGCCGAGCTACCACCTGTAACTAACAAAGAGGGAAGGGATTTTGTCGTAACATAATCATTCAATGAGAACAAACTGTGGTTTTAAAGCGGATGCTTCACAAAATGGAGTCAAATATGTTAGAACAGTTGTCACCCTTGAAGGGGGTGTTAACTTGTTTACGTATAAATCCTTGGAGTGTATTGGGTAATTATTCTAACACACTGTACAGAAAGAGTGTTATCAAGAGTATTGACTCTTGTAAAAAAAAAAAAAAAAAAGTGACCTCTTAAGGTAAACCACCAGGGATCCAATTCCTATCATTATTCTTATCTCCCCATGAGGTCGGTCAGGGAATCTGAGCGGGACAGTTTTGCATCACATCTCGGGCACTCATGGAGCCTTTGCAGATGGATGTTCTTGTGACGGCTCAGCCCCGACCTGTGGGCATAGGCTTTCACACATTCATCGCAAAGATATCACTGTCTGAGGTGTTTGGCAATCTCAGGCACTGATAAGCGTGGCTTCTGTGTTCAATGAAGCGGTGCCTACTAAGGCCTGATCTATGAACGTACGAACTCCCGCAGTGTTCACACATGTATCTCTGCTTGTGACGCTTGGTAATCTTTGTGGTTTTGGTGCCTTTCTAGCTCTTAATAAGGATACCATTCCTTCTCTCACAATGACACATCCAGAATCTTCGTCCGAGAGTTCATTCAGTGTCCTGGAGGTTTCATCACGGTCTCCTCACAGTAGTATTTTTTCCTCTTCGAGACGACTCTGTACAATAATACTCACTCTAAAACTTATTCTAACACGATTACCGAGAGGGATGAGCTCCTCGAAGGGTAGTTGTGAACAGGCGGCAGTGGGCTCGCGAGAGTCCGGGGACATGTTAAACTTTAGATATAGTGCAGGGGAGAGACCAACTGAAGGCCCCCGTGTCTAGCGAAGGATGAATCAACATCCTACTGTGGTACCGTCTAGTCGGCGTACATATCGGGCTGCTGGGTCACAAGGGGCACATACGACTAAAATTTAAATCCGATTCAGAGCTAATGGGTGCGGGGGAGGCCAATCCCATACGGCAGAGTCAACTAAATCAAGGTCTATTAGGTGTGCACCCGCCAGTAAGTGGTATGTACGTGGTACGGGGTCGACAGGCCCCACCTAGCTCCTGACAGTAGTATCATCACTCAGGAGTGAACAGGCAAGGCCAGTGAAAACGGTCAAAGTTCAGTGTGGGTTGGCAGATTCACCTGGATCAGACCGTCGGTGACCACCCAGGGTGACTTGGGACCGGTAATCGCTATCGACTGGGTCACTGGCCGGTCGTCTCTGCTCTGCTGGTAGGTCCAAGATCTTCCGGTAGCAGAGAGGGCTCAATGTACAGTCAGGCCATGGTAAAGCTAAATGCTGCATGTCCAATACCCTATTATTGGATATCGTGGGTTTAGTTGAGCCATGCTCTCTGTGATCAGAACAAGTTTGAAAAGAACCATCTGGGAAGCAGAGAGAGCCTTATGGCTGGAAAGGGTTCTAGCTCAGGCGCAATCCACTATGTCTCATGACATATGGGAAGGCCGAAGGAACCAAGTGGGCACTGACGCAGTCTTGCTGTTAGACTAAAACATGGGATGGGTATCTGTGGCCTTCGCCACTACATCTCAAACTTACCATGGGAGTCGCCAACAACTCGTTGGACGGCTCCACCTATAGTGTCGCCTCACGTGGCCGACACGTCAATATTTCCTGTAACCTGTAAGGGGAACAACTCATCAAAGAATTCTGTCACAGCCAGTCCAATGCTAGGCAGACTGGACTAAAGTACTTGGTCATCTACAACTACTCCAAACTTACCAGGGTGACCACCCTACGGGACGCTCATAACCTTAGGGTGACCCCATGTGAATTGTTTCCAATGTAGACATTTACATTAATGTCCTGCACGGGAACGATAAGACTAAGAATTCTGTTATGACAAAGTTAGCACTGTACGAATATAGACCAGAATGTCCGGTCATCTCTATAAATCTATTGGGGCAGTGCCATCAAATTAACAGTAATCGTAATACAATAACATTTAAAGCCAACACGGCGCAAACTACCCACACACACTGAGAGCCTGCTTGAATCGGTAATGTCAACAAACCACTAGTTAGGAAAACCTCCTATTATCGCCCAACCACGCGCGAAGTAAAATGTTTGATCATGTTCGCCTAAGCAATCCCTCCCACTAAAATAGTAAGCCGAACGTTGTTCAGTGTCCAGCCGTGTCACCTCATTTCATTTACATCGTCCTAACTTACCACAGGACCTGGAAGAGATAATAAGTTTAGTACGCAAGGTCCTGACTCTCGGCCCGCGTCCACCATCTTGGAACCAAAAGTAAACACTAGGTGGCCACCCACGCTACCCGTTACTAAAATCACCAGCGAAACACAGTTTCTGGTTCCGGGAGTGACATCAGCTTCCGGAATACAACCACGTGAAGGCGAGCCGAGAACCACCAAGAAGAATTTGGCCAACAATCTCCTTAAATCCTACGGGTTAGTAGCCTGCCTAACATGCTAAGAACAGTAGAAAGAAGGCTGAACTCACCAAGTCTCGGAATGGTCAGGTCGAGGGGCCGGCGCTACGAGGAGGGCGACTCCCGGCAACGAACGAAGAAGAGGGGGCGACGACTACTACAAGTCCGGCTTAAAACAATCTTGTCCTGGCTTCCCTTGAAAACAGTCTGGCCGAAGCCACTTGGATAAATAGAGTACTAATCACTGGCCGGGAATTGGATCGGCAGAATCACTTGGCAGAACCAACCCGGAAATTAAGTGTTCCAATCACAGGCCGGGAATTGGATCCAGAAAATTACTTGTTTAAAATCACTAGAATTAAGTATATACAGAGAAAAATTTACGAAGCAGGCTACTGGGCTGGGTAGCACCGCGCCAGGTCACCAACGCACCGGGCCCAGCGGCGTAGCTGTCGGCGACTCGGGAGGATACCATCGTTGAACTCCCGGTAGTCGTGGACCGTGATCGTCCCGTCTGTGGTCCTCCGCGTGACGTGCGTGAACCGGGCCAAGTTAACGCTGGGGGTCCGGTTCCACGCGTTGATGGCACCCAGCTCGATGTTTATCTTCGGGACGGCTTTGTTCATCCATCGCTGGATGGCCGAATCATCACAAAGTCGTTCCCATTCCAGGCAATTAATCCCGGTCAGTTGCGCGATGGTGAATTGACAGGAGGCCGGATGACACTTGAAGTTAGTCACAATGTCATTTAGTACTTGCACGTAGTGTGCCGCCGCCGTGTCCACCTTGGAAAAGCGTGGTAACCAAAGCTCCAGGTCCTCGTCCCAGGTAAAAAGGTCGTAGATCGACGGGACAATGACGAGGACATCCTTGGGCCACACGGTATGGTGGGCAAAGGCTTGACCTCCAAGGTCGGCGGTGGTGGCCTCTTCGGTGCTGACAATCTCCGCCTCCGCACCATCCGCCTCAATTAATGGGAGAAAGTCTGTGAGGCCGGCGACCCTCTCGTCTCCGAAGACCACAAGCTTGACCATGGTGAGGCGTAGAGAATAAAAAGTTAAAATTTGGCTAAGACAAAACTGAGGTACGTCCGCACCAAACAAAATAATAACCGGCACTGATTAAAATGACGTCAAAACGAGGCTAATTTGGGAAACCCCTTTTTGATCCAAAAGATCCAAATTTTGAAATCGGCTAGCATGATCAAACCATCGTATAATTTATTACAGAACCTACGCTAAACTAAAGCTTAGGTCCCCAACTAACATAATCGGGCGACAAAATTAATTAATATCGGCTCAAAATGTCAGGTCGAGCCTTCAAACTTGAAAGTTTGATCGAAGCAGAAATTTGCCATCCGGGCGCCTCGCGCCTGGAGGAATCATATCGAGGTCAAACCCTGGAGGGGAACTCCAGTCAAGCGTCCCGCTAAGTACACGTGTACTAAGTATAGCTGGCGGACGCGTGACAGGAATGGTGGTATTTTCTGGTTCCAACTGCTCGGTATTGCTAAACCTGATACAGAGACCTTGTATTTATTGTAAATAATGTGGTTCTGATTGAAGTTCGATTGAAATTTGACACGTATTGTATAATGAACTCCGTTCGTTCAAAATGTCCGAATCCTCTGTATTGACTTATGTTGTGTTAATATGTCCTACAATTTGGATTTGATGTGTGCTTGTTACTCTTAAAAGGCTAAGACAACTTTACACTGTACATATGTTGAGTTCTGTTGACTTGTATTACAAATGATAAATATCAGAAACTGTGTACATATGTACTAAGTCAAAAACTGACTTTTTCATCTTAAGAATTGCGAATGATATTTCTTCATCCTTCAAAACTGTTCTTACTGTTTGTCAACATGATTATGTCATCATTTGCTTATCATACCAATGATCATGTTATCATTCTTTAACACTTACTTTGCCACTTTATGAACGGGTTCCGTTAACCTTGAGCTTCAAGCTGTGGAAGTCAACTCGATGAATAATCTTATTTATGAACTTACCATGAAACCTATGAATGTTTTCATTGATCTTGAGTCTCAATCTGGGACTACCAGCAAAATGTACTAAAGCAAAACCGATCATATGAATGTATCTTTGTTTATACTTCTGAAAGAACAAAAGAACTTCTGATTATATTGACACTGTGCTGAATGTACCACGAGAGTCAAGGCCACCCACAATGGTTTCTCCATATGAAAAGTGATAACAACAAATATATTCAATCATCAAAAAATTGGAAACTTTGTCACACTTGATTGAAATCTTCATTTGGTTTGAGCTATGTCGTCCACCTCCTTAAACTCAAACACCTGACCGCCGTCGAATGTACTAATGGCTTAGTACTTTTAATATATTGTCATGATATATAATCCAACAAGGATCAGGCTTAGCAAGTCTACTTCTAGTCTAAATATCTTGCGCTCCTAGCGCCACCTGTTAACCAGTATAAAAGGTGTTGCAAGGTAGAGAGCGAGCAGTTAGTGGTTAGTAGTCACTAAAGTTTTAGTGAGAATGTCAGCTAAGTAGGTTTAGCCAAGGAGTTATACTTGGAGTAAGTACATCGGCTCCGTGTAACAGACTGGAGTTTACCAATACCCATTACCTCGGACATAGGATTGTGATAGAGCTGAGTACTAGAGTGGTCTAGAAGGTGTTGGAGCAACTCGTGTTCTAAATGTGGTTGATTGCTGATAGGAGATGGGAGGTGGACTGATGAAGACTTATATATGGTGGCTTTGACTCGGGATGAGCTGTTTATTGAATAAAACCCTTTCACATTAGCAAGTTCCCTCATCGTTCATTTCTTTTGAACTATTGGGAAGTGAGCGGACAAACTTTAAATGTAGTCTGAATTATTCAGGCATTTTGGATAAACGACTCATGAAGCTTTGGATATACACGAACATCACGCAGTCTTAAATCAAACATTAACAATAGTTCACATCTTAAATTCTAATTTCCTGTGCAATCCACTACAAATTTGTAGGCAAGTTGACATCTATATAGAGAAGTATGTTAAAACAATATAAACGATTTTCACCATTTCTAGTAAGAGTTCTTTCTCTGTGTAAAAAAAACTACCAATGAATTTCTCATGAAACCTCTGAAATATACATGAGAGCAAATATTTAAACCAAAAATTTTAATATTCACGGTTTGTGAGAAAGGAGATACTGAAAAAACATTGAAAAATTGAGGTATCTTGGTTAATCATACTATTGTAATTTGATACCCTATCATTCTAATCCAACAGAAATATCATAATTCGCCTAGTATCATTGAACCTCTAAGTAGTAAAACAACTATAAAAAGATAGTTTTTGTTGTAGTTCTTCATTTATGACCGAGGTGGTGCCCTGAACAGCCTCAAGTACCTTCAAAAGAATCACTTACAGTAGACTTTAAGCATATGCCTGTGCTTTATGACTAATCCCCATGTGACCTCTGTCCCCTTTGTATCCCGGCCAGGTGGCATGGCGCCCGGCATGGATGGAAGCCGCAGCTTCTCGGAGGAGGACTGGGGTGAGCCAGAGAAGGCGTCCGACGTGTACGCCAAGAGTAAGGTGCTGGCTGAGAGGGCGGCCTGGGACCTGGTCAAGGAGCTGCCCGAGGGGGACGAGCCCCGCATGGAGCTGGCCACCATCCTGCCGGGCTTCATCATGGGCCCCGTGCTCTGCGGGGGTGCTTCCACCAGCATGGAGGTACGTCGGTGCTCCCAACAGGGTCATCAAAGGCTGGGTGTGTGGTGTCCTCTCTATGGGACATTCCACATAAAAGACCCCTTGCCACTCTTCAAAACATGTAGGGTATCACACCCGGTGGCGGGTTTCTCCTAAATCATATCATAGATACGATCACCCACAGCTGAAAAGCATCACCTTTTGCAGTCTGATAAAAGAACCCGAAAGGGTTGGCCAGACGTTAAACTTACCCAACAAACAAACCAATCGTAAACTACAAAAAGAGGGGAAAATGTCACACATCTATATGTGAATGCATGCTGTTTTAGTACTTAACCTTTATGCTGACCTCCCCTTTATGAAATTCTTGTATTAAGGGTAGACATTGTAAGGGCCATCAGTAAATAATTAAACATTTTTTCAGGGTACTTTTAGGACCCACCCACCCTGTCACACTAAATTTCCAGTTTTAAACATGAAAATAACATTTAAGTTACATCCCAGGGTTGGACAAGGGTTGGACAAAATTACAGTATAAGCCGTCCTTGTCTCCTAGAGTTGAGGCTACTGAAATAAGCAACTATTATATTTTTCTATATCACCAAGAGTTGCTAACACATTATGATTTCTTAAATTTCATCAATTGAAAAATTTGCAGGTTTACCAGCCAATCAAATTGCTGTGTTTCAGTGCAAAATAGGGTCGGGGATTATTGACTGGGCTGACAGGCTTTAACATTGGTTCCTATGGGAAGAAGGCCAATATAATTATAAAGCTGCAATTTACCAATTTACGAGCAATCAATTGCTTTGGTTAATTTTGTGTTATGCAACTGCCTTTATGGAATAAGCACAGAAACAATTTTGAACATTTTTCTTGTCAGTATAAAATGGGAAGGGCTTATTATCCATCACCATTACACAGTGTAACATGTACTAAACACCCTGTCTCCGTGCAGGTACCGCGGCGGCTGCTGGAGCGGTCTATGCCAGCCGTGCCCAAGCTGTTCTTCCCTGTGGCTGACGTGCGGGACGTGGCCCTGGCCCATGTCAGGGCTCTCACCACCCCAGAGTGTGCAGGTCAGTACCACTCGCATAGTAAACAGGCAGTTCTCAGTCAGTCAGGTCTCTAAAGTAGTTTGTGTTCTATTTAAATATTTCATTGAACCTAAGCATTACAAGTAAGGAGGGCAATAATGGTAACAGTGGAAATCTTATCAAGCATTTAACCTGGGCCTACACAAAATTGAGAAATAAGTGGGTAACCTTTAGTTGAAATTAAAGGGTAATTTCTGGAAAAAAACCTTCTAAAAACATGTTGCGATGAGAAGACATTAAATGTGTATTATTCTCAAAGTTTCCCAAATCTATCCCAAACCATCCCCAAGCTATCAGACAAAACTCATAGGTCATTAAATGAGAATGCATAGATAAATGCTAGTAAGAATGCTAGTAAGGGGAATCTGTCCTAAACACATGTTGTTTCCCCTGCAGGACAGCGACACATCGTGTACACGAGCGGCCACTGGCTGAAGGAGGTGGCCCAGATCATGGCTAAGGAGTTCAAACCACAAGGTAGGCAGCATGCAAATTAGAGTTTAGGCAGTATTCACTATCCGATTTTTACTCTTGAATTTGAAAATTGCCCGAATGAACAAGTGATTATCAAAGACAAGTTACATGTCATTAGAAAGGATTTTGAATTATCTTTCAAATGGTATGTAACATGCAGGGGTTTGTGTTTAATTTTTATCGAAAACCTAAAATCAAATTCCTAGTAGTCAAGATCACCTAGTGGAATAGAGGCTTTAATCTGGTTACAAAGAGTGAAAAGGAACAAGGAAAAGCTTGAGGAAAATATTTGTCAAAGATTTGAAGAAAAATATTGTAAAAGAAAATTTTGAACATTACTCATAGTCTGGGGTCTGAGCCATGAAAATTATGATTCAGTGTGCCATGAAAGGTTTATACCCGAAACTATTTTGGGGTGCTAGAGGGGTCCTTTGGGCATAAGAATATGCCTGTTGTCACTCCGTAGAGGTGTGCATGAGAGTGACAGCAGCCATTTTGTTTGACAACCCTCTTCAAAATGTAACACAATATAATACAGTCTCTTTCTTTAATAACAGACTCAATAGGTTAGCTATCCATTTCATATTCGACAAATCAATAGTGCATTAGTAGGAGAAGGTGAAACATAAATGACTTTGACTTTATCCAAGGTCAAGGTCATCAAAATTAAGGTCAAACTTTGAAAAACGCAAAAAAACGAGTGTTTTACTCCTTCTTAACTATGTTAGCCTATGAAATACATATGAATAACATCTAAAACTACTCTGGAGTGCTAGAGGGGACCCTTGGGCATAGGAATGTGCTTGTTACTGTGTGAAGGTGCATGCCAATGTGACAGCAGCCATTTTGTTTGGTTGCCTTCTTGAAAAATGACCCAGCAAGTGATGGTCTCTTTCTATAATAGTCTACCTAATTCTTAAGCAATCTATTTCATATTAGACAGATCAATAGTGCATTAGTAGGAGAAGATAAAACATGAATGACTTTGACTTTATCCAAGGTCAAGGTTATCAAAATTAAGGTCAAACTTTGAAAAACGTCAAAAAATGGGTGTTTTTTTTACTCCTTCAATTCTATCTTAGCCTATGAAATATGTTTACATAACATCTAAAAGCACTCTGGAGTGTTAGAGGGGACCCTTGGGCATAGGACTATATCTGTTGTCACTGTGTGAAGGTGTGTGCCAATGTGACAGCAGTGATTTTGTTTGGTTACCTCATTGAAAAATGACCCAGTAAGTAATAGTCTCTTTCTCTAAAAATCTACCTAATTCTTAAGCCATCTTTTTCATAATAGACAGATAAGTAGTGCATTAATAGGGGTAGATAAAACATGATTGACATTGACCTTACCCAAGGTCACAGTCACCAATATTAAGGTCAAACTTTGAAAAACATCAAAGAATAGGTTGTTTTTTTAATACAAACTATCCTAGTCTATGAAATATGTATAAAAACATATAAAACAATTCTGGGGTGCCAAAGAGGTCCTTTGGGCATAGGACTATATCTGTTGTCACTGTGTGAAGGTCTGTGCTAATGTGACAGCAGCCATTTTGTTTTGGTTACATCCTTGAAAAATGACCCAGCAAATGATGGTCTCTTTCCCTAATAACCTACCCATTTATTAGGTTATCCATTTTACATGAGACAAATTAATATTACATTAGTTGGGGAAGGTAAAGCATGAGTTACATTGACCTTATCCAAGGTCAAAGACACCAATAATAAGGGGGCGTAAAACAACCAATAACCAAACAACCAAGCAAGCAACCAATAATAAGGTCAAACTTTCAGAAACATTAAAAAATGGGTGTTTTTTTCCCTTCCAAAGTATTGTGGTCTATGAAACATGTGTGAATAATACTTGAAACTATTCTTGGGTCCTAGAGGCCTGTTGTCACTTTGTGATGGTGTGTGTAAGTGTGACAGCATTTATTTTGTTTGACCACCCCCTTTGAAATATGACACAATATGATACAGTTTGTTTCTGTAATAACCTACTCAATAACTTAGCCATTCATTTCTTACTAGTTAAATGATTATTGTATTAATGGTGAAAGATAAAACATGAGTGACTTTGACTCTATCCAAAGCCAAAATCATCAAATTAAGGTTAGACTTATATAATATTAGATTATATAAATATGATTGTTTTGCTTTTTTACAAACTCTCCTAGTCTATGGAATACACACAAATAATACCTAAGACTACTGTGGGGTGCTAGACGAGTCCTTTGGGCATTGCCTGTAAAGATTTGTGTAAGTGTGACAGCAGCCAATTTGTAAAAAATCTGAAATGTAATAGCCCATATCCAATATTCTGGCCTTTGTGGGATAGGGCCTCACAAACTGGTGGTTTGAGATTTAAGGTCAGTTTATGACTTGGTGTCTTAGCATGCCTCTGTTATCACCTCCAATCCTTTTAAATGTCCCTTCCTTCTGTTGGGAGTAACTCCTCCGATATCTTACTTGTTAAGCTTTTATCAACTTAGAGCTTTCTCCCATGATAGAAAGGTAATCCTCAGAATACTGAAATGGCTCTTTTGGAATAGGTTTTACTTCATTGATACTGAACATAATTAAGTATTTCTGCACTGGTAAGAAAAACTGTAATTTCATCTAACCTATTCATGAACAATTATTGATTTCTAAATAAAAATCATAAATATCCAGATGACCATGTTAGATGAATGAAGAACCTTATCAATCTTTTGCCATATTTGTTCAATATCTCTAGACATTTCATATATTGTTTCTGGTCACACCTAAAAATAAAGTTACTTACAGAAAGTGGCAAAGAGTCCATAATTCTGCTACCAGGATAAATGAATTTGGAGAAAATATATTTTTGCAAAACCACACATAACCTCTAGTAGGTAACATTTTGATATAACAGAATTGAAACTGGGTGAAAGTTTGGATATGACATGTAAAAATTAGAATAATGTAGCCTCATATTAAATCCCTCCTTATTGACATCTGTTTTATATATAAATGTGTTTGGAATTAAACATTAACCCTTTACCCCCCAATCCGGCCATGGCCGCCTGTGGGTAATTTCCCCAATCCGGCCGTAGCCCCCCGGAAAAATGGCAATTTTCCCATAAATTTTCCAAATTATTCCAAAGGGAACAGATTTTTGACTATTCAACACACAGAAATGTCTAATATATCGTTTGAAAGCTGATTTAATTTCCTTGCCAATGCTACAAACCCCATTCCTATAACATTCATTGAAAGGAGTTGGTCACCCTTTGAATTGCCTTAATTAAAAGAAATTTAGGGTATTCCAGAGGGAAATCCATGGAAATCCTGGGGAAATCAAGCAACTTATGAACGCAATATGTGGGGTCTAAAGGGTTAATTGTATGCACCATCCAAGCACCCATTTCACCAAGCAAGCAAGAAATTGCAGACCTCAGAATTAGGAACACCATGAATTTTGAAACTTGTAACTAATGAATGTAACTCACATACTTAATATTTCTTTATTGATTCTTAACTTGTATGTCTAAACATAAAAGGGAACTATTTCTTGTAATATAAACAAGAGGGATGAAGGAAGACAGAGGAATGTTGTTGCCTTCTGCTGTTTTTGCCTATGCTAAATCTATGAAGATTTTTGACTAGTTCTTGTGTCTAGCTGTTTAGTCAGTAGAATGTCTGCTGTCATACTTGCACATCTTTACAGAATTACAACAGTATTTACCTATTCCCAATGCCTGCTTAAGCAACATATAATGGATTTCAATATTATGTCATTGTGCCATTTATTCAAATGACTTTAACTTAGCTAAGGTCACAATAACCCTTATTGAATGGTTTTTTTAATCAATACACTTTTTATATATCTAATATAAATAGATGAGCCAACGAGAGATTATTTCTAATGGGGCTTTATGTATGAAGGAGAAGTGAAAAAGATGACTTCTGTCACACTTACACAAACACTCACAGAGTAACAACAGGCATTTACCAATGCTCAGGGGTTTCCTATAGCACCCATAATAGTTGTAGATTTTATTTCTACATATCTTATAGATTAGATAGCATTAGTCAGACATTTACCAATGCTCAAGGGACCCCTTAAGTACCCAAGGTGGTTTCAGGTATCATTCATACATATTTCATAGACTAGGATAGTTTGAAAGGAATAAAATACTCATTTTTTGACGTTTTTCAAAGTTTGACCTTAATATTGATGACTGTGACCTTGGATGATGTGAATGTCATTCATGTTTTATCTTCTCCTACTAATGCACTATTGATTTGTCTAATATGAAATAGATTGCTTAATAATTTGATAGGTTATTAGAGAAAGAGACCATCACTTGCTGGGTCATTTTTCAAGGAGGTAACCAAACAAAATGGCTACAGTCACGTTGGCATACACCTTCGCACAGTGACAACAAGTATATTCCTATGCCCAAGGGTCTCCTCTAGCACTCCAGAATGGTTTTAGATGTTATTTATATATATTTCATAGGCTAAGATAGTTTGGAAGGAGTAGAACACTCATTTTTTGACGTTTTTCAAAGTTTGACCTTAATTTTGATGACCTTGACCTTGGATAAAGTCAAAGTCATTCATGTTTTATCTTCTTCTACTAATGCACTATTGATTTGTTTAATATGAAATGGATAGCTAACTTATTGAGTCTGTTATTAAAGAAAGAGACTGTATTATATTGGGTGATATTTTGAATGGGGTTGTCAAACAAAATGGCTGATGTCACTCTCATGCACACCTCTACGGAGTGACAACAGGCATATTCTTTTGCCCAAAGGACCCCTCTAGCACCCCAAAATAGTTTCGGGTATAAACCTTTCATGGCATACCAAATCCTTAAATAAGCTACTTTTTGGCGTTTGGACCCCAGACTATCACTTCAATACTTGAATTTCTTGCCAGTTAAACTACCATGAAATACCATACAGAAATAGATCCAGTTTACATGAAAATTTAAAGTTAGAATAAACTTTGTGGATCAAGCCATTGTTTGTCTAATACAGGACATGTTTGGTTGTAGGTTACTGCGTACCCACCCTCCACTGTCCCTACTTTGTGGTGTGGGTCAAGTCGTTGTTTGACAAGACAATCAAAATGACGCTTCCCAGCATCGGCAAGTCGGTCAAGCTTAACAACTCCAAGGTCAGTAGAATCATTACAGGTTGTCTTGAATGACAATCCAGGTTAATTTCAAAATGATATCAGTGGAACTATTATATCAGATTGTATACGCATTTTCCTTTTACTTCAGAAATCTTGTGAAGTATGTGGCAAGATATATTTTTGATGCAGATAAAATATACCATACTATAACACTGTTATATGCAAGATATATACAAAAAAACATAAACCATATAACTGCCAAGCTAATTCACCCTACAACGGATAGCTGATTTACATTATTATAAGCACCTGCAGGCTAAGTTAGGCTGATTTTGTAAACAAAACCCCTGGAAAAACTATAGAAAATAAGTAGATAATTGTTATATATCCACTGATAATCAGAAAATTTTCAAACAACTTAGAAGACATTAGGTGTACATGGATACAAATATGGGAAAATATGTCTGCAAATTTTTCATCATGTTTAACTAGAAATATTGACACGATTGATGAAAATCTCTATACTAAAGCCTTGGGTCTTGTCAACATATTACCCAGCATGCAACCTGATCTAGGCTAATCTCCAGGTACAACCCAAAAAATTTGCTATCCATGGTGGGGAGAATTGCCTCAGTACAGATGTGTTTTAGTTTTACTTCATGTTGATATCTGAGTGTGGTGGATGTGGTTTCAGATGTCGGAGGTGCTGAACCTGGAGCCGCATCCTCTACAGGAGACGGTACTGGAGATGTGCTACACCATGATCGAAAAGGGCTTCATCAAGAAGGCCAAAAAGTACCGCGGGCCCAAGAAGGAGGGTGAGGAGGGTGACAAGGACGCGGATGCTGAGGATGCACCAGCCGAGGAGGGCAAAGAGGCCAATGGGGAGCTGAACAAGGGAGGAGAGGAGAAGGAAGGGGAAGAGCAAACAGAAGAGAAGAAGGGTGAAGAGGAAGAAAAGGTTGAAGCCGAAGAGAATGTTGAGGAGGTGAAGGGTGACCAGTCGCCTCCCTCGGCTGCTGAGGAGGCTACAGAAGAAGTGGTCACGGCTGTCGCTGAGGAGGTTAAAGCCGTCGCTGAGGAGGTCAAGGCCGTCACCGAAGAGGTCAAGGCTGAAGAAGAGGTCAAGGCTGCAGAAGAGGTTACGGTCGAAGAGGTCAAGGCAACATCCCCAGAGGAGGTCAAGGTTGAAGATAAGGAAGAAGAAAAGAAGGAAGGAGAGGAGGAGAAGTGATTGAAGGGCAGAGACAGATAGGTTCTGAATTGTAGATTGAAAGCGGCGTGAGATGAAAGATTGTACAAAGGTGGATTGTGTGTAAAGAGCTTGGTGTCATGTGAATAGGGTACGGAGAGCCGGTGGTCAGAGTGAGGGGGGGAACAATCTTGGGTAGATCTAGTCACTCCGTCTGTATCTGCAAGGATTTCTTAGCACTAATTCTAGTCACAACATCAACCCTTCATAACTTATTTCCCCATTGGTAAGGGACCAAATAGTGATATACTCAAGGTAAAACCCCATATTTATGTGAAAGAGTCAGCATATGGAGAATTGAGGATAGCCTTTGTTAGCATCACTGCAAAATCATAATAAATATTTGCAATCATCAGTTCAACTCTCAATGATTTTAGGATATACTCTCAGTGAATCAAAACCATAAATCTTGTAATTTAGTTGAGTTGATTGTATATTGTTGCAGTGTCCCAAAGTATTTTCATTATAAAGATATTCTTGACACCATAGTGATGCTTCATTATTGTGGCCATGAAGGTCATTTGAAAGTCACCTTAAGGTCACCTGTATAGAGTAGACATGGGGCAGTTGAACCCAGAGGGGATAGCGCAGCGGTCTTTTGCCTATTTTCATTTGTACTTTTTATACCGTGACAACACATCCCTTTCCATGAAGATTCAGTGTTTGTGATGTATTTATTCTGGGTGAAGTTATAGGAGCATAAGGGGAAGGCCTTTTATGGCTGCGGCTGGAGGTACCTTTACGCGATATACAGGTTAACTAGTGGTCAACCTTACACAGTATGTACACTCAACATTAGTGATAGTCTTGCCAATTACAGTAGTGTTTTAACCTAAATACATTATTTTGAAAGAAAATTTGTACTTTATTTTTATTTTTATTGTCCTGATGATTTTCTGCTGGAGTTGTGTTGGTAGCGGTGTTGCTGGGGGTGCCGCTGACAATGTGTGATACTGGGCTCGGTCCCCAACACCCATCTTCAGACCATTTACAGGTCAATAGCTGCTTTTAATTATGTGTATTTATACAACAATTGACTAAGGATAAAAGATAGGTCAAGGTTACAGGCATTCCATGAAATGGCAAAGTTCTGCACAAGTATATTAAAATAATGTGTATCAAGGAAATCATTTTAAACATCAATTAGGTTGTCTGTGTAAAATTCTGTGATTTACATTTATATCATACTTGATTTGAACCTCTCTGTGAATACTTAGCTTTGTGATTAAGTGTGGGAGTGTTGTGCACTTCAATTAACTTTTCATCCATATAAGTGTTACCCAAAAAACAACTAGTGCTAGGTGAAAATCAGTATGCTAGGGTACAAAAGGACCCCACTGTCCCGGTATGAGTCTGTGAAAGTGACAGCCGCCATCGGAGTACCAGTCGTAAGAGGCCTGTCAAGGGCAATGCTTCACTCTGGGACAGCCTAACTAGACTCAAACTTCTTGTCAACTGTTGTCCATTTCATTGGATGAAAATATTTGATTTGTCATTGGAGAAGTAGTCTTCTTTTCATGAGAGGTGTTTTGTACTTGCTGTTGAATGGCTGGTGAGCCTAGTAGGCATTATATCTCACAGGAAGGTTTTGTCATCCGGTAACCTTTTCTAACAATGGAACATAGATCTATGAATTGACTTACCTTCAATATCCTTCTACACTCTGTCACATGGTGCTGACCAAATTCTGTATTTCTGAAGACCGGTGTACAAACATGTTTAGGAGTTTTGAGATTGAACTTTTTGCCTATGACATACTTATGAGAACTATAAGGCAAGAATTACACCATGAAGACACCTGTTAAATGTGAAAACAGAATAACTGAAGAAAACATTAGTGAATAGACAGGAACCAAAGGGCATCTGGCAATGATAAAAAAAGTGTTATATTTCATGATATATCTGTATGTAGCCTACCTAGTAAGATCTATTAAACTGCAAATGCAAGCCCTTGAAATACAAAAAAAAAGAACAAGCAGTAAAAAACAACATAGCTTATCACAAATGGGACTTGAACCAAAATGTCAGGTCATAGCCCTACCAACTAAGCTATAGTTGCATTGACTCTAGTGGTTTTACTAAAATGAGTGTTCTAGATTATACATAAAAGACTGTATCAAGCTAGAAATCACACCACAGCACAAGGTCCTCAGCCTGAATGAGTTGTCTTGGTGCAGTTTGGTCAGTTTCCACCATTACCATAGCTCAAGATCTGACAGCGGTATTGACTTTGTTGTGGTATCATTAGTCGCATTAACTCACATGAAGCGGGGACAGAGGTGTACGACTAATTTGGGCAAGTGGACCAAAACACAGTTGTACGAGTGTCTTCAACCTGCTTCCTCTTGTTTGCTCACCCTACCATTAAAAGGTCGACATATTGTACAGGATACCAGTATTCTACCCAGTCGCACTTCCAATGTTTGAACATGATATACATTTATTTAAGTATTTTTGTAACTTTTTTAAATACAAATCGCATGCTTCCTTGAGAGAAAACTCCCTATTTCCATGGCTTGTCAGTGACCTGTTTCCATGTACATGGAAAATCATTTGTATCCATTGCAGACGCCTTCCTCGCAATGCATCCCATAATTTATCCTGGACATTTTTGTGATATTAAACGTTTTATATTACAGATAACTTGATTCATTTGGTAACTGCTTCTTATATTTTATATTTAACTTTGTGATTCAGATTAGATTGCCAAGATGTGCTTTATTATGCTGCTTGTGTGACCCAGATACATATATTATGCAGATTGTGTGGCCCAGATACATATATTATGCAGATTGTGTGACCCAGATACATATATTATGCAGATTGTGTGACCCATATACATGTGCATGGGGACTTGATTGACCTTTGACCTGCTCTGTTGAGAAAGTGGAATAAATGTCTCTGAATATGATATGTGAACTCTTGTTGATTTTAGTTTAAAATGCTTATGAATATTTAACTTTCAATTCTTACTTCAATATTCTTCTTTCTTTTGTCACACACAATTTAACAGACCATATCTGAATTTGAAGGGCACCTTGTCCAACTATTTATACTCTTGAAGTACACATAGCTAACTATTTTGGTTCTCAGCCATCAGGGTCGACAGTGTCAAAAAGTTGTCGGCTCAGATTGATTTTAGTTGGATAAAAGTGTGGATGCCCCATGGGAGTTACCACTGCTGTCTAGGAGTTGGCACTAAACATACTCTACCATTGCTCCAGATTCCTCTATAAGCATCTCTCAAGGTAAAGCCTTTTTTTGTAGATGCACCTTAATTGTAGTACTACGTGACCGCATCTTACACTTAGCCCTACACAACAGTGGTGCTACACTGTCCCCCTGGCGGAGAAATCTTGGACCTGGCACAAAACATAGCGTAGGGCTCCTTCCCAGAGTGCTAAAGTGGGAGCGATGATTACAGGGAAATCAGAAGGGATGGTAGAATATGGGCACTAAATGCTAGATACTGATCTATAAGTAGAACAGCAGCATGAAATATTGATCCAATGACATCACTATTGTTACTGGGTTCAACTCCCAGCCTGGTGGATTGACATGTTGGTTTGAAGACAGGAGCCAGTGAAATTCAAAATTCTTTCATATTCTACATCATGATTTAAATTAAAGTGCCTAATTAGAGGTATGGTAACTTTCTTTCTTGATAATAAAATATTTGTATATAAAAACACATTGTTTTATCAGATTAGCAAAATCAAATACAGTTAAGATATAATATGAATTGAATCAAAGAAATCCCATCTACTAAATCATGAAAAACAATAATGGATTCAATGAAGGCTTTTATTGGTCATTTGAATACATTGAATGAGAGGTTAGTGATTACGTTTGCTTGGACATATGCATCACACATATTGTGTTGTTAAATGTTTATGATGTATAATTGATATATGTAATTTGGAACGGATACTTCCATTAAAACAGTCAACTTATTCAGATTTTACACAGTTAAGAGCTCAGAGCATAAAACTATAAGGTTGAAACAGTTGTTTGAGTGATACAGATTTTGAACATTATGGATATTTTTTCAATGAGCTATTTCACTCATGAAATTGCTACAGAAACATCATCCCATTTCTACAAAATGGATATGTCATATGTTATGAGTATTTTCAGTCGTATCAACATCTTTGTTTAATTTTCCAAAAAATACTATGTGTAGCTTGATAAATACATTTTCAAACTGAAATAAACATTCAAAATGTGCTATAATTGCATACTTTTTTTTACAAGGCTTCTTATTCTGCTGCCAGGTTCCCTCTACTGGGATGTGAGTACTAATGCTTCTATATCCATCTTAATGCAGGCTGTTTTTAAGATCTTAAAATTTTGTCTTCTATTTAGATCCATAGAGTAACAATACTTTTGCCTACTTTAAGGCATTGTATTGAATATTGAAGGAGATACAAAACCATGCAGGTCATTCATATGGAAATCTTCCTGGTCAGCCCACGTGTTTTGAACAATACTGAATTACATTTAATTACAATACAAAGAAGAGTGCAAGGGGATCCTTGTATGAGACCATCAAAAGTGTCAAGCTAAATTGATCGTTAATGTAGAAGTATTTAACCATCTATGTCAAATTGCAAACCAAGACTAACAATTCGTTCAAAATACAATTGTTCAACTTCTTTCTTTTGTGTTCCACTAAAAAAATTCTTCCAGTCACCAATAATGCCCTTTCTTATGAAAGGGGAAATATCACTCCGCATCCTGGAATCATCAACGAAGTTGGTTTTGGGATTTTTGCGCATACTTTCAAATGATAACTGCTTTAAAATGGATGATATAACATCTTCAGGTAGTTTCTTGCCAAGGAAAGAGGCTACCTTAGCAATAACACTTCTTAGATCTTTGATCATATCCTCGTACTTTACATACAGAATATTTTCACCATGGTCTTTCCTAGCATTCCACCAGCCAGCAACATGATCGAAGTAACTCCCATAAAAAAATGTTCCTTTCTTATAAATTTCATCATAAAAGTTATCCCAAGTACCATGATACAGTCCTAAAAGCCTGTACATTTTATACTGGTGATAATATGATACAAGCTGATCGAATGGGTTTCTCATCATGTAGATAACTTTAGGCCGACCTCTGCTGACATATTCCTTCAAGGTCTTATAAGGTACATGTGTCAAAAAGTAACGTGGTGGAAGTTTTTTCAGTATTTGTTCTTCTTCTGGATATTCCACATGGAGTGGCAGCCATGTGAAAGAATGCTGTATTTCCTCACCATCTGAAACAATCTGTGTAACAAGTGCAGCCATCCAGTGTGTTCCTAAACATTCAACATCAATTAGTTTTTATCGTTAAACTGAATATGTTTCTGTATAAAGTGGTTTTCTTAATACATGAGCAACTTCTATTCTAATAATATGAAATTTACATTTTTCACTTAAGAGAAATTATAATCTTACAACTTATGCAATTAAACTTGGAATAAATTGTGGGATCGGTGGATATGGGATGCAGTAGGGGTAGTAGAATAACAGCTCAGTTTAAAGTTTTACAATCAAAGTTGAATAAGACCAAACTTGACGACTTTAAAGAATGGACAACGATGTTATTCAATAAACGTCTCAGTGAAATCAATGTTTCAACATCATTACAGACTTTGTCAAGAACTTTTACAATTATAACATCAAAATGATGATTATCCTCAATTTAATAAGTTTGACTGGTCACATGGTTTCATAACCTTTCAGAATATTAGCTATTTTACTCCATTGTTAAGTGAATCTTCTGTTAAAACAAGTTTGTGATCCATATTTCTAGTAAAAAATTTCCTGATTAGTCAAATTAGTTACGAAGTTATGGGCCCAGTTATTATAATGTGTATAGGAAACACAAGTGACAGTGGAAATGAGAGTCAACTTAAACACTAACACTTGTTGTGGTATGATCACATTCTATTAGGCATTGGGTTAAGAATCTGACATTAAACATTGTGGAAAAGAATATATACAAATTCTAATTACCTGATCTAGGATAAGATGCCACAAATACATCTGCTTGGTTGAATGTATACTGTTTAACGTCTTTAAAATGTTCCACATTGTTATAGGCTGGATATCTGATTCCATCAAGAATGGAATATTCAGGTTCACCAAGTGTAAAATGAAGTGAAGATTGGGCACACATATTCATGCTGAACAGGATCCAACACTGTTCTCAGGAATGAATAGTTTGTTTACATGGAAACAATCCTATTTATAAGTTCCATGAATAAGCTTTGATCCTGTTGATTTATTAGGACAGTTTGATATTGTTTCATAATAGTGGTATATTGAAAAATAGGTCACCAACTACAATTCAATACAAACAAGATTGAATTTAAATTAAGAAAATACTTTAAGCTGAAGCATACTGACAAAATAGGCCTTTATTCTTATATAGTATATAGATGATTGCAGTGGGTATATTGGTTTCCACATGTTCTCCTTCAAAGTAACTGGAGAAATATCAATATTTCCATAGTTTTTTTTGGCTGCTACAGCCTCATTAGAGAAACTATTCATGGGCAGGTGTCTACCTTTGGGATTAGGGTCTATAGGGTTAGCTATAATTCAAACTGATGATATTGACCTTGCACATTCAGAAATTTAAACACGAACGATATGAAATTTGTAATGCACTTTTTCTATTCTTATTAATATTCAGCAATATATGGCTGATACAACCAACCTGATTCAGGTACAAGACAAATCTTACATAATTTTCAGATTCAATCCTCAATTCTGTTCAACCTTTGGCATATCATATAATATATATATCTCTTAATAAAACAATTTCATGAGCAATGTGAAAAACAGTTTATGACTTTTTTAATTCCCAAGCAAGAATATGACGTTATTATAATGTTGCAGCAACATTCTGTTTTGTTCCGCATTGGTTCTTATTACATTCTTTTGATGGCACTCAAAAACATCTTTAGAACCTAACATTGTGACATCACACTGTAACGTTATTGTGACATTCTTGTTATGTTCTTCCATGTTATTATAACATTCTTTATTAGAAGGGTCTCAACTTCACTAAAATATGATGTTATTGTAACATTTCTTTAGTAAGTCTCAACTTTAACGAAAATAATGTAAGTTACATGAAAACTGGGCAGGTTACAGACTGACCAAAAAGTACGGTCACATAACGTGCTTGTTATGTCGCTGCTTGCCTGGATTATGTTGAGAAAGTTGGCCAGAAATGGCACAGACATATTGTTACTATTTTTAAAATGATCACAGTGTTGGTTATAGTCATTATTCACCCTCTTCTATCTGAATAACACACTTTCACCATGCTATACAGATTGTTCTAATCTAATAAATTAAAAGCACCAGGATGTATTCTATGAGGTATATGCTGGTATATTGATCTCAGATGTCAGTTGTCTCCTTTGTGCCGTCATACCATTCAAGTGTTTATATCATTTCATTTCAGAGACAAAGATTTACGTTTGTTTGGTAATGGAATTCCCATTTACATTTTTGAGGTATCCAGTTTGCATTTCGTTCTAATCCTGCAGCATGTGGTAGTCTTGCCAAGTAATGCTAAATATCTTTGTTAGTGTTTATGGATCATTTCTTAGGCATAGACAATGATGACACTGAACATATTGCCAAATTCTTTGGCAGCTGGTAGTTCAACTGTTTGCAATGTTTGTTAGCTATTATTAGTGTGTACACTCTTCAAATAAGGTGCAATAATGCTGTACTAAGGTATTGTACAATATTCGTTATAAGCTGAAGCAGTTCCCACAAGTCCACTAGAACTTGATATACAACCTGTTTTGATTCACTGTAAAGCAATAAGTACTGAATGGGTTGTCTACACTGTAAAGTTTTTACTATGGAGAGTTGCCTCTGTACTGAGTGGAACTATGTGATTATTGAACATAGATATAACTTACAAAAAATAACTTTGTGACACATCTCAAACATTGAGAACTGAATAGACTTACAATCTTCTTACAAGTGAGTTACTCTGTCATTCCTAGAGCTGAACTACTTCAACGAATGGTGAGAAAAATGATAATAATGATTTTATATCATTGGTCAAGAGCCTAAGGAAGATGAAGATATATATTTCTAAATCGAAGTGAGCTTATATTGGCAGCACCTAACTATGTTTAAATGGCTCATATATTCTAAAACTTATTAAACGAACTACAGCTCAATGTAATGCACCCCATTCCCTCTAATATCATGTGGTGCAATTTCATATTGAGCATTACTACAGTTAAAAAGAGTGTTTCATTAACTGTTCTTGATGCAGAGGTCTTCTTTTATCTACAAGTGGGTTCTTCATATCACATCTTTTTTTCTGTCACTTAACCCTTTGTAAAGACCTGGTTGTATGTCTATCTTCTTGATCTGCTCTTCTGAGCCAGTTTGTCTGATGAAATTGTACAAACTTGCTAACATTGAGCTTTTACAATTTGTGTTAATCAAAGCTCAGACAAATTCCTACCTATGACTAAAAATAATTAGCAGACTTCCCATTCAGATTCTAACCTAATATACTCTCATTACATATACTTGAAACACATCTTAATAAGAGCACTAGACCAACAAGAATATAATGAGGAAAAATGCATATATAACCACGCCTATCTCTGCATTAATATATGAGGAAAAGAGTGACCTTAACATGGGAACTCCATGGGAATTACCAAGTTTGCCACTCTTACATTGGTAACCTATAAGCATAGGTTACCTATTGAATGCATTTACTAAGCCTAAGCTTCTTGAATCTTTATGGATGGATAATTACAGTACATTCCAAAAGAAATAATTTCTTTTTGGCCTTGTTAATGTTTTATCTAAATGGGCCATGTGTCATAGTTTCAGTGGACTTAATCCCCTACAATATATAATGTTCACTTTTTGAATTTTGGGACACCTCTCAATATTTTCAAGTCACCTAATCTCTTGCCAAACCTTCTTGATTTTAGTCGGTTTTTTTTTTGTTTTTTTTTGTTTTACCAAACCATTGTTCAGAAAAGAATTGTGCCTTGTCATTGTACTGTTATATATATATATATATATATATATATATATATATATCATGCTGTTATATAATAGAAGATTTCAATTTAATTAAGTTCCTTGTTCTTTTATTATCTTCCTACTATTGTCACATACATTTATAAGGTCTCACGTAAGCTGACTATACTTTAAAATACATGATGGTACATTGTTTCAGAAACTATAGAAATGCCTGTCTTGCATAAAGGCATTGGAGCCACATTTACCATATGGATGATACTAAACAAAGATAATCTACATTAAACTCAACAACTTTTTTGATGTGTGATGAATTCCTAATAATTCATGCATTGACACGAGCGTTTAAACAAAGAAAGAATGTATGAATGTTAGAAAATGACAGAAGAATAGAATTTAAGGTGAACTGACAAGAAAAGTAGCAAAACCATAAATTTTGTTTTAGAGGATTGATTTTTTCCCCTATTGAGTCAAACTATTTCACAATGTACATTGTGCTTTTCAAATAGTAATATAATGATGTATGAATGTATAAGAAAAACATGATAATTTCTTAACATAAATTACACATCTCTTCGATAGTCTTAGATATTGACCACTGCATTTCAAGAATTAATAACATGATAAATTAGCATCGCTGTCTTCCTATTATAACTGATATTTGATCTAGCGGTGTGTTCTGTTATCTCCAAAAAGCATGGAAAGATCCAACAGTTTGTGATATGAACAAAACAGCCGAGATGTCCGCCAAGGTGAGGGCTGGTACAAGACTCCTTGTTGCCCCAGTGACGATGTTCGCCGCTCACAGGTCTCACCTAACCCTATTTGATCTTGCAGTGTGTTCTGTTATCTCCAAAAACCATGGAAAGATCCTACAGTTTGTTTAAAACGTTTAAAATAAAATGTTTTAATCTTATCATTATTCATTTGTGATTTGTCCTGAAAAAAGAACAATGCTACGCATTCCAGTATATATCGTCGACTTGTTTTTTTTTTACCACATAACGAATGGAAAGATCCATCAGTCAGCAGTGTCATTGAGTCAACACCAGAAAAATAAATTAATATTCAGCTGCTTGTAATGTATGATAAACGCGCCTTGTTATTTGCAATGATAGAAACCTTAGGCCTAGCTACCCATTAGGCCAATACTCTGACGTCATACCACTAAGGATCATGGGTAATGGCAGCCATGGCAGTGTATGCTCAAATTTCGCAGGTTTTCAAATAAATTAGACTTATATTATCACTTTAACTTAGGCACTTCTATAATTAAGTCAATAGCCATTTTAGAATAATATAATTCAATTCATTATATTATAACGAATTAAATACCTCGAAATGTGCATGTCTGTTCACCTTTAGTGGGGCTATAGACGGGGGGTCCGACGTCGCGTGTCGAATTTAAAAAATGGCCATGTCGCCTGTCCCTATATCACAGATAAGTCCCATGTCCCTTGTCTAATTTAAGAAATAGACATGTCCCATGTCGTTATCTTTTTTAAGCCCCTGTCCCCAGTCGAATTTAAGAAAAAGGCAATGTCATTTGTCACTTATTTTCTATGTTGCATGTCAAATTTTAAAAAACGGCTGTGTCGCTGTGTCGAATTTAAGAAATTGCCATGTCTCACTGTCGATTTTAAGGGTCTATACCCCCTTTAGTATCTTATCAGTTGAATAATGTGATTTTCACATGTTGTCTTGTTGACACAAAAGTTTGGGTAATTGGGAACGAGGACTATGGCCTACCAGGACATGGATTACACCTTCCTCGCAATGCTTCCCATAATTTATCCTGGACATTTTTGTGATATCAAACATTTTATATTACAGATAACTTGATTCATTTTGGTTACTGCTTCTTTATATTTCATATTTAACTTTGTGATTCAGATTAGATTGCCAAGATGTGCTTTATTATGCTGCTTGTGTGACCCAGATACATATATTATGCACATTGCATGGCCCTGATACATATAATATGCAGATTGTGTGACCCAGATACATATATCATGCAGATTGTGTGACCCAGATACATGTGCATGGGGACTTGATTGACCTTTGACCTGCTCTGTTGAGAAAGTGGAATAAATGTCTCTGAATATGATATGTGAACTCTTATTGATTTTACTTTAAAATGCTTATGAATATTTAACTTTCAATTGTTACCTCGATCAGATCATATCTGAATTTGAAGGACACCTTGTCCAACTATTTATACTCTTGAAGTACACATAGTTAATGTTTTTGGTTCTCAGCCTTCAGGGTTGACAGTGTCAAAAAAGTTGTCGGCCAAGATTGATTTTAGTCGGATGAAAGTGTGGATGCCCTATGGAAGTTGCAACTGCTGTCTAGGAATTGGCACTAAACATACTTCACCATTGCTTCAGATTCCTCTGTAATCATTGCTCCGGGTAAAGCCTTTTTTCGCAGATGCACCTTAATTGTAGTACTACGTGACCGCATCGCACATGTAGCCCTATGCAACAGTGGCGCTACAGTCCCCCTGGCGGAGAAAACTTGAACCTGGCACAAAACATTGCGTACGGCCCCTTCCCAGAGTGCTAAAGTGGGAGCGATGATTACACAGGAATCAGAGGGGCCGGTGGAGTATGGGCAGTAAATGCTAGATACTGATCTATAAGTAAAACAGCAGCATGAAATATTAATCCAATGACATCACTATTGTTGCTGGGTTCAACTCCCAGCCTGGTGGATTGGCATGTTGGTTTGAAGAGAGGAGCAAGTGAAATTCAAATTCTTTCATATTCTACATCATAATTTAAATTAAAGTGCCTAATTAGAGGTATGGTAACTTTCTTTGTTGATAATAAAATAATAATTTTTATCTAAAAACACATTGTTTTATCAGATTAGCAAAATCAAATTCAGAATAGCAAAATCAAATTCAGTTAAGATATAATATGAATTGAATCAAAGAAATCCCATCTACTAAATCATATGAAAAACAATAATAGATTCAATGAAGGCTTTTATTAGTCAATTGAATACATTGAATGAGAGGTTAGAGATTACATTTACTTGGACATATGCATCACACATAAGTTGTTAAATATTTATGATGTATAATTGATATATGGAATTTGGAATGGATACTTCCATTAAAACAGTCAACTTTTTCGGTTGTGACACAGTTAAGAGCCCAGAGCATAAAACTATAAGGTTGATATAGTTGTTTGAGTGATACAGATTTTGAACATTATGGATATTTTTTCAATGAGCTATTTTACTCATTGCTACAGAAACATCATCCATTTCTACAAAAATGGATATGTCATATGTTAGTTGTATCGACATCTTTGTTTACTTTCCAAAAAATACTATGTGTAGCTTGATAAATACATTTTCAAAGTGAAATAAAAATTCAAAATGTGCTGTAATTTCATACTTTTTTTACAAGGCTTCTTATTCTGCTGCCAGATTCCCTCTAATGGGATGTGAGCACTAATGCTTCTCTATCCATCTTAATGCAGGCAGATTGTAAGATCTTACAATTTTGTCTTCTACTTTAGATTTATAGAGTAACAATACTTTTGCTTATTTTAAGGCAGGGATATTCCTAGAAAAATATTCGAGTATTAAAAGGCCCATCAGCTTAAGCGTTAAAGGGGCCATTCCCAAAATTTGATGGGGCTTTTCTCTTATTTTCTTACATTTGTGGTATCATATTAATGTGGGAATGGCCCCCTTACATTTGCTAGGGTGCGGGAATTCAATTATTAATGCGGAAATCCCGCATCCCGCATGCCTAGGAGCATCCCTGTTAAGGCATTGTATTGAATATTGATAGAGATACAAAACCATGCAGGTCATTCATATGGATTTCTTCCTTGTCAGCCCATGTGTTATGAAGGACACTGAATTACATTTGATTACAATACAAAGAAGAGTACAAGGGATCCTTGTATGAGACCATTAAAAGTGTCAAGCTAAATTGATAGTTAATGTAGAAGTATTTAACCATCTATGTCAAAGTGCAAACCAAGACTAACAATTCGTTCAAAATACAATTGTTCAACTTCTTTCTTTTGTGTTCCACTAAAAAAATTCTTCCAGTCACCAATAATGCCCTTTCTTATGAAAGGGGAAATATCACTCTGCATCCTGGGATCATCAACGAAGTTGGTTTTGGGATTTTTGCACATACTTTCAAATGATAACTGCTTTAAAATGGATGATATAACATCTTCAGGTAGTTTCTTGCCAAGGAAAGAGGCTACCTTAACAATGACACTTCGCAGATCTTTGATCATATCCTCATACTTTACATACAGAATATTTTCACCATGGTCTTTCCTAGCATTCCACCAGCCAGCAATATGATCAAAGTAACTCCCAAAGAAAAAATTTCCCTTCTTATAAATTTCATCATAGAAGTTATCCCAAGTACCAAGATACAGTCCTAAAAGCCTGTACATTTTATAATGGTGATAATGTGATACAAGCTGATCAAATGGGTTTCTCATCATGTAGATAACTTTAGGCTGACCTCTGCTTACATAGTCCTTCAGGGTCTTATAAGGTACATGTGTCAAAAAGTAACGAGGTGGAAGTTTTTTCAGTATTTGTTCTTCTTCAGGATATTCCACATGGAGTGGCAGCCATGTGAAAGAATGCTGTATTTCCTCACCATCTGAAACAATCTGTGTAACAAGTGCAGCCATCCAGTGTGTTCCTAAACATTCAACATCAAGTAGTTTTTATTGTTAAACTGAATATGTTTCTGTATAAAGTGGTTTTCTTATTACATGAGCAACTTCTATTCTAATAATATGAAATTTACATTTTTCACTTAAGAGAAATTATAATCTTACAACTTATGCAATTAAACTTGGAATAAATTGTGGGATCGGTGGATATGGGATGCAGTAGGGGTAGTAGAATAACAGCTCAGTTTAAAGTTTTACAATCAAAGTTGAATAAGACCAAACTTGACGACTTTAAAGAATGGACAATGATGTTATTCAATAAACGTCTCAGTGTAATCAATGTTTCAACGTCATTACAGACTTTGTCAAGAACTTTTACAATTATAACATCAAAATGATGATTATCCTCAATTTAATTAGTTTTACCAGTCACATGGTTTCATAACCTTTCAGGCAGTGGAAATGAGAGTCAACTTAAACACTACCAATTGTTGTGGTATGATCATATCCTATTAGGCATTAGGTAAAGAATCTGATATTAAACATTGCAGGAAAGAACATAGAAAAAGTCTAAGTACCTGATTTAGGATAAGATGCCACAAATACATCTGCTTGGTTGAATGTATACTGTTTGACGTCTTTAAAATGTTCCACATTGCTATAGGCTGGATATCTGATTCCATCAAGAATGGAATATTCAGGTTCACCAAGTGTAAAATGAAGTGAAGATTGGGCACACATATTCATGCTGAACAGGATCCAACACTGTTCTCAGGAATGAATAGTTTGTTTACATGGAAACAATCCTATTTATAAGCTCCATGAATAAGCTTTGATCCTGTTGATTTATTAGGACAGTTTGATATTGTTTCATAATAGTGGTATATTGAAAAATAGGTCACCAACTACAATTCAATACAAAAAAGATTGAATTTAAATTAAGAAAATACTTTGAGCTGAAGCATACTGACAAAATAGGCCTATATTTCTTATATAGTATATAGATGATTGCAGTGGGTAAATTGGTTTCCACATGTTCTCCTTCAAAGTAACTGGAGAAATATCAAAATTTCCATAGTTTTTCTTGGCTGCTACAGCCTCATTAGAGAAACTATTCATGGGCAGGCGTCTACTTTTGGGATTAGGGTCTATAGGGTTAGCTATAATTCAAACTGATGATATTGACCTTGCACATTGAGAAATTTAAACACGAACGATATGAAAGTTTGTAATGCACTTTTTCTATTCTTATTATTATTCAGCAATACATGGCTGATACAACCAACCTGATTCAGGTACAAGACAAATCTTAAATAATTTTCAGATTCAATCCTGAATACTGTTCAACCTTTGGCATATCATATAATATATATATCTCTTAATAAAACAATTTCATGAGCAATGTAAAAAACAGTTTATGACTTTTTAAATTCCCGAGCAAGAATATGACGTTATTATAATGTTGCAGCAACATTCTGTTTAGTTCTGCATTGGTTCTTGTTACATTCTTTTGATGGCACTCAAAAACATCTTTAGAACCTAACATTGCGACATCACACTGTAACATAATTGTGACATTCTTGTTATGTTCTTCAACATTATAATTACATTATTATAACATTCTTTACTGGAAGGGTCTCAACTTCACTAAAATATGATGTTATTATAACATTCTTTTTTAAGTTAGTCTCAACTTTACCTAAAATAATGTAACAGTTATGTAAAAACAAAATAGTACAATCACAGAACGTGCTTGTTACATCACTGCTTGCCTGGCTTATGTTGAGAGAGTTGGCCAGAAATAGCACAGACACATTGTTACTATTTTTAGAATGATGACAATACATGGTCATAGTCATTATTCACCCTCTTCTCTCGGAGTAACACACTTTCACCATGCGACATAGATTCTTCTACTATAATAAATCAAAAGCACCAGGATGTATTCTATGAGGTATATGCTGGTATATTGATCTCAGATGTCAGTTGTCTCTTTTGTGCCTTCATACCATCCGAGTGTACTCATCATTTCATTTCAGAGATAAAAATTTACATTCATTTGGTAATGGAATCCCCATTTACATTTTTGAGGCATCCATCTTGCATTTCATTCCAATCCTGCAGCATGTGGTAGTCTTGCCAAGTAATGCTAAATATCTTCTTTAGTGTTTATGGGTCATTTCTTAGGCATAGACAATCATGACATTGAACATATTGCCAAATTCTTTGGTAGCTGGTAGTTCAACTGTTTGCAATGTTTGTTAGCTATTATTAGTGTGTACACTCTTCAAATAAGGTGCAATAATGCTGTACTAAGGTATTGTACATTACTCGTTATAAGCTGAAGCAGTTCCCACAAGTCCACTAGAACTTGATATACTACCTGTTTTGATTCACTGTAAAGCAATAAGTACTGAACGGGTTGTCTACACTGTAAAGTTATTACTATGGAGAGTTGCCTCTGTACTGAGTGGAACTATGTGATTATTGGACATAGATATAACTTACAAAAAATAACTTTGTGACACATCTCAAACATTGAGAACTGAATAAACTTACGATCTTCTCACAAGTGAGTTACTCTGTCATTCCTAAAGCTGAACTACTTCAACGGATGATGAGAAAAATGAATAATGATTTTATATCATTGGTCAAGAACCTAAGGAAGATGAAGATATATATTTCTAAATCTAAGTACGCTTATTATTGGCAGAACCTAACTATGTTTAAATGGCTCTTCTTTCTAAATCTTATTAAATAAACTACAGCTCAATGTAATGCACCCCATTCCCTCTAATATAATGTGGTGCAATTTCACATTGAGCATTACTACAGTTATAAAGAGTGTTTCATTAACTGTTCTTGAATATTAGATAATGACTATGTAATGTATTCAATGCAGACGTCTTCTTATATCTACAAGTGGAATCTTCATATTACATCTTTTTTCTATCACCTAACCCTTTGTAAAGACCAGGCTGTGTTGCTATCTTCTTGATCTACTCTTCTGAGTCAGGCATGTTTGTATGAAGTTTATGCTGTGTTCTTAAGCAAAGGTACAATCTAGCTAACATTGAGCTTTTACAGTTTGTGTTAATCAAACCAGAGCTCAGACAAATTCCTACCTATAACTGAAAATTATTAGCAGATCTCCCATTCAGATTCTGACCTAATATACTCTCATTACAGATACTTGAACAATTCTTAATAAGTACACTAGACTAAGAAGAATATAATGAGGAAAAATGCATATATAACCACGCCAATCTCTGCATAATAGATGAGGAAAAGAGTGACCTTAACTTGGGAACTCCATGGTAATTACCAAGTTTGCCACTCTTACATTGGTAACCTATAAGCATAGGTTACCTATTGAATGCATTTACTAAGCCTAAGCTTCTTGAATCTTTATGGATGGATAATTACAGTACATTCTAAAGAAATAATTACTTTCGGACCTCGTTAATCTGTTATCTAAGTGAGCGATGATGGTCACTTTTTGAATTTTGGGACACCTCTAAATTTTTTCAAGTCACCTAATCTCTTGCCAATATTGCTTGATTTTAGTGGTTTATTTATCTATTTTATTTTTTTACCAAACCATTGTTCAGCCACTGTTCTGCCCAATGTGTAAATTAAATATTTTCAGTATAGAAATACATGTTAAAAGAATAGTGGCTTGTCATTGTACTGTGTTATAAATATATGTATATATATATATATATATATATATATATCATGCTGTTATATATAAGAGATATTCAATTTAAAGGGACTTTCTCATCCGTGAGCCGGACATATTTTGACACGTTGTAACCCTCTAGGGGCCATGCCAATTTCCCGACGTGACCAATGTTCAGAAAGTGTAAAACGTTGCTCCCGCTGTGATGTTGCTAAGCTTACGTTGGTGGACATATCTCAGTAAACTCACGGACGAGACGGCCCCTTTAATTAAGTTCCTATTTTTTTCTTTTCTTTTTCTACTATTGTCACATACATTTGTAAGGTCTCACATAAGCTGACATATATTATAAAATACATGATGGTACATTGTTTCAGAAACTATAGGAATGCCTGTCTTGCCTAAAGGCATTGGAGCCATATTTACCATATTGATGATGATAAACAAAGATAATCTACATTAAACTGAACAACTCTTTTGATGTGTGATGAATTCTCAATAATTCATGTATTGACACGAGCATTTTAACAAAGAGAGAATGTATGAATGTTAGAAATGACAGAACAATAGGATTAAAGGTGAACTGAACTGTATCAAAACCATAAATGTTGTTTTAGATGAGTGATTGACATGTAGATTTCATATAGCGTTATTGGACCTGGCCATAGGAATGCATACACATTTTCTGGAGTGCATTTAAGAAGTGTGAAACCACTCTCACACCTTAGGCCGCTCAAGTAGCCAGTGGGCCGTGACCACTGGCCCGTTGCACAATGATCTATTGTAACAAGGACAACTTTAAGATCGTTGTCCTAACAAGGAGAACTTTGTTGAACCGATCCTTGATGCGAAACACCTATATCTTTTATTCTATTTGATCAAATGGAATTCAGTAAATTGATGTTAAAAGGGGCACTGTAGGACTAGTTCCTGTAAAGATTACAGGTTATTTACAGCATTCTAAATAGTTTTATTTTGAGTCTAAAGATTTGCAAAAAACGTGCATAACAGCAATCGATTTAGAAATCGATTGCTGTTACAAGGTGTATGACGTCAGAGTATGGGTGAGGTGCTACATTTTGGTTATTGCTGGTGTGAGTGCGGTAGGTTAAGCTTGTTTGTTCTTTTCCTCCAATATTTATCCTATCCGTGGTAGGGAGAATTTCTCCCTACCACGGATAGCATTTTCCCTATTGTTTACCTGCAGGCTAGCCTAGATCAATTTGCATCATGGGTAATATGTCGACAAACCACAAGGCTTAATTATAGACATTTTCAATAAATGCTTAAGGTGCTTAAAATAATGAAAATCAGCTATCTGTGGTAGGGAGAATTGGGAGTGGTACACTTCCAACCTACTACATAGCCCTAAATTATACATCTCTACATAGAATTTAATTGAATATTTGTAACAGTGATGAAAGTGACCAAAACAAAAATTACCTGAAACCTTTAATGGTAGGGGGGGGGGGAGCTTTTCTAAGATGGCTGGCCTCACTATTGGATATGGGATTTAAATCTATTTTAAGTAAAAAAAAGAAGTAGGGGCGCTTAGTGGATTTTAGCATGATTTAACATTAAACTTATAAAGTTATGGTAAAGGCTTCCCCCTCACCCCCCACCCATATAGAGGGAAAGAACATGAGGGGAAACAATCAGAAACTGAGTCCCCCATAGGGTCAATGTATTGAATGGTGTGGAGACTCTCCCTGAACTTTACCTGACTGGCAAGGTACAGGACTTCCTACTCTTGCTGCCTATGCACACAGCTTAACCTGTGGTCTAGTACACAAAGATGGTAATGGTTCTGAGTGAGATGGTATAGGGCAAGGTAAGAGAGAATACATTTAATCTGATTGTAGAATGCTTAAAAGGATAGTTTGAGAAAATGTTTCTGAACTGAAATATTGTCTTATAATTTCTCAATTACTTAGAAAAGGGGCCAGATTTCAGATTTCCTGATATCAGATAATTTCCTGAGGACTTTCATCTCTGGCTAACACCGCTAAACAGCCATGCATCACCGTGGTCCATCCTTAAGGCATTTTTTGATAATTAATTTGTTGCAAGCAATATTTCAAAATAAAGAACACACCAAAGTCAAAGTAATATCTTTAAGAAATGTTTATTATTATATTACACTTGGAATCACTTAGGGTATGGTACAAGCCTGGAGAAGGGCATAAATAACATGGGTTACATGGTTGCCCAGCACTAGGCTGGCACGCTCTGGCAGTTAGGAGTTTTCTGTATGTCAACATACCAATACCCGCTCTAACGCGGCACGTAAGCCGCTAGGTGGCAGCACCATCTATAACCAGAGATGCCGCTCACAAACCGAAAACTAAAAGACCAGTATTCTCTGTCCGTCAGAGAAGTTGATGCACTCAGAGATGCCACTTCCAACTGATGAAAATGCAGGAAAAATGCTTTTCTTACTTTTTTTCAGAAGCAAATAAGAGCAAGTATTACCGTCAGGAATAGATTCATGACATAATTGTATCCGAATAGCTTGAAACTACCACGAAAGTACTCTAAAACACTCTAATTAAAGTATTGTAGGAAAATCGCTTGTGCCATCCAAAATGTAGGAAATTCTACAAAAGTAGGAAAAATGGCATCTCTGTGTACCGACTTAAAGCTGAGCCCTCAGACTGGGCGACTCAGCAGCACCGGCTTGGTCTGGCAACAAGGACTGGTCAACACTCGTTACAGACGCAGCCAACCGGATGGGCTGGGCCAACTTTGGCTCTGTGATAAATGCTACTCCTCAGTCAAAACAAAATATATGAGCAACTAAAGAGGCAAAGGTCTTGAGACTCTTAGTGTTTTGGGAGTTGCAACTTTCACAAATTAATTATATCATCTATATGAAATATAAGAAACCCTATTTCTTTATCACATAAAATGTCATGTGTAGTCCCTCAGCAAAAAATCTTAGAATGGTTTGCCTCATTTCCTAGAGAAATTTACCTCACATATCCAGTTTTGCCTGAGGAGGTCAGAAAACTTAACATCCTGGATAGTTAAGCCTTCCTTATTTCAACAATTGGTGCTATCCATGTGGTTCCTCTTTAGTGTTAAATAACTCTTTACAAAGATTTACAACTGTACATTTTTTGCAGTCTAGCTGACTTCTCTTACATTCCAGCCGATCAAGCGAGAGACCAGAAGATCACAAAGGCATGCGTTTGAATAACATTCTGTAAAAAGGCTGTAAACTATGTAATTAATTAGAACTGTCCCACCCAGTGGTACCTGTCAAAAGAGGTATCAATACACATCTTGCCTCCTGCGGTTTTGTGCAAACTCGTTGTTATCGTAAGACTGAGAACATGTAAGGCGACATTATGAGGACCCTAAAGTCCAAACACACTCTGCATCTGGTCAGCTTCGTGCGGCGGTCATTATCAGTATGGGTGGAGAGAAGGAAACTTTGCATGACGAGTATTATCACCATGTTATCACATTTGATTTCGTTGTCGAAGGCCTTATCATGACAAGAAAGGCTCAAAACTAGCTGAAAAAGTTCACCAAGTGTATGTATGATGCAATTCGTACAAAGATATTTTCTAAGGTAAATATATTCTCATAAAAGACATTATTTCTGACCTATAAATTTCGAAAATAAAGATATTTTGGTTGAATTGATCTCCCCACGATGGTATCCTTTCACTGAGAACATACAAAACACTTAATAAAAGCTAACAAATTGACAGAAATCACCATTATGTACTTTCATTCCAAAAGAGAATATAATGCTCAATGAATGAAAGTATTACAAGTATCATTCCAAATATTTGGTTAAAGAAATAGAGAAAAATTGTTTTCTTTTTTCGCAAATTTTGGCCTATCTAAGGAATAAGTCTGTTACCGCAGACTTCAGGAATACACTCTTTCTGCAGTGAACAGACTGATAAGTTGGAGAAGCCGGGTTTGGTAGGCGGTGTGTACTGAAGCAGCCTGACTGTATCACTAACACAGCAAGCATTGTGCAGCAGCCAGGAGTTTACCGCGAGTCAAACAAGAATGGCCGGCCCACTGCCGCCCCAACCAAAGGGAGTACCCCAAAGTAGTTTGTATGTTACATCTGGAAGCTTACGATTTTGTTGTGGTACACACGGGCAAGTGTTGAGGTTAAAGTAAGTACCATTTGAGAGATAAATCCCTTCGCTCAGACATTATCGTTGCAGGGACACTAGGAGAAAAGCGGTGGTAAATACTTGCGCAAAGATGACAATGAAGGCAGTGCGATTGTTGAACGAGGAATAAAACATGCTATTCTAGTGTATTTCTGAACCTACTTATTAATAATTTAGATACAGGCCTATACTGATGACTCAGATATGGGAGTCAAATCACAGTTCAAACAGACACGCGTCTCAGGTATTGCCATAGCAATCAGCTTGCATATATGGTTCTAACAGGGTGGTCTTGAATGGATACATTAACAAGGTGAACAAGGGAAAACTAAACTAAAAAGAAAGTCCCATGTGTAACAATTGTGAGAAAAATAGTTCACTGGCCCTGTGTGTCTCGCTGTCAGCAGTGTGGCCGTAGACCGATTTTAGGGCACTCTGTCAAGACTAAAGGACAAAATAGTCAGCAACTCTCCCAGCCACACTAAAGGTCCTTGTGCAGACGTCAGAATAGTCAGTCTCTCTCCCAGCCATGCCAAAGGTCCAAGTAGAGACGTTAGAATAGTCAGTCACTCCCCCAGCCATGCCAAAGGTCTCTGTCCAGGCGTCAGAATAGTCAGTCACTCCCCCAGCCATGCATAAGGTCACAGACGTCAGAATAGTCAGTCACTCCCCCAGCCATGCATAAGATCACAGACGTCAGAATAGTCAGTCACTCACCCAGCCATTCTAAAGGTCCCTGTAGTCGCACAAAATAGTCAGTCACTCCCCCAGCCATTCTAAAGGTCCCTGTAGTCGTACGAAATAGTCAGTCACTCCCCCAGCCATTCTAAAGGTCCCTGTAGTCGTACGAAATAGTCAGTCACTCCCCCAGCCATTCTAAAGGTCCCTGTAGTTGTACAAAGTATTCAGTCACTCTGCCAGCCATGCTAACGGTTCCTGTTCCGACGTCAGAATAGTCAGTCACTCCTCCAGCCATGCATAAGGTCTCTCTACAGGCGTAAGAATAGTCAGTCACTCCTTCAGTCATACTAAAGGTCCTTTTACAGGCATCACTCACTCAATGACATCTATTTGGTTGTCATGGGGCACTCAAATTAAGAATCGATGGGTCGTTTCTACAACACCCATATATTTCTGTTGAATAACAGACTTCAGAGTAAGTAGACATAAAGCAATGGTTAGAGGCACAGTGCCCTGTATTTGGTGCGGGTAGCGGTATAAATAGGGAGGTTTAGCAACTGCAATGCATCCTGCTACGTTAACATAGCTCTTATCTTGCCATTTGTCTTTGAAGGTAACAATATGAAAACTGTATGAAGGACTATTCATGATATTGGCACAAGAATCAAAATCTATGGTAATTATTTCCTAATCAACTGTATTGGCTTGAATGAACAATGTTATATGTACGTAACATGATGCATCGGATTGCTAAAAGTGCTTAATAACTGACTAGCAGTCTCGGGGTGTAACAAACGACTCCCTCGTTAACATTCTCTCTTAGTACACCATACAGTCTTGTCAGCTATTTACATATGATACAGGAGGCAGTGGAAGCTTGCATGTTTCTGTACAAAGACTGGCCACAGAGGGCCCGTCAAACGCTATACATTAGTTTATACAATAAATACATCAGTCAAACCATCTTACAATCAGATATATAAAGCTGTGATGGTTTGCTACAGTCAATCTAAAACAAAAACAAATTGTTCTTTGTGTTGGACTTGTTTGTTTGTTCCTGACAACTTCCATACTTCTTGATAATGTGAACGGTTATAACCCTATTTAATAACAACATCGAATTTTGCATTTCTTATGTTTCCATGATTGCTTATGTCAAAGTACCTAAATATGTACACTACTCACTAGTAGTTTACAATGTGATCAAAGAAGACATGATGTCATCAATTTGTCCAAACCAGACCTGCCAATTGTCAACTGTCTTCACACTATTCATACAAATATTCAGACAATTCAGGCTTATCCGAAAGAAGAGATTCTCCAAAATAATTGAATGTTTATGTTGTTCACACTTTGGTATATTGTTAGAACTGAAACTAATACAATAACATCAACTTCTATTTAGCCATTTCAACAGTACATTTGTATTGGAGTACGTGGCATCAGGCAGATACAGTACCTAGTGTGCCGAACTAGCGCGTAGCACGTACTGGGTCTTTGGAAATGCGGAACACCCGCCAAGAACATGTCTGAAGTAGCTTCATAGTTGTCTAACCATACATTGGTGTCTTGTATGGTTTGTAGATCTCTTTACTGTACCTACTGGTGCTAGCCGAGGCCAGTCGTGGTCATACGGTAGACTTGATGGAGATGGTTAACTGCGGAGGCTCGTACTGTCTACATTATGGTCACCAGCAGCCTTCCTACATGTGCTGGTGCCCGGCGAGGACAGCCTTGGTCATACTGCAGACATCATGGGAGGCGGGCTACCAGCGCAGGCCAGCAGTGCTTGTACTGTCTGCGCTATGGTGACCAGCGCTTTCTCCTCCAAGATGGCCGCCGCACCACACAACTGGTCCTGAGGGTCCGCACCAATCAGAAACAACAAGTAGCACAAAAGTAAACAAAAATGTCAACCAAAAGGCCACAGAAACTAACAAAAAAGGCAAGTTTCATTCAAATGTAGCAGTAGCTCAAGTGTGATTTCATTCTCCACTCAAATATGGAATGCAGAAGCATAGATAGTTCTTGGAATGGCAGTCTTATTGATATCAAAATATAAAGTATTGAGACTTCTCTATGGGTTTTCATTATTTCTGGTCTATATAGGCATGAGGTATGAAGCTAGGCTTCTTGCTCTGTTTGAAAATGCAAAATGCACTGGGTTGGAATGGTTGGAAGTGTCAACAGCAAAACATGCTGAGGCAGCAAAATGCTGTCCACCAGGAGAGCGTAAACAAACCCGACCAATCAGAGCAGCTGAATGTATGGAGGACCGCATGACAACAAGCTCCTCTGAGATGGTCCAGGTAGCTACACACCACTACTCAAAGCACTACTCTGGTGGATCTGTACAAAACTGTGAATCTCAAAAAACTAGTAAATGCAAACTGAATATATATAACATAGCAAAAAGCTGTCAAAATGCAGAGAGCTCCAAAAGGCCCATTGATACTTCAAACATCTCAAGTTAGTAGAGGATTGTGATTGTGATCAGTGTTTCGTTGTGGGTTCGACCATGAGGCGTGCGGCCTGGTTGGCCGGTGAGGGACTGTGTGTGACTCGGGTGGTTAGGAGGCACTAATTTGCCAGCACTAAGGTTAGCATGGGAATCTCGCTCTTTACAATAGTTCAGTTGGGAAAATCTCATACGTTCCTTGTCATTTGGCTTACTTTCTGCATTATCTTCTGAGAAACTTCAATATACCTGAGATATATATATATTTTTTTTAGCAATATAAAATTTGGTTAAATTGATAAATGAACAGCTTACCTTCTCCGCTATTCAATATGCTCACTTTTGGTGGTTTGGCTTATGAGTTCATCAGAAAAGATTTCTACAGATCACCTATAACTTTAGAATAATTCAGAATTGTAAAGACTGATTGTAAGACTGTTGATGACGTAACAATGATGTTATTATGTTATCAACAGTCACATATCGTCAATCTAGTGCTAGGCCTCTACTTCCCATGCTGTAGAGGCGGGGGACAGATGATTGGCCAAGCCAATCACGTGACTATCATGCGGACGCACTGGCTAAAGCTCCTGCTCAAGTGGTGTCATTTGTATTTTCAAACCGATACAAACATGCAAGCTGATCATGCAAAAATTGGGCCCAAAAATAATGATAAGGCTTGAGTCATCCCTGATTTCCCCAAGATTTTGCAAGCACCCACAATCCCTAGTTTGTAAATGTAGTTTCAAAATGTATCGATAAGAATTAAAAAAATATAAACTGTGAATATTCTGCATCATCTACAGCTCCATTCTATGACATATCTGATGGTGTTCTTGTTCATAAAAGTCTTGTACTGCTAAAATTGCATGTTGATATCACACAATGCTTAGGTTCTGGGTACCGCCCCTTGTCAACACAGCACCTAAAAAGCACTGGGGCAGCGATCAACACATAAAAACACTAACATATATGGGATTGAAGCTGGCATAAGCTAATCATTATTTTGGTGTTCTTTTTTATGATTAAAAAAAAAGAATTCTGACAGCACAACATATTTGAGAAAACATGGGCAACATCAGTCTGGTTTTCATCACTGAAACATAATTTTACTACTGGTAAAATCAATTTACTGAATTAACCAAAAACAATTAAGATTCAATTACCTGGTAAACTTAATATTTCAGTGACCAAACCAGAAGCAAAGTGATCAAAAGGTTGACGGAGCATGCGCAACATTCACAAACATCGAAGAGAGAACTTGGTGAAGGAACAAAGGACCAATCAGAACACGAACAGTGTAAAGCTGCGGGGATGTGACTTATTACTAGGTGCTGCCACTAGGTGGCTGGGTGGTTGGCAGGGAGACGGACACACAGACAGACTCAGGAGGGCAGAGGAAAGATGGAGAGAAGGAGGAAGGAAGCCAAGAAGAAGAGGATGCAGGCCCACGAGACAATTACGTCTCGGTAGGTTAGTCGGGGGAAGCTGACTAGCTGTTGCACAGTTTTAGCGACGCGAGTGGGCCGCAACTCGTCGACTATATCATCACATGCACACAGGTGCTCCTGAAAGGGCAAAGACAAGACAAAAAATCAGCTTTGTTAGTTACCGGGGAAGGCGCGACCGAATGGCGGGGAAGCCACCAACAGATACTGGAGGCAAACCACCGACATAGGATAAGGCCTAAAAGGGGCAATCGCAGAGGTTATTCCTTCAGGGCAAATCATGAAAGGTAAGCCTGGGTCATAGCAACAGTCATGGTCAACTTAAGTCAGAAGGGTCAACTTGCTAAAGGAGGACTCCATTTTAAGGTTTAGGCCGACAAGCTCTCAAAGTTCGGTTTCCAAAATATTTGTTTCTAAGCTACAAAGTCTAATTTTACAATCATATAATTATTGGCTTGCAAAATCTAACCGCGCTTGTTTGAATCTCTATGAAGAAAATTCCCACAGTCCCTTAAATGTTTCCGGGCCTTCAAGAAGTGCTAAAAATGTGCAACAATTCTTAGTTCTCTTCAGGTGAAATTATAAGAATATAAAATATATGGACCAAATAATGACTTGTAATTTACATATTAGCTTGGTGCTTGTTGTTGACAAGTTTGGGGGCTGATACATGTACAATGGTCTGGGAGTGGTGGTGTATGGTGTGCCAATAGTCACTTCTAGCCAGTGGTTGAAAACGGTGAAGGGGCGTGCACAAGTGTGAATTCTGAGAGACTGACCAACACCGCTAAACTCCCCTCTCTAAAAAACCTCTGTACAACTATCCCATATACAATCCCAATGAAACTTTTACATGGACCTGAATAATTCTACAGCTCCTCAACAGAAAAAAAAAGTATATACATATTGCTCATATATCCAAAATGATTTTTTGTACCATCCCATTACTAAGTATTTTCATATGTATTGATATTAACACTTGTTTCATTCTTGTGAATAACTAAATCCCTGCCCATAAAAGACAAATTGTTGGAAATAGTTGAGTGCAAGGTGTGTGTCAGAGGGCAGCAGAAGCAGTAAGAGAGCGAGGCATAGACGGGAGCGGCTAGTCAAGTATAGCAGCAGGCGCATGGTATGCTTATGGCAGCATGTATATGTGCATACCATGTGTCAACAGGTCAATATGTGTTTAGGTCATGTATTCTTGTTTGTCAAATCATTTCAAGGGTATAAGTTTTTAATATGAAAAAAGGGCAAGACACTTCTTTTGAAAAAACAAGAAATGATATGACCTTGTATTTGCTTCTTAATCACATACCCATAAATATAATTCCTAATAACCCCTACACAAAATAAGCCATGATTCTTAACAGATTTAACCTTTACATGTGTCTCCCAGGAACACTCAAACATATATACCAGTTGGACTTCAAGTGATCTAAATGATAAGAATGGATAAAATAGGGTAAAATTTGCAAAACTCCATTCACACACCACACAGCGACCCTCGCGTACCAAATGTGTCAGCACCTAAGGCAGGATGGGTGGCAACGAGTAGGGGACAGGGAATCGAATGCTAATGGAAATCAAACCTCAAACGGAAACAACATATCCTGCTTGTGAATGGCAACCTCGCAACACACCAGATGCCTTTTGAACCATCTATATGGCTAGCTAATTCTGATATGCTTGGTATGATTGTATTTGAAGTACTGAGGAACAGAACTACTTTTGGGTCCACTGGGTACCAGCCATAGGTTATTGGTGTACTTCGCTGGAGACTAGTGGCAAGGAAAGTTCTCAGCACTGTACACTAATTACCCATTTATGGTACCCGGAGACAGGAAAGTAGTTCTTCCCCTCATTCAATTTCAATCTTTGCAATCCAATATTTTCCTTGCATAACTTGATTTAATGGCACTTCCTAGGGGAGTAGTACATAGTAGGACGACAAGATGGGGAGTCGGGTGTGCTTGTGATTCAGTGGCTAGTGCAGAGTGGGAATACAAACTCCTCACGAGAAACTTTCACCGAGCAAGATGCTTTATTCTAAGCCAAACCTAACCTAAGCCAACAGGCATCACTCTTCAATATGCAGTCAGGGCACAGTGTGCTAGCCCCGCGGTGTTTAGCGTGGGGGAGAGGACAGGGTAAGACAACCATATGTATGAACCAATGAGGGGTAAGGACTCTGTTGGGGGGTCTCAAACACCTAATTCAAGCAAGAAATTTAGGATGGTTTAACTATCATCAATTCAATTATAACGATGAACTGGTCCAAATAGAAATCCATGCATCATAACAAACAAGAAGAAACAACGCATGACAATTCGCTTATTTCCTAAAGGTTGCTCAAACCGAACCCAAAACAACTTGGTTTAAAAGAAATAAGAATTGTGACAAGAGTGTGTATTTGGGATTTATGTAATTGAGTTATCACCAAGTGTTATAAAGAATCAAAGATTGGCATGAGTCAAAGGTAGAATGTTGTTGGCTCATTACAGATGTGGGTAAAGATGTACTGGGTGATTATAGTTGAATTGTCTGTAAGGTGTTGGGGGTCAGACAGTAGGGGGTGGGGTGGGGTCTGCAACAAATGGCAGCAGGCAGGGAACGGGGCAGGAGAACCGGGGAGTTGGAGGGTAAGATTGAAAGGGTCACAGTGACGAATCGACAGTTGGTGTAAAACTTGTGTTTTATTGTGACTATTCAGAAAAAAATACATTGAATACACAACTGTGAGCAAGGGGGGAAAATGTGGCCAAAAAGTTTGTGTCCAGAAATTGCATAGTGTCAAATAATACCACTGACATTTGCTCATGATAGACTTTACTTCTCTAAACATTTTCCAAGTCATAGCATGTAAGGGTGAGGGTGAGGGTGAGGGTAGGGGTGGGGTAGTTACATACAGGTATGCAGGCCAGGTGTGTATGTGTGGGTAGGAGAGAGGTAGATGTAATTGGGATATACTAAAGGATCCTAGTGATATGTAATTATTCATTGAGGGAAACAAGTTCTTTCATTCGAAGCTGTTCCAGTTTACGTGAACCTGTCGCCAAAAAGCACCAGGTGGCAGGCACCTAAATTTGTTGGTGATATACCTCAATTCCCCCCCCCCCCCCCCTAAAACTTGAGTTTGGTACAAGATACAATTTTAGGGTCTTTTATATGTTAAAAATCATGTATAAGCACTGAGCAGATGAGAGAGCAGTAAGTTGTTGCCTGAGTCCCCGCTCACACCTTACAAATTTTCTCAGAGCAGTTTGTCGCGTGGAGGAAAATATCAAACTCAAATGTCAGTTTCGTAAGAGTAGATTTGGGAGAAACTTAGAAATTTCCTAATTGCAATTTCCATTGTTAATTATTACTCTAAAAGGCAAATCTGATTTCATCTGAATCTGTTAAGGTTCCTCCTACGAAAATATCAAACCGTATGATGTAAGATATGAACATGGGCCCATAGTCGTAGTAACTGATTAGGATAATCAATCACTAATTACTGTTTTATGATTCTGTGCCGCGTGATGAGAAATTCCATCTGTCACAAAAAACATCATCTCTAATCACACCACACTCACCATAGTACATGGTTGCCACGAACCAGAGACGTCAACATTTCCTGAGTTTTCCCTGACAAATTCGGTTTTCCCCTGACTAATAAGAAAGGAAAATCCTTTCATCAAACAGCATTGAACCATCCCTAGAAAAGTCTTCTACTCTGATCTAGGCTCAGACTTTCGGAACACAGTAGCTTAATTTTTCTTTGGCAACTCCTGTAGCCAAGGCAATGCTGCTGGATCACAGCAACACACCTTGAAATTACATGCCTGTCAACGGGCCATGATTCATAAAATAGGTTTTGCCAAACCAGATTCTTGCCTGACTAGGGTCAATTTTCCCTAACATTTTTCAAAATTTCAGTTTTCCCTGACCAATTCCAAAATTCCCCGACTTTTCTTTGACCTTGAAAAAATAAACTTTTCCCTTTGTTGGGGTAGTTTAACGTCCGGCCAACCCTTATGGGTTCTTTCCAGACTGAAACTTTTCCCTGACTTGTGGCAACCCTGTATGAGGCTGATTAGTGACTGACTGGGCTAATAAGACACAATGTAGGCATCGGTGTTAGGTGGGGCCTACAGCAGGGAAGGTGTGGGTCTACAGAGGATGTGTGTAAGCTCTGTGTATGTGTATGTGTGGGTCAATGTCGTTAGCTGCACGATCCTACGTTCCACTCACCTGGTTGACACCTATACGACGACACGCGTCAAGGAAGTTCTCGACATTACGTCGACACTTGGCTGTTGTCAGTTTGGGCTGAAAAAAAAAATTTAAGTTGATATATTTGAGGTTGTGTAGGTCAAACAAAATCAGAGCCTTGGGTGCCATGCTGGGGATAAAGTGAGCACAGAAAATTACATTTTGTTACTTTGGGCTAACTATATTGTAGAAACGAACCATGGACAAGCCCCTATAGACATATCACTCTAATCAAAGATGCCACTCCCGAATGATGAAAAAGTAGGAAATGTTTTTCCTACTTCTTTTCAAGAATCTAGTAGGAGGGAAAAAACCTTTAGAAATAGAGACCTGACATTGAATTTGTATTAGAATGGCTTAACATGAAATTACTCTATAACAGATATTAGAGTGATGGAGGAAAATGGGTTTTGCAATCCAAAATCACCAAAAGTAGGAAATCCTACAAAAGTAGGAAAAAATGGCATCTCTGTTGAATTTACATTTACATTGTTATAGCTCTTCACTGTAAACTTATCCTAAAGCACTGTGAAGGTGTAATGTGCAGTCTGCGGGGAACTCACCACAGCGGGGGAGGGTACGTGGATGCTGGACACGGAGCGTGGCCGGATGTGATTGGCCAGGTGACACAGCACCACGCCGTCCTTCAGGGCTGCGGGAAGGTCATCGGGCAAGGTCACCTTCAGACGCGACTCAATGTTCTGTCAACACAAGGTCAAGGATTTAGAGAAGGTGGTACGTTACATCAAATTATGTGTGTAGTCTCTGCAAGCCAAAGCTGAAAAGCAGAGCTTTGAACCAGAAGTAAGTCTCTCTTTATTTTCACTCTAATCAAATCATGTATGATGGATCACACACAAAGACATATACATAAGACATAATTCTAATGGTGCTGATGAGCAGAAGGTTCTTCAGGGTACCAACCAAAATTCCATTTTCAAATTCCCTGTGTTTTCCCTGAGATTTCCCTGTCCCACGGCAATTTTTTCCCTGTGTCATATCCAGCAAGTTTTTCAAATTTAAAAGCCTCTGCATGCAGAAAAAATTTGGACAACCAAACAACAAAAAGTCAAATCCATAATATCTTGAGAATCTTGAGGATTTTCAGAACCGGGTTGGTATCTTGAGAATCAAGAATTTCAGAACCTGGCCAAATGAAATTCCCTGTGTTTTGGCAAAATTTACAAATTCCCTGTGTTTTCCCAGTCAGGGAATTATTTTCTTCCATTTTCCCTGTTTTCCCTGTGCAGTTGATAGCCTGTGTAGGTGTGACCCAACTCACCCGTCTCAGGTTGTCGATCATGTCGCACTCCTCCTGGGCCTGCACAAACTGCCTGCGGATGGTGAAGGCTGGGTTCATCGTGGACAGCTCGGCCGACATCTCCTCCAGGCCTCGCTGCACACCCGCGGGCAGGGCTGTCGGGAAACCACAACATTGAGCTCAATACATCACATTAATAGTTTCTCTTTTTTCCTGCAATGGTCCTTGAACACATCGTAGTAATATTTAAGTGATTATTTACGGTCATAAGATTGGAGGATATTCTATGCGATTCATCATTTATATACATACATGTATTGAAATTATTTCTAATCATTTGTCTGTGCAGCAAGTAATCTTCACTTACACCTTGCATACGAGTAGTTGCTCATACTTTCTTTATTCTGGAGATCAAATATTGGAGGTTGCGAAATGAAATGAAGAAAGTGAGAAGGGTAATTATAATGGATGCGACCTTGAGTTGAGATATCAGTAGCTCTCAAGGTAAGTTGTGTGACTCACGGTTCTTTCCCCTGAAGTTGGCAGGCATTGTGGAGCTGTTGAAGGACGTGTTGGGCGTGCTGTCACGGCTGAACGAAAACTCCTCCTCATCAGCGACTGATGATGCTCGCCCAATCTGGGCACGCTACAATGTACAAAACAGACAACTTAGTCAGAACCACTCCACTTCAGGATTCCTAACTGTCTAGTGGTTAGTTTCCCTTGTTGTGCATCAACTTACAATTTAACATTCTATGGCCTTTAATATGTCAAACAAATCATAGCTACTGGTAATGTGTACTTTTATGTGCAAATCATGACAGCATTATCACAATGGCATGTTTTATCACCCACTGATCACTGCATCGGTACCTCCTGCCATCACATGCAGAGATGCCAATACCCACTGATGAAAAAGTAGGAAAATGCTTTCCTGCTTTCTTTCTAGAAGCAACTAGGAGGGAAATAACCTTTAGGAATAGAGATCTAACACTGAATTTGTATTTGAATAGCTTGAAACTAACACAAACATACTCTGACACAGATACTAAAGAGATGTAGGAAAGATTGGTTTTGCCATCTAAATTCACCAAAAAGTAGGAAAAATGGAATCTCTGCAAGTGACATCACTGTCTATGAAACTACATTTACCTTGGAGAAGTAGGAGTAGACAGCGTCCTTCTGTAGCTGCTTCATGCGATGTTTCTCGTCCTGCGGGTTGATCTGTTGCCGTGCCTTCTCCTCCTCCAGGCACCGCTGGACACGCACTGCCTCCTGACGCTGCCGCAGAACCATCGCCTCGTGTCGTGCTCGAAACTCCTCATCCTGCAGCAAAACACCAAAACATGTTAAATTCACCCTACCATGGATAGGAGATTTTAGTGGTCTTTACACCTTTAGGTTAAGTTTTGACAAAAAAATAAGGAAAACTATTGAAAATGTACAAACATTTGCTATATTTCTAGATAGTGAAAAGATTTTCAAATGTATACAGTTACAATCTGGAAAAATATTCAAGGTTAGTTTGTCATGACTTTTGTATTTGTACTTGTTTGTGGGGTTAGTTTAACGTCCAGTCAATCCTTTTGGGTTCTTTTACCAGACTGCACAAGGTGATATTTTTCAGCTGTGGGTGATTGTATCTATGATATAATTTGATTTAGGAGAAACCGACCACCGGATGCGATACCATATTCATTTTGAAGATATTGTTATGCTTAAGTCTTTTGAGTTGTCGACATACTTCCAAGCATGCATTATGATCTAGACTAGCCTGTATGTAAAATAAAGGGAATATGCTCCACGTGGTAGGGTCTAGGGGCCTCACCTGCTGCAGATGGTTGTTGGCGTACTTTGCGTGGTGCTCGTTCTGCGGGCTGGGGCTGGCGTTTGGCATAGAGGGGTCGTGGACGCCACTGAAGTGCCAATGGAGGAAATGGTTAACACATATCCAGGAGTGTCTTTGAATCAATGCTTTGAAATCAATAATATAATTGTCATATGAGTTTCTAACATCAATTTCCGAACTGTCTTGAGTTGCGGTTATATAAGACCGTGGCATTAGTTGTTTTACTCTAAATATCGTGATGTATTTGCTTTTATTGAAACCTCTTAATTTCTTCTCACTTGATTTGTATTAACTGGAAGAACTTTATTCACATAAGAAACCCTTTAGGTTCCATTACACTGTCTATTTTGATCTAGCCAATTCATTTTGCATATACTTGCTGAATATCTAGTAATTAATGATACACAAGATTAGCTCTATCAAGGGCAAGGGCCACGTACTTGTTTCTCCATGTGGCATAGTCTGGGGGTTCTCGGCTAAGAGGGGATCGGTCGTGGTCAGAGAAGTTGGACTCGGACCGGGACTTGCGGTAGTTATTGTTGTTAGGGTAGACTGGTTTCTCCTCCCCGCGAAAACTGTGAGAGTGGCCCAGACGTCTGAAACAAACCACCAGGCAACATTTGTATACACATCAGCTGATTGGTGATCACGCTTGTTTATATGACTTCAACGCTTTCTCCTTGATACAAAAAACCAGTTTTATCCTAATTCAACACTCATTACAATTTTGTTATTAATATCTTGATTGCTCAAGGGTATGGAGTTTTCTTTATGAAAGAACATGTACTAACTTTAAATGAATACCATCATTCAAAACAAGGGAAAATAGGAACCTGGTGTGAGTAGAAATAATCAGTGTGCTGATATGAGTTGCCCATCACCAAGTTAACCGTCACAAAACAGATGGTTAACCAATTATTCTGTAACCTTTTCTGGAGACCAGAACATTTGTTTCCCTTATCCTGCTGATGTGAGTGCGCAGATCAAATACCAAATGAGGGAGTGTGTAGTAGACCTGCGGGAAGTGTGAGAACAGGAGAGGTACAGGAGGGCGGTATAACCAAACTACCCAAAGCCTGCTACTGGCAGCACTGAATGGTACTGGGCTCGATACCAGGGACATAATCTAGGAATGCTGCAGACTTTGGATGCTCCCAACTGATATTAGTATGGTTTTATAAGGAAGATGGTGAAAAGGGTTTTCTTGTATGACCAAAGATGGAAAAAGAAATGATAATTTTTGGAAAAATTCTGAAGGCATATCTTCTGATATCACACTTTTAATTTATGAAAAAATAGGTATTTTCCCTGGCTTAAATGCATGAAGAACAAGAAAAATATTCTGGAGTCTTTTTGTTTTTTTTCCTACTGAGTCAGAATGATTACCTGTTGTTTTGGTTGTTGGTGGCGGGGGGCGCGGTGTCAGCGTTGTCTGGGTACGGGGCGTAGGTCGGGGAGGCCAGCTGACCGTTGGGGGTGCTGAAAGTAGAACCAGACATCACTACAACACCTGTCAACATGAAACATTACAGCCAGCAATAGTACAACAAAACTCATGAATAGTAGATGATAGTTCAGAGTGTCTATGTATCAGACAGCCTTCCAAGAGCAGCAAAAAGTTTCTGGAGGTTGTCATGAGATTTGTGCCCTACTGATATGTGGGATTTAAGTCAACGATTCAGCCGCAAAGTCTGAAGCTTTATAATTCATTTACGGTAAATATTCTAAGGTAGAGAAAAGTGCCCAAGAATGGAGGAACTATATTTTGAAATGTTGCTATTTTTGGTTGTTTGGTTATTGGGGTTTAATGCTGTAGCAGCATCTAAGGTCATATCATGGCAAAAACAAGATTTGACAATTCTCTCTTTGATGAACACATCTATGGGATGAATGAATCTATGAGAAGATAGAGACCATATCCCTACACATTTACCGAAGGGGTATGCTATTTTTGGTACCAACCCCATGGGCAGAGCCATAAAGTATTTCACTACTTCTTCACATTCTATTCCAACGCGCCTTTTGTAATTCAGTATCATTTGGTATCTAAGGGTGAAAGCCATGCTTTCACACCATATCAGGCCAACTGAAGATTCATGTAAAAGATCCAAACAAAGATCTGCCCTAAAAAAGAATAGGGGTCTCTGAAACCAAACACTGGACAAGGCCTCAGTAAACAAAGTGACGGCTGTTAATGTCGGTTTTAGCCATACACGTGTGGAACCAAACGCAAGTTACACCATGCACACCCAAATGGTTTTAGTGTTTCAGCGGCCTCAACGCTTGGCCAGAACGGGCTCAGAGGCGGGGCACACCAGCCGCGGGCGACTACTGTGGTTGCCACAAAAGATACCAAATTGTATTATTGGGTCATACTAATTGATTTCAATGATCATGATTATTTTTACCACATTAAAATGATCATTTCTTTGTATATTTTAGAAAGTAGGGGATGCTGCATCTTTAATAGTACTGGGAAATTTCCTAATCCCCATTGATTCTAGTTATGCCTGGCATTTTTTCATAGCCATTTACCTACCTTGTCTCAACATAATCTTTTTTTTCTATTTGAAAAAGAATTTTTTTTCCCCTGGTGATGGGTTGGATTTCTCTATATATTATATATTTAGAGAAAAAATTTGCAAATTTTCTGTGTGGCAACCACAGCGGGTGGGCAGAGCCCATGGTGCATTTGGGCTGACCTCGTCAAAAGGTATAGCTGTACACCTGGTCGGTGCCAGCGAAGCGCAGCTTGGGCGCGGGAGGGGCCGCCTTTCTGGACTCCCTGAAAACACACAATACAAACAGACTTTGCAGAGCCGCAGTCAAAATTCAGTGGCAGAAATACATTTTCTGTGATGCATTTTTGGTTGTTTTCTTTGCTGTCTGTGTATGGAGTAGGAAACTCAGGAAGGTGAGATCTCTGCGAGGGTGACTTGGTGAGTCCCGACCCACCCTCAGGTGGTGGACTCGCGAACTGACATTTTGACCTTGTTTGACCCTTTTGAACTTGGTCTACATAAAGGGTCAGTATGGGGACATTTAATGGCTGTTAAAGGAATGCAAAAACAGGACCAACACTTACTAATGTACCAAAATATCTCATTTACGGACATGCCTGAATTAATCCTACAAAAATTCATTTCATATATGTTGCTTTTCTTTTTGGCACACAAACACCTTAGCAAAAGAAAAAGAAAGAAAGAAAACACATCAAATAAAAAATATTTACAGCTATGTATTCCACAAAAATTGGAAATCAGACTTTATGGCAAAAAAATTACCGTCAGACTCGCCTGTAATCAAGGTTGTTCGAAGAAAAAGAAATTATTCAAACAATGTAAAATATTCAGTAACAAGGTGAGCTGTCAATTCAAAGAAAAAGATACAATTTGTCATAAAAATATCAACGTTTATCAAAAACTTGGTGGAGTGCACTCTACAGCTTTGTGATTGTCGCTCCAAGAATCAACCTGCGCACCCGCAGCATGTCAGGTCGCTGGTTGCCCGTTTCCCAGTCTGAACACACCCAAACCACTGGGTCCTGGAAAGCACTGTCTACTGTTAATTCATGACTGGGATTCTGTCGGACATGATGGTGTGGATGTCATGTTACACCCCTACAAAGCAGGGAGGATTCTAGGATGGAACACAAGCATGTGCCGGGTGCGGGCGGAAGGGCACACGGGTGGAGCATCACATTAATCAACTAATCAAAATGAACCATAAAGCCCAGGCCAAACTGACCAACTGAACCAAACTCGACTGTGGAGTTGCACCCTATGGCATGCTTGAGTTTCTTTACCAAGACTGATCCATCAGGCCATACTGTAGCCATCATGTCTACGACAATCGAGGTAAGTTGAGTTGGTGAGTGTGGCCGGAGCTCAACAGTTACTGTGGTACAGCCGGCCGGGACCAGCTCCATGCTATTCACAGGTGTGCTACTAAAACTTCGCTCTAAATTTTCCAGTGCTATTCCTGAATGTCCCCTGCCCTATAGTACCCAGGTTTCATGTTTTGATAATGTTCTCAAACTTCAAAGCGTTCAACAGGATACAAAGGGAGACCAGAGTATTTGCTACCCTGTATCTATGAGTATGCAAGGTTCTCACACTAAACATACGTTTATAAATCACAATGTGGGTGTTTTATGCAATCAAAGATCTTTTTATGTGAAGTTGAGTTTTGGGAGAGAACTCTGGTCTAAACAAAAAAGACACTGTGAAAATAACCTCGTAAGGATAGGTGTAAATGAAATGGTTAACTCTGAATGAGCAGCCACGTCACAAAACACAACAACGTCCATCTATCTACAGAAACTGGAAGGCTGGGATTGGCTCATAAGGAAAGCACGAGGTACAACAGACATTGTGATTGGCTCATGAGGAAAGCACAAGATACAACAGACACCGTGATTAACTCATAAGGAAAGCACGAGTTACAACAGACATTGTGATTGGCTCATAAGCAAAGCACGAGTTACAACAGACATTGTGATTGGCTCATGAGGAAAGGACAAGATACAATTAACAATGCGATTGGCTCATGAGGGAATGCACATAATTACAAACACTAAAAGAATGTAGAGCCTATGTTATGAGAGCAATAAATACTCCCTACAGAGAAAATCACATTTTCTTCATCATGGTAATAATAAAGATTTGTGGCTTGGGATAATCTGACTCTGTTCTTGCTTGCCCATTAAGGAGGAGATTGACATTTGTTTGTTTGTTTGTTGGGTTTGTCTAATGTCTGGCGAAGCCTTCAGGGTTCTTTTACCAGACTGCACAAGGTAAAGCTTTGCAGCTAGTTTTAAGCCACAGGGGCAGTGACCAAATGTATATGATCTAGGAGAAACCTGCCACCGGGTTTGGTACCCTACTCTTTTCAAAGAGTGGCAAAGGGTCATTAATATGCAATGTCCCATAGAAATGACATCACACATTCAGCCTTTGATGACCCTGTTGGGAGCACAGGGTGACAAGATACAATAGGAACTGTGAATGGCTGATGAGAAAGCACAAGATAAAACAGACAGTGTGATTGGCTAATGAGGCAAGCACAAGACTATTCCCGAACGTCCCCTGGCTACCCTGAATCTACGAGTGTGCACGGATCTCATACTAAACATACATTTATAAATCATAGTGTGGATGTTTTATAAACTCAAGGATCGTGTTGTGTGAACTCTAGTTTTGGGAGAGAATTCTGGTCTAAACAAAAAAAAAAGACACTGAAAATAACCTCATAAGGATAGGTGTAAATTAAATAGGGAACTCTGAATGAGCGGCCACAAAACAATGGACAACGTCGATCTAACTACAGAGACTGGAAGGCTGTGCTTGGCTCATAAGGAAAGCACAAGATACAACAGACATTGTGATTGGCTCATGAGGAAAGCACAAAATACAACAGACACTCTGATTGGATCATTAGGCAAGCACTAGATACAACAGATACTATGATTGGCTACGAGGAAAGCACTAGATACAACAGACTTTGTGATTGGCTCATGAACTTGATGAAGAAAGCACAAGATACAACAGACTCTCTGATTGGCTATACCTGTAGCAGTTATCTACAGTCAGACGTCGAGGCCGCACGAGGGTCCTGCGGTAGCGGGAAGCAAAGCGGAGACGTTTAGCATTAACCACAGAAGTGTCTCCTGTCATGCAGCGAGCAACACTTGATAAAAGACACTTCCAAATCGGGTTAAATAACCCTTGCGGACAGCCTGTACCAGCATAACTATGATTAGTAAACATGTCAAGGAGGAGTAAGAATCATTACGTATGTGAACATTATAACATTGTGTGTAGAGGCCAGGAAGGAACAGACTGCCAGCACAGGTCCTGGGTTCTCCAGACTAAAAGACAGACCAACAGGACTATTCGTATGACTCAATATATAATGATTCAGATGAACATGCTTAGGGCAGAATGTCCATATCAATCAGCTCTCAGCATTGGTCCCCTCTCAGAATGGATCCTATGAGAACTAATATTTCTGATGAACCCCACACCCAAGTTCTATTTTGAGCAGGAAACCATGACAACATCAGAAACTAAAATAATCCAAAACATTCTCTGAAACTTTTGTAGCCTGAAATTAATTTATCACAGGAAATGTTATTATGGCAGAATGTTTTTGATTATCTGGAAAGCGTGACGACTAATGCCAGACACGGAGAAGGAACGTTCACATGCAGTCTGCCATGCACATTCGCGGGACCAATTTGGATTGTGTGGAAACTTTTTCAGCCAAAATAAAAATAAAATAAAAAGCAAACATGATTTCTTCAGAATGGAGTTTTCCCTGACCATGCCATAACTATGGCATTGTCAAAATTTAGTGTGACATGTAGCAAGCTTTCACTGCAAGTGTGCCTAGTTTCTATAACATCTATTTTGAGGCTGTAACCAAAGAAACAGCGGACGGTGTTCTGTTTGTGAAGGAGAACTCTACTCAACACCAGGGTCACTCTCTAACACCAGTTCTATTAGTTCCCAGCAAAAAAAAAATCAAAAAGTTTTATTCTGTATTTTCACATGTACCCATAATCTTCAATGCAAATATATTAACTCATTAATTGATACTATAAATAACAGATGTGTCTTGCTCCCTTGACTATTGAAATTCTGTAAACCTAGACATTCCCCATCCTTTAGTACCACAGATTACTTGGGTATAAAGGAAAGTGTTGGTATCATATCCTTCAAGTTTTTGAGAGGGCAGTCTGACAGAGATCTGCATCATGGCCTACTTACGTATTGTCTACTGGGGTGCGGCGGGAGTCTTCGAGTAGTTTCTTCTGTCCTTCGTGGACCCTGAGAGCAGCTCGTCTCCGCTCCTCCCGTTCACGCTCCTCCTCCTGCTCCTGTTCCCGCCTCAGCCGGGCAGCCTTCTGTTTGCGTGCCTCGTACTCCGCCTTCTGCCTGTGCAGCTCCTGTCAAACATGGCATGGGTTATTATCGAGTTTAAATCAATTATTTTTTCTAATTTTCTATTCTTTATTCTGACACTTCTGAATTCTTGAGTGTATCATGTTTTTAATTCATTTATCTAATTTGAATGTTTTTTCTCCAGGAAAGGGTAATATCTTATTCTATTTAAAAATTCCTGAATTCCAGATTTAAAGGTATTTTCTTCACAGAAGCACTGTGTATCCACATGTGTTTGTGTTGAGACGGTACAATATGGACTAGTCTATGTACACCCAGTGGGATTGTCGGTCTGTCGGCGTATTACAGCGGAAAGGACAGTGCGTACACAGAGCTTAAGACTGCACCAGTGGTTACAGACAGACCAGGTAAACTTGGTCAGGGTGCCAGTGCCTTGCACAAAATACAGTTGTACTGATTAACATGCAAAGGTCTGTAGTTGGTAAGACTCTAAGAGTAATAAGTTTCCTTCAAAAATATTCAAGCTTGTGTGGTAATCATAAAAACAGAAAAATTTCAGAGATTGTGCCAGAACCCTGAATATTACAGTGAGTAATCACATCCTATCTTAGAATCAATTCATCAAGTGGTGTTTTCGTTTCCTCTCCTTACATGACGCGGCCACAGAGAGTGGATATAGGCTGGTGAGCCAGTTTCCAGAGAATAAGGCAAAGGACTTACTGGCCCCCCTGACCAAGGGGCAGAGATATTTACTATTCTAAACTATAGTTTCCTTCATATGATTGTTTGACACAACTTCATATATCAATTGAAAACACCTGACATTTTAAGTGGAATCACATGTTGGAAAATCAAATCTGATTTTCGGTTAACTTACTCACATCTCACGAAAAAGATGAATTAGTAAAAAACATAAAAGAGTTAAGACAATACATCAAAACACTTTGAGGTAAAACAGTAGGTTATCACTGAACTTATAAAACAGACTCTGAGGTGAATAAATCTACTACTATACACTACCACTGACTACCTCTATAGAGTTAAAGGCCAATAAAAGAAAGAAGAAAAGAAAGAAGAAATGAGAGGTTAAATCACTAGTTAACACCAAACTCTGGACAAACACAGAAGGCCTTACGAGCTATGTGGCAAGAAGTGCCACCGAGTTGATAGTGAGACAGAGCGGTCGCCACCAGCCGCCGGCGACCCGAGTATACCATGCAGCCGGAATGCACCCTCCATGCTCTACTTGTTTGGCAAGGTAGCATTCAGGGCAGAATTTAGTAATATCTTCTACAGATTTACAATTCGTCCCAGTTCTTTGCACCGTCCCAGGTTTTGAGTGTGTAAAACTGCCCTCTAAGTTGGGCAAGTATGGAAAAAAACATTTTGTGTGCAAGGTTTCGTTGCTGATGATTTTTGATACTTATTTCCCAGGTTTTTGGTGGCTTTAGAAATGGTTTGATTACAATTGCATAGGCTTAGATTAAACTTTATTGAAAAAATATACTGCTTTAGTTATGAACCTATAACATTGCAACCTAATAGTATATGGTAATTAGGAAAAATAGTTCAAAACCTAAAGAAGTTATTTATAGAAATGTCCTACATAAGCTGGTTCGGAGGTGGGGGGAGGGGGGCTCCCAATAAACATCGGCTGGAAGGTCCTTCAAAACACTATTTAAAGTATATGTACTACAATGTAAAACCCACCATGTAGACTACTGACCGGGCCCCATCCTTCCATAGACGTTACGATATGGAGACAACACTAGTTAATACGACAATATCATTACACGATATCATTAACTTAGAGTCTAGTCATGCACTTCATGTAGATGTTTTGTTGTGGATGCTTGTGTTCATGTGGATATGCAACAGGGCATGATGCTTAAAACAAACAGGCTGAAACCTCCCCGGGAATCACTACTAGTCAGACTTGTCAGGAACATTAGTCATTACGTCGGATTGCTAACAGCCTCATTCTGAGGCCTGCGGTCGCCGGAGAACTTAATGGTACCTCCTGCCTCGCACCACTACGATGGAAACCATTACTTGTCTTTACTACAACACTAAATTTGTATAGCTAAATGGTACCTGATTGGTACCAAATTACTTTTAAATATTCATTTTTGGCTAATATTGCCTTATGCCATTTACATTAGATTCCATTGGTTTGTTGGTGCGAAGCAGGAACCTGGGTTAAACACAGCAATGTCGTGATACGGTCTTACGGTAAGTCAGGTTGACTATACTCATCTGTCTTCTAGAGCCACCTAGTCAGTCCTGTACTCAGAACAAACTACATCAGACCAAAGTCAGCTTTTACAGACTGTCATCTAAGGCCTTATGTAATACAATATAAATTTTGATAAAATTAAAGTGGAATTATTCTCATAATAGAACATCTAAACATCTGGGGTAGTTTAACTTTTTTTTTCCTGAAGACAAATCAGAATTAACTTTTTACTGTGAATTTCATAATAAAGAGATGCTGGATGAGTGGTTCTTTACTAAATTGATTGAGTCTATATAAATGGTTGTAACTATCTGAGAGGCCTCTGAGGCCTGCTTGAGGCGGTGGACATTGCGGTGCTCACGCAGGGCGCTAGTATCTACAACTATCACTACCGGAGGCAGCGGTGAGCGGGCGGCAGCACTCCATGCGGTGGGGACGTCATCCGACGTGCTCGGTGGGTTAACCGTCGTCATGACAACACCGACTGGGGCGCCCCCTGGCGGTGGGCCCCCAGCGGAGACACCTGGCGGTGGCGGAGGGCAACTGACCCGCGTGAACTCGTCCACCAAGTCGACCTGGGAGACGAAAGGGTCGTCGGCGGGAGGGGTTTCTGCTGAGGTTGGTGCCCGGAGTGACGGCGGTGTCATGGAGGCTGTGAGGGGTGACTGTCTAGGCGAGGGCTGGTCGAGGCTGGACCGCGATGTGTCGTGGCTGGCGTGGTGCAGTGGGGAGGGCGTGCTGGCCGAGAGGAGCTGTGGCGACTGGTCGTGTCCTGGGAGGACCAAGGGGGACATGGCGGCGGGTGATGTCGCTGAGGTCACAGAAGGAGACGGCGTGGCCGAACTAGGCGTGGGCTGGGAGGAGGCGGGGGCCGAGGGAGTCGAGTAGGGCGTTGACTGTACAGATGGGGATGGTGTGGTTGACAACCCGGCAGCTGCCTCGGTTCGCCGCTTGAAGTGGGCCTCCCGCTCCTGGCGTTGCTCCTTCACCACCTCGGCGGCCTTCATGGCAAGCACGTTAGCCTCCTCCATGTCGCTTGTCACCTGAAACCGAGCACCTTACAGTCTAAACAGCCAAGCCAGTCAGGGGGTCAATGCTATAGTTTAGATGGTTTCGCTAAGTATGCGCTAGAAGAGCTGCTGCTATTAGTTAACATTTTCAAAGACCATGTTCTATCTTAAACTTATTGCATACAATGAGCCCTTACCTTAGTTTTTCTTCAAATATTTGACTCTTTGATAACTGGCCAACTAATGGTACAATTCAAACAAGGTATTCATAAATAGTAAATAGCAATGACAATAAAGAATTGAAAGAGCATATAATGTGACTGGAGCCATTTGAAGTGTAAGTAAAGAAATATCATAAAGATTGAAACTAGAGATATTGCAGGAGTAAGAACAGCCAATTGAATAAAGTTGGTAATAGGAGTTTAAGTGATCAGCTGAGAGGGTTTTTACACCATCACAAAAGGCAAAGCAAAAGACATCAAGCTGGCCACAGACTGGTAACAGTGAGCAGACCGACAGTGTACCGGCCAAATGGTGTCTTTTCCCTACGGCCTGAATGATCCGCTGCATTGTCTTGGGGTCAAGAGGAGCCTCACTCAATGAATCTACACGTGGGGTGCCCTGATGATACAAGACATCTAAGGACTTGCAGGGTACCAACTGAAATTCCATTTTCAAATTTCCTGTATTTTCCCCGAGGATATCCCTGTCCTACAGCAATTTTTCCCTGTGTCTTATTCTGTGTCAGTTGTTCAAATCAAAAAGCTTCTGCATGCATAAAGTTTTTTTGACAACCCAACAAGAAAAAGTCGAATCCCTAATATCTTGAGAATCAGAACCTGGCGAAATGAAATTCCCTGTGTTGTGTAAATGAAATTACCTATGTGTTCCCTGTGTTTTGGCAAAATTTACAAATTCCCTGTGTTTTCCCTGTCAGGGAATGTCTTTTGCTATTTTGCTGTTTTCGCTGTTTTCCCGATGCGGTTGGTACCCTGGACTTGGGACTAAAACCTGCTGTTCAGAGAGAGCAGACTGTGACTGTCAAGCTGAGGCGCCACCCCTTCACAGTGTGATTCACAGGACAACTGACTGAAGCAGGGACATGGGGTAATAATGAGCGCAAAATGTGAAAAACTCTGACAGAAGCAGGGTATTTAAGGAAAGCGATGTAAAATCGACAAACGGCAGGTATGATTGTGAAGGTTGCACCGTGTCTGACAACACCACAGACCACAGACCCATTCACACAAGTGCTTATTCCTTTTTTACAAAATGGTAGCATATTCAAAGAATAGTATAAAATGTCTAAAAAAAATATTTCGGAGTGTAGATAATTGTACTATGATTACAAATATTCAATGTTATTCAATAAAGGAACCAGAAATTTGCCCTAGGTTTCTTCCACACATTAGACTTCATAACAAGCCAAAGATAGAGTCAAAAAGTTAGAATAAGAGGTAAATTCCATATCTAATGAAATGGAAAAAAGAAAACAGTATTTTTAGAAAATAAAGTAGAATGAGTTTATCTTAGAAAGAAAACACAATTGCTGCCCCATGTTCTGCTAGACAAGGCCGTCTGACCCAGTTGAGCCAAACTTACGCTAAGACGGGACGTGCTATCTAACCGCTGGAGTGTGTAGCGCAAGGCATTCAGACCGATCAGGTCATACTATAGATCCAGGCAGCAGGATAGAGTAGATGGTTGGTTTAGGCGGGCAAGCACCATTGGGAAGTTTTAGACACTTTTAAAATTATTTGTTTTGATTGTACTTAATTATCTTATTTGCAAGATATACACATTATCCTTTACTTTAAACAGTGCCATCTTACATTCTTATACACTTCGCGTCTATTTTGAAAGCGTTTTTACTTCAACTGGGAATCTGTAATAGCAGAGAAGGCTTATTCGAGAGAGGGACAACTAAATACTTACTTCCTTCACAGCTTTATCAATGTATACAGATATGAAGGCCTAGGCTTAATTAAATGACTGAAGTAAATGGTAAGTAAAATGTGTCCACTGCATGTACTGACCTCTGAAGGAGACCACCGGGACTTCTCGTTACTGTCGGTCGTGCTGTACCCAGAGTCTACTGTGTGTCGCTTCCGCCTCTCATTCGGCGATTCAAGATACCGGAACTCTTCTGAGTTTCTAAAAATGAAAAATGACATTTTTTGTTGTTGTCATGTACATATGCGATCCTTTTGAAATGACATTTTTCAATTTTTCTCTCCAAGTTTTCTAGATAAGAAGATGGGGAAACTCTTTCACATTGAAGGAATTTTTTTACGATTAAATATAGAAATCCGCCATTTCAGGTATGCCACAGTTGTCATATCAAATACGATGTGGTTAACATTTGTTCTTCTTTAATACTTCTTTCATATTTCAACCATTTTGCTCATTTGTATTTTTCCATCCCACTTGAGTACTTACGCTTGTTGCCCCAGCCCGCCTTTCCTAGGGTGTCGCCGCAACTCGACTTCAGACATGATGCCTCGTCGTTTGTCCTCCCGGGCAGCTGCTGTGTGGAGGTACTTCATGATGTGCACCAAACCTTTCGTACAGATCTATGAGACAAGGGAAAAGTACATTATATATTGTGACATGCAGAAAACCTTTTGTGCAGATCTACGAGAAACAAGAGAGTTGTATGTTACAAACATCATGAGGTGCACCAAAACGTTGATTCAGATCTACGAGAGATAAGGGGATCATATGTTACAGACATCATGATCTTCACCAAACATTTGCTACAGACCTAGATAATAGCATTATTTAGCATCCAAGTTCTGACAGTAAAAGAAAACATTTTGAAGTCACATATTGCCAGAACTCATATTTTCTCTACAAAATGAGTGACATAAAAAGGTCTAAAGGTCTCTTAAAAATTGTATGCAGTTAAATATATGAAAATACAAAATGTGTTGGAAACTGACATCTATGAGAGAGAGAGAGTGACAAAGGTATCATCCCCAGGCCATACAGGACTGTTGGTGACAGGGCAGGGCAGCCCTGTCTAAAATGAGAGGAATAAGCCATTTGTATCTATACCGAAAGCGAGGAAAAAGACTTACGTTGGCAGGAGGACAGACTAGCGGGTTGTGGTCGAGGTGGATTTCTCGTAACGTACTGATGTTGCGGTACTCACAGGGTATGTGGGATATCCGATTACCAGCGAAATCTAACCTATTTAACTGTAATTTACTGATATCTGCAAAGATAAAAGTGAAAACATCATGAAACAGTGTATCTTTGGGTTATGTCTCCCTTTTATACTGGGTGCCCCATAATAATAAGACATTTATAATACTTTTTCAGGTAATAAATATGGCCTTTTCAGGACATTATCAAACACTTACTTATTCTACCAAAAGAGGTAAAGATAGAACTGACAGAAAGAAAAGTATCATCTTGAAATAAATTCAGACTGGCCTAAACTAGGACTTTCTAAGACCTCTGAACCTAAAATTAATTCAGAATGGTCTAAAATAAGACTTTTTAAGACCCCTGAACCTAAAATGAGACCTTAGTAATATCCTTACAAATGGCAAAACCAAAACAAGACATTTTAAGACCTTTTTATACCTGCTTGTAAAGTAATGTCACCTTTCTACTACATGCCGATGTCAGGGTTCAGACAGATTACAAACTGTGGGCCAACTATACCAAAAATAGCAGTATTAACTGCATTGTATTACCCTCCGTCAACTTACCTACGGGAAGTTCTACAAGCAGGTTGCGGCGCACGTTGAGTGACCGGAGTGACTCGAGGTCCCCCATCTGTACTGGCAGGTGCGTGATCTCGTTACAGCTCACGTCCTGCATGGGCGGGAGAAAACAGTGTCAATTAAAGCAGTCTATGTGAAAATCCCAGGAGCAAAAAGCAGTGGAACAAGAAATATGTGAAGGTAGATCATAAACGATCCAGAGTGAAAAAAATGCAATAACCAATGAGCACAGAGCTGAGTGCCTTACCCCACACACTCACACTCTGAGTGCCTTAACCCCCCCCCCCCAACACTCACCTCACCTACCCCACGTGCAGCGACCAGAGGGGGCGGTCCTATACCTGGACATTCCACCAATGACCACAGGGTGACTGACTTACCCCCCCAACACTCACCTCACCTACCCCACGTGCAGCGACCAGAGGGGCAATCCTATACCTGGACATTCCACCAATGACCACATGGTGACTGACTTACCCCCCCAACACTCACCTCACCTTACCGTCCGTGTGCAGGCACCGTGAAGGTGCAACCACAGACATCAGGGGCCTTTTATAATGTAATTCAGTGGACAAAGGCAGGGCTGTCCCCCTCAATAGCTTTACATAGATTTCCGTTATGTACTCAAGGGAACACAAAGGATCGACATTCAACCCTTACTAGTGAAAAAAATGGTATCCATTCACGCAAATACACCAATACAAATCCATTTTTTTCACTAAAAACAGTGTACACTGAGCATAAATGCCGGACTGTCACTTTTGAGACTTAAAGGGTGAGGCTATTCATAAATAATGTTAATTTTGTATATAAAATGCATAGAATTGATAGAGGAATACTCTTAAATAATTATTAAGAAAAAGGAAAAGGGATTTTCATTTCCATGCTGAACTGATCAAAAATCCGAAAATCCGGAAAAAGTAGGAAAAATGGCATCACTGTATAGAAGACCCTTTGGGGTCGTCTTCGGGTGTCTGTACAACCCAACGGGATCATATGTACTTTGGGCTTCGACCTTGGTACATGACTCTCCCCTATGGGTTGTACAGGCACCCTCAGACCACCCCCGCGGGTCTTCTTATATTAGTACTCACCAGGTCCATGAGTCGCTCCAGCTTGCCGATCTCCTCGGGCAGTGAGACGAGCCTGTTGTTGGAGGCGTGTAGCACCTGCAGAGTGGGCAGCTCCGACAGGGCGGGCGGCAACGTCGTCAGCTGGTTACGACTGGAAGAGAAGGAGGGCAGTCAACATCATTACATTGTCATAAAGCATAGAGCGTTAAAACCTACAGGGTGGGTAGTTCTGACAGGGCGGGTGGCAGTGTCGTCAGCTGGTTACGGCTAGAGAACATGGAGGGCAGAAATACATCATTACATTGTATTCATTAAGTGTTAAAACCTGCAGGGTGGGCAGTTCCAACAGGGCGGGAGGCAGCGTCGTCAACTGCTTACAGCTGAAGAACACCAAGGGCAGAAATACATTGTTACTCTTCATAAAACATTGTCATAAAGCAAACCTATTTTATTGCAGTTGCGAAACGGGACTGTTGGGTAGAAAATCCTTTATGTGTCCAAAATCACCTTGTCCAGGCTGAGTATCAAACATGTTTCCAAAATTAATTGAAAATTGTAAAACTGAGGGTGCATTAATCTTTTATTTACTTAAAGGGAGCCAAAACCAATATAATTGACAAAATTTTCGAAACTCAGATAAGTACAGAAATATGTTAGATGAATCCATTTAAGGTCAGTGGTAAAGTATTAGCTCTGAAAACAAGCTCAAAATGAAGTAGAATGCCAAAATAGATGGTAATATTTGCATTTGTTTGTAAACAAACCCTATTTTTGCGGATCCACATTAATTGATTTGAGCAAGGAAAACCTGTTTTTAATGATATTCTACCATATTTCATGGTTTAGATTTTAAAGGGTTCCTTGCACATAAAATTTCAAAAGCCTAGTTTTTATTCAATTGACTTCTCGTTGGTATTCTTAAAATAGTTCAAAAGACAAAATTTAAAAATATTGTACTATTAGTGAATTATAAAGGAAAAAAAAGAAAATTTGGGAATTTCCTTATTTTTGTGCTTTCAGTTCTGTCCTTGCTACGTCATAATAAAGGGGAATCCCTCTAAAAATAAATTGGGAATTTCAGGTTATTGAATATATTTAGGTTAGTAAAAACTACAATACATGATAGCCTGTCTGGGCCTAAATACAAAAATGTTATGCCTAATCTCAATTTTCTTTCTATTTATTTTTGAGGCTGGGGGATTCCCTTTGATTGATCCATGGGGTTCCCTAATTACTCACCGTGTGACGTCACAAACATGGGGATTTCCCTTGAAAAGTTAGATAAAATGCAAGTTTTTTAATGTCTCCTAAATGTGTGAAAATTAGGAATTTTCTTTAGATTTTTTCTCAGACTAAAAGTACCAAATGTAAATGACATGCTGCACTGATTTCATAGAAAAATAACTAGCATGTACTTATGTGCAAGGTTTCCTTTAACATGGGCCAGAAATAGGCTTAAGGAATGGATTTCCATGATTATTTGAGTTTGGAAAATTTCATTGAATTTATTGGTTTTGGTTCCCTTTAATAAGTTAAACAATATCATATCTACAATACTGCGTATGGAACTAATTCGTCTAGTACATATTTGCAGCAGTGTGGGCCTAGTGTAATCATGATAAACGTGATGTTAGATCACAACTACAGTGAGCCATCCACTCGTGACTGGGTCCCCCCCCCCCCCCTTTTTTTTTTTAAAGTAAATTAGTTTTAAATGTAGGGAATAATCCTATTACGGTTTTTGCACCCGCAGACTCATGTTGAAGGCATTGGCAGGTTCTGGTATAAATCACCAGGTGGCAGCACATCACTACAAACACCATAACCTAACTACGCGGAAGAGGATGAGATAACCTAAGTCTGAGACCAGCCTACTGCCCCAGGGGTCAGGGAGGGGGGAGGTGTAGGAGGCTGAGTCAGACAGTGACGTCCGGGCTCCGGTCACCACACACCCACACACACTCACACTACGTGTAGTGTAGTAGGAAAATCAGGTCATTCTGGGCATAGACATATATAAGTCCAGGGATGTAAGTCGGGCTTGATGAAAAAGTCTGAAACCTTACAGTTAATTCAAACAACATAATAAATGATAAAATTTTAAACTATAACTCTTGCTCTGATAGGATTTATTTTTATCAAAGAAATTTTAGGAGTCATACTTGGAATTGTATTAATATCAACCAATCAGAAGCCAGTATTTATTCACTGCTCAGAAATGTTTCAGACTATTCTGATAATCTGAACCTAGTCTGAAGAAAGTCTGAACTGGATTTAATGTTTAGAAACTGTATTCAGAGGTGGATTATCAAGCCCATTGTCATGATCAAACATGTCTTTGGATACAATTGAGATGTTTTGACCATATTTGTTCAATTTTATGCAAGTTTTCTTAAGTCTAAAAAAATCTGAAATCAGACTAAAGTCTGAAAACTGACATCCCTGTAAGTCTTATGTCTCTATGTTCTGGCTGAGGGAGAATGACCTGACTTTTGAAGCTGTATTCAGGGTCCTCACTGACCAGAGAAAATAGGGGAAATGGCAACAACAAAATCCCTGTAAGGGAAAATACAGAGATTATTTGCAAATTTCACGCAGACATTGAGTTACCCCTGAAAACATTTAGATGTAGACGTTGACTTACTTCAGTCATGGTGTACCCTTACTTTCAGCAGGGTTCGAAATCAACGTCAGCCCTTCAGCCCCAGGCTGACATTTTCTGAGCAGGGCTGACAGTTTTTGGCAAAACTATCAAATTATTAGCTCCGATGGCTGACAGCTTTATGGGATAAAATCTTGAATTATGTTTTCATGTTATCTGGGTATTACCCTATCATATGGTCATATTTTCAAGTATTTGATTTTCATAATAGAAAGTTCAGGCTGAGAGTATTGTATCAGGGCTGACAGTTTTCCACGAATGTCAGCTGACAACCAAAAACGTTAATTTTGAACACTGCTTCAGTCATGACGTACACCGACCTCAGTCATGATACCGTACACTAACCTAGGCAACACTAAAAAAAAATCTGTTTCCGGTGGACCGGGTGGGTCTCAAAAGGGCCAGTCGGGTGGCCGCAAATCCTTTTTTTTCTATTTTTTTTTTCTGTTTGGTAGGTTCATAAATAGTTTTTTTTTGAAAAAATGAAACAAAATCTTCCCACCCGGCCAAAATACGGCCAAACGGCCGGTCCACCAGAAACACATTTTTTTTTTAGCGTCGCCCTAGTCATATTGTACGCTGAACTAAGTCGCCAGTTGTAACACTTATAGTGTAGTAACAGGCCGCCATAGACCTCACTGTATACTCATTGGCGGGAGCATTCAGTCAAATTCATGTGACCGTGACTCATTTCATATAAAAAGAATGTATATCTTTTTTCCCGGAAATTATTCAGTACACAGGAATGAAAAGTACAAAAGTAGGGGATGCCCCTACAGAATGACGAAAAAGGTATAAGGGGTAGGAAATGCCTCAACGATTTATATTATAAAGAACTTAGGAGGACCATAGACATACATAGCATATACATTATCCTATATATGACTATGGGAGAACATAGCGATCAAGAAGTTAATCCTCATCTCTTATATGCACTACAGGGGCAGATCCAGAGTTTTTTTTTGTAAAAATTTGTGCCAGACCCTCAAGTTTCAAGAATTTTTTATGTAATATTTGGCCAAAAATGGGGGGTACACACCCGCTGCGCCCCTTGTAAATCCTCAAAGCTAAGCCATGAGTACTCTAGCATGATGTTTGAATGATAGATAAAGGATGTGTAATTTGAAAGCACCAAAAAGTACGAAAATGACTACCTCGCAATACCGAAGTCGGGAGTTTAGGTCTGCGCATGCGTGGTCTTTTGTCGCCACTAGATTTCGGGGGTCAAGCGCGACATCCCAGCCAATGAGGAATGTCCCTTTGTACCATGTGACACAACATGGCCGCGCCCAGTGGGTAACTCCTGTGTGTGGTATAGGTATTGTTTTAGAATGTAATATTGTACATCCATATACCCCTATACATACTCCTCCCAGACGAGGTTTTCCACATACCTGAGGTTGAGGTGGACGAGCGCCTGCAGCTGGACGAGTGCGTGCGGCAGTGCCCGGATGACATTGTGGTAGGCATCAAGGCGCTCCAGGGACCGGAAGTCACACACCTCCCGCGGGACGTCGGCCAGCCGGTTCTTGGACAGGTCTGAAAGGGGAAGAACAGGGCGGGTTAGTGCTGATATACCTTTTGGTTTTAGACTGAGGCAGTCTCAGTTTGGCAGGGATTAAAATAACATTATAAGCTGCAGAGTGGGTTGGCTCAGAGCACATTTCAAAACCTTCTCTGGTTATGTTACTTAACTGGAATCCTTTCACAATTCACAAATTTTAGAAGAAAACACATATTGAAGCCCCAACCTGGATAATAATCCTACAGTCCTACTTTCTTTATCCCCTCTCGCCATAACAGGGTACCAACCAAAGTTCCATTTTCAAATCCCCTGTTAAAAATTAGATCATGTGGGTAGTTATAACTATTTAGGTTTGACTTTGGATTCTGAGATGACATTATGTATGCATTTGAGTAATGTATATGATCGTGTAAATAGGAAATTGTTCCAGTTTAGTAAAATTAGACGCTTCTTAACCAAAATAGCTGCCTTACAGCTGTACAAGCAAACAATCTTGCCTATTCTGGACTATTGTTGTTATCTCTATAAATCTGGGAATCAACGTGAATATCTAAGTCTTCAGAAACTTCAGAATAGGGGATTGCGTACATGCTTTGGATATCCTATGGGCCATCAGATGTCCAGAATGGAACTGCACACTGAATCAAAATTAGCAAGTATTCTCCAAAGGTGTGACAAACAATTGTTATTATTGATGTACAGGAACAGTACCAATCCAGATAATATAAAACAACCAGTACGTCAAAATAGGAGTGCAAATAAGATAGTTTTTAAAACTGAACGCATGGTAAGTAAAAAGTATATCAGTTCACCATATGTACGTGGTGTCTCTTTATGGGATATACTACCCGGGGAACTACAACATGTGGACTCTATCTATGATTTTAAGAAGTCAGTTGCCAGAAATTATTGTAAATATGTTGAAGACTATAAGTAACACTGTATTTGTCAAAGTGCCTTGACTGAAAACTAGTCTTGGGATGTAATGTGACTGTGTGTAATTGAATCAATTAATGACAGTAGTTGAAATTACTGTAGCTAATGTAACTGATGTGATTTATTATAAGCTACGATATCTGTTTGATATACCTGGACTTGAAAATAACATGACTGACAACTAGTCATGTTTACACTTTACTATCAATAACTACTGTAATTGTTTATTATTTATCGTATATTAGGAGTTATACCTACTACATAATGTTATTATATAGTGCCTATGCTGTACCAAGACTGGCACACTTGGAAGATCAGGTTAATTACCTGAAAGTTCTGCTTTGAATAAACTCATCAAAAAAAAAAAAAAAATCCCCTGTGTTTTCCCTGAGATTTCCCTGTCCTGCGGCAATTTTTCCATGTGTCATATCCAGCAAGTTGTTCAATTTCAAAAGCCTCTGCGTGCAGAAAAAATTTGGACAACCCAACAACAAAAAGTCCAATCCCTAATATCTTCAGAACCAGGAATTTCAGAACCTGGCCAAATGAAATTCCCTGTGTTTTCCCTGTGTTATGGCAAAATTTGCAAATTCCCTGTGTTTTCCCTGTCAGGGATTTTTTTTTTTTTTTTTTGCAATTTTCTGTTTTCCCTGTGTGGTGGGTACCCTGCCATTAGCAGCAGTCTCAGCTTACACACAGGCAGGTTTTTGTCTTTGGACCGAACCCAAACCCTTAGTACATTAGTCTCCACATCACCTGGTCCTTGTTACCATGCCCCTTTACCCCGTCCCTCTGGAGACTCTCGGGCGGGTCCCCGCTCACGCCCCTTGTGGTCCACTCCAGCCTGCCGGGAGCCAGCAGAAACCTGGTTCGGGGTTCTATACCTGGGACCAGGCGGTTAATGAGGACCGCCCCCTACTCACCCCAAGGTCACCCAAGGACCGCCCCCACTCACCCCGAGGTCACCTGAAATTCCATTTGACCAAAATAAGGGGGCGCTGGCCCCATGCAACGCCCCCCACTTCAAACCTTCCCTGCCTAAATCAGTCTTGTAATGTTCCTCTCATTAGTTCTATGCTTGGTTTCGAGTTTCTCCAAACAGTTTTCTGCCTAAGTATTTGTTTGTTTGTTTGTTGGGTTAGCTTAACGTCTGGCCAACCCCTCAGGGTTCTTTTACCAGACTGCACAAGGTAAAGCCTTTCAGCTCATTTTACGGCACAGGGGCGGTGACCGAATCTATGAAATGAGGTGCCTATTTGTAGCAGTAGGACCCAATGCCCTCTTTATAGTACTCTACCTAAGTAATCACAGATTGATATTTATTTCAGGGCAAGAGAAGAAGACTCTGACCAGTCTTCAAATCCTTATAATATCAGTAAGTGTTACCATCACACCATGCTGTACTTGGTGTGACCGGAGTGACGGCTGGTGAGCCCCTCAGAGGTCTGTGAGTGAGTGAGTGAGTGAGTGATGGATGTTTTACGCCGTACCGACAGCAAGGGTCATTTTCACAGCTAAAACAAGTTGGGAAACCATTTTTGCTGTACCTTATCCCATAGTGAACCAACTGGGAATCGAACCAAATGAACCACTTGGTCAGTGCTGGGTCCCCCCTATCATCGCCTTTCACAATCAGCAGGGGCTACTTGGGGCCTGTATTCTTCCCAGGAGCAGAAGCTCCACCCCGGTATCCTCACGGGGAGTGACGGCTGTTGAGCCCCTTAGAGGTCTGTGTGGAGGGGTGGGAACAGCCCCCCTCTACATGTACAGAGCCTGTGACGCGGGCTCCACATTCCGCCAGGTCAGCAGATTCCGTCACCTGGTAAGCTCGGATCGTGCTCAGGGTTTTGTTGGCCTCGCCACATGGCTACATTTATATAGTTTGGATTAGCCAAATACCTCATGAATTCACACAAAATTGGATCAATTTAAAGAGAAATGAAAACAAGTAAATTACATACCCCCCTAATGGAAAGTGGGATTTTAATATATGTCAATATGTGTCGCCAAAGACTCCCATTTTGGGTAATATAGTCAGTATCTTAGGTCATCAAATGGTCTTTTTATTAGTCAGTAGCGATTTGGCAAGTGGTTAAGGCAAATAGAGAATGTTTTAACACCCTCAAAATGGATAGGAAACAATATTTAGCAGGTAATTTCTTTATGTGGTAAATTCAGAATATCTGTTCATCATGAGGACAACCCAAATCAATACTTTGACCATTCATACAAATTTTCTGGTCATCGAGGACACGCGGATACACAGGTTTTCCTAGCTTGCAAACATCTATCATGTTAGTCAAGTTTAACATCTATCATGTTAGTCAAGTTTGATGGTCCGTAGCTTAACATGTTTCCAACATGACTGATTTGGATAGTAAAATCTGGTCTAGAATCAATTTGGAACGGTACGATAAATCATACTTTTCCAATTAACTCTGCAGTGCTTTTTGTACTACATGCTCTTACTATTTTAAAATTGGCCTACATGCTATTTTTATTTAATTATGTTTTCTCAACCAGTCACGACACTGCAACTAACCTTTTTACCTTGCTGTTTAATACCTTGGGCTGCCTATTTCTCAGGGATGTGAGTCAGGGTAAATGAAAAAATCTGAAACCCCACAAAGAAATTCTGAAATCACCTTAAAATGCTTCAAAATGTGATGTAAGAAATTAATTGTTACTATGGTAAAGACCTGTTAACATGGTAATGGCATGATAATATTGTAAAGACCTGTTACAATGGTAATGTCCTTTTACTGTTGTATTGACTGGTTACCATGGTAATACAATGACCTGTTACCTTTGTAAAGGCCTGTTGCCATGGTAATGACCTGTTACCATTGTATTGACCTGTCCCCATTGTTAGTGTTACCATAGTCATGACCATTACCACTCTAAAGAGTTACCATGGTAATGTCCTATTACCATTGGAATGACCTGTTACTATACGTACAGTGGAAGGTCAGACCCCCGCTGACCAGAGGCCGCTCTGTCACCACTGGACACACCCTAGGACCACCGCCTTGCGGTCTCTGCGGGTTTTATGTGTAACACTTCACTACAATTACAAGTCTTTAAAGTCAGTTAAAGCTAAAGGCCAATAAAAGGTGTCTGACTGAAGAGAAGCGTTTCATTGGTGCTTTTTCTTGTGTGAAAGAGATAACAAAACTCTATGTGTCCGCGTTCACTGTTTGCGACAACTGGCTGATGTATATGTCACTGACATGCCATACAGTAGCCACTGACATCACGGTTAGCATGTAAAGAGAATGTCAATCTCACATGTCACAGTCAACATGTAAAGGGCCCATTCTCCTATACGCCTCTGAAGCCAAAGGGGTCAAGGTCAGCGGGCCATGACAACCACTCCGGGTCATGACCTTGACGGGTCAAACCCCGGTAGGGACGGGCTGGTTCCCTCTGTAACTAGAACAGGAAAAATAGACACCAGAAAACCAGCCTATACAGAATATGCTAGTTAACCTACTACTTTTGCATGTTACAGTCCACACACTGAACTTACTTCAGGCCATAGCAAGCACCAGCAAAATAGGCTGTTACAAGCCAGTCCATTTGGTTGCTGATTTATTATACAGCTTTTTAACGGACCTGTGGGAACCAGCAAATTAGGTCACAACACCATTATTTAATTCCCTCTCATCCTCTATGTGGCTTCATGGTGTAAAAGTTAGCCACATACCCCCCCTCCCTCCCTCCAAACAACTTTGTTGTGGATTGGAATACTGGAGGGACTAGTTATATTTAAAACACAGCTTGACCTGTCACTCATCCCCATAGTGCAACCTGTACAAGTACAGGATGTGACGTCAGAGGCCTGGTGTGACGTCATATCCCAGCTATGTTTATGCTTCACCCCCGTTACACTAACAGGTTGTAACGACATGTTTAGACCTAACTCCTTAGCAACTTAGCATGGCATTAGCGAATGCTGAGCCGAGGCATCTAGGGTGAGTTAGGGTAAGTCTGCCTCAGTGACTTAGCACGTTGCTGACTAGCCCAAGTGACTAGTACAAATAGGTTCAAATCACATGGCCAGACTTATTTCATCGTAAAATTCTGTTGAAACAACAATTTTATGATGTATCATTGATTAAATGCACTCTAATCACACAGCAAGGGATGGGAAGTTTGTTTGTTTGTTTGCTTGTTGGGTTACTTTAACGTCCAGCCAACCCTTTAGGGTTAATTTACCAGACGGCACAAGGTAAAGCTTTGCAGCTAGTTTTACGCAACAAGGGCGGTGACCAAATCTATGAAGTATGATATGATTTAGGAGGAACCCGCCACCGCCACCGCCACTGGGTTTGATACCCTACTCTTTTCGAAGAGTGGCATTGGGTCTTTAATGTGCAATGTCCCATAGAAAGCACACCACATACCCCACCTTTGATGATGCTGTTGGGGGCACAGGGTTCCCCTTTTAGTCGCCTCCTACGACAAGCAGGGGTAACTGAGGAAACATTCTTCCCAGGGAGCTCCAACAGGAGCCCCCACCCAGTCCCCCATGGGGTAAAGGGAAGTGAAGAAACTCACACTGAATCAGTAAAGTTAATCAGTTTCTAACTTTACTGGAGGTATCAAATGTACTTTCCTTGTAGGAGGAGGGTTTAATCATAAAAGATTGATTTTGTATTTCCATTTTGGAAGTAAGGGTTTTCCCCAGAGAAAAATAAAGCTGGTTATTTTGTGAATCTAGGATTTTCAAGCTGGTAACAAATTTCTTTCTGATTGAACAATTTTCGTATTTTTATACATTTTAACATAATTTTTTGACCAGCTCAGGGATATGCAAGCTGGTCAACCAGAATTTAACGCTGGTCGGCAAAGCCGGCTTTAAGGGCCTGAGGAAAACACTGGAAATAAATATGGATTTATCATTTGTTTGAAAAAGATTTTCTGAAGTGAAGGGAAAGAACACTAATCTGTTTGTTTGGCAGTCTTGGTCTACACCTGTGTAGTCCCAGAAGATGGCAGCCCACAGCGGGTGTTTGGGCGTGGCTGGCAGGGGGCGGGAGGGGGGCGGGGATACATGGCAGGGGGAGGCACCTGTCTATCAACACACACACACAGAACATCAACTTGGTCTATTACTGTTCACACGGTACCAACCAAAATTCCACTTTCAAATTTCCTGTGTTTTCCCTGAGATTTCCCTGTCCCACGCCAATTTGTCCCTGTGTCGTGTCCAGCAAGTTGTTCAAATTTAAAAGCCTTTGTATGCGAAAGAATTTGGACAACCCAACAGTAAAAAGTCAAATCTGTAATATTTTGATAATCAGGAATTTCAGAACCCGGCCAAATGAAATCCCCTATGTTTTGGAAAAATTTCCAAATTCCCTGTGTTTTTCATGTCAGGGAATTTTGTCTCTGTTTTCTCTGTGTGGTTAGTACCCTGTGTTCTCTTTCTCTAAATCAAACCAAGTAATGGAATCATCCTATGGCATTTTCCAGTCTAAAACCAGTGTATCATTGGACATTTCCACCATCTAAATAGACTGGCTGTGCTCTCGATACCAATTGCCATGGGGATTGCTGCGCTGAATTAAAAAACCACACAGCCACAACGAGTTCCGCAGGCAAGAGCTGCACTCCTACTCTCCCTTCTGACATTTGTTCCTGGTACGCCGGCCGCTCTACCTGGCCCCACCACACTGCTCTCCAGGCTGGCCCGTCAGTCAGAACACTGAACTGGTACAGAGCTAAAACTCACTGAGAGGACTACACGTTTGTTACCTTCACTATGAGTGAATGAGTGATGGATGTTTTATGCTGTACCAACAGCCAGGGTCATTTTCACGGTGAAAACAGGTTGGGATAAATTCTGTCTTTGGTGATCTATGAGATGATGGTGACAGGGCAGGCAAACAGCAGGGGATCAAAACCTGGAAATCATTTTTGCTGTACCTCATCCCTTAGTGAACCCAGACACCAACTAGGAATTGAACCCAAAGAACCACTTGGTCAGTGATGGGTCCCCACTATCGTCAACTTATACGATGAGTGGGACTACTGGGGGCCTATATTCTACCCCGGAACCCCCATGGGGTCATAATAACATGATCTGGTTTGTAAACAAATTCGTCTATCTGCTCGTCAGACTTACAGGAGCCGCTCACGTGACAACATCATTGGACCCAGACAGAAAATAGCGGCTTCACAGCTGGATCCATGTCAATGAGTCAACGATGGTCGTATCTTGTCATTAACGGGGTTATTTTAACCCGACCCTCCAGCCCCGACCGTCCACTTTTTACACAGCCTGCATCCATGAATTATTCACATCTGGGCCAATTTGTGTCCATCACACATTATTACTGCTGGGGGATTGGAGGGAGGGTGGAGGGGGGTATAAGGGGTGTTGGTTTTTAAGTGTTATAGTTTATGTGGGTGTCAGAACTGGGGGGGGGGGGGGGGGGGAGAGTTCCCAATGAACAGACAAGGATATTTATGTCAATGCAGTCCCTTATAATGGCCATACAGCTTTTTTCTTCCAGGAAATAATGAGTTGGCCTACACCCTAGCTGCAGAGCTGATAGGGGAGCCCCCTCCGTGGGTTGGTGAGGAGTACTGAAGCATGGAGCACCACAGACGGGAAGTTCAACAACAGGAACAGTCACCAGGAAATAAGTCCGTATAAATGGTGCACCCTGACTGCACTGTGCATGTGGGTGCACGCCATTTTAGTACTTACTAACTTAGCCTTTATGCTGAGCCTAACCCCCCCCCCCCCCTTTTTTTCCCCCCCGAAATTCACTATCCGCACCTGTATAGTAGTACACCACATGAATGATGCAGAACTCTGATGACCTTTGCACCTGGCATGGAACCATGACCCCCCCTCCTCCTCCTCCTCCCATTAGTAGTACACCCTGGAGTGTGTTCCAACAGGACCCCGGCTGGCCTCCCTCACAGAGGGCGCTGGGAGTTATCACCCCCTCCTGTTTACATCTCGGGAGAATCAGGTGGGGATCACCCCCATAGTCAACGTATTGATAGCAGATAATCCCCTGTTGTTGGTCTTTTTCTAGTCTAACTGCCTTCATAGAGTGTCTACGCATATAGCTGGTGGGTGAGCTAGGAGCGCTACGGAATATACCCCTAATTTCACACTGGTTTATGTAGATTTATGTATTGAAATATGGAAAGTGTTTATTCAATACCCATACCTTTTAAATCTTTGGATCATATATAGCCGGCGTTGATTTTGCCCTGGACTGACATTGTTCCCATTGACCAACTGTTGTGGATGGTGGTTGAGGAGTGAGCCACCCCTCAGAAGGGAGAGCCCTGCATGCCCCCTCCCCTCCCCCCTTCCAGTTCCACGCCCCCTATATGGGCAGTGACGGCCCCTTCCCGAGAACAATCCCCCCCCCCCCCCCCCCGTTGGGGTCACGCTCTCATTACCCCGACAAGATGGCCGCCACACCAATTAGCTTCGCGGAGAGGCCGTCCGTGGGGGGTGGGGGCAGTGGTTGTGACGGTCACAGGTGGCACGTGGGGCCCTGTTGTCACGGACACCTCCCCCCTTCCACAGAGACTAGACAGGCTTGAAACATTTAAATTCTATTTCCGACACTATTGGTGATGGTTGAAACTCCCTGGATCATTGAAATAATAAGGTCAATTCTAGACGTCATCTCCAACAACACCCAGCATTTACCGGATGCAAAGTACTCAAAAGGTCTTCGACTGGCCGAAATTGTTGCAAGCCACTTTTATATTACATATAGAATACGAAAAAAAACAAAACAAAAAAAACAACACTTTTATATTGAATATCCATTTCCTATATTTCGGTGCACCGCCTGACCCTATGACCTCTGTGACCTACATACCCCTGCCGCTGATGTGACATCGTCATATCACAGCTCATGTCGTGTCGTGTAATAGGGCCTTTAGTCCTTCACAGAGACTGAGTATCCTGCAAACAACTGCTAGGCTCCCCAACTCCCGATCTCCACTTACCAACTGGCCAAATGAAATTAATTCCAACACAAGTTATGAATATGGAGTAACTCATACCTTACTGTCCCATAGGACGGGAGTAAAGTTAAGTAAGTTCCATTTCAATTTGCATTTGATAGCATCTTCCTTATTTCCTGAATGTCGAGATCAACTGTTGCGTATGGTATATCTGCTGATCATTTATAATACATTGTGACTGGTGCATTTTGTAGTAAATGGGAAAATCGATATCCGTGAAACAGTTGACAAATGAGATTGAAGTGGGCAGCTGACGGTAAACAGGGAGGTCGTTGGTCGGGGCAATTGGTGGTAAACGGTCGGGGCTTAGTGGGGGGAGTGAGGGGAGAGTTTGTTAAGGGGATGGTCGTTATAGCGATGGGTTGTCATGGAGATAGATCCGACCAGTTAGTGCTTACACATACCGGGGTATACTGCAGTTACGTCCAAGTCCGCTAGGTGCTCAACTAGGATTGTTAACCAACAAGCAGGTCACGAAAGAACTAACGCTGGGGGAGTACGTCCAGTCAATATCTTTTGTTGTAAGCAAATGAATATTAAAGATTTTCAAAGACCTGGCGCCAATGTCTCACAGCGTACTTGAGAATATGTGTGGTGGAGGTAGATCGATCTGGGTTTGCGCTGAGCCCCCTTTTAAAGTCGCCAATTTGGCGAATTCATCATGATCCGAAATGATTTGCCTAGAATTTAAGATTCATTTTTGGCGAATTTATTCTGGAACAAAGTAGCCATATTCTTTTTGCACTCACCATTGGTGATTTGGCGAGCAGTAACTTAACGCGACTCCTGTCCATGAGCATTATAAATGAACACCCTGCACCAGGGCTGGGTACATGTACTGCATAAAACACCAACGACTCCCCCGCCCTGACCCTCATGTACCGAACTGACGACGTCCCCAGTGACAAGGGAGGGGGGGGAAGGGGGGGGGCTCCCTACTGATTCCGAGAGCTCAATGTAAGAATATCTCGAAGAAAGGGAGAGCGCCCGTGACAAGGCTCTGACAGTATACTACTGACCAAGGCCAGTCAGAATTTCGAGTATCAAAAGCACCATTTTCCTTTTTCTTAGGGTTCGAAATTCATGTCAGCCCCCTGCCTGGTGGGCGTCCCCTGCCTGGTGGGAGTCCCCTGCCTGGTGGACGTCCCCTGCCTGGTGGACGTCCCCTGCCTGGTGGACGTCCCCTGCCTGGTGGACGTCCCCTGCCTGGTGCACGTCCCCTGCCTGGTGGACGTCCCCTGCCTGGTGGCCGTCCCCTGCCCGGTGGCTGTCCCCTGCGCAGTGGCTGTCCCCTGCCCGGTAGACGTTCCCTGCCCAGTGGCCGTCCCCTGCCCTGTAGACGTCCCCTGCCGGGGGGCTTCCCCTGTCCAATGGGCGTCCCCTGCCCTGTAGACTTCCCCTGCCTGGTAGACGTCCCCTGCCCGGGGGCGTCCCCTGCCCGGTAGACGTCCCCTGCCCGGTGGGCTTCCCCTGCCTGGTAGACGTCCCCTGCCCGGTAGACATCCCCTGCCCGGTAGACGCCCCCTGCCCGGTAGACGTCCCCTGCCCGGGTGGTGTCCCCTGCCCCCAGTGGGCGTCCCCTGCCTGGTAGACGTCCGCTGCCCGGTAAATGTCCCCTGCGCGGTAGACTGCCTGGTAGACGTCCCCTGCCCGGTGGGCGTCCCCTGCCCAGTGGGTGTCCCCTGCACGGTAAATGTCCCCTGCCCGGTGGGCATCCCCTGCCTGGTGGGTGTCCCCTGCCTGGTAAACGTCCCCTGCCCAGGGGTGTCCCCTGCTCGGTGGGCGTCCCCTGCCCGGTGGGCGTCCCCCTGCACAGTGGGCATCCCCTGCCTGGTGGGGTGTCCCCCGCCCAGCGGCCGTCCCCTGCCCAAGGCATCCCCTGCCTGGTGGGGTGTCCCCTGCCTGGTGGGGTGTCCCCTGCCCAGTGGCCGTCCCCTGCCTGGTGGCCGTTCCCTGACCGGGGGCCGTTCCCTGCCTGGTGGGTGTCCCCTGCACAGCGGGCGCCCCTGCCCATTGTTCCCACCTGTTCTGTACCCCGTGAGCATAATCTACATAGTGAGCATTCCCAACCCGGCATTCATATGTATAGGATTGGTGATATGAGCACATGGTGAGATCACTGGCCCCATAAACCAACAGTGTGTGTAACTCATCTCTAGGGTACCTCAAATAAATGGTTAACTCCAAACACTGTCAATGTAAGTCAAATTTTACCCAGTTTGCCAGATTTTTTTTTTTCATAATAGGTGTCGTATATAATGCCTTTAAATGTGTATTAATTCTTCCATAATGCCTCTTATCTATACCGTTAACAGTGAGTATCATTAAATTGGGTAGCCTCCCCTCCTACCCGGGAGTCAGCCACCTTCCCCTGAGTTGGGGGGGGGGGGGGGAGACCTCCGTCACCATGGTAACGGGAGGGGCCGCCAGGTGGCAGGCTAAGGCACACCACGTGACCTCCCCCACCCATACATATAAATATAAACACGGAGCAGGGGAGAGCACTGGGGCTGGGGCTGAGACTGTGAGAGGGCTGAGGGAGTCTGTTAGAGTCAGACTCACTGTTTCCAGAAATGAGTCTGTACACCCGCAGCCATTTTCAGGGTACCAACCCAAATTCCGTTTTTAAATTCCCCCGTGTTTCCCAGAGATTTCCCTTCCCACAGCAATTTTTCCCTGTGTCATATCCAGCAAGTTGTTAAAATTTAAAAGCCTCAGTGTGCAGAAAAAATTTGAACCAAACAACAAAAAGTTGAATCTCTAATATCTTGAGAATCAGGAATTTCTTAACCTGGCCAAATGAAATTCCCTGTTTTCCCTTTTTTGGGGACAAAATTTGCAAATTATCTGTGTTTTCCCTGTGGGTGTACTGACCCATTCTGCAATGGCTCATCTGGGTCAGAACGGACTAGGACTGAGAGGGAAGGGGAAGGCGCCTCTACACCCGTCACACCCACCACAGACTAACTAACACATTACCACACCCTGATAGAGGGGATATACACCCTGCATAGACTGGAGCAGTGGTTGAGTGGAGTGAGTGAGTGATTGATGTTTTACGTCGTACTGACAGCCAGGGTTATTTTCATGGCAAAAACAAGTTGGGATGAATTCTGTCTTTGGTGATCATATCTATGAGATGAAGGTGACAGGGCGGGCAAACAGCAGAGGATCAAAAACATAGAAATCATTTTTGCTGTACCTCAACCCTAAGTGCACCCAGCACCAACTGGGAATTGAACCCAAAGAACCACTTGGTCAGTGCTGGGTCCCCCCTATCGTCACCTCATACGATCAGCAGGGTCTATATTCTTCCCCAGAACCACGTCCTGATATTGGGGATATACACCATGCCTAGACTGGAGCAGTGTCTGTGAAAACATCCTTTTTGCTGGGTATGTCCGAGATGGTTTAACCATAATGTTCGATACAATGAGTGAAAACGTCGGGCATAATGCTGGAGGACATTTTTTTTGTAATCATTTAAACCACTTTTACATACAACATGAAAAGAAATTGGTACACATTGTATATATTGTCTGACAGCATATAGGTTAAATAATGTCCTGTAAAAAGCCGCTGGATGTCGAACACAATGCTCAACACATTAAAAGGAGTTCCACATACACTGCTTGAGTGTGAAATGATGAGGGCCTATGAGCAGGACGTTTGGCCTGGTGTGAGTAGAGTCTGAGTCAGACTCCATTGTGCAGCTTTTTTTTTTTATTTCTCTTCTCTGCCCTATGTATTGTCTCCAATTAGACACAGAAATGTTTGAGAATTGTAGGTTATTTTAGTTTTTCAGAGGGGTGTCCGCGATTTTTTTTGCACCTTAAGATGCAACCAAATATTTTGTCATATTATGATGCCACTAAATGTTGCGTATAAAAATATTATGGCTCTTTTGCTCCAATATGGGAGCCTCGGGCCGGCCCTAGTGTGTGTTTGTATTACAATACAGTCACTCCCGACCCCGATGGTTATCAGGAGGCACAATGATAAGGGCGTGTCAATTCCGGGAACTAGCGATAGCACTTGCTGTACGTAGAGGAGGTGGCTGAGTTTGGTGACTTCCGGTTGACCCCTGAGGTGACCCCTGAAATGACCCTCGAGATGACCCCTGATCCTGAAGGTAGCCCATGACCCCCGAGGTGACCAATAACGTCTTGAGGTGACCCCTGAGATGACCCCTGTGGTGTCCCTGACTTGAGGTGACCCCCTGACCCCCAAAGTGACCCCTGACCCCTGAGGTGACCCCCTGACCCCCGAGGTGACCCCCTGACCTCCGAGGTGACCCCCTGATCCCCGAGGTGACCCCCTGACCCCCGAGGTGACCCCCTGACCTCTGAGGCGAACCCTGACCCCTGAGGTGACCAATGACCGCGTGTTGGACGTCTTGTTGCCATGTTCTACTTTAACTAGTCACACCCTTAACCCAGATATTACACTCCCTCAGTTTATACTCTCCAGGCAGATCCTCCCTTCACATCCTTTAAGGATCCAGCACGGAACTGAGATAAAGTCCGCTTTGAGGTAATGTTCATTCAATAGAAAAGGTGGATATTGTGTAGCGAGTGCTGCCCAACACATTATACAGTTTTGTATCCTACAGCTGGAGGTCCCACCACTTTATGAGGTCTTTTATCTTATTCATTATTACTGCAATGGTTATTTACTATGGTCATTATTTGCTAATTTTCAAATCTTTATAGCACAGGTATTTTCTGACAATATAATAATAACCTATACACCTTAACCTCAATCAAGGTGGGCAGTGTTCGAAATTAAGGATTTATTTTAATTTTTATGCACACGCAGGGTGCATAGGGGTTTGAAATCATGCACCCGGCAATCTTTTTATTTGCACACCTCTATATAAAGGTATTTATACTGTTCAAAATTCATGCACACACCGGGTGCATGGCTCCCAAAAAGTATGCACCCTGCAGTCAAGTTGTGCACACCGGGTGCAGGGTGCACCCTTAATTTCGAACACTGGTGGGTTATCTCCACCTAGTTGTTTTCGCGGGAAGCCCAGAACTGATATATGGGAAATGGTCACCCGCCCATGGCTGGGCGGTAGCACCACAGCCCGTTGTTTGACTCGCAGATGACAGGGTACTGTCTAGCTAATGCGCAAAAACAACACGACCCTAAGATTCCAGGACTCCCAAGACTGCCAAGCATGTTCTAACACCCTGGTCTTTTTTTTGAAAAACCACACAGAGAATCATCCTGTCTCTGCTTCTTTGCTGCCCACTTTTCGCCCTTTGATGATAAACAAAATGTAGATGCTCCCTCCAGAGTACTAACCCAGACATCTCTACCATCTGGCGACACTTGGTTGCCTTTTTTTTTTTAGCCTGGAGGGTAAAAATTTCTTGGTGATGTTTTTGACTAGATTGCTGTTCCCGGCACAGGCCGGGAGTGGGGGGTATAAAACATACAATGTGTGCATTCACATGCCCTGCCCCCAACCCCTCAGGACATATATAAAAAGCATGCAACGAGTGATGAGTGAGCCTCAGTGATGCATGTTTTACGCCGTACCGCCAGCCAGGGTCATTTTCATGATGAAAACAAGTTGGGACCAATTCTGTCTTTGGTGATCGTAATTATGAGATGAGGGTGACAGGGTGGGCAAACAGCAGGGGATCAAAACCTGGAAATCATTTTTGCTGTACCTCATCCCTTAGTGAACCCAAACACCAACCAGGATACAAACCTAAAGAACCACTTGGTCAGTGCTGGGTCCCCCCTTTTGTTGCCTTTTACGATCAACAGGGGCTACTAGGGACCTATATTCTTCCAATGGGCAGAAGCCCCACCCCAGTACCAATGATGCATCCAGCAGTCAAAACTTGCAACTCGGGTGAAGAGTGTACCTTTAATTTCAGAAACTAAATCGCAAAACCAAAATGGGACTTTTACGACGTTCTAATCCATGCACAGGTACACTGACACATATGCTTCTGAACACGCAATTCAGGACGCTGTGACACTATATTTGCTCTACATAATTCCATACAGTACTAATGTATGCCTGTATTATCTCAAAGACTATTACCACCATCTGTGTACCACGGCACTGCACTACCCTCATGTCTCGTACCACTTTGCCCATTGTGCTACATCGGTCAACGCACCCAGACCTCTGCCAGGTATAATCAACATCTACGTTATGATTACCACAGCCAGTGTCTGAAATTAAGATGCATTCTGCACCCGAGATGCATGATTCTGAGGCAGGGTGCATGATTTTCAAATGTATGCCCCAGGTTGTGCATGTTTTTTTTAACCATTTTACGTAGCTTCTTATAGTAATGTAGAGACACAAATGTCTCTAGTTTTAGAACCTCTGTACCCGGCGGGTGCATAAAATAAAACCTTAATTCCGGACACTGACAACACGTTGAAAATGAAATACACCCTTTTAAACCACCAGCTTGGAGTTTGTTTCAGTTTTTTTTTTCAAATGCCAAAACAATTTAGATCCAACGATCTTTTGGCAATGGTCCTAAAGCTATATCAAAACAGCATTGTTTGCAATCTTTACCAAAGCCCCCTCATCACGCAACCTGTTGTTTGATAATAGCTACCATTGAATACAGAGTGAGTAAGAGCCAGGCACAGAATGCCAGGATCCCCCATTAACGAAGAACTTTCTGCAAAATGTGTGTTACACACATCTATGTTCAATGATACTTATGTAAATACTTTCAAATATTTATGAGTTTGCTGTTTCCCATGAAAACATACACAGCCATGGCAGTACGCAGAATCAACATTTCACACTGCCGAATTTGAAAAGAACATGGATGTCATGATAAAGCAACCCCAGAATTAAGCAATGAAAAATATCATGCTTAGAAATCTTACTAAAGATTTAGATGTTATGCAAGTGATAATCATAATACCAGAATTTATATTTATCTTTCGCCCAAAAATATGGAATTCTGAGCATTCTATGGGATCATGTGATATTTTCTTACTATACATTTTTTTCATTAAAGTAGCGCCGCCCTGGTGGATTAAAAATGAAACAGCTTTTTAAGGTTAGACAAAGTGGTAGACATAGAAAAAAAAGAAAGGAATTTTCCACAAAAATAAAGGATAATCAAGGATTTTCCCCTAATTTTCACAAAAATAAAGAAATTTCAATGAAATTAAAATACAGGAGTACCTGAGGTTGGGTCCCTAGATTTTATGGTTTAGAGGCCTGATTGGCTCCCAGAAATTCATGGATTATCACCTGTTCACCATATTTTTATTTCTTTGAATTCTAGGAGAAAAGATATGTCAACTGTTTGATAACAAGTTAACATGGTTTTCAATTCATTATATTTTTTCTTGTTGCAATACACCTTGTATTTTCAGAAGACTGTATGACTATGAGGCCCCTTGATATGGATTTGAAAACTGGGGGTCCAAATGGATCTCTAGACTAAAGTTTTGTCCACCACTGACGGTGGCACTGTTACTGAAAAAATAAGTTAAGAACTGTATCATATCTAGATCTACTCTAATGACGTTCAGGGTTCGAACTTAACGTCACTCGTCAGCACTGACTATATTGAATCAGCCAAGATTTATTTACACTTGTAATACACGTATGTCCGGCCTGACAGCCCAAAATTTGGCAAAAAGTTAAAGTTCGAACCAACTTCAATCAAGGTTTTAGTCTAGATAACAGACTAAATCTAAGTCTAGATCTACATCTTACAGTTATGAAATGCGTAGTGAGTAGAATTTAAGGGAAAATAACAATGGTATAACACAAGTTTACGATGTCCATAACACACACAGCTACAGTATACACGTAAAATGTAGGATCTTGTCAAATGTCAGAAACCACTTCAGCAAAACAACGACATCCCCCACTGACTGGGTCAGGGAGGTTGGAGGAGGATGGTAGTGACAGTCAACCAGAACCCACCTGCAGAGCTTGTATCCGCCAGATCATACTTGTTTGCCACCTTAGGGTACTCCTTAAGTTTCCGTCCACTTAAATTTAACTCCCCTGTGAACTGTGCCTCGTCCAAGACCTTTTCTAGAGTCCGGGAAAGCGACGTCGGGCTGTGTCCGCCCGGACAGAAGCTCGTCGCCATTTTGAAATCCATTTCTGGGTGCGCAGTGCGCATGCGTGGTGACCTCTTAGTGCGCCCCGCCGCCTCCAGACGGCGCCACCGGCCGGGGAATTAATAAATGTGCGAATTTTGTCCCAGAGTGTGCGAATTTTGTCTTGAATAAAATAGATAGGAAAGTGAAAATGATATAGAAATAGGCCTATGTGCGAATTAATGAATAACAAGTGAGAATTTAATTGTTCGTTTTGCGAATAATATCTAACAAGAAATGCGGCAGAGTCGCTGAAAAAAAGCGATCCGTGTCTGTAACAATAACGTAGTTGCGACGACGTCACGACGTCACCATAGCGACGCCGACGTTGCCATCGCTACAGAAACGATGACGTGATAACGTTGCCCAACATCATCCATAAATAGCTTTATTAAATTAATGAATTCTAAGCATAATTATCAAGCATAACCACACGTCGTTACGACGTTGCCGTCGTCGCTACAATAACGTCGTCATCGCTACGACGACGTCGTCGTCGTTACGATGATGTCATAATATCAAAAGAGCCAATCACATCAAAGCTTGCAACTAGGTTTTGGTATCCTGCTTCCAAAGCGAGGCAAACCCAAGGTAAAAAGTAGCCTAGCGCCGCTTGGCCAGGTCGGAGAACACAGGCCAAGTATTGGGTGTGGGGTCAAGGTCATGTCGCCAACGTTACGACCGTCCGCCATATTGAATTGGCGAAATTTTCGGAACTTTTTAGGGTTTGTTTACATTGGGGGTTTACATATTCAGAAGAATCCTACAGGCTATTCCTTTTACGAGGTCATACAATATGATATAACTAAGAAATAAACCCAAAAGTAGAATTTTATGTCATCTAGATTCAGTATAATTACACCTCAAAGTTCAGATTCGGATCTCGACAGAAAGTAGTGCCCTGTCACCAATGTGACAATGCGAGAGAAAATAGTCCCAAAGATAGGTTACTGCAACAGCTTTAAAATACAATAGATGTGCAACAATAAGACAATGGTTCCCTAAAATAACTTATTTCTGATCTGTTGATCGAATATTAGATCATTTATTTACAAAAAAAAAGTTGGCCCAAGGATTGAGCAGAATCGCCACATTTGCAAGTAGTACCTAATACCGGCCGGTAGTTGTAGCCTTGCGAAAACCCGGTCGGATGCCAGCCTAGGTAAAAAGCAGGGCCTTCTGGGATACATCATTCAGGTGATGTGAGACCTAATAAACAGTACAGATACGGAAAAAAGAGTAACATTCATGGATTAAAGTAATTTTTTTATTCACATAAATATGTTTGAATTTTATTGATCTAAATATGTAGGTAAACTTAATGTACTAATGGCTTAGTACTTTTAATACATTGTCATAATATATAATCCAACAAGGATCAGGCTTAGCAAGTCTACTTCTAGTCTACTCCTAGGAGAAATATCTTACGCTCCTAGCGCCACCTGTTAACCAGTATAAAAGGCGCTGCAAGGTAGGGAGCGAGCAGTTAGTGAAAAGTTAGTGAGTTAGTTGGTTAGAAGAAACATGTTTAACCAAGGAGTTATACCTGGAGTAAGTACATCGACTCCATGTAACAGACTGGAGTTTACCCATACCCACTACCTCGGACATAGGATTGTGTTAGAGCTAAATGCTAGAATGGTCTAGAAGGCGTTGGAGCAACTCGTGTTCTAAATGTGGTTGATTGCTTATAAGAGACGGGAGGTGGACTGATGAAGACTTATACATGGTGGCTTTGACTCGGGATGAGATGTTTATTGAATAAAAACCCTTTCATATTAAGAAGCTCCCTCATCGTTCATTTCTTTTGAACTATTGGGAAGTGAATGGACAAACTTTAAACGCGGTCTGAATTACTCAGACATTCTGGAAAGCAACTCATGAAGACTTGGATATACACGAATCTTACGCAGTCTTAAATCAAACATTAACAATAGTTCATTTGGTGGAGATACCCGAAACATGACTTGTGCCGTTTTGCTCATCCTTGATGTCAGCCACCGGTGATTTTGAGGCTTCCTCTGACCCCAAGCCTCAATCTTTGCGGCCCGCAGGACACGATGTGTCAACATCATATACAGGGAATGTGGAAAACCGCCACCTGGTAGGTAATCCCTTAGACGGGGAGGCACAGAGACAGGAGGTCGCAGCCAGACCCAAGCAGCTCTGCCCCGAAGGTGCACAAAATTACCAAACCCGTGGCAGAGGTAAACCATTTCCCTGGCACCTAGGGTCCAAAGATAGGCCGGTTCTTGACGAAGGACTTGAAACCCTAACACACTCGGGACGAGTTGAAGGGAAGAACCGTCTCACGGAATATAAGCAATATTGGAACCCAGGGTACGTACCGCCTACGGACCACGAAACTGGTACTAGCTCTCAATCCACCTGTGAATCTGATGTGAACAATCCGTGGTGTAATCAAAGTGTTCCTTATCCTTTACTGCCCGCAGCGGGAGGTGAAGGCGAACAGGAAGTTTTCAATGGAGATAACCTATTTTCTTCAGGAAACCTAAAACAACGACAAAACACCGCGGATAACTCCAGCCCATCAGGGGGAAAACGCCCCGAAAATCCGGTAATCCTACCTGATGGGAGCTCTCTCACCTGTCCATTACCCCAACGACTTGAGTTTACCAGTCACCCACTGGTAACACCAACTCACCCCAACCCGGGGGCGTCCATTCCTTATTCCACTGTAGCTAAGGGAAAAACAGTGGGAAGGGAGAGGGGAGTGGGAAGGGAAGCAGAGGGAAACAGCGAGAAAGTAGGCAATTTACAACCATATCGATTAACCTACGGTGTAGAAACGAACTTAGACCAAGCTGGTAAAAGAGCGGAAGTTCAGGCCTTTGATCCAGCCGAAATATTAAAGCAGTGGGCAGACACAGGCCCCGAAAAGCACATAGATTTAGAGAGGCTAAGCGATCAGGATAGTGAGGAAAAAGTAACGCTTAAAGCACCAGACTTTAACACTCCAACTCAAGAATTGTATGATAAATACGAAAGTGAAGACGAAGAAGAAGATAGAGAATTAGAACAAGCTATCGCGAGTGTCAGAAAAGGTAGTCCTGATAGAAAATTAGCTAGAGAAGATAGATCAACCTCGTCTTCATACGAACTTATTACTGAGGATGGTTTAGACACAGGGAAGAAAGCTAAACCAGAAAGTGAGGACGAAATTAGTGTAGAGGAAATACCTGTGAAAGAACAGTGGGACGATCACGATATACAAAACCTCCACGAAAATAATATGGCGGAAGGAGGCGTTCCTTTGATGGATCTAGTAGAAGAAAGAGAGGATAGAGATCAACGCCAGCAACCCGATGAAGGGGGAGCTGGGGGTGTAGATCTGGGGGCATGGCACCCTAACCGTGGGATGGACCCTGGGGGACCTCAACAAAACAATGGGAATGGCCAGATCCTAATCCAGCAGCCGGACCGAGGCGTGCAGGCAGGACTTATTCCTCCCCTTAATCAGCAGGCCCAAGGAGGCCAAGGTAATCAGGCCAACCCTCAAGGACTTATCCCTCCTCTTAATCAGCAGGTCCAGGGAGGCCAGGACAATCAGGCCAACCCACAAGGGCCTAACCCTCCTCAAAACCTTCTCAACAACCCTCCCCAAAACCTTAATAATCCCCCTCTGAATCAGCCCAATCTGGGGATAAACCCTGGGGGACCCCAGCAACCCGGTGCAGGGGGAAATGGTGGTGTGAATCCGGGAATACAGCAGCCTAATCCTGGGGTAAACCTTAACGCACTGCAACAAAATGATGGGGGAGGCCAACCAGGCCAACAGCCCGGCCGGGCCGAGCCAGCGGGAGGTGGGGTCGATCAAAACCTGCTCCCTCACCTGTTGCAGGCGATGGCACTCGCAGCCAATCTTAACGCAGGCCGAGGAGGAGCGGCTAACCAGCAGGGTCAGCAAGCCCCAGCCGGCCAGAATAACCAAGTAAATCCACCAGGACCCAATAACCCTCCCCCGAACCAGAACAACAATCCTTTCCTTAACCAACCCAACAACCCCCCAAAACCACCGAACCCTCCGCCGCCCGGACCACCAGGCCCACCGGGCCCACCAGGTCAGAACAACCCTCCAAATCCACAGAATCAACCAAATATCTGGGAAATTTTACCACAGTTGGGTCTGGCACTGGGGCAAACACCAGCGCCAGTGCGTGAAACGACTCACGGTGGTCACCAAAGGGGACCAAACATTAGGTTACCGTGGTTTAGTGGAAAAGAAGACGAACAAATAGAAAAGTATTTCAGGGAATTAAAACGACTGAAAGCTATCTATGACTGGTCGGACGCCCACCTCCTGAATATGGCGCTGTTAGGCCTAAAGGGAAGGGCCGACGACTGGGCAGGAGCGTTAGCTGAAAGTGAGAAAGACTCATTTGAGAAGCTAGAAGCTCAAATGACCAAGATCTTCGGTGACCGAAGAGCTAAGTGGCAGAAACACGCAGAGTTCTGTGGCCTTAAACAAGGAAAAGACCAGAGCGTGATCGAATTTGCAGGTGTTCTGAAACAAAAGCAAGTTAAAGCAGAGGCGAGTGAAAGCATGATGTTAGCTGTGTTTTTAGAAGGATTAAAACAGGGCGTAGCCAGGCAAGTAGCTATACTGGACCCTAAGTCTTTCACCGAAGCGGTGGATTGTGCAACGAGGTTAGAATCGTTGGACAAAGGCAAAGGGGGAACTAAAATATCTAATGCAGTGAGCGAACTGGCTGGAAGCCAAGAATCAGAGGAGACCGCGGCCCTAAACTCCATCTCCGAACGGTTTGGAGTGGTGCTGGCCCGACTGGAGGCCGCTCCATGGTTTCAGAAACCAAAGCCAGGGCAAAGCGGGACTCCTCAGAGTGGTGGTAACTTTAAACAGCAAGGTTATGAGAGAAAAAATAGGTACGAAAACCAGAAAGGGGAAAGAAATTCAGATCAGAAGCCTAAATCCAACGTCGCCCCGAACAGAGAGGCAGATAAGGGAAAGAATCTGCCAACTCAACAGAAAGTAGAGAGACCCAGGTTGCCTTTTGATGAAAGTAAGTTTTGTATCATTCACCAACAGCATGGTCACTCTACAGAAGCGTGCTTGTGGTTAAAGAATAGGTTGAGGGAAAAACCCCCGCGGATCTACAAAGATAGCAAAGCCAGTGGTACCGAACAAAAGAATCAGGGAAACTAGAGGAAGGGTCCGTTCATTCCACGATAGAATTAGGCGCAGTGGACGGACCGGCTAGGAGAGAGATAGGAGACGAAGCATTTTTCTTAACGTTAAGATTTGATGATCAGAAGGAGGTTAGATCTTTAGTAGACACAGGAGCGAGCGATTGCTTCATGTCTACCCATTGTAAACGACAGATCCCTAAACAATGCATTTTAGATGAATGGAAGGTATCGAAGGGAAACATCAGTTTGGCAGACAACTCGTCTCAAGTAATACTAGAACAAATTAGATGTAAGTTTTCAATCCAAGGATCGGTGGTCTGCTATGATTTCAACATAGTGGACGATCTATGCCACCTAATAGTAATCGGGAGGAACTTATTAACAGTGCTTCGATCAGATTTATCTCTGCCAGGCGCAAAGATAGAAGTGTTTTGTGGAAACCCTATAGTTAGCAAAGAAACAGTGAAAATTCCGCCGGGAAATGAATGCATCATACCGGTAACCACTCGAGAGCCGCTGGGATTAGACTCACCGGTAGCTTACTGCGCACCGGCGGTAACCGCACCAGTCCTAGTAGAGGGGTGCGTGAATACGGTGGGAAGCCAGTGGTGGATCAAAGTCATGAATCCGCTAGATGAAATGCAAGAAATCACTCCCCAGGAAGTATTAGCTTTTGCGGAAGAATGCGCAGTGCCTGAGGTAAACCAAAATCAGATAGAGGAGTTCCTAGACTTGTGTTATCTAACTAAAACAGAGACCCCAATGTCCATCTGTAGGATTTCTGTAGAAGTAATGAAAGACGCAGTGCAAATGGAAAGCCAAACCTCTGAGGAGAAATCCCGAGGTAAAATGGATGAAAACGTGAGTAAAATAGATCTGTCCGAGTCGTGCTTAAACGAAGAACAACAGGTAAGGTTTAGACAAATGCTTAATAACAACAGAAATGCACTAGCGTTCTCAATGGAAGAGTTAGGTCACTGTGAAATAGCGCCGATGAGAATCATTGTGGATGAGTCGCAGGGAGTCATAAGTTCCAGACCATACCGATACTCTCCACAGAAAATGGATATCATCGATGAACAGGTTAGGCAACTCATAGATATAGGTGTCATAGAGCCCAGCGAATCGGCTTGGCGAAGCCCGCTGGTGGTAGTGCAGAAGAAAGACGGCAAACCTAGGCTCTGTACAGACTTTCGCATGCTTAATCAAGTCACTTTTAAAGATAAATTCCCCATGCCCACGGCTCGCTCGCTTTTCCTATATATGGCTTACAAGAAACCCACTATGTGGACAGCTTTAGATCTGTTGAGCGGCTATCACCAATGTGTAATCGAAGAAGACAGTAGAAAATATACCGCTTTTGAAACCCCGATGGGTGTCTATCAGTATAAGCGTGTACCGTTTGGCTTAGTTGGCGCACCTTGGCAGTTTACCAAGGTAATGGCCATAGCGCTAAAGGGATTGATTCCTAGAACATGCTTAGCATATTTAGACGACGTAATTGTCTACGACACTACATTTGAAGAACACCTGGCGAGCGTTGAGGTGGTTCTCCAAGCTTTGGCGAGAGCTAATCTCAAACTGAAACCGTCAAAGTGTGAGTGGTGCCGCAGTGAAATCAATTTCCTCGGCCATGTAGTAAACGCAGAGGGTGTGGCTACACAAAGGGTAACCACAGAAAAGATTACAGCCTTTAACCGTCCACATAATGTGAAAACCATTAAATCATTTCTGGGACTGTGTAATTACTACCGATCGTTTGTCCCAAACTTCGCTGATCTAGCAAAGCCTTTAAACCGGCTGCTAAAGAAAGAAGTCTATTTTGAGTGGACAGAGGCCTGCGAGGAAGCGTTTCAACAGTTAAAGAAATTGCTAACCTCGCCGCCCTTACTAATTCATCCAGATATAGGAGGGCATTTCTATCTACTAACAGATTACCAAGAGGGATGAGCTCCTCAACGGGTAGTCTGTAACAGGCGGCAGTGGGCTCGCAAGGGTCCGGGGACACGTTAAAACTAGTAGATATAGTGCAGGGGAGAGAAGTACTGAAGGCCCCCGTGTCTAGCGAAGGATGAATCAACATCCTACTGTGGTACCGTCTAGTCGGCGCACATATCGGGCTGCCGGTGGTTTCGTTTTCGGCCACCTGTAAGTGGTACGTGCGTGGTACGGGGTTGACAGACCTCACCTAGCTCCTGACAGTAGTTCCATCACTCAGGAGTGAACAGGCAAGGCCAGTGAAAACGGTCAAAGTTCAGTGTGGGTTTGCACGATTCACCTGGATCAGACCGTCGGTGACCACCCAGGGTGACTTGGGACCGGTAATCGCTATCGACTGGGTCGCTGGCCGGTCGTCTCTGTCGGACTGGTAGAGTTGTTGCAACCTATCGCGTCGGAGAGGGCTCAATGTACAGTCAGGCCATGGTAAAGCTAAACATGCCTATTCAAGACCTCATTTCTTGGATTAGCGTAGGTTATGGTTGAGCCATGCTCTCTGTGATCAGAAAACATCAGGTTTGAAAAGAACATTCTGGGAAGCAGAGAGAGCCTTATGGCTGGAAAGGGTCCCAGCTCAGGTTGCAATCCACTATGTCTGATGACATAAGGGAAAACCGAAGGGATCAAGCGGCATCAGACGCCGCGTGCGGTGCAGCGGTTTGTCACAAACTAGATGAAATCTACCGTCCGGTTGCCTTCTGGGGATGTACTCTCCGGGACGCCGAATTAAATTATTCGGTAACAGAAAAGGAGGCTCTGGCAGTAATTAAAAGCATTAAGAACTATGAGGACATGTTGCAAGGAGCTAAAATCACAATAGTGACTGATCACAAACCGTTGATTCCCTTGCTACAGAGTGCCTACAAAGCCCCGTCAGCCCGGCTGAGACGGTGGGCTTTAGCGTTATCAGATTTTGATTTTGAAATCATATATGAGCCAGGAGCGACTCATTTTCTACCGGACTATTTGTCTAGAGTCTATCACGAGCATGTCCCAGGTGAGGAATATGAACCCGCTGTGGGATGTGAGTTATTTGAGGCCGAAGTTCAGGAGGAAGAGCTTTCTGTGGCTACGGTATTAAACGCGCAACTCCAAGATGCAGAGTGCGCGCAATTGATAGACTACCTGCAGGACGGAGACCTACCGACAGATCCCATTGAAGCTAGGCGAATAATGGACCAAGCCGATTTTGTGGGAATGGTGGCACCGGGAGTGCTATGTAGGTTCAACATCAAAAGGTATAATAAACACCAAGACCAATTGGTCAGACTGAAACCCAGGATGATAGTTCCAGGTAGGTTAATTCCCAAAGTCCTGAGACTATTACATAATGATATCTTAGCTGGAGGACATGTAGGGATCAGTAACCTCACTACCAAAATCTCTGAGAAATTCTACTGGCGGAATATGAACGCCGACATAGTAGACTATGTAAAAGCTTGTGAGACCTGTTCTCTAAGGAGACGGGCCCCACATTTCAAGGCCTTAGCTAAGTCTTGGGAGAGACCAACCCGACCCTTTGAGGTAGTACAGTGTGATTTCATCGGGCCACTAAAGAAGGCTAGGGATGGGTCAAAATACATCATGACCTTCATAGACCTACTAACAGGTTGGCCGGAGGCTTTCTCCACGAAAGACTCTACTGCGCAAACCGCGGCCAACTGTTTCCTAACCGGGATAGTGTGTCGGTACGGACGGGTAAACCGTCTGCACACAGACCGGGGAGCGGCCTTCCTCTCAGGGCTATTCAGGGAAATCACCACACGACTAGCGTGCAAGCAAACGTTCACTACCGGGCGAATGCCGACTGGCAACGCTCGAGTAGAAAGACTACATAAAACCATCGAAAACCTGATTGCTTATTATATCCCTGACGATCACTGTAACTGGGTCGATCTACTTCCCATTGCATTATGGACAGTTAGATCCACAATCAGTGTACGGTCGGGATACAGCCCGCACACCCTGCTGTTTGGCAGAGATCCAATCAGTATGGGAATGCCTGAGCAAGGAACAATTCCTGAAACGCTGAACGACTGCGAGTTTTTCATGCAAACCAAGGATAATATTGCTATGTTTAGGAATATGGCTGAAAGAGTAGTTCAAAACTACGAAAAAGATCTGAGGCTGCGAATTGACGAGCGGGCGCGGCCCACTCAGATGTACGAAGGTGATATGGTATACATGTACGACCCTTTAGCTAGTGAAAATAAAGCGTCTAAGTTCTCAAACAGGTATACGGGGCCATTCAGGGTAATTGAAACAAAAGGAGACCACCTTGTTAGACTAGTGTCTTTAAAAACTGGAAAACAGATCCCACATCTAGTAAACATTTCAAAACTCAAACCTGCACATGGGCCCTGGTCTCCCGCTGTCCCTCATAATATTCCCAAACTGGTGAGAGAAGCGAAAATCACTAACTCAAAAGGGGCAGATCCTGACCGAAACCCTGAATTGCATCACACTCCGACGGGTGAAATCGCTGAGGAAGATGGCGAAATAAGGGGTGCTGAGACTGAAAACTCAACGGGAACGACCGGTCCCCGTGAGCATGATGCAATTCCAATGGCCAGGAAGGTACCTACACAAAAACCTGGTCCAAGTCCCACTGATTTAGCAGAAACGGATGGGCAAATCACTGATGGTCAGGGCACCAGTGCGGACACCGCGCTGTCAACAAACTTATCCTTTGTTCCTAATAAAGCCGCCTGTGAACGGGGAACAGCTGGCGCTAATGGACAGAGGAAATGCAAACGAGCTAAACGAAGGGGCAAAAACCAGCCGTTGGAGGGGAGATCCCCTCCAGACAACAACAAGCCCATAAAACTACCCTGTGGTGATGTGCCGATTTCGGATACATCGGAACGGAGCCCAGGAAAAACAGTAAAGGACTGTGTCCCGACGAAAGGTGGCTATAACCTACGTCGGAACCGCCGCCCTAACTACGTCGCTCTGTCCAACGGCGGGGAGAGCGACGACATGGATGATTAATGGAGGAAATTTAGCCGCCCTGTGAAAATAAAGGTTCGGCGGAGCGGCACCGTTAGCATCAGCGCTAATGGAACAGGTGGTCCACCTCACGACCACCTCGCCGCGCCCAGGGGGCGTGGCAGAAAAGGGGGGGTGCGCACACCAGGGGAGATGCCAGTGGTTGGGCGTCATCTCTTGGGACCGGATGCAAGCGTTCCGCCCCCCACCTGGAACAAGATACAGCTCCAAATATGGAGACGGCATGGGCAAGCGGATCGGTTATAATTTCGTGGATCCGCGCCGATCCACCAGTCGGTCCGCAACTCTGCTCCTAGACGGTCACCTCTGCTGCAGGTGATTGTGCGCGCAACCTGGCCCGGAAGGAAGCGGAGATAGAAATTGATTCTGTCTCTGAACAGAAGTTGGAGATAGAAATTGTTCAACTTCCGACTTCTCTTGGAGGGAGCAGAAAGAGAACTTAGCTGGGACACTGATCCACCGACTCATGGGGAACTGTCTAGCCCTCCGGCCACATAGCAATCCAAAGGGAACCACTACTTTCCCTGCGGACACGGAGGGAAGGATCATCGTCCCCCTGAGAATGAAACGGATTAGCCGGCCCCATCAGAGGGCGCTGCCTACCAAGGGAAGGTTCGTTGGGCCATTCTTTTAGGATTTTACCAAATGAAAGAAAAGGCAGCCGAGAAGGAGAGTGTTGGGAAACAACCGGCTCAGACCCTTAGGCGGTGGAGTTGGCCGGGCCGGGGCGGTGTCCGTCCGGACTCGACCGACACCGGGGTTGCCCGGAGGAAACCAAGGACACCAGCCCGGCGGACCATCAGAACGACCACAGGCGGAGCCAAGAGGTCCGCCAAATCGGCTCCAGCCAAAAAGAAGACAGCAGATAAGGACTTTTACAATTTATCTGAGGTGAGTGACTCGGAGCCCGAGCCAAGGCTAACGGCGTTGGCCAAGCCGGTTCAGAAGAAGGAAGCGGCCAACCAACCGGTGCAGATTCAGGCCGGCTGGTTCTGGGACCTTACGCAACCACTGTTCCAACTATTTGAGACTGTTGATGAAATTAGGAGGACAGTAGGACTGGATGTGCCAAAATCAAACAAACAGTTAGCTGAGGTTAAAACTCAGGTAGCTCCTTTCATTCAAAGGACCACAAAAACCCCTAGATGCGTCAAGGAAAGTGCCAGCCTACCAACAACACGAGGCGGCCGACCTCTGCCCACTCTGGAAAGGCGATCGGGAGGGGAACAGCTAACCGTCGCCGCTCCAGGATCAAAAGTGGAGGTAGCACCCGTTCAACACGCGCCAACCCCACCGGTGGGGAACGGGCCGGCGGGAGCTCCCCTCCTCCACCACTTACAACCTGCGGACCCCGCTTGTTTAGACTTGAGCAGCTTGACAGCGAGCTGCACCACCAATCCCTCACCCCTGCTATGGAACCAGCAGCAGTGGACGCCAACCAGCCAGCCGGGGGGCCCACTGTGGCCGAGCCCACTCCCAACGACAAACCCACCGCAAGTGCCAAACCCATACCCCTCGAGCCAACCGTCGTACGACCCAACGGGGGCCGTTTCGGACTGGAACCTACTAGGCCAAGACCCCTCAGAGCAATGCGCCCCTCGTCCTGCGAACGTATGAGAGGCTTAAGAATCACGGTCACCAAGGACGAGAGCGGGATCATCAGGCGAGTGGTAAATGACAACGGGCAAAATCTCTACGAGCATGTCCCAAATTAAACAAACCAGTGGACCCAGAAGGAGAGCATTTTTCGGCGCATGGATGTTAGTAATGCGCAGAAAAATAAGGTAACTTTACTGTGAACATGTTTTAGATAAACTGCAAAATTAACTTTCTCAAACTATCGCTAAGGCCAAAACAAGGACAATGAAGTGGCTGGTGCTGTTAGTATTAGCTATAATAGGGGGCATTAGGGGAGTGCATAACGACTCCGGCCCACCTGAAGGGCTAGCCCCTAACGCTGAAGTAATAGCTTTAGAACAATATGGAGTAGTGTTAAAACCAGGGAAGTTAATGTCCACCGCGGATATAACACACGTTCGACAGGGCTTCCTAATCACTATTCCAAGGAGGCGCCCCTTCAACAAAGCTACCTTTGGCCAGGTATGTCACCGATATCTACAGGGAGGAGACGCCCTCGATCGGGCCTGCTACCATATCAGGTCGCTGGTCAGTTGGATGGATCAGACGTCACAGGCGCTTAAGGGTCGGTACCGAGAAGTTCTTAATGAAACCTTAAGTTCCCTAATAAAAAACACTCAACAAGACCTTCAAAATCAAGAGTCGGAGTTAAAATCTAGTGGAAGGATCAAAAGAATGAAGAAGTTGCCCACAATGCTAGACGATCCAGGGTGGCCGACCTTTCCTCTTCCAACCTCTTGGAATCAAGGGCTGGCGGCTGATGTCAAATATAACAGAGAATTGATTAGAGTATTGCAGGAGTCTTCGAACCAAATGATCGAAGACTTGGCTCTGATGAATGAAAAACATGACGAGGCTGTCGAAAAGGTTAACCATGTCGTGATAGGCCTACTGGACAATCTAAGATCACTAAATAAGGCACACAACACGACTCGCCGAAGGTTAAAACTAGTGCAACATAAGGTGGATTGGATGGAACTGTACCTGAATATGATACCGGTCGCTCTAGAAGACAAGTTAGGAGAAATGGTGTATCTTCAACTAATGGTAGAGCAAACTCGCGTGTTCAGGAAAGGTGTACAGCGCCTGACGCGGGGCCAGCTGACTATGGACTTGGTACCCCGCCAATATATGGTCGGAGCGGTCCAGGAAGTGAACAGATATCTGAAGGGGATCCACCCCAGGTTCCATGTCGCGTTCACAGATCCTTCCTTCTATTACGAGAACAGTCAACCTTCGTTCAAATTCAATGAAACCACTCAGGAATTTATAGTGTATGTAAGGGTGCCTGTGGTGGCTGATGAACATTTGTTCCGAGTCTACGAAGTACTAACTTTTCCTGTGCCAGTGACGGTTAGGGGGCGACGTAAGAAGGACGCTCTCCAAATTGTTAATCTACCCAAAAGTGTCGCCATGTCCATGTCCCGCCAGTATTACGTACCATTGGCTAGTGGCAGTTGGTCAGGTTGTTATGGACAGACCATCACGCTCTGTAAGGACCTACCTTATATGAAAAAGATTACAGACAACACCTGCACTGCTGCGCTACTGAGGCGCGACGACCTAGCGATCCAAGAAAAATGTGAGCTGGACTATCTACTGGAAGCAGACTTCGGAGAGATGGCAGTGTATCTAGACGACGGAGATATGCTAGTGGTCAGCGCCGACACCAGAGGCCAAATGATTTGCAGAAACCAGCCTGCGGTCGGAGTAAACATAGAAAATTATGCAAGGGTTCAGGTGGAATGCGACTGTGCATTCCAAACACAAGGAGCATGGATACCGTATAGCTTGCGAAATTGTGACAGGCACACCAGGATCACCACGGTTGTGTACCCACATAATGACCTGTTGGAAGCAGCAAGTCGTGTGAAGGGGTGGGACATGAATTTCACGACGTCCAAAAACGAACCCACTATGTTAGAGTCAGACCCTATTCCTGAAACAATTAGGAAAGACCTGCTGGAGATCGAGGAAAGCCTGAAGGCCAAAATACCTGTAACCTCCTTGGCCAAACGAATACAAAAACACCGTAAAGACTTGGCCAAGGGTATCAAGAAAGCGACCGACCGTTATGAGGTAGAGAAACACGCCCCGTGGTTCTCTATAGGCAACTTCGGAGGCGGTTTTGGTCTCCTAACCATCTTTTGCATAGTGGTAGCTGTGACAATTATTGGATGTGTTCTCTGGAAGTGCTGGCGGAACCACCAAGGCAAGGCTGCCCTAGCCGGACTAACCATGACTTTACCTCGGGCCATGGCCTTGGAGGCGGCGGACCCGGAGGAGCTGCTGCGCAGTGAAAAGGAACTAACTGGATGCCCGGACACGACCGCCAACCCCACTGCGGTGGCAGTACTTGCTATATTACTGGCAGTACTCGTCATCGCCATAGTGGTCCTCGTGTGGCGAAAGTGGAGAAATATTAGAGGAAAAACTGTGGATGGGTTGTACGTACAGTTTGCCAACCCACATATGATAGAAACAATCTTCCTGGGCGAACTGGCTATGCCTTCAGACCACACTTATACTGAAGGCTATGTGCTCATTAGGGATCTACTGGTGACCCAGCTGTGTCTGAAGTATACTCTGACGGTAACCTGGGGGGCGCAGCTGATGGGAGCAGCGACTAGACCTGGACAGCACCCATCTAAGGTGCCACTACCCGACACCCTGAGGGTATCTAAAAAACTCGCCCGTCTGATGATGAGTAACTTAAAATACAATACCAGGGCCAGACTACTGAGATATTCCTCGGGGCTAGCCACTCCTGTACCCATGGGAGTACCTCGCCTCATCGACGCAGGGTGGTCCGATGTCGGAGCGGACTGGCCTCAACCGGTGTTGGGACAAGGAACAATGCCTAACGCTCCTCCTAGATCGACCACGCCCACCTCAACAGCGACCGGAACAGGATCTGCACGAAAGACAATAAGGCCAGGGACATCCGAAATAAATCCAGGAACGGTTTATGAAGTTATCATATGACAATGTAACGAGTGGTAAAACCTGACCTAGTACTGTACAAGTAAAATTGGTGAATTAATAACACAGAGGTACGAATACTAAAACTAAAATGTTACAGGAAGTTCGCTGGGCAATACCTGTTTGGGTAGGTAGGGTTCTGTTGACTAGCCTGAGCAATAAGGATTCACCAGTCAGGAAAAACTTAGCTCGGGTAGGCTGGTCCAACCGTCTCTCTATGGACCCATGGGTTATCTAAATTTCTCTCAAGTCGAGTGTCCCATGCCCGGTAGCCTAGCTCAACACTCTAATTGTTATTGATTTGGCAACTCTGTTAAAAGTAGGGAACCATTTGGAACCGATCCTAGTGTCGCAAAATTTTAGCATTTTAAAAGAAAAACTCAAAATTCTGTATAAAACCTAAGAGCGCTCAACGGGACCAATGCTCCCAACGAGCGAAGTGAACTTCCCCAAGCAAGTACCATCTACACCTGACCCCTGTGCTGTTGTTACCGCTAGGATCGGGCTGCAGTACAGGAGCCACTTGGGGAACGCCACTGTCTATTCTTTAGCATGCTTACATATATACTCTTCTCAAAGATGAGGGGGTTGCACAAAACAGCAGGAGCCTGCCCACAGGCCTGGTGTCAGTGGTGCCTGACAGGAGGCAGGACGTTGGGGTTACGCGTCACCGACGCTGCGAAGGGCACTGGGGTGGACGCCCGACCATGGCAGTCACTATGCCCCGGGTGGATTGGCTCCTGACAAGCGGTCCCTTCATCACAAAAAAAATCGACGAGTAGAAAGAAATTTACCTAAAAACTAATATATAAAGCAAACCAATATTTGTGTAACTAAGAGTTCTTCCTCAGGGAATTTTGGGCAAAATATAATAAGAACGCAGAATAATTAGTAACATTCTCAGGGGGGACGCTCTGTGACAGCACACAAGAGTACCTTATACGTGGCTCGTTTGCTCCTGGCATAGACACGCTGCAGCGGCAAGGATATGTGCAAATCCTGACAAGGCGTGCTATATTTGGGAGCTATAACGGAGGTCACAAGGAAATGTAGTTACGGGACAACAACGAATTGGTGACATTCACAGGGTGCTCGGCTCTCTCTCACTATATCGCGACTCCCTCAGACGGGACAAGCTATCCCTGGGGGGGAGAAGCTGTAGCGAAAACTCACAAGGCGGTGGAGCGAGGTGCTGTCCTTATTAATAGCCCCGTCGTCTTGGTTATGTGTAAATGACCACTGAATCACCGTATGTCTTAGGTCAAAGGATCCTGACTTTAACATAAAAGTCAGGATCCAACGACAACTAGTATATGTACAACTGCCCATAATTCAAGACCAAATTATTTAGACTACTTTTAGACCAGTTTTAATCGGGACAGAGACAAAAAACGGCAAGAAGTCAAGTTTCGACCCGGGTAAAAATTAGAAATAATTAAAATTAATAAAGGAAATGAGCGGCTTCAGAGCTGACCGCCGTCGAGGAAAATAAAATAAAATAAATAAATGAAAATTAGTCTTGACCGCCGTCGTGGCGCTAAAAGTATCCAGGTCTCCGCTCAACAGTTGAGCTGAAGAGGGGGGACATGGATTACTGATTCCCTGATGAACAAGCTACAATAAACTTGGTTGACACCCAAAGCTAATAGGATTACCCAATCTATTAGAAAGGAGATAAAAAATTCTAACTCTGTCTTTAGCACTACCTATCCCTGCCCGGCATGCGCATAGTTAGGATAAGCTGGGGGCGGAGTCTTTTCAGGAGTAGTCTTGACTCTCCACAAGAGAAACGGGCATAGACCTGAACAAGAAAACGGGTTTAACCTTGTACTGTACTTCGGTAAAGGCCCGACTTACTAGGTGCTGTCTGGAAGTAAGTGATCTAAGGAGATGCAATTACACATCTCTATAATTTAAAGGGGGTGTAGGCTGCATATTAAAAAAAAAAAAAAAAAAATATATATGCAGTCTGCTCCCAATTATAGCAATGGAAACTCGGTGCTACCCATTCTGGTCCTATGAATGGGAAAGTACCGACAAACCACGTGTAACTAATAAGGACCGGGAATCAGATCAGAAATGAACCTGAATCTGAGACCCGATCCTCTAGTGATAACTAAGCAAGGAACGAATAATCTCGACCTCCCTTGTACAGTTAATACTTAATGTCCTTTAATGACATTTATACCTCACGGAATGAAAACGCTACCCCACCGCTAGTCATGTGGTTTTTCCATATAATGTAGTGTATACGGTAGACAATGAGATGTTGCTGGTAACATAGGTATAATAATTATTCAGTGAACTGTTTGGAGTTGGTGGCGCACCCGTTTGCATTATCAGAAGGGCGCCGCTACCCAATATAAAGTGGAACTCGGTCTTCAGACCCCAGGCTGAATGTAGGGGGTGAACGCCGAGTTACCACCTATAACTAGCAGAAAGAGAAGGGATTTTGTCGTAACAAAATCAATCAATAAGAACAAAACTGGGGTTTTAGAGCGGATACTTCACAAAATGGAGTCAAATATGTTAGAACAGGTGTCGCCCTTGAAGGGGGTGTTAACTTGTTTGCGTATAAATCTTTGGAGTGTGTTGGGTAATTATTCTACCACACTGTACAGAAAGAGTGTTATCAAGAGTATTGAACCTTGTGACCTCTTAAGGTAAATCATCAGGGATCCAATTCCTATCATTATTCTTATCTCCCCATGAGGTCGGTTAGGGAATCTGAGCGGGACAGTTTTGCATCACCTCTCGGGCACTCATGAAACCTTTGTAGGTGGATGTTCTTGTGACGGCTCAGTCTCGACCTGTGAGCATAGGCTCCCACTCATTCATCACAAGGATATCACTGTCTGAGATGTTTGGCAATCTCGGGCACTGATAAGCGTGGCTTCTGCGTTCAATGGAACGGCGCCTACTAAGGCCTGATCTATGAATGTACGAACTCCCACGGTGTACACACATGTATCTCTGCTTGGGACGCTTGATAATCTTTGTGGTGTTGGTGCCTTTCTAGCTCTTAATAAGAATACCATTCCTTCTTTCATTATATTCATACAGAATCTTCATCTGGGAGTTCATTCAGTGTCTTAGAGACTTCATCTCGGTCTCCTCACAGTAGTATTTTTTCCTCTTCGAGACGACTTTGACAATAATACTCACTCTAACACTTATTCTAACACAATGACACTGACGAAGTCTTGCTGTTAGACTAAAACATGGGATGGGTATCTGTGGCCTTCACCACTACATCTCAAACTTACCTTGGAGTCGCCAACAGCTCGTTGGACGGCTCCACCTGTGGTGTCGCCTTACGTGGCCGACACGTCAATCTTTCCAGTACTCTGTAAGGGGGACAACTCATCAAAGAATTCTGTCACAGCCAATCTAATGCTGGACAATCTGGACCAAAATACTTGGTCACCAACAGTTAATAGTATCAAATAATACCATAATACCAATACGGTACAAATCACCCACACTCCAAAACGCCTATTTAAATCGGTAATGTCAACAAACCACTAGTTAGGAAAACCTCCTATTATCGCCCAACCACGCGCGAAGTAAAATGTTTGATCATGTTCGCCTAAGCAATCCCTCCCACTAAAATTATATAGCCTGACGCTTTTCAGTGCCAACCGTGTCACATTGCTTCGTTTACATCGCCCTAACATACCACAGGACCTGGAAAGATAATAAGTTTAGTACGAAAGATCCTGACTCTCGGCTCGCGCCCACCATCTTGGAACCAAAAGTAAACACTAGGTGGCCGCCCACGCTACCCGTTACTAAAATTACCAGCGAAACACAGTTTCTGGTTCCGGGAGTGACATCAGCTTCCGGAATACAACCACGTGAGGGCGAGCCGAGAACCACCAAGAAGAATTTGGCCAACAATCTCCTTAAAATCTACGATTAGTAGCCAGCCTAACATGCAAAGAACAATAGGAAGAAGGCTGTACTCACCAAGTCTCGGAGCGGGCTGGGCGAGGGGCCATCTCTACGAGGAGGGCGGTGTCCAACGACGAGCAAGAGCGGTGAAACATCTGAGTCCTCCCATGTTAACAGTCCGGAGCTCCCGTGAGAACGATCTGGCCGAAGCCTCTTGGATATATGAACTTAAAAGTGGACTAGGTACTGATCGGGAATTAATTCACCAGAATCACTCGGTGAAAACGACCCGGAATTAAGAGTTCCAATCACTGGCCGGGAATTGGATCATAAAATCACTTGGGGAAAATCAATAAGAAATTATTATATACAAGAAACCGAGTGCCGACGGTTTAGCGCGCCACGATGGGCAGACGGGCGATCAACCGCCCCAACACCCGCGCCCAGCGTCTGATGATCCTGTCTGAAGGTCGGTAGCCGTCCTCCAGCTCACGGAAATCATTAACTGTAATGTTGCCGTCGACTACTGTCCGTATGGCGTGGAGCACCCGCCCCGTGTCCGCGGTAGGCACGCCAAACCAATCGTTGGCCCGGCGCACCTCCCGGCTAACTTTGGGTATGAGACGGTTCACCCATTTCTGGAGTGAACCGTCACTGTCAGTAAAAGCCCAGCGCTGAACATCAAAGCCGGAGGGGGTCGTGATCACGAAGGTCGACGGGGCCGGGTGCGACTTGATATTCAAGAAGGCACGGTTGATGGTCTCAGCGTAGAACTTTGCTGCGGCATCGGAACTAGTATAGAGTGGAATATACAGGTCTAACTCCTCGTCCCATGTAAGAACGTCCAGCAAATTACACATGACTACCAGAATATCGTCTGGCCACATAACGTGATGCGCAAACGCATAGCCAGATAGTTCAGCCGTCGAGGCGTCTCGGCAGGAAAACACCACACAGGTGTGCTCGCCACCCGAAAGAAGAAGATCGGGGTACTCTTGGATTCCACCCTCTCGGTCAGAGCAAAAGATTGCTATGCGAACCATGGTGGAAGTCGACGAAATAATAGAAAGGGCTAAGCTTGTAAAAGTACGTCCACACGCGATAAAACAACCGTCGGCACTGATTAAAATGACGTCAAAACGAGGCTAATTTGGAAAACCCCTTTTTGATCCAAAAGATCCAAATTCTGAAATCGGCTAGCATGATCAAAGCATCGTATAATTTCGTATAAAATCTGTGCTAAACTAAAGTTTAGGTCCCCAACCAACATAATCAAGCGCCAGAATTAATTCATATCGGCCCAAAATATCAGGTCGAACAATCAAACTTGAAAGTTTGATCGAAGCAGAAATTTGCCATCCGGGCGCTTCGCGCCCGAAGGATCCAAATCGAGGTCAAACCTTGGGGGGGAACTCCAGTCAAGCGTCCCGCTAAGTACACGTGTACTAAGTATAGCTGGCGGACGCGTGACGGGAATGGTGGTATTTTCTGGTTCCAACTGCTCGGTACTACTAAACCCGATACAGAGACCTTGTATTTATTGTAAATAATGTTGTTATGGTTGAAGTTTGGTTTAAATTTGACACGCATTGTATCATGAAAGTTGTTCGTTCAAAATGTCCGAATTCTCTGTATTGACTTATGTTGTGTTAATTTGTTCTGAAATTGGATTTGATGTACACTTGCTACTCTTAGAAGGTTAAGACAACCCTACACTGTATATATGTTGAGTTCTGTTGACTTGTGTTACAAATCATAAATATCAGAAACTGTACATGCGCGTACTAAGTCAAAACTGAATTTGTCACCTTATGCACGGGTGTCGCAATCTTTGAATCTTAAAATCAGCTAACGATGCTGAGAACTGACTTTAATGTACAAGGCACGTACTAAGTGAATACCTAAAGATGACGAATACTTCATCCTCTAAAGTTGACTTTGTCATTTTGTAACCATGATTATGTCATCATCTACGTTGTTATCCAAATAATCATGTTATCAATTTTTAACACTTACCTTGTCATTTTATGAACAAGTTCTGCTAACCTTGAACTTCAAAATGTGGAAATCAACTCAATGAATAATTTCACTGTGAATTTGTGTTGAAACCGGATCTACAAATCTATTGATACTGTGTTGAATGTACCACGAGAGTCAAGGCCACCCCACCATGGTTTAACAAATATATCCAATCATCAAAATTGGGAGTTCATTATATTCATTTGGTTTGAGCTATGTCGTCCACCTCCTTAAACTCAAACACCTGACCGCCGTCGAATGTACTAATGGCTTAGTACTTTTAATACATTGTCATAATATATAATCCAACAAGGATCAGGCTTAGCAAGTCTACTTCTAGTCTACTCCTAGGAGAAATATCTTACGCTCCTAGCGCCACCTGTTAACCAGTATAAAAGGCGCTGCAAGGTAGGGAGCGAGCAGTTAGTGAAAAGTTAGTGAGTTAGTTGGTTAGAAGAAACATGTTTAACCAAGGAGTTATACCTGGAGTAAGTACATCGACTCCATGTAACAGACTGGAGTTTACCCATACCCACTACCTCGGACATAGGATTGTGTTAGAGCTAAATGCTAGAATGGTCTAGAAGGCGTTGGAGCAACTCGTGTTCTAAATGTGGTTGATTGCTTATAAGAGACGGGAGGTGGACTGATGAAGACTTATACATGGTGGCTTTGACTCGGGATGAGATGTTTATTGAATAAAAACCCTTTCATATTAAGAAGCTCCCTCATCGTTCATTTCTTTTGAACTATTGGGAAGTGAATGGACAAACTTTAAACGCGGTCTGAATTACTCAGACATTCTGGAAAGCAACTCATGAAGACTTGGATATACACGAATCTTACGCAGTCTTAAATCAAACATTAACAATAGTTCATTAATTTGTTGGCAGAGGACAGGTCATAAATATTGCAAGCTATACTCTTAGTGTTGTGACACCTGAAGATTTGCCTTGCCCATGGATTTTGAACAGGGGGTAAAGCGATCACGTCGCTACGCTCCGTTGCGCCTACGGCGCGGATCGCTTTAAAAAAAAAAAATATCAAAAAAAAATATCTAAAAAGAAATATCTAAAAAAAATATGAAAATAAAATAAATAAATATAAACAATAAAATAAAAATATTTAAAATATCAAAATTAGAATATATTAAAAATATTTAAAAAATATCTAGGGTCTGCACAATCCTGAGTCAGAATTACTGTTTCCCAAAGTAGGTCTGAATAGGTCTATTAGAAGCCATTTATTGTGGGAATTTCACTCTAAATACTAGCATGTTTTGGGGCCGGTGGTTTATGGACCATAAATCAGCCAGCAGCCCAACAATCGTCAAAGGATTTTTTAAAAATCAATTCTAACCAAGTAAATCTGGGTTGAACGGACTTAAAATATATATGAAAGTCTAAAAACATACATAATCATTCTGCAGTTATTCGTGTAATATGCGAAATATGGTGTGACCGAGGGAAAAAAGAAAAGAAGAAGAAATATCTTGTTACAAAAAGTATGAATTTAATGAGGAAAATCACGTAAATTGTGGTACAGTAAGAAAAAAAAGGTAAAGACTTGAAGTGTAAAAAACACAGCGCGAAAATATGTGCGTACACAGTTGTTTCAAATGTAGTCAGGCCAAAAAAAAAATAAAAAAAGTTGTGTTCAGGTAACATACTGTTAGGTCAAAAAGATAAGGTAGGTTGGTCGATTTTTGTTGGTGTTTGTTTGGGTTTGTTTGGTCTGCTTTTTCTCTTTCACTTATGAAGCGGCCATTCTACCACAGCGATTCCAATAGCCTGGGCCGTGTTGACATCAAAGAAATACTTTAAATATTATCTAAAACAATTTAAGCATCCAAAATACATACACTGAGCGCCCATAGGCCTATGCTCTTACATGGTGTTCCATACTTTTCAGGTCAATTCTTTTGGATTTTGAGAAAAACAAACAAAAAAAAACACGAAAAAATAATAAGGGTTTAGGCTACGGCCAAAATTTTTGGATAGATCTAGTCACCTGAACACAACAACATTTTCTATTGGCCTCGGATCAATCAAAGCGCAGTTCAAAACGCTTTGTGGGCAGATGACAATTGAGTTCTCAGAGTGGTCAGTTCAGTCTGCACTAAGAAGTGGAACCGTCAACATGGTGAGTATTGACAGAGAACTAAACCTCTGTAGACGAGAGACTATATAGTTCTCTGGTATTATCCAGTATTGGCTAGCAAGAGAGCGCTCTCCTCGTTATTGGCAAATTATCTGATGAAAAGAGGAATTTTAGGCCTATGTTACTTGTTGTAAGAAAGTTGTAAAATGACCACAGAATGAGGAAAAACACAGTAAGATAACAGGGACGGATTCGGAGATATATATATATATAAAAAAAAAAGGGGGGGGGGGTCCTTTCCAAAATTTCTGTATCCGCCCCTGCCATCCATGGTATAATAATAATAATTTTAAATTAGATAAATCTAAATTTGGCAAAAATTAGGGGGGGGGGGGGAGAGGGGGTGCTGGTGCGTCAGGCGCCTCCCCTCTAAATCCGTCCCTGGATAATAAGGAGTAAAAAATTTCCATAAATTGGTGAGGGCTGTAGTGTATCGCCAAACCTCTAGGAGACGCCATCTCTCACGGACCGCACTACTAGAGCGCCCTCTTTAGTATCTTGTAGTAATACGACCAGTCAGAAAGGTAACAGTAGGGAAAGAGGATGGAGATCCAAGAAACCTAAAAGAAACAAGACAATCTAGCTCTGGAGTAGAGGGACCGGTTTTGAAACAAGAATTTAGAAATGATTTAAAGGAAAAAATAAATTTTATTTATTTGCTACACATATAAAAAGTGGAACAAGTTCTGTCAGTATACTCATATGCCTCTGCATATTTATCTGAAAAATATTCAGATTTGAAAAATATTTTTGTGAAAATGTGCAACAGTGAATTATCCTGTTAACGTTGATTCACCGATTTGGACGCAGAAGAGCCAATTTTCACGCAGTATAGGAGATTATTTTCACCCATCTGTTTTTTTTTTTTTTTTTTTATGTATTCCTAAAGAATTCTAGGTAGAAAAATGAAAAAAAAGTTCAAGGGATAATGTAAGTAATGAAGATTGTTTTCCCTTTACACTTGGAAATTTATTTGATTGTTGTCATCTATCATATTATTTAAGTCTCTATCGCTTGCTGTCTGTACAATCGAGCATAAATAATAGTAATGAAAGGGCCATTACTTACTGTTTCTTATAAGCCCATCCCAGTTTACATTAACAGTAACATTTACCTTGAAATATTTTCAAAATTGCTTCCATGCTTATTACCTGAGGATAGATGCATAATTCAAATTTAACCAAAGCTATTTGACAGATTGCTCCTAATTTTTTAATTTAAAATGTGACCTTATCTTTTGGAATATTCCTCATAGGAATCAATGTTAAAGCCTGTCAGTCTAGCCTATAATGTCCAACCCTATTTGGCCCTGAAATATAGGATTTTGATTGGATAACAAACGTGCAAATCTGTCAATTCATAAAATCTAAGAAATGAAAATGTTTTAGCAGTACTTGCAAATTGGGGATATAGATAAACATAATTGCTGTTTATTTGAGTAACCCCAACTCTAGGAGACAAGGATGACTTCTACATCTATTTTGTCCAAACCTTGTCCAACCCCTGGATAAACCCAATGTGGGATGGGCTTGGGGATGTAGGGTTTCATCTATATTGGAATAAAGCATTGACCACAACATGTTTATTTTTTGCAATATTTTCAATAAGTGCATCCAGTTAATGCATTGAAATATTATAAGAATTTTAAAAATTTTGGTCTGAAATAATAAAGAGAGGGAATTTTTGACAGTTAATATAACTAAAATGCGTAAAGACTGGTGGGACCATGATTTTCATAATGAGATGTGTAATACGTTTCAGTGACAATTCTTTCTTATATGCAAAATAAAATGGTTTTGTTGGCATTTGGACTAGATTTGGTATGGTTTTCAACGCTCAACATTCTTGTTGCTATTTAATACCATTCTAAAAATTTGATTTCAGTTGACAGTATTTGAACGTAGCTGCTTATGGAAGATCTTCATTTAATCGTTGATCTGCAGATGACCAAGACAACCCATCAGTAAGTCAAGTACTTTCTTTTAGTCTTTGTATTCTTTGCTGTCCAACATTTACAACATAAGAGACATGCTTATACATGGTTATCAGAAAAAGGGGAACATTTGTAAAAAATTCCACACATGGAAAAGTCTAAGAAAATAAGACAATTTTGAAAGTTATAGGATGTAGAAATACATTAGAATAACAAAGATAATAGAAATAATGCTGTATTTATAACTTAAAAAAGTGAAAATAAAATTATTGACACAGGATCTAAAAGTTGGCTGGCCTAGATTTCTGTACTAGGATATATCACAAAAATTAAACTTCTGAAACAAATGAACTATGTTCCTATCTTTACGCAATATTCCCAATCTTCATACGAAAAGCAGTTTTTTGAAATGAATAATTTTATTTTGACAGAACTTCAGGTCGTTACCCAATAAGGTTGGTACCAAAAGCCCATCTCTACCATACTCCACCTGGTGGCAAAACACAGCATAGTTCTATGGTATCAGCCCAATACATAATTAATGAAACGATAAACCCATAAAACTACATAGGAAATCTGGTTAAGGATATGCAACCTAAACACAATATGTTTAGATTATATTTGATCATGAAAATGGTGGGAAGTTGTTTCCTCCAGAAGGAGGACAGGTGCAAATCTTTGACTCACTAGTTTGTAAAAACTAGAAAGTCTAGCCATTGGTTGACTTGGGCTTAATACCAGTGTGAAGGCAAGTTGAACCATATTGATACTAATGATGAGTTCATATCAATAGTATCAGGGGTGGATCCACAATTATGAAATGGCCGGCCAGAACGAAAACATCAGTAATTTTTGGGAATCCCGAGTTATATCTAGTACTGTAGCTATTGTTGGGGACTCACTCAATCAGTCATGTCTTTAGTCATTTGATTCTCATGTTCAGCTGTTGAAGGGCATTGTCTTACAAGGGTTGTTAAGCCCCATACCCACTAGGCGATTTTGTCCAGAGTCGGCCGATTATTGGTGCTAAAATCGGCCGACTCTACTCCAAGAGTCGGCCGATTTTATGGGCAACTCAGATCAAACCTGCACATTTCAATATATCATACTTACAGGCGACCCGCAGAGTCGGCCGATTCCCCCAGTTGCCCGTCGCCCATCGCCGGTAAAATCGGCTAGTGGGTATGGGGCTTTAGAGTCAGGCAATGTGAGAAGCCAGAAGTGGGTTACATAATCACTGCCTGAGCTATTCAACCCTCACCCCTCCACATTAAGACCACCACTATCACCTGCAGGTGGGCGGTTCCAGGTGATTGAGAAGTCACTCAGTACTTGGTGCATGCAGGGACCTAATAGCAGCCCCTTTCTAAACCCCTCCCTGAGTTGTATGTGACAGCAGGAGTGGTGGTGGTGATCAATACCTATAGCCCCTACCTTCTGGTAGTAGGAAGGCCTACAGTTTATTGAGGGATGACCATCGCTCATCCATGAGTGAAAATCTGTAGCTCTTTTGCTTCTTGTTGTGTATTTGCACCACCCAGAAAATATGGAAAAAAGGAGAGGCAGGCAGAACCACCTTGCTCCCCCCCCCTGGGATTGAGTAGGGACATTTAGGGACTTGCCACCAGAGGGAGTGCACACTATAGGGGGCTGTTTCTACAAACAACAATGAGAGGGAAACATTGAATATTAAGGTAAGTTGGTTCATGGTGGATATTCTAAAGAGACTAGGTTGTTATTTTTGGGATACTGGGTGGACAGTCTAACTGAAACCTAAGAATGTTAGAATCCTCTAGTGGTGTTCCATGCATGAATATGGAAGGGGAATTTATCGACTGATTGGTCAATACTATACATTCCTCTTCTCTGGTCATGCATGGGTGACTTGACAAGGGGATTCCCTGAACTATAAGTTTCTAGATAAATTTTCCTACCTAGAATTGATCACAATTTAAGGTATGGATTTGAACTCTTTGACTCAGATCTCATAGAATTTCATTTCTAAATTTTGACAAAATATTCGTAAACTTCAATCAAATCTACTTAACTAGTCATTAACATTAATTTTCTGTTTGTTTGCAATGTAGTACCTGAAAAGTTTTTTGGGGAAGCTGATTAGTTGAGTCAAATGGTTGTTTTAGATATAAGTGTCTTAGTGTTAAGCGTATTGGACAAGTCGACAGGACTTCTCTTCGGGCCGAGTCCCAAACTGAGGTGAGAGCCGCTGTGGCTGCTTCAATACTTCTGATAAATCACCTAGGCTTATAAGTGATTGAATCATCTAGCTTTATAAGTGATTTGGGAGTACAGGTTTTGATACAGCATTTTTTTTGTTCTTTAAATAGAATATTTTGAGGATGACTCAACTCTGAATGACTGACCTTTTATGTATATGGGCATATATATGCATATGTTACTCATGCGTGCGTGAATCGCACTTATTGTCTTTCATTAACAATGCATTTAGATAAACCTGGCTGATCTTACAGTGGATTTAATGCACCACACTAAGAAGAGGAACCCCTTAAAGACAGCTGATATATAGGTCTAGAGATGGACACAGTTTCATTCAGTGGTAAGTGTAAGGTTATGTATTCTATACAATGGCATGTGTAACGGTGTCCATTTCAAAAAGCGGTATGTGCAATAGTGTGATTGTCAAGTGAGAAAGTGTGAAAATTAAAATATGTTCATATCACACATTTCCATGCATAAAAGGTGTTCATTTCACACAGTGGTAAGTGCTATTGTGTTCATTTCACATGTGGATACCCACTTGGCAAATTTGACTGGATCGGCCAGCTAGAATCGGCTAATTATTCTCATAAAATTGGCTGATTGTAGCACCAATTCAGATTACCAGTCAGAATACCATATTGAAATATATATGTTTGATATCAGTCAGCGCTTAAAAAATCAGCCGACTCTTCTAGTAGTCAGCAGATTTTTAGCATCTCAGAATCGGCCAACTCTGGTCAAAATAGCTTAGTGGGTATGCCGCTTTAAGTTGTTCATGGTACACATTGGTATTGTGTAAAGGTTGTTATGTCTCACAGGTAAACAAGCCTGCTCTCCATCTGCAAGTCATCTCTCCACCTGCCAACCCAGCTCTCCACCTTCAAGTGATCACTTTATCCACAGACACTACTTGCCATGTGCAAGTTTCTCTATCCTACAGCAAGTCCTCACTCCAAGATGTCACCCTCATGTCTTCACATTACATGAAGTCCTCTTTACTTTAGAGGATAAGAAGCATAGGAATATTTAGAATTTGTTTGTAATATATAATATCATAGTTTGACATGTTCATTTGCCTACAGTTACACAGATGAACTCCATTCAAGTAACTTTTATTCTCATAGATATTGCTTCTTTTACATCGTTTATATCATGTACTTTGATAGTTGTGATTATAAGATCCAGTTAGGCAATAGAGAAGGACATTAAACATTAATATCTTATTTTTTGTAAATACACTACCCTTGATAGTTAAAGGAAAAAGGTACAATCTGTGTAAGCTTTATTCCATACTTATGAGCAGATTTCTTTTGTAGTATCATTTAATTTAGAAGGATATATTCTGATGAAGAAACAAACTCTATAATATCAAATATGATATTATAATCCATTTCATCTGAGTGTCATTTTTAACAGGGATGAGAGCTAGCAAGGACCATTGTGGACCAACTGGTATAAGAGACAACCTAAAGGACTGTGGCTGCTAGCACAAAAACGATTGTAACAATGAATGGTAGGTAAACAACACATTTATTAGCCTAATCACTGAAATCAGTATGATTATATTTGTTCATCAAGTAGGCCTTTACATTCCAGTGAAGGCTCTGAAGTATCCTAAAACAGAACACATACTGAACTTCAAGACTTTTATTTTTGCAAGATCACATTACTGATGCATATAAGCTGAAACATTAATAAATTCTTTATGTACATCATCACTGATTTTAGTTTTTGCATAAATAATCTCCCTTTCTCCTGGTTTCTACATAAACAACATCTCTTTTTTTCACTAATAAAAAAAAAGAGATTAAACAAATCTCTAAAAAAGGTAAAACTAATAGAAGAAACAAATCTCATCCAAAAACTAAAAACGATTCTTAAAAGTTTGTCCAAAATATGTATGTTAAAAAAATATATTGTTGATTTTGTTTTTTGATGAAAATATATAGCCTATTCCTAAAGCCAAAGGTGACACCACTGGGGCAATGAACGTTTGAAAATGAGTAGCATAGAAAATAATAACTTCCACATCTAGGTCATCAATTTGAATTTACCATGGCTTTTATTGTTTTAGTTCAAGGTGTTGGCCTATGGATGGGCCAAAATTCTGCAGGGTATAAAAGATCCTTTCCTATTATTTTCCAAATAAGGTCCAAAAGCAGACGAGCATAACATTTTAATAGGAAATATTTCTATTAAAACCTTACAGAAAATGTGTTGAGCCCTGGAAAAAGTTGGGCAAAATAAACCCAAAAACCAGGGGTCAGGGAAAAATACTTATTTCATTACCTCTTGGATATTATACAATGCCATTTCAACATATAATGCAAATATTTAAAAAAAATAATTTTGTACCGTCTGAATATTGTGTATATTCATACTGACAAAAATATTTTCAACAATATAATGCAAATAACAATGATGAAAAGGTTACATACTGTGAACGTATTAATTTTCGCACTGTACATATTTTCGCGCATTTCACGCACCACTATAAATGCGCGAAAATATGATATGAGTGAACTTTATCAATATTATAGGACAAATAGAAATAACTATCAAAAGCGCGAAATTATGAATGCGTGGAAATTCTTATCATTGCTTGGTGCGCGAAAATTTAGCAGCGCGAAAATATATACGTTCACAGTATATAACAAATGATATGGCCATAAATTAGTTGTTGCCCAAACTTGGATAACCTGGCTACATTAAATAGCAAAAAACATGATTTTAGGATATGGCATGATGCACCGTGCATGATTTCATGTTGTGATTTTAACTAGTTTGGTTACTTAGGCTCAATATATTGCTAGGATACTATGTACTACGATTAGATATTGGTGAAAATAGGATTTCCTAATGTTGAAGTATAACATGAATATAGCTGTGTATAATTACGCATAAAAGACAATGTTTTGAGTTGCATAACTTCAAAACATGAATACATTTTCTGGGATAGCATACATTATCCGAACTATATAGTCTCCTTTGCTGAAAGACATCTCAATCGCACTTTGTTTATGAATCAATACAAACTGTACTGAAGCTTTTTTTCCTAAGTAAATGCCATCTGTTGACACTAATACTTTGCAATTCCCTTCTACATTCATAAATTCGTTTGTTTGTGATATGTTATAAATGGCATACAAATGTCCAATAATTACCCAAATCATTAGACAAAATGTCTAAGTTTAAGCACCTTCTATTAGTTCGTCGCTTCCTATGTTCTTAATTCACCAAAAGGCAACTCTATGGCACATTCAAAGTGTAATGACAATATGTGTCCTGTTTATGTACAGCACTTCATATAAAATAACATCTAAAATATCTAGCCAGAACTCTTAACTATTCTTATGTCACAATAAAAGGAACAGAAAATGGGGTGTTTTCTGCTGACCAGATCTATAGTTTTCTGTTCTGAATATTTTAAGGGCATACGTCGTAATCACAATTTTCCTTGTGTCTAGAATTGATCTGAGAACTGCATATTATGATCACTGTTGATTATACAGTTATTGATTGATATGATTGGTATGTGACTATTATAGACAAAAATATTGAAGAATCTTGGAATATCACAAGCTATAAAAGTGTTTTTTAACTTATTCATTAGGCACGATGTTTTGTGGACGGAACACTTTATCCGTTTGTAGATAGAACACCTTATATTTGGTTGTAGTTACAACAGTTTGTCTAAAAAATATTTCTCTCAGTAATATTATCTTGCTTACTGTTGGAACTCTCCACATATTACATATATGGTGGTGATTGTTGGGGTTTTAAGTCCATCAGCAATTTTTCAACTATATTATGACTAAATCATGGTTTTGGGCTTGTACAAAGTACTGTGCTAGAACCTATGGGGGTGAGAACGATGGCAAGGTAAGGCAGTGTAGCAAAATTCCTGCCTGGGCTCGAGCCCGGTCTGGCCACACAAGGACCTTACCCACTACACTGTCTCACCCCCCTCATATCACCTACTTATAGTTCTCTGGAATAAATATGAAAAATCTACTTCTAAATTATGTAGCAATAAGGCTAACTCCCCCCCTCCCAGATTCTCCCCTGACTATGCATTGGTCTCCCCACCATTTTCTTTCACTGGCTGGCCTGCTGTCCAGAGGGGTGAGGACTGCCTGATCAAACTGATCACTGCAGGAGTGGGGAAACAGTTTCAAATCTGTTATACCAGGTTGTTTTAGAGAACATGTATTGCATGCCTTAGTCTTTAGATAGTTTCGCATGTAATCTTAATAGCATATTACATCAACAAGCTGGAGCTAGGAGAATACCGTCCTCTCTTTGTACGATCTATCTTCAGAAAAAAAGAACCTTAACACAAAAAACAACAACTGACCACTGGAGAAGGGAGGTAACTCCCCCCCCCCCCCCAGTAGATTCACCCCTGACTATACATTGGTCACCATATTCCTTCACTGTCTGGTCTGCAGTTCTGAGGGGTGAGGATTCCCTGATCAAACTGATCACTGCAGGAGTTGGGGAACAGTGTCAAACCTGTTATACCAGGTTGTCGTAGAGAACATGTATTGCATGCCTTAGTCTCTAAATAGTTACGTATGTAATCTTATAAATGTATTACATCAACAACAGCGACACAAAAATGTAACTTTATTTACTCTTTGTGCTGGAGCTAGAAGAATACCGTCCTCTCTTTGTACAATCTATCTTCAGAAATAAGTAACCTTAACACACACAAAAAACACAACTGACCACTGGAGAATGGGGGTAAGTTCCCCCTTTCCCATCCAGTAGATTCACCCCTGACTATGCAGTGGTCTCCCCACCATAGTCCTTCACTGGCTGGCCTGTAGTTCTGAGGGGTGAGAACTCTGCAGCCTGGCTGACCAATGGGGGAGTGGGGGAACAGTGTCAATCCTGTTATACCAGGTTGTTTTAGAGAACATGTATTGCATGCCTTAGTCTTTAGATAGTTTCGCATGTAATCTTAATAGCATATTACATCAACAAGCTGGAGCTAGGAGAATACCGTCCTCTCTTTGTACGATCTATCTTCAGAAAAAAAGAACCTTAACACAAAAAAAAACAACTGACCACTGGGGAAGGGGGATAACTTGCCCCCCCAGTAGATTCACCCCTGACTATGCATTTGTCTCCCCACCATAGTCCTTCACTGGCTGGCCTGTAGTTATGAGGGGTGAAGACTCTGCAGGCTGAATGGCCACTGGAGGAGGGGGGTCAGCTGGTGGGGGAGGCTCCAGGCCACCCCCACCACAGACATGTTGGTGGAGGAGATGACTGCTACTGATGTCCCCTCCTGCGGGTCTCCTGCGGGTCTCCTGCAGGACCCTCCAGGTCTAGGGTCTTTTGGTTTTTGGCTTATACAGAGTACTGTGATAGAATCTATGTGGGTGAGAATGATGGCAAGGCAAGGCAGTGTAGCAAAAATCCTGCCTGGGCTCGAGCCCGGTCCGGCCACACGCAAGGCGAGGACCTTACCCACTAGACTGTCTCACCCCCCTTGTATCACCTACTTGTAGTTCTCTGGAATAAATATGAATAATCTACTTCTGAGCTATGTAGCTACAAGGCTAACTCCCCCCCCCCCTAGATACACCCCTGACTATGCATTGGTCTCCCCACCAGCAAAACATAAATGTAACTTTATTTACTTTTTGTGCTGGAGCTAGAAAAATACCGTCCTCTCTTTGTACGACCTATCTTCAGAAATAAAGAACCTTAATACAAAAAAAAAGGAGAAGGGGGATAACTTGACCCCCCCCCCCCACTAGATTCTCCCCTGACTATGCATTGGTCTCCCCACCATATTCCTTCACTGGCTGGTCTGCCACCTTGAGGGGTGAGGACTCTGCTGCCTGACTGACCCCTGGAGGAGGGGGGTCAGCAGCTGGTGGGGGTGGCTCCAGGCTGGTGAAGTCAGAGACAGACATGTTGGAGGCAGAGATGACTGCTACTGATGTCCCCTCCTGTGGGTCTCCTCCTGGGTCTCCTCCGGGCTGAGGGTCGTACTCCTGTATGACATTACGCTCCCGACTACGGTGCGTGTACCATGCATCCTGACATGAAAAAAAAAATAGGAAAAAAAAGAGTAATTGTTACTGTTTATCATGTAATATTTCACAATAAGGAGGGAACCTACTTTTCTGGCAGGTCTGCCTCTTGGACCTTTAAAACCTTTATTTTCCTCTCAACGACCTTCAATGACCAAAACCAAAAGTGAAATTAACGTTGAATCCTTTAAAGGTAGTGTAGTAGCCCCTGGGTTTGCAACTTCACACAACAGGGCAGCATCAAGTGGTGTTTAGTTAACACCAGGTGGGGAAACCATTTTGTGTAACATTTGACCCTTGTAGGAATTGTACACTACTGGGTTTATGTCATTAGTTATATATCAATGTTAGTTTTTGTATGTTCACAATGCAACTAGTGTATACTAATGTTCAAGCCAGAATAAAGAAGTTGAATAAAATAAAAAACAATGCCGCTTTAATATAAGGAAGGTAAATTGTGTGAAGCATACAGTACCTTAATCTGTGTCTTGGTGAGCAGCCCTCTCATCTCTTTACCCATTAGGAAAGTTATGCTGAGAATGGTACCTGGATGAGATGAAAAAAAATCTTAACCCAAATTGATGGTATGTGAAGTTACACATGTAGCTTGTAAAGTGCCATACCCACTAGCCGATTTTACTGACAATGGACAACTGGAAGAATCGTCGTCAATGGGCAACTGGAATATATGGCAAGTTTGATATTTTACCACCGATTTTACAGCCGATCCCGTCGCCCATTACCTGTCACCCAAAAAGCACACCATACCCATGGGGCACTACCCAGCAATCCACTGATAACCCAGTCGCTCTACCGTCGATTCTGCCAGTCGCCCATCTGCTGTTGACAGTCAAGTCATCTAGTGGGTATGGGACTGCAGCTGTTGTTTATTGAATACATAAATCACTGTAATGCATAGGAGACTGCAGCATGAAACAGTTGAGGGGCATAACCAGTGGTTAGCTCTTGTGTTGACTTTAAGTTCTAATGCAAGTGGATATTGTTGTAGACACCAACATGTTTGTATCCGAAAAACACCCCCATAGAAAAAGCATAGAAATATGTTGCATTGTTACTTGTATTGCTTCAGTACATTTTCAATGCAATCACCTTTCTACATTCTTGTGTTTGTATCAATATAGTCAAGTTAAATGCCCAGTGCAATTCAAGGGACATATGATAGCATGTGACACAATTTTGTATTAGTTTTTTTTCTGAAAATATTACATGGAACCAAACTTTTCTAATAATAGATAACAATGTCATGTGTATATTTAACCTTTATTTCCCCTGCCAATTTCTAAAATTGGTAGTGAAACCAGCATGTGGAATATAGGCTTAAGATGAGACTTGAATTAAGTGTCACTTACCATAAGAGGTGCTGGAACATATGTGTAAGATGTAAAGGCCAAACACTGGCTTAAAGTGGGCAGCATTCTGAATTCTGTAATCACAAAATACAGTGGCCTGTTTAATAAGCGCCTCTAAATAGCCTCTCATAGAAATTTGGCAATAATTATCACAAGTCAAAGCATGTCTATAAAAAATAATGATACTCGAAACATTATAGCCAAGGCTTCACAGTAGTGTTGTGATGATACTTTCAAAATATCAGTCTTAAAAATATACTTTTTCACAAAGAGTAATATATGAAAATATATGTACGTTAACAAGGAAGAGTGCTATATAGTTTAAGTTTGATCAAAACAAATTCATATGGCATTAACATGTTTTGGTATCATATCACAGCCTAAAGATTATTATCACAATATTTCTATGGAATGGCCCCCCTGAAAAAAGTTTTAAAAAGTCATATGAATTTGCATTTCTTTAGTTACAATAATTTCTTTTACTGGTTTAAAGTTCAGAGACTTAAGTTGGGTTGGGTTATAGAACTTTGGGTTTCATTATAGATGTTTTGGGTTTCCTTACAGAGGGTTTGGATATCCTTACAAAAGTTTGGGTTTCCCTAAAGATGTTTTGGGTTTCCTTAAAGATGTTTTGGGTTTCCTTAAAGATGTTTTGGGTTTCCTTACAGAGGTTTTGGGTTTCCTTACAGAGGTTTTGGATTTCCTTACAGGGGTTTTGGGTTTCCTTACAGAGGTTTTGTTTACAGAGGTTTTGTGTTTCCTTACAGAGGTTTTGGGTTTCCTTACAGAGGTTTTGGGTTTCCTTACAGAGGTTTTGGGTTTCCTTACAGAGGTTTTAGGTTTCCTTAAAGAGGTTTTGGGGTTCCTTACAGGGGTTTTGGGGTTCCTTACAGGGGTTTTGGGGTTCCTTACAGGGGTTTTGGGGTTCCTTACAGAGGTTTTGGGTTTCCTTACAAAAGTTTGGGTTCCTTAAAGAGGTTTTGGGTTTCCTTACACAAGCTTTGGGATTCCTTAAGCAGTTTTTGGGTGTCCTTACAGAGGTTTTGGTTTCCTTATAGAGGTTTTGAGTTTCCTTACAGAGGTTTTGGGTTTTTCTGGTGCCCCTTATGGAGGTATTGAAAACCATTATTTTGCAACATTTTTTACTAAAGCTACATAAAGGTTTCATTAGGAAAGCATGAAATCTTTTTCAAGGTGTTCTTAGCAAACAGGGACTCAGTAATGCACATGCTCATATTGATGTCTATGTATATTGGTGTATATATGTCTTCAGTTATGTGACCTTGCCTTTGCCTATACTACTCACCTAAATACTAAATTCTGGAAAATTAAGGGAATTTCATATGCTACAATGTTTTTTTCTTTTTTTAAAATTCAAAATTCCTGTGCCCCCTACAGGGTCATCAAAGTCTGGGTGTGTGGTTTCCCTTCTATGGAACACTGCACATAAAAGACCCCTTGACACTTTTTGAAAAGAGTAGAGTATTAAACCTGATGGTAGGTTTCTCCTAAATCATATCATAGATACGATCAACCAAAGCTGAAAAGCATTACCTTGTGCAGTCTGGAAAGAACCCTTAAGGGTTTGCTGGACGTTAACCTACCCCAATGAACAATCAAACTGATGATCTCGCCTTGCTTTTACTACTCACCTGTTTATCAGTGGAAACAACCAAGTGGCCAGATGGACGAAGGGGTACCACCGCAAGGGTTTAAGGTCTTCTCTCAACATTTTCTATAAATAAGATGAGCCCATTACAATTTACATTGCTGGAAAATAGACCTTTCAAGACCTTTTGCTTTTGTAATGAGACCCTTAAGGTACCTTAAAGGCTATGGAGAGATCTTCTGAAGGCGACCTTTCCAAAACTTTAAATGTCACCGAAAAGACTATTATAAAAGTCCCATAATTATGAACTTTCCATTACCTTTAATGTATCTTAATGGCCCTTAATATTTACACAATTAGGATTCACTAAAGGTCAGATTTTGAGTGGTTTTACAGCAATTAGAATAAACTAATCCAAGTTTGCATCAAATAAAATAAACTCATGTTGGTTTACATCAAACAAAGTAGTCTATGAAATGGTAAAGGTAATTGTCCCAACTTATAGAAACCTTGAACACAATCAATTAATGTTATTAAATTCTTGGGGGGGGGGGGACCTATAAGTAGAAGAATCTGCAGGTTGAATAAGATTAATTTGCCAAAGGAAATAATTCTAAAACTTGAATGCTCCTCTCATAATGTCCTGCCCTTGATGGGCATACATTGGTGGCCCTTTATTTGTTAAAACTGCATAAAAATATATTACTCAGTAACTTCCAATAATGAAAAAGTTTAAAATTTACTCATAACTCATAAATGCATATTATCGCTGTGTTGTGATCAGAGGAAATGCCCGCATGGATTCATGATATATAAGCACAGTTAAAGTGAGGATGAATCATCGTAAGTATTTACCTTCTTTCGTTCCACATCAGGATCATATAGACCCTCCCATATCTTTGACTGCAAGATACAAGTATGAAATTATTGAAAAATACAGTTTATAATAAAAAAAGTTAGAGCTTTCACTATATGAATCAATTAAAATATAAAGCTACCCTCAATATTCATTTCCATCTTAGAAAGATGATTAAAGTTGGATATCATAATTTAGTTGTGATATAATATTATGGTATCTCTATGGATGCTTTATTTATCACTCACCTTTCTATTAACCATGACCATGATGTAGATATAGGCTGCAAGCAGCGTTGGCAGGATGATTAAAAGTGGCAGGTAGAGTCTGTAGAAAATACATTTCATCTTATATTTATTATTCCTGAAGTTAAAATACATCAAGTTAGAAATATATACTGCTATATTCTATCCAACACAGAGTGCATCTTTTAATAAGTTAATCTCAGATGTATATGTCCCAGAGTTTACAAGGGTTTGACAAAATAATATAAAACTAAGTACTCTTAAAAAATAATGATTCATTAAGTTTGATCAATGCTAGATTTACTGGTCAAAATGCACTATTTTGAGGCAATAAAGGGCTAGAAATTATGGGTTAATCTCAAAAGCTTTAGCTTTAACATTGATTCATATGTTTTACCAACTTTAGCAGCAGCTTGTCAACCAAACTGTCATCATTTATTGTGTATCATGTTACTGCCTTTGGGAATTAAACCAAGAATCAATTATATAGATGTTTCCAGGTCAACTTCAATGTTGATGAAAATGCAGATTGGCTTATTGTTAGCTCTTGATGCTACTGTAGATAAGATTTTGTAAACAAAATAACACACACACACGGACAATAATGAACTGTTTATGGTCTCACATAGATAAACCATTAGCTCTTTCTGTTCTGTTGACATTATAATTTATCAGTTATGAATATTCTGTCTCATTAGATTTGGAATCAGTTACTTACTTGTCACCACCCAGGTTACTTCAAGATATTCAAATTTTTAGAGTTGATGTATCTGTTACTTATCATTCCTAAGTACTCTTTCCAATCACATACACAAGTAAATGCTGTTGTATAGAAACATAAGGAGTCATACTTACATCCCAAATCTCCATCCCCAGTCATTCTTTATCCAACTGCAATTCAAAAGTGGCCATAAATGAGAATCTGGACAACACCACCTAGTGTGGAACTCAGTCCAAGAAGCACCACCTGACAAACTGAGGGTCTTTCTCTCTTATTAAATTACTAACAACTATTTAGCTATGAAAGTTTAAAGAATCTGGTAACAGTGGCAGTATAGTTCAGAAATGAACTGGTGCAGCGGGGGGCGGTCAATGTCAAAATTGAAGGGCAGTCAATCACTTTTAAGGCAAAAAAGGGGGCAGTCAACTACATCAATAGAACAATGTAGGGGCAAGAACTTGAAACTAAGCCCTTTTGCTACTTTATTTCACCCAAAAATAACCAATGAAAAGTTTTCCTAAGCAGTTTTGGTGAAGCCTATTGACACACCCTGATTTTTTTTAATGAATTACCCATTGGTTTGTAATATCTAAATGTATGGGTTTAATGGAAATACCAGACAAATGACAATTCTTCAGGAACCTAGATTCAAACATGCATAAGTGATTTAGAGTTAAATACAACATACTGACAGGGCATCATAGTAATGCACACTTGGCAAGGCACAAATGACATAGGGCAGGGGCAGATTCAGGGGTGGGGTCCAGGGAGTCTTGACCCTCCTCCCTCCTTTTGGTGGAGAGTTTAACTCCTTAAGGGAAATGTTTAAATACTTAGCCCCCCCTGCCCCCTGTTTCTGAAATCCTGTATGCAACCCTGTTAATGGGTATGGGATTTGAATAGTGAGACTTAAATATACTTACCACCACAACCCTGCAGGCCCATAGTGATGACCAAAGAGCGGGAGGCAGGCAACGATAAACGGCAAACCCCAGGACACAGCATGGTAGACCCTGCAAATAGGGTAAAAACACAATAGCAGATGGGTTAAATGCAGTTTTGTTTGGTTATTAGGGTTTAACACCATGGCAACATCTGAGGTCAACAGCAAGAACAAAGTTTGACAATTCTTTCTTTGATGGTTGTATCTATGGAATAAACGAATATATGAGAAGATAGAGACCCTTCTCCTATACATTTTCCAAAGCAGGTGTTCTTTAATGTGCAGGGTCCCATAGACAGGGCCCTACACACAATGGCCGGTCGCCCTCTAGGAGCCTTTGATAACCCTGACATTGTCCCATGTTGGCTCTATACTGAGCCCTATACTGTGATGAGACCCAAGTGGAAGGCATGTAGTGGATTTCTCCTATGTCATCTTATAGATTTGAGAACTGTCAACAACCTTGATCTCATTGTAATATGAACCAAGAAATTGCTACAGCGTCAAACGCTAAAAATTGGATTGTCACAAACTAGTTTGTAATACAATTTCTGCATTTAATGAAGATATAATGACATAAGGTTGTCAATAATATTTATCACCTGCAAGGAAGAGCAGTGGTACGTATACAGGGAGGGTCATACTGACAGGCTGTACATACCGCTCCTCATTTGCAGGGTTTTCAGCCTATTTATAATTTTGTTTGGGTGATAAAATATAGAAGAACCTTAGGGAATCGCACAACCCTCGGGCTTCACCCTCAGTTCATGACGATTCCCTCTACGTCATACACAGACCCTCGGATGCCACAGCGGTTCTACTTATATTAGTACATACTCACCACTCTAGTCTGTCAGTAGTTGTACTTCTGATGGCAGTCATGTACAAGGTTAATGTGATACAACAGTTCCAAACCAGGACAACCCATGCTGCAAAGAGAGGTCTCATGTGGAAGGTAGTTATCTTAGTAGCATGGTTAGTTGATTAGTACATCTTTTATGGTTTTACTAACAATTTTGTTTAAGTACTGGGAAATGAAAAGACTAGGGAATTATACATACATGCTGACCCAAGAAGGGGGGGGGTCCGCATTTAGGCTAAGTACTAAAATGTTGCGCATGCACTTCAGCACATGCAATGTTATTTTCACTATGAAAACCATAAGTCTCCAATAAAATGGTAGGGTGGAGGGTCAGGACCCCCTAACCCTCCCTCCTTGGATGCGCCCCTGCAGGAATCTAGCTTAAGGCTTGACGAATCGTTTCAAAATGTGTTTGTCCTACGGGCAACCAGAGATCTTTACTTGGTTGTCCGGAGCTATAATCTGGTATCCCAGGAATTTTCTATTAGCAAGATGTTAAGTTTCAGTTGCCTAAAAATCGGCAAAAATAAAAGCCTGTACTTGAAATGAGTTCATTGATATGAAATAAATTTCCAAATATTTTGGAAGCACTGAAAAACGTTTTCTGGTTTTCCTGGGCGTCCGGGCACATAATTTGTCAAGCCCTGTAGCTGTTTATCAAAATGCCAAAAGTAAGGAAAATTGTTGTACTTGAATGGCTTACACAAATAGGTCAGAGTCCAAGCTTGGAAGGTACACGTCGGACCTGGATCATATCGGCTCTCCTGGAAAAGAAAAATATCTAATAGTAAGCAAACAACTTAGTAGCTGTTCATTGTATCAGTCATTTATTCACATAACTTGGAATATAAATTATATAAGGTATTGGTTGCACTAATGATTATTGTACATTGTAATCTCCTGAATCTACCATTAGTTACTGATTGCATGTTGTCTCAATATTGTGCATCAATTTCATTTGTATAAGGTATCTATAATCTTCATGAAACTCAATGTAATTCTGCTGCTGCTCAATGTAATTCTGCTGCTGCTGATGCCAGAAACTTATTGTGTAGATCTATATCATATGTATATATCATATACAGATATATCAACATGTAATCAACTTTAATCAAACCAGGGAAACCCTGAAGTTTGTTATGTAATAAACACGCTTGAAAATTATTTTAAAGTAAATTTGATTGTGTAACAATCTTCAGGGTTTCCTCTAGTTTTTCAATATGCAAAATATAAATCTTGTTGTGCATATACATATGATAATAGTCACAAATATTAAGTAAGTTAAAGTATTCACAGTCATTCACTAAATTCATTGCAATTTACCTACTGAAACTAAGCATGTAATAAGTGTTCACAGATTCTGTACTGACACCTTTTATTACTCATAAAATCAACCAAATTTGCAGGCTGTTTTGTTTCTCAGGACAATAAATTCCACAACACTCTACCTTTAAGTTTAGGAAATTTTATCCCTTTCACCTATTAGGTGATTAGAAAAAGACAAGATTTCTAATCACCTAATAGGTAAAAAGAATAAAGTTTCCCAATCATATATTCTCCTAAAATTTCATTCATCTGATAACAAGGAAAATGGTAACATACTAAAAGATAGTACACAAAAATGAAAAGGTAGCCTCCAAGCAGAGCCACACAGTCTACTAAAGTCTATAGCTCTCAAAAATGCCAGTTCTAAAACTTGGCACCAGAGGGAAGCACCATACAAAACATAAGCAAACAATAAAAATGAATTCCCAAGAACAGCTGTGGTCCATTGCACAATACCAATTGAAACAACGAAAATCAATTAAACAACGAAACTTTTTGTTCATAACTTTTATCGTAACAATCATTTTGACACTTAAAAAAAACTTATTTAGAAAGCAGTCAATGAGCTGTAATTTTTACTGATCTTAGAATATTTTTTCCCTTCATATATCAATTTACAGAATTTAATTCTACAAGTAGAAACAGAGATATTAAGGTGTTCCTGTTACGAAATCTACCGATGTTATGAAAACGATCTTAAAGTTATCTTAAAGTCATTGTAACAGCAATAATCCATTGTGCAACGAGCCACTGTGGCCCCTTGCACAATAGAATTTCGTTGTGAGGATCTAACAAAAGCACAACAAACTTTTGCTTAACAGGGAATTTAATTCTGTAAATTGATATAACAAGGGAAGACATTAGAGAAAAACAAGTAAAAGTTACAACTCTTTGCGGGCATTCTTAATATAGAAATAAAATTGTTGAAAAGATTTTTGTTGTTAAGAAAATAACTGCAATTAATTTATTAAGCAAATAATTTATTAAGCAACAATGAACTGTTTCGTTATTTATTACATATTCGTTGTTACGAAACCCATTGTGCAACAGGCCACTTGTCCATTGCACAATAAACAATCGTAATAGTGATAACTTTAAGATAACTTTAAGAGACATATTATTACAACCATATCTTAGATACAATATCACTGTTGGGAAACGCCTATATCTATTTTTCTACTGTGTCAAATTGAATTCTGTGAATTGATATATGAAGGGGCACTGTAGGACTATAAATCATAAAAATAGCATTCTAAATTGGTTTATTTTGAGGATGAACACGTATGTTATAACTCATAAAGTGGCTACGAAAGTCGTCCTTAATTTGCTACCTTGCGTTGTAGGGATAGGTATTGTGCAATGGGCCACTGTGGCCCGTTGCACAATGGGTTCCGTAACAACGAAAATATTGTAAACAACGAAAGAGTTCGTTGTTACTTTTATCTTAACAACGATGGTTTTGCAATAATTTTTTTCTATATTTAGAATAGCCTCAAAGAGCTGTAACTTTGACTGAATTTTTTCTAAATTCTTTCTAGTTTAGAACAATTAACAGAATTTAATTTCATTCATTAGATCCCGAGATATTGCATTTTCGTAACAACGAAACATTTCGTTGTTAAGCAAAAGTTCGTTGTGCTTTCATTGTTTTATCTTAACAACGAAATTCTATTGTGCAACGGGCCACTGATGAGCCCTAACCAGCAAAACCACAATGACCATTTTGGAACATAATGTGACAATGTCATTGGATGTGTCACAACTTTGGCATACATCAAATTACCAGTATCACACAGCTAATAGTGTTGCTTTAAATGAAGCTTCATCAAGAGAGATAAAGGGTAGAAAATTATAGCCACTTGAATGTCTTGTGCATATATATACTTGTAATTCTCCCTACTACAGATAGCTGATTTACAGTATTTTAAGCACCTGCAGGCTAATTTGAACTGAATTTGTAGACAAGACCTCTAGAAAAGCTATAAGAAAAATAAGTAAATAATATTATTGTTGTATATCCATCTATAATGAAAGAAATTTCAAAATACTTGGAAAATATCAAACGTTTATGGATACAAATTTAGAAAAAAGTAATCTCTAATTTTGCATCGTGGTAAGATTCTACTAATGAAATGATTAATGCAAATTACTATACTCAAGCCTTGTGATTTGTCTACAAATTATCCAGAATGCATCTTGATTTAGGCTAACCTGCAGGCAAAACTCATCCAATGGACTATCCGTGGTTGGGACAATTTCTAGGACTGGAGCAAAAATTGCTGGAATATACAATCACAGTAGTACGGTTGAAGCTTACCATTATAAATGAAATACACTTCAAGAGAGCAGCAATGAAGAGATAAAGGATCAAACGCTGAAAAATAATGAATCATATCATAAGAATTGTTAATATGAAATTAGTATTTATCATACCATAGGGTGGTACAGGTTCAGTAGTTAAGAGTTCAATGCATCACAGATACAAACAGGGTGATAATCAAAGCAGTATCACCCTGCTGGATGAACCAGGAAAGTAGTTCCAGTAGAGAAAATAGTTCCCCTTGTTCAGTTAGTCTAAACTTTATGAATTCACTTTAAAATATTGCCAAAGTATCATAAATCCATAACCAACCAGGGAGAAGGTCCTCAGTAGGTTATCAACCCTCGGCATGTCAGGCATATTAATAGCCTTTGGGTGGCCCTGCAGGGCCTGCCCTCAGGGTGATATCCCTGACACACTTTGGGTTGATAATCCACCTTGTACCTCCTCCCTAGTTGGTTTTACATATTTATCAGGAATATTTCTATAGTAACTTAAAAAATAAGTGAAAGAATGTTTCCTTGAAAAATCACAGTGTCAAATTAGACAAGTTCAAAGGTTGAATAAATTTACAAGTGTCTTTTTAAATTAGAAAATTGTAATTTGATGATCAGAACTTGGCTTCTAAAACACACTAATAGCCATTGAAGAATGGATTTTCTCGAAAAATAAAACATGCAAATATTGCTCAGAATACTAACTTTTGTAGAACAAACATATCATTTACCTGTATGAAGATTAGATACTTGCGGAAAAGCCAAATGAAAAAGATAACTGTCGAGCTGAAAATGCAAACAAAGTATTCAATGCCAAATAACAACATATCGGTCTAATAACAATGTATTGTTTAAAAAAACAACATATTGCTTTCAATGGCAATGTTAATTCTAGGTTGCATTAAAGGGAGTCAAAACCAATAAATTCAATGAAATTTTTTTCAATCTCATATAATCATGGAAATCTATTCCATGAGCCTATTTCTGGCCTATGTTGAAATCTAAACCATGAAATATGGCAGAAAATCATTAAGAAAATCATTTTCCTTGATCAACTCAGTTAATGTGGATCTGCAAAAGTAGGATTTGTTTACAAACAAAAGGAAATAGCACCTTCACTCATGGAATTCCACTTTGGTTTTAGCTATTTTTCACAGCTAATTCTTTACCACTGACCTTAACTAGACTCATCTAACACAATTATTTTTATAATATCTGAGTTTTCAAAATTTTATCAATTATATCGGTTTTGGGTCCCTTTAACGGCAGATTGATCTGTTACTTGAACGCGTAAGCTACAACTACTTTTCTTGACATAATTATTTTTTAGCATGTTTCATATGAAACAATGGGTATGGTTGATCAAAATACAAAGGGAATAACTCACCAGCCAAGGATTGAAATTACTGCAATAAACTTCTTGACTCCTATGATGATTTCCTGCAAAACAAGTATTATGTACAATTATATAATTTTTAAGGAAGCAACATATAATTTTTGGTATGCATAACCTCAAGCTGTTAGGCAATGAGCTTTAGATTTCCCAGCCAGCTTGAGACATAACAGAAATGTTCTGCAACCATACTTATTTAGTCAGTTTGTTACTAACTAAGATGGCATGTATCAAGTATGTCATTGATGATGAGGCTGAAACCTCTCCAAATCAGAAAGTTTTTATAACATAAGGTTTTGGTGAGGTTAGAACAAATCCAAAACAGAATGCTATAAGAACATTCTGTTTGGGTTGAAGAACATAACCAGTGCGTGTAATAACATCACAGTGCATCGTCACGGCAGTACGTTGCAGCGACACAGGAGTGAAACAAGAACCAAATACAGAACCAACCAGAATGTTATATGTTGAATGCTGCAACGTTACAATAACATCGCATCCTTGGCTGGGTCAACATTGCATGATAAAACCTCAAACCTTATCAAAACCAAGGTTTCATTATCCTATGAAATATTTCCAAATGTGACATGTCTTACTTGTTCCAAGGGCAATAAGCCCATCCCAGTTCACACCATCTTCAAAGTTTACCATGAAATAATTTCAGAACTGTTTGTGTTTGACAAATTGTTGCTAAAATTTGTAAAATGGGGCTTTATATATTGGCATTTTCTCATAGGACCCAATTGTAAAGGAGTGGGCCCCTAAGGACCCATGGGTCCTTAATGTGAAATGAGTAACACATGAGACATGCACAGGTGTAGAGCTTGATGGCTGGTGAGATTCTACCCTAGTAGTGGGCTTACTTTTATCTATACTCCTCCCAACACGGCAACATACAACAGATCACCATTGGCACCCAGTTGATTAGGTTTCTGAGACTTAGGTTTTGTAGTGTGGATGAAGAGAATACTTGAAGGCAGGATTGGTTGTAGATGTTATATATATTTCTCTACAGTACTAGGAGTGTAGGTCAAAAGGCCTGTTGCTGCTTAGTTGTTACATGTTGTCTGTTCTGCTGCTTGACCAGAGTGTCCCTGCAGAAGGCTCGGTAGACCAGTGCTTATATATGCACTGAGAATATATAATGCTGTATAAATTACTTGAATAAAAAAAAAAAAAAAAGAAGGGTGACTTCCCCACCTCACCTTTGGCCTCTGACCCAATTACATTAATTAGGCCAGTTGACCACTAGAGGGAGGGGTAGTGCTAACAAAGGTTTTACCATAAACTCTATGATGTATTATGCATACATATTTGATATGTTATTTAATCATTGTTTAGGAAATTATTGTATTAATAGATTTTATATAATAGATTGGTAAATACTTGTAATTGTTAGAGGGAGGATATGCCATGCCTAAACTTAGGTATGACAGATTTACAGACAACCACTTAAGAGTCATAGTGGGGTCTGTTAACAACATTTTTGCATGAGGCACCTCTGAGGCATAACTAATAAATCTAGAAGGGGAGCCACCTTGAAATATCAAAATGAAATTTTGACAAATTTTGTATGTTTTTAGCATCTGAAATTTAAGGTATTTAACCAAATCTTGTGGCTATATCGGATTAGATCTCTTGCATGAATTCCAAAAGCATCTAAATGAATTCCCTGTCATATATTCTACCAATTTTGACACTAACAATGTGTTTCTAGGCATTTCAGAAGCTGAGTTTCAAGATTATTTCAATTAAAGTCGGCCATATTGGATTTTTGGCGCCTATCCGGGTTATGTTGATATTTCAAGGTGGCTCCCCTTTTAGATTCAATGAAGGGGTCCCAGGGGGTCATCATACCAAATGAAATCAAGAACCCTTGTGGCGAAAGAGTAAAGTCTATATTCCTTCTCTTGAATTATTTTGGAATCTAGCATTCATTGTCAAAGGTACCATGCTAATAGATTAAGCCATTTTGAAATCTGTGGTATTGTATTGGATGAATATTATATCAATTGAGCCCTCTAGGTAATAAACAACTGATATTGGAACCATTTCCACTTGTCTAGATACTTAAACAGCTGAAAATCATGTTATTTCCCAATATTGGTCAGCCATCTTGGATTATGGATTTCCGCATTGACTTCAAATGTAAATAATTGAATTCCCTGACCGATAATCTCCCAATTTTGACACCAACCATGTCTCTTTAGTCATTTTAGAAGCTGAGATATAAGATTGTTTCTAGCAAAAGTCGGCCATATTGGTTTTTTGGCCCCCACATCTGTCCTATCAATATTTCAAAGTGGCTCCCCGTCTAGATTTGATAGTCATGCCTCAGAGGTGTCTCATACCAAATGTGATGCTTTTATCCGCCGTGTAACGATTTCACTAAAAAATGATCTTAACAGACCCAACTATCAGGGGGAAGTGGGTATATAGTAGGTCATCAAACCCACAAGGCTCACACAGCCAGTAGTAGATTATATAATCTGTATTGTGGCCACTCCCCATGTCCTCAAATGATTTCTCCAAGCCCCGGCAAGGTGGGAGGCTTGCGTACAGGTATCCAAGCCCCCCTCCTATGATCCCTGGGGATCATTAGATTATAAGGGAGAGCTTAGCATTAATTTAAAGCCAAACTGGGACAACAAAATATAAGCCTCAACATGTGACTTGCACCAACCCAAAACTAAAGTATATTTATAACATGCATTCATGTATGCATACAACACTGAAATACATTCATGTACATACAAATAATGATATACACCCATGCACCCATACAGACCCCAAATTTCGACACCTTAAATTCTATAGAAAAGACTGTATATTTTACACAATGTTCAAGCCTGTAAGCCCAACCTTTAATATCCAACCATATTTTGCCCTGAAATACAGCATTTTAGTTGGCTGGCAAACCTGCAATCTGTCATTTGGAAAAATTTAAGAAATTATAATGTTTTATCAGTACTTGGGGACAGAGAAAAATATAATTCTTCCTTATTTCAGTAACCCCAACTCTAGGAGACAAGGACGTTTTTTACGTTAATTTTATGCAACCCTTGTCTGACCCTGGGATATACCCAATGTGGGATGGGCTTATTTAACTAGTCGCTAGGGTTTATTTGCCTTGTGGGAACCCACCTGAATGCATGCCCTATAAAAGAATGAACATCAGAATAACTTTGAGAAGGACTATGCCTAGATACTGAGGTATTTACTGACATCTACTGAAGTAAAAGCCTTAAAGGGAGGGGCCAGTGAATATAAAAAAATACATTGTCATGATGCTCATTGTTGAGTTTTATATCAATACCTATAATATTTTCTATTATATGTGTTTTCCTAATGTTTAAGGGCTGGCTCCTCAATGCATCTGGAGCACCTTGCAAAGTGCATCTGTCTATGTGTAACATCACAAAAAAAAATTCTAAATACAAAATTAACATAATGAAGTTATTGTAATGGATTTTTCTCAACCCTGTTATCTTGTAAATCATAAAACAAACTTATTCATGGCAAAAATTTGTATTCTGTTTTCTTAAGAAATTATATTTTCAAATTTTGAAAATAACATCTTTTTTGTGTGATGTCACACACAGACTTGTGTTTTCCTTGGGATCAGAGGAATAAGATATTTCTTTAAGGTAAACAATGTTTTTCATATGGCAATGAAACTAGGGGTACTTCTAAATTAGCATTGCATCTAACATGTAAAATGTAAAACAATCAAACTTGAAATTTCATCGGCCCCTCTCTTTAAAATTGTATATAGAATATAGTTCAAAACTGGTGCTTATTTGAAATCTGCTTTTTATGCATTTATTACTATTGTAAATCTGTATCAATCCTGGAATATACTTTTGATAAGAATGAATAACTAAAACCAGAATATCTTTGCACGAATATACTTTTTAATGAATTAAAGCAGGGGACAGATTTTTGGGGAATTCAATTAGCAACAAAACAAGCAAATATCTAATAATAGAACCACATCAGGTTGAAATTCACGCCACCAGAGATAGCTGATTTACATTGCTTTCAATAAGAACCTGCAGATTAATTTGGACCGATTCTTTCAACAAAACCCCTCGAAAATCTGTAGGAAATAAGCAAATAATTGTTATATATCCATCTTCAATGAATGAATTTTCAAACTATTCAAGAAATTGTCACAGATATGGATGTTGATTTAAAAGATAATGAGGGTTAGTTTTTAGCAATATTTATCCACAAAATAATGATACAATTCATGAAAATATATATGCTAAAGCCTTGAGTTTTGTCAGCATATTACCCAACATGCATTCTATTTAAGGGTAACCTGCAGGTGAAACTCATGAAAATCTGTGGTGTCGAAAATTAAATTTGAAGATTATCTGCCATTGGCACCATAACCCCTACCCCCTTCTACACTTGAGAAATGCTTCTTATTTGGGAAACGCCCCTTATTTGATTTAAGCAGGTTTTCCCAGATGCTTATATGAATAAGACGCTTATAATCAATTGTGTAAACTATTACAGTGACCCCATGGGGGTTCCAGGGAAGAATATAGGCCCCCAGTAGCCCCTGCTGATCGTATAAGGTGACAATAGGGGGATCAAGCACTGACCAAGTGGTTGTTTGGGTTCAATTCACGGTTGTTGCTTGATTCACTAAGGGATGAGGTACAGCAAAAATAATTTTCAGATTTTGATCCCCTGCTGTTTGCCCAACTTGTCACCTTCATCTCATAGATACAATCACCAAAGACAGAATTCATCCGAAACCTGTTTTCGCTGTCAATATGACACTAGTTGCCGAAAAGCGTAAAACATCCATCACTCACTCACTCACTCACTCACTCACTCACTCACTCAATATTACAGTGAGGGGTATGAACTATAGCAGTAAAGGGAATTTTCACGCAACACACATATGTGTGCCTCTGACCCCCCCCCCCCTTTTAGTGGGGACTGAAACTTGCCCACAAAGAGAGAAAAGATGTTGCGCATGTGCCCACAAATGCACACCGTTTTAGTACTTAACCTATATGCAGACCCCCGCTTTCCAAAATCCTGTATATAGAAAGTAAAATAGGTCAAAGAAATTATGGTTGACCAACTTTCTATTCCACATGTACACGCCTCTCTTTTTTACTTCCTGTTTCACTCCAGCTGCAGTGGAGACCTAAAAGTTAAACGAAGCAATAGGTCCATCCCAGTTTACACCAAAGTCAAAGTTTACGCTGAAATATTTTCAATATTGCCTCTGTGCTTTTACCATGAAGACAGTTGCATAATACAAAACCAACCAAAGCAATTTGGTTAAGAAATTTCTTCCTAAAATTATAAGATACAGCTTTATATAATTATTGGCTTTTTCCCATAGACACCAATGTTAAAGCCTGTCAGCCCAACCTACAATATCCGACCCTATTTTGTCTTGAAATACAGCAATTTGATTGGCTGGCAAACCTACAAATCTATCAATTGGTAAAATTTTAGAAATCATAATATTTTATTAATACTTGGGATATAGGAAAACATAATTCTGGCTTATTTCAGTAACCCTAACTCTAGGAGTAAAAGATGCTTTATACATGGATTTTGTCCGACCCTCGTCCAACCCTGGAAATCCCCTACGTGGGATGGGCTTATTAACAATAATATATATATATATATATAATTATATATATATATATATATATATTGAGTCAAGGCTTTGGTATTTTAGAGAGTAATACAGGTAGAATTCTCAAAATAACTACTATTGGTGTGCCTAAAGTCAGGGTGCAGCTTATATTTGGGGTTTTCCCTGATGCTTAAGGCTGGAGAAGTAGGCCAAATTGAAACTCAAAAGTCAGGGTGTGGCTTATATATACGACGTTTTACGGTACACAAATAGTACAAACTACCAAATGACACGCATGGCTGTATAGGCAAAGCGAAGCATGAAGTAACATACTTTATATAGATCTGGGACACAAGAAACAACACGAAAACCTGAACATTTTCCATCACCTCCTGTTAGTTTGTCTTTTCCTATGTTCTCGTCAATTCACACAAATGCAACTCTAATGGCACATTTAAGGTGTAATGACAATATGCGTCCTGTTAATGTACAACACTTCATATAAAAAAACATTTATAATATCTAGCCAGAACTCTTAACTATTGCTATGACACAATAAAAGGAACTTGAAATGAGCTGTTTCGTGCTGACCAGATCTATAAACATTGCACTATAGAACTAATCTAGCATGCAAAGCATTGCAGTGGTGCTGAACCAAACAACACAAATAGTACAACCTACCACATGAATGACATACATGGCTGTACATGTATAGGCAAAGCATGGAAGGACTGAAGTAATATACTCCACACATTGTATGGTCATACTCACACACAGTGTTTCGTCCCCGTCAAACAGTGCACACCTGACACTTGTAACATTAGGTAATGCTGTGGAGGTGAGAGCAGTGTCTGTCTGCATGGCTGTGGTGGTCGCCATTTTGAGTATTATTGTTGTTGCCTACCAGGTAACTTCCCCTGAATCAATAAAAAGGTGGTGCATAGTATACCTGCTCCTCTCCAGGTAGCGTTCCAAATGCTTTACCTTTGTGGAAATAGTCTGGGTCTGGACTGCTAAGATCGACAGCGCGACACAGCCGTTTCTTAAATTTGACATGTGACATGGGGTCTTAACGACATGACAGACAGGTTAAAAACCTTAGTGACATGCCACATGGACATTTCTTTAATTTGACATGCGAGGCTGAGAAAAATAAGCGACAGAGACATGCAACATTGCCGTTTATTAAATTCGATCAGCGACATTGCCATTTATCAAATTTGACCTGTGACATTGGGATCCCACTCTCTCCACAGTCCAGAGCCCCAATAGTGGAGATTCTTGGATTTACCTGTACTTATATAGAGCCATGCAATAGTCTGGGAAAGGTTGACTTTAAAGGTATGGTAAAATGTGTTGCAATCATTCTGTATGTAAAGCAAGAAATAAGCCTATCCCACATTGCGTATATCCTAGGGTTGGACAAGGGTCATACAAAGTTACTTATAAACCATCATTGCTTCCAGGAGTTGGGGTCACTGAAATAAGCAAGATGTGGATCCCTAAAGTCCATAAAGTTACATAGCCATTCATTGAATTCTACCACTGATCATAGACATACATAACAAAATCTAGAACAAGTGTCCTATCTATCTTATATATGTCTATGCACTGATTCAACTTGAGACCTAGCCAATGAGGCTCTGGACTTGGGGGGGGGGGGGGTCCCCATGTTACATGTCAAATTTACAAAAAAGGCCCTGTCACATATCTCTGTCACTTACTTATTCAAATGTCACATATTGAATTTAAGAAATAGCCCTGTCACATGTCATTAGTGATAAAATATTGATGTCACATGTCCATAAGGTTTTGTGTCACATGTCAAATTTAAGAAATAGCCCTGTTGCCGTGTCAATTTTAAGAAATGACCATATCGCAGTGTCAAATTTAGTGTTCCAGACCCATTCCCACAGTAAAATGTAAGAATTCAATAAACCATTGAATCATGCTGACATACTTTGCTATAATGGTAGCTACACCCTGTTCCTACCCTTTAACATCTTCCATGTTTACTGCTGCCTTGAAGGAAATGCCTTCAAGAGATTTTTATTTTTTCATGATTTTCTTAATTGGATTTTGATACAGGCTGAGTTCAATATATTAAATGTTCTTCCACTGCAGACCTGTGGACCATTTGGGCACAATTCCATGCACGGGTAATCTAAATGTCCTTTTCTTCCATGCTGCACTGGATGGGACTCGAACCCATGCAGTGCCAATGCCAATTAGTGGTACCAACACCTCAATAATGTTGGCCACCCCGACCCCCTGTTGATCAAACGTTACAACATAGTGATATTCCTTGTTTTTTCCCTATGAAAATCAGATCATGCAGCACACTGGAGGGAAAGCAAAGTAAAGAAATTTCGAATCTCTATTGTACAGAAACAAGCTGCTTGAAATTGAACAGGAAAGGAATTAGTTTTAAATACTTTCAATCAAATAATTTTGTGATATTTAATTTTAATATCAATTTAACACTTTCACTGAAAGAAAAAAATCATCTCATCATACACTATGTCCGGACACCCAATTTATCAAAAACGTTAATAGCTTGTATCTCCATTTCCCATGGCTCGATATTATAATTATCTAAAGTGTGTCCCTTATAACACCAGGTTAAAGCAATTTTATTTACTTCAAAGTACATCAAAAATAATTACATCTCAGGCAAAGACAAAGACAATCTATTTACACTTAGATAAACAACCAAACCGGTGAAGGCTGTTTTGCAAAGAGGTGTTTACTTTATAATTGTGAAAATTATTTGAAATTATTTCAATTATTTTTGACTGAGAATGCCAGTCACTTTAGCAGCCATGCAGGTCTCACAATAGTAATTATGTTTATTCTTTGTTTCACACAAAGTTTAATGACTGGTATAGGTATAAATCCAGTGATTACCTGTTGCCTACCCTTTAAAACATATTTCATTGTTTTAAAGTGATTCCTTTAAACATTCACAAAATCTTATTTTCTAGAATGCACTGATAATTCTTAAGCCCCATACCCACTAAGCAACTTTTACATAGTTGGGCAACGGATCAGCGCTAAAGTCTACTGATTTTGCCCAAAGAAGCTTAAATTATTGATATCATAAGAAAAGATTTCCACTTAGGGAACCTCCCCACCCCCCTCTCCCCCCACCCCCTAGACCAGAACCTGTATTCGGGAGTTTAGGTTTGCGCATACGTGTAATTTTGGCACCACTGCCTGCGCGTGGTCAAGCGCGACTTTTCAGCCAATCAGGACCATCCCTTGTCCAATATGGCGGCGCCCATTGGGCCTCTCCCGAATGTGGTATATGGGCCTGTTGTTTTCCTGCCAATACAAGCAATGTTTTGTACCCGGTTTGACAAATAAAGTTTATTAAAAAAAGGACGAAGGAGATCCAATTTGTAAAATGTATATATTTATTTCAAGATTAAGAGTTGCTTTTGCTTTGCTTTCTATCCTTTCCTTGGCGCAGCCAGGATTCTCATTCATAGAAAGAAGCTATTTTAAAACATAATTTGTTATTCGTTTTTTTTTTATAGCGGTGTAAATACATCTCAGTATCTTTAAGTACAGCGGTCATACAATTTCTGAAATGTTCTATACAATCTTTTATATATTCCTTTAGTTTCATATTTTACTACACATCTTTCATTCATCTCTTATGGTACTAGCATCCAGCGCAAGTATAAAGATTTGGGTTGGTAACATTTTAAATCAGTTATAACAATAAAGTGACATTATGTAGCAGTTCCTCCAAACTGCTCCAGGCTTAAGCCCTGTTCATACTGAAAGACTTGGGTGTTTTATGAGGAACGATAACAATCCTTTCATTGTGCAGAGGTGGATACAGCAATTAGGAATTGGTCCATCTTTAAGCTATAAACTAAGATGTCATGCATTTATGCAAGTGTGTGACGTTTTATTTCTGTGTCAAGTCCACCCAAAATGATAAGGGGGGAGGGGCTGTACACAATGGAACCCCCTCCCTGCATTTGCCTGACGAACAAAAGTTCACCAGTAGTTCTACAAAGATGTCTGACAATATTTTAACATTTTGATGATAAAATCACTCAGTGGAAATGGAAAATGAGCGGGTCCAACAATTATCGGATATTACTTTTTTGTGAGAAAAGACTTTCAGTGACAGGTTCCTGAATTATGAATAAGAGCCAACATTCGAACTGGTTTGATTTCCTCTTAAGAATTGTCGTGGTCTGAATTTCGTTTTAAACAAAGGAAGACAAAGGTCGTTTTTATTGTCACTTCCGACAGGGTTCCCACATAGACGAGGATACCTGGGAAATGAAAGTGGTCATTAAAAAGCCATGGAATTTGGAAAAGAAATCACCAGAAATTGGCCAAATTTGTGATATCCTCTTGAGTTTGATAATTAATGCATAATTAAAAAAAAACAAACACAAATTCCATTAAATACCATTAATGCAAAGTTCACTTGTTGTTGAATGACCCAGTCGAAAGCATCCATCCTTCAGTCATTTAAAATATCTAAAATAGACTGAAGTTAAAAAAAGTACTAAAATATTATTGATGTTATTATCTTTTGGGAGTCACTGAAAGAAATGTGGACCTCTCCAATAGATATTCAGTGGAACTTCAGCAAGATCACTTCCTTCATTAATCATTCAGTGGCCTGTTTCATAACAAACATTTTGCGTTTCATAAATTACAACCAGCTTTTTGGTTGCCATAGTTATGTGAGTTTGGGTGGATGTACGGAAGTTTTGGGTTGATTTATGTGAGTTTTGGGTTGAATTACATGAGTTTTGTTATGAAACAACTACATGCAAGAGTTTCAAACTCGCGTAGAGTTTCTGTAAGGGCATACAAAATCTATGTAGCTACGTGGGTTATTATGAAACACCCCACAGTAGAACTTCATACACATTTGGGGTTCTTGGAAATTACGGATCACAAGTGTTTTAGACTGTTCAGCTGTCAGTATGGAGTTTTTGATTAGTATTTGTTTGATTAAATTTGTCGCGGAGATGAGTCAGCTATTGGTAAATACGGCTATTCAGTTCAGTGGGATTAAGTAATGGATTAAATTGATAATCCTTCATGCAATTAAGGGGAGCCAAAAGCAATAATATTGTGTCAAAATATGACAAAATTTTGCAAACTCAAATAACTATGAAAATACATGCTTAGAGTCTAACTTTAGCCATTGAAACAGTATAAATCATGATAACTAACTTTAAGTTCGCATAAATTCCATCATGCCACGTATGCCGGAAAACAGCAATGTTTGTAAACAAACCAATTTTGGTGGGTCACCAAAATTGACCCGGGATGAGTTTTCATGTATTCTAATGTGGTTAAAGTCTGTATTCACAGTCTATATTTTACCACAGGCCTTGGCAGTGGCCATAGAATATATTTCAATAGTTAACAGTATTTGCAAAATTTTGAGTCTACATTGATTTTGACTCCCTTTAATGGGTACAGTACAGCATGAGTTAATCAAAAGTATACTGATTATCTCTTATTTGAATTCAAAATTTCTTCTTCTAAAAGACCATCACTATATTTGTCTTTTAGAAAATCGCACCACAACATTATGCACAAAAAGATAAAACATTACACAATAACTCATAATCCAACATTGGAAAGTTCATCGTTGAACCGAATACTTGGCCCTGGATATATAATTATAGGAAAACATTATTGTAAAAAAAGTCCCTCAGGGCTAGAGCACATCTATGTTAAGTTTGTGTTGGGGAATTACATTAAGTGTGTTGTACCCAATCAATATCTCAACCTTATAGTCACTGAAGCACACATTTTTGTTGGACTTAGTCTTTTCCAAGGTGGACATCATTATTGAGTTGCGTACTATACCATTACTCTTATTTCTATTTAATTTCTTTATGCCCCATAGTCCATACTATATTCCCGTGTCACCTGCATAATAGTCAAATTCAGGGCTTTGATAATTTGGCCTGGTAATTTTCTTAAGTAAATGAAAAACCATTAAGTATGTTGTTCTCTGTTGATATCTCAACCTTATAGTCACTTAAGGGCCATACCCACTAGGTGATTTTACTGCCGCCGTCGTCGTTGCCGGGCGATGGGAAAATCAAGCAAGATTGATATTTTGCAAGCAATTTTGCCGGCGATCCCGTCGTCTGTCGCTCGTTGCCCAGAATCGCACTATACCCACGGGGCATTGCCAGGCGATCCTGAGTTGCCCAGTGACTTTGCCGGTGATTTCCCCAAATACCTGTCGCCCGGTGACGGCAAAGTCGCCTAGTGGGTGTGTGGCTTCATGCATACCATTGTGTTGGACTTCATTATCACCATTGGGCTGCATAGGCCTACTAATGCCATTACTTTATGCCCAACAGCCTGCAGATTTGATCTGTATTCCTATTTCACCGAAATAATAGGCATACTCATTGATTTGATAATTGGTCCTGGGTAAATTCATATTTGAAGTAAAAGGGAAAAGAGAAAAAAAATCCTTGGGGGCTAGAGCACATCTATGTTAAGTTTGTGTCGGGGGATTCCGTTAGGTTCCTCGTACCCCATCGGTATCTCAACCTTATGGTCACTGAAGCGAACCTTTTTGTTGGACTTAGTCTTTTCCAAGGTTGACATATCACCATTCGTCTGTGTACTAACCCCATTACTATATGCCCCATAGTCCGCGGAGTCCAAACTATACTCCGATGTCACCCGCGTAATAGTCGTACTCATAGATTTATTGTCCAACTCTGCATATACACTATCTAGATCCTGCATTTGGATGTTTTCCGTTCGTCGACGTCGCTTGCGCCTTGGCCATAAGGAGACTAATATGACGACGACTATGGTTGTTCCGAACATTAGTCCGACCACCATGGTTATTGTGAGCAGGGCGACGAAGCTGGGCGACTTGGTCGCCGATGTCGTCATCATGACGTCAGTCAGTGATGACGTCACATTGAGCGTGACGTAGGGCAGTGTGGTAGACATGGCTTGTCTGAAAAGATAAACAAACATGGGAGTTAGTTATTTGTGACATTTATTGTTTTTTCTCTGCTGCCACAAGCCCTATTTGATCGGTAGGGGAAGGTGTTAAAATGTATCAGATTTAGAATCATAGTTCTGTCTGAATTTGAATTTCAAGAAATGCCTATGTCCCATATGATTATCTTTAAACCCCATGTTGAATAGTATCAATTGTGTTTAGTGTCATCCATTACAAAATTAAAATTTGGGAGGGTTAAGAATATACAATGTATTGTTCAAATATTAAAATATTCTAATATTAAATAACGCACTACTACAAGTCCACTATCCTACACATAAATACCTGGATCTTTGTTATTATCAGATTGCACAAAGCGATGGCTCCCTTGAACTAAGATAATTTTGTCTGCAAGGGAGGTGGATTTATTAAAATTGTATGTATCCAAATGTCTATCTAATATGATAAGTTTTTTTTTATATATAAATCTTGCCCTGTGATTAAACAAGTAAATTCTTCCTCTATAGATCTTTCATATAGACTGTTCAATATGTTGCGAAGGACACAAAATCACACCATGAATCAACTTGAACATGTATTACATTTAACACACATAATTTATATGTCAAATATCTATTGTGTTTGTGAATGTATGGTACGTAATGTCTGTTATGGTGTTTGAACAGCGGCAGGTAGATTTACTACCAGCATGGAATGGTTCCAAGAGACAAGGAGCCAACTGGACCATATGAGGGGTCGTCCATCAAAAAAGGAGTTGTCCATTAAAAAAGAGGTCATCTATTAAAAAAGAGGTCACCTATTAAAAAAAGGAGTTGTCCATTGAAAATAGGGGTTGTTCATTAAAAAAGAGATCCTCCATTTAAAAAAGGTCACCCATTGAAAAAGGGGTTGTATAGTAAAAAAGGTGTTTTCCATTTGAAAAAGGATTCATCCATTAAAAAAGGTGTTTTCCATATAAAAAAGGGTCGTCCATATAAAAAAGGCCGTCCATAAATTACAAATACAGTTTAAATTGGATTCTAGACCCTGTCCCCTTTGGCGTGCAATAAGCATTAGAAATGTACTAAAATCCCTTACCCCCAGCCCTCCAACCCTCTCTGTATGTACTTAATTAGTGACTGGCCTTTAACTAGAGCATGCATTGTGTTATTTGATATGAAAGAACCTAGAAGGCAGGGATGACTAAAGACCATTGTCTAGCCTTCTACAGCTGTTAATTGATGGGAAAAAGGAAGAAGTAAAGTTGGTTTATGGAGATTATATATGTATATACATGTGATATATACCGTAAGATATTTAATGAATTCGTAAAACAATCAAACTTTTACCTCTCTAAATCTGATATTTATGGAAATGAATTAAACATTCTTCTAAACAAATCCATACTTTCCTATGTACCTTTGTTCACTTTGTCCCCCTTTCAGACAATTGGCAGTTTTCCCTTAGCACATTCCATTGCAACACCCTCTATAAATAAACAGTCATCCTGATAATCTAGTATGCTATGCTGTTTTGGGACAAATCCTGATAGTTTATTCAGTTGGCATACTTTCTTTTCTAACCCTTGCTCGATATATTTATGAATATTCTCTATGGTAAGTCAAATCATGTCATCATTAATATTGTAACCATTCAATTATCATCATATACAACGTAATTTTCATCTGTCAACCCCTAGACCTAATTTCTCGAATCTATATATATTTTGTAAGCTGGGTCCATCTTAAAAATCGGTCTACTACTGAACGAAGCAAACCCAGTGTAAAACATACTGAAATAAAAAGTTCTTTTCTTGGCCTGCAGATTCCAGCCATAGTTTGTCAGTGTCCCATACTGGGAACCAGAGGCAGAGAAAGTTCCCGGCGTGGTGCAAAGATAAACTATAACTGGTACCCAGCCACACAGAAAATTATCATTTCTAGATCTCCTCAATATTTACACAGAACTAACAGTTTGAGTTATTTCTGACATATGGCATAAGATGGTCCCTATTCAGCCAATCAGAGAAAGCGGAAGTACATTGTATATGATCTAATACGTGGAGTCATTCTGAAAACTCATTTCAGGTCGATTTACTACCAGCATGAAACTCATCTTAGAATATTGTTGTATGGATGACTAGAGGCATAGATAGTTTCAAAAGATATTTCTAAATCCATAGAAGTAGATTGCAGGAGGTACTGATAAATAGAATAGTGTAACTCGCATGGCCGAACAATTGGCAAATCTGTTTTGTTCTCATATGAAGGGGAGGAACCAGGCGCAGGGCAGGGGTGGGGGCGGTTCCTTGGGGTCCTGACCCCTCCCCCCCCCCCCCTTTTGATGGAGACATAAACTTGCCAAAGAGAAAAGAAACGTTGCGTCTGAACGCTCGCCATTTTAGTACTATAGCTGGACCTCCCCCCTCAAAATTCTGTATCTGCCCGTGGTATGTAGAGCATGGATACTACTAATGCTTATACCCTCTGCAATAGCGAGGGGTAAAAAATACATAATCTCATAGAGCTATTATTCTCCACTGTAGTCTTCCATGCATGTAAATAATATTCGTATTACTTACAGGGAAGTAAAGGATAAAGCAGGTACAAATGCCCACTCTATCTGTTCTATATAACCAGTCAGGGGAATATCAATGTACACGTATACAGCTTTTTAACTGTTTAAGTATATTTGCTTCATCGGGTGTGTCATCTAATAAAGTTGTCATATCAAGGGGCAGATACAGGATTTTGGAAAGGGGGGGGGGGGGCGCATATAGGCTATAAGTAGTAGAACTGCATTCACATACACACACACAACATTTTTTTCTCTTGGCAAGTTTAAGTCCCCACCAAAAAAAAAAGAAAAAAAAAGGGGGGGGGGGCAGTCAGGACCCCCTACCCGCTCAGATCTTCCCCTGAATGGCACAGGTCAACGTGTATAGGACACGGGTGGTGCAAAAGTGACAGGTGGAACGCCTTTCAGAAATATGTCTTTTTTCAATGTGAGGAAGAAATAAGCTTGACATACATAGCGTTTCTATTATTAACTGCATGAGAGCTGCCATCCACCAAAAAACTTAAGCAACATCTCATCTATGGAACTTCACCTTTCTTATGATGGTGTATTAATATAAGAATGCCCGCTGGGGCCGTCCGAGGGTGGCCGTACGGCCCGCAGGGGGCAGGACAGCCCAAGGGCGAAGCCCAAGGGCAGTCCTGCCCCCGTAGGGCCGTCCTGCCACCCGAGGACGGCCCCTAATATAAGGGCTTTCTATATTCTATCATCCAAACACGCAAAATAAATACGCACTGACCCTTGTACGGCCCGCTGCTCGGCCGTGCGGGTGATAAAACATATGAAGAACCGAGGAAGGAGTATGACCTATATGGGGGGGCAGTACGACCCAGAGGGGGCAGTAAGACCGGGGGGGGGGGGGGGCAGTAGGACCCAGAGGAGATCGTAATATCTTATGAGTAGTACAGCCACCTGAGAAAGACTCCACGTCTTCTACATTCTATCGACCCGAACAATATTTGAAATAATTTTAAATATTGTTCGGGTCGATAGAATGTTTGAACATATCATGTTGAACCATGGAAATGGAGCGGTATGTACTATGTCATTATATATGCACCATCCTTAATATGCAACGCTAGCCATGCCATGTACGGGTGTTCAGTAAACTGACAACCTCTAGTATAAGAGGTCTGAATCAAAGTGACAGGTTCTAAAATTGAATAGAGCTAGGCCAAAGGTGACTTGTTCAACATGCGCGTGGGTGCGTCCATTGCGCAAACTCATGAGGAGGGCGCATTCCTCTGAACCGCAAGATTTTCCTAAACATAAATCCTTATCTTAAGTCTGTGATACACGAAACAATATTATGACAAACATAAACCAATTTCCTGTTTTTAATAAAAATTGCATGTTAAGAAATCTGTTTTAAGGTCAGAATTCCCTCGTGTTATAAAATATTATAAAAGCCATACATGTAGTTTACAAAATCAGTTACACATCTTCTAAATACTATATCCTTGACCCTTCCCTATCGCATTGCACCCAAATATTTCCAAATCAAGATTGATAAAACTAAGAGATATTACATGATATCACTGAGATTCCTTCTGATTCCGGGTTCATTTTAAGATGTCATGAATTAGCAATTAGTATTTCCTCATTTTTTGTTTGTTTTAGTTCTAGCATGCCAGTACTAGTACTTGTATTGGCGCCAAGTTGTTAGGTAGAGAAATAACTGTATCTCAGCCAGGTGGAACACCAATCGTCGTGTTGGAGTGACTGACACGTGCTATTTTATGGCAATTTTAAGGAAAACAAAACAATTATCATAGGGAATAGATGGATGAGACGCGGTGAGATGTTAAAAAAATATCATAGGGAATGTAGATGGTATGGGGTCGGGGATTCCTCAAAGGCCCTATTACACTACACAACATGAACTGCAATATGATGATGTCGCAGAGAAATCGGACCTATAGAGATATAATATTCTTTGTTTTGTATATATGACATGCTACAAATTAACAATTTTAAACAATTATATGTCTTCTTTATGCTAATTTGTCCATAAAATCATCAAATTACACCCATATAGCAGCCAAAGCTGTGCAGTGTATTGCCACTGATTATAACATGTCGATTTTAAAGACAATCGCTCCATTATAGTTCTAAAGTTGAAATTTTCTTTAAACTTTGGGAAATGGGAGATTAGGCCAAGTATATACCAGAAATGATGAAAAAAAAGGGGGTCACCGTGCTAAATTTTGAATAAAATGTGTCACAAAATGTGATTAATTACTCAAAATTCAGTATTTTCATGAACTTAAACTATATTTACATATTTTCTAAAAACAGTGACAAAACCCACCAAATATATTCTTAATCTTCTTAGATATGAAGCCAATATGTGAATCTTTAAAGTGTATCAATAAATCTGCAAAAATCAGGAAATAAAGAAATTTGAGAAACTTTTTATTATTGAAATATTGTTGTAGAAAAGTTAATTTTTTCATAAAAGTAGTAATAAAAAAAAAATCAAAGTTGACAATTTATTGAAATTCCTACATTTCATTGGGGTAAGTGTTAGCTTTCATTTGATGGGAAAAAAATAGGGGGTCACCGATTTAACTTTTTCAGGAAACCTGAGTTTTTACTTCATGATTTTAGAATTTTTTTGGGAGATTTTTGGAAAATGTATGAACTGTAATTTATGCTCATATGATATTTCTAAGACTTATGGAACCTACCATTACTTAATCATGTGTACCTTTCTCTTGATTAATCAATTTTATATAGATAGGATGCAGAGGAACCCTGCCACATCAGTTTAAAGAGGGGCCTATTTTAGGCCAAAAGAGAGGGTTTGGTCAAAAATAATACTTTTATTATAAATAAATTCATAATAAATGAACAATCAAGAATTGTCTAAATCTGATTTAAATATATGAAGTGATAACGTTTTGGACTACAACTTTGTCACTTACTGTATAATAATTGGATGACTGGTGAGAGAGCTATGAGCAGAAACGCATTTTCCCCCCATAGACTTCTATAGTTAAGCATTATCACCCTGGTCATGGTCCACTGCACACCTATACAGCCAGGCTGCGCAGTGTGCCTGCGCATTAACAAATAGCGCGATTGCCCTTAAGAAATAGACTTATTGCCTATAGTGAAATACCATTTACAATGTTCAACTGACTTTAGGAAATGTCTATGTCTCCTGTCGTTGTTGTTAATGAGGGCCATGTCCCATGTCAGATTTAAGAAATGTCAATGTTGGCTTGTCGATTTCAAGGTTCTGCAATCACATTATAGCCCCTTTTTCAATAGTGTGTATTCGGTATATATATTCCCTGAACGATTGGTATACAGGGGCAGATACAGGATTTCAAAAGGAGGGAATGAAGTCCACATATATAGTCTGAGATCTTAACTGGCATGGACTCGTGTGCACACGCCCAACGTTTTTGTTTCCTTGCCAAGTTTAATTCCCAAACAAAAGAGGGACCCCTTGAACCGCCCCCAGCCCTGATCCAGCCCTCCTATATGTTATCGTAAAACAGGCATGCAGACAGCCCCAAACAGGGTTCCTACATATGACATGTTGCCATAGATATCTTCTTTGTAACTCTCTTCTTCATTGATACACAATTTCCCACAACATGTTTGTACATGTATTGTACTGCTATTTGCTCTTTAATTATTCATAATTATGTGTTGATTCTTGCTTACAATTTAGGCATGTGGAGTGGCATGCAGATGGCCTGGGTTTGATGCTCGGCTGGGGTGGGCTAGCTGCTACTCCCCTCTACATGTTTCCAAGTCGCAATGGCTGGGATGTCAAAGGTCTCTAGTAGACCAACGGCTGTTGTGTGTATGGCCCTGTCTATGGGACGAGGCACATTAGAGAACGCCTACTTTGCTAAATGTATAGGGGTACGATCTCTATCTTCTCATGGATTTGTTCATTCCATAGATGCAATCATCAAAGACAGAATTGTCAAATCCTCTTCTTGCTGTGATATGACCTTAGATGTTGCTACAGTGTTGAACCCCAATAACCAACCAACCAATTTGCTTACAACTGAAAATCATTATTTGAATACACCTTTGTAGTGTATGTTAAACTTTTCCTTTCTGGCTATGGCTTCTGTTACATACTTCAAATAGACAGTTCATATAAACTATATTGTAAAACAGTATTTCTAACAGGTTTGGCAACTTCAAAATCTTTACAAAAATTACTAAATAATACAATAACATTTTTCAAACTTTCGCTAGTTGCCCACACTTGGATAAATCCTATTAAATTCTGCTCCATTAATTTCTCATGATTTGCAAGAAAAATAGCAGATGTCATCCAAGGGTTAAGCCCCATACTCACTAGGCGATTTTACCGGTGACTGGCGACGGGCAACTGGGAGAATCGGCCGATTCTTAAGGTTGCCTGTAAGTATGGTATATTGGAATGTGCAAGTTTGATCTGAATCGCTGGTAAAATCGGCCGATTTTAGGGCCAATGAGTCGGCCGACTCAGCCAAAATTGCCTAGTGGGTATGGTGCTTTACGCAGAGCCAGTATTTCTACCATACGGGACTACTGTGTAGCCACCCTTGAATTCACTGCTAAAACCACATTAGGAAAAAAAAGGTTGGCAAGAAATACTCAGCGGATAAAAGCTGTTCCTTTTTTGCAAGAAATTCTCAAATCTGTGAACAAATAGTGGGATTCGGTGGCCAAAACATCCTACACTCTATATTCTGTACATCTGTTGTTATATGTTATTCATACATAAGCATTTTATGTGGATAATGTAATCATATTATATATGGGGCCCCACTAGGAGGAAATATTACAGTTTTGCTTGCTTGGTGAAACATTAGCTATGTATAAGTTATTGCAAATTATATTTGTACTATTTCATGTATCATGTATGACTTAGCAGTATCTTAGAGATATCATTACACATCATTGATCATTATATATTCATCTCATGCATTCAAAGTGCAAATGAGGTATTTACATTATGTTTGTATGGATGGTCGCCTTACAAATTCTGAGTCAGAGGTTATATGATATACAAACTAGTGCTTAGCTGACTGGATCTCAATTGATCATTATGATGTAAGATGTCAAAAAAGATTGACTCAGTATTCCCATATGCTGACGATTTGGCAGGTATTCCCAACCAGGAGAGATCTAGAATCTGTTAGTGTGCAACTTCTTAATAATATCAATGGCTGAAGTTTATCCGAGTAGAACACCACGTATAATACATGCAATAAGTCCATCCAAAATTGGGTATATATCAGGGTTGGACAAAGGTTAGACAAAATAAACATAATTATAAGTCAACCTTGTCTTCTAGAGTTGGGGCTACTGAAATGAGCAGGAATTATATTTTTCTATATCCCCAAGTCCTGCTAACCATTATGATATACGGGGCTAAATCCTCCTTGTAAGCCAAGTGCAGCTTTTGCCAGTATGTCAGGAACCTATAGTGTGTATTAACTTACTCTCTCAAAACACCCTTATGTTTCCCAATAGCAGCAACCTCAGTTTTCTATAATTTTTCAATCAGTCTTCTACATTTTGATAGACATAATGGAATTTCTAGGGGAAATGAATGGAAATCCTTGAGAAATCCAGCAGTTCATGATTGCAATCTGTGGGGTCTAAAGGGTTAATATAGCCCCCCTCCCCCATGACCTGAGATGGCCAGTTACCCTGCATGGGTTGGCAGGACTGAAGGGTTGTGGTAATGTACCCAGTTACTTCCAGTTACATTTACTTCAGGAGGTCATGGCCAGCAGTTATACTTCACTCACTTGCGCATCTTCCATAGAATTATAGCTAATAACCCCATCCAAGTTTACACCAACAATAAAGTTTACCATGAAATATTCTGAGTAGATGCTGATACCAGCTATAGTAAAAGTTCTCAAACATCATTAGTGCTTGATGTAAACAACATGCTATATCGATTTTGATTAAAGATAAACATCTTGTAATCATGTGCTAGGGTCCCTTTAAGCCCCATACCCACTAGGTTGATTTGTACGTCGCCGATCTCGTTCATGAGTGATTTGCCATCGGTATACAGTTTTGAGATATTTTATTTCATTTCAAAAGTTTGTAATGTATATATCTTTCATCTGAATCAGTGAATACAGTGGCCAACTCCTTTGGTTGAACTGGTCGATTTCAGCACCAATTGTTCGGCTATCATAGTATAATTTACCCAGGTATGGGGCTTTATCCTACAGATTAAGGGGTTAATCGTTGACCGTGCAGTAGGTGGACAGGTGCCAGGTGTAAGGTGGTCTAGAACACAGGAATTACGTGTGGTGGTGGTGGTGGGGGGGGGGGGGGGGGTGGGGGGTGGGGGGGGGGGGGTACTGCCCAGGCAAGAATGTAACGTTATCATAACGCTGCAGTAACATTCTATATGGTTCTGGTTCGGTGTTTGTTACCTTATTTTGATGGCAACCAATAGCTTTTTAGAACCTAACATTGCGATGTTGCACTGTGATTTTGTTATAACATTTTGGTTAAGTTAATTTGAGTAAAAATAATGTTATTATAACATTCTGTATTGGTAAGGTCTCAACTTCACCAGAGTATAACGTTATTATAGCACTCTGTCTTGGAGAGTCTCACCCTAACATAAAGACATGTAATTGTGAAATGTGAATATTGGGAAGGTAACAGACTAACCGAAAAAGTATGGTCAGCTTGTTACATCGCTGCTTGCCTGTGTACAGTGTTCCCACTTTGTTTCCACTCAAGATACAATAATCACCACTATCCGTTAACGCTATATTCCATGATGCGTTCGGTGCCACTTGCGTCCCTTTAATCATGCAAACACAAGTTTGCTTGCGTTGAGATACCAGCATGTTGGTGTCCCGAACGCAAGCAAACTTGTGTTTCCGTGATAAAAGGGTCGCAAGTGGCACCGAACGCATCGTGGAATTCATGTCTGAGTACCTTTTGGGAGTAGCCCCCCACCCAAATCTCTGAGAGTACTTTCTACGGTCTAGACTGATCGGTAAATGTTGGGGTCTAGTCTATACAGATCGGTGAACCTTAGATGATAATGTCACACAGGGATAGGGGTTGGGAACAGGGCCACGGTCCAGGGCGGCTTACCTTAGACAGGTAAATTATCCAAGATGAAAGGGAGGGTAAAAGGTGACACTGTACCTGTCGTATCCAAGCGTTCACAGTGAGCCTAACATCCTAGCACTGTAATGTCCATTAGAGTCTTAACAACAATGAGTAGTATCAAATGCACAGGATGAAAACATTTTTGCCACTTTTTACTTTTTATGCATTTTCCCCATTTTCACACACATACCATTCTTCTCTATACAATCTGCTATAAACAACCTTGATATATTCTAGGAGGGTACCTATAGGACTAAGGATATCAAAGGTTTCAAGGCTCTAATTGCATATTCAGCAGAGATATTGGCCCACAAAGTTGGCATCAAAATAAAAAGGGCTCCAATTTTGCTGCAAAATTTGGCCCAACCTTGGGTCACAAAAAATTGAAATATTTTCAAAAGATTCAAGAATTTGATGTTCAAATTTGAAATATGTTTCCTCAACATGTATAGTAGGTTAATTTAATCAGTTTGAAGAAAATCTGAGATGAAGTGCGTGGGACCCTCCAAAATTTGGTTGAATTGACATGGTATGACCCATATCTATAATCAAAAACCCATGACTACCGTCACAGTATTAAAAATGATCTAATATCAGAGTTAGTGTTTGCTTTTATAAATTTGATGGAGTAGTTAGAACCCCCTCCCCCCCCACCGAACTCACATTTTTGACAACAGATAACCTTTTGACATTGTGCAATACGTCCATGCTAAAAAGAAAACACCTTTCAGACACAGAAACAAGAATAGGTGCTTTAAGTAAAAGAACAGTAGGACCACCTGCTGTGAGTGCCCTGACAGATGTCACCTTGTTTTCACACCTCCCACCTGAAGACACAACTAGTCACACCCCCAGGCACACAGCGGGGGAGGGGGGCGGGGGGGGGGGTGATACAGGAGTTCTCTAACGAGGCCTCCCCCAACACCATGGAGCTATTGTGATGGGTTAGGTCGAACAGGGACAGAGTGGACTCAAGACAAATACCCCCTTAGAGTACTCCAGACAAAGATCTGAACTTATAGATATTTTCGAGTACATAAATTTTCACCAAAAAAATGGACAAAAATAGAAGTTTACAGGTACATAAATTAGCGTGCTATGTACATCAATGTGATACAGTCAGATGAATTTCCGAAAAACAATATATTCGACATTTATTGAATATATTAAATTTAATGTTACCCGGGATGTTACCACACACTTCCGCAAATATATATAGAGTTTACAGTCTTTCTTTGCTTACCATTCAAGGAGATTCCTATTTATATCTCTTAAAGTAGCCCCTATTGTTTCTATGCGTGGGGCTTTTGTATGGGCTAAAATATTGCCGGGAAAATCTTACGCCTCTTGTATCACAAACGGTTTATAGATCACATTATACCGTTTGTTAATTTGTTAACATCACAAGGGACCACCCGTAAAGACAATGGCGACTTAAGGCCCCTATAACTGTGCTCTCTCTGCCTTTCCCTTTCACACACCTGCTTTTGTATGAAATTCTTAAGCAGTTAGAGTGGAGACAATGTGGGATAAAACAAAGACGACCTGAGGGAGGGCCTAGAACTATAACCTTACAAGTAAAAATAAGTTTCAAGATTCTAAATGCAGATATTTTCGGCTGTGTGAATTTTCATGGATTTGACACGATAGACGAGTTTTTGCCCTATTTGCCAATATTTATACTTAAAAGGATATTTCCACGTTGTTCATATTTTCATAAAGATTTCAAAGGCGCAAATAAAGCAAAATAATTATGCAGCGCGAATATTAGTACTGTAAACATTGGGCATTTTTACATAAATGCCTAAAGCAACTTTTGATTTTTATTTTCAAGTGTTTTTTCAAGTGTTCAGGAAATAGCATGAAACATAAAACTCATCCCTTTCCGAATAAGTACAAATAATCAAATCTTGCATTTCACTAGGCAAAGTTACACTGATATCTAAGTAAAACCGTGAAAAAGTGTACTTTGAATTTCTGCTTTTTTTTGGTTATCCTTCACAGGAAAAGAAAGTTGATTTATTGTGAGATACTAACTGCAGTTTGCATCCAACCGTGCATATATCAGAGCATTATAGTATTCTCTCCCATCCAGTGATGAAGAAACCTTGTTCTTAAATGGGTCTTAAAAGAGCCATAAATTGCTTTACACATAAAAAACAACAACAGTGGGATCCATTTAGAGACCAGTGAACCCCCAACACTCCAGGTTGCAATTCACCCTACCACGGATAGCAGATTCCGTGAGTTCAACCTGTAGACCATTAAGTATTTACACATCAAGAAGAGAGCGGGGTCCAAAATTTTTGAAAATGTGAGTACATTCTAGTACAAATCCAATGAGTATTTTTGCCCAAGGGGGGGGGGGACGCGGGTCTAAGATTTTGGATCTGCACGTACGTACTAGATAGAAGGCCCCTAGTACACCTTTGTACATGCAATCTAGGCTCATCAAAGCCTGATATGAAGACATGCACCAAACCTATTGTGTTCAAAAGGAAGTCTACGGTCGTGTTCCAAGAGTCGTCCTAAGGTCTATATTCGTCTTGTGGTATCAGGATCACAAACCGCAAGGTATAGGTCCACACATGCAATGTGGGGGAGAAAAAAGTAATACATCAACTACAAACCTGTCAGAAAAAGGGACCAATGTAAACTAGGCCGAGATGGCACGAGGTATTTGAATCGTCCTGATTCCCCTGCCACACGTTTTGTATGAGAATGCACCTTCAAAGGGAGCCAAAACCAATATAATTGACAACATTTTCAAAACTCAGATAACTATAGAAATATATGTTTGATGAGTCTAGTTAAGGTCAGCGGTAAAGTATTTGCTGTGAAAGCTAGCTCAAACTGAAGTAGGATTCCACAGGAAACGGTAATATTTTCCCGAACAAACCCCATTTTTGTGGATCCACATTAATTGAGTTGAGCAAGAAAAAATGTTTTTAATGATTTCTTACCATATTTCATGGTTTTAGATTTTAACACGGACCAGAAATAGGCTCAAGGAATGGAATTTGATAACTATTTGAGTTGAATTGAGATTATTTTGTTGAATTTATGTTTTTGGCTCTATTTCTATTTTGTAATTGGGGCCATATAGGTGATATAGGTACATTAAAAGTTATGGAAAGGTCACCTTTATGAGACCTTTCCAAAATTTGAAGGGTCATCTGAAAGGCTTTTGTAGAGGTCTTGTAGAGGTAAGCTTTTCATTGCTTAAACGTACCTTTGAGACCTTATTTACAAAATTTGGATTCGTTGAATGGCCCATTTTTGTGCCGTGAAATAAAAGTCCTTCTCAAAGAATCCTCGAACAGGGAAAAGACAGAAAATTGCAACAGCAAATATCCTGCCTGGAAAAATATTGCCAACACAGGGAAACATGATTATAAGACCAGGTTCGTGAATTCCTGATTCTCAAACTGTATGACATTTGACTTTTTATCCAAAGACTTTTTGCTTCGAAGGATATGTTAACAATACATGGAAAATGGCACAGGAAATGTAAGCCGATGGCTGGGAGAGAGAAACCTCAGGGAATCTTAAAAATGAAAGTCTAGCAGCTACCATGAACAAAACTAAAACAGACGCTCAAAAATCACATTAGTTCAAACCATGCAAAACGCAAACTAAGATCACAGGGAATCACTTATAACAAAAAGTTGATTATATATAATAGTAAATAATGATAATGACGTCCGCCTGATGTCATATTGTTTATGCCATGCAATCAAATCGATCATTATATATTTGGCTAATATGCACATGATAACACAAACGTTAGATATAACACGCAGTCGAATACATTTGTCCACCAATTAATATTTCCTCGCCATATGTCCACTAAGTAAGTTTTGTGTGGGCAGATGAATTTGGTGATTTGTGAGGCTGACTATATTATTTATACTTTTGGACGTAGAAAGCGGTAGAAAGCAGGTACATATATCATTGAGAGCATAAATAAAATGATCTAGATCTTGAGATTTAACCTGCAGGTATTTTAGTGGGGGCGTATTCAGCAAAAAGGCCACATTTCACTGGGCGACTTTTACTACCGGGAATTTGGTAATTCTAGAGTCTTCATTTGTAATATTGTTATATTATCGTTGATTTCGTGCCATATCCTCAGTGGCAGCGGGCCTAAAAGTTGAGCATAGAAATGCTATATATCACTGGTAAGAAAGGCATTACATTTCTCTTTCAATTGGTATATAGGATGTAACTTGTCATGCCATATTGGCACTGATAATCAAACACAGAAAATGGCAGCATCTTAAATCGGTATGTGGAATACAAGCCTTAAAGCCATATTGCACATACAGAAAGTATGTCTGCCAATGTTGAGCACCTCCACGGTAACATTCTATATCGGGATAATTTACTTTCGCAATTTCGACTGCCGAAAGTGCACTATTGGATGCCAAAGGTGCACTATCAGCAACCAGCAACCAGTCCAAATTGGCAGGAACAATTTACCAACATGCTCGTAAATTTTATCAGCAATGCCGCCAATTATAAGTCATCACTGGTGAAATGATAGAAGATGCAAATTGGCAGTGCACTTTCGGTATGTGGAATACAGCCTTTAGTCTGGATATTTTTGCTACAGTTTTCTCTTCTCGATGTCTCCTGTTCGGTGTATTTGTCCCTCCCGCTCTCGGCCCTCTTGGTAACACATCCCATCCATTCTGTTTGTTTTTGTCGTGAGTTGACATGAAGGTGGGCGGAAAGATGTGAGGTGTTGAATGTACCAGAGCGGTCTAAGGGGGGACGCTAACTATGGATTTCACCTGCTGTAATTGGATAAAGAGCCGGCTCCTGTTACCACAAAAAAATGATTAAAAAACAACAAAAAAACAACTGGAAAGAAGCAAAAAACAACTGAAAAACAGCAAAAACACGAACCTCCTGAAAGTAACAGCACAGTGTTCTGAGTGATCTTAATACGAACAAAAAACCACTGAAGAATACAGGCATGTGGAATATAGGCTTAAATTTGGATATTTTTGCTACAGGTGTATTTGTGTTCATTGACGTGAAGGTGGGCGGAAAGATGTGAGGTGTTGAATGTACCAGACCGGTCTAGAGGGGGACGCTAACTATGGATTTAACATATTTGCTGTAATTGGATAAAGAGACGGTTCCTGTTACGACAAAAAACAACTGAAAAACAGTTAAAAACAACTAGAAAGCAGCAAAAACAGCAACTGAAAAACAAAAAAAAATATGAACCTCCTAAAGGTAACAGCACAGTGTACTGGTTGGTCTTAATACGAGAAAAAACCCACTGAAGAATAGCACATAAATAATAAAAAATAATTCGAAATAACAAAAACTAACAAATAATAACACTAAAAATAACTATTGGTAGATCCAGATTATCCATTCCTCACATTCCATGTTAGATTTGGAGCCTTTCATTTAGTACACATGCACTTAAAAAGAAAAAAGAAAAGAAAATCAGACCCCTCCATGGGAAAAAGTAAGCACGAGCTATTTGTACTGGAACAGACCCCCTTGCAATAAGCCCATCCCAGTTTACACCAAAGTTATAGTTTACCAAGAAATATTTTCAAAATTGCCTCTGTGTTCCTCCCATAAACACAGTTGCATAGTACACAATGAACCAAAGCAATTTGGTTGAAAAAAAGTTCTTCCTAAAATTGTAAAATGCAGCTTTATATATGGGCTTTTTTCCCATAGGATCCAATGTTATAGCCTGTCAGCCAAACCTACAATGTCTGACCCTATTTTGCCCTGAAATACAGCATTTTGATTGGCTGGAACCCTGCAAATCTATCAATTGGTAAGATTTTAGAAATTGTAATGTTTTATCAATATTTAGGGATATAGGAAAACATAATTCTTGCTTATTTCAGTAGCCCTAACTCTAGAAGACAACAATTCTTTATACATGAATTTTGTCTGACCCTTGTCCAACCCTGGAAATCCCCTATGTGGGATGGGCTTATTGGCCCGTTGCACAATGGATTTTTGTTGTGAGGATCAAACTACGAAAGCACAACGAACTTTTGCTTTGTAAGAAAAAAGGTGAAAAAAATAAATATAGAAAAAAATGTGTCAAAATGATCGTTGTTACGATAAAAGTAACAACGAAATATTTCGCTGTTTTTTAATTTCCTTGTTACGAAAATCATTGTGCAACGGGCCACTGGGCCCCCCTCCCGGATCTGCCCCTGCCTTTGATGGCCACTTTGTTTTAATAGTGTAGTTATGAGATCATATTACATGTTTAATTACAGAGCTCTGACTAATGATTAGATTTGAAGTATGTTTAATTAACCACACGTCAAATGGTATGCAAATAGTCTCCGGAATGAAGGTTTAAATGTGTGCACTTGACGGTACAATAACTTTAAAAAGTTTACACAAAGAAGCATTCCCATGCATCCTAAATGGTGCAAGGCTATTCCTTCTATTAAAATATATTTGTATATAGAAAGAATAGGCACTTTTTGAATGATAAAATAACTATGAGAAAATTATGGGAGTCCAAAAAATACAGTTGAAAGGTAGGATTTGATTTGAATGGAATAGTCTTTGTTTAGCCATCTCGTAGGTCAGTAATTCATACTTCTAAAAGACACCTCGACCAAAAAAATTGAAATAGTCTTTTTTATTCAGTTTGATTGTTTATATTGGTGTGGATATGCGTAAAGCCGGAATTCAAATGTGTGATACTAGAATTCAAATCAGAGCCGAGTCCATATTTAAAAGGGTCCCACACCCCCTGAGTGCCTGAGTTTTACATTAAAGAAAAAGAAGCGATGCCCCATGCGCTCCCCTCTAAATCTGTCCCTGCAAAAGCATGGAACTAGAATTAAAATGCGCGTAGCTAGAACTCAATTAAAAAGAGACCTGTACGTATACAGTGAACCTTTTTTTTTTAAAACTTGGGATTGATCGAAAAGTACTAATTTACATACTCCTTTGAACACCTTAGTGGATGGTCAGTGATTAGTTGCACTTCCTACAAGCATGGTGTGCGATTCTAGACACCAAAAGATACCTCAAAATAGCTAGGCCCCTCCCACACAAAGTAGAGTAAAAAAAGAAAATTATAGACCTATTTCAATAGATTGGCGCCCTGCTAACGGAATGCGCATGAACAATTGATTGGGATATGGTTTCGATGGGAGTCATTGGGAACAAAGCCTGTATGGGAGGGTTCACTGCGCAGGTTCATGGGAAAGGTGTATAGTTTAACCTTTCCCTATAACACCAATATCTCATTTATGAATTAAAATACTTCCTAACTACTACAGAAAATAGCCTAGCTCAAAATACGCCACATATGGCAAAATGGCACTATAGGCTATAGATATACGTTCATGCTAAACATAAAACATGAAAAAATCTTTTTCAATATTTCTATTGTTAGATATACCATATTATGGGTTGTTCAGTGTCTTGAAACAGTAATTGTTTATTCCACTTCGACAGTTCGCTTTAAATTCACTATAATGACAAAAATAGAAAAGATGCCTTAATGCATCTGCGTCTTTTGGCTGGCGATGTCTCACTGCATTTGGCGTAGTGAAAGGGTTAAGGATACGCCATTGACCTAAAGGTACACTAAGGTAGCCATCTTAAGTGTTACTGATTTAGAACCACCTTAGAATAGCCCGGTCACTGGTCACTGAGTAGACTTTTTAAGTAGCACAGCTAGGGGGTCATTTATAGACCTCTAATTTTACCCGTTAGTGTCAGCCTGAGGGGGGGGGGGGGGCACTCCCCCTAGCTTTGGGCACACACAGAAAAACGACCTCAGAAGCTGTGCGAGTTTATTTACTGAGACGAGAGGGAGGGAAGATCAGGGTGGGTGGGAGTGTCACTGGCTAAGGCGGTTAACCAGAGGGGTTGCTAGGTATACCCTAACAAATGGTTTGGGGCTCATAACAGAGGTTTCAGGATTAGATGTTGTCTTCATGGAACACTTTTTTAACACCCCCCCCCCATTCCAGTGGCCCGTTGCACAATTAATTTTGTAACAAAGCAAAATTAATAATAAACCGGCGCAAAATTTCGATGTTACTTTGATCGTAACAACACACGTTTTGTCATGGAAAAATAACCTATTTGGAATGATCTTGATGAGCTATAATCTTTACACGAAATAGTCTAATTGTTCCCCTTTTTACATAAATTCTCAGAATTTAATTTGATCCAGTAGAAACAGAGATATAAGGGGTATCATAAGAACACGACTTTGCACTGTTGCACAAACATTTTTAAAGTTATCCTAAAGTTTTCGTTGTTACAATCTGTTATTGTGCAACGGGCCACAGGAAGCAAGATAACTCAGAATTAACAGACATTTGTTTTATGAAACAGGTGGCCTTTAAGACAATCACCCCCTTTAATTCAGTCACCCCCCCCCTCCACCTTTGAGTCAATCACCTCCCCACCTTCACAGACCCTGCACGTCCCGCTCTACATACCCCAGGGGCAGGACAACCTTCTGCACTCTACATACATATGGGGTGCTCATACATTAATGCATTGCTCTTTTTTTGGTTCAAGTGGTTGTTTATTATTACAGCACCAGTTGTGTAGATGTCACGAGAATGGTAAACCATATTGTAATTGTCACAATTATGTGTAATGGGAAGGGGTTTTCTAGCTCTATATTATTTTTATTTTACATTTCTACTTTTGTTTCCGTTGATCAAGTTTTGTTTCCGTAAAGCTTGGCACATATATATTTGTATATATTATATAAATATGTTGTTTTTTTTTTAGATACTTGGTTAAACGTGGAGATATCCTGGATTGTGGGTGGGGTGTCACGAAATAATCATTATGAATGTTTGAAAAAAAAGTATGTCATTATAGGCACTGAAGTATATCCGGACATATAGGTTATATAGGCTAACATATTCTTTTGTTAGTATTGAACAGGGTAAGATCCAGGGGGGTTCCAACGGGTCATAACCCCCCTTCTCCACCCCCTTTTGGTGGGAACTTAAACTTGCCAAAGAGAACAAACATTGCGAGCATGCCCGCATATGCGTTTTGGTTCTTGGTTCAACCGCGGAGGCGACAGGACACTTACCCCCCGTTTTTTTTGTTATTGTTTTTGAAATGGAGATATCCCGGATTGGTGCAGGTGGTGGGGGTTTATCAACCGTTATGAGTATGTCACTATAGGCACTGAAGTATATCCTGACATATAGGTTATATAGGCTAACGTATTCTTTTGTTAGTATTGAACAAGATGAATCGGGCGGGGGGGGGGGGGGGGGAGGGAGAGAGGTCCAGGGGGTCCTCAAACCAAGGGTGGGAACTTAAATTTGCTAAAGTGAATAAACATCACGAGCATGCCTACATATGCACGACGTTTTGGTTCTTGGTCTATATGCAGACTCCCGCCCCCCTTTCTGAAATCCTATAAATATCCGTCCCTGTCGAAGCGACTACAGATCAGTTATGGGGGGTTGGTTAACCCTTTCATCCCACACATACGGGTTAACCCTTTGTTCCACCTGTCTGCGGTCACTGCCTCCTACACCGAGGGAGTCACGACAAGTAGGGCAGTAAAGGGTGAATTCCACTAGTCGATTTTACTCGCGATTTGGAAAATCACCAGTAGGAAGAATGACTACATATAATAGGCATGTTACATATCATTGGAAAGGACTTTGAATTCTCTTTCCAATGATATGTGGCATGCATAGGTTTCTATAATATTTTTATAATATTTTCATAACAAAAAATAGAAAATTAAAAAAGTTTTCAGCTGTCAAAATTGCCTAGGCTTAAGGGTGGAGTAAACTCTGAGTTAAGGAAGTGGTATTAAAACTTCAACTTAAGTGTAACCACCCACTGCTGTCAAATTGACCTGGTGTGCTTTTTATTGACATTTATAAGTGAGGAGTTGAATACATAATCGTCCAACAGGTAAACCATATAAAAAGAAGAGATAATTTATATTTGAGACTCGAAGGCTTAAGTTATTGGGACATGAGGATGTTTTTATCCAGTTGCTTTAATGGCGAACTCCAGAGGCTTGAGAATAAAAATGTTGTGAGTACGTATGTACTAATATCACCAGTTTTCTACACTCTGGTAGCCAATTATTCAGTGGCGGATCCAGGAGGCGGGGGGGGGGGGGGGGGGGCAAAAGGGGCAATTGCCCCCCCCCCCCCGTCCCAAGTGAGAAAACTTTGACATATTACAATTGGACGATCTGTGTAAAATTGATGTTTTTAATCTTTGTTTTTAGAAAGGGGGGGGGGGGCAAGGATCCCCCCCCCAAAAAAAAAGCACTGGCTTTGGAGCCACCCCTGCTATCTATAGATATATTTATGTATATACACATATATTTGACACGTGCACACAAACATACATACATGCTTATATAATATCATCATAAAGATATGATTGTATGAATGTTATGTATACATCAATACATGATCTTTAGCCAGGGGACTGAACCTAATCACATAAACTAACAGTGTGTTCATATGTTGCCTATATCCCTATGACCCAAACCCTGACCTAATCCCTGACCCCTCACACACCTATTACAGAACTACCCATACCAAAGTACAGCCCAGAGTAGCAGTTCCTTAAACACAGTCCCCCATGTCTAACCTCTCCATACCCCCATACATATACACACAAATATGACATCCACACACCTCTCTCCCCTTCCTAAGCCCTTACCCAGCCAGTAGAAGGGCGAGACAGGCACAGGCTACCTGAACTAAGCAAACACAGCCGAAAACACTACCTCCAAGCCCCACACACTCACACTTACATATGTATATATAAATATCCTAGCACCCACCTGAGTTGTGTCACATTATAATAGCAGCAGTTCCATGTTTTCCTGTTCAATACAGCTACAACTAGTTCTGGCAGGTATCCGTTATAGAGACATTAGTGGACATTATTAGGAGGGATCCAAACAACCTGTACTCCCTCCAGGTCCACCCCCATTGACTGGAGTAGTAGAGACTCCCCTACCCTCTCCGTCACGGTCCAGCGAAGATCACGTCCCTTAGCGGTTCACGTCACCCTTGACTGGTAGACCGTGGCGGTGGGTGTCCATGTGGATAGTCCTTTCATGACCTTCTTACCTGTTACAATTTAGTTTGAGCACCTGACGGACTTGGACGTAACTACAGTCTACATGTGGGTGGGTGTGAGGGGTGGTTGGTAGTTTGTTTCCAGCAGGATTTCCTTGAGGCAAACTCAACTCACGAGTAAGCTTGAAGTGAGCCAAGTATTTCACCCAGTTTAATAAACAATGTTACTCTTTTTTTCTTTACAAAGGGACATAGAGTCACATGTATGCAAAAGGACAGGAAGTGTCACTCGATTTTAACCCATTCCACCTATATAACATATCATAATACACTAAAAGTGTGCAAAAATTCAGACCAAGGAAAGGGCAATGATTATAATCTAGATCAATAAAGTTTAAAAACCTAAAAATATAGCATGATAAAATCAATAATACCAGTGGCCCGTTGCACAATGGGTTTTGTAACAACGAAAATAATTTTATTAACGAAATTAATATTTTCATAACAACAATGGTTTATACACATTGTTTTTCTATATTTAGAATGCAGACAGCGAGCTGTAACTTTTACTGATTTGTCTCTAATTTTTTTTCCTTTTTACCTCAATTTACAGAATTCAATTTCATTCATTAGAACAAGAGATTTTACTATGTCTGTAAAATCGTAGCAACGATATCTTTGTTAAAGATATCTTTGTTTGATCCTAACAACGAAATTCTATTGTGCAACGGGCCACAGGTCTGTTGTTGAAATATTGTATAAGAATCAAATATAATTTGTTTATTTTACAAAACTTGATTTCATAATATTCTTAAGATCACAGGCTTCCAGTGTAAAAAATTCAGGGTACTCATTTACACTCATTTGCAATAGTTCTTGAATAAAAAACTATCTTTATTTTAGTCTAGCAATATATATTTCCAGCTCCGTTAAGAACACATTTACAAACATTTTTTATTACTTCATGTGGTAACATATGGTCTCCCAGAAATCGTTTAATGGCATAGGATATTGCTAGGTCAACAATCGTGACTATAGATCTGGGACACAAGAATAACAAAAAACATGAACATTTTCTGTCACCTCCTGTTAGTTCGTCTTTTCCTAAGTTTGCATAAATTCGCCAAAATACAAATCTAGTGTAGATTATATTCTATATATCACTAACAAACTTGGCTGGACGCCACATTATTGATCAGTCGATAAATTTATATTGCTTGAATAAATTGTTATCATTTTAAGTTTATTCTGTTTTCTTATGACTATACATTACTATTCTTAATAATTATGGTGTTTTAGCTTGCAGTATGGTATAGCAACGTGTAATGACTTATTTTTCAATACCTGTAGAGCTTCCGGTCATTTCTCCATAGCACTGCCAAGAGGTGGGAGGTGGGAGTATGTCGAATCATTTAGGTAATTATAGATCTGATCAGCAAGAAACAGCTCGTTTTGTGTTCCTTTTATTGTGGCCTAGCAATGGTTAAAGGTTCTGGCTTATTTTTTATGAAGTGTTGTAGAGCAACAGGACATATATTGTCATTGTACTTATAATGTGCCACTAGAGTTGCATATTGGTTGAATTTATGAGAACATAGGAAAAGACCAACAAACAGGAGGTGACAGAAAATGTTCAGGTTTTTGAGTTGTTTCTTGTGTCCCAGATCTATAGGTTTGTGTGAAAAAAGACATCTTTGAGTGTGACCACTCATAATAAGACAATGGTAAAATATATCCCTGTCAGGAAAAGACACAGTGATAATAGTTCAGTAATAAAAAAGACCTATTGTGTTCATGCTTGAACGCTTTTGGATTCATGTTCCATGGTACAGGAATGCCAAGAAATTGTTCACAGTCGAAACAAAATGTTGAATCCATTTTCATTTGTTTTTAACCAAATAATTAAAATGATTATACATTGTATTCAATATTAAAAATCATTATGTCCCACTCAGGGGGGAAATATATCTATAATGAATGTTGTCAATTGGCACATTAAGATTAATTAGTGGAATAGAAATCTCACCCTTACAAGACCTTTCATAAAAATTGTTAGGAAACCTTTAAACTTTTGAAAAGGTCTTGTATAAGTGACCTTACTATTACATTTATTGTATCTCAAGGGTCCCCTTTCCAAAACTCAAAGGTCATTAAAAGTTTTTCTGTTTGCAGTGATAAAATATATCTGTGGGTGGGGCTCACATAACTATGGGTCTGGACCACAAAATTCGAGATGGCAACATAGCAGTTTCTTAAAATCGACATGCGACATGGGGCCCCAACGACACCACAGACAGCTTTCAAACCTTAAAGCCCCATACCCACTAGGCAACTTTTTCCTGAATTGGCATCGGCGTCGGTGGTCCCGTCGGCCGACTCTGGTTGGACAAGGCATACCAACACACAATCGGCGGTCCCGTCAGCGCCGACGGCCGACGCCGATGGGACCGCCGACGACCACACCGATCCATATTAAACAAGTTTAATAATTTTATGCCGACGCCGACGCCGACGGTAAATTTCATAGTGGGTATGGCGCTTAAGCCCCATACCCACTAGGCGACATTTTGCTGAATCGGCGTCGGTGTCGGCGCTGCCGTCAGCGTCGGCATCGGCGTCGGCCTACTCTGGTACCTATACCCACAAATAATCGGCGCTGCCGTCGGCATCGGCCGTTGGAGCTGACGCCGACGCCGACGCCGACAGCAGCGCTGATCCATATTAAACAAGTTTGGACCAAGAACCATTTTACGCCGACGGCCGATGGTCATAGGAGTCGGCCGACGGTAAATCGCCTAGTGGGTATGGCCCTTTAGTGACATGCAACATGGACATTTCTTAAAGCCCCGTTCTCGTCGCCGATGACGTCGCCGCTGGCTACATTGTAACCATCTGATAAGCACGCCAAATTATCGACGTGGTCAATCACGTCGCCGGATTACGTTCACAGATGAGAAGCTTCAAAATCAATATGCGACATTGAGTAAAATAAGTGACAATGAAATGCAACATTGGCATTTTTAAAACTTGACACGTGACATCGGGACCCCATTGAGAGCCCCATAATAGTTTGCCAGTGTTAATTATAACCTCTGAGTAGTGATCAGGAAAGGTCAGGTACACTAAAACACGTCATGTAGCACTAGCTCTTGGGCCAGTAGAACAACTGACACAGTGTCCACGCCATTACAGTGGCAGCATTGTCTCCTTTGTATGTAGTTTACCACAGTTTACAACAGGGTACTATTATGGCATACCGTTATCCTTTTTACAATTGTGTCATATCATGCAGTGGCTCTCAAATACACTCATATATAGTGGGACCAAAACCACTTTATAATATCACTTCTTAGAATGCGCATTTTACCTGAATTGAACTCTCAACATAATTGCAATTTCGGAAAAGCCTGTAAGGGGCCTTCCATTAAGTATGTGCGCATCAAATGTTTAGACGTACATTTTTTGAAAATGTGCATACATACTAAATGGAAGGCCCCTAAAGTAAATAGATATTGAACAGTCTAGATGACAACATGATATGTGTTTCAATGTTTTTTTTATTGAAACACAAGTTCGCTATAATTCAGGATTCTTTTGCTTTTCCCATGTAGTCTGAAAGGAGTATGATGCATGTTTCAGGCTACTTCAGTGTAGGTAATACTCATAGGTTACCACACATTCTGTGAAAAGTGTGTAATGGGTATGAGTGAGTGAAGAGGCTTGAGCAACTGTGGAACTAGTATGATTTGCAGAGACGACATTTTTCTTTGGGATTTTCCACTTCTCAGCGATTTTGGATAACTTGTTATTTCCATCGTTAGACCAATGTCTATTTTCAAGTATTCTTATTTCACTTTTGATATGGTTAAGCTCAAATTCTAGGTCAGGGTTTATTGTTATATGCTTCCTTTTTCCTTATAGAAAAAGGTAGGACAATTGTTTTGGACTTTCATCTACTTCTTTTTACCAAAGTGGAGTGGCCTCTCTGTATTTGGGACTGAAGTACATTGAAAGATCATGTACTCAAGAAAAAGTTAATAAACACCTTCCTAAAAAAATATTGGCTTATTCCAATAATGCTGAGGTAAATATATCTAGGTTAGATAAACTTTGGTTTCTATACCTTAGCGCCACCAGAAAGGGCAGTATTCAGTAAAAGAAGCTCAAAGTTGGCTCAAGTCAAAAAGTTCTTTTATTGTGTGTGAGTTTTGTTAGTGCTGTTCCATGGATTTCCTGGTACAGGGTAAATATTATTTGTGCGTATGTTATGTACTTTGTATCAAACGGTACACGCCATCCAATTCTCCCTACCATGGATAGCATATTTACTGTGGTTTTCCTGCTGGCTATCCTTATCAAGGTGCATCCTGGGGAATGTGTCGTCAATCAACAGGGCTTAAGTATAGACATTTTCATTGATCATGGCCTGATTTGTGATTTAACGTAATGAAAAACTGTAAGGGACAATTTTTCATATAGTATATGTATACATTTATCATTTTATAAGTTGGTTTGAAAATTCATTCATTATAGACAGATTCATAGCAAATATTTATGTATTTTCTATACATATATACCTTTGTTTTTGTCAACAAAATTAGGCCAAATTAGCCTGCAGGTTCTTATAATACTGAAAATCAGCTATCCATCGTTGGGAAAATTGTTTTACTTTTATTCTTGGAAAATCTCAACCAATTTAGCTCTCTTAATCAGTTGTGCCCCTGCATATGCTCAAATGAGACTAACTAGTGGGTAGTACCCTGTGTATTTTCCGGTCCCAAACCTGCAAATCTGTCATTAAATTTTGATGAAATTTAAGAAATTATAATGTTTTAGCAACACTTGGGGATATAGCAAATTATAATTGTTGCTTATTTCAGTATTCCAAACTCTAGGCTGCGTGCGTCCTAGGGTGCGTCCAGGCTAAACTTGTACACTGTGTGTTGGTAATAAACTATCTATTTCAGGTGGAGCCACCATTCAGATTGCTATAGGTGCCCTCTGGTGGAAGTAATGCACACTTCAACACAGAGGCCAATACCATGGTTGGTTGGTTGGTTATTGGGGTTTAACGCCGCAGCAACATCGAAGGTCATATCATGGTGAGAACAAGGTTTGATAATTCTGACTTTGGTGACCATATCTATAGAATGAAGGAATCTATGAGAAGATAGAGACCATACCCCTACATATTTACCAAGGCAGGTGTTCTTTTATATGCAATATCCCATAGACAGGGCACTACGTACAACAGCCGGTGGTCATAGGACCTTTGATAACCCAGTTGTTGCCACTTGGGGCCAATTACAGGGATACCAAGCAATCATACAATAAGATATGGAAGTGCCAAACCCAGTGGAGGTTTCTAGGCTGTCTGGAAACCCCTCAGATTGTAAGGTTAAGATCACAGAACATAAAACATAGCAAACTTGGTGGCTATCCAGATATGGGTTGTGTGACGTCATGTACACAACGTCTAAACGCGAAACCCCTCAGAATTGCTTAGGAGCCCTCAGATTTACCTGAAACCCCCTCATAAAACTTTAGGGCTGGGTACATAAAAATCAAATAGGTCTATTAGAAACTGGAACTTTCTCTGACACAGGCACCTGGCACAGATAACCTATAGCTGGTAATCAGTGGCCCAGTAAAGTACTTCTGGCCTCACTGTGATGTGAAGTGAGGCTCATCCCAGCCAGCTTGCAACATGACAGAAACGTTCCATGACCATACTTTTTCAGTCAGTCTGTTACTTACTAAGATGGCACATAACAATTACGTTATTGATGGTGAGGTTGAAATCTCACCAAATCAGAATGTTATCATAACATTATTTTTGGTGAGGTCAGGATTACACCAAAACAAAAAAGTTTTAAGAAGATTCTGTTTGGGTTAAAGAACGTAATCAGAACATTGTAATAATATTACAGTGCAAAGTCACAGCAGTATGTTGCAGCAACGTTATTGGGAGCCATTAGAATAATGTGTATATATATATATATATATATATATATATATATATATATATATATATATATGATAGCAAACTGATTTAATTTCTGAAACAGAGAGGAGATGCTGGTCAAATAATTTGACTCCTTGTCTCTTTCAATAAACTGATAAAGACGGAATTCAGGCTTCAGCTTGGTGTTCAAGGGGAGGGGGGGATAAGGACACATCTGTGGCCCGTTGCACAATGACATTTTGTTATTACGATAACATTAAGACAACTTTAAGAACAATGTTGTAACAATGATAGTTATCGTTATTACGATACCCCTAATATCTCTGTTTCTTCTAGAGGAAATTAAATTCTGTAAATTCATATATGAAGGGGCAAAATGATATTCTTTCCTGTCAAAATTACAGCTCATTAAGAGCATTCTAAATAGTTTTTTTTAATGTCAAAACGATCGTTATTAAGTGCAAAGTAACTACAAAGGGTTTCATTGTTTTGCTGATTTTCATTGTTATGATCGGTATTGTGCAACGGCCCACTGTGGTCCGTCGCATAATCACCTCACTGTTGCAAGGGTTGGCAAAATTCAGCCTAAATTTTCACCCACTTATACTAATTTCCCCGGATTGAAAGGGTTTTTAGATCTAAATCTATATTTTTCAAAACTGTTTACAGAATTAAAATCAGTGCAATAGAACAGCCACAATTCAACAGCGGGACCCATTGCAACAACGACGTCCTTATATAAGGACGTCCTTGTTGCGAGGGTTGGGTTATGCGACGGACCACTGTCAATTGCTCGATTCCTGTCACTGTCAGAGCCTACGAGTGGTGCTTACCAGTCAGGCCTATGTTTCATCCTGTTATAGAGAGGCCCTCACTAATCCTTGTAAGTAGGCCTGAAGTGGGTGTAAATCATCCCCCACATGGGGTAGGGCCTCTGCTCCTTATCTAAGGCCCTAACCCTAGGCCTAATCAGTTAGAGAGATAGCAGGTGGCAGGTAGAGGCAAACTGTGGAGCACACTTAAAATGGTTTTGTAATAAAGTGTGATTAAGACTCTGGACAGGAATTTCTTTAACTGGAGCCAAATCCATGCAGTGCTAGAATCAGTGCTAAAATCGTGACACTTTGAAAATTAAAATATGTATGCAAAGATTCGTTTCATGATGCCTAGTCGGGGCTATTATAAATCATATACAAATTTAACTCACTTAAAAGTGATTTGAATAATGTTGTTAATGACCGTTTTATTTATTTGAACTCACCAGAATACCACTTTGTTAACAAACAAAAGTAGATTGATTTGAATACAGTTAAAGGCAGTTTCAGAGCTGACATCATTCATATACTCTGTGAGCAAATCTTTTGAGATTTCCATTTTGTCCCGATATGATTTTGTCAATCTAAACATAAAGGGGCCTTCACTTATTCTTCCAAGTGGACCTGAAATGGCTCCTTATGAATAGAATCTCCTGCCTAGGCCCAACGCAAACAAACACCAATTTAGAATTGTTCTTTGAGTTAAATTACAGAGAACACAAAATTAATGTCTGAGTTTTTGAAACCCCAGAGTTCAATTCAAACTCCCGAGAATGTTATTAAACACATAAACCTCTGTCTTAATGTTCTCTATTTGTTTGCTCCTTGATGAAATATCTAATCAAACTGTGACGTGGTTCCAATCTATTTCCGGCCCTTTCGATTGGTTGAATCGGGACCCTGTTGTATTGTATGAACGCTACCAGAGGGTTTCCCTTTTCTCTTTTCACAAACTATACTTAGGAAAAAACAATGAAAATTTACACTTTTGCAATTAATGGCTTGCATCTTATAAATTATGAGCCTTGCTCTTCATTTGGATACGATCAGAATCATCGTACATTTGTATAAACTAGTTTGGAAGTAAAAGAAATACGCTGTTAGGGCAACGTTTGTTCTATAATAATTGTAAATTATCAATGACATAACCTCTAATACAATAAAATCCAAACGCTGCAAATAAATGAATACGTCGTTTTATTGCGGAATGTTTAAGCACCATCCATGTGAAAGTGATGTCCGAGATATAGATATGTTACAGAAGAGTTCCATCCATATATTTCTATCTTTGTGCGTTCGGTCTTCCAAATATGAATTTACATCAGTGGCCCATCGCATAATCAAGTTATTGCAACATCGAGAGATTAAGGAGAACTTTGATTTGTGTCTCGCTGTTTGACCCCAAACCCTGTTGCAAAAGTCTAATATCATTTTCACCCATTTATAATTTGTATATTCCAGGAATATTAGATCAAGATCTTTATGTTTCAAAACTCTTTACAGAAATACAATCAGCCAAGTAGAACTGCCACAATTTAACATCAAATATCATCACTGTTGCGACGTCGCGATGGGGCATTGTAAAGCAAAAGTTGATTGATCCGCGAAATTTGTTGTTGTGAGTTTATTTGGTGCAATGACTATTTACAGAAGTGAAACAAGTCCTTAAACATCTATCTATTTACAATATGTACATGCTAGCCAATCTGCTAACAGTTCGATTCAAATACGAATTGACTTAATGGTCGTATGGGTATTTCTTTAGACACTGTAGCCATTTGTTTATTCCATGTGGATTTTGAATTATCGGAATCCCCCTGGAAGAGTATGGAGAACCTATTAGAAGTAATCCATTCGGCCCAAGATTTACATTATGTTCAAGTATCATGTCTTTGTGATAATAGTTTTTCTCTTTCATGTATGTCCATTGAATTTGAATTACGATAAGAAATATGCAATGTTTTTGTACAAAAGAAAATGCTTTCACTGAAAATAGTAATTCTTTTACTGTACATGTATCTTTATTTATAGTGGCATGTATGAGTTGAGATACCAGCATTTATCCCAACCGGCATTCTGACTCTGGCTTTTGCTCACTCATCTACACAACTATGTCTAGAGTTGACCTGTTACGGCTTGGGTAGAGATTGGAAGCTTTGGTAATGTAAGAAAGGTAAAAAAACATCATGACCCTTTCCCTTATAGAACGAGAACTCTGCCGGTAACAAACCAAGTCCAATTGCAACACCCCATATAGATAACAATTAACAACTAAAATTTCCTAAAAACAATGAACACGTCATACATCCGATTCCATCATAGTGTCCAACGTTGGTGCCGACGACGCGCTCGTCTTCTTAACCGGCCTCTTGACCGGATGTGTCGACGATGCCTCGAGAACCTCATTCCCAAACGGACTTCCGGTTGTGCCATTCGCCATATTGGCTTCTGACTTGGCTTCTGTCTTGGCTTCCTGACTCTTTTCCTCTTCAGCCTGAAGTAGGTATATTACATAGAAATTGAAAAATGCTAAAAAAAAATTTGCAGAACTCTTTATCAGCCAGATTTGGTGTCTCATTTAATATCCTTTAAATTTTATCTCTTTCTACATTGGTTCAAAGGTTACAGCCAGTTAAACATGGTACTCTGATTTTCCCCTGTCAAAATGACATGTGTATTTAGAAGGGTCACTGTTCAGCTCGAGGGCAAATTACAATCAAAGCTATATGTCATTTTGAAGGGAAAATTATGTAGATAAATATTCTAGCAGGTTCACCAAATATTTTATTCGGCATATATCTTCATTTTACAAGCGAAAAATCGGGTCACAGCTTTTACATCAAAAACAGGGGACACTTTTTATAGATAACTGGTGGAATGTAATATACATACCTGAAGGGCTTTCCGCTTGAGCCAGAACTCTACCACAAGGTAGCCGAGGACGGAGATGACCAGGAGGGCAATGAGGATGTAGATCTTGACATAGACACAGAGAAGGCCGCTGTAACCGTAACCTAAGATGAAGCCCACCGACTCCCACATTCGGTAATTGGCGAAGGCTGCTTCGGAGTTGTCGCAGAACACGTTACCGTACATGGCTGCAACATGGAGAAAATATGTATGAGGGTTTGTAACTTTTAAGGGCCATACCCACTAAGCACTAAAACCGGCTGATTCTACCCTTAAAATCAGCCAACTATTTGGTGCTAGAATCGGCCAATTATGTAAAAGTCACCTGTTGGGTATGGGGCTTTAAGGCTGTATTCCACATACCGAAAGTACTTGTTGCCAATACTGAGCATCTCCATGGTCACATTCTATAACAAGACAATCCATATTCAGGACATATTCAGGACACTTTTGGTGCTGGAAGTGTCCTGAAAGTGCAGCCTACTGATTTACACTTGTATTTTCACTAGATCTGGGATACAAGAAACATCTCAAAACCTGAAAATTCTCTGTTACCTCTTGTTAGTTCTTTTCCTATGTTCTCGTAAATTCACCAAAATGCAACTCTAATGGCACATATATTCAATGTGCTATGATAATAAGTGCCCTGTTAATGTAAAACACTTTGTATGAAATAACATTTATAATATCTAGCTAGAACTATCGCTATGTCACAATAAAAGGAACACAAAATGAGCTGTTTCCTGCTGACCAGAAACTTACGGAACCTCCAGGTGCATACTTACAGTTGATCTGTGACTGGAAGACGCTGTCCCCGATCCCCCAGAGGGCGGGCACGATGAAGAAGAGGGGCAGATGGGAGGGTTCGATGTGCCACGTGAGCAGAAATATCATCAGACTGATGTGGAGGACGGCCGCTGAAAGTATGGAACGATTGAAGAGTGAGTGAGTGATGGATGTTTCACGCAGTACAAACAGCCAGGGTCATTTTCACAGTGAAAACGGGTTGGGACGAATTTGGTCTTTGGTGATCGTACCATTGAGATGAAGGTGACAGGGTGGGCAAACAGCGAGGGATCAAAACCTGGAAATCATTTCTGCTGTACCTCATCCCTTAGTGAACGCAGCACCAACCAGGAACCCAATGAACCACTTGGTCAGTGCTGGGTCCCCCCTATCATCACCTTCTACAATCAGCAGGGGCTACTGGGGGCCTATATTCTTCCCCGGAACCGCCACAGGGAAAAAAATGAAGATAAAAGTAGTAAAAAAGTGTTTTCTCGCAACATTTTACCATTCTTTGAAACCTTGTATCACTACCATAAGCAAAGGGAAGATGGCAAAAGTGAATGGCAGTGGAGGACTTCGACCAGAGGTGGATCAAAGATTTTTGAAAGGAATATATCATTAAAAACTGATATTTGACCTAAATCTGGCACCGTTGAGATTTTGAGAGTATTACTTACCGGTAACAAAGATGGGCACCCTACCAGTGCTGTGAGCCAGTTTACCAGTGATGACTGCAAATATTCCGCCCACAATACCGTAACAGATGACGCACAGACTGACGTACTCTATTCCTGCCGCACAACCTATGAAAGCCTGGATAGAACATAGAAAGGTGTTATTAGTGAAAACTACACATTATCATGTATCGGGCCAGTTTACCAGTGATGACAGCAAGTACACCATTCACTATAATCATTGCAAAAAGATGACACGAAGACTGACGTACTCTATACCTGCCACACATCCTATGAAGGACTGGATAGAACACTGAAGGATGTCATTAGTGAGAAATACATGTTATTGTGTATCAGGCCAGTTTACCAGTGATGATGACACTCACCCACAATGCTGTAACAGATGACGTTACTTTTGACATACACTACATGTGATTTTTTTGAAAGCAGAAAAATATTATGAAATTGCCGCAAAACCATATATCTTCCTACTGAAACAATTTTTGCACAGTTTTGTTACTCAGAAAATATTTGAAACTAGGCTGGATTGATTACCCATACAGCCTGAAATGTGCCATTGGAACAAAACCTCAAAGGGATATTGGATAGTACATTTTTGCACATGAGGTTGGTGACATATGTGGCCGAATTGAGTCATTTGTATACTCTTTCCCTTTTTATTCGGTGGAAAAGTTTTAGGATATCTAATAGTAAGGATTCCCTTACCGAGGTAAATTCTGCCAGAAGAAATGCCTGCTCCAGCCCCGCGTATATGGTAAAGGGCATGAGGAGCATCTGCTTCTTCCTAATAGTCTGTTTGATTGTAGAGAGTAGTAGTTCCTTCATGGTTCTCTGTTCTTCGGCCTCCTCAGCAACCTCTGGGGGAAGTTGGAGCTTGGGGCTGGTCTCCCTGTCCACAAATATGGCCGTTATCAAACAGCCAACCAGGGTGATGCCAACGTTAACTCCGACCAGGGTGGCAATCTGTAAGGTACCGATGTTATAATTGCTATTGTATGTCACAGATGAGGTGATAGGCATGAGTAGGGACATTGTTATGGTTTAAAATGACACAGTGTATACATTGATTGAAGTCTTATCATGGTGATGCCAACGTTAATCTTGTAAGGCATGGGTAATTTTATATTTTTTTTATGCTCTTTGGCCCCATTGGCTACCTCTGGGGGTAGTTGGAGCTTGGGGCTTGTCTCCCTGTCCACAAATATGGCCATTATCAAACAGCCAACCAAGGACCTTCTCCCTGGTTGGTTATAGATTTATCATACCCTGGCAATATCTTAAAGCTAAGACCAACAAGGGGAACTATTTTTTTGTGCTGGAACGACTTTCCTGTGTCATCCTGCAGAGTGGTAAAACTTTGTTATCACCCTGCCCTGAAATATTGCAGATAATATCTCACAGTGGACCTATATACAACTCGAAGGAGCAAATCTAAAAAAGAATTGAATCTAGAAGGCCCAAGGATACTTTTAAGAAGTAATAATAAAGTAAAATTAAAAAAGAAAAATCTACGTAGGTACAAGTTGTACCTTAAAAGCCCACTACCTAGATGTGTCAAGGTATGGGAAATGCTGAATGTGAACACTCAGAAAGCCACCATAAAGGTAAAATTTAAGAGTTTAATCAAGCAAATTTGTAGACCGACAAAATGATGAACACCTGCAATAAATTCAAACATGAATGGATCAGGGAGCATAATCACATACTAATTCTCATTTATTCATATCTCCTTATCTGATTATAACTAAACGTGCTGCTGGAAGAGCATGTACTTACATGAAGCTGTCAATATAATCATATTTAATAATAATAAAAAAAAGACCTCACCTGGGCAAAGGTGGGCCGCTCCACCTGTACAGCTGTCTGGTTGAGGGGAACCTCCACCAGGGGGCAGAAGGAGGCCCCACAGTACTGCAGCAGCTCCCTCTGGGCCTCCTCCTCATCTACCCCCACTGTGGAGTTACCCCCACCACCACCGAACCCCCCGAAGACTCCGGCTGACACCAAGTTGCCCCACACAGGCGCTGAAATGTAAAAGATCCAAAGATATTATAGCTACACTAAGATATGTAGCTCCCATCCGTAAGTAACAGATCCAAAGATATTATAGCTACACTAAGATACATAACTCCCATACTGGAGCAGCTCCCTCTGGGCCTCCTCCTCATCTACCCCCACTGTGGAGTTTCCCCCTCCACCACCGAACCCCCCGAAAGACTCTGGCCGACACCAGGTTACCCCACACAGGCGCTGAAAAGTAAGAAGGTTGGTTGGTCGGTTATTGTTTTTTTTGTAGGGAGTTTGAGGATGATGGTGATGATTTCCCTCTGGGCCTCCTCCTCATCTATACCTACTGTGGAGTTACCCCTACCACCACCGAACCCCTCGAAAACTCGCTTCATTAAGATAAGGTGAGTATTTGAAATGGTTTTAGTCGGGAGTTTGAGGATGATGGGGAGATTTCCCTCTGGGCCCCCTACTCATCTACCCCTACTGTGGAGTTACTCCCATCATTCCCGAACCCCCCGAAGACTCCTGCCAACACCAGGTTACCCCACACAGGTGCTGAAAAGTAATGATATTTGAAATGATATTTGTAGAGAGTTTGAGGATGATAGTGATGATTCTCCTCTGGGCCTCCTCCTCATCTACCCCCACTGTGGAGTTACCCCCACCACCACCGAACCCCCCCAAGACTCTGGCCGACACCGGGTTACCCCACACAGGTGCTGAAAAATAATGTGAATATTTGAAATGATTTCAGTAAGTTCAGTGAGTTTGAGGATGATGGTGATGATTTCCCTCTGGGCCTCCTCGTCATCTACCCCCACTGTGGAATTACCCCCACCACCACCGAACCCCCCGAAGACTCCAGCTGACACCAGGTTACCCCACACAGGTGCTGAAAAGTAATAAGGCAAATATTTGAATTAGTTTTAGTAGGAGGTTTGAGGATGATGGTGAGTATATCTCTCCTGGCCTCCTCCTCATCCACCCCCACCGTGGAGTTACCCCCACCACCGAACCCCCCGAAGACTCCGGCCGACACCAAGTTACCCCACACAGGTGCTGAAATTATAAGATTTTTTCTTTTGAACGTTTTTATTATCAACATCACATTACATATGTGGTTTCCAGTTGAGCAGTGATAGGTATGTTGTTTAATGATGATAATGAGATGAAAATATGTGAGTGAGTAGAGCATCATTTGGAAGTTGTTAAGAGGTCAGTTTGTTTTCGAATCCTAAGAAGGTTTTTTCTTCAATATGGTCTTAAATTTCACTTTTGTTGTCAACTTTTGAACATCTTCTGGGATTCTATCCCATAAGGATATACCACGTGATAAAGGGCTTTTTAGATACTTCTTGTATGTTCGAAAAGATTTTCTACCATATTTCATGGTTTAGATTTTAACAGAAATTTTATCAATTGAAAGATTTACAGCCAATCAAAATGCTGTATTTCAGAGCAAAATAGTGTTGGACATTATAGGTAAGGCTGACAGGCTTTAACATTGGTTTCTATGGGGAAAAGATGAATATTGTAAAGCTGCGATTTACCAATTATAGGAGCTTTTTGTCAACCATGTTGCTTTGGTTAATTTCGTACTATGCTGTCTTCATGTATAGGCACTATAGGCCTTGATAACCCTGTTGTCTTCATGGTAAACTTTAATCTTGGTGTAAACTGGGATGGGCTTATTGGTGAGCATTGAATAAAGTTCTTCCTTACCTGTGAGGAACATGGTGTAGAAGACCCCGAAGAACTTGGTGATAGCCTCCTCCTTGGGTACAGCTGTAAGGAGGGCGTACTTCTTGGCGAGAGACGTAACGTACGCCGAGTGGGCCGTCCACATTGGGGCCCAGGACAGACCCAGGAGGATGGACCCTGGGATGACTGTCTCCCACCGGGCAAACATGTTGGAAACCATCCACCCCACACCTAGAAAGGAATTGATATAAAGGGGTTAATTTACAATTTCATAACCAGGCAAGCACCGATGTAACAAGCACATTCTGCAACCGTACTGTGTTGGTTAGTCTGTAACCGGCCTAAATTTCATGTAAAGGTTACGTTATTTTAGGTAAAGTTGAGACTTGTTGAAAAAGAATCTTATAATAACATTAAATTTTAGTGAAGTTGAGACCTTACTAATAGCGCTGTTATAATGTGAAGGAACATTATAAGAATGTCACAATAATGTTACAGTGCAATGTCACAATGTTAGGTTCTAAAGATGTTTTTCGGTACCATCAAAATAACATAACAAGAACCAAAGCAGAACTAAACAGAACATTGCTGCAACGTTATGATAACATCATATTCTTGCTTGGATTCGCATAGGATACACTGTCTAGGCCACACCCTACAATAAAAGATTAAATAAAGGCGTTTATATTTTATACATAATTATAAGACACCAGGGGCTCTGATTCTTAGATACGGCTATCAAAAAGATGTATTTCTTGGTCAGTGATTACACACATGCAGAGTGGGGGGTCAACAGTGGGGCCCAGGACAGGGCAAGAAGGATAGAACCTGGGATGAGCATCTTCCTCTAGGTGAACATGTTGGACATCATGAACCCCACACCTACACAGAGAATTGATCGAACTGGGGCTTATAACTAATTCACAAATAACACCAGGAGCTAAGAATATGGGGTGACATCTTCTAGGGAAAACTAGGTAATTCTTGACAAATTTAAGGTGTTGTTAACAGTGCCCCCAAAACCCCTCAGACATTGTCTAATGGTTAGTGGCGCCAAACTGGGAGGGTGTGAACTTATTTTGTGCCAATTAATTTCCATGTTGGTATCTGTGACCGCAAGCAAGGCATAGAAAATATATACTAAATAGCAGGTGCCGCAAGCAGTGCTGCAAACACCCATATTCCACTTTGCAGCACCCTACAACAAGCAAGTGCCTCATATTGGAATAATTATAGCCTTTAGGGGTTTATGGTAGGTATGTTAAACATAATTTATAGCCATATACATGTAATTAATCTGTTTTGACTTTAATTTGTTCTTGACTTATTTTTGTAATGTGACTGTTAGAAGAAATAAATCTTAGACAGTATCAAACTAGTTCTCAGTTAACTATAATTTTGTTGTAAAATGGGATAACGGGCTCATTGGAGTATCTTAGAAAGGCGGTACCTACCCCCGAGCATGGAGATGGTGACGGTCCACTTGTACCCCAGGTACCTAATAGCCAGGTGTGGAACCACCAAACAGGACACCACCACGGTCCCAAAGTTGACGGACAGCCCGACAACGCCCAGGTTCCCCTCGTGTATGGTGCTCTGCAGGCTGGCCAGGGCCGAGATGGACGAAAACATCAGCATGAAAGACACCGACATCACCAGGATGTTCATCCAGATGCGCCGCACCAGCCCGTCGTTGTTCACCTTCAGTAGGTACCCAAGCAAGAATTTGACGTTATCGTAACGTTATTGGAACATTCTGTTTAGTTCTGTTTTGGTTCTTGTTACGTTATTTTGATGGTACTCAAAAATGTTTTTAGAACCTAACATTCTGACGGCGCACTGTGATGTTATTGTGACATTCTTTTAACGGCCGTCGTTGTTGACCTTCAGTGATAAATATCCATAATTTTGAAATCAAAAACTGCAAATGTTTAGATAGGGACAAAGTAAACATTTTAAGATAAAGAAAACATGGGCTCACTGTCAAAAATCAAATATCATTCCTGGAAATACCAAAAATTGACCCTAAAAACCCACAAAAATAGCCTATTCTTGTTAAAGAAATTAACAGTAATATATTTTTTGGGTAAATGATTGTAAATATTTTGAATTTATGATAATTAGATCATATTTTGTTATCATTTTAAAGAATTTGAGAAACGAAAAAGTACTAACACCATATAGCGCTGCAGTGAATACCCATATGAACCTTTCGTATGTATATTACATAAAAATTAGAAAATGCTCAAAAAACATTGAAGAACGTATTATCAGCCAAATATGGTGTCTAGTTTAATATGCTCTTTGAATTTTATCTCTATCTATATTGGTTCAAAAGTTACAGCCAGTTAAACATGGTGCTCTGGTTTTGCCATGTCAAAATAACATGTGAATTTAGAAGGCTCATTGTGCAGCTCGAGGGTAAATTACAAAGCAAAACTATATGTGATTTTGAAGGGAAAATAATGTAGATAAATATTCTCGCAGATTCATCAAATATTTTCTTGGTCTTATATCTTCATTTTATAAGTGAAAAACTAAATCATAGCTTTTACCTCAAAAACAGGGGACACTTTTTGATGGAAAAACTGGTGGAATGTAATACACCTACCTTCAAGTCTCCCTTGCCCTCCCCGTAGACCATGCTCAGGGTGCTGACCCGCCGGTCTCCTGAGTTGACCTTGACCTCCAGAGCGTCCTTGACCTTGGCGGCATCATTGACCTTGGCGTCGTCCTTGACCTTGGCCGCGTCCTTGACCTTGGCCTTGGAGGTCAAGGCCGACACGTCAATGGTGATCTCGTCGCTGCGGATCGAGACGTTGTCAAGGTCGTCGTCCACGCCCTTTATGGTGATGGCTGGAAGCACCTTGACGTCGTCGTCGGCCCCTTGGTCGGTGCTGGCGCGCCGGTCGCGTCTGTTTTGAGGGACCGACAGGAAGAGTTCGCCGTTGACACTGTCTCGTCGCAGGCCTGTGAGGGAGATGGCCGACCCACGACGGTCGGCGTCGCCCCGCGACATGAGCGACAGCTCCGACTCACGACGGGCCTTGCGGAACTTGATCATCTAAAGGACAGAAGGGGAGATACATTTCTTAGTTTTTTTGGTTTATTTAACTGTACTCACATGTATGTGATCTTCCATATAAGTATGATACTAATAGGAATACAATCAGTGTGAACAACTTGAAGATGAAGCATACAAAGTATAGATAACTAATACCAGACTACTTACCTATTGATGTCAATATTGTGACATAGTCAGTTAGATCGTCAGGGTATGTCCATAGCTAGGATAAGCATTTGAACATAGTCCTGTATAAGATCAAATGTATTATAGGTTCATGATTGCTTTTTTAAAGTCAAGTTTACTTTCCTTGTCCTGCATGAATGCATGCATAGTGTTAGTCACGTATAGTTGGCAATTTGGAAGTTTTTTCTTTTATTTCAATGCAATTCAAAATTGCATTTGAGATGAGGTTATTGTCATTTTTTTGCCGGTGTAAGATTTGGCAATGGAAGAGATTTATTCAAAGGGTTGTCTATGATGTATGCTTGCAAAGGTTTACACTAGAAAATGCTAAATTTCCAGAAAAAAGAATATTCAGACGATTCTATGACGTACACACAGAGAGAAAATTGTCTTTAGGATTGTACCTCAATAAGAAATGTCAAGGCAACGTGAAGTAGACATTATCACTACGTTATCACCGATATACAATGAGCACATCGATGCACATTAGGTATATCTCGGGGTTGGAGAAGTGTTGGCCAAAATATACGTATAAGCCATTCTTGTCTCCAAGAGTTGGTGTTTCTTAAATTTTATCAATTGACAGATTTGCAGGCTTGCCCCGAAATCTAAATACTGTATTTCAGGACAAAATAGGGTTGGACATTACAGGTTGGGCTGACAGGCTTTAACTTTTCTTATGGGAAAAAGGCCAATATAAAACTGCATTTTACAAATTTGAGGAGTGCTTTTCAACCAAATTGCTTTGATTCATTTTGCATTATGCAACTGTCTTTATGGAAGAAGCACGGAGGCAATTTTGAAAATATTACATGGTACAATTTGATATTGGTGAAAACTAGGATGGGCTTATTTATAGTCGGCGTTGCTCCATAAAATATAAAACTTATGTAAATTCATATACAGAAAAATCGAAAAGCGATTAAAATTGATACTCTATAGACGTTGTGCAAATGACGTCACATTTCGAACATTTATGTCCCATCTACTTAAAACAAATTCAATAATCACAGTCAACAATTCCAATGCTTTAGAATCATGGTTTCTAAAGTTATTTCCTAGCCATGATCACTATGTGGTGATCACCAATAAGTGATCACGTGACCACATCTGCAAAAGGTCTATACTCAATATCCTAAAACAATCTAAACAATCTAATCCATTTCTGAAACCAGTATTCTACGCATATCAAAATTAGTCAACCTAGTCACCATGCAACTCACTTTGGGACTCAGTGCTGCATAAATATAGATAGACATTAACATGAGATACGCTCTGAACTTGTTTAGCAGGCCTATAGGTGCTCAGTTCGTTTGTAATTTTAGATGGCATTGTATGTGTCAATGCAATTGTGCAATATGGTTATTATTTTATAAGTGAACATCTATCTAATCTTTGGTTGCACCTAGTGTTTTGTGGGTTGTTTAGATTTTGTATAGTTGCCAATGAAGATCTTAGCTTAAAACCACTGTAGATAGAAAGCCCCATACCCACTTGGCGATTTTGCTCAGAGCTGGCCAATTCACTGGTGCTAAAATCGGCTGACTCTACTAGAAGAGTCTGCCAATTTTAGCAGCAACTCATGTCAAACATGTATATTTCAACACGACATACTGTAGGTAATCTGAATTGGTGCTAAAATGGGCTGATTCTCAGAGAATAATCAGCCCTTTCTAGTCAGCTGATCTAGTCAAATTCGCCTAGTGGGTATGGGGCTTTAGCACTTTTAATCGAAACACGCCAATACAATGTGAATAAAAACTACAATAACAAAACCTACCTTTTGAGTTTACGTTTCAAAAACTCGTGTCCAAATATCCGGTGATCCTTCTCTCCAGTGGCTGCCAGTTAGGTATACCTACTTAGTCCGCTTATATACCTTTAGGTATACCTTGTTAGTCCTTGGTATCGTTATTAGTTATGGAACCACCGCTTTATATTCTCTTCTTATATACCTCCCAAGAACCAATAAATCCCACACTGTGATGGTTAGTGGGGGTAGCGTGGGCAGGGAGGTCCACCCACGGTCACCCATCCCTTTATATATACCATCCACAAAAAAATCCCACAAAAATATCATACATAATTAATTCATTAACTCATAATTAACTTCCATAAAAAAAATAGTGTTTTTAATCACACTTGAATCCTATCCATTTCCAATGCCTTTAAAATAAAATAGTTATCCTGGAAAAATTATGGCGTATTGCAACTATATATGATTTATCATGTAAAGTTTACTGTCTTTTTAATTTCGCGAGGATGCATAGTGTGCACAGTGTGTTACATGAGTTTTATGGCTGTGAGTTAAGTGTCCACTGACAAGCAGGGAGTGAGTGGACCGACTGAGGGATGATTGACAGCTGAGAATTGAGCCAGGGTTCCGGCATGACAGTACCCAGGCAAGCAGGGACGTAACAAACACATTCTGTAACCATACTTTTTTTTATTAGTCTGCAACCTATAGTAATGTTATTTTAAAAAAAGTTGAGACTTACTAAATAAGAATGTTATAACAATATTATATTTTAGTGAACTTGAGAACTTACTTTTAAAGAACGTTATAATAACATTGTTATGATTTGAAAGAATGTTCCAAGAATGTTAGAATAACGTCGCAGTGCGACGTCACAATTTTAGGTTCTAAAGACGTTTCTGGGTGCCATCAAAATAACGTAACAAGAACCGGGTTTCGACATGACAGTATTTAGAAAAATGATAGGCATCGTCTCATCTGTTGAAGATTTTCATCTTGGGCTCGATCTCTGCATTTTGTACACATTTTAAAAGGGAAAGGAAATTGTGAATGTATTTCAAGTAGTGCAGAAGCCCTCCAGGATTCGGTACAGTATTAAGCAGCTATTAAGTTTTAAGTTATAAGTCATAAGATATGAGTTTTACGTTATAAAAAGGGTTTCGCGACTGAAATAATCTGAATAAGAAAGTGATTAAGAGTCTAGACAAAAATTCAAAAAGTACTGTACACAAGAGGGAGACCAGATTGTATAATTTGATCTTGATAAAATTGTTTAAAAAAGGTAATAAAGAAGATCACAGTTAGATTGAAAAAGAAATCCTCACCAGCGTTTCCCATGGTCTGCCAGATGACAGAACAATATTTTGTATATGAGGTGAAAATAATTATGTGGTAATGTATCGGATAATATAATGATGACGAGCAATTTTCTTTTCTCAAAACGGAAAATTTATTTTCATGGATGTCGCCTGAGCTTGATTATGTTGTGAACAAAGATTGATAGCCTTTTCGTATTCAAGGGCTAAATATTACTGAGTGGCATTCATGATAAAGAACACCTTTTAATGATATGTACAAATATAAAACATGCATGTAACTAACTTAATGAGTCAAACCATTATAACAAATAAACTAGCTACCCACCGATTTTCTCGCCTGCCCACATATAGTTATTTATGGCCCTAATCTATATCTGTGACTAATATAGCCTTATCTGAGTGCCTGGCTATATGTGGAACGGTAACACTTCATTATACTCAACGATAGTACAAAGCAAAGATTAATGACTCTAATAAGTTTTGCCGTGATGTCCTCGATAGTGGTGCTGTCTATGAGAAATCATGCAAATCGTTATTACGCTCAATCACTTTCGCATTTTCGTGACGTCATCGCCGTTTGTTTACATTTTGAAAAAGATAAAAAAGACACACTGTTGTTTTATTTGTATCTGGTTACATGGACTCTTGCAGGGGGCACCATTTGCAATGATGTAACGAACAACACGTAGGGGATGGTCCGAGCCACATATCTTTGTGTAGCTATAATATTTTTGATATACTTCAGTCTCTAAATATAGCCACAGTCAGCTATCTTTGGCAGAGTTATCTCAGAAATTATAATGTAATACTAGGCACTCTTGTAAAAATAGATCACATAGTTTTGGTTGACCACAAATGTTTTCCCCTGACCTTGAAGGATTGGTGAATATCATATTATTATCAGGCCAGGAAGGCATTCCAGAACAAAATTGTGATAATCTTGTTTAGGGTATGATACGATACCAAAAAATGTAAATCACCAAGTGAACTTAAACTATATAGCATCCTTCCTTGGTCACATATATATTTTCATTTTACTCTTTATAGATGTGCTTTGACTCTTTATAATTATCGCAATATTTTCATGATATTGTTGTCCAATACTGTTAAAAAGGAAACATAACGATGCCCTTTGTTGCAGAAAATGTTTCTGTAAATATGTAATATTTTCTGTAAAGGTCATATTCCATACCATAAGATAGGGGACCATTTGAGGTTCTTTATTTTGCCATTGCAAGTAATTAATTTGCGTTTCAGATACCAACATGTTGGTATCCTCCAACATAACATTCCTTATATAAAATCATTTGCAGTGATACTTGCGTTGGGTATTCTAACCAAATGTCTTATGAATTGCTGTAAAACTAAAGGCCTCATTCCACTATGTAGTGTTTTGATAACGGTGGACATTTTAGTCACCTCCACTAATAAAACTGGACCCCACAAGGTGGAATATCGAATTTTCTTGCGGTGGTACTTGCGGCGGGTCAACGCAAGTACCCAAACAAATGGTTTTGAATATGTTTTCTATGATAATTGTGGTGGGGGATACCAACATGTTGGTATGTCAAATGCAAATTAGACAATAAGTGTGCAGGAGGTAATTTGGATTATTGCAAGCAAAAGAAGTCCCACTTGAAGTTGACACTTTCATCTCTACCCAGCCAAGTTGCTACTTAACAGAAATACTCTGCAACCATACTTTTTTTAGTCAGTCTTGTAACTCACTAGGATGGCACGTAACAACTATGTTATTGATGGTGAGGTTAAAACCTCACCAAATCATAACATTATCATAACATTATTTTTTGGTGAGGTTAGGACAAAACCAAAAGAGAATGTTATAAGAACATTCTGTTTAGGTTGAAGAACGCAACCAGAATGTTATAATAATGTCACAGCGCAATGTCACAGCAATACATTGCAGTAAGGTTATTAGGAGCAATCAAAATAACTTAACAAGAACTAATACAGAACCAAACGTCACATGCTTGGTTGGGTAAGTATCATAATCTTGTATGATCATAGTTCAGAAAATTTCATTGGGAGATCATATGCATGTAATGGTTAATAGGGAACTATATTCCAAGGTGACATATCCTGCCTAAAAAAATGAAGATAAGTTTTGGAATGATATTGTCTCTTTATGTGTGCATAGCATTCATCCACAAGGCTTTACATAAATCATAAATTAAATCATGATAGATACACATGATAAATATATATATATAAGTATTTAATATTATACAAACACACAAACACACATTTAGCCGATGCTATTTCTATCCACTGGGCTATCTATGGGTGACATTAGGTAAGTAGCCATATTGGAAGTACTCCACGAGAGATAGGAGTGCCAGAAATAGTCACCGGTAAATGTGTTAACCACATCGGTACTTCAGGTTAGAATCATTTAGGTGGTTATTACACTACACAACATGAACTGCGATATGACAATATTGTGACGTTGCACTGAGACATTATCACAACATTCTGGTTATGTTCTTCAACCTAAATGTTTTGGTTTTGTCCTAACCTCGCCATGCAGTTGATATCCGCCATGCAGTTGATATCAGCACTGACATGTTGCATGCCGAATGTAAAATTGACTATATGTGTAAAAGAGGTGAGCTCATGTTACTGCAACTCATGTTCAAGCGAAGCCAGAGTCCGATGTATATTGATACTCCTAAAAATGTCCGAACTCGTAGAGACATGAAAATTGTCTTTAAACTGAAGATTCCTAGAACTGAGACCTACAAACACTCGCCTTTATGGAGAGGAGCAATATTATGGGATCTATTACCTACAGAAATTCAAAAATCAGAGTCCTTAGATAGTTTCCGGAAAAGTGTCAAAATTTTATATCGTGGAGTCAATAAAACGCTTCTTGAGTTGAAATAACATGTTGCTATGGCTGTACTGAACGCGGGAAAGCCACTGATGTCGATTGCACAAATACCTATTTTGGGGTATTTGTATACCAGCCTGCTTATGTTTGTTATTGCAACTACTCTACAATTTAGCTGTTAAGTTATATTAGATTAAATGTCAATCATTCTATTTTATACTGCAATTATGTACATAAGTTATATTCCATATGGATATTTCAAGATTGTTCTACACCTACTTGGAAGAGCACATGTATGTGAAAGTGGTTAATTAATAATAATAAAAAAAAAAGAAGCTATAATATGCTGATTTAGGGAGGTTTCAACCTCACCATCAATAACAGAATTGTTTTGTGCAATTTCAGTAAGTAACAAACTGACTAAAAAAGTATGGTTGCAGAACGTTTCTGTTATGTCACAGGTTGGCTTGCAATTCGTTACTTTTTAAGCTTCTCCGTATGATCCTAAATTGTCACAGTTGCAGTATAACCATTTGCTCAGAAGAAAAACTGCCTGACCTCAAGTTTCTATTTCTAGGGGAACATAATTTTCTGTTCTAAAAGCCCTCAAATAGGGGTCATTTTCTGAACCCGAGCAGTGTTTATGAGTGACTTATCCAGAACCCCTACAAGAAATTACTCTTATTTAGAGATCTTAAATTACTTTGAGGCCTATGGGAGTTCAGAAGGACCCTGAAGGCTCTATTACACTACACAGCTTTGAGCTGCTTTATTGGCGCATTAAGTCTGTATTCCACAGTGTGTTCATGCACTTACGTTCATCGGTTTACTTGCATTCACAATTGCGTTTATACTTGTGTTCACAGAATGCAAGTATAAGCACGAGTATAAGGCTATAATCCATGATGAGTTCAGTGACACTTTTGATGATTCAAACAAGGAAACGCAAGTTTGCTTGCATTCAGACACCAACATGTTGACATATGGACGCAAGTAAACTTGCATTTCCTGATTCCTTGATTCCTGATTGACCTAAAGATCCTCAACAATCAGCTGTGATATGGCGGTGTCGCCGAGAAATAACACATATTTAGCTGGGTTTCCACCAAACGATTCAGGTTGAGAATAGGTGACGACTACAAATGACTGGAAAAAAATAGTTTTGGTCAGCCGTTTTGGTCGTTCATGACTGAATGTTATGTTGTTTTTCACCAAATGACAGGAATATAGATATTGGGACGACTCTGGGAAATTCTGTATGACTATTTCGAATGACTAGAGATAGAAAACATAGGGAACAATGACATTAATTGCCTTTAATTGCATTTGGAAGAAATTATTTGCTAAAGTCATCAGGAAATATTAAAAAGGTTAGATATCTGGTCGTTGGTGAATCGTTCACTTTTGTCTTGAGCAAATGTCGCTTGCAGTCTTTAACAAAAGTCTTAATCAACGATTTTGTGTTTCCACTGAATGATTTTCTGAATGACCATCAACAATTTCCTAATCTTTTCCAGTTGTAGGTTGTCTTGAGGAGAATGTTTTTGGGTGGAAACAGGCCTTTAGAGGTAAAATTCTTTGTTCCACGTATGAAAAATACTCCAAATTGCCAATTTGTAATAATTAAGTGACTCATATACTTGTGTGAAAGTGTCTGTAATATCACCATATTGTGCCAACATCACAGCTCAAGTCATGTAGTGTGACCGGGCCTTTAGAGGGGGTCATCTGCTTGTCATCCCAAGCAAGAATATGATGTTATTTAAAAATTCTGTTTAGTTCTGCTTTGGCTCTTGTTGCACTATTTTGATGCCAACTGTTACGTGAAACTTGGGCAGGTTACAGACTAACCAACGTAGTACGGTCACCGAATGTTCCTTTACATCACTGCTTGTACAGAGGTAGTGAAGAGATGATTCCACAAATTGCTGACATTGTCGGATCTTACAGGTGAAGGGTTGGGTTGAACCGAACTGGCCTGCAGCTATAGAAAAGGACTCTTTTGTATGAGAGGGCTAAAGCTGAAGGCACTATTACACTACAAGACATGAGCTGCAATGTAACGATGTCTTAGAGAAATCGCACATATTGGAGATATAATTCTTTGTTTCCTATATGTAAAATGCTCCAAATTAGGGAGGTTAAGCACACCTGACGCATCACATAACGTAAAAGTAATGTATCTTTTATCTTAGAACTTATTACTTGCTGCATAAATATTTCACAATTAATTTAAAGTATAATGCATATGTTGTCAAAGGATACGTATTCAATTATTACAGATTTGTGAAATTTGGAGTTGTATAGAATCAAGAAGTTTTGAGATACATTGACGTATCGAAATTCATTGGAGTTGCTTAACCTCCCTTCCCCGATCCACCCTTGACCGGTTGCCTTTTAAAGATTGTCTCAAGGCATTCATCAATAATAGGAAGCAATACCATCTGTAGACCATTTTTATTCATTATAGTATACAGTCGACAAGAGCTGATATCACATACATATCTATCTCCAACTCCTTCTCTTTATATATACATATATATATATACATATTCACAGACGTTAAGGTATGTATATCACAAAGGCATTTCCCATGTTCCTCTTCTACAACTATAGGCCAGAGTAGGCAAACAATCTGGCAAGGCTGGAAAGTTGAGAGTGCCTTAATTAAATATTACTAACGTTTCTATAACCATGCAACTATAAAACAAAATAAACAACTTGTTCTAGACATACATAATAGAGACATTTCCCCTCATGCTGGGGCACTCACGAATTTGTCATTTGTAAAGGATAGACATTGATTTGTTCTGAACGTAAGACCTTAAACAAGTTCTATAGTTGGTAGTTCTTGTATTAAATGGCATTCTTAAAGGGAGTCAAAACCAATAAATTCAACCACATTTTCCAATTTCAAATAATCATTGCCTATTTCTGGCCCCTGTTCAATCCAAACCATGATATATGTTAGAAAATCAACAGAAACATGTTTTCCTTGCTTTACCACTGACCTTAATTAGACTCATTTAACATAATTATTTTTATACTTAAAGTTTTGAAAATATCAATAATATTGGTTTTGGCTCCCTTTTAAAGGTCCATAGTTCATTAAGTTCATTGAAGGGATTCCAACTTTGGTCAATATTCAAAATATTGTCAATACTCCATCCAAATGTGTTATCATACATCATATCAACATTGTCCATGAAGTCTTCCTGAAGATTTTATTAGTGATCTTGTAATGGAAATGGATAGGCCTATAGTCACCACCGTAGTCCCAATATTGTCTTTCTCAACAGGGATCTCTCTACTCTAATAAAAGAGCAAATGTGTCAAATATTAGGTTAATTGAAGGAGAGATGAAGTACAAAATCGTTTCATAGATTTTAAACTGTTCATAAATGATTTTCTGTCGGAAGTTCTTCCTTTTATTCCTGGACCAAACAGTTTTCTTTTTTCAGCAGCATGATATGTTCCTCATAACATGAAATATGATTTGCACGGTCAGTGAAAATGCAAAAGAGACAAAACTATAACAAATCCTCTTTAATAGAAGTCAACCTTAGTGTATATATGTCCAGCAGTGTAATGTTCTATCACCATCACCTATACATCTTTTTCATTAAGGTCACGCCCCCTGGTGTGTTAGATTTGAAACACTCTTTTAGGGCTTTGCCATAGTTAAGGTATAGGAAGTGAACTGACTTACTTACCAAAAGCCCCAAAAGTGGACAGACTGGTGGACTGTGCAGGTTCGTGGGAAAGGTGTATAATTTAACTATTTCAATTTGAACATTTCGAAGTGTATCATTTTTAACTTGTCAATATTTTGATAAGTCGATTGCATTTCAGTTGACTTTTGATTTGTTATTTTAGTCTTGCAGGCAAGGTGGCAAGTCCATTTCTGTCTCTGAATAGAGAACACGTAATTAAAAAACTATTTGCAGGTTCACATGTTTGCACAAACATAATGAGGAATCGCTCAGAATACTATGAAGACTTATGAAGTGTACATATTCATCACATGAATAGGCTTAGCCCTAGTCAGTTTGAATTCCTATGTATCATGATGATCTCACCATCCATACAATTCCTTGGGTTTCCATTTTTCCTCATTGTTAAGGCTGTATTTCATTACCCAATTTTAAAAGAGAGGATTGAAGACAAACTATAGCAATGTTATCTATCATTAGAGGATATTTTGAATTCCGTTTCAAATGGTATGTAGCATGAATACAGTTCATATTGTTTTCCTAACTGATATAACCAAGTTCCTGGTAGTGAAAATTGCCTAGTGGAATACAGACTTTAAGGCCGTATTCCACATACCGAAAGTGTGGGCTGCCAATATTGACTCTCAACATGGTAACGTTCTATACCGGCAAAAATTGGCAGCCAAAAGTGCAATATCGGCTGCTTAAAGTGCAAAACTGGCCGCCGAAAGTGCAGTATCGGCAACCAATCCAAAATTGGCAGGAAAAACTTATTTTATATTGGCACTGCCAAAAGTAGATTTTCGGTATGTGGAATACAGCCTTTAAACCCCATATCCACTAGGACGTTTTTACACAATCGGCCGACAGATTGGTGCTAAAATTGGCTGATTCTAGGGGTAGAATTGGCCAATTTTTGCACCGACTCAGATCACCAATCATTATGCAATATCAAAATGTACATATTTGATATGAGTTAGTGTAAAAATCGTCTGACTCTGCTGGAAGATTTGGCCGTTTTTAGTGCTGATGAGTCTGCGAATATTGGTCAACGTCGCCTAGTGGGTATGGGGCTTTAGGCTGGTGAAGGTGACAGATTCAGAATCAAACTACATCCAATATAATATAACTAATTAACTAATTACCTAACTAATTACTATACATCAAAGTGTTTTCGTCTTGCACTGATCCCCTCTGGCGCGGGGGGCGTCACCGTTCCGTTTCGTCGCGCCGGTCCGCGATCCTCATTTTCCAACTTCCTCCCATGGTCCTCCTCTGACGTCATCAGCGACGTGGCCCTCTGGTGGACAACGGGCGTACTACAAACACTCGACAATGGCGTATTATCCTCCGTCACCTCCAAAACCGGCGCAAAAGTACTCAACCGCCTTCGAATAACCCTCTCGGGATTATCCACGCTTCCCAGAAACACTTGCGACTTCCGCCGCATCACTTCCGCCGCCTCGCGCACTGCGCGCTGCGGCAAATAAACACTCGACTTCCGGCGGATCATTTGAGCTATACCACCAAAGGGGGCGCCCTCGGCTTCTTCCGGTGGCTCCTCCGCCGACTCCCCCTTTTGTGCTAGTGCAGTTTCTCGGTCTGATGAGGCTTTACTGTAAAGTCCCTCAACCACGAAGTAGCCACATAGGCCTGTTATGAGGCAGCCCAGAAGAACATGGATTTTACGGTAGACACACAGGAAGGGGCTGTAGGAGAGGGACATGATGAACCCCACTGATTCCCACATCCGGTAGTTGGAGAAGGCCGCCTCTGATTGGTCGCTGAACAGTACTCCGTAGAAAGCTGGGGGGATGAGATGATAAAACAAAAGAGAATGTGTAAGTAATGCTCATATGGGATCATATGGTGGGATAGGGGTTTAAAAAAACAGCAAGCCTGCGGTAGCGGATCGGTTGGTTTGTCCCCTTAGGTATTTCATTCTTTTAAGTCCCATAGCTATCAACAATTATAGATAGACTACCCCATAAACATACTTAGGTATCTCTATGACTACCCAAAAGATCTGACATAAGGTAGACTAAGCCTAATTGCAGAGAGTTTTACCATTTGCTTACCGTTAATCTGTGATTGCCAAATGGCGTCCCCGATGCCCCAAATGGCCGGCATGACGATGAACATAATAAGACTGTCGGGGTAGGGCGTCCACCGCATGAAGACTACCATACAACCAATATGAGCCCCCGCACCTGGAAATACAGTACGGTATACACTTATTTACAGGTTGTTATGAACATGATAAGACTGTCAGGATACGGCGTCCACCGCATGAAGACTACCATACAGCCAATATGAGCCCCCGCACCTGAAAGTACAGTAGGGGTATACACTTATTTACAGGTCGTTATGAACATGATGAGACTTTCAGAGTAGGGCGTCCACCGCATGAAGACTACCATACAGCCAATATGAGCCCCCGCACCTGGAAATACAAAAGGGGTATACACTTATTTACAGGTCATTATGAACATGATAAGACTGTCAGGGTAGGGCGTCCACCGCATGAAGACTACCATACAGCCAATATGAGCCCCCGCACCTGGAAATACAAAAGGGGTATACACTTATTTACAGGTCATTATGAACATGATAAGACTGTCGGGGTAGGGCGTCCACCGCATGAAGACTACCATACAACCAATATGAGCCCCCGCACCTGGAAATAGAAAAGAGGAAAAATGAATAGATGATGATGATCCCCCTTTTACAATATTTCTGGAGCCGCCCCTTATATCGAACTCAAATATTCATAATAGTTGACCAATACTTGGTTAACAACTTTAATTCCGATCAATCAAACATCCTGGTAAAAATGGCCTCACGGATATGTGGTTACCATGCATTACTCACATTTTAGGGAGCTGGAAGGGGTGTAGCTTTATTCAGGGGCGGATACAGGATTTCAAAAAGGGATCCACACACACACATATATATAGACTAAGACTAAAATGGCGTGCATTCAACATTTTTTCCCTTTGGCAAGTTAAAGTCTCCACCAAAGTGGGAGGGGGTCAGGATCCCCTGAACCCCCCCCCCCCCCCCCCCCCAACCATTGGCCCCTGTTATTCAGTCTGGATCTATAGAGAAGGTGGTTTGGTGAGTAGTGGACTAGCAGGAAATAGCATCCTTTGTGGTGGGAAGTATGTAAATTACATTTCAGCATGACAGGTCAATCTACTTGAGGGAGGAAATTGTGGGGATTACTTCATTGGATGCTAACCCAGGCTCAAACCGATATACTCTACACCCAACGATGTAGTCATTAGAAACATAATTATATAGGCCTTTAGTATCTCAGTATTTCAGCATAAAATTGGCATTAAGATGAGCTCTAAAAACTTACAAAAGGTTCATTGAGAAGTGATATGACACAATTCTCACAATCTGTGGGAGCCCTGCAATGGGTAAAAACTGAAAATAGACCAAAATAATTACGTCAAGGCCAATAAACAAGATAAGTCCTGCAGTGACTGGCACCTGAACCAGCCCATCTCACGACAGAGGGCACCACTTTTGTTGTCTGATTGGGAGTTGAAGGTGGCAGGAGTCCTGTGTCTCTATGGAGGTAGTGTGGGGACGCAGAGCATAGATTGAACAGAGAGCGCACTCTGTGCCAACATGGGCCAACCCCAGACAAGAATGTAACGCTATTATAACATTGTAGTAACATTCATTTTGGTGGTTCAGGTTTGGTTCTTGTTATATTAATTGATGGCACCCATTCATGTCTTTAGAACCTAACATCGCAATGTTGAGCTGTGACATTATCATAACATTCTGGTTACATAATTACCCTACTACTTCTAAAACGTTGTCCTTTCACATGTTGCAGTCTACACAATGAACTTACTTCTGGTCATACCAAGAACCAGTGAAATAGGCCATCATCAACCAGTCCATTTGGTTGCTTTTTAAAGGACCTGTGGGTACCAGCAAATTGGGTCATGACCCCATTATTTAGTTCAGCTCTCATCCCCTATGTGGCTTCATGGTGTAAGGGTTAGTAAGCCTGCCACCTAACCCCTATGTTGTGGGTTCGAATCCTGAATGGATATTTTTCTGCCTGGCGAAGCCACTTGTTTCACATAAAAGTAATGTTATGATAACATTCTGTTTCTGGTAAGGTCTCAACTTCACTAGAATATTACATTATTAACACTCTGCCCTTGCGAGTCTCGACCTAACATAAAGTAATGTAGCTGTTACATGAAAATTGGGCAGGTCACCGACCGATTTAAAAAGTATGGTCACAGACCGTGCTCCTTACATCACTGCTTGCCTGGAAGTATACAATACAGTTGAAATACATGAAAGCCTGTAGTTTACGTCCTGATGTTGAAGCAGGCGATTTTGTATTTGTTTGATTTTCTCTGAGAAATGGCATATGAAATCATACATTCTATAGACCTTTTTCACTAGGGTGTGGTGCCCCCTGGTGAAGTAAATAGAACCAATGGTTTTGGTCATTTCCCATAGTTAACCTATATGAAGTGAAGCATATAGGTTAACTATGGGAAATGACCTAAATCGTCGGTTCCATGTACTTCGCCAAAGGGCGCAGCACTCTTAGTGAAAAAGGTCTATATACCATTTGAAACAGAGATCTCTGTCCGCTCTACACTCTATAATCTGTGGGCATAGCCCTTTAGGGCTCTGTGAAGGTGGTGGGGAGGGGCCTCAGGTGTTGATTGGGTCACTGACACACAGAGGTGGGGCTGATGGCTCTGTGAAGGTGGTGGGGAGGGGCCTCAGGTCTTGACTGGGTCACAGACACACAGAGGTGGGGCTGGTGGCTCTGTGAAGGTGGTGGGGAGGGGCCTCAGGTCTTGACTGGGTCACAGACACACAGAGGTGGGGCTGAGTGACTCTAACATGGACATGATGGTGGATGAGCAGCTCACAGATACATAACAGGCTCTATCTATGGGGCTCTAGATAGCATCCCAGCCAAGATGTGACCTAACAGAAACGTTCTGCAACTATACTTTTTTAGTCAGTCTGGTACTTACTAAGATGACACGTAACATTACGTTATCTATGGTTATGTCGAACCCCCCCCCCCAATCAGAGTATTATTAAAACATTATTTATTGGTGAGGTTAGGACGAAACCAAAACAGAACGTTATAAAAACATTCTGTTTATGTTGAATAACATAACCAGAACGTTATAATAATGTCGCAGTGCAACCTCACAGCAGTAGGTTGCAGCAATGTTATCGGAAGCCATCAAAATAATGTAACAAGAACCAATACAGAACCAAACAGAATGTTGCTGCAACATTATGATAACGTCACATGCTTGGCTTGGGTGGGGGCCCTATTTAAAAATTTAATTCTTTTTGTTAAACAGTCCTGTCGCATGTCCTTGTTGCTCATATATTGCCACGTCTATGAAAATACCTCTAAGTGTCTAACTTTAGCCATTGGTACAGTATAAGTCATGCTAACTAACTATAACCTTACTTGAATTCCATAATACGCATGTCATAATACTTATGAACAGACCTTTTAGGATGTTCAAGAACACCCAAATGCAACGAGGCGACAGCCAGACATTTGCATTGCTGCCAACTGTCCTGATTTGTTAAGGACAGTCCTGATTTTTAGCTTCTGTCCTAACCGTCCTGATTGGATAATAAATAGAGTTGATCATAATAGAGTTGAACCTAATATAGGCCTCTTTTTCATTTGTTACAAGAATATCTCGCCCATTTTTTTTTATACTGAAACGTTTTCAGTCACCCTTATGTACCAGGTTTTAGCTCCTGCTGCAAAATAACTTAATGCAAAAATGGAAACGAGTATAACAAAATCCGGACTTTTACATCACCTGTACCGAGTATGTTTATTTTGAATAAAAGTGTAAATAAAAAGTAAATAATCTCTAGTAAACAAACAAATAAATAAATAAATAAATGAGTAGATAGTCTCTACTTGAAGTGAAACTGTCTTGATGTTTAAGCAAATGCCCTGATTTTTAAGGTAATTTTGGACCTTAATTTGTCCTGGTCAGCACTGATGAAATGTTGGCAGGCCTGAGTTTCCCAGACGTCCAGTTAAAAGTCCAGTCAAAATGTTGTCTGCCCAGAATTCATACCGTGCCGCCAAAATAAGTCTAAAGGCTATGTTCCATTGCCCGATTTTGATCACTGGATATTTGGAAATTCATTACCTTCGACAACCAATATGAAAAAAGACTATAAGCATCCTACACATATCATTTGAAAGAGAATTAAAAAAAACCCACACTTTTAATGGTATAACATGAAATGTGCATGATTAACAATATTCCCACTGCCGATTTTTGAAATCGGGAGTAAAATCTGTGAGTGTAAAGGCCATATTCAATTCTCCCTACCACGGATAGCTCATTTATAGTATTTTAAGCACCTGCAGGCTAATTCTGACCAATTCTGTCGACAAATCCCTTTGAAAAACTATAGAAAATTAATGAATAATTGTCATATTTTCACCCATAATAAATGAATTTTCAAACAACTTTGAAAATATATAATGTATATGGATACAAATTTAAGAAATAATGGTCATTAGGTTTTCTTCATCTCATGCTAGAAATAGTGACATAATTAATGAAAATTGATTTGTCGACATATTACCCAGCATGCACCCTGATAAGGGCTAACCTGCAGGTAAAAGTGGAGAAATTGGCTATCCGTGGTAGGGTGAAATTGCCAGATCGGGAGCAGTCAGGGCCAAACATAGGGAGCACATCCATTTCATGTATGAAAGATCAGGAGCAGTGCTCCCGATAGTTACCAACATGTTGGTAAGTTTTTATATGAATTCTCCCAATCTTTTGCTCCCGATCTTTAGCATGCCAAAAATCGGGAGCTTTTTAAGGTATATTCCACCTCAAGATGTAAGGGAGCACTCCAAAAATCAAGACCGTCTGCCGATGTTTAGATTTTGTGCCCAACATCAGCAGAATTTCCTCAGATATTGTGCCAAACATCGTATAATTGAATACGGCCGTAATACAGTCTTTACGAGACCTACCCGAAAGACCCCACGTGACCTGCCCTTCAGCGAAAGTAGCCACCAGAACCCTACACTCTCCAAGCAGGGCGATCTCCCAGCGGAGACTACACGTGTAAGCAACCTATGTTTGGAGAGTGTCTCAAGCCTTGCGGACAGGACGGAGCCTGACCTTCACCTCTGACCCCGTCTGTTGTGACCTTGACCTTGCCACAGGGCCGCCCCCTGGGTGACGGGTAAGCTAACTACAGCTTGGTTGCGCTGTTGACAAGGAGGGACTCTAGACTGGGGGATCCCAAAGTTGAATTTTTTATTTTCGTTTTAAATGGTTTATTGATCTTCTTCTGTGGCGGACCCAGAGGGGGGCGCGGGGGCATGTGCCCCTCCTCTTTTTTTCTCGGAAAATTTTGCGTTTTTCAAAATCCTGGATCCGCCAGTGGTCTTCATGTTTACACATGATCTTCCAGACTTGTTTGTATAATTCTACGAGTAACATAATATAAACAGTACAGTATGACATAAAAATTATGCTATGATTATGAAAATGATGAGCACGCTCTAAATGATTATTCTCATTCAAAATTCATATCACATTCAAGGTTACATCCGAGTTGTCAAACAGATTCTTTTAAACATGTCCTTAAATTTATCTTTTGTTGTTGCCTTTTGGACATCTTCGGCAAGCATGTCCCATACATTGATTCACTCTGCCACTTCGACGCTCACTTTCCGGCAAATCATCTCTGCACTGTGGCTGCCACTGGGTCCGGCCCCGGTGAGTCCGACACAACCAGCAAAAACTGCAGGACTATTTTTAGCCCGCAGGTCGTAGTGATCTTATAATGCCGGTATATAGTTAATGCCCTGCATAGCAGAGTCAGTTCTAATTGACTATCTTTCTGGCACGGAGGCTAATTCATCGCAGAGTGGTCGAATTTATAAAATATAGATATTCAGATCTAAAATCCCAAAAATTTTCAGCTTGGGAAAATTATTAGAAATGGGTGAAAATCGATGGTGAATTTCGCATATAACAGGGAGACTTTGCCAAACCCCAGCTGTTTTAAAGAGCGATATCCCGCCTTCCGTTATGCAACAGGGCACAGGTCACACATCAAATTTAAGAAACAGCCGTGTCACGCTGTCAATTTTAGTGGTTCACCCCCATAAAAGGGGAGGGGGTAAGGAGCAGGGAAGGGCTGTGGTAACTATGGTAACGGACGAGGAGGAAATGACCAGTTTTGCAAAATGTCCTTCTAGCATCTTTCGTGTCGCCATGACAACTTCCTGGCCCTTAGCGAAAGGTCAAGAGGTGGTCATGACAGAAGGGGGACGATTAGTCTCCACTTACAGCCTCTGCAGGGTTATGACTGGGTATTAGGTGGGTCTACCATGTCTAAATGGGAGCTTCCCTAGCTAAAATACATGAAAATGTTTCCACAAAATGCCAATTTAAGCTACCCCAGCTAAAATACATGAAATGTGGCCACGAAACTCCAATTTAGGATATTGTAACTATTTTGTTGATGGCTTATAACATGTTCGTGAATCCTTTCTAGAAATATTTTAATCTGATAAAAAATATACTTGTCTATAAGTCTAATAGTTGTCATCTTTATCATCACTATGTAATTCCCTCACAATTTATTACAATCAATATAAAGAAAACTAACCATGAGAAGAAAAGTTCTAGACCTGAAAACAAAAAGAAATATTAAAAAGGAAAAAATCTAATGTTAAGGTATTGTTTATATTCGTGAGCTTGTTACTAACTATACATACAGTATTTTACTGTTGGTATACCTTGGAGAGATAAAAATGTAGGGGCCTCCTACAACTCCTTTAAGGAATATATGAATGCCATAATATCTTGACCACTAGGCAAATGCATTCAGGCAACCACTTTAAGTGATTAAAGGTTATATTCCACTATATGTTCAGTGGGACATGCGTTTTCTCTATTTAGGAAATGCAAGTAACTTGCATTTCAGATACCAACATATTGGTGGTATCTGACTACTTGTGTTCCTCAAATGCAAGCAAGGAATGCAAGCAAACTCTATATTCCACTATGCATCCTCGAAACTGCTTGCATTTCCTTGCATTTCCTTGTGTTCCACTTGCATTCATGCCAACTGACGCAAGTGAAATGCTTAATGTAAGTGAAATGACACATAGTAGAATATGGCCTTAAATGTTCCACTTTGTAAACAATACAGTAATGACAAGCTTCAACAACCCAACAAAGGTCAGGGGGTCAACAAATTAATTTGCTTAACCAAAGGTAAACACCCCATGTGATGCCTGCCAATTGGCCAGTTTACCCTTGTTGAACATTCAAGTCTTGAATCATAAACCATTCTCCAGGCCTACTGCTGAGCCATAAAGTACACTTAACCAGGACCAGTTTGCTCCCAGTTGCCCGGGTAACGTGGTCAGTAGTTGAGGAGGGCGTGTTGAGACTGACCACTGGTCAGTGGTAATCAAGTTATGAAGGGGCCTTCCATTAAGTGTGTAAGCACATTTGAAAAAATCACAGAATCCCCCACCTCCACTTGGGCTAAAGTATGCATTGGATTTGTACTAGAACGTACGCACATTTTCAAACATTTCCTCCCCCCTTCCCCCTTCCCCTGTAAGTACATACCCAGGCGAGCAGCGACGTAACAAGCACGTTCTGTGACCATACTATTTTGGTTAGTCTGTAACCTGCCCAATTTTCATGTAACAGATAACATTATATTTTAGTGAAGTTGAAACCTTACTAATAAAGAATGTTATGATAACATTATCATGACATAAAAGAACAAGAAAGTCACATAAATCAGCTTATCATTAGTAGGATTCCTCCAAGGAATAACCTTAATTTTTTGGCAATTCAGATCAAATGTGTATATTTTAAGATCACATACTAATAAGGAATCACTCAAAAACACGATAGGTTAGCTATTGTAATCGGGTCATAAAAGTCTCATACCCACTGGACTGAACCGGCATATAAAACACACCATTATCAATAGAATATCTACTAGTAATCAGCTGATTTTGCATCAATTCAGGTCAGACTTGTACATTTATTTACCTTGTATTGGCGGGCTATCGCTAACAAAAAAAGAAGAGATCTCATCAGGGCCACAGATCACCCTAGTTGGAATAGGGCTAAAATGGCCTCCTGCCATTGGTTGGTTGGTTATTGAGGTTTAACACTGTAGCAACATCTAAGGTCTCATCACAGTGAGAACAAGGTTTGACAATTCTTTGACGATCGCATTTTATGGAATGAAAACCATCTATGAGAAGATAGAGGCCATACCCCTACACATTTACCAATGCAGGTGATCTTCAACGTGCCTGTTCCCTTAAATATGGCCCTAAACAAAAAAGCTGGTGGCCCAGGGGCCTTTGATAACATAGTCATTGCAACTGGGAGATATGCAGAGTTGGGTAGCAGCCGGCCCATCCAAGCCCAGGATTGAACCCTGGCCATCCGCACAACAGGAAGAATGTTAACCACTTCACCACCCTGCCTGATGTCAATCTATTCCAACAAACAAACAAAACATGGACGATCGCTAAAATAAAAACACGACCGCAGGGTGGCAGATCACCCTAGTGGGAATAGGGCTTAAAGGAGAACCGCAAAGGCACTTTAAATTTGCATATTATGCTGAATACGTATTTCTTTACATATATGTGCAAAAAACAGTTTTAATATTATCATAGATATAGGAGATATTGATATTTACAAATTGAGTTCCATAGTGGCTTCTATTGAGTCCAGGTGACGTCATCTAGGCTCTTTCGCACCTGTAGGACCAGCTGATAAGGCCCATGCTATGGCAGACTGCACACACAGACCCCTGTGACTGAGAGCCTAGATGATGTCACAGGCCTTTCTGATAAGAAGTGAGAGTGTATTCACACTCCAAACAAAAGCTGATTTAGCATATCATATTATTAATGTATGCTAATTTTAGTCTAATGCTGCTAATAATATGCATCAATTAAGAGGTTTGTACCATATTTGGCATTTTCGATTTCTCCTTTGCACTTCACCTTTAAGTGGCCTCCTCCCATTGGTCATGTCATGGAGAGAGGATCATTTGGATCACTTGTTTGTGCACCCATCCAGGAGAGCAGTCATGTATAGGGGCCTTCATCCAGCCCTAACCTGCTTAACTTACCCCAGGAGAGCAGTGGTGGGAATAAAAAAACCCAGCAAATAACAACATAAACATGAAAAGATCTTTCATTGATGCAGTAACCTGGGCAATTGATGGCAACTCAGAACTAAAGTCCCATACGCACTAGGACATTTTTTGCACAGTTGGCCAACAGATCTGTGCTAAAATCAGCCAATTCTGACCCTAGAATATGGCATTTTAGCACTGATTCAGATCAAACATTCACATTTGAATACACTATACTAACATACAATCGTAAGAAACAGCTGATTTTAGTGTCGATCCGTTGGCCAACTGTGTAAAAGTTGCTTAATGGGTATGTGGCTTTAGATCACGATTTCTGTGGTTGATTCACTGTATGATTAGGGGTATGAAAACATTGGATGTTCATGTTTGACACATCAGAGATTGATGATTCCAAGAAGGGTTTTAGCACTCTAGTATATTATATAGAGTGCATGCGCAAGTCTTAAAATTGATTAACAATTCTCAAATTAATTTCCCTAAATTTAAAGCCATATTGAGTTGCTTTATGTACCTTTGTTTCTTACCTACAGCTCACCTGCAGCTTATCTGTATCTGTTTGCTAATAGTATGACAATATAGTGATAATATAAATTCCTTCCTGGGTGCCTGTTAGCATGCAGGCTCTCATACGGTGTGTATAAATACATATAAATATTTTTTCATTTATTTCTGGCTGTTTTAATATATGACTGTTTTATGCACAGAACCTATACCACATATATGCTCTCTTTGACATTTTGTACATCTTAAAACCTCAAATATTTATCAAATAAAGGAAATACAAGATGTTAGCGAAGAAAACATGGCACATTTAGCCATTCTTTATTAAGTGTCATTTCCAGAACAGAAATGACTATTAATTTTATTTTAGTTTTACTCTCATACCCCATTTTAATCCATCTTTTCTTTACTTCTTTGCAGGAGGTGGTCCAGAGGGAGTCTATTGATTAGGAACTTCTATTTGAAAGTTTCAGACTAAATGTAGGGAGAATTTGGTATAATGGGCAATACCAATCTAGTTAGTCCATTTTTAGACGTCCCCTGTGGCTTCTACACTGGCTTCTGGGCTGGCTCCAGAACTATTCACAACCGATCGTTTAGATTAGCTTAGACTCTTTATATTTTACTGAAGGCTTATATTAAACTATGTGATGTTGTCCTTGAGATTTGCTACCAATGTTCTACTACTAGTGGAGATGTATAATCCCTGTTTATTGTAGACAAAATTGCTTGAAATTATGTATTAGCAATCAACAGTACCACACCTATTTTTTCACCTAATTTACAAAAATTTTGTCATGGAAATGTTACGTAAGTGTCACAACCTCTTTTGGGAAATTGACATTTTTCCATTTTTCTAATTATTAATGAACAATATCAGAATGTGCCACTACGTGATACCATTTGCAAGTCTACTTATTAGAGCAAGTGAGCTATCAATATGTAGAATACTGCCAATATCATAGAAATAGCCACGTGATTTTAATGTCATTCATTTCATCATGGCAAGGTAGAAACTATTAGTACGTGAAATGCCAGGTTTCTGCCTCTGTTCCACTTGGATAGAACCAATGCAGTCAAATGTCCCAACTGCTTTTAGAAAAATTTCTCAAACAAACTCAACCCACCTCCATTTCAAACTTTAACTTTCTTTGATCCAATCCTAGAATGAATACACTATTAACTCTTCATAATATGTACAGAACACCTAACCCATCAGAAAGTCAGAAAGTGCTGATAGCATACCCCTCCTCCCACTCTCCATATTAACCACCTGAGACTGTGTGTAGAGGGACAGTCAGGATTCTGTTAGTGTCAGGGTAGGTCTGAGATAAAAAGGACACCCTGATTTGATTAGAGCTGAGAGAAAGAGGGAGGTGCTGTGAGAAACGTGAGGCTGTTATGCTGATTGCTGATCCTGGTGACAGCACTTAACCCTTTTCGGATCCATCTAAAATATTAAAGTTACACTAAGATATGCAACTCTGATTATTGCCTCTGGGATTCTGTGTATGTCATAATGGTGGTGCCCTGTAGGAGAGTCCGTGCAACCAGTTAAAACGTTCTGTCTGTTTTGCCGTTTTCGTGACATCGTTGCCATTTGTTTACATTTTGAAAAAGCATAAAAAGAGACATACATTCTTTTGTTTTAAATGGTTTGCATGGAATCTCATACGGGGTGCCACTATCAACGACGTTCACACATGAGCCCTGTGATTAACATAATCAGTTACAAAAATATGGCCCCTGTTGCGTTAAAGCATCAGGCGTGAAATAATTTTCACTTAAGTTAAAACCTGGATAACACAATTATTGCCATTTTTCTGGCTATAAATTTTTCACCAAAGGCTTACATTATCTGTCTCTTTTCTTCCCTTGAAGGAGTTTCAAACTCATGTACAGTTTCCGTAAGCTCACATAAAAGCTTCGTAGCTACGGAGCTTTTTATAAAACACCCCAAGATGCTGTGGCATTCAGAAAGGGTTAACCGCGGGACATTGGTAGGGCATCCAGAGGTACTCCGGGTAGATTAGATCGCGTTACTTTTCTATGTAACACATCAGGATTCATTGCCGCTGTTACATCTGACACTGGTATGTTTGCAAATTTCATCATCAAGCAGATGTTTCTGGTCTGATTACTTTGGTGGTAGCTAAAAGGATTCTGAGTGGGAAGAGTTAGAGGTCAGAAATGTTATTATGCCATCTCAGCCATCTCAACCTCAGCAGAACCTGTGGCAGCTATATTACATTGTGCAAAAAGTATTCTTGTAATTTGTTCCCTGTGTATCAAAGTGACTTTCTCATCTGTCAGGACATTGTTTTTTCTATATTGTAACTCCCGTACAAACGCGCCAAATTCGTAATGTGACCAATGACATTGCAGGATTACGTTCTAACGTCACAAAACACATTGCTGGTTGTCGCGTCATTAGGCTTACGTCAGCATATGCATATGTAACCCTAACAATGCACGGATGAGACAGCCGCTTTAATGCAATTGGCAAGTCAAAATTTTGGGCAAGGCCAATCAAATTGAACACTATATTCGTGAGGGTTTCTTGGAAGTATCTACCAATAGATAGATTACCAATATTTATTGGGGGCACACTTTGACATTATTTTGATGGCAATTTCATTCCAAAATTGTCACAATAAGTTTGTGAAAATGATACTGATGGTGATAGCAAAGCATGTAAATGTCACAAATGAGCAGCTTGGTATGAGGAATACTACATTAGGATTATAATGATGGAATATGTCTTTACATTCAGTGTATACATGCAGCATGTGAGGCCCCCCCCCCCAAAAAAAAAAAAAAAAAAAAAAAATGTTGTGTTCAGGTAACCCTAACTACCCTTAATTCTTTTGCCCTATCCTAACTTTTTTTTATATATATAGAAAATTTGTAATTATTTGTTTTCAAAATCCAAAAGAATTGACATAAAAATGCATGGAAACCGTAAAACAACAGAGACGCTCAGGGTATGTATTTTGGATGCTAAAAATGTTTTTAGGGGATATTTGGAATATTTTTTATTTTCAACACTGGCTTTGGTAAGTTGAAAAAAAAAACAACCTTCCTACCCTATTTTTTTCGACCTATGTTACCTGAACACGAGTATTTTTTGGGGGCCTTATCAACAATTCTGTATGCAAGTAAAGATATATAACTTGGACTACCACCTACATATTTTTTGTGAAATCACCTACAGTGGCACCCTCTACGAGAGTCCATGCAAACCATTTCATCCTGTTATGTTTTGCTGTTTTTGTGATGTCATCGGCTGTTTGTTTACATTTCAAAAAAGATTGATAGAGATGGCCTGTTGTTTTATTTGTATCTGGTTGCATGGACTCTCATAGGGGGCGACACTATCAACGACGTTCACGGTGAAAAACCACGACTCATTCATCTTTGTGAAGCTATACTATTTTTGATGTTATTAAGTGAATTCAGGTACGCAAAACTAGATCTTGTTTATACATGCCAACTGGTATTGCAACAGATCATAAATATAAAGTTTTAAAAAGAACACATTCTTAGCTGGATGTCAAAACTTTACAACTAAACACTAAATATTATCAAAACAGTCCGACCTTGTGGGGTTACAAATTGGATAACAAATTGCCTAGAATTTACCCTGACATCTCCGAACTATAAATCAGATACTACTTGATACAGAAACTAGGAAAAAGAGACAGATGATGTGAGCCTCATGTGAAAAATTATACGCGGCCGACAAATTTATGATGCCAATCAGAACCCAACACTGCTTGCTATCATCTCTTGGCATGAATCAAGGTTTTTGCTGTCAATTATGTAGGACCTATGATAGGTGCAATAAGGAGAAAGTTTCATCTTAATCCCACCCACAGTCAGACACCTAACAATCCACAGTAACAATTCAAAATCAAGAATAGGGTAATTGATGATAATAGATAAACCCATTTATTTGATTGAACGTTCCTGTGATTAAACTCTTTTTCCATATCTCAGGGAGGCAGCTCCATAATGAGGGCATTGGGTCCCAGAGCTAGAAATAGGCACATCCCTTGATATGACACTGGTAGTTAATTAATTCCTTTACTCTCGATTAGATCCACTGATATAGTTACCTCAAAATGTTCTCAAGACCTTTTGTATTTGTAATCAACAATAAGTCTATTATACATCAGCATTACTTCTTGCTAGGAACTTCATCATACATTGTTGAATTTCTTGTAAGAGAAGTAGCAAACCTGTTTCTATGACGTCACAACTCCCAAATTATTTTAGAATATTTACAATTCTAAAGCATCTATGATGTCGATTTTTGTCAATTTTATCAAAAGAAAATGCACGCACCTTTCCAACAAACCTGTGCAGTCACCAAGTCTGCCAGGTTTTGGGACTTTTGGTTACTAGGTCACTTCACTCTATATATGGCTTAACTATAGCAGAACTCCCCCAAAATTTTAAAACACCAGAGTGGTGCCACTTTATTGAAAAAGATGTATTCCCTAGACCAACCCAGCCAAGGAAGAAACATTATTATAACGTTGCAGTAACATTCTGGTTGGTATGTATTTGGTTCTTGTTACATTCTTATGATGACTCCCAATTACCTCACTGCAACATACTGCCATGACGTTACACTGACATTATGACGTTCTTCAACCTAAACAGAATGTTCTTATAACGATCTGTTTAGGTTTCATCTTAACCTCACCAAAAATTATGTTATGATAACATTCAGATTTGGTAAGGTTTCAGCCTCACCACCAATAATGTTATTGTTACGTGCCATCTTAGTAAGTACCAAACAAAAAAGTATGGCTGCAGAACGTTTCTATTACGCCGCGAGCTGGCTGGGAACAGGTCCCCCCCCCCCCCATTTCATCATATCGTGTACCAGGTTACCACCTACTCATTTCCCTTCCTCTTCACTTCACTTTTACACGCCACCCCTACGCCCCCCCTTCCTCTTATCAGCTGACGCATCATCTAATCAGCCCTTATCTCAATGGTAGGAGGTGCTGAACGTTGACAAGAATATTTGATAGGGATCACCGAGAAATCAGTTTGAACATTGTGTTCTTTAGGGTAACATAGGCATGTCTCATTGCTATAAGGTAAGGCCCGACAATAGGTTCTGCTGTGGGTGGGGGTGGTGAAGTCACCTAAGTTGAATTTTTTGTTGTAATTTCAATATTTTTATCTTGATAAGGGGGCTGGTGAGGAGTAATAAGTTGAACTTTTCAAAATTTTCTTTCTGTTTGTAAGTTCTTTTTACAATGGATTTTCGGGGAAATGCGGAACGTTTAACAATAAAAATTCTTCATGTCGTCCCCTCTCCCCCATCCCAGTATAAGGGCCTGCTGCTTTGCTATTAGATCTGCATTGTGTAATATCAGAGAGCCATAAAATTGGTCTTTTGTGGGGCCTTGTTCTCAACAGCTATCTCTTGATGGACCTGGGACCTTGGCACCTGTCAATCACTCTTACTGCCAGACAATAAGCCCATCCCACAATGGGATGTCCCAGGGTTGGACAAGGGTTGGACAAAATAGACATATAAGTCAACCTTGTCACCTAGAATTGGGATTACTGGAATAAGTAAGAATTATGTTTTTCTATATCCCCAAGTACTGATAAAATGTTATGATTTCTTAAATATTACCATTTGACAGATTTGCAGGTTTGCCAGCCAATCAAAATGTTGTATTCCGGGGAAAATAGGTTGGACATTATAGGTTGTGCTGACAGGCTTTAACATTGGTTCCTATGGGGAAAATGCAAATATATGAAGCTGCATTTTACAAATTGTATGAGTAATTTGTCAACCAAACCACTATTGTTCATTTTGTTTTACACTTCTATCTGTATGGATCAAATCAGAAAGAAATAGCAATGTAATTTAATGGTAAAATGTGATGTTGATGTTTACTGGGATGGGCTTATTGGTAACCTGCCTTCTCATTCGCTGTCTGCAGGTAGGGGTCAGTGGCACCATGCCTATGGGGAGGGCCCAAGTATCCTGATTGACAAGTACCCCCTCCCATCCCTACCTGTTTACCTGTGGCCCATGGCAGTAGGAGTATACTTATGAGGAGGGGCTTTGTACTCAGATAGACAAGTACTTTGACAGTTATCCCTACCTGTTTCTTGTAGCCAGCAAGGGTGGTGCCACAAGTCATTGATCATAATAGACGATTACTTTTTGCAACTAAAGCATTCTTTTTCAGTCAAGACATAAGATACCAATCTTTCGATTATGTATATACTTATTTTTAAATGAATGTGTGATTTTGTGGTCTTCAGTTCGAATCCCCATACACTCTTCCCCCTGCGCATCGCTATCTGTGCACATCAGCAGTAATGCCCTGGGGAATATGCTACCCTTTATCTTCCTCCAGTGGGGGGAGGGTAATTTCAAAAGAAAAAAAGAGCAACCCTCCCCCGCCTTACCCCTCCAGTGGGGGGAGACACTAAAAGAGCAACCCTCCCCCGCCTTACCCCTTCAGGCCCAATCAAGTCTAGACTAAAATATCGATTCAAACTTCTAGTTTAGAATATTTTCGAAATGTTCCACTTTCTGCTTGTAAAGGTTTTAAGTTTCATATTTCTGTCTGATTTCAGATTAGATCTGGGACACAAGAAACAGCTCAAAAACCTGAATATTTTCTGTCACCTCCTGTTAGTTAATCTTTTCCTATGTTCGTGTAATTCAACACTAATGTCACATTTAAAGTGTTATGACAATATGCGTCCTATTAGTGTACAACACTTCATATAAAATAACATTTATAACATCTACCCAGAACCCTTACTATGCTACAATAAAAGGAACACAAAATAAGCTGTTTTTTGAAGACCAGATCTGTTTTGAGAGGGCTGCCAAGGGGTCAAAACTAAATTGACCTGAAATTATGGATCTGCATGTTGACAACATTGCGTTTACTTCCATTGGTGCGCTTTAAGGCAGTTTAATATGATATAGTGTTACCTTTTGTGTCTGTTTGCATATGGCAACCCCTAGGATTCAAGGTAAGGTTCTCAATGTGACACCAGAGTCAATGTATTGTAAAGCCCCATACCCACCAAGGGACTTTATCGGCAACCATCAACAGGAAACTCACTAGAATCGGCCGACTCTTATGATCACCAGTTAGTATGGTATATTGAAATGTACAAGTTTGATCTGAATCGGTGGTAAAATCAGCCGACTCTACTCTAAGAGTCGGCCGATTTTAGCACCAATAATCGGCCGACTCTGAACAAAATCGCCTAGTGGGTATGGGGCTTTAGAACCAAAGAACTTTATATTTTGTTTTTGATTTAGATTCAACCTTATTATTTGGGTGGCATAATATATGTATTTCTATTTTACTTACAAATCAATGATTGTCACAAAGCAGAATTTTGGAGATTTATTTCCATAGCGTAGGGGTTAACTTTTTTAATATGATTTAGGAGGGCACTGTCTTTGCAATAGAAGGGTTTTCACATAAACATTAAGAAAATCTGAGAGTATCATTGAGGGCATAAGAATATGATATGCAAAGGATATTACTGGGTGCAGCATAATCTGTGACTAAAGCCCCATAACCATTAGGCGACTTTGACCCAAATGAGCCAACTCATCTGTACTAAAATCGGCCGACTGTACTAGAAGAGTCGGCCGATTCTAGGGCCAACTCATATCAAACTTCAAGTATTGAGTTTATATGAGTCACTCAATGTGAACCCATCCCACCTTACCCCTCCCTTATACGAGTCCCTCAATGTGAACCCGTCCCACCTTACCCCTCCCTTATACCAGTCACTCAATGTGAACCCGTCCCACCTTACCCCTCCCTTATACCAGTCACTCAATGTGAACCCGTCCCACCTTACCCCTCCCTTATACCCGTCCCTCAATGTGAACCCATCCCACCTTACCCCTCCCTTATACCAGTCACTCAATGTGAACCCGTCCCACCTTACCCCTCCCTTATACCAGTCACTCAATGTGAACCCGTCCCACCTTACCCCTCCCTTATACCCGTCACTCAATGTGAACCCGTCCCACCTTACCCCTCCCTTATACCAGTCACTCAATGTGAACCCGTCCCACCTTACCCCTCCCTTATACCAGTCACTCAATGTGAACCCGTCCCACCTTACCCCTCCCTTATACCCATCACTCAATGTGAACCCATCCCACCTTACCCCTCCCTTATACCCATCACTCAATGTGAACCCATCCCACCTTACCCCTCCCTTATACCAGTCACTCAATGTGAACCCATCCCACCTTACCCCTCCCTTATACCAGTCACTCAATGTGATCCCATCCCACTTTACCCCTCCCTTATACCAGTCACTCAATGTGAACCCGTCCCACCTTACCCCTCCCTTATACCAGTCACTCAAAGTGAACCCACCCCACCTTACCCCTCTCTTATACCAGTCACTCAATGTGAACCCATCCCACCTTACCCCTCCCTTATACCAGTCACTCAATGTGAACCCGTCCCACCTTACCCCTCCCTTATACCAGTCACTCAATGTGAACCCATCCCACCTTACCCCTCTCTTATACCAGTCACTCAATGTGAACCCACTTAACCCCTCCCTTATACCAGTCACTCAATGTGAACCCGTCCCACCTTACCCCTCCCTTATACCAGTCACTCAATGTGACCCCGTCCCACCTTACCCCTCCCTTATACCCATCACTCAATGTGAACCCATCCCACCTTACCCCTCCCTTATACCAGTCACTCAATGTGAACCCGTCCCACCTTACCCCTCCCTTATACCAGTCAGTTAATGTGAACCCATCCCACCTTACCCCTCCCTTATACCCATCACTCAATGTGAACCCATCCCACCTTACCCCTCCCTTATACCAGTCACTCAATGTGAACCCACTTAACCCCTCCCTTATACCAGTCACTCAATGTGAACCCGTCCCACCTTACCCCTCCCTTATACCCATCACTCAATGTGAACCCATCCCACCTTACCCCTCCCTTATACCAGTCACTCAAAGTGAACCCACCCCACCTTACCCCTCCCTTATACCAGTCACTCAATGTGAACCCGTCCCACCTTACCCCTCCCTTATACCAGTCACTCAATGTGAACCCGTCCCACCTTACCCCTCCCTTATACCAGTCACTCAATGTGAACCCGTCCCACCTTACCCCTCCCTTATACCAGTCACTCAATGTGAACCCGTCCCACCTTACCCCTCCCTTATACCAGTCACTCAATGTGAACCCGTCCCACCTTACCCCTCCCTTATACCAGTCACTCAATGTGAACCCACCCCACCTTACCCCTCCCTTATACCAGTCACTCAATGTGAACCCATCCCACCTTACCCCTCCCTTATACCAGTCACTCAATGTGAACCCACTTAACCCCTCCCTTATACCAGTCACTCAATGTGAACCCATCCCACCTTACCCCTCCCTTATACCCATCACTCAATGTGAACCCATCCCACCTTACCCCTCCCTTATACCAGTCACTCAATGTGAACCCACCCCACCTTACCCCTCCCTTATACCAGTCACTCAATGTGAACCCATCCCACCTTACCCCTCCCTTATACCAGTCACTCAATGTGAACCCACTTAACCCCTCCCTTATACCAGTCACTCAATGTGAACCCATCCCACCTTACCCCTCCCTTATACCAGTCACTCAATGTGAACCCGTCCCACCTTACCCCTCCCTTATACCAGTCACTCAATGTGAACCCACTTAACCCCTCCCTTATACCAGTCACTCAATGTGAACCCATCCCACCTTACCCCTCCCTTATACCAGTCACTCAATGTGAACCCACTTAACCCCTCCCTTATACCAGTCACTCAATGTGAACCCGTCCCACCTTACCCCTCCCTTATACCCATCACTCAATGTGAACCCATCCCACCTTACCCCTCCCTTATACCAGTCACTCAATGTGAACCCGTCCCACCTTACCCCTCCCTTATACCAATCACTCAATGTGAACCCGTCCCACCTCACCCCTCCCTTATACCAGTCACTCAATGTGAACCCATCCCACCTTACCCCTCTCTTATACCAGTCACTCAATGTGAACCCGTCCCACCTTACCCCTCCCTTATACCAGTCACTCAATGTGAACCCGTCCCACCTTACCCCTCCCTTATACCAGTCACTCAATGTGAACCCATCCCACCTCACCCCTCCCTTATACCAGTCACTCAATGTGAACCCACTTAACCCCTCCCTTATACCAGTCACTCAATGTGAACCCATCCCACCTTACCCCTCCCTTATAGCAGTCACTCAATGTGAACCCGTCCCACCTTACCCCTCCCTTATACCAGTCACTCAATGTGAACCCGTCCCACCTTACCCCTCCCTTATACCAGTCACTCAATGTGAACCCATCCCACCTCACCCCTCCCTTATACCAGTCACTCAATGTGAACCCACCTTACCCCTCCCTTATACGAGTCACTTAATGTGAACCCACTTAACCCCTCCCTTATACCAGTCACTCAATGTGAACCCACCTCACCCCTCCCTTATACCAGTCACTCAATGTGAACCCACCTTACCCCTCCCTTATACCAGTCACTCAATGTGAACCCACTTAACCCCTCCCTTATACCAGTCACTCAATGTGAACCCATCCCACCTTACCCCTCCCTTATACCAGTCACTCAATGTGAACCAACCCCACCTCACCCCTCCCTTATACCAGTCACTCAATGTGAACCCATCCCACCTTACCCCTCCCTTATACCAGTCACTCAATGTGAACCCACTTAACCCCTCCCTTATACCAGTCACTCAATGTGAACCCATCCCGCCTTACCCCTCCCTTATACCAGTCACTCAATGTGAACCCATCCCACCTTACCCCTCCCTTATACCAGTCACTCAATGTGAACCCATCCCACCTTACCCCTCTCTTATACCAGTCACTCAATGTGAACCAACCCCACCTCACCCCTCCCTTATACCAGTCACTCAATGTGAACCCATCCCACCTTACCCCTCCCTTATACCAGTCACTCAATGTGAACCCATCCCACCTTACCCCTCCCTTATACCAGTCACTCAATGTGAACCCGTCCCACCTTACCCCTCCCTTATACCAGTCACTCAATGTGAACCCATCCCACCTTACCCCTCCCTTATACCAGTCACTCAATGTGAACCCACCTTACCCCTCTCTTATACCAGTCACTCAATGTGAACCCGTCCCACCTTACCCCTCCCTTATACCAGTCACTCAATGTGAACCCACTTAACCCCTCCCTTATACCAGTCACTCAATGTGAACCCATCCCACCTTACCCCTCCCTTATACCAGTCACTCAATGTGAACCCGTCTCACCTTACCCCTCCCTTATACCAGTCACTCAATATGAACCCATCCCACCTTACCCCTCCCTTATACCAGTCACTCAATGTGAACCCGTCCCACCTTACCCCTTCCTTATACCAGTCACTCAATGTGAACCCATCCCACCTTACCCCTTCCTTATACCAGTCACTCAATATGAACCCGTCCCACCTTACCCCTCCCTTATACCAGTCACTCAATGTAAACCCATCCCACCTTACCCCTCCCTTATACCAGTCAGTTAATGTGAACCCATCCCACCTTACCCCTTCCTTATACCAGTCACTCAATGTGAACCCGTCCCACCTTACCCCTCCCTTATACCAGTCACTCAAAGTGAACCTACCCCACCTTACCCCTCCCTTATACCAGTCACTCAATGTGAACCCGTCCCACCTTACCCCTCCCTTATACCAGTCACTCAATGTGAACCCACCCCACCTTACCCCTCCCTTATACCAGTCACTCAATGTGAACCCGTCCCACCTCACCCCTCCCTTATACCAGTCACTCAATGTGAACCCATCCCACCTTACCCCTCCCTTATACACATCACTCAATGTGAACTGTCCCACCTTACCCCTCCCTTATACCAGTCACTCAATGTGAACCCATCCCACCTTACCCCTCCCTTATACACATCACTCAATGTGAACCCACCTTACCCCTCCCTTATATCAGTGACTCAATGTCAACCCGTCCCACCTTACCCCTCCCTGATCGAGCGGCTCGTGACCCCTGACCTGACCAGCTCACGTGTGAGTGGTTCTCAGATGATGCGGCTGTCACAGAATGGCAGGGGTGCATTCAATGAGGCTGAGATGGGTACATCCTGGATAGGTGGGGGTTGGGGGGTACTTGCCTTGGGCTCTTCAAATTTGACTGTCAACTGTGCTTGTGTATGTGTGTGTGTGTTGGCCATGGGATGTGTGTGTGTTGGACGAAGAATGATGTCGACTAAAGTTAGTCCCCGGTGATTAAGAAGTTTGAGCATCAATGATTGCCATGTTAATCGCCAAGTTGGGATGCGGTTGCCATCAAACTGCTGGCAATTAGGGGGCACATATTTGCCCTGCCCAGCAATTAAGTGCACTAATCATTGGCAAGTTTGGGAAAATATCAAACATGACAAATATTTTGCCCCAAACCCATGGCAATTAGTGGTTTAGTTACCTGACATCACAGCACCAGTGTGGAGTTGATCGCTGGGCTACTAACTACCTTGGTCACCCCGCGACCATGGAAATCTAATCGTTCAAGTGGGGATTAGGCTTAAGAAGCAAGTTGCCCACCCCCCCCTAGTCCCAGACACCCCATCCCAACAGCTGATTGAGGCTCCTGTGTGGAAGTCTCTGTCAGATCTAGACACTCCCAGTCTCCATAATAATCTATGGAGATCACATGGGCAGGGCCTTCGGATGGTCCTGTGAGAGTCGGTCTCTAGGATATGACCTCAGTTATAGGGGCTTCTGTAGGATACTCATAGGCCTTTGTAATGATCTAGCAGGATATAACAGGCCAAACATTCCGGAACCTGATTCATAAGAACCTCCTTAGCCAAGGAGCTTTTATGTGCCCTTACGGAAACTGTGCGCAAGTTTGAAACTCCTGCACCTCACCGTTTCATAACAAAACTCCTGTAAATTGACCCAAACTAACGTTTACAAGCAAAGATAAAACTCATATAGCTACGGCACCCAAAAAGGTGATTGTAACTTTATGAAATGCAAAACTTGCCAAGCGGTATGGAGGTTTGTTATGAAACTGGCCCCCCGATATTCCTATTTGTGTTGTTCTATAGATACCTTGGCTATAAAGGTATTTTTCAGACACTCCCAACTCCCCATAATAATGCATGGGGATTTTAACGAGTGGGGTGTATAATATGAAAAAAACATTGAATCTATATCCTAGTGTGACAAATGAGAAAATATCAATGGTGACTTTGAAATATCCATCGCTTCGAGTTAGATAATGAAATACGGTCCTATCTATGACTTTTCTCTTATTATGTCACAAACGACCATGAATGTATTCCATATAATCCTTTGAAGGGGAATTTGAAGACCTTTCTAATGGTGTGTTACATGTCTTTATTATACCTTAGGGTGATACAAGTTTAGTAGTTAAGAGTTTAACACAGGGTGATACAAACCTGGGTGATAACCAGCCTTGTATCACACTGCAGTGTGATACAGAAACTTTTTTTTTTCTAAAATTCATGAAAAAATGAAATCATTAAGAAATAAAAAATCTAACATATGCATTATCTGCACAACGTTCCTAGCTACATTTTACTGCTTACTGTTTGTGGATTTGATTGATATCAAAAGAGTTATATGAAAACACATTAAAAAAATGTGCAACACCACAGTCCCACCATCACTGATTGCTGTGCATCCTTCTTTAGGAGCTCAGATCTAACAGAAAAAAATCACCGAGACCCCGATATCAGCCCTCGGCCGGCCCTTCGGGCCCTGGCCTCGGGCTGATATCGGGGTCCCGGCTCGGGGTGATAACTGCCCGAGTACTCCCTTTGAGGCTGGTTATAGATTTATTATACCTTTGAAAAGTAAGACGATGCGACCCTCGTACTCCCTTCTCAGTTGGTTATATGTATTTATCACCTCTACAGCTGACGAGTGGTGCGTATAAGGGGTGGTGCGTATTGACAGACTGTAGATACCACTCTTTGTATTCATGGATTTAAACATGATTTTGTACTTTGCTTAGGTGATAAAATATAGAAGACCCTTTGGGGTCGTCCTTGGGTGGCCATATGACCCATGGGGATTGTACAACAATCAGGCTTGGCTCTCGGGTCATGACAAAGGGTCGTACGGCCCCCCTCTGACACCCCCATGGGTTTTATCATATCAATACCCCTATTCTAACTGGCGCATGAAATATTGGATGGTTGAAGAAGTTTGACCTACCTATAAGAAACAGGGGCATCCGGCCGACAATGTTGACAAGTTGTGAGCAGGCTAAGGACATGACGGCAGCAACGGCAGCGTAGGAGATGACCACGTAACCAATCTTCTCCATGCCCAGGGCACATGTAGCATAGGCCTGGGGAAGAAATAGTCTGATGATTAGTATCATCATAATCAATATACAGGGATATAAGATAATTGATATACAAGTTGTAAGCAGGTGAATGACATGACAGCGGCTACAGCGGCATACGAGTTGACCACGTAGCCAATCTTCTCCATGCCCAGTGGCCCGTTGCACAATAGAATTTCGTTACTAAGATGAAACAACGAAAGCATAACGAACATTTGCTTAGTAACGAAAAGTTTCTTTGTTACGAAAATATTTCCACTCTTACTTAAATAGTAAAAATCTCGGCTTCTAATGGATGGAATTGAATTCTGTAAATTGATATAAAAAGGCAAGACATTGGAGAAAACGCATTAAAAGTTACAACTCATTGAGGGCATTCTAACTATAGAAAAAAAATTGTTAAAAAAAACTTTCGTTATTACGAAAATACCTGCAAATAATTTATTAAGCAACAACGAACAACGTACAGTGGTACATAGCATAATAAGGAAGACTTTGTGACTATGCAATATTGTTCAAAATCAGCCACATACTACATTTCTAATGATATGTTACAAATCTGTTCATGTTTGTAATGTTCATGTCAGTAAATAACACACACACACACACACACACACACATATGTATATATATATATATATATATATATATATATATAACATTTATCTTTTCTCACTTTTACCGAAATGATATTATTTCCTCAAACAATAAATGAGAGTCCAGACCACGCCACCTAGTGTGAAACTAGCTCCAGAGGTGCAGGTCGGACAAGCCTGGGGTTATTTTCTCTTTGAGCATGTTTAAATTGGTCACTTTCAACTACCTGTAAATTTTTATAAAGAACATTTTGAAGAATACAATAATAATAGCCGCATAGTTCAGAACTTGATCTTTTCATTGATGTGTGATTCATAACTGTAAACTTAAGCCTTGTATTTTATAAACATTTTTCATTATAAAAAGTTTTGATTTAATTGTTGGCCAATGGGAGCCCACCTCAGAGGCGTTATCAGTGTTATGTAATGGGCTCCCACCAATCAGGAAGGACATGCTTTAGCTTTTATTCCCCTTAATTTTAATTTTTTTCCTTTAATTGACCTCTACTCAATTCACAGGAAATGATCTTCCATATAAGTAATACATGATTAATTATATTAAAGATTTGTTATAGGTATAAACATAAATTCTTGATAATTTGACATCCCCATAGATATATTCAGCATTAAATTTTGGTTCTTCCTATTAGTAAAGCAATTGTACTAGTTATGTTCATTCATAATGTCAATACAAATACAAAGACAAGTTATGTTGCATACCTGTATTTCCAAGATCACAAGGAACAGTTGGACATAGCTGGTATCACTATCTGTCAACTATGAGTATTATCGTAAGATTGTTTTAATTGCATATTTGAATGCAACTTTTGGCTCCAGCATTTTAACTTCAAGCTTCACGTAAGTAACATAAACGATTTGAAACAAAAATAATAAATATTTCTGTCACAAATCACACATACAAAAGCCCATAGAGAGTACACATTTTTGGTGGCCTTGGCAGCCCCCCAACCTAGGCCGATATACACCTAGAGGTGACAAGCTCTGGGGATCAGGCCTCCTTCGGACCTGTCAGTGAATGATTAATAGGCCGAGCTGTGGCCACCTGCTGCGGGGACCCCACACAATAGGCGCGAGCTGCTCACGAGCTGCTCCCCATTTGTTGATACTAAGGGTGGGGTGAGAGCAGGAAATGTACCTGCCTCTTTTCACATTCTATTTATATAACACTGATAATCTCTGGGCCTTTTAGACAGAGTCATAATATATGACTATGTTATAACCTTAGTCAAATTGTGTTAGTAATCCTGACTATTGTCAATCCTGGCATAGTCATCAATGTTAGTCAGACTGACTAGGTTTTGAGAGGAAGTGACAAGTGGCCTGTAGGCATTAAAATATATCTACAATTCACAAATTCTAAGCAATAATCCTAAGATCTCATTTATGTCATTTCATAGGTTTGTTTTAGGAACATATGGCATCTTTTTATAACACGCTCCTAGTTTTACCAAGGGGCCTTCCATTAAGTATGTACCCATCAAGGGGGGAGGGGGGCTGGGGGGGGGGTCAGAAATCTCGGAAAATGTGTATACATTTTAGTATAAATCCAATGCGTATCTTTGCCCAAGGGGCATATACATGTACTAAAAGGAAGGCCCCCAATTATTTAACGTTTCTTCCCGTATATCTATGGAACAACCCGTGATCATTGCTGTGTGAGTAGATATAATAAACAAAAGACTCGTCTCCATATACCAATAAGACCTTTCAAATACAAGATCACGTGACCAAAATCGTTTCATCACGACGATACCATCATAACCATATTTGAGAAATAAGCCCCATATTGAATTACAACCACGCCTGTGCCTAGCTAATCCAATAAAGACTGTCATCAACATCTCCAAACTGATAATTACGCTGTTTTGAATTCAGTTGTTAACACGGTTGGAAAACCATAAAGTATCAAATAATATGCCAGTGGTAAAGGCTAAGTACTAATATGTTCCGCGTTAACGCATACATGAATGACGTTTCTTTTTCTCTGAATCATATATCCTCTATATTTAGTTTAAGTGTCCAGCAAATGGGGGGGGGGGGGGGGCAGGACCCCCTGGATGCAGGATTTTCAAAAGAGGGGGTGGGGGGAGGTTCAGCATAACGGCTAAGTACTATAACCCCGTGTAATCGCGTGAATGTGAGCAGCATTTAACCCTCTTTTTGTAGTTGAGGGGTCCACCAAAAGGGGGGGGGGGGATGTCTGTAACCCCTGGACCCCCCCCCCCCCCCTGGATCCACCTCTGTATGCAATGTCCCCACAAGGCCTTTTGACTAAACCCGTTGGTCTTTGACACTGACAATGGATTTCCTATTTCCCATGGGGCCTCCTGGTCCTTTCAACCGGCTAAAGACCCTGCACCATCGTCAAGGACCTATAGACAATGTGCAGATGGTGTCACACCATCAAAAAATGGGCAGGATACCACATTGGTCATCAACCTATAGAACCTGTTATCTACAGTCTATAAAAAATTGTCGAATGTTTGTGACAGATTTAGTGGACAGACAATTATATTCTGCATATAGGCTAAGAAGAGACATACCTGCAGTGGCGTACCCAGACTTTTTTTGATGGTATCTGATGGTATCTGAAACGCTCTCAGATTTTTCAATATTAAAGTAATGTTTTTTTTATCAAAATAACTGGTCAGAACTCCCTCACTTTTGCATGGAACCTCTTTGATTTACCTGGAACCCCCTCAGGTTTTAGGGCTTGGTATGCCCCTGAGTTGCAACCCTAACGGCCGAATTGTGACCTAACCTACACAAATGTCCACCCCTAAATTCTGTCTTTAAACACTCTTTCATGAAGTGTAGTATAATTAATTTCTGTGAATAAATCACCCATGTGGGCACATTATTTCACTTTATGATAACAATTTGTTTGGCCCTGTAATTTAATAATTGAATTTACTCATAACCGCGTGATTACGATTTCCTAAGCCCCTCCCTGAGTTGTGTGTGACAGCAGGAGTGGTGGTGGTGATCACTACTCATAGCCCATATAGCCTTCTGGTTGTAGGAAGGTCTTCAGTTTATTGAGGGACGGCCATCGTTCATGCGTGAGTGAAACTTTGTAGCTATTTTGCTTCTTGTTTAATTCTAAATGATAATAATTGCCTATCATGATGTCATGTGTCTATTTTAGATAGATTCAGTAGAAACATGTACCAGAGATATTTTTTAAAATGAGAATATCAATCATTTCAATATGATCACCAACATGGCATCCAACCCTTTCTGGGCCAAAACTGTAACACACCAAGGGTCAGAGAGATAATCAATAGCACTGGCTTGCAATGGTTCCATGATGTCTCTCTATGATTAACGAACCTTGACCTGGCAGCTTAACATTTATATTTAATCGGGATAGGTGAATATCAAAATACTATAAATGTTGCGTAAATAACCATTGGGCATTGTGATGTCATCTACACACGGCCTATACCACTTAGACCCTGGCCAGTTCTTCCCCTACCCTAGGCACGCCCACACTCCCCGTCAGCCCTGGTTAGTGTGGGCAGGGTGACGGAGGAGAGGGCGGCCGGAGGTGAGACAGTATGCCCCAGCCACTATCGGTTATCAATGCAAGATGACAGAGAGAATCGCTACTGTCACACCCGCTTAGGCCTACCTCTCTGAATCCTCGTTCTTCAGCCTCAGTCCCTACTATTCCTGGATGTGTCTCACTTTCCACAAGAACTGAACTTGAGGGGAAAAGTTTTAAAAAAGCAAAAAAAGGAAAAAAAGAATGTTAAAAAAAGAAAGAAAAACAAGAAAAGTAGAAAAAAGAAGGAGAAAAGACAGGAAGAAAAATGGACAAAAAGTTACATCTCATCCCCCACAAGAAAACTGAAGTAAAAGTGGGAAGAGTTAAAAAAAAAGAAGAAGAAGGAAATAGAAAAGAAAGTAAAAAAGAAAAGAAAGAAAAAATGGAAAAAGTTTGCCATTCTGATTCTCCTTGACCTCTGCCAGAAAGATCAAGGGGTTGTGGTTATATCAAGTTTGAGGCTTTAAGTTTGAAATGCAATGTTTTTAGAGATATTTTCAAAGAATTATTATTGGTTAACAATGCAAAATGACAGAGAATTGCTACATTCACACCCGCTTAGCCCTACTTCCCTAAATTCTCGCTTTTCAGCTTTGTTCTTGTCCCTACTATCCCTTGATGTTTCTTATGCCCCGCAAGGAAACTGAAGTAAAAGTGGGAAAAGTTTTAAAAAAAAGAGAGAGAAGGAAATAGAAAAGATAGTAAAAATGAAAAGAAAGAGAAAATGGAAAAACGTTTACCATTTTTATTTTATTTGACCGCTGCCAGATAGACCAGGGGGTCGTAGTTATGTGCAGGTTTGGTGTGTTAAGTTTGAAATGCAATGTTTTTAAAAAAAAGTTCTGTGAATTATTATTGGTTATTGATGCAAGATTACATAGAGAATCGCTACTGTCACACCCGCTTAGCCCTACCTGTCTGAATTCTACTTCTTCACTCCCTACTGCTTGTCCCTACTATCACTTGATGTCTAAAAAGAACTGGAAAAAAAGCTGGGGTGGGGAATAACAAAGGGAAGACAAAAAAAGAACAAAAGAACCAAAAGAACGAAAGAACAGAAAAAGTTCTCCATCCTGATCTCCTTGACTCCTGGCCAAAAGGTCACTGTGCAGCGGATCATCATTTTACACATGTTTACACAGTTTTAATTTGGAACTCGGAGAAAATAATAAGGAAAACGCTCAGCTGAGAAGACTGAATTATTATCGGTTATCAATGCAAGATGACAGAGAGAATCGCTACTGTCACACCCGCTTAGGCCTACCTCTCTGAATTCTACTTCTTCAACCTCTTGTTTGTCCTTGATACCCCAGGATATGTCATATGCCCCAACCCCTTCACAACATTTTTTATGAAAATAAGGATAAAAAAGGTGAACAAAAAAGTAAAAAAAAATAATACAGAATAAAGAATAAAGGAAAAAGAGAAAGAAAGAAAGTACCAAAAGGTTTGCCATGCTGATTCTCCTTGACCCCTGCCAGAAGCATCAGGGGATCGTGGTTATATGCAGGTTTGGTGCGTTAAGTGTATATACAATGCTTTTTGAAATTTGGGTAACTGAGTAAAAATTGGAAGAAAAATGGTCAGCAAAAGAGACTGAATCATTATTGGTTATCAATGCAAGATGACAGAGAGAATTGGTACTGTCATATCCGCTCAGACCAGCGCGGCCCTACCACTTCATCTGCCAAAGGGTGCTCCTACTATCCCACAATGTGTATCTTGCCCCCTTATCCCCTTAAAAAAGAGGGGGAAGGGAAATGGAGGGAAAAAGAAAAAGTTTCTCCATCCTGATCTCCTTGACCCCCGGACAGAAACGTCACTGTGCAGGGGATTGTTGTTTAGTGCAGATTTGGCCCGTTAAGTGTACAAATAGTAAGTTTTTTTATTTCATAAACTGGTTTACGTTATTATGCCTTGGACTACTGAATCTCTCTATTGTTACAGTATTACGCGCCTTCATGCCCTGTTTGTAAGTGATATATGCAAACGGCAGTAGTATAAGGAATGGAAGTTTGCCTCAGGATTCGGTCAAGTTAGTATTTTGTGCTTTGACTTTGACATATCTTTATACCTACATAAAAGCACGGGCAGACCCACAAACTTTTGAAAGGGGGGGCGCCTATATTGAAAAGGGTCCCGGCGCCCCTTGGGAGGCACCGGTTTTACATTTAAAAAATTGAAATTTGGTGTCCCCCCCAAAAAGGGGGGGGGGGGGGAGGGGGGAACGCCCCATGCGCCCCCCCCCCCCCCAAATTCCGTCCCTGAAAAGTACATACATGCACATACATACATACATACATACATACATACATACATACATACATACATACGTACATACATACGAAGGTACATAATGCATATATGCATACATATTTATATATGTGTGAAAATGTGTGTCCATAGGGCTATGAGCAACGTTATGGCTTTACCTTGTGCAGTCTGGTAAAAGAACCAGGAAGGGTTGGCCGGACTTTAAACTAACGCAACAAACAAACATTAAACTAACCCAACAAACAAACAAATACTTGCCCGTGTATATTCAACCATGAGGAATACTTGCTCCATGCCCGTATAGACTGTCAATGGAATGATGAATACTTGGTACGGATTGGCCATCTGAAAAGGGAAAAAGAAAGGGATTATTAACACGTGTCAATTTAAAATTGGTATTTCAATTCTAATATATTTATTCTTATGATGGAACTATTTTCAATTAATGTCCCACTTTATGATTGGTTAAAATAGCATTATGGGTAAAAAGGATTCAGCTTTTAAAGTAACATGTTGGTGGTATCTGAGTGAAATAACTGACATAGGACATTCCAGCTTCCTTCTATGGCATCATGGATATGTAAGTTTGCCCATCTTGTAAGTAATAGTTTATATGAAAAAATGTAAGGCTTTATAAAAACACACAAAATATTTTGTGTTTGTAAGTTATATATGTAATTTCTAGATACAAACAAATGAATTCTTGGTGTGACCCTGTTCATCCATTGCTATATCCCTTTGGACCATTCATGATTATTTTCATAATAAAAGTGCAGTCTTCCTGAAATCCCATTTTGCGTTAGTTACATGTACAAAATAAGATCCCCTAGCCAACTCCAACACCGAGGCTACTTAGGAGATTACATCGGTATATACTTGGCCTGTGTTGGCTGTAGGGATTAAAAGCTGTATTCCACCAGCTGATTTTTCTCGCGATTTCAGAAATTGGCAGCCTGAATTATGGTTATAGACATCCTACATATCATTAGAAAGTGTGTTGATTCTTTTTTAAAATGACTTTTTGGCATCTATGCCTTGCGACAGCATAAAACTATATCACAATAAAACATCAGATTGTTTTAATAAATGAAACAATTTAAAATTCCATTTCTGTCCTTTTATTAACATTCATATCCCTATATTCCATTCTGATTATGCTATAAATCTGGTCCAGTCATAACTGAAAGACTCGTAAGGTGTGAAATAGGCGTAATCCAGACTTATCGATGCTGCCTCATCTGTATGTCATGTCTGATAGTAGTTCCATGTCAACGGGGCACCTAGGGTGCTCTCGGCTATAGATCTGGTCAGCAAGAAACAGCTCATTTTGTGTTCCATTTATTGTGATATAGCGATAATTAAGAGTTCTGGCTAGATAATAATATATGTTATTTTATATATGTTACTGTAGGTGAGAACACCCTACACCTCACCTACAGATCTGCAAAACAAGTTTGTCTTTTCCTATGTTGTTGTAAATTCACCAAAATGCAACTCTAATGGCACATTCAAAATGTAATGACAATATGTGTCCTGTTAGTGTACAGCACTTCATATGGAATAACATTTATAATATCTAAACAGAACTCTTAACTTTTGCTATGTTACAATAAAAGGAACATAAAATAAACTGTCTTGCTGACCAGATCTATAGTGTATTGAGTAAAATGAGAGTAATGGTACATGGAATGCTCCAAAGGGATATAGCAATGGATGTACAGGGTCACACCTAGAATACATTTATAAATTCTCCTATCCCACCTTCTCACTTTATGTGCATTTAGGTCTACTTAGGTCTCTAATCAATGCTAAGATTGTCCACTTTCTTCAAAGAGGTTAGTTAACTAATTAAAAATGAGTATAATTTTCATTCTCACCTGTTTAAAAGAGGCCGTTAGGGAGGTGGGGACACATCGGGATTTGCCCGCCTCCCGGTCAAGTTCAAGGCCATCTAGGAAAAAGGCCACTAAGGTGAGCCCTATGAGAGAGAGCCCGAGGTAGAGACCGACGAGCGTGTATACCTGAAAAATAAGGACATTATGTATAGACCGTTTTCTGATAAGGTGGGGGAGAGCCCGAGGTAGAGACCGACCAGTGTGTATATCTGAAAAATAAAGGACATTATGTATAGACTGTTTTCAGATAAGTGACCCCTATGAGGGTGAGGTCGAGGTACAGACTGACTAGCTTGTATACCTGTAAAATAAGGACATCATGTATAGACTGTTTTCACCAGCGTGTATACCTGAGAAATAAGGATATCATGTATAGACCGTTTTCAGATAGGGTGACACCATGGTGGAGACTATCGTGTACACTTGAAATATAAGGACATCATGTATAGACCATTTTCAGATAAGGTGATCCCTATGATGTGTATAGACCAACCAGCATGTATACCTGAAAAATAAGGACATTATGTATAGACTGTTTCAGATAAGGTGACCCAATGTGTATATCATAGGGAGAGTTTGTACCTTCCTGATGAAGACCACAATGAACCAATTCTATTCATTAATGGCCCCAGTTGGGAATGTATCCCATAATTTTGGACCAATAGAGTTTTTGGTATAAACGGTCCTGGGGGTCCTGACTCCATCCCCCTTTTGGTGCAAAAAGAGGGGAAAATACCGCCTTGTATGCGCAATTGGACAAGGTTTTAGTACTTACCCTTTATGCCAACCCCCTCCCCCCATATTTCAAAAATCCTGTATTCGCCCCTGCAAAGCTTACACTACCAGCTTTAGTATGCCCTGCAGGAGCCTACCATAATGAGAATTGGCAGCAACTATGATCATTGGTAATAAAAGTACACAGAACATATACCAGACATCTGTCAGAATGATGTTAGAGACAGACAACCACTGATTGATTCTGACAGAACCTGTGCACACTGAATAGTCTATAGTATGTAGCTGGAACAGGTTGCAACAGTTCTTGTACATCAATTCCCACCTTAAAGCCCCATACCCAATCATTGATCTTGCTGGTGACGGGTGACTGGGAGAACCGCCAATAAAGTCACTGGGCGACTGTCATATCATAAAGTTTTATATTCTCTCAGCGATTTTAATGGCAATTCTGTTGCCTGTCACCAGTTGCCCAGAATCCACACCATACCCATGGGGAGTCGCCCGGCAGTCAACTGATAATCCAGTCACCCAACAACTTCACCGGTGATTCTCCCAGCTGCCCCATCACCTGTCAATGGTTAAAGTATGGGACATGAGTCTATATCCAATAAAAGGGCTCTGACTCTCTTTCAATTGGATGTTCATAACCTATCCCCAATAATATGGAAAAAAACATGCTTCTTACATTTTTTTTACAGGAATGAAAATCCTGATCTATTAATACATATGAGGTGACCTATTTCAATCTTATTCTGACTGTGGATGTATGCAATTCAGAGGAAAATCAACCAGTACAACCATCACTGCTTGTAGACTTGTTATATCTAGGCCCCTCGAAGGGGCGAATCAAGGAATTTCCAAAAAGACAGAAAAAAAAGGGGGGGGGGAGGGGTTGTAGTTGATGTTAACAATTTTAGCAGCCCAGAAATTTGTATTCATAATATTTTTGCCAAGAAAAATTTGGGGGCTCCTTTAATTCTCTCTTGCCTTAACTAGGATGGGACATGCGAGGAATCAGCGATTGATTGTCAGAAGAGGGCAATCAATTGTCAGAAGGGGGCAATTGGTTGTCAGAAGCATTTAGGTCACAAAAAACACTTCCCCTGGAACAGATTACTCCCATGTCAACTGGTCGCGACTAGTTGTGATCAATCACTGTGAACCGGTCCCTCTCGTTTATATCTCAAAAATTTCCTCAGATTTGACGAAGAATCGGTCAATGCTTTGACAGGTTAACAGCAGTAGATACCCAAGCAAAAATATGAGGTTATAATAACGTTGCAGCAATGTTCTGTTTAGTTCTGCTTTGGTTCTTGTTATGTTATTTTGATTGCACCCAAAAACATCTTTAAGACCTAACATTGCGATGTTAAATTGTAACATTATTGTTACATTCTTGAAAAAAATCTTTCATGTCATAATAATGTTATTATTACATTCTTTATTAGTTAGGTCTAAACTTCACCAAAATAATTATAATGTTATAATGACGTTCTCTTTGAAAATTGGGCAGGTTCCAGCTTAACCCAAAAGATGCAATCACACATATATACACAGCATTTTGCCTTCTTTTTGTAGTTTAGGGGTTCACCAAAAGGGTGGGGGGGGGGGGGGGCTGGGGCTGGATCCACCCCTGAGTTGGCACCTTCATGCTATCAGAGAGCAGCACTTATAAAAGATATTATATCTCAAGATGATGTTTTTCACACCTGATTATTTTATCACATGAATGACACCTTCCCCTTCCCCCCTTACCGCCCTATCCACTCCCATACACCCCACCAGGTTATGGGCGGATCCACAATTGTCAAAAGGGCAGGTCAGCATATATAAAACTAAAACAGCATGTATTCACAGCATGCATTTCCCCTAATTTTGTAGTTCAGGGGTCCACCAAAAGGGAGTGGGGGGTCAGGACCCCCTGGACCTCCCTTGGATCCACCCCTGCCCACCCCTGCCCACCACAACCCCCATACCCACACCACTGATTCATCTAATCCATCAGTGCCGTGTCCTGTTAGTCTGTAACTGCTGTGACCCAGCTTTTGTATGACAACCAGCGCAACCCCTGACAACCTTCCGTATCCCAGTCAATCCCCCAAAGCCACCTAAAGGGTAAAGACATGTTCATGTATTGCTACCCTTAAGACCCTTTACATACATTAAAGCCTGAATATAAGCTTGTAATATATCACTAGAGAGGTTGTAAATTCTCTTTCAAATCACCAGCATTAGTTGTGGTATGGGTGTAAGTGATGTGTCCTTTTAGCCTGTGACCCAGCCTTCGTATGACAACCAGCACGTCCCCGGACAACCTCCCTTATCCCAATCAATCCCCCAAAGCCGCCTCTCCATGATTTTTTGCTGCATTACCCACGGCCACTCAAATACGGTGCGAGCATTGCTCATTTCCGGAGCAGACTCGTTGGACCTGGAAAAGTGCCCATGTGGGGATAATACTAAGGCAGAACAGGAAACTTTTGTTAAAATAGCAAGTTCTCTGTTTTTATTTTTCTATATCAGTTTTGTGCCTTCCATTAAGTACATGCACAAAAAGAGGGGGTGAGCAGTCTGTACTTTTTAAATGTGCTTAGGTACTAAAAGGGAGGTCCCTTACTTTGAAGTCATATCCCTCCACCCTCTTCCCTGAATTTTAAATTAAAAGAAAAGGGTGAAAGGTCTTCCATATGTTTCTGCCTTTGAGATATTAGAATAAATCCTCCCTTACCTACTACCAACCCTATCTACTCACACACCCCTCCACCACAACCCCCACACCCATCACCCACATCACCCCATTCATCTTATCCATCAGTGCCGTGTCCTGTTAGTCTATAACCACTGTGACCCAGCCTTCTTATGACAACCAGCACGTCCCCTGACAACCTCCCTTATCCCAATCAATCCCCCAAAGCTGCCTCTCCACATTTTCTTGCCACATTAACCATGGCCATTAAAGACGGTGTGAGCACTGCTCATTTCTGGAGCAGACTCGCTGGACCTAGAGAACTGCCTACGTGGGGGCAATAGTGAGGCACCAACAGGAAACTTTGGTTAAAATAGCAAATTCTCATCTTTATTTTTCTATATCAGTTTTGTGCCTTCCATTAAGTACATACACAAAAAGAGGTAAGGAGTCTGCACTTTTTTAAAATGTGCCTAGGTACTAATGGAAAAGTCCCTTTCTTTGGTGCTATGTCCCTCCACCCTCTTTCCTGAATTTTGAATTAAAAGAAGAGGGGGGAAGATCTTTCCATATATTCTGCCTTTGAGATATTTGAATGACTCCTCCCCCTTACCTACTACCAACACTATCCACTCGCATACACCTCAACCACAAACCAAACACCCACCACCCACACCACCCCATTCATCTAATCCATCAGTCCCATGTCCTGTTAAGTCTTTAACCGCTGTGACCCAGCCTTTGTATGACAACCAGCACGTCCCCTGACAACCTCCCTTATCCCAATCAATCCCCCCAAAGCTGCCTCTCCACGTTTTCCTGCCACAATAACCACGGCCACTTAAAGACAGTGAAAGCACTGCTCATTTCTCGAGCAGACTCGTTGGACCTAGAGAAGTGCCCAATAGGGTGTGATAATAAGGTGCTAGCAGGAAACTTGTGTAAAAAATACCACATTCTAATCTTTTTATCTTTTTATCCCTTTAGTGAGTAGAAGTCCCTCCAATCCCTCCCCCTTATTTCAAAAAGATATATTTAAAGAGTAAATACATGTTCATGTATTACTACCCTTAAGATATCTCACATTCATTAAAGCCTATATTAAACATGCTGGATTTGCAAAAATTATTAGTGAGAATCAAGGTTGAATATAGAAATATTATATAACACTAGACAGGTTGTAAATTCTATTTCAAATCACCATCATCAGTTGTGGAATATAGGCTTGAGTACCATGTCCTGTTAGGCTGTAACCGCTATGACCCCAGCCTTCGTATGACAACCAGCACGCCCCCTTACAGCCTCCCTTATCCCAATCAATCCCCTAAAGCCACCTGACCACGTTTTCTTGCTGCATTACCCATGGCCACTAAAAGACAGTGTGAGCACTGATCATTTTCAGACTCTTTGGAGCTAGAGAAGTGTACATGTGAGGTTGAGAATATGATGCTAGCAGGAAACTTGTGTAAAAATACCAAATTCTCATCTTGTTATCTTTTTATCCCTTTAGTTATTAGACATAGCCTTCCAATCCCCCCCCCCTTATTCCAAAATGGTATATCTAAATGGTAAAGACATGTTCATGTACTGCTACCCTGAAGATGTTTCACATGCTTTAAAGCTTATATTCCGCATGCTGGTTTTACAAAAATTGGTAGTGGGAATTAAGGGTGAACATAGACATGTAATATATATCACTAGAGAGGTTGTAAATTCATTTTAGAATCCCCGTCATCAGTTGTGGAATATAGGCTAGAGTACCATGTCCTGTTAGGCTGTAATCGCTATGACCTCAGCCTTCGTATGACAACCAGCACATCCCCTGACAACCTCCCTTATCCCAAACAAAAGCCACCTCTCCTTGTTTTCTCACCACACTACCCATGGCCACTAAAAGATGGCGCGAGCATTGCTCTTTTTCGGAGCAGATGCGTTGGACCTAGAAACGTACCCAATAGGGGATGATAATATGGTGCTAGCAGGGAACCTGAGTAAAAATACCAAATTCTCATCTTTTTATTTTTTCATCCCTTTCGTGAGTAGACATATCCCTCCAGTCCTTCCCCCTTAATTCAAAATGGTACTTTTATAGGGTAAAGACATGTTCATGTATTGCTATCCTTAAGATGTTTTACATACATTAGAGCCTTTATTCCACATGCAGGTTTTGCAAATATTGGTAGTGGGAATTAAGGTTGAATATAAACATGTAATATATATCACTGGAGAGGTTGTAAATTCTCTGTTGAATCACCAGCCTCAGTTGTGGAATATGGGCTTAAGTGCTATGTCCTGTTAGTATGTAACTGCTTTGATCCAGCCTTCATATGACAACCATCACGTCCCCTGACAACCTCCCTTATCCCAATCAATCCCCTAAAGCCGCCTCTCCTTGTTTTCTTGCCACATTACCCATGGCCACTAAGAGATGGTGTGAGCACTGCTCATTTCCGGAGCAGGCTTGTTGGACCTAAAGAAGTGCCCATGTGGGGGCAATAGTGAGGCACCAACAGGAAACTTTGGTTAAAATAGCAAATTCTCTCTGTTTTTTTCTTTATCAGTTTAGTACCTTCCATTAAGTACACACAAAAAAAGAGGGGCCTGAGGAGTCTGATTTTTGAAATGTGCCTATAGGTACTTAATGAAAAGTTCTTATTTGGGAGCCATATCCCTCCACCCTCTTCCCTGTATTTTGAATTAAAAGAAGAGGGGAAAAGATCTTTCCATATATTTCTGCCTTTGAGTTATTTGAATGACTCCTCCCCCTTACCTACTACCGACCCCATCCACTCACACATCCTTCCACCACAACCCCCACACCCACCACCCACACTACCCCTTCATTGCATCCGTCAGTGCCATGTCTGTAACAGCTATGACCCCAGCTTTCGTATGACAACCAGCGCGTCCCTGAGAACCTCCCTTATCCCAATCAATCCTCCAAAGCCACCTCTCCATGTTTTCTTGCTGCATTACCTCAGGCCACTAAAAGATGGTGCAAGCATTGCTCATTTCCGGAGCATGCTTGCTGGACCTAGAGAAGTGTCCAGTAGATTACAGGACTGGAATCAGGGTTTAGGAGGTTTGTGGTTGTTAACATTTGGCACCTTATAAAAGGTATGGTAATAGGAGGGTTGGGGGATTACAGTATCAGTATGAGGGTTTAGCGGAAAGGAAATGTTTTTGGGCGACAGGGTTAAACGCAGACAGGAACACTGAGCTGTTTTGGTGGAGCTCACTTAATCTGCCAGCATAAATCAATACAAGGATTCTTAGCAAATGCTAAGACGCCACGTATATTTTAGCGATCACATATATTTTGTGACAATTGACATAGAAATACATATTGCTGCTCTTCAACTTGATAGTAGAGAATATGTATTATATTTCTGAACATACATGTCAAGGTAACTATGTAACTTTTTTCAAAATGAAATGTTTTTCTCATTTAAAATAGTAAAATAGTATTTGTTAAAAATGAAAAACAATAATAATAAAGAACAACTACTCAGGTCTGGGATACCAACAAAACTAGGAGAAATAGGTGTCACAGTATCAATCTCCCTATGATTAAATAGGTGTCACAGTATCAATCTCCCTATGATTAAATAGGTGTCACAGTATCAATCTCCCTATGATTAAATAGGTGTCACAGTATCAATCTCCCTATGATTAAATAGGTGTCACAGTATCAATCTCCCTATGATTAAATAGGTGTCACAGTATCAATCTCCCTATGATTAAATAGGTGTCACAGTATCAATCTCCCTATGATTAAATAGGTGTCACAGTATCAATCTCCCTATGATTAAATAGGTGTCACAGTATCAATCTCCCTATGATTAAATAGGTGTCACAGTATCAATCTCCCTATGATTAAATAGGTGTCACAGTATCAATCTCCCTATGATTAAATAGGTGTCACAGTATCAATCTCCCTATGATTAAATAGGTGTCACAGACTCAATCTCCTTTGATAGAGGGCAAACAATCACATACCTAATAATAATGATGCTGAACCCTGGCCCGAAGGGCTCTGACAACTTCTAAGTGGAATCATTATGTTGATTATTTTTGTGTCAATTTCCGCAAGTAATATACCCTGAGCCAGCATGCCAGCACATAATGAAATATAGCCATAATACATTTTGAGATTGATTGAATGATTTAAGTGGCATACCCCCACAGCGATCTGACCGTCCCCCTGTGACCAGCAACTGGCAATCAGAGGCAGGATTGCTGGGTGAAATAGTCAGCCGACCGGATTATTACAGGCCACTCCCTGTGGGTATGTTGCACATTTTGGGTGACGAGTGATGGGAAGCAAGATGATCAGTGAAATGGCCAGTAAAATAGACAGTAAAATATCAAACTCAAAATTTCAGTCGCCCAGTGGCTTTGCTGGGGACTTTGCTGATTGCTGTTTGCCAATCGCTGGTGAAATCGCCTAGTTGGTATGGGGCTTTACAGTCCTAAAGCCCCATATCCACTAGGCAACTTGTCCACAATTGGCTAACTGATCGGTGCTAAAATCGGCCGATTCTAGGAGTAGAATCGACTGATTTTAGCACAGACATGCATATTGCAATATACTATACTTGCAGGCAACCTTAAGAATTGGTCGATATTAGCGTTGATCCATTGCCCAACTGTCTAAAAGTTGCTTAGTGGGTATGGGCCTTAAGTGTTGCCAAGATAACATACTGAATGTATAAGCAATAAGAGCCAAAAGATTTGCTTAGCTAGGCAAACTCTGAGGCATTTTATATCAATAGCAACGCCGGCAGAATCCTTGGCTCGGCAGAAAATCCCATTGCCTTAAAAGGCGTGTCTAGTGTATATCGATTCTACTATCCTCCTCTGACCACATTTCTGTTTCCGCTTTGAAAAGTATTGTACTTTGTAGCTTTATGCAAGAAAAACTGGGGCGGATACAGGTTTTCTGAATGGAGTGGGTCAGCATATAGGCCAAGTAGTAAAATGGCATGCATTTGTACATACATACATGGCATTTCCCCCTCTTTTTTGTAGTTTAGAGGTCCTCCAAAAGTAGTGGGGGGGGGGGTCAGACTGCCCCCCCTGGATCCGCCCCTGGAACAGTACATCTCCTCTAGCAGATCTGCACAAATGCAACTAGAGATAGTTGCATTTGTGCAGATCTCCTAGAGGAGATGTACTGTCTTTTATATAGAATGACACGTCATGACTACATGTGTATGTTTCTTTTCATATTTGTATACTTTAATAGTTCATAGCTGAGAAAAACATGCCATTTTCATGTATACTATCGTGTGAAAGACATTCTAAATGGTGATGAAACGAAAGTATTACTTACAAACATGCAAGCAGCCCAAAAGTTCCCATAATAGTAACAAAACAAGTAACAAATGCACTTATCAGTTACTGATCTTTGATCTATGTACCAATATTTCTTTAACTTAAACCCAGTTTATAAATTCCCCAAACAAAATAAATTGAAGAAATTCCAGCAGGAAATCAATGGAAATCAATGGGAAATACAGCAGTTCACGGTACAATCGGTGGGGTCTGAAAGACTACAATATTTCAAAAACGGTGTGACGCTGATCAGATTAAAACAAGTCACACTTTGGAAACCAAGTTTAAAGGGAGTCAAAAGAAATGTTGTGTCAAAATATGACAAAAGTTTGCAACCTCAAATAACCATGAAAATACATTCTAGCAGTCTAATTTTAGCCATTGGTACAGTACAAATCATGATTTCTAACCACAACTTGACTTGAATCCCATAATACTCATGTCATTTGGGCCTAAAGACAGCAATGTTTGTAAGCAAACCAATTTTAGTGGGTCACCAAAATTGATTGGGACTGTTTTAATGTATTTTAATGTAGTTGAAGTCTGTATTCACAGTTTATATTTTACCACAGGCCTAGGTTAAGGCCATAGAATATATTTCAATAGTTTACAGAATTTGCCCAATTTTGACCCTACATTGCTGGCTCCCTTAAGAGAAGCCTGCGAGTAAACCGCACCCACAAGGAGAGAATCCAAGATGCAAATGAGCTATCCCCTCGCTGATCGAGTTGCCTTATCCGAAAAGACCCCGCAATCCTGGGTTTAACCATTCTGACCTAACTCTAATTTACCACCAGCTGTTAATGCCTAACAACACGTCCTGAAGATGCCAGTTATAGGCTGCAGCTCCTGAACTAGGGTACTGGGGTGATGACCAAAGAAATTTCACGAATCTCTTTTTTCATCCATGCATCCATAAATTGCTCCAGAAAACAGTCACGCATACAAAAAAGATGCGTGAAAGTGTAGAAAAGATGCATGAAGTATTTGTAAATGAAAATATCCATATAAAAATATGTATAAATTACCAATATTTATATAAACTATGTAATTTTATCTATTAAAAACAAATTGCAATTTAATTAGAGTTTTTAACCCGAAATAATGTCGTGAATCTAAAATTTGGTGTTTTTTCACGAATCCAAAGTTTGGAATCATGGGCAAAAGATTCGTGAATTCTTTGGGCTGTCCATCATGTTAACTCTTACTTTTCTCTTATTTATGTTAAGATTCACTTCAAACAATCATTCTACAATAAAACAAAAATTGACCAAAACGTAAACTTTGGACGGACCTGAATATGGTAAGAAAGAGCAATGCTTTATGACTGGTCTGACATGACTGGTCCCGCATAGCCATCATTACAGTCTAATCTGATCTATTTTGGGGAGATACAAATTCATCTGCAGACCCTCTGCATGTTGCTGGAGATACATCCCCTTCCTGTAGACACCACCCCCAGTGTTGACCCAGCTATTGTTTGCGGGGGGGGGGGGGGGTAAGTAGGCTGGAAGGGCTTTAGCGCCTGCCTGAGCCCAAGTGGAGGGGGGGGACTTAGCCCCAGACTCTGCAAGGATTCTTGTGACCAAAGTGAGTGAGTGAGTGAGTGATGGATGTTTTACGCAATACCGACAGCCAGGGTCATTTTCACAGTGAAAACAAGTTAGCAGGAATTTTGAGTTTTCAGACATGTGTTTTGACTTTGTGAGTCTTTGGTGATTGTATCTATGCGATGAGGGTGTCAGGGTGGGCAAACAGCAGGGGATCAAAACCTGGAAATCAATTTTGCTGTACCTCATCTCTTGGTAAACCCAGACACCAACCGGGTGGTGTGTATTGAGAGGCTGTACATACTGCTCTTCATTTTCAGTATTTTCAATATATTTGGATCATTGCTTGGGTGATAAAATAAAGTACATTTGGGGTCATCCTCAGGTGGCTGTACAACCCATGGGGATCTTACGGACCTCAGGCCTTGCCTTCAGTACATGACCATTCCCTATGGCTTGCATGGCCACGCTCGGACGCCCCATGCAGTGTTTCTCATCACTCACTCACTCACTCACTCACTCACTCACTCACTCACTTGCACTGCTGAGGAGCTGTACATAAAGGGGGGTGGTGCGTATTGACAGGCTGAATGTAGCACTCCTCTTTTGCACTATTTCCAACAGAACAAACATAACATTGTTTGAGTGATAAAATAAATAATCTTTGGAGTCATCCTTAGGTGGCTGTACATCACATGGGGATTGAACAAACCTCTGGCTTTACCCTCAGTATGTGACGATCACCCATGGGTTGTACAGCCAGCCACCCTCTGACTGCCCCAGGGGTCCTTCTCATTACATTACATGGTAGTCAGACAATTAATACGGTTGGTTTTCTGTATTTTGCCTTTTTATCTTTATGTTGGCTTTTATTTAGGCCATAAAATTCCATCCCAGCCAGGTTGCGATGTAACAGAAATGTTCTGCGACCATACTTTAGTCAGTTTGTTACTTACATAGATGGCATGTAACAATTGCATTACTTCACCAAATCAGAATGTTATTATAACATTATTTTTTGGTGAAGTTCAGATGAAATGAAAACAAAGCTTTATAAGAACATTCTATTTGGTTTGAAGAATGTAACCAGAATGTTGTAATAACATCACAGCAGTACATTGCAGCAACATACTTGGGAGTCATCATAAGAACGTAACAAGAACCAAATACAGAACAAACAATAACATTGCATCCTCGGCTGGGATATTATCACAAAGTGCCCCCCCCTACTATCTAGGCTTGGCCCGGGCCCTGGAGGGGGCGGCGCTATTCTGTATCTGTCTGGGCTGTCAACCCTGGAGGGACCGCTTCTACCACCCACCACTCATGGCCTTAGCACCCGCCTGGAAGAGCTAATTAGTTAGCGTACCATGCACTCGAACCTCCCAGCCCTCTGTCAGGCTTAGGGTAATTACAACATTGTACCCTTTACAGACAAGACTTGTAACGGTTAGTCTATAATGCGTTTAAAGTAAATAAAAAATAAAATAAAAAACCCTTGCACTTGCCTGGAAGAGCTAATTAGTTAGCATAATATGCACTCCTACCTCCCAGCACTGTCAGTCTTAGGATGATTACAGCCTTATACCCTTTACATACAAGATTTATACCCTTTACAGACAAGACTTATAACAGTTAGTCTGTAATGAATTCAAAGTAAAACTTAAACAAAAACACCCTAGCACCTGCCTAGAAGAGCTAATTAGTTAGCGTACAGTGCACTTGTACCTCTCGGTCCTCTGTCAGACTTAGGATGATTACGACACTGTACCCTTTACCGACAAATCTTATACCCTTTACCAACAAGAGGCATACCCGACAAGACTTAACAGCTAGTCTGTAATGTGTATGGGTTAAGGAAAAAGCCAAAACCACTCCACCCACCATTCATGGCCTTAGCTAATTAGACAAATCATTTCATGCAAATCTCCCACTGGCCTCCCACTGGTTCAGGCATGGGGGATATAACCTTCCATAACAGGGGGTGGATTTCCATCTCTTTGGCTGGGTTTATGAGGGGAAACATATGGAATTGAATAACACTAGTTGTCTTTTGCCACTGAAGTGATAAGATATGTAAATGAGATCACAGGGAGATTTGCATGAAATGATTTGTATTTACACAGCCTGTTTGCCTTTTCACTGTAACACTGTTTGCCTTTTAGGGAACCAGAGGTGAATACGGGGTCAAGAAGTATTTGGAATGGTTTAAAGGTTATTCTTGAACAGAATTATGCATTATATATAACTTTTAAGAGGAAAAAATAGGCAAAAGAGGGGTAAAAAAGGCAAACAGTGTTACAGTGTTACAGTGAAAAGGAACTGACACTTTGTACCCTGATCCATCTGCCAGGCTTAGGATGATTACAGCCTTATACCCTTTACAGACGAGAGGTATACCCTTTACAGACCAGCCTCAGAATGTGCTTATGTTGACAGTTCAAAACAGGCATGATGCACATGCACATGCAAGTCTGTAATGAGTATAAAGTTAAAAATAAGTTGGTGCAATAAGTGAAGTCTATTTATCAGACCTTAGACGTTCGGAAAAGGCAATAAGAATCACCAGGAATTCTATCTTTCTGACTGGTTCTGAACTACCAGTAAGTTAAAATGCATATGTAGAGTAAATCCATGTTTCAAAACCCCTTTAGAAGAGGTAAGAAAACCTGATTCCCCTTTCACTGCCATTATCATTATAAGGAATACCTCAGGGTGTGTATGACAGCAATAATATTTATAACAGGTTATATGGTCACAAATATTATGCATATATATATATATATATATATATATATATATATATATATAATATATTATATATCTCCAGTACAGTGCTGTGCCTAGGGATGTGTGTAAAAAGTGAACTTTATTAAAAGAGAATTCAGGTGGCTAAATTGATGATTCTCTTCAGCACAGCAAAAACCCAGACCACAAGTGAGTAAACATCACCACTGGCATTTCTAGAGTTTGATACTACATATGCAGGTCATGCCCGAATACCATGTCTCAAAATACTATAAATTCTGTCGTTATTCCATGACATACTACACAGGTGTCAGAAATGGTTGATCCACTCAGTCCCTTATGTGTGAGCGGCATACAGACACTATTTATAGCTGACCCTATAGATATAGTCAGTGAGAAACAGCTTATTTTCGGTTCCTTTTATTGTGATATAGCGATAGTTAAGAATTGCTAGTTATTACAAATGTTCTTTTATATGAAGCATTGTACATTAACAGGACTCATATTGACATTACACTTTGGGTGTACCATTAGAGTTGCATTTTGGTGAATTTATGAGAACATAGACCTGGACGAACCAAGAGGAGGTGACAGAAAATGTTCAGGTTTTTGAATTATTTCTTGGGTCCCAGACCTATAGTGCCCTTCAAAGAATAGGAGGAGAATGCACATCATGCCTGCTTTGAACTTTCAACATAAGCACATTCTACATTTAGCATTTACAGGCTATATGTCTAGTCTGTAAAGGTATAATTCCACCCTGTACATGTAGATCTAGTCTGTAAAGGGTATTTGATTTACTTCACACTAAAGACCCTTTTAAAGCATAACCCAATAATGTGCATTCCCCTCCTTTTTTTGATTGTTATGACTGTCAAAATAGTCATATACAATCAGAGGTGACTAGTCTGTAAAAAGCATAAGTTTTGCATCAACCTAAAAATCCTTTAGAGAACAGACCTAGAATGTGTATTATGTGTGTTTTGAACTGTTCAACAATGGCCTAGTCTGTAAAGAGTATTATGATCAGGGTATGAAGCGTCAGTTCTATTCCACTGTATTCCTGTAACCCTGTTTGCCTTTTCTCTCTCTCTCTCACTATTTTCCCTTTAAATCATAAATCTAATGCATAATCCTTTTCACATTTAGCATTAGACCCACTCTTTACTCCTTAATACCCTGTCCCTGCTAAATAGCCAAACTGGGTAACAGTGAAATGGCAATCAGGCTGTATAAATACAAATCATTTCATGTAAATTTCCTATCACTTCAGTGGCAAAAGACAACTAATGTTATGCAATTTCCCCTCATAAACCCAACCAAAGAGGTGAAAATCCATTCCCTGTTATGAAAGGTTATGTAATCCCCCATGCCTGCACCAGCTAGGGGGAGGTGGAAGAGAAATTTGCATGAAATGATTTGTATTTACACACCCTGTATGCCTTTTCACTGTAACACTGTTTGCCTTTTAGGGACCCGAAGGCGAATACGGGGTTAAGAAATAATTGAAATGGTTTAAAGATTATTCTTGAACAGAATTATGCATTATACACTATATTTAAGAGGAAAAAATAGGAAAAAGAGGGTAAAAAAAAGGCAAACAGGGATACAGGAATACAGTGAAAAGGAACTGATGCTTTGTACCCTGATCTATTATACCTCTCTCAGACTAGTATCAATGGTGTGCATCAATATAAATTCTAAGCACATCAGTTGAATTCCTTTTACCCTTTACAGACTACCCTCAAAATGTTGTTATAATGAGAGTTCAACACAGATATAATACACATCCTACTTTTATTCAGTAATTGGTATAATTCCCTTACAGACTAGACTCAGAATGCACATTCTGCATTCTATATTGAACAGTCATTATAAGCCCCCTTCAAGCCAGTCTGTGAAGAATATCAGACAGGATGATTCCAATCAATATGTGGGAAACTTACAACACTATTCTATAAAGGGTACTATATCTTTCAGACTAGCATTGATGATGAGCGTCATGTTGTTTCAAAGCACATTAGTTCACCTCCTTATACACTTTAGACTACCCTCAGAATGAGCATAATGCCTGTACTGAACTGTCATTATAAGCACACTTTGAGACTTGTTTGTAAATGGTATAAGAGAGGCTGATTCCCTAAACACCATGTGTATTATGCTATTTCAGCACTTTATTGATTAGAGCAGAGAGGCCAACCCACCAGGGTCTAAAGGCCCTATTACACTATATGACTTTGAGCTGCGAAATCGGCAACATTTGATAATATTAAGGCCGTATTCCACATACCGAAAGCGTGCTGCCGATATGCAGCCCCTATACTTTTGCTACGATATTGTGTCGATATATGTGGAATACGGCCTTTACAGATAATTCATATAGTGGAGTAATATAATTTTACAAATGGCCTAAAAAGAGTTTTACCTCTAATGTATGTGATTTCCCTGTGACATCATCATATCACAGCCAATGTTGAGTAGTGTAATAGAGCTTTCACGCCTGTATTCCACTGTATCACAAATCGGCAGTTGGAATATGTATTAATCATAGACATGTTTCATATCATTAGAAAGAGTTTTTAATTCTCTTTCAGATGATATGTAGGATGCATGGCCTTTAACATATTACTGGATAAATTTGGTAAATAACCAAAATATTGGTAGTCACTGAGAATCGCCTAGTGGAATACAGGCTTAACACCCAATGGAGGAGTCGGTGGTCAGGATTAAAATCCAATAATCCAGTTAGAAGTCCTGAGGCCAAAAGCTACAATTCACTAACATCAATAAAAGATGTATGTTATCTGTTAGTACCCCTTTAGGTAGGGGTGGATCCAGGGAGGGTCCAGGAGGGGGGGGGGAGGTGTCCATGGGGTCCTGACCCCCCTTTTGGTGGACCCCTAAACTACAAAAAGAGGGGAAAATACTGCATGCATATTCATGAATACACGCCGTTTTAGTACTTAGTGTTTATGCTGACCACCCCTTTGGAAAATCCTGTATCCACCCCTGTTAGGTACTATAGATCCTGTCACTAAATAGCGAGGCTAAACTTAAAGTTGCCTTGACTTTATTTACAAAAATACTGATAATTCTTAAACTATCTAATTAATCTCAAACATCTTGGTGTCACTTTGTAGCTAGGACTCTGTAGTTTGATAATACATGGATTTTACCTTCCAATAAAACATTCCAAATTATTTGGAATGTTCGGAATGGCCCTAAAAATTTGCCAAAATTTGTTATTTTTACTGACTTACAACCAGGAAATTCTAAATAGAATGCAGAAAAATAATTTCTTGAGAATTCTGGCAGGATTCCTTTAAGAGAATTGAATTTGCAATCTAATGATGTATCATATAACTATATGATGAGAATGACTATGGAATAAACCCCATTGGAAGGCTGAGGTGAAATTCCATAATTTTGGCACTTTTGCTCGTTTGCATACATTTTCTTTTCAGTTAATAACATTATAAGTAGTTCTATAGTGGAATATTTTTTTTGTTTTACTGCCTGTTTCTTATAAATAACATTAATTCAAGCTTTCAAAGACAGTCTGTTTGCTATTTAATTTCTGATAAATCATAAAAAAAATGTTCTAGAAGGCTTTCAAGCCTCTAAAATGAGTCAATCTAGATGGTCCAGCTCAGCACCGGGCCTATATCCTCATACAGGAAGTGTGGGTGCCATATTTAGCACTCACATGAGTTAAAAATTCATATTTCAATGCCTATTTTTAGTTTTTTAAAGTAAAAACAAAAGTAATTTAGATGAATATGAATTCTATTTAGTTATTTCTTGATTTTCTTTCAGGAAGTGAATGATTATTACTCATTCAAATAAACTGGTCAAACCTTGAAAATGATATTGTGGATTTAAATACACAGATTTTGACTATTGGGGTGCGTTAACCAGCCAAATTTGGATGGAAGTATCTATTCTTATGTCCCCAAGATATATAAAAATTGTCTAAAACTGTCTTAAACCCATCAGACCTCCTCTAAAAGTGTTTTAACCCCATTATACATGATACATATAGATATATCTTTAGTCTCTTAAGGCATAAACCTGATGTGAATCTCATGACCCAGTATCCTCGCTATTTGGTGACTGGATCTTATAGCTTTTCCGTTCTTTCCGTCGGATGCTCACCGCATTCAGGTGGAAATGAGAATGGCAGGTTCAGAGGAAGGGAATCCGAAATAGATGGATGTAAATGGAATAATCCAATCCCAGTTTAGAGCAAGATTAAAGATTACCATGAAATATTTTCAAAATTGCTTCTGTGCTTATTCCATGAAGACAATTGCATTACAGGAAATTAACCAAAGCAATTTGTTTGATGGATTCAGATAGAGTAAAATGTCAAGAATATCCTCAATACACCGCATTATTCTTTGAATGGTGGAAGTAACACATCTCTATTGAGTCATTCAGTCATTAGAATAGAAATCACCCTCACATTAAAGACTTTGGGTGTCTTTTCATGACACCTCCTTCTATAGTCGACGTCTTATTTGATTAGAAATCACCCTCAGACTAACGGCCTTGGGTGTCTTTTTATGGCACCTCCTTTTAGTTGACGCAAACGTCTTATCAGCAAATTCTTTTTAGACTCAACTATCTTATCCCCAATAGCCTCCTCCTGTGTATAAGATATTCATAACTTTTTAACCCATTTAAAAGTGAATCGACTGCAGAAGGCCATTTATCTCAGGGTTATATTTTATCCTTCACAGTGAGACGTACAGGGTGTATAGGGACCACCCATATTTCTGAAACATGTTAAGGCCTTGTTCCACTATGCAATACACCCATCCCAGTTTACAACATTAAAGTTTACTATATTGTTTAAATTGCTTCTGGGCTGATTATATGAAGAAAGTTGGATGATACAAAATTAAGAGAAGCAATTTGGTTGACAAAATTGTTCCTAAAATTGGTAATTTGCAGGTTTATATATTGGCCTTTTTCCCATAGGAACCAATGTTAAAGCCTGTCAGCCCAGCATATAATGTCCAACCCTATTTTGCCCTGAAGTACAGCATTTTCATTGGCTGGTAAACTAGCAAAGCTGTCAATTTAAGAAATCATCATGTTTTAGCAACACCTAGGGATATGGAAAATTATGATTGTTGCTTTCGTCAGTAAGTTCAACTCTAGGAGACAAGAATGGATTATACTGTAATTTTGTCTAACCCTTGTCCAACCCCAGGATATACCCAATGTGGGATGGGCTTATTGTTACCTAATTTCTAATTTTGAACAAATTTGCAGAAATAGTTGATTTGAGTGAAATATGTTATTCATTATCTATCAACTGTTACTTAATCGTTATAACATGCAGGGAATTGTAACCCCAAAATGCACATTTTTTAAATATATATTCCACATACGGTATGTCTGCATCATCAATTTTTTAGTGTTATAATGCTGCTTTTTTTATCATTATTTTTTCGTTGTTGTGCTTTTGCACAAGTTTGGCTTACTTTCAGCATATAAAGGGCATCAAAAGTGTGGATCACCAGTTTACATTTGTAATACCAGCTTCTTATATAGAATGAGGAAAATCATAACTATAACACTTTGGTAAATTCTGTTGGCAGTGCTAGTGATTATGTATCACCACTAGCAAAGGTATATCTGCGGCAAATGGCTATATTGTTATAATCATAAAGCACCTTTAGTATATGGAACACAGTCTTTAGTATGTGGAAAATGAGTGAGAAGAGAATTGGTGGGTGTTTTGTTGCGTAGTAGAATACATGTGAGAAACGGTTGGTGTTTTTTTCATATAGCGGATGACTGGCTGAGAATTGATTGGTGTTTTGTCACATAGTGGATTACTGGCTGAGAATAGACCCATCCCACATTGGGTACATCCCAGGGTTGAACAAGGGTTGGACAAAATTACAGACTTAGCCATCCTTGTCTCCTTGAGTTGAGGTTACTGAAATAACTAAGATTTATATTTTTCTATATCACCAAGTGTTGTTAAAACATTATGATGGGGTTGACAGGTCTTAACATTAATTCCTTTAGGGAAAATTCTAAAATATAAAGCTGCATTTTACAAATTCTAGGAGCAATTAATCAACCAAATAGTTTTGGTTAATTTTGTATTATGCAACTGTCTTCATGGAATAAGCACAGAAGCAATTTTGAAAATATTTCATGGTAAACTTAATGTTGGTGGAAACTGGGATGGGCTTACTGGTTAGTGTTTTGTCACGTAGTGGATTGCTGGCTTAACCATCAACACACATGTTTCAGGAAAAAGTGCCAGGAAAGATGCATCATCTTCACCAAGTACGATGTACCTCCCATGGGGATGGCGTTATGAACTGCTGCAGCTAATTTCGTGCAGGTTCCAGGAAATTCAGAAGACATTCTCAATGTTTAGAAGGATATATCAATCCCATCATGACATGTGCCTATATATTTCTCCCCCAAATCCTAATGGATTATTTCTCAAACATAGCTGCGGAGTTGCCCAGAAGTCTGGTTATATTCATATGTTACAGTTCACTCATTGATGAAATACTAAACTTCTATCTGCTATTTCTGAAATGATGTTTCAATCCAACATGAGTAATAGTGTAATAATGCACAACCTTGCATTTCAGATATGGTACCAGGATAGATACTTGTCTGTATGACATGTATGGCATTCGTGAAAACGCATGCAGGAATGTGCAGAAAATGTATTTTCTATAGTTTACTGGTTCAAAAAAACACTGGAAAACACTTTTCTTATATCTCTTCTGAAAGTAGTCTGTCATAACTAATTGAGTTGCAACGATTTTTTTCTGGTGTTACAATGATAAGATCCATTTACGTTGAAAGGGAATCAACACATTGAAATCTTTTACTTTCCTGTTCACCATTTCTGCCCAAAAACACAGGCTTCAGACCACAAAGTAGTCACATACACAACTTCTAATGCTTTGACTAGTTCTATGCATAGATACAATATGACCTTTTTAAATCAGCATAGATCAAATTGATGGTCGACGTAACAGCCTAAGAATCAGCCTATACAAAACAGTACTGTTGTCTAGAATAAGCTCTTGTATACTGGTGAATGGCAGTATTTCCATATCAAGTATCCAATAACAGTGTCATAAATAATTCTTATCTGTATCGGAGCCATGTTGTTTGGTTTTGAATGTCAAACGGCAAGACAGATAATATTCACAATGGGCCTTAAGTCAGCATTATGTTCTCTTATCTGTAGCCAGATCCACACTCTACCTTACTACCCCTTGATATGGAAAGCAAACGATAAAGCTGCGTCCCAACTTGGGTAACTAACAACAGCAACTAGTGAAAATTCGCTTTCAACGAAAACCAAGCTTGAAAAACTAATTGTCAGGCTACTAACTAATCACCAGGCTACTAACAAACTAATCACTGCTTTGGGGCACTTTTGCTATTAATCTGCTGGTGATTAGAGGACAATTTAGTATGTCACCTGTCAACCAACTAATCATCTGATTGCCATGCGCAAATATTAAACATGTCAAATATTTTGCTAGAAATCCAAGACAACAAGTGGTTTAGGTGCCAGACTTCATGGCGCCAGTGTCTAGTTGGTCGCCCAGCAACTAAGAATGTTAGTGGCTGCTGATTTTTATAATCTAGTTGCCCAAGTGGGGACCAGGCTTTAGGGAGTGTTGTTGTGTAGCTATAGTGAGGGTATAGCTATGTGTTTCCAACACCTAAGAGGTGAGCAGAGACTCCTAAATTAAACAACTTTCCGATCCATTGTATATTTCTTATTCTTAAAAGAAAAATGCCTCCAAGTTCATTGGTACCATTTGCCATTTGCCTTTCTTATAATGATGATTGTTGGTGTGCTGAGCAATTTTCCAGCTATATTGACACCAACTCATGGTTTCTTGGCTTGTACAAGGTACTTTGATTGCATTTATGGGGGTGAGAATGTTGGTGAGGCAAGGTGATGTAGCAGGCAAGGCCCAGGCTGAACCCAGCCCAGCCGAGTGAGAGGTGAGGAACTAACCCACTATACCGTCCTGCCCCCTTTTTGCCTTTTTTATCTTGATGTCTTGATATCACAGCAGACCAATATACCCAAGCAAGAATATGATGTTATAATAAAGTTGCAGCAATATTCTGTTTTGGTCCTTGTAATGCTATTTTGATGTCACCCAAAATTGTCTTTAGAACCTTATGTTGTGACATTGAATTGTAATGTTATTATGACATTCTTGTAATGTTCTTTCACATTATAATAATGTTATTACAACATTATTTATTAGTAAGGTCTCAAATTCACTAAGATATAATGTTATTATAACAGTCTCTTTAAGTAAGTATCAAGTTTAGCTAAAATAACCTAATTGTTATGTGAAAATTTTACAGGTAACAGACTAACCAAATATGTATGGTCGCAGAATGTGCTTGTTTCATCACTGCTTGCCTTGGTATGGTCCCCATTCCCTGGTGTACATTTATGCAAAAACACTTCAGTTAATTGCACTTATCACAGGCTTCCCACACTCAAGCCAGCAGATGCACCACTCAACCAGCCATATGTCTCTAGGTGGGCAGCCCTTTTATCTCCACTACTGGTAGCTGTGAGTGAGTGAGCGAGTGATGGATGTTTTACGTCATACTAACAGCCAGGGTCATTTTCATGGCAAAAACAAGTTAGGACAACTTCAGACTTTTCAGACATGTTTTAACTTGATCAGTCTTTGGTGATTGTATCTAGAAGATGAGGGTGACAGGGTGGGCAAACAGCAGGGGATCAAAACCTGGAATCATTTTTGCTGTACCTCATCCCTTAGTGAACCCTGACACCGACCAGGCATCAAACCCAATGCACCACTTGGTCAGTACAGGGTCCCCCCTTTGTCACATTTTATGATCAGCAGGGCCCTACATTCTTCCAAGGAGCAGAAGCCCCAGCCCGTTACCCACAAGGGGGACTGGTAGCTGTGCTATGTCATGAAATACTTGAGGTCTGGATTGGTGATGGTGATAGGGAGGGGGACTCTGAAGTTTCCTAATGAATTTTAGAAATGCCTGTGTTGCATGTCACTATCTTCCCTGTCATGTCGTTAGTGCCCCATGTCATGTGTTCAATTTAAGAATTCAGGGTACTTTTAGGACATTAACATTACCCCCATCAAACATGAAAGTAAGGCCTGTTTTTAGGCAGTGTCATACTGTTCAACTCACCCATCCCCTTGCGTTTAACATAATTTATGGACCTTCCCTACTAGCTTTGGACTTTATACCCTAAGACCCTATGTGAAAAGGAGGGGAAAATGTTTTGGTCTCTGGCATATTTTCGAGGCATTGCTGCCTATATATAATCATGAGGTTATTTTCAGATGTTGATCAGTTCAATCAGCAATATCCTATGAATACACATCACCACTTGCGATAACCTATCACCACCAAAACCAAAACCAAAAAAAAAAGAAAGATCTCATACCAAAAGATAGACTTTAGTGCTCCCTAAATAAGTGATCTTCTTTTCTGGGAAATATTTCTGAGTCCTTCCGGGGTTGCTAATGGGCCAGGCAGTCCTGAGAGGGGGGAGGAGGGAGGAGAGATAGAGAGAGATCTTTCAGATTACTGTCTGAGTCTGGACTCAGAGGCAGAGAGGGCCATCAGGCCCCACCAAAGGGCATGGTAGCCGTAAAGGGCCATACCCACTAGGCGATTTTGACCAAGTCGGCCAACTGATTGGTGCTAAAAATCAGCTGATTCTGCCCCTAGAATCGGCTGATTTTAGCTCCGATTCAGATCAAACATGCACATTTTAATGTACTGAACTAACAGGTGATCACAAGAATTGGCTGATTCTCCAAGTCGCCCGTCGCCGGTAAAATTGCCTAGTGGGTATTGGGCTTAAGGCTGTATTACACTAGACGATTTTGACTACCAAAGGGTGTATTTCATTAGCTGATTTTACTCCTGATATCATAAAAAGCCCATTGGAATAACAGTTGATTATAGACATGTTACCTTTCAAATGATATGTAAGATACATGATGCTTTATCATTATTGATGGAAAAGGTCATGAGTTACTAAATTTCCATATGTTAGAATCGCCTATTGGAATACAGACGCAACATTTTGGTAATTTATGAATTTTCATGAGGAGTATTACAGGAATACAGTTACCTGTGCATGCTACATATCATTTAAAGAGGATTTAGAATCCTTTCTTATGATATACAACATGCCTATACTTCACCCGTATTCCCATTTCCCTATTTCCAAAATCAGTAAAATCAGCTAGTGGAATGCAGCCTTTAAAGGACTGCCATCGCTAGCACAGAGGGGCTGCACCCAAGCCTTGGTGCTTGAAAGATTGATGATAAAACTAACAATGCATATTAAATACCATTTGAAAGAGAAGTAAAAATCCTTTCTAATGATATGTAACATGCCTATACTTTATCCCTATTATATTTCCCCGTTTTCGAATTTGGTAAAATCGGCTAGTGGAACATAGCCTTTAAAGGACTGCTATTCCCACCACAGAGGAGCAGCACCTAGACCTTGGTTCTAACAATGCATGTTACATACCATTTGAAAGAGAATTAAAAAAATCCTTTCTAATGATATGTAACATGCCTATACTTCATTCCCATATATATTTTTGAAATCGGTAAAATCAGCTAGTAGAACACAGCCTTTAAAGGACTGCCATCCCTATCTCAAAGGGGCGGCACCCAGACCTTGGTCCTTGAGATAGTGGGCCAGGCGGGACTCGTTAGTGAAAATAAACACCAGAAATCGGGCAACGACTGCTGCCAGCCCTCTGATCAGTCTGGGAAGGAGGCTGTTTAAGGGTGGGGTATTTTTGGTGTGGTCTTGTGAAAATACTGGCCTTTCCTTGAAAATAATCATACAGATTCTATTGGATTTGGACAGTCAAGTATCAAATATATTTATGTGAGGCACAATATTGTATTTATACATCTGTGTCGTAGTTGGTTTATAATATCCTTTGAGAGCCACGTAAAGGCTATGCGTTTTACAGCATTTGTGTTTACTACAGGTAGGAAACACAAGTTGCTTTTGTTGCAGATAACAACATGTTGGTATCTGAATGCATAGACAGGCAATAAACTTGCATTTTCTAGTTATAAGGAATGCAAGTGCCATTCAAGGCATGGTTGAATATAGCCTTAATGAAGAAAAATATTGCGTTCATTCATCTTGAAATATCACATCATAGGCCTACTATACAAAAAGGATGCAATTATCAAATTGATAATATTTGTGATACTTTTATGTTTCTTTTTTTAAAACTAACTCTGCTGAAGATAAACATGATATTAAGAGTATCAACGAGGAAATACACAGAACTAACCGAGGGTGCACGAAGCAATAATTATTGCCCCGAGTCGTAGTGCATTTGATGCGTCGAGGGCTTTAGCCCGAGACGCATCAAATGCACGGAGACGAGGGGCAATGATTATTGCTGAGTGCGCCCAAGGTTAGTTCTGGTTTTATTATATATCAAATACCCAAAGATGTTGAAGAAATGAGACAAATTCTCTTTATTTACCTCGCCCCGCTGCTCGCTTGCTGGGCGCCGCCATTGCTGAATGCGTTGATTCCATCTCCTCAGGGGAGAGTTCTAGCCTTGCACTGCCACGCCGTCTGGCGTTTCATGTGCGAAATAAGTTAAAATGGCGGAGAATCAATGGTTTTGAAGAACTTTGCTGGTAATCAAATCTATTTCACGTTGTTTTTTTGAACAAACAAGAACATTTTAGCGTGGTTTAAGCATTGTTTACGTAGTTCTCACGCCGGGGGTGACTTGCAGGGCAATAATTTTTGATTATGCCACAGTGTGGCATAACGCCATCAGTTATTCCACCTTTGCTCGCAGGGCAGTACAATGATGAAGGTATAGGCGCTACGAAGTTGGTATATAATAAATGAGGATTTCAAGTCGTGCATCTTATTCTGTTATCACTGAAGTAGGCTGAGAGTCTGATCAGCAGCCTTCGCAATAAATTGCAATAATTAGACAGACCCTTGATTAGCCATGTAATCTTTGATGAGAAAAAACTATCCTACTTGATGGCTAAAGGCCATATTCCGCTTTCATTTGCGTTGGGCATTTTCAGTTGCATTTATTGACACAAACGCAAGTGAAATACAAGCAAACTCAAGCATATCTTGGATAGCATAGTAGAATACAGAATTTGCTTGCATTAAACTACGCTATGATTGAAAAGTGTTGCAATTGTGCAAGCAAATGTGCGATGTTTAAGTATTTAGTTTGTGTGTGGACCCATCCCTTTCCGAAATCCAGAATCGGCCCCAGCTATACCGATAAGGCTCTTAGGAATTAAAAGGGCTGACGGGGGCAAATAGCAATGATTTATAAAAGGCAATTTCATTTGTCTAATGGAAAAGTTTTCGGCCATTGGGTAATGAGGGTGTAAAAGGAGCAATTGGGAAGTGAGTGCAGGAATTGTGGTAATCTGTAGTGAGCCATTCCCAATATTATACTGGAAGTTTCAGCTTAGAGAACTGTGAAAATATTTCCCCATCTGAAAAAAACTTTTTCCAATGGCATAACATGTTACTTCATTGCGATTTTTTTTTTTACTGTTTCCATCACCGGTGGCCCATTGCACAATGGATTTTCGTAACAACGATAACTTTAAGATCACTTTCGTAAAAGCAATAGTTATTGTAACATAAACACCTTAATAGCTCTGTTTCTAATGGATGAAATTAAATTCTGTAAATTGATATAGGAAGGGAAAATATATTTAAAAAATCAGTAAAAATTACAGCTCTTTGAGGGCATTCTAAATAAGGTTTTTTTTTATTGTCAAAATGATTGTTGTTACGATTAAAGTAACAGCGAAATGTTTTGTTGTTTAATTGATTTTTGTTGTTACAATCGGTATTGTGCAACGGGGAATACTGGTGTTTAACAAAGATTACTGGTCTCTTATCTGCTACATAAACTGTAGTATACTACCCAAGGACAACTTCACCCATTAGGTATTAATATAAGAAGAACTGCAGAGGGTATCCGAGGGTGGCTATACAACCCATAGGGGTTTTCACAACCTCAAGGCAAAGCCCGAGGTTTGTACGATCCCCATGGGTCAAACGGCCACCCGAGGACGACCCCAAAGGTCCTTCTTTATTTTATCACCCAAGCATTGTTTAAAGGCTGTTGAAAGTGTTGAAATCAAGGAGCAGTACTTACAGTCTGTCAATATGCACAGTTCACTAAGGGATGAGGTACAACAAAAATGATCGCTGGGTTTTGATCCCCTGCTGTTTGCCCGCCCTGTCACCTTCATCTCATAGATTCGATCACCAAAGACAGAATTCATCCCAACTGGTTTTCACTGTGAAAATGACCCTGGCTGTCGGTACGGCATAAAACACCCAACACTCACTCACTCACTCAGTAGGGGTGATAAAGAACATGAAGTTCCGTGTAAAATATTGCTGAGTTTGCAACTCTCCTGTAAACTTCTGTAAAGCTGTGCCACTGAAGACTAGTGACCCTCTTCTGTGTGCTTTGACCCCTGATTGGTTGACCATGGGCATTGCTGCAGAACAATAAGATGAGAGATGAGAGACCTCTGGTGGGGGGACATCACTGGACAATGTCCGGCCGGAAATGGCCTGCCCCCCACAATGACCACTCCCCCTACTGGCAGCTACATAAGAGGCGGAAAACGTTTTTTCTATGTTTTTTTTTTAAATCTTGATCATATCTAAGGGCTGATGCCTCTATTTTGGGTCCTTGTACTCTTTACCTGATGCCTTCATATGAGCACACACACACACACACATATATATATATATATATATATATATACAGCCAGAGTAAAATTAATGTTAAATTGATACTGCACCAACCTAAAGTTGTTGTGTGGAGTAACAAAAAGATTAAACCAGGAAAGGTGAAGTGAAAGTATGAAATGTATCTATGAAGTCCAACGACAAATGGAATAAGAATATCGGAAATTTTAGTGGTCAATGTATATTGGGCAACCACAAAGGTTAAATCTAAGAAATTAATTAATGTACACTGACTGAAAAACTTGATATCGTTATGACTCTGAACTATGTTTTGAAGAATCTGTAACTTCTATCCATCGCTCGTCGCTCATTTCATCTTATATTAATAAACCATAATATTGTATTATTCATCTAACCTCTGACGTATGAAGAAGTTAAAAAAAGAGAAAAAAATATTCCCCCACATCTTCTCCTTTTCAAGATCTAATGGAAAATGTTAAATTTCAATTCTGTAATGGTTTTGCCAACTTTTATCTAAATATCTAGTTTTTGTAATGTATCAAATTTATTTGTTTGGATTAGATTAAAGGTGCCTTATTTTGGGTAATGTTTTCAGTCTGGCATGGCATCGCTGCTGGCTTTTAAGCTTTCTTTGGCATAAAGAAACGGTTAGGATGATGAGAAATTATATGAAGGGTAGTGGTCCCTGTGTGCGCCTAGTAGATAAAACTAAGAGAGGTAACAGGAAAGTTCCAGCAAAAGTATAAAAGCTAGCTAGTTTTTTTTTCAAACAAGTTTCCTCGCACTTGGATTGGTCTATCTCCTAAAAAGAAGCAAGTCTGTATTATGAGAAGTATATTTTGTTCTTTGCACAACCGATTGCTGTGTAAGCTCAAAGTGCCAATTAAGAAGTCAATTATTGTCAGAAATTCAGAACTAGTAAAAATATCAATTCATGATATCATGTGTGCATACTTTCAAACACAAATTCTTTTAAATTAGGTTGTCTTTGATTGAAAAAAACATATGTGTGATTCGTATATCACATGCCTGATACCCTTACAGACCAGCCCATGAATATGAATTATGTCTGTATTGAACATTATGAACACATATTATTGAGGCTAGCCTGTAAAAGGTGTAAGTTGAAATGCATGCACAGTCCTTTCTAAGCAGAACAGACATGTCAAAACATTAATTATATCATCATTTCAAAACATTGTTCACAATCTAAAGCCTGGAACATTCTTTGGGCATTTGTGTACCAGATATATATTTTGTGGTAAGAATCATTTTCTCACAACACACACATATATAGGAGCATTATTCACACTATTTTCAGGAAGTCATTCACATTGCAGAAATTGAAAATCTTTGCAGTTATTCAATCGCTTACTCATAAGGGAGCACTCTGGTTGGTTGTACACTATTCTGAATCTTTCTAGTTAATTGATATCTTACTCACCAGGGAGCGCTTGAGTCAGTTGTAGTTTTCATTGGTTATAGTAACATATATTTCTGGGCATATGTATATGAAACATTTTATGGAAGTTTTCACATCTTTTTCATATGCCAAAAACATATAGGATCATTGTTCACACTATTCTAAATCTTTGAAGTTAATCAATATTTTACTCACCAAGGGGCAATTTGGTCAGTTGTAGTTTTCATTGGTTATATTAACATAAATTTCTGGGCATAAGTATATTAAATATTTTGTGGAAGTGATCTCGTCCTTTTCATTCACATTGTTCGCACTATTCTTAATCTTTAAAGTTAATTAATATCTTACTCACCAGGGAGCGCTCGGGTCGGTTGTAGTTTTCATTGGTTATGTTGACGTAGATCTCCGGGCAGTCGGCTGCCCCACAGAACCTGTAGATGGACTCTGGGTCCCCCGGAAGGGGAAGGGGTCGACTTCTGTTGTTAAAATGGCCATGACTAAGGACACTGGAGGATAAAAGGTTCCCCCAGATTGGAGCTGCAAGAAAACAGATGAAGGATAATGATTAATTTTACTTATGTGTCATACCTAAAACCGAGTATAACATATCTATATTCTAAAACCTCCTATCTTTCAAATCTAATACATAATATCATGTTGAGTTAAATATAGAAATGGGAATAATCCAAAGAATAATACAGTTTAACATAATGTTATTTGATATAAATATTATGAAGTAATAAGGCTACACTACCATGTAAGGTTTTACAGTAGTTAGGTGAAGGCTTTGTTAGCCACCGCCTGTCTTTGTCTTAACCCTTTTTAGGGTCAGGATCAAGGTGGAGCCACCTGCTACCTGCATTTGTACCGAGCAATCAGGGCCTTGGAGCCTCTAGAGTGAGGGAGGTTTGAATGCTCCACTTGGCAGTGGAGCTATGTACATGTCAGTTTTTATGGGCTTTGGCCTGAGGCCATGCTCTCTAACCTGCAACTGAAGAAACTACAGATTTTGCATATATCATAAGTTTAGACTGGTTAGTTTGCAGCAGTCAAGTATCAATCCCTCCAAGACCTTCAGATTTGAATCTCTATGTGTGAACGATACTTTAGAGTCTCAGCAACCTCCGCAGCCTCTCAGATTTACAACTGCATTATGCTGAACTTCATGTAGACCTAACACACAGACCTCAATATCACTTCAAAGAAAGAAAGTCTTGACGTCAGAAGAAAAGGACAATTTCAGATAAACCGATACCATAGAAAACATATGGCCCACTGTTTTATAAAAGACACACAGCTGGATTATAATAAGAAGCACTGTATGGGCTGGCCACACAACCCATAGGGGAAAGTCACATACCAAGGGCAAAGCCTGAGTTTTGTACGATCCCTAAGGGTCATACAGACACCCGAGGATGCCCCCAAAGGTCCTACTTTATTCTATCACTCAAACAAAATGAAAAATATGTTACAATTCCTGAAAACAAGGAATTCACAGTGAGTGGTTTGTATGGAGTGGTAATACAACCTTCCCCCAATATGCACCGCTCATCGGCTGTGTGGGTGATAAAAGCTGAGACACGTATGATTAATTGCAAACCAAGTTACATGGGTTCAGGCCTTGCCAGCACAACTTGGACACTACCAGAGTCAGTCAATATAAAAGGAGGGAGAGGCAGCGGATCCAAACGACCCATGGCAAAAGACAGATCCAGCTGGGATCCAAAGATCCAAAGGCCAATGCCTGGATCCTACCACTGCGGTCACCCTATGATGTCCTGCCAGACCAATCAGGGTGGAGATTGAGGATCCATAAAGTGTGTTCTGGTGGAAATTGAGGATCCATAAAGTTTATTATGGGGGAGATGGTGTGGGACAGCAATCGCTGGCAGGGACACATTGTACTGGCAATGTGGGGACCGAGAGACAGAGTGGGGGACCAAAGGCTGTGTTTATACTAGCTGATATTTTCTCGTCACTTCAGAAATCTGCAGTGGAAATAACATTAATCATATACATGTTATATATCATAAGAAAGGATTTTGAATTCTCTTTCAAATGGTATGTAACTTGCATGGGTACCTCTCATATATCCAGATGCAAACTTACAAGTTACCAAACTCTTGGTAGTCAAATACAAGCCTAAAGCCCATATCCCATATTCCAATTGGAAATTCTAAACAACATCAAAGATCGGGACCAAACATGGTGAGGGTGTCAATTTCAGGTTTGAAAGATTGTGAGCAGAGCTCCCGATATTTACCAACATATTAGTAGGAATTCTTACCATCTCTGGCCCACAATTTTTGGGATGCCAAAGATCGTGAGCCGTCGAAGGTATATTCCACCTGAAAATATTAGGGAGCACTCAAATAAATTGGGAATGCCGTTGTTTTAATTATTTTGCCAAACATCGGCAGAATTTCCTCGAATATTGTGCCAAACATCGTATAGTGGAATACAAGCCTAAGGCATGAAGGGTTCAGGGCCATATGGGCAGAGAAACATGGGGTAAAGTGCTGGGCCAGGCACTGATTTAGGGCCTAGACAGATGCCACAAGCTTCAGACCAAAGAGATGGTGTCTGAGTAGGAGGTAGGAGATGGCAGCAGTCCCCTACCACCTGATGAATGTACCACCGCTATAGAAACTACTTCTACAAGTTTCCTTTGACAGCTGGCGTCAACATGTCCGAAGTATATATGCTCCCATCACCCTTCTCTAATGCAGCGTAAAGTAAGAAGTAGGTACATAACTCCCACACACATCTTCACTTTATTGAATATACTTGGAATGGAAGTCACAGAAACTTAAGGGAGGCATTTATATGTATGCAAATATATGTCTATATATATATTCAACCTATTGGTTGACTGGGATAAATCTTGTTAGTAAAGACTCATTATCAAAAGAGTGTTTGACAATATTACTAAACAACATAGATTGTTTATTCTCCATGGAAGGTAGCAGCAACAGCACACTTCCACTTGATGAATGTACAGATGGTATAGAAACTACTTCTACAACTTTCCTTTGACGGCCGGCGTCAACATGTCCAGAGTATATATGCTCCCATTGGCTGTCTCTAATGCAGCGTAAAATAAGAAGTAGATGCATCTCTACCAAATGCATCTTCACTTTATTGAATATACTTGGGACTGATTTCAAAGAAATTCGGGGACAGAATACATATCTGTATGTACATGTTCCCCCTATGAGCTGGTAAGGATTAAATTGGTGTTTTATAAAGCATTTCACTTTCACATAATAATATACTGAGTTCACTAGATGTTTAATGACATCTCTCAAGGGTGTTCATTATACAAGGAAGTCAAAGGCATCAGCACCCTTCCACTAAGAATGGCACCAGCACATTTCCACCTGATGAATGTACCACTGCTATAGAAACTACTTCTACAACTTTCCTTTGACAGCTCTTTCCTTTTCCTCTCAACACCCTTATCTGATGCAGTGTAAAGTAAGAAGCAGTCTCTTCCAGACGCATCTTCACTTTATTGAATATGTTTTGTATGGAAGTCACAGAAACTTAAAGCAGGCATTTATATGTCTATATCTATATATAGTCAACCTATTGGCTGATTGGGATAAATCTTGATAGTAAACAGTCATGTTTGATAACATTGCTAAACAACATAGATTGTTTATTCTCCAAGGAAGGCGGCAGTGGCAGCACACTCCCACCTGATGAATGTACCGATGGTATAGAAACTACTTCTACAACTTTCCTTTGACAGCTGGCGTCAACATGTCCGGAGTATTTATGCTCCCATCATCCTTCTCTTATGCAGCGTAAAGTAAGAAGTAGATACATCCTTACCAAATGCACCTTGACATTATTCAAAGATATACTGGGGACTTATTGCACAGAAATATGGAGAAGGCAATTTATGTATACATGTACATTTATCTATTCCACATATTAGGTTTTTGGATGAAATGCTTGTTTTATATGATGTATTTCACTTTCATGTAATTGCATGGTTAATGAATTCATTATTCAAAGAAGATGATTGTGGCTGTGTGGACCATAAGATGAATGTACCACCGCTATAGAAACTGCATCTACAACTCTTCTTTGACAACTGCGTCAACATGTCCAAAGTATACATGCTCTACTTCTCTAATGCAGGGTAAAGTAAGAAGTAGATACACTTCCAAATGTATTTTCACCTTATTGAATATGCTTGGGACTGATTTCAAAGAAATTTGGGAGGGCATCTATATATGTTTATGTGTTTATGAGCTGTAGAGCAGCAGTGCTAGTCTACTTGATGAATGAAGCAATAGTATAGAAACTTTTGAAACATGTCCAAAAATCATATGCCCCGATTGCCCTATCTGATGCAGCATTATGCAGGAAGTAGATGCAAAATATAAAATGATTCTCACTTTATTGAATATCCTTGGGAGGGATATCAGGGAAACTTGGGGCAAACAGTTCTATGTTTGTACACAAATTAATCTATATATTCAACCTTTTGGCTGATTAGGATACATTTTATTGGTACATAGGAAATACTGATAAGAGGCTGATAATCACATGGCTTTAAATAGCCTGTTCATTGAAAGAAGTGGATGACACCAGCTCCCTACTCACTATATACACCTTTTTACGAACCTGCGCTGTGAACCCTCCCATTCACGACTTGCTCCCAATCATTTCCCAGGCAAGCAGCAACGTAACAAGAACATTCTGCAACCATACTTTTTTGGTTAGTCTGTCACCTGCCCAATTTTCATATAACAGTTTAGTTTAATTGGGTAAAGTTGAGACTTATTAAATAAGAATGCTATAATAACACATATATTTTAGTGAAGTTGAAATGTTACTAATGAAGAATGTTGTTATAATATGTTATTATAATGTGAAAGATTGTAACAAGAATGTCACAAGAACGTTACAGTACGATATCGCAGCGTTAGGTTCTAAAGACATTTTTTGGGTGCCATCAAAATAACACAACAAGAACCTAAGCAGAACTAAACAGAACGTTGCTGCAATGTTATGATAACGTCATATTCTTGCTTGGGTTAAGCCTGGGTGCATACACACATATATCCAAATTACTTGGTTCAGGCCTATTCTGCTAGCAGGGTGCCCAACTGTTAAAACAAACTACTTACTCAAGTTCCCTTTGGCATTAGGGGGTGGGACATTATAATGGTTATAAGGTCATTGCCTTGCACGTGGCCAGACCCGGTTCAAGTCCACAGTGGGATATTTGCCTGTTACACTGCCTTGCCTTGCCATCATTCTCACCCCCATAGATTCAATCATAAGTGTGTTGTACAAGCCACCAACTACGAGTTGGTGTCAACATAGCTGAGAAGTTGCTGAGCACACCTTGAACTCCAACAATCATCATCATGATCCCTTTGGCATTTGGTCCAAAGTATATAGGCACCTGTCACGTAGAAAGACACATGAGTAATTTTAACACTATCATAGGCCTAAAGCCTGTATTCCACTATGCAATTCTTACAGCCAGTTAGGCCTATTTAGTATTTTATTAAACATTACCAGTAATATTACAAAAGACCAAGCATGCTACATATCATTCAAAAGGAAATTCTGAGACCTTTCTAACGATATGTAACTTGTTTATGATCAACTAAAATTCCCGTTGCAGACATTTTTATATCCTTGGCACGTTGCACAATGAGTTATCATAACAGCGACAGTGTAAAGATCGCATTATGAATGATTGTTTAATGGCACAAAGTATCGTTGTAACGATACACCTTATATCTTTGCTTCTGCTGTTTCAAATGGAATTCTGTAAATAGATACATGAAGGGGCAGTGTACGGCTATACGTTATTAAAGTAACCGCTCATTAACAACATTCTAAATAGTTTTTTTACACGTTTCAAAATGTACTTTGTAATACGCAAAATTGAACTAAACGTTTCGTAAATTTGCTAACTTGCATTGTAACGATGGTTATTGTGCAATGCGCCACCAGAATAAAATTGGTCAGTTCAATACAGCCCAAACAAGTCTACAACGCTTGCTCATTCTGCGTCTATTTACTTCTGATGTTCTGGGTGAATTAAACTAAGCCTACTCTAAAGGTAACCTCCATGTAAAATACTGCATGCTCCCTCTGAAGTCAGAAAAAGTGACACTTCCATTAACACGCCCTATGTTTTCTCAATTCATCAACAAAATGCTCCAAGAAAGTTTTAGAACACAGTAATCTGAGTCTACTCTAAACATGAAAAGCCTGTATTCCACAAGGCAATTTTATTTTTTGAGATTCAAGTATTTTGTTAGTTTTCATTAAGATTATTATAGGCTATCCCACATGCTATATATCATTTGAAAGAGGATTCAAATTCCGTTCTTATGATATGTGACATGCCTATAATAGGCCCTTATTAATGGCGATTTCTAAAATTGCAAGTAAAATCGTCTAGTTGAATAGAGGCATTAGGGTGGAGGGAAGGGAATCCGTCATTCAGCAAGGCATGTTGGAGTGTTTGGCACTGCCAAGTACCCGTTATTTAACGCCTAGCTACTTTTAGACACATGTCTTTTTAGTTCAAAATTATATATCACACTCAGGGGAAGCTACAATGAAACACTTGGGGATCGTCCATTAATAAGCCCATCCTAGTTTACACCAACATTACAGTTTACCATGAATTATTTTCAGAGTTGTCTCTGTGCTTATTCTCTCAATACATCTGCATAATACAAAATTAACCAAAGCAATTTGATTGACAGTTTGCCTTTAAAATTTGTAAAATGCAGCTTTATATGTTGACCTTTTTCCCATAGGAACCAATATTAAAGCCTGTAAGCCTAACCTATGATGTCCAACCTGATTTTGCTTTGAAATGAATAATTTTGATTGGCTGGCCAACCTGCAAATCTGTGATAGAATTTAAAAATCATAATGTTTAGACAATTGTTGCTTATTTCAATAATCCTAACTCTAGGAGACAAGGAAGGCTAATACAGTAATTTTGCCCAACCCTTGTCCAACCCTAGGATATACCCAATGTGGGATGGGCTTATTACGTACACATTTTAACACATTTCTTTGACTCCTCCACATGCCCCAGCCCTTGAGCATGTAATGCATATTAGAAATGTACTAAAGCCTTTGAGCCCATGCGTCCCCCTAATGGTAACAATGTAGACCCTTAAAATCGACAGGGCAACATGGCTATTAGTCGCACAGTGATAAGGAAATTAGGGCATTGTCGGGCAACTAACTAGTCACTGTTGGAAGGAAAAAGTTAATCGCCACATTGGGATCATGCTCTTGCCTTAAAACTTTAGTCACCAAACCTGGCAATTAACTGCACTAATCACCAGTCACTTGGGGGAAATATTAAACATGTCAAATATTTCACCACAAAACCACAGCAACTAGTTGATTAGTCACCAGACATCACACCGCCATTATCTAGTAAATCGCTTGGTTACTAACTAACCTTAGTCACCTAATTTGTGTTGCCCTGTGGGGACCAGGCTTAATAATTCTAGTCCCTATGTCATGTCTTTTCCAAAAGCAATTACTGACCTAATGTCACATACATTCCACCCGAAGTGGCAATTTGTAAGGGGAAATACTTGGCATGGTAGTCTGCAGGGGCGGATACAGGATTTTCAAAAGGGGTGGGCAGCGTAAAGGTTAAGTACTATAACACTGGCAATTGGGCATACGTATGTGGCTTTTTTGCCTCTATTTTTTAGGGCTCCACCAAAAGGGAGGGGGGGGGGGGGGGCGATCAGGACCCCCTGAAGCCACCCCCTTCTGGATCAGCCACTGATCTGTAAAATGTTACATTGTGATAGCAAAGACAGTTGGTCTGGGGCAAGTGTTGAGATGCAACTTTTCACCATTCTCTTCTCTAACGATTCTATCTTTTGAACATTTGTTATCTGTATCTGTAGTTGCCCATGGACAACAGCATATCCCCAACCATCTGTCCCTCAATGGTTTATGCAAATATTTAACAAATCCCCACACCAATGATCTAAGTCTAGTTTAGATAAGAATGAAAAGCATATATAAGCAATCGTAATTTCTTACTCATTTCTCATTTCAGGACATAATGTATGCCTCACATTGAAAAACAACTTTTCCACCTCATTTACTCATACTTCTGCTCAATGCAACTGCAACACCTAACACAGAATATAGGCCCCCAGTAGCCCCTGTTGATCATAAAAACGACGATAGGGGGACCCAGCACTGACCAAGTTGTTCATTGGGTTCGATTCCCAGTTGGTGTCTGGGTTCACTAAGGGATGAGGTACAGCAAGAATTTTGATCCCATGCTGTTTGCCCGCTCTATCATCCTCATCTCATTAGATATGATCACCAAAAACTGAAGTCAAAACACATTTCTGAGAAGTAGTCCTAACTTGTTTTTGCCATGAAAATTACCCTGGCTGTGGGTACAGCGTAAAACACTCACTCCTAACATTTCCTGTTGCCATTTAATGTGTAACCAGTGGACATGATTACCTATTTACATTTGGCACCTCATAAGCCCAAAGTAGCAGGGCAATGCAACGTTTACTCGTACCCCTGCTCTATGTTTCCCTCCTCATGTAACCAGTGGACATGATTAACGCATTGCGGGGCAAACAGGTGTCGGACAGCCCGCTGTGTGTGGATTGGTCCTGCTGCAACAGCCCAGATGAGGCCTCCTGGAAGCCTTGGAACTGTGCAGGGGGGAAACGACTTAGAACTTTAAAGAATATTGGCAAATTTGTAGAAAAAGGTTCACAGTAAAACCAATCAGACTAAGCAAGTGTTTTTACAAATCAATTTAAAGTTTGAGCGGTATATTTTGCTTTTAAATACCTTCTTTTAATATATCTCTGACATCTCAATGATTATCAAAGATGGCTATTTTTTCTGCTTGTAACTTACGTTTGGCATCTCATAAGCTCAAAATAATAGGGCAGTACAAAATTTAGTCATAACCCTGCCTTATGTTTCCCTACTTGCATAAACAGTGGACATGATTGTCTATTTACATTTGGCACCTCATAGGCCCAAAGTAGCACGATAGTGCAACGTTTACTTTTACCCTGCTCTATGTTTCTCTCCTCTTGTAACCAGTTGACATGATTAACACATTGCGGGGCAAACAGGTGTCGGACAGCCCTCTGTGTGTGGACCGGTCCTCCTGCAACAGCCCTGGAGGAGCCCTCTTGGAGGCCTTGGGTGCTGCCCAGGTGGGATACGAAATGGAACTTTCAAGAGTATTGGCAAATTTTCATACCCCTGCAGCATGTTCCTCTGCTTGTGTAACCAGTGGACATGATTGTATGTTTACATTTGGCACCTCATAGGCCCAAAGTAGCGGGTTAGTGCAACATTTATTTGTAGCCCTGCTCTACGTTTCCCTCCTCGCGTAACCAGTGGACATGATTAACGCATTGCGGGGCAAACAGGTGTCGGACAGCCTGCTGTGTGTGGATTGGTCCTTCTGCAACAGCCCTACAGGCGGCCTCCTGGAGGCCTTGGATGCTGCCCAGGGGGGCATTTCTCTCAGAAGCCTTAGGTAGTTATGATATGATGTATAGATATAAGATTGATAACACTAGTAATGTTATTCCAATTGGAATGATTACTTGGTATAGTTTTGTGAGTCTGATTTGATCATTCATCTTGATAGTTTATGCTGAGCATATGACTATGTTTTGCCTCATCTCTCACCAACTATATATATTATTTGTCATAAGCCAGTAGGCCACTATTGGGGTACTGGGGTGGGGCTTCTGCTCCTGGGAAGAATATAGGCCCCCAGTAGCCCCTGCTGATTGTAAAAAGCAATGATAGGGGGGACCCTGCACTAACTAAGTGGTTCATTGGGTTTGATTCCAGGATGGTGTCTGGGTTCACTCATAGATACGATCACCAAAGACTGACCAAGTCAAAACGCGTGTCTGAAAAGTCAGAATTCATCTTAACTTGTTTTTGCCATGAAAACGACCCTGGCTGTCAGTGCAGCTTAAAACATCCCTCCCTCATTCACTCACTTACTGAACGAGTAGGTCAACAGATGTGTGGATATTGTAGAAAAGCATGCAAAAACAAACAAATGGAATATTGGCTGAATTGTGAGTTGTTCCCCATCTGTTTTGAAGTCAATTTAAGAAACACACTTTTCCTACTGGATTTATCATTTTCTTTTATACCAAATATAGCCAAAATGAGTCAGATGGCTATTGAATATACAATAGAAGAAAAATCCACATCAGCCTGAAAATTTAACGTCCCAGATTTGGTTCCTTGTCTTCCTTTTCATAATGGAATAGAAGCTGAACAAGAGCTGGCTCCCTGCCTTATCTTTTAAGCCAGTTTGAATGCATTTGAAAAAATATTATTCTAGCTGGTTTTATCATGTTGACCTCTACAAATGTGACAAAAATAGCTTTAGGCTGCATAAATATTCAGAATAATAGGAAACTAATCAGCCAGAAATATCCAGGATGAAGCTCTATGTGTTCTTGTTTTTTGATGATCCAGCAGAAAATCATGGGAAAACATGCAAATGGTAAGGAAAACGTCACATAATGGAATATAGGCTGAACTGGAAGTTACCCCCCCCCCGACCAACTCCCCCTGGTGCTAGTAGAATGAGCCCCAGCCTAAACAGAATGTTCTTATAACGTTCTGCTTTGGTTTCGTCCTAATCCCACCAAAAGATAATGTTATAGTGACATCCTGATTTGGTGAGGTTTCAACCTTACCAGCAATAACATAATTGTTACATAACATCTTAGTAAGTAACAAACTGACTAAAAAAGTATTGTTGCAGAACGTTTATGTTACATAGCAAGCTTGCTGGGTAGGCTGAACTGGAAGTTGCCCCCCCCCCCACGGCTCCCCCTGGTGTTGGTGGAATGAGCCCCAGCTGGGGTCCATACCTCAAGTACTTTTCCATGTGACCAATGGAGCACGGGAAGAGGTGGGGCGGAGGATAAAAAGGCAGGCGAACGAGCAGCAGGCGCTGTAGTACTCGGCTAGGTTGTAGCATGTCTAATCTGGGGAGAGGGTATCGGTATGATGGCCCCGCCCGTATCTCTGTAACTAATCAGGGTAGTGGGATATTAATCTTTATGATAAGTGTTTTGTGGTTCTTGTGGCTAGGTTGTAGCATGTCTTATCTGGATAGAGGGTATCACTATGATGGCTTGGCCCATATCTTTGTTACTGATTAGGGTAATCGGGTATTAATCTTTATGATTAGTGCCTCATGGTTACCAATTCTATCTATAGACCTTGTGCAGACATGGTCACGTGACCACATTTTGGTGATCATCATGTGGTAAATATAACCACGTGGCTATCTAGTAAATGCAAAGTTTATTCATTTTAACTATTAATTGTCCATCATTATTGAAAAAGTTAGTTTTAAGCGAATTTGATATCGAAATATGCTTTTTACATGCATTAAATTTGTAGATAATGATCGTTTAGATTGATCACCAATATGGTGCACAGCCCTATTTGGACAGTTGTTACGTCATCTGCACAACGTCTATATATCTTTTTGAAATAAATTAATTTTCAAACTAACTTGAAAAATATTAAATATATATAGATTATTGGAAACAGAAAATTAGTCAATTGCTAGTTTTCCATCATATTAAACCACAATTCATGCTATATATTTCCTATGTAGGCTAGTCTACGGATCAACTAGAATAAGAAAGCTATCCTTGGTGGAAAGAATTAGTGTCTCTTGGCTAACGATTCTATCCATTCCCAAAACATTCTAAATCTAGCAATCTGACTTTGGGGCTATTTGTATTGATATCATCAATTGTTAATCAATGATGAATTGTGTAATTAGCCTTATCAGTTACAATTAGCAGGTGCTGTCCCAGGCAGAGGTGTTACATTATGATAACATCATAGCAATGTTCTGGTTTGGTCCATGTTATGTTCTTTTGATGACTCCCAATAATGTTGCTGCAACCTACTGCTGTGATTGTTGCACTGCGACATTATTACAGCACTCTGGCTACGTTCTTCAACCTAAACAAAATGTTCTTATAATGTTTTGGTTTTGTCCTAGCCTCACCAAAAAATAATGTTACAATAATTTCAACCTCACCATATAACATAATTGTTAGGTGCCATGTTAGTAAGTAACAAACTGGCTGAAAAAGTATGGTTGCACAACATTTCTGTTACGTATTTACAACTTACCATACCATATGACATGACTTTGTAATCATTACTTTATCTTTTTGGCATGCACATTAGTAATCAGGAGGGGCGCGAGGTGGTGTAGTGGTTAGAGTGGTTGTCTCTCTTGCAGGTGACCCGGGTTCAATCCCCAACTGGGACATCACTTTGTGTTTCCCCCAGTGGCAACGACTGGGTTATCGAAGGTCTCTAAAAAAATATAGTAGACCATCAGCTGTGTGTAGGGCCCTGTCTATGGGACCACGCACATTAAAGAATACCTGCTTCAGTAAAATGTGTAGGGGTATGGTCTCTACATTCCCATAGATTTGATCACAATCACTGCCCTTGATATGACCCTGACAATTAATTAGGGTGTAAAGGAACCAATGACCAACCAACCAGTAATCTGGATCATATTGCCATATGTGATTCAGCTTATCAGTCACTGATCCATCCATCCATCAATGACCATTGGCTTGTCAACTAAACACATCAAAGAGGAATTCATTCAGGTGGTATTACCGATCAGAATTTATGTAATTTGTATGAGAGTTATATATTGTTTAAGACATTACATTTTTTTATTTAACTTTTTCGAAAAATTGTTACATAAACGATAATAAATTAACTCATAACACGCGATCTAGATCTGTTATGGCTACTTTCTTTTTTACCTGAGAGGAAATACCAAATTACCAGATAATTCTTGTAATCAAGGTGTTACTATTCCATTATAAAGGACTGAACTATTATTTGATTGACTATTGCAGATTTTGTCTATAACCACCAAATATTTTGGCACTATTTGTACGTGTGTGTGTAGACAGTTGAATATACAGATGAATATATCTGTAAAGGAAACATGTTCAGTGAAATGAGGGCCAACATCGTCTCCCTTTCCACTCCTCTATTTGCAAACGTTTTAAAATTGTTCCCTTGAGTTTGTTGTGCAGTAGGACGTTCCGAAGACGAAGTATTATTGATGGGCCTACCCAGTGGGAGTTCTACGTCTTCCCGATAGGCCAAATAAAACTGTAAACCTGGAAAAGTCACCCTAATCACAGCCTGGGATGGATCACTGTAATTTATCAGCAGTGGAGACAAGTACTGTAAATGCTCAAATTACTCAATCTAAACTGATATTTAAAGCTTTGCCATCGAATACAATCCCAATTGCTTCCAGCTTTATTTCACAAGTGCTGGCCACTTTATATATATCTGTAAATAGATATGTATTTGTTAAAGAAACATGTTCTGTGAATTGCAGAGGGCTGGGCCAACATTGTCTCTCTCCACTCCTGTATTTAAAAACAGTTTAAAATCGTTCCCTTGAGTTTGTTGTGCAGTAGGAAATTCCGAAGACACAGTATTATGGATAGGCCTACCCATTGGGAGTTCTACGTATTCCCGATAGTCCAAATACAAAACTGTAAACCTGGCAAAGTCACCCTAATTGTGGCCTTGGATAGATCACTGTAATTTATCAGCAGTGGAGACAAGTACTGTAAATTCTCAAATAAATCGATCCAAATTGACATTGAAAGTAGAAGTTTACCATTAAATACAATTCCAATTGTCTACAACTTTATTCCATAAGTAAGAAAAGCCTGAAAAAAAATTGTGCTTTGCTGTCAAAGCTAAACATAACAATTATTGGTCAGCAGACATGTTTTTATTTCCTATGCTGAACTTATACTCTAGGGGTATAGATGGGGTCCCAATGTCACATGCCAAATTTAAGAAATGGCACTGTCAAATGTCATTATATTTCTAAGGCTTCTGTTGTTTGTCAATAAAGGCTATGTTGCATGTTAATTCTAAGAATTAGCCCTGTCGCCATGTCAAATTTAAGAATAGTCCCTGTCGTATGTCACTAGTCTAAAATGGCTGTCATGGTGCCAATTTTAGGGGTCATCCCATTTCTCTATCATTAGAGTGGGAAAGTTCTTAAGTGCCTTGGGAAAGATTCCTTTTCAACACATTGCCATAAATTAAGATTTAATAATTATGAAATTTGTAATATGCAAAATGTCAAGAAAAACGCCCAAGTCAGAAGGCAATTTAAATCACAGATTTTACGGTATTATTTTCTTTCTTAACAATCACTTTATATTTCTTATCTTCCTGCCATTGAAAGATCTCTTCGGAGGCTTAATTCGGGTATTTCAATGTCGCTTTATTACACTTTTTGACAAGGAGAGACAGAGAAAACTGTTAGTGTGTTTTATCCAATTGGGACTGGCAGAGGTCTGCTTTGAGTGCTTGATGAGATTATTGCCTTTTATCTGACGTTTTTGGCCATGATCTTATTACGAGCGGATGTTGGGTGGGGGGGGGGGGGGGGGAGTGCCCCCACTCATGCTGATTGGAAGGAGAACTTGGGTTTTCTTAGTTTTTGGCAGTAACGATTTCCACATTGGAAAAAGGGTTCAATTTAAAGAATCAGTGTTTTTTGTACTTCTCCATTTTGGAGTTGCATTTGTGAACAGGTAGAGCAATGATGATACAGAATTCTTTTGAAAAGGGGGATTTGCATATAGGCTAAGTACTTAAACATTTAGACAGAATTCTCTTTTCCTTGTGATGTTCCCATCAAAGGGGTTCCCAGCCAACCTGCAACATAACAGAAACGTTCTGCAACCATACTTTTATAGTCAGTTTGTTACTTACTAAGATGGCATGTAACAATCATGTTATTGATGTTAAGTTTGAAACCTCACAAAATCAGAACGTTATTATAACATTACTTTTGGTGAGGTTAGGACAAAACCAAAACAGAACATTCTGTTTGTGTTGAAGAATGTAACCAGAATGTTATAATAACATTGCAGTGTAACATCACAGCAGTATGTCACAGCAACGCTATTTGGAGCCATCAAAATAACACAACAATAACCAAACCAGAAAGTTGCTGTGGCTGTGATGTTATTATCTTGAATTTGACAGGGCAACATGCCTGTATCTTAAATTCGATATGTGACATTAGGACCCCCACAACAAGCGCCCCAGTATTGATAATCATAAACATTTCACCGCAATTATATAATTACATTAATATAAGTTGATTACTTACAATTTAGAGTTAAGTCAAATCATTGTAAATGCTGATGCATTGAAGAAAACCGGTGTATCCAAAATATGACCACCTACTTTATTGTTTAATACAATATGTTAATAAAAATTGAAAAAAAATCTTTGCAACAGGTCATATGCCCAAGAACTTTCTATCTAATCAAAAAACCTAAACATTAAGGTACACTTCAGAGAAATCCCCCATTAGGAAAACAATGGAGGAGTAAAATAGCTGATTAAAGGACACGCCTCCTTTGACCTTGGACTGTCCCTGGCTCAAATTGAAGGTCTTCCCGCGACACGGAAGAGCACTTCCGGTCGAGAAACCCGCTCGAGGCTAGGGCAGCTGTCGCCGGTTTATACTCCCCCCGTAGGGAGTGTCCAGTCAGATAGAATTAAGGAATGTACGTATTACACTAGTTGATTTTTGGTTGTGATTTCGGGCATCATCAGTTGAAATAGAGGTTGGTTGTAGACATGTGTGTTATATGTCGTTATAATGGATTTTGAAATATCTTTCAAATGAAGTGGGATGCATGGTGTCCTCCCATGAGTAATTAAAGTTATAAATCACCAAATTGCCAGCAGTTAGAATTGCTTAGTGGGCTACAGGCTTTAATAAGGGCCAGACCACTGGACCCCAGACTGCCTCCAACCCTAGATTCCCTCGGTTTGGGGGAGGGGTTGTTATGCCAAAGCTTTTTGCCCCTCTTTCCCTTTGTTCATTTCCTTCCACCTCTTAATGTTGGTATTTCCTAAGCCCCTCCAATGAATCAGGTAAGCAATCAAGAAAGAATATGATACCACTGCATTGATCAATCCTCACATTTTCAGTATATCAACCGTCTATCATACCTCTATACCTGAAGCCTGTTTTGTCTAACCTACACAATTAAATGCGCTCTTCCTAAAATACAAAAAGTAGCAAGGCTATTCTTTCCCACATGCACCAGTGACCTAAACTACCAAATGCTCTTCTATCCTACCAGAATTACCAACGGCTATTGATTTCTATCCTACCTTAAAGGAAAACTTGCACATAAATTCACTTAATGCTATTTTTTAAGTAATTAATGCGACTTAAGTATTCTAAAAATATTTCAAAAGTAAAAATGTGAAAAACTCAAGTTCCTATGGAGTTATTCAGGAAAAGAATTTAATTTTGGGAATTCCCTTGATGTTGGGCTGCTGAGTACTTCCCTTGCTACGTCACAGCTAGGGGAATTCCTTCTTAAGTTATTATGGCATTCCCTGTTTAATTAATGGTTGTAGATTGATATATATATATATTAATTTGTCATGAGTTTAATTGGGTCACATATATATATTTTGAGTTAGAGAGCATGATACTTATTACAAATTCTGCAGGGATGGGGATTCCCTTATAATGTCAGGTGGGATTCCCCAATAACTCCCCTTGCTACGTCATAAATTAGGGGATTTCCCTTAAAAAATGAAATAAAATACATGTTTTTCAATGTCCCATAACTGTGTATAAACTAGGAATTTTCCTGCAATTTTGCTTGTATGGATATTGCAAGGTGTGAATAATATGCTGACTTGAGTTCATTGAAATATAACTATGCTGCACTTATGTGCAAGCTTTCCTTTAACTGGCACAGGCTCCTCTATCCTACCTGAAGTGATAAAACTAAAAGCTCTGCCCTCCTACCTCAACTACCAAATGGTTTCCTATATATGCTACCTCAACTACCATAGGTAGCAAGTGTCCAGACATGTCAGAAAATCAGATTGGGATCCAGATTAGGGGGTGGTTCCGGAGGTCTCCGACTTACACCCGTCAATATCGTTAGTCGTCTGAACCCTGGGGCCATTAAGGCCAGGCAGGTTAATTAGATTTGACAGGAACTTTATCTAATAAGAAAACAGCAATAAATATTGGTAAGAAAGGGTCCATTTTGCCCATTTCCTATGGAACCAGAGGCAGGATGATTCACACAAGGTTGAACCCCAAATATAATAACATGCATGAATTGTTTTATCACAGTTGATTATGTACATTGTATAATAAGCCTATCCCAGTTTACATAAAAAGTTAAAGTTTACCATGAAATATTTTCAAAATTGCCTCTGTACTTTTTCCATGAAGAGAGTTGCATAATACAAAATAAACCAAAACAATTTGGTTGAGAAATTTCTTCCTAAAATTGTTAAATGCAGCTTGTATTGGCTTTTTTCCCATAGGAGCCAATGTTAAAGTGTGTCATGCCAACCTACAATGTCCAACCCTATTTTGTGCTAAAATACAGCATTTTGATTGGCTGGCAAACCTGAAAATCTATCAATTAGTAAAATTTTAGGAATCGTAATGTTTTGTCAAAACTTGGGGATATAGGAAACCATAATTATTGCTTACTTCAGTAACCCTAAAGCCCCGTACCCACTGGGCGATTTTACCGTCGCCGGTCGACGGACGACTGGAGAAACGGCCGTTGTCGTTGCCGGGCGACTAGGATCGCCCAGCGACGCCCTGTGGGTATGGTGCAAATTCTGGGCGATGGGCGACGGGAGGCAGGATCGGCGGCTATCGGCAGCCAACTCGGCGGCCAAATCGGCGGGAAAAATATCAAACTTGCTTGATATGAGAGTCGCCCGGTGACGACGACGACGTTTCTTCAAGTCGCCCGTCGCCCATCGCCACTAACGTCGCTTAGTGGGTATGGGGCTTAACTCTAGGAGACAAAGATGCTTAATATGTGAATTTTGTCCGACCCTTGTCCAACCCTGGATATCCCCTATGTGGGATGGGCTTATTGCGGGGGTGTCTGAGGGTGGCTGTATGACCCATATGGGATTGTCACATACTGAGGGAAAAGCCTGAGGTTTGTGCGATCCCCATGGCTGTAACTTAGTTGCTCCTAGTAAGTGTGAGCAGAAACTGTGAGTTGGTCCTGATATAGATCCAGGCATACTTGAAAGTGAGTTGCTCCCATTAAGTGTTCACAGTTTGTGAGTAGCTCAGCCTTATTACTTCCCATGAGATGTCTGCTCCTTTACAGTTTACAAGACCCACATGTAGCCTGCCTGATACTGCTTCACAGGCTGATAGCACTAGTAGTGTGGCTAGTATTAAGCCTGGTCCCCACGTGGCGACTAAACCCCGCCGATTAGTGCATTTTAGCGGCGACCAAGGAAGAAATATTGGTCGCTGGGCATCTAACTAATCGCTGGGGTAACAAAAAATTAATCTCCACGTTGGGACGCTCTTGATATCAAACTGACGGCGACTAGAGGACCCACAAGTCGCCCCACCCACCGATTAACTGCCTTAATCGCCGGCGACTAGAGAGAAATATTAAACATGTCGAATATTTTGCCCAAAAACCACGGCGACTAGTGGTTTAATCGCCAGACATCAAGGCGCCAGTGTATGCTAAGTCGCTGGCCGACTAAACCACCTATTTTCGCGTTGGTCGCCGTAATATTTTTGCAAACTAATCGCCCTGTGGGGACCAGGCTTAAGTCTATCTAGCCTTCCGTGGTGGTCTTCCTCTACATACTCTGAGTGGGCATGTGGACATTAAAATTACAGAGCTTAAAACATGACCATTGGGAATGCATTATATTTGTTTTCTTTTTAATTTTTTGTTTAACGAGTCACCTAATGTCTGGCAGTTTCCACACAGTTCTAGGGGTAATGTAACAACATCTATTGTCTAGATATCAGACCAGTTTTCATCAGACTAGGAACATGGGATCTTTCTATGCATAGGCAACTTTCCAAGTACACATGTACTCCAATTCAAATCAATAATGGTCATATTCTACTTCATGTCACTTTGTCAATTATTTAACACATGAGCAGCTCAACACCTGCAAAGTAATCTATCACCTCTGTTCACAATGCCCAATGCCCAATGCCAGGGAAGTACATTCGACCGAACACATTTGTGACCCCCAACACATAATCAGGCATAAGTCACAGATAGGATTATTTTGGGTTTTGTTAGATCATATGATAAGGTTCTGTTTTCTTCTTTTACAACTGAAAACTAGTCATAAAACTACCTAGTATTGTTTATCATTATAATATTGACCATATCGTTTGGCCATGAATGTACCAAGATCGGCCATCTTGGAAGACCAGGGATTTATTCTCTGAAAGATTTGCTTTGGAAATAAAAACACAAAAAGAAAAAGGTGGCACAACCTTTAGAATGGTGAAAGAATTATGTTTCTATCATTATTAGAACTTGAGGTATGAATGTTTGAAGTATCATGCATCAGATAATGGTAGTCAGGGAAAACTGGACTTAAAGATGGGACCTATCTTTTTTGCTATACAAATCTGTATAGATCCTAACTATGACAATCCAGAATACCCATCTAATAGACATGAAAAATCAATTATTACTACAAATTCCCATGTATGGCTGAGGTCTTTATCATGTGGTTTCTACAGAAAACTCAATTTTTAATTTTTTCACTTTTTATCTTATTTGGTGATTTTCTCAGAACTGTACATTGAGGTTTGATTCCCGGTTGGTGTGTGAGTTCACTAAGGGATGAGGTACAGCAAAAATGATTTCAGGTTTTCATCTCCTGCTCTTTGCCCACCCTGTCACCCTCATCTCATAAATACCATCACCAAAGTCTGACCAAGTCAAAATGTGTGTCTAAAAAGTCAGAATTCGTCCTAACTTGTTTTCGCATTGAAAATGACCCCTGTCCGTACGGTGTAGAACATCTAGCACTCACTCACTCACTCACTCACTCACTCACTCACTCACTTTACATAGCCATTTATGCCTCATTTAGTGGCAGGGGGTCACATTTATAGACGTAAGCAGTGAAGTAGTGGTAGATTGATAGGGTTAGTCCTTTCAGTGAATCCCAAGGCGCATTGTCTGAGATCGATTTGAGGCATGAGTGACAGATATATGCTCAGACTCTGTCAACTGCACTGTAAAGACGGAGTGGTCCGCACTTTTTAAAGGCACCAGAGGTGCAAGAGCTGTCAAGTTATTGGAATTGAAAGCCCTTTGGGATCTTTGTTGTCTATTCTCTGTGAAAACAATGTGTAGAAGGTAAAGAAGTTAGTAGTAGAGTATTGGTCTGCTAATTCACCGGTGTTGGGTTTGATTCCTGGCCCGTTCTTTTACTGTTAAGCGGATCATGGATTATGACCAGCATAGTCTCATCATTTAATTGATTTAATCTTTGTTTTGTGACTACAGTATACATTCATAGTTCAGAGGGTTAAAGCATTCTATGAAAAATTGTCTGAAATCTCTCCATAGCAAGATACAGACATATCTGGACAGAAGTTTAGAGAAGTCATACTTCAGAAGAAGTCAGAAGTGGCCTTATAGTCTCTGAACATGCAGAATAACAATAACAAAAGGCCTTTGGGTGGCTGCCTGTACAAATCAGATGACAGCGGGCACGCTCAGGGCTCGGTCCAAGTCTCAGTCTATGTTTGTAGAGCGACTCCCACTCCCAGAGTGATGCCCAGTCACAGTGGAATATGTCCTATAGTCCAATAGAAGTCAGAAGTGGCCCAATAGTCTCGGAACATGTAGAATCACAATAAAAGGCTATATTCCACTATGTGGTGGGGGGCCGTTTGCGGTGGGATATTCTGCCCCCAAAAGCACTTTGTGTTTCAGAAATGGACATGTTCGTTTCTTCCACCGCAATCAATCAATAGAAAACCTATATAAAATCATTTACGATGATACTTGCGTTGGGTCAAGACAAGTGCCAATGCAGGTAAATTCCTATATTCCATATTTTGAAACACCGCAAATGTGAGGTGAAACACCGCAAAACATCCAAAAGTGGAATATGGCCTTAACAAAAAGGCCTTTGGGTGACTGCCTGTACAAATCAGATGACAGCGGGCACGCTCAGGGCTCGGTCCAAGTCTCAGTCTATGTTTGTAGAGTGACTCCCTCTCCCAGAGTGATGCCCAGTCACAGCAACTTGCAACTGGTATTCTTGGTCTAAAGCCCCATACCCACTTGGCAATTTTGATCAGAGTCAGCCAATGCTGGTGCTAGAATCGGCCGACTCTGCTAGAGGAGTCAGGCAATTTTAGCACTGACTCATATCAGACATGTATAATTCAATATGACATACTGACGGGTGATCTGAATCGGTGACAGTTTTACCGGCGATTCTGCCAGTTGCCCATAGCTGGTTACCAGGAAAATCATGCAGTGGGTATGGGGCTTTCTACTTTTATACCTTTTAACGTGTACTCTTAGATATAAACAGGAACTATTAGGCCCCTATCCCAAATAACTAAATATCTATGCAATCACAGCAACTGACAACTGGCGATTGACACATTTTCCTATACATTTCTTACACATGTTCACAAATGCTCTTACTAATATGTACTTAGAATGCAACATCCTGTCACGCTAATTATCAACTGGCCATGGTTATTTTTTTTGTCCATGTTCTTGACATATCCCCATATATACGTTTAAATGCATGATACAGCAATTGACAAGTATCCATTCCCACAAACATACTAATTCCATCAGTACTCTTGGGGCTTTCCATTCAGTATTCATGCACATTTTCGGACCCCTCCCCCATTGATGTGTACATACTTAATGGAAAGCCTCCTTACATGCACAACAACATCTGTAGCAGACCCTATAGAACAACATCAGAGAACTAAACTCCTGTATAGCTAACGGTGAATAAAAATGGCTCTGTTAGCTTTTGAAACAACCATTAGTTTTGCTATAATCCTACACGAGAAATAAACAGTAGAACTAGGCTGAAGGACACAGTGTGAAAAGGCATAGTGGTATATATGCCAACGATGGGAAGAAAACAAAATAAAAGAGGCCCTGGGAATGGATGAAAGGAGGAGGATGTATGGTACCTTGGGGTACTTTTTGATAGGACAATCTAACGCTGAGTCTCCCATTCAGTTGGGCTCAACCGCAAACACTACCCAGTCAAGCAGCAATGTAACAAGCACATTCTGCAACCGTACTTTTTTGGTTAGTCTGTAACCTGTCCAATTTTCATGTAATAGTTACGTTATTTTAGGTAAAGTTGAGACTGACTAAAAGAATAATGTTGTAAGAACATCATATATTAGTGAAGTTGAGACCTTATTAGTAAAGAATGTAATAATAATGTTATCATGACATGAAAAAACCTTACAAGAATGTCACAATAACACTTCAGTGTGACATCACAATGTTAGGTTCTAAAATGTTTTTGGGTGCCATCAAAATAAAGTAACAAGAACCAAAGCAGAACCGAGCAGAATGATATAATAACATTATGATAATGTCATATTCTTGCTTGGGTTGAGTTCGGCTTATTCTCGAACACTAGCGGCCTTTTGGTGGAGTCTGTTAACAACATTTTCATTAATTATATTACAGAGCAGATAAAAGCACCAAATTTAGTATGAGGCACTCAAAGGGTTATACAAGAGATGGATTTTTGTGTCTATGATGCCAGGCACTACCACACCAAGTGTCAGTTACACTTAGAAGTTGCCAACAGTGCCCTGCTTGACAACCCCGGTTTGTGTAGTGACCAAGGTTGTGATATTGTCAATATTTGATGTGATTCAGGTAAAGATGTGCTCTAGGGATAAAGTTAGTATGTGTAGTATCCCTGGTGATCCAAACAGATGGTGTTAGCTTACAGTGTTGATAGAATGTTGGTATTTAGTGGTTTCACCATAAAAGGATCATCAGGTATGAATGTGTAGGAAATTATATAAAATAAATTCATTAATATTTTCTAAATAATAGATAAATGAAAAGTCCTTTATTTAATTTCATCTCGATAGAGTTTATTTCATAAACAGGTCCATCCCAATATTTTAATGATATTGTCCATAATCTGTCCATAATCTGTGTGACAATGGTGCGGAATTAATGGATGTTTGTCAAAGTGGTAGGACTATGTCTGTACACTTGATAGTCAGTATTTAATATCACTAGCTAATACGATATGGTCATTGAATAAACACTCCAGGAAAATACCATGTGGTCGCCCTCCATTAAAAATCAAGGGGTTTATACGGAGACGAACCGTGTAACGATAGAAGAAAAAATTGGCAGTCTTAGAAAATGAACCAGAAATACTCTAATAAGGCACCCAAATGACTATTAATGATTCGGAAGGGGAAAGAAAATGATAACAGTTGGCAAATGAGATGATGAACTGATCTGGAGACTCAGGCATGTGGAAGTGATAAGAGGTACCGATAAAGAAACGCCGACCAATGCAAGGAGATACGCCAACGATAACAGAATGGATGAGTGATGGAATTGACGAGAAATGTTATTAGTAATTATAGGGTAACACTCTAGATAAATGAATATAATTCATTGAATCGCAAACTGGTGATCATATCTAATGCGATGAGGGTGACAGGGCAGGCAAACAGGAGGGGATCAAAACCTGGAAATCATTTTGTTGTACCTCATCTCTTAGTGAACCCAGACAGTAACCAGGAATGGAACCCAAAGAACCACTTGGTCAGTGCTGGGTACGCCCTGTCGTCCCCTTTTACTATGAGCAGGGGCTACTGGGGGCCTATATTCTTCCCATGAGCAGAAGCCCCATCCCGGTACCCCCACAGTGGAATCCTCATTATCCCCTACTGATTGTACCAGACGTCGAGAATGGTGGGCTATCACTGGTCTCACAGGGCTTCAACCTTATCAATGCATCCCTACCTCTTATTCTTGAGCAGTCTTTGTAGAGTGTCATTTTTACACTGAGACTCCCCTCCCAGCAAGGATGCAACGTTATCATAAAGTAACAGCATGTTCTGGTTGGTTCTGTATTTGATTCTTGTTACATTCTTTTGATGACTCCCAATTACTTTGCTGCAATGTACTGCCATGACATTGCAATATGATGTTATAACAACATTCTGGTTACGTTCTTCAAGCCAAACAGAATATTCTTATAACATAAAAACAGAATGTTCTTATAGCATTCTGTTTTGGTTTCATCCTTACCTCACCAAAAAATAATGATATAATAACATTCCTATTTGGTGAGGTTTCAACCTGTGAGGTTTCAACCTCACCATCAGTAACAAAATAGTTACCTGCCACCTGAGTATGTAACACACTGAATAAAAAAGTATGGTTGCATAACGTTTCTGTTTTGTTGTAAGCCAGCTGGGCTTATAGCCAGTGTTATAGCTGAAAACTAGATTAGTCATTCACTTATTTGTTCTATGGACTTTAATTTCCTATCTAATATCAACGTCATAGCAGGTGTTATACCTAGTATACTGCCCACTCACGTAGCAGGCAGTATTCACCAAAATTATATTCCCCGCTTACTTGAAAAGAGCACATCTTCACCAAAACAACACCTTTATTTCTTAGAAAAGAGGGGTAATGTAAGAGGCCAAAGGCCAAGGGTTTCCTGGGGCTTCAAGGGGGAAATATATCACCTGTCCAATATGCCCCCTGACTACGTTCTCATAAAAAAATGGCTATATTCAAGATCAAGGAAGACAATAGAGTGAGTAAGTGAGTGAGTAAGTGCTGGATGTTTTACACAAAACTGACAGCCAGGGTCATTTTCATGGCGAAAACAAGTTGGGACGAATTCTGACTTATCAGATACATGTTTTGACTTGGTCAGTCTTTGGTGATCATATCTATGAGATGAGGATGACAGGGCGGGCAAACAGGGGATCAAAACCTGAAAATCATGTTTGCTGTACCTCATCCCTTAGTGAACCCAGCAACAACTGTGAATAGAACCCGATGAACCACTTGGTCAGTGCTGGGTCCCCCTTATCATTGCCTCATATAATCAGCAGGGGCTGCTGAGGGCCTATATTCTTCCCAGGAGCCCCACCCTGGTACCCCATGATATGAGGGGCAGGGTAATGGAGGCTAAGTAAGAAGGTGGTGGTGGTTGGTGTGGGGGGGTGGTGGTTTAGGGAGTGGGGGAGGGGGGTTGGGTGCTCACAAAATACTGCAGGTATCACCCGCCGTCAGACAGGCCTCATGGGGCCTCCCAGGTCACGTGATGCCTCCAGGGTTACCGCCCTGTAACTGGGGGGAGGGGGGTACTGGAGATATCAGACGCCGTCAGACAGACCTCCTGGGGCCTCCCAGGTCACGTGATGCCTCCAGGGTTATCACCCTATAACTGGGGGGAGGGGGGTACTGGAGGTATCAGATGCCGTCAGACAGACCTCCTGGGACCTCCCAGGTCACGTGATGCCTCCAGGGTTATCGCCCTATGACTGGGGGGAGGGGGGTACTGGAGGTATCAGACACCGTCAGACAGGCCTCCTGGGGCCTCCCAGGTCACGTGATGCCTCCAGGGTTATCGCCCTATAACTGGGGGGAGGGGGGTACTGGAGGTATCAGACGCTGTCAGACTGGCCTCCTGGGGCCTCCCAGGTCACGTGATGCCTCCAGGGTTATCGCCCTATAACTGGGGGGAGGGGGGTACTGGAGGTATCAGACGCCGTCAGACAGGCCTCCCCTCCCAGGTCACGTGATGCCTCCGGGGTTATCGCCCTATAACTGGGGGAGGGGGGTATTGGAGGTATCACTATCAGACGCCGTCAGTCAGGCTTCCCGGGGCCTCTCAGGTCAGGTGATGCCTCCAGGGTTACCGCCCTATAACTGGGGGGAGGGGGGTACTGGAGGTATCAGACGCCGTCAGACAGGCCTCCTGGGGCCTCCCAGGTCACGTGATGCCTCCAGGGTTATCGCCCTATAACTGGGGGGATGGGGGTACTGGAGGTATCAGACGCCGTCAGACAGGCCTCCCCTCCCAGGTCACGTGATGCCTCCGGGGTTATCGCCCTATAACTGGGGGAGGGGGGTATTGGAGGTATCACTATCAGACGCCGTCAGTCAGGCTTCCTGGGGCCTCTCAGGTCAGGTGATGCCTCCAGGGTTACCGCCCTATAACTGGGGGGAGGGGGGTACTGGAGGTATCAGACGCCGTCAGACAGGCCTCCTGGGGCCTCCCAGGTCACGTGATGCCTCCAGGGTTATCGCCCTATAACTGGGGGGATGGGGGTACTGGAGGTATCAGACGCCGTCAGACAGGCCTCCCCTCCCAGGTCACGTGATGCCTCCGGGATTATCGCCCTATAACTGGGGGAGGGGGGTATTGGAGGTATCACTATCAGACACCGTCAGACAGGCCTCCTGGGGCCTCCCTGGTCACGTGATACCTCCAGGGTTATCGCCCTATAACTGGGGTGAGGGGGGTACTGGAGGTATCAGACGCCGTCATACAGGCCTCCTGGGGCCTCCCAGGTCACTTGATGCCTCCAGGGTTATCACCCTATAACTGGGGGGAGGGGGGTACTGGAGGTATCAGACGCCGTCATACAGGCCTCCTGGGGCCTCCCTGGTCACGTGATGCCTCCAGGGTTATCGCCCTATAACTGGGGGAGGGGGGTACTGGAGGTATCAGACCCCGTCAGACAGGCCTCCTGGGGCCTCCCTGGTCACGTGATGCCTCCAGGGTCACCGCCCTATAACTGGGGGGAGGGGGGTACTGGAGGTATCAGACGCCGTCAGACAGGCCTCCTGGGGCCTCCCAGGTCACATGATGCCTCCAGGGTTATTGCCCTATAACTGGGGCAGGGTAGGGCTGGACACACTAGGCTATTTTTACACACTGTCCTACTAATTGGCAATCAAATCGGCTGACTTTAATGGTGGAATTGGCCAACTTTATCTCTGATTCAGATCAAACATTCACATTTCAATATACTATACTAACAGGCATTCACAAGAAAATCGGCTGAGTTTTGCACTGGTCCATTGCACAACTGTATATAAGTTGCTTAGTGTGTATGGGGCTTAAATGGTGGACCACCACTGGCCTATTGTACAATATGGACTGTAACAATGAACAGTAGGTAAACAACAAATACACTTACACATAGAGTTATAAACGAAATCTGGAAAACTTCAAAATCAGGGTCGATCACTAGGGTAGTTGGTAGTTAAGTACCAAGCCAGGCATGTGATGCTATCATAACATTGCAGCAATGTTCTATTTGGTTCTGTAAGGGTTCTTGTTACGTTATTTTAATGACTCCAAATAATGTTGCTACTGCTATGGTGTTGCACTGCGACATTATCATAATGTTTTGGTTATGTCCTTCAACCTAAACAGACTACTCTTATAACATTCTGTTTTGGTTTTGTCCTAACCTCACCAAAACCTATCGTTATGATAACGTTCTGATTTGGTGAGGTTTCAACATCACCATTGATGATATAATTAATACATGCCATCTTAGTAAGTAACAGACTGACTAAACAAATATGCTTGCAGAATGTTTCTGTTACATTGCAACTTGGTTGGGTAGTTATAAGTAGGTAGTAGTTAGGGAGGTAATGTGAGTACCATAAATACAACTAGATCCTCAGCTGGCAAACTACAGTCAGAATCAATGTAGGTATATCACTCATGGACAGTTCATCTTTTGGCCTATTCTATGATTCCCCTGGTAGCCATTCAAACAAAATCAATGGTCTTGTCATTACTTGATCTAACCCAAACTTGATCAGACCAGCTTCCAGGTGGCGTACCTGTATCTAATAACAGGTTTTACCTTAGCTGACCCTTCTAGATCTAATACTCTCTCTGCCATAGTGGAATCCAACCTGCAGTTTCTAATAACCCATATCATACCTTACACTGAAAAAAGTGGAAAGTTAGAAAGTTAGTCAATTCTGGCATTTACCACCAAATCTGTGGGTTGGTCACTGGTTGTCTAACTTTCTAACTCTAGACTATATGCATATTTCTATCATGATACTAACCCCTTAGTCATATTGACCAACTTTCTAACCCTAAGGTTAGTCAATAGTTAAATTAACCTAATTATCATCAGGTTTCATCTTTACACATAATTAAATATAACATATAAACATTATGAAACAATTATGATTATTTAATGACATTTCAAATTTGACGTACCCTTTAGTCAGATTGACTAACTTTCTACACATTAATTGTCTGGCTCCCACCAAATTAAACACACTTATAATTACTGACGATTTTCAGGAATGTGTATCCCTACTTAAGGACGACTGGCAGTTGGATCGCATTGATTCTGTTTTTTTTCCATATGTTTCTTAACTTTAGGAATTTGGGAATTATTCCGCAAAAACTTATATATGTGCACAGTAATTAGATCAAACAAAATTCGCCATATTAGCTTCAATAAACATTATATAACTTTATATCCTTTATAAATAATGTGTAGTGAACAAAATCCTATTTTCTCATATTAGGGGAGAGCGATATAACCTTGTTTTAATATTTCTGTAAAATACAATCATTATTTTGTAGAATTTAATGAGATATCACATCTCTCACATTTTATATACATATATATATATATATATATATATATATATATATATATATACCTTGAGTGTTCATAAAACAATGTTTTGGTGATATATTCATTTTTACTTTTATTTCAGCAATATTTCATGTATAATGAGCGGTAATAGGCATGGTAAATGCGTGATATCAGCCTGGCATGCGTGATACAAAAGTTAAAGTTAAAAAAGTATAGTAGGCTTTTAAAAAAATGTATAAAAAGATACATCACATAGTCTTTTATAACACAAAATAAAACCGGGAAATCACCTTGAAAAATCTTATGTTAGAGACACTTGATCCTGTGGTCATCAAATTAGGCCTAAGTGCGTGATATACCCCGAAGTTGATATACCCCCATTTTAACGTATCCCCAACGTACCCTTGACCAAGGCGTCCTGAATACTCCAATAGGGTAGTGGCTAGGGTGTCCGACTTGTATGTGAGAGCACCCCTGTTCGAATCCCCTTCAGGTACAGCGTTTTCCGTTTTGGATGACTGACCTTTAGATCATGAATTCGTCATTATGACTATAGGTTAGTCAAAAAAGGGTTAGAAAGTTCGGACAAAAATGCACCGTCAAATGTCCTAAGCTTTTGGCAAAAAGTTCGGACATTTGACTAACTTTCTAATGCCCATTTTTTTCAGTGTAGGATGATGCCAGTTTAGTAGTTAGGAAATTTTATCCCCCTTGAAAGTACATGAAAGTAGTTCCAGTTGTAGAAAATAGTCCCCCTAGTTTAGTGAGTCTAACCTTTGACGTTCAACTTTAAATTTGCCAATGTTGCCATGTTATGATAGATAAATGACTTATGGCTTGGGTCTTCTATAGGTTCATATACTATAGTGTGTCAGGGATACCAGCCTTCAGGTGGCCTTGTGGGCCCTGTGGCCCGTTGCACAATGATTTTCGTAACAAAGAAAATAAAAAAACAACGAAACATTTCCTTGTTACTTTTATCTTAACAATGAACGTTTTGACACTTTTTTTTTCTATATTTAGAAAGCCCTCAAAGAGCTATAACTTTTACTGATTTTTTCCCAATTTTTTCCCTTTTTATAACATTTTACAGATTTAAATTTCATTCATTAGAACCAGAGACATTGCATTTTCGTTACAACAAAACATTTTGTTATTAAGCAAAAGTTCGTTGTGCTTTCGTTGTTTAATCCTCACAACGAAAATCGATTGTGCAATGGGCCACGGCTCTAAGGCAGATATCTTGGTGGAATAACCCATCTAGTACCCACCACCAGTCAGTTTCAGTAATATATATCAAACGACTGGGCACAACGTGCTCATACAATGAGCCTTAATACACATTCTGAGCCCAGTATGTAAACGGTATAAGAGACGGTCTCCAACAATTGAGGGATTCGTCATCATAAAATTTGAGTCACAGAGTCTCATTTAGGAGACTCTGTGCAATGGGAGCAAATGGTGATGGAAATGGTAGGGTGGAAAGATTGGCGATGGGTGGGCAGTGATTGGTAAGAATCTGACACGTGACCACTGTGTCACGTGACCGGAGTACCTAACAGCCTGTGGAGTGCCTCTAGTGGCAGTTTGACAAACTACAACCAGATCTGAGTGTAGGAGCTCTGGAAGGGGGGTCCCAATTTCCTGTGTCAAATTTAAGAAACGGCAACGTCACATGTCTTTGTTGCTTATTTATTTCAATGTCGCATGTGGATTTTAAGAAATATCCCTGTCACAAGTGGAAAGATAGATATGTCGCATGTCCCTAAATTTAAGTGTACCATGTCAGTTTTAAGAAATGGCCATGTCAAATTTAAGAAACGGTCATGTTGCCGTGTCAAATTTAGTGGTCAAGACCCAAAACGAAGGTAGGTGTCGGAATCCTGATAAGTACTTATAGGGGAGGTTCGATGGCAAACCATTGAAAGTACAGTGCAATTTACGTTGTTCAGTGTATGGCTGACTATTCATGGATTCTGCATGTGACGTATCGACCAATCGTACTCAATAAATCATAGAATTTGGCTTAGGTATTGATTTCGAAAGAGGGTTGGAAAGTCAAGAAGAGGAGAAACTCTGCACTGTTCATCTGTGCTATGGAAAAGAGACTTCGACATAACGACAAAGTCCTATCTATAGAACGGCAGGCGCGGATCAAGGGGGGGGGGGGGGGGGGGTCCTGGGGGTCCTGGGGGTCCTGACCCCTCCCCCCTCTTTTGGTGGACCCCTAAACTACAAAAAGAAGGGAAAATGCTGTGCGCATATATGCATAAATACACACAGTTTCAGAACGTAGCCTTTTTGCTGACCCCCCCCCCCCCCCTTTGGAACATCCTGTATCCGTCCCTGAATGGTATGACATTGCCTTCAAATTGAGGGCAACTGGTAATTCTGTGCTTATCTTTAACATTTTTACACTAAATAAGGGCATTATGCTATGCCCTAATAAAGTAAGCATGTCAAATATTGAACATTGAGTTTTATGTTGTTCACTCTTTTTATATATCTCTATGCTTTACGCAAGCCATTGTTAATGGTATTCAGAAACGTATTTAAGACTTATTTTTGGTTTTTGTTTGACCTAATTGGAACACTTTTTCTTCATTTGCTATATTTATATTCACCTGAACATTTTTCATATAATACAAGCCCCTTTGAAGAACCTAAATCTCTTCCTTTTGCACGAAATGATAATTCCATTATATTATAGAATAACCCTATAGATATATTCAGCAAGAAACAATTTATTTGGTATTCCCTTTACTATGATATACCAATAGTCAAGAGTTCTGGCTAAATAATATATCATATATTATATATTATATATGAAGTGTTGTACATTAACAGGACTCATATTGTCATTACACTTTGAATGTGCCATTAGAGTTGTGTTTTGGTGAATTTACGAGAATATAGGAAAAGACTAACTAACAGGAGGTGACAGAAAATGTTCAGTTTTTTTTGTGTTGTTTCTTGTGTCCCAGATCTAAAGACTGCTACGTTCAAAATATACTATATATTTTTACTAGCAGACGCTCGGATGAAAACTAATTTATAACTCTTAGGTACACATTAATTTATCATAATTTTAGCTAGGATAGATATGTCTCAACTATGTATCTGCTGCCATGTACTGTCTACAAGCTCAATAAATAACTTTTCCTTGACATCTTACTCTATAGGTAAGTACACTCAACCTAAGATACAGAAGGCTGTCTTCAAAGTATGTTATATATATTAACATGTGGCAGCCTCTTTGTTCACTGGGGTGTAGGCTGGCACAAAAACTGTACGGTATAAAACATATGGGTAGATTTACTTTTAACAAGTGCTATCCAATAAAACACGAGCGTGACATGTAATGGTTAGTTAAGTGAAGGTAGGCCTGTGTGTATGATAAGATACACGTAAATATGAATTATTTTTGAAAAGCCCACAATGTAGGTGTGTTAATATATGGGAAATGCTTAATGCAGATGTACAGAGGGCAACAACTGAAGACAAATTCAAATGTTTAATTAAAAAACCATGAAGTGTGAACTAGGTTACAATTGGACTATATAATGACTAACGATTACTGTTTATTGACTTTGATTGTGTCAACTGCACATGCTCATCATCATCACCATTATATCCTACCATAACACCCATATATCCAAAAAGAATTGTAAAGTGCTTATCAAAGAATATGTAATTGCATGAATTGCCAAATAAAATTTGGGAAAAAATTAAGCCTGGTTCAAACCTTACTGATTGTGGAGGAAATTTTATTTCCGATTTTATTTGCCAATTTTACATGTGATTCCTGACTTTCTGAATTCTTCTATAGGGTGCACTTATATTCAGGGTGGAAACAGGATTTTTCAAAAAGGGGGTCAGCATAAAGGCTAAGTACTAAAATTGCGTGCTTTTGCACATATGAAAGTAACATTTTCCCCTCTTTTTTTTGTAGTTTAGGGGTCCTCAAAAAGGAGGCTCAGGGGGTCCAATCAACCCCTCATATCCCAGTTATACTACAGCAATTTTCTCATCATTTTATTCAGCATCTTTTGTAAGCTTTGCACATTGTAATTGGCAAAATGTTTACTTTATGCCTGAAGGTATGAAACTACAGTTTATTGCAATCTTGGAATTTTGCAGTATGAAACAATTTAGTTTTTATGATTATTATTCTTAGAATTGTAACTTCATTACTGTGACTAGGAAATCTGTATTTTTGTCGTTCATCAGGTCCGGGCTAACACAGAGAATGGGAACGGCCCGTGATATCAGGACGTCCCATTATCCCGGGGCACATGTCATCCTGTGATTTAGGAACGCGTAGATAAAACTAAGAATATAAATAAACAGGGAGAGTTGCTAAATATTCTAACTCGGTAAATCTGTGAAGAATAAGTGTTTACAGTAATCTAGCTCTTTTTACCAGAAGTTAAATGTGTACATTTTTTCGCAAAACACAAAATGTATCCCCCTATGGCCCCTCATTACTGGGTGAGTAGGCGGCAGGGTGGAGGAAAGGGCCGGGGCCCCCTTACATAATCAGTGTCGCAGTATCAGTATGCCATGCCCCCTTAATAGGGCTAATTATAGATACTCCTCCCGGTGACTGGCGTCCAGGCGGGCCGGGAGTGGTCAGATACAACAATAAAAAGGCGGGGAATATCAATCAGCCCGACTTATTGGGACAGTCCGGTATCACAGGTTGTCCCGTTTTTCCAGGACGCACCAAGAATTCGGGATGTCCCGATTCCTCTAGGTTAGCCCGGACCTGTTCATGTAGTATCGTCAGATGAGATCACATTTTGTGTTTGATTCTGGGTAAAAGAATTATTAGATTATTAAAACCTTTCTGCTTTAATTTCACAACTTTATTTTGGGCACCATACCTTCCCCAACGTCATAATAACGTTTTAAAACCAGTTATGTAATGCATCTCACTGTTTTAACATGCCTCAAATGACGTTACAATCCCATAGAAAACCTATACAACAATGGGAACCTCTCGGAAATGGCTGGTGACAAGAAAATTGGTTAAAACATTATGGATTCACACAGAATTAAGTGATCCCAGTGAGAAACCAATGGCCTTGTTTGGGAGGAAAAACCTTTAATGGGTGACCGTAAATTGGACCCATTGGGTACTTTTAACGCGTTTAATCCATCTATAAATCTTGTTTCTCCGGTGGGAATTGTTTTCAAATTTCAGATAACTTCATTGGGAAGGGGATTTCACAATGCAGTACGGCCCCCTTGTTGAACGAATGGGCTAGTTGGATTTCTCAAATGTTGCGTAGTGATGATGATGATTGTTGGAGTTTAACGTCCACTCAGCAATTTTTCAGCTATATCAGGCCCAATTCATAGTTTGTGGCTTGTACAAAGTACTGGCGATTGAATCTATGGTGATGGAAACAACAGCAAGGCAAGGTGGTGTAGCAGGCAGGCCCCAGACTCGAACCCAGTCCAGCCATGTGCCAAGTGAAGCGCTAACCCACTACACCATCCTGCCACCCTTATGTTACACAGTTTTGAAGTTAGTTTATAAGTGTGTCTGCCACCTTTCACTGCCATTACAGGGCCATTCACAGGGGCAGATATAGGATTTCAGAAAAGCGGGTCCACAGTGTGCATTCGTGCTATGCTCAACGTTGTGTTGTACGAGCTAGTTGGCTTTCTCTTATGCAGGCCTAGGGCAGATCCAGGAAGGGGGAGGGGGCTCCAAGGGGTCTTTACCCGCCCCCCCCCTTTTGACGGACGTAGGGGCATGGTTTCTACGTTTTAATAGATTCGATCCTAAAAGCCAGAATTGTAAAACCTTGTTCTCATCGTGATATGACCATAGAGGTTGATACGGCATTAAACAACAACCAACCAATTAAGTACTTTACTAATCGTCCCATGGCTGGTCACAATGACCTTTTGACATCCCCTTTGCGTTTCCTCCCCAGTCATGCCTGTCTGGACCCCCAGCCTAGCATGTGACTTTATTACAACGTTGCAGCAACGTTCTCTTTGGTTCAGTATTAATTGGTTCTTGGTATGTTATTTTGATGGCTCCCAATAACCTTGCTGTACCATCCTTCTGTGACATTGCACTGCAACACTATTAAAAAGTTCTGGTTACGTTCTTCAATTGAAACAGAATATTCTTATGACACTCTGTTTTGGTTTTGTCCAAACCTCACCAAAAAATGTTATAATAATATTCTGATTTAGTGAGGTTTCAACCTCACCATCAATAACATAATTATTATGTGCCATCTTAGTAAGTAACTGACTGACTTAACAAGTATGGTTGCAGACCATTTCTGTTACCAGAATAGTGATTCAACGTTATAATAACGTCACATGTTTGGCTGGGCAGTTTAATTGAGCCACCAAACTAAAAACGTCCTTAGTTTTTAGAGCCACCAAAATCAAATGGTCCTTATTTTCATAGAGCCACCAAAATAAATAGGTCCTTTGTTTTTTATTGCCATAAAAATATAACAGTCCTTAGTTTTTTAGAGCCGACAAAACAAAATGGTCCTTTAAATAGTTTCGTAGAACTATCAAAATGTAAAGGTCCTTAGATTTGGGTGGACGGAAGTTCAACAGTCAATACCTAGCTAGTCCACAACCTTAACCTGTAAAACGTGGTGCAATGAACAGCCCTGAGCAGCTCTGAGCAGCTACAGTGTGGCCCCCTTATTAAACCAGGTGCTACTGGAGGCTGAAACGCCACCCATTACAGACAGTCTTTTCTCCACTAGGCCAAGTCTGAGCCTTAACTGAATGTCAAGTGTAAGCAACGAAAAATGCACAATAGGTTCTTGCCATATTTTATCAGAATTTATTATGAAATAGTATAGCAGTTTTTTATAGTTTTAGTTTTCAAATATATAAAGTGAGTAGCTAATTTGAATCGATACGATTTATCTAGTATTACAGATGATGCTTGAACAATTCTAACAAGTTGTACAGCATTTTTCCTATAGGAATCAAGGCTAAAGCCCCTGAGATTGACCTCTGATGAAAAACGCCACTCCAAAATCAAGCTCAATACCTTATGAAATGAAAACCTACATAAGTTTCTCTGATACCTCTTATGAAAGAGGCCTTAGCAGTCTGGGACCAATACATGTAGGGGGTGGAGTAGTACGGGTTACCTCCAGGCCTCGAGTTGCTCATTAGAACTCCCTACTGCTCATTCACATGAGCAGGAGACATGACTCGGGCAGGGCTAGGGCTCCTGGGGGCTCCTCCAGGCCCTGTGGGGACTCAGACAACGTTAGCGCCTATATCTGAGTCACAGAGTATGACATAGATAGAGGGTGCACTCCTAAATTCACTAAATTGCAAGTGTTGGGTACAGGGTACAAAGAAGAGAAATAAAGTTGTTGTGAAATGCCAAACTCAATATGCACAAGTAGACTGACAGAGTGATTAACAAGTTTTGACTGTATGAAAGTGTTCATCAGGAGGAAGAGAAAACCAGTGTTTGAGAGGGTTCATTACAATCAACAGTGTAGAATTAATGCATTGGTTAAAGGTGTGGATTCCAAAGTCGAGACTCTGAAATAGTTAATTTGGTAAAAAGGGATTAAAAAGCAAACGTCCACCATATGGTAACACGAGGAAATGTGATAGTCAGAACCACAATATGATTTTTAATTAATAGATGTTAAAAGGGTGTTATAAGGGTATTTACGTGACTTACTAATAAGAGAATTATTCAAAATTTGTCAAATGTATGGTAAAAACAGTCTAGTAGAGATAAGTCGCTCCTACAGTTCAAAAACAGTCCCCTGAGTTACAGAGTATAACATTGTGACAGAGGGCACACTCCTAAAGTGCACTAAATCGCGATATATAACCCTGATTTAGCCTAACCTGCAGGTACACCATAAGAAAGTGGCTATCCGTGGTAGGGAGAATTGGTTTATCAGAGTGCACCCTCTAGATCTGTTGTAACATACTCTGTGTCTCTGTGCCTCTTCCACGTTCATTTTGCAGTGAGACTGGGGTTTCCTTTGCCTCCTAACGTTATCCGAATCATCGCAGTTCTTCAAGCGGATATTCTGCTTGGTGAGTCCAATCCCGAAGTAAATTGGGTAATATTTGGGAGGTGGATCTTCGTGAGATTCATCTAGTTTGTCTGCTGGAGAATTTCTGTTTCTTTTGTTGACAAAAGAGAGCAATATTCTTCAGAAGGTGCTAGACCGCTCAAGCATTATATAGATTATATTATTGATTTGGAAGTATTCTCAGTTTTGAACCGTACATTGAATTGTCCATCCAAGCATTAAAAAGATTCCAATTGCAAAAGTGTGTTTCTCCTCAAATGATTGTGCGTCCTATTTTGACATCTTACCAATTAATAAACCAAAGATTTCCTGAGTTTGAATCTATTTGCTGCCTTTATTTGAAATTAGCCTATCAAATTGTATACCAACAATAAAGTTTGCCATGAAATACTATCAAAATTGCTTCCGTGCTTATTCCCTGAACAGAGTTGCACAATATAAAATTAACTGAAGCAATTTGGTTGACAGACTGCTCCTAAAAAATTCTAATATCCCCATAGGAACCGATGGTAAAGCCTGTCAGTTCAACCTATTTTGTCCACCCATATTTCGCTCTGAAATACAGTATTTTGATTGGAGGGCAAACCTGCAAATCTGTCATTTGATCACATTTAAGAAATGATAATGTTTTAGCAGTACTTGGGGATATAGAAAAACACAATTCTTGTTACCTAAGTAATCCCACGTCTTGGAGACAAGGATGGCATAAATGTATATTTTGTTCAACCCTTGTCCAACCCCAGGATATACCCATTGTAGGATGGGGTTATTGGTGTACCTCTTTTTCGATTGAATAGAGAGGTCACCATAGATAACCTCATTGACATAGGTTACATATTATACCAGAAAAATCATTATTTGTCAAATCCATTTCTAAAATCAGGTTCACATTGTGTCAACGTTTGCATCTTGGATCACCAGCTTTAACATCACAGTTAACAAAGATGAGCATAACATGCAACAGAAGGTGTACGCTCTTAAGCAGGGACAGCCGCTGGGCGCCAAAAGTGACAAATGATAATCACCGAGCAAAGATTTAAAAACATCATCACAACATGGAAACCTTCCATTACAATGACATGTCAACAACCTGACAATGGATTTTCTTTTAGGTGATTTAAAATTAATGGTTTCAAAATCGACTCAGGAGAGAGGACAGCCATAGGGGTGAGTTGTTGGACAGGTGAGATCGGTGTAAATTGTTCGAGGTTGAAAGTATGACTCTAAATACAATGTTGGCATTGGGAATTTACTGCCCCTGGCCGATGGCTGTCATTTTTGTTGATGTGCCACCAAATATCTAGGGTCATACTTTTGACAAAGGTTGGTAGTTTTTCTCATATTGAATACCATTTATCATTAACCATAGGGAACATTGAAAGGGAATTATCAGTGGTGCAATGTGGTATTCCATCCTATTGATTATGAACACACTTTGGATGGTCTCAAGCAGTTAACCCTAATTTTTTTATTTTCTCTCTAATAATGGACTTGCGTATCATACAGGGAGTTTAAAAGGACCATATGGGATCATCATGTGCCAAGGGCAAAGCCTGCAGTTCATATGATTCCAATGGGTTGTATGGCCACCCGAAGATGCCTCGTAAGGTTCTTCTTTAGTTTATGACTCAAATCAAATTAAATTTATATAAACAAAAAAAATGACATCATATGAACCACTCATTGGCCGTATGGGTGAGTGAGTGAATGATGGATGTTTTACACCGTACTGACAGCCAGGGTCGTTTTCACAGCAAAAACAAGAATTCTGTCTTTGGTATTTGTATCTATGAGATGAAGTTGACAGGGTGGGCAAACGGCAGGGGATCTCGAGGTGATCAAAACCTGGAAATCATTTTTGCTGTGTCTCATCCCTTAATGAACCTAGACACCAACTGGGAATCAAACCTGATGAACCACTTGGGCAGTGCTGGGTCTCCCCATCATCACCTTTTACAATCAGCAGGGGCTACCTGGGGCTGATATTCTTCCCAGAAGCAGAAGCCCCACCCCAGTACCCCCACAGCGCTGGCCCTACAGGCAATGTGCAAGACAGGTTCCCTGTGTGCCTGGACATCTCTGGGATGTAAATTACAGGTGAAAACACCCACCAAGAATGTTTAAAAAAACATGTATTTTAGGAGTGGTACGTATGGACTTGCAATATGCCCCGCCCATCATATGCACCGCTCATTGGCCGTTCGGGTGATTTGCAAGACAGGTTTCCTATGTGTCTGGACATCTCTGTGATGTAAATTACAGGTGAAGGTGGGTGGAGTCGGCTGTAAAGGCCACGAATGACACCAGCCCACACATCAAATTACCACAAACCTTTGGTCGACACCGTCCGAAAGGTCGCGGCCTTTTATATACGGTTAAGGACAGAGCCACCTATCTGCCCACCTGTATAGAGGCCTCCTAATCTTCCTTTCCTCATCTTACATCTCCTGATTATACTGTCTCTGATACTGTTTCCTGAATAGTCCCTACAAGATGGGAGTGGTTATAAGCACGACAGTCACGGATGTGACCATCGTGCACATAATATTTCTTACATACGTGGAGCTATTACATGCAATGTCACACTCATCTTACACCTTATTTATATGTTACATCTGCATATACAGTTATCACTATATGCGCGGACTTTTTAAGGATAGACTTTTCATGTGCATAGAGCAAACATAGTCAAAACAAATCGGGGGTTCAGTGGCATAACCACAATTTACTTGAAGTTTGCAAATCTTATCTATAATGATAAAGTTTGCAAATGGTTAATGGCGGTAAAGTTTGCAAATATTATTTATGATGATAAAAAAAATAACTATGTCAGCGCATATAAGCATGCCAGTATAAGGATACACACCCGCATATCCACGGCTACTAGTATGCACAGACCTTACACTTACTTCTATAAGAAATTCTGCGTAAATCAAAATGCTATTAGAACATTTTACATTTTACATTTTACATTTTTGTGAGGTTATGACCGAACCTGAACAGAAGGTTATAAGAACATTTTTTTTGGGTCAACAGAATGCTTTTGGGAACCAAAGTTACATCTGAGGACATGAAGATAATGTCTATTAAGGCAGATGTTCTTGTAGGTTGATTTCTCTTGATGGCTATCACTCTGTACTATCAAAAGCATCGGAAAACGTCAGAATTCAGGCAGATGCAATTCCAAGTTTCCCTGTAATTCATGCACCTGCAGGCTAATTTTGGCATATTTTGTTGACAAAAACATGGACAAACCAATAGAAATAATGTATCTTATGGTAATATAAAGATATCTAATGAAAATATTCTTAAATTAACTTCAGATACTTGAAGCACATAGAGCAAAAAAAGAAAAAGAACCTTACAAAAGATAATGTCACAAATGATTATTCATATTATGCTTAAGGCTTACAAGAGGAAATAGACATGTCGCCATGTTTCCCACAATGCATCTTGACTTAGCCTACAGGTACACCAAAATACAACAATCTAGAGAATCGCATCTGGGAGAATTATGGACAGCTAAAGCCATATTGGAGAGAATACCCACAGGTGGATTCGCCAACATTAGGGTATAAAAGGCAAAGCAAAATAACATATGGATACATGAAGGTGATGTTATAAGGAGGTTTAGAATATGAAACCTGTTTTCATGTAGAATCCTTCAACTTTCCAAATAGTCAGTGTGGATTCTTTACTAAGAAAGGTGATGGATTAACTCCGCGTTTGATTCCAATCGCTTTCAGAGAGTTCTCATGTTGGGAATCCCAGGAAAAACCTGTCAGACAATCCTCTTAAAAGGGCCCCATCAAATGGGAGGCCCCTGCAATGGAGGGAGTGGGGCTGGGAGCATTCGGAAATCAATAGTGATGTGTGGCTTGATCCTGTGGCTACATAAATTGTGAAGCAATGAGTCCAGCATGGGGAGACAGCAAAGTTGTAATGTTTGGGCATTGCACTGACTAAACATTTATGAATATAGAGTGGACACTCCCTCTCTAGGCCTATTTTACTATGGACCTAAGTTGTAGCCATAGAATGTATTTCAAAAGTATTTGGAATTTCTGAAATTTTGAAATTTTATTGTTTTGGGTTCCCTTTAAGAGCAGGGGCCAAACCTGTGAATACTGGTCCTTACCAAGACATCAGGTGCCTGTGAAAAAATACCTTAATACCAGAGACTGGTTCTGAGATATCAAAGTGGTCTTCCGTGACAAGACATTAAACTGGGGGAGGAGAGTTTTTAGTCCTGGTTCTAGCAGATTGGCTTCTGTGATACTGCTCTATCAAAGGTCTGTTCTTCTCATATTGTGCCTATACAGATGGAAAGTAAATGAACCCTTATCTCAGTAAAAGTCTAGGATGAGGGGTTACCTGCTCATGAATTATTATCATCACCACCCTTTATATGGCATTGGCAGATAATAGGACATAAAGTAACCAAGAACTAAGACTAATGGCTGGGTCATACAATAATATAATAATACAGTAAAACAGAAAAAACCCTCAGTCCCCACTCTGTATTTACAAACCAATAGTCCGTGGACACCAGGAGCACCAGGTCCAACCACTTCCCCTCTTATGATGACTTGTATTATCGCTCAGTGAGATGACGCCCATTGACTATTGACTCGCGAGCGACTCCTTTCTCTGACCTGGTTAGGGACCTCAATAGCCGAGCAATTTGGGTGACATGCTCTGCCTGCATAAGAGGCTTTTCAGGCAGTTTGGAGCTGCTCAGAGCTGCTCGGGGCTGCTCGGAGGTTGTTGGACAGTTTTAGCTGTTTACACTTGACATTCAGTTAAGGCTCAGACGTGGCCTGGTGGGGACGACTGGGTGTAATGGGTGGTGCTCAGGTCTCCGGTACCGCCCAGTTTAATAAGGGGGGCACACAATAGCTGCTCGGAGCTGCTCAAGGCTTCTAGGGGCTGCTTGAGGCTGCTCGGAGCTGCTTGGAACTACTCAGAATTGCTTGGGTCTATTCTGGGCTACTCGGGGCTGCTTGGAGCTGCTTGGGGCTTCTCACGACTGCTCGGGGCTGCTTGGGGCTGCTCAGGGCTACTCGGGGCTGTTCAGAGCTGCTCAGGGCCGCTCAGAGCTGCTTAGAGCTGTTTGGGGCTGCTCAGGGCTGCTCAGAGCTGCTTGGGGCTTTTCTGAACTGTTCAGAGCTGTGTGGAGCTTCTCAGAGCTGTTTGGAGCTGCTTAGGGTTCCTTAGGGCTGCTAAGGGCTTCTTGGGGATGCTCGGGGCTGTTCTGGGCTGCTCAAGTGTGCTTGGGGCTGCTTGGGGCTGCTTGGAACTGCTCAGAGCTGCCTAGGGCTGCTCAGGGCTGCTCAGGACACTCAGATAGGCCCAGAGTTCACAGTGAGGTACTCAGGAAAGCACTCCCAGTGCTATTAGCCTACTCAGCATGTTGACATGGGCCTATTAGCACTCCACTCACAGTGTCATATAGAGTTATTAGTTTGGGCAAACAGCCCAGCATGTCCATGACATATGAGGTTGTTTCGAGTAGCTAGGGCTCTTGATGTGTAGTGGTTGTCAGTATTGGGCAGTGGATTTTTAAAAATGGGTATGTTGCATGCCTCTGTCACGTCATCCCAATGTTTCAATTCTCCTTACAACAGATGTATTTACCACAAAGTATCTGCAGACCAGTCTATTTCAAGATGCATGCTGGGAAACATGTAGGCAAGTCACAGGGCTTAAGCATATAACATATAACATTTGATGATTCCAAGAATTATTTATGGTTTAAAGGGACGGTCTCGTCCTGCTGTCGTTAGGCTAAGGTACACCGACGTTAGCCTAACGACGGGACGGCCAGCGACGTGTTTTTCACTTTTGGAACGTAATCTGGTGGCGTTATTGGTCACGTCACGAAATTGGCGCCAATGTAGGGGAGTTACAACCCATCAAATTATGTATGTCTTACTGACAAGAATGTCCCTTTAACATGGAGGGAAACTAAAATTTAGTATTTTTTTCAATTTATATATAATATTATATACTTCATAATCATTTGGTTCGTTTGAAAATATATCCATTAGAGATAGAAATATGGCAATGGTATATTTTCTATAGATTTCCAAGTGCTTTTGTCTACAGAATTAGCTAAAAATGAACCTGCAGATACTTAAAATGCTGTAACTCAGATGCAGACTATGGTAAGGGGAATTGTTGAATTCAATAAATGTCCCTGTTGCATGGCAGTATGACCTTAACCCTCTCTGTTGTGTTGTTAAGGCACATGTCAAATGTCGATTCTAGGAAATGGTCGTTTTGTCACATGTCAATATTAGGAAATGGTCATTTTGTGTGGTCGATTTTAGGAGTCTAGACCCATAGTAGATACCGAAAGGTCATTCCTGGGGCATCTTATTTTGTCCACTTTGTCTGTTGGTCATACATAATTCGGTTCCATAGGTCTGCAATAACCAAAGACCTTTCAACCCCCAAATAGATGAAGTGCAAATGACATCAACTTACCAACCAAACCATCCTGCGACATAACAGAAACGTTTTGCAACCATACTTTTTAGTCAGTCTGTTATTTACTTAGATGGCCTGTAACAATTATGTTATTGATGGTGAGGTCGAAACCTCACCAAATCAGAATGTTATTATAACATTATCTTTTGAGGAGATTAGGACAAAACCAGAATAGAACGTTATAAGAACATTCTGTTTGGGTCAAAGAATGTAACCAGAACATTGTAATAACGTCACAGTGTAATGTCATGGCAGTACGTTGCAGTGACATTATTGGGAGTCATCAAAAGAATGTAACAAGAAACAATACAGAACCAACCTGAATGTTGCTGCAACGTTATAATAACGTTGCATCCTTGGCTGGGTATGCTTTGGCTGGAAGCCAAATTGGTAATCAGTTATTGAATAGATGTATTATTATTCACTCTTTCATGACTTCATTCTGGCTAGGTTGTTTCAAATAAAAATAATGTTATTTCACATAAACATAACATTACTATAAACATTCTATATTGGTAAGGTCTCAACTTCACCAGATCATTTCCATTTATAACTTACATTCCTGATATCTTAACAGCACTGTAAGCATTGTCTTGTAGAAGTGTTTATAATTTAGATAGAGCTGTCCATCCTGTACATTGTTTTCAATTCATCTAGCTGTTCTTACAGATTTACCAAAGCTCTATGCAATCCATTCACGCCAAAATTCCCCGCTGGTTTTCGGCAGTTACCTGTCATGGTGGTCGCGTGCTGCAGGAACCAGCAGCTGTTTCAAATGTCGTCTGCTTTTGTCGTCTGCTGATCCAATAATAACCTGACCCTCTATATCCTCCACACACACTCCAGTAATTGACACTTGAACTTCACGAAACAAGGTGAACGGGGCAGTTTTTGTCTGTTTTCGTAGCCTTCACTGCACTCAGAGTTGCCAGTAGAGGCGCTTATTTTGGCTACTGTCTGGTGTAGTAATGATTATAGCATGAAGCTTGTATTCCACTAGGCGATTCTAATAGCCTGCAATTAATTTTAGTTATTTTTTTTTCATATATAATTTTCAAATAATGTGGCAAAAGACCATGCACTTTACATATAACTAAGAGGAGAACAACTTTTCTGGGCCACTGGGTACCAGCCATAGGTTCTTGGTGTACACGCTGGGCACCAGCAGCAAAGACAGTTTTTGGCATGCTACACTTAAAACCTTCTGCTGGTACCCAGTGGCCCAGAAAGGTAGTTCTCTTCCTAATTAAGATGAGAATTTTAAGATATTTCTAATGATGTCTATACATAACTCTTATTTCCAATGATGATCTTATTGAATTGATAATTAACACTTGAACTTCACGAAACAAGGTGAACGGGGCAGTTTTTGTCTGTTTTCGTAGCCTTTAGTGCACTCAGAGTCGCCAGTAGAAGTGTATATTTCGGCTGTTGTTTGGCATAGTAATGATTATAGTGTGAAGAGCCTGTATTTCACTAGACGATTCTAACAGCATGCAATGCTTTTTCATATATCTTTTTCAAATAATGTGGCAAAAGTCCATGCACTTTACATATAGATTGAATGAGAATTTGAAAATATTTCTAATGGTACAGCATGTCTGTACAAAACACTAATTTCCAATGTTCATTTTTCCTAAATTGATAATTGACACTTGAACATCATGAAACAGGGTAAATGGTGTAGTTTTTGTCTGTTTTCGTAGCCTTTAATGCACTCAGAGTCACCAGTAGAGGTGGTTATTTTGGCTGATGTCTGGTGTAGTAATGATTGTAGTGTAAATTAAGCCTGTATTCCAATAGATGATTATAACAGGATGCTTTTTCTTTCATATCATCTTTTTTCAAATAACAGGGGTGGATACATGATTTTTGAAAGGGGGGTGTCAGCCTAAAGGCTAAGTATTGAAACTGCATTCATTTGTGCATAATATAAGTGCACTGCATTTCCCCCTCTTTTTGCAGTTTAGGGGTCCATCAAAAGGAGGAGGGAGGGGTCAGGACCCCCAGGACCCCCCCCCCCTGGATCCACCCTTGAATAATGTGAGAAAAAAAACATGCAATTTGCACAATATTTGGATGAGAATTTCTAATGGTGTCTATACATAACTCTTATTTCCAATGAGGATCCTATCAAATTGATAATTAACACTTAACCTTCACGAAACAAGGTCAAAGGTGCAGTTTTTTTGTCTGTTTTCGTAGCCTTTAAAGCACTCAGAGTCGCCTACAGGCTTTAATTTTGCTTGCTGTCTGGCCAAATTAGCTGTTGTAATTATAGTGTTTAAAGCATTTATTCCACTAGGCGATTTGTCTGCCTGGAATTTGGTGACATTTTCATATAATTATTATTAAGTTATCTTAAAGATATCTTTGTTATGATGGATCATTGTTCAACGGTCCACTGGCGATAGGTGATATCACCAGTAGGATCAGCTAGTGTAATACAAGTTTTAATTCCAGTCTTATTGGCAAATTGAGACATCTATTAAGGTAAGGAGAACAAGGAGGAGTCTTGAATAAAAAACTATGGGATGATGATGAGAGATTTCATTTTAAAATTCGCATGTGCTGACACAGATTGGGTAACCTATCAACGAATAATAAATATCTAAAAATATCTGTGTTAGTGCACGATGTAAAATATTCGTAAACATATTAAAGGCTGATATCCCTAAGATTTGGATACAGGGCGACCATGTCCTATCCCCTTGCCCTTTTATATTTTGGTAGGCAAAGTGGAGGAAATACTATAAGCGATAACATGTGTGTTTCAAGTTTGAAAAGAAAATTGATGAATAGATCTATAATAAATCTCAAAAGAATTCTTACTTTGTGAAAAGTGTGGATTTACAGCAGTGCATATATGATATTGTGGGAATGAATTTACTGTAAAAACAGTAATAATGTTTTTAGCGGAAGCAAAGCTTGTATATTTTGGAGATAAACTTTTACAGAATTTCCATATGATAGAATCATCAATTGTATTCGGTTCATTTAAGAAAGTATTTATATCAATACTTCGGCTTTAACAAGTCACATTAACAACCATTGTCGAAGAGCCCACTAAGGGTATATTAGTCCAAAGAATGTTACATTGAATATAAACAGGATTCACTGCTAAGAAAACTCCCCATTGCCTTTAGATTGCATTGAATACGAAACAGTGGCTGGACAAAGGATTCATTAATCTTGGCTCCTGTGGTTTTCATTTAATTGCAAACTAGACTGTTGTTTTGCCAGCCATTCGTCAATCACAGTGCCGGTTCCTTGGCAATTTCTCTGGAGGCGATAGTTGTTTTTGTTCTTTAATCTTAAAGCAATATTCCTCAGACATATACATACTAGGCCAGTATATTCAAGTTTGATTACTTAAGGACTAAGGCCATATTACATTTTGCCATATTGGAAATGTAAAGGTAAATTACCATATCAGTATATGCACAACGGTTCGCATATTTTAAGAAGAAAAGCGCCAAACAATTATGCTGTATTACACCTTGGGTTAGTAGAAAACACAAGGAGCAAAATAGCTACAAAGTTTCGCTCATGCATGAGGGATAGTCGTCCCTCAGTAAACTGAAGGCCCTCCTTTTACCAGAAGGCTATGTGTAATTTGGGCTATAGGTGCTGACCACCACCACCACTCCTGCTGTCACATACAGTCAGGGAGGGGTTTAGGAAACTAGGTCCCTGCATGTGCTGCCAAACACCTAGTACTGATTGACCAATCACTTACCCCCATAGAACTGCCCACCTGCAGGTGACAGTGGAGGTCCTAATGTGGAGGGGTGAGGGTTGATTGACTCAAGTACTGGTTATGTAACCCACTTCTGGGTTCTCACACTGCCTGATTCTAACAACCATTGTAGGACAATTCCCTTCAACTGCTGAACATGAGACTGTGTGACCAGTCATTGAGAACAAAGAGAATTTAATGGCTAAAGACATGACTGATTGAGGGAGTCCCCACCCTTAGCTACAATACTATATATATATATATATAATATATATATATATATATATATATATATAGGGACTCCCAAAAACTAGCAACTCTGAATCAAACACCATTAAAAACAACGCAAATCAAACAACGCAAACCAAACAACATAAATCAAATAAAGCATGGTGTGATCCCGCCTATAGCTTGACGGCAGTCCGAGAATATCTCTGACTGTTTTAGACTTAATGCAAGGACAGAAACCTACCATCCTTTTGCAAGAAAAACTAAAATAAAACCCAGTCAGCCTGTTCAGTGCCAATGTAATTACGCTTTCCATTCAGCGATTTCAAAGACGCGCCTTTGAGGAATGGTAAAAATAGCAGTAGTGTATTGAAGTGAATTAATTGTGGAAGATCAAGCTACTTGAACTGAATATCCCGTTGTATAATGAGTGCTGCTAACGAATCTGACGCCACACTCAATGATAGGTGGCACTGTAGTAAAAAGAAGGAGAATCATCAATCAAACCACATACCATCATACCACATACTACCACACAGCCATTGTGCTGCTTAATAAGCCCATCCCACATTGGGTAAGTTTAAGGGTTGAAAAAAAGATGCACAAACACAAGTTAAGTCTAGGCAAAAATAAGTTTTTCTATATTATTAGGTACTGCTTTAACATAATGACTAGCTCAATCTGATCAATTGGCAGATGTATCTGAATGCAAGTACTCCATAGAAAAACACATATATAAATTTGCTTGCATTCCTACTTCCGTTTCCAAAACACAAGTAGCATAAGTAGAAATGCAAGCAAATCCCATATTCCTAACCTCCCCTTTTGGTGGGAACTTAAACTTGACAACGAGGAAGAAATGTTGTACACACACACACACACACACACACACACACACACACACACACACATATATATATATTTACCGATTCGATTGGGTGATTATTAATTTAGCTATGAATAGGAAATAACAAGTAACAAGTGATTAAGTTTGGACATAGATAAATATGGGAAATATTTATTAAATCCTCCTATTACAACAAGCTAAAAATTAAAATCAGAGATGTGAGCAGGTCGGTGGTGTGGGAGCAACTGATTTGAAACGGTTACGCTCCCGAATTTTATAGTCACATGTCAACGGATCCGCGTAACCACAGTGATGGAATGGTTACGTCACCGCCCTGCTCCCGGAAATAACAATTTTGAGGTCTCGGAACCCAAAATATTACATATATATACACCAATTGCATGGGACTGAAAAAATCGTTTCTCATAGTATTATAACGTTAATGTTAATGGTTCACTTATGTTCCCACTGCCAATTCATGAAATCAGGAGTGAAATCGGCAGGTGGAATACACCCTCTCAAGTCCCTTACACCCCCATGATTGGAGTAAGGCTATCCCTTCTCAAACTAATATCAAACATCCACGGTTGCCTCCTTTCAATTTTCTCATATTGCAATGTTTACCATTGATTTGAGGATGGATTTCACTTCAAGCAATTGATCTGAACGTTTTGGTGACAAATATGACTTTTTTGCTTTTCAGTATTGGACTGGATTGCTCATGTTGTGTTGTTGAATTTAGCCTTGTTCCAATATGGCAAGGGTGAACGAGATAAATTGCTTAAGTTCGTATCACGCTAGCATAATTAACGTACCAACAGTGGCCAGTAACGTAGTTAATTAAATAAGTGTATGTTGCACGCGTTGTATGCATTAAACAGTCAGAGTAACATACTGTGCAATATATTGGAAAAAGGGTTGGACAAAGTTACTGTATATGCCATACCAGAGTTTGGATTACTGAAATAAGCAAGAATTGTGTTACCCCTGGATAAACCACTACTATGATAGCTCTACATTTATCAGTAATAGAGGAAATGGCTAAAATATAGAGGTATTAAAGCTCATACATTGTAAACAATAAAATATTATGAATTATCTTGTGGAAGCGCCATTCTTTCAAAACTTGGCACACTGTTGCAGTGGTTGTTCGAACGTCAAAACTGACAAATAATTACACTTGATTTCCAAGGAAAATAGGTCAAATATTTGTCACACGACACCAATTTGAATATCTAAATTTTGACTGTTGTCTTTTAAGGTACAATCACCATAAAGACATTTTGCATAAAGTATTAGACTCCAAAAGAAGCGCTCTTTTCCCTAGAGTATATGTATAGGTTTTAAACGGAATATATCTATTTTCCCCATGGTATTGCCTAATTTATGCCATAGATATTGTTCCGTATAACTGTTGGAAGATTTCATAAACAGGAAGCAGACAATAAAAACAATTATACGATGTATATTTCATACCAGCATGACTGCATGGATGTGCAATATTAAAGAACAGAACCAAGTCTGAGGATAGTCACATTGGTTGGATATAAAATCGACAGACCTCCAGACATGGCGCTCAGAAATCTAAAAGCTTTTCTCAGTCTCCAAATACACCCCAAGGCCTTTCCCTTACCCAAGGGCGCCGTTCCAACGCCAATTTGTGTCACTTGAGACTTACTCTGTCTGGCACATATTCTCTAAAGTAATTAACAGTTCCCAAGCAAGAATATGATGTTTCTATAATGTTATTATAATGTTCTGTTTAGTTCTGATTCGGTTCTTGTTACGTTATTTTGATGACACCAAAAAATGTCTTTAGAACCTAACATTGTGATGTCACACTGTAATGTTATTGTGACATTCTTGTAACGTTCTTTCACATTATAATAACGTTATTATAACCTTCTTTATTAGTAAGATCCCAACTTCACTAAAATATAATGTTATTATTGGCCTAACAATTTTTTTTAGTAAGTCTCAGGTTTACCTAAAATAACGTAACTGTAATGTGCAAATGGGGCAGGTTACAGACTAACCAAAAAAGTATGGTCGCAGAACATGCTTGTTACGTTGCTGCTTGCCTGGGTTGGGCAGTTCTCTATACGTACACTGTCTGGCACATATTCTCCAATGTAATTAACAGCTGGTCCAATAAACAAGTTACAAAATGGCGAACTGTGCCAAAAGGATTACCACTGTAAGTGTTTGTGCTTTTTCTAATCCATAATAATGCAATTTATCAGCATAAGGAAAGGCTTAAGAGGCTTCATTCTATCTATGATTATATTAAATTCTGGAATATTAATGTTTGAATTTGAAACCAGTTGCAGTACAGAACAGTCTAAGGAGGAAATAACTGAAACATGTATGACATGGGGAACATGGGTGGCATGATGACAAAATAAAATCCTATATATAACCATTTAAGGTTGAAAAAAGGGTACCTAACAACCTTATATTGTGTAAGTTTTCATAATTTCTCTCATTGATTTATAAACACAGTTCATATAAAAGATACTTCTATCAAGTACAACCTAATAGAGATTTCACGGGTAGTTGGCATCCACTAATCCCTTACATGTCCCAGCCAGATTGCAACGTAACAGAAACATTCTGAAGCCATACTTTTTTAGTCAGTGTGTTACTTACTAAGATGGCCTAAACTATTACGTTATTGATGGTGAGGTTGAAACCTCACCAAATCAGAATGTTATTATAACATTATTTTTCGGTGAGGTTAGGATGAAACCAAAACAGAACGTTATAAGGACATTCTGGGTTGAAGAATGTAACCAGACTGTTGTAATAATGTCACAGTGCAATTTCACTGCAGTACATTGGAGTGATGTAATTGGGAGTCATCAAAAGAACGTAACAAGGACCAAATATGGAACCAACCAGAATGTTGCTGCAAAGTTATAATAACGTTGCATCCTTGGCTGGGTACCTCTAATAAGTACCACAGCAATTAGAGGTTTTACAGGTAGTTGGCGTCCACCAACATGTCACCTTATACCAATATAGGGTCCCACTTATTCACAGCACGACCCCCTCTTTACCTGAGACGCCGCTGACCTCCTCCGCTGATTACACCTGGAGGAGCCCGAGTCTCACTCCCCCCGCCTCCCCCCACCCTGACAGTGTACTGTGAAGGCTAAAGCTAACGCCGAGTCAGCAATTGGTTACACGCGCGACAGTCGCCACGTTGCCTGTACAATTATTATACAGACGACCTTTTTGATGTTTTTTCCTTTGAACCATAAAGTCCACAAGCACAGATGTTCATTATGCGGGAATGTGCACGTGTATAAACCCAGCTGTTAATTACAACTGTGGCCCGTTGTGCAATGATACATTATAACAATAATAACTTTAAGATAACTGTAAGAGAGATGTCGTTACAATGGTAGCTAGCGTTGTTACAATACCAATAATATCTCTTTTTCTTCTATATGAAATTAAATTCTGTAAATTGATATACGAAGGGCAAAAATAAGATTATTTTCTGTAAAAATTACAGCTCATTAAGAACATTCTGAATAAGTTTCTTTTGAGTGTCAAAACAAAAGGTTTTGTTATTTTGCTTATTTCCGTTGTTACAATTGGAATTGAGCAATGGGCCACTGTGGCCTGTTGCACAATGGGTTTCTTAACAACGAAAATATAATAAATAGCAAAAGAGTTCGTTGTTGCTTAATAAATTATTTGCAGTTATTTTCTTAACAACGAAACTTTTTACAATTTTTTTTTTCTATATTTAGAATGCCCTCAAAGAATTGTAACTTTTACTGGTTTTTCTCTAATGTCTTCCCTTTTTATATCAATTTACAGAATTCAATTCCATTCATCAGAACCAGAGATTTTTATTATTTAAGCAACAAGGGATAATTTTCGTAACAAACAAACATTGCCATGTTAAGCAAAATTTCATTGTGCTTTTGTTGTTTGATCCTCACAACGAAATTCTATTGTGCAACGGGCCACTGGAGGAGCCCTGATTCCCCTCCCACCTTCACAGGATACTGTGAACGCTATGGGCTGTATTGCTCTAGGCGATTTTGACCACTAGGAATTTACTAATTTTGAAATGGATGTAAGAAAGGTGACAAGAACCACTGAATGTTACCTACCATTCGAAATGGAATTAGGAATCCTTTCTAATGATAGGTAACATGACTATGATCAACGCTTATTCCTTCTCGCAATTTCCGAAATCGGTAGTAAAATTGGCTAGTGGAATACAGCCCTAAAGCCAACGCCTAGTCAGCAATTTGCTCGGCAAATCGGCCCCAAAACTAGCGTGTGTCGGCACCAGAGCAAACAAAGCAGTTTACGTCCATCGTCGGCACCAGAATGTGAGTGTAAGTACACTGAGTGAGTGTTGGGTGTTTTACGCTGTACCAACAGCCAGGGTCATTTTCACAGCAAAAATAAGTTCGGACAAATTCTGACTTTTCAGACGCTTGTTTTGACTTGGTCAGTCTTTGGTGATTGTATCTATGAGATGAGGGTGACAGGGCAGGCAAACAGCAGGGGATCAAAACCTGGAAGTCTTTGTTGCTGTACCTCATCCCTTAGTGAACCAAGCTCCAACCGGGAATCAAACCCAATGACTCACTTGGTCAGTGTTGTATTCTTCCCAGGAGCAGAAGCCCCACCCCGGTTACCCCACGGGGGAGGGTGTATGTACATGTCAAATAGACAAACTCGTACGGAATTATTAGTTTTCTGTTTCTTTTCTACCCCCCCCCCTCCCCCAATATTTTATGTCAGCTGTTTGATGTTTTGAAGATATTTTCACATACGAAAATATGTAAACTGCAAAATGAAGTATTAAGTACACCATTCATTAAAATGCGAAAATTTCTTCCAATATCCCATTTAAGGCAATTTAGACTATTTTGCATATATTATACACCTACATCTGTGAAGCTTAAGGTTGTATTGGGGCCATTTTCACCTAAAGTGAGCAGCTGACGCATACCAAAGCACCAAGCTTAAAGAGAGTCAAAAGCAATGTTCTATTAAAATTTGGCAACATTTTGCAAACTGAAATAACTACAAAAAATACATTCTGTGAGTAACTTTAGACAGTTTCAGTCTAGTATGAACCATGAAAATTATCTTTAACTTCACTTGAAATCCAGAAAACCCATGACATTTCTGCTTGTAGACAGCAATGTTTGTAAACTTACCTATTTTGTTGGGTCACCAAAATTAAACAGGGACAAGTTTGAGTGTATTTCATTAAGTCTCAGTCATTTTTCATGGTTCATATTTTACTATGGACCTAAGTTATGGCCATAGAATATATTTCAATAGTTAATAGAATTTTCAAAATTTCGACTTTGCATTGCTTCTGGCTCCCTTTAATAAAGATACCATCACGTTATAGTGAATATACCTTGCAGGTTGATCATGAGATTGGAGTAGAGGGGGAGTAGGTACTAAGTGCTGTGGAGTTGTTGTCAGTTACAAAAGTAAATCAGCCCATTTATTTTGTTTTATACACTGTTTATAGGTGGGTTACCCCTCTGTTTTCCCAGAGGTTAACAGCCAGCTCCTCTCTAACATCAACAAAAGAAAGTATCCTCTTTGTGACCAATGTTTACATTATTTTACATGTGGAAAGTGCGTAATCAGCATACTTGTGCACCTACACCTACACATCGCGCGCACCCCTGTATCTTCAGGCCCTTGGTGGTGGGGGGATCCGTTGTCGCATGTCAAATTTAAGAAATGCTCCTGTCGCATGTCTCTGTCACTTGTTTATTGCCCAGTCCCATGTTGAAGATATGGCCATGTCGATTTTAAGAAAATTCCATGTCACATGTCACTAAGCTCTATGTCGCATGTCAATTTTAAGAAATGCCGCTGTCGCCGTGTTGAATTTGGAGTCTAGAGCCATTATCTTTGCATCTATTGGCTATACATAATTATTTTCACGGCTTATTTTGTGACTTGGGGGTGGGGATGTTTGGAACTCCTCAGTTTTGAGACAATTTGGGGCACCGGACTTCAAATAACAATTCAGTTTATTGATTAAAAAAAGGAAGGTTAATAGACACTCCCTCTGCTCTGAACCTGTTCAGATTAGTTTGTTCGACAAAATATATCACAATCCAGTCTCCATAACCAAAGTGATGGGAACAGACAGTAACAGCAGCATTCTCTTCCACCAAGTTTCCATTAGTATTGTTTCTTGTGGGCAATAGGCAATTGCATGTCAGTATAATTCTCCCCTGATTTCTTAAATTTTACCAACAAACAGATTTGCAGGTTTGTCAGTCATTCAAAATGCTATATTTCTGGACAAAATAGGGTTAGACATTATAGGTTGGGCTGACAAGCTGAAAAAGCTGTTCCTAGGAGAAAAAGGCCAAAATATAAAGCTACATTTTACAAATTTCAGGAGCAATCCCAGATCCAAATGGCTTTGGTTAGTTTTGTATCTGCAACTCTCGTCATGGAATAAACATGGAAGCAATTTTGAAAATATTTCATGGTAAACTTTACTGCTGACGTAAACTGGGTTTGGCTTATTCCCTAAATTCAAGAGTAGGAATATGGGTTAATCAAAGACAGGCTATATATCACGAGAAGACTATTTTAATTTCAAATGGAATGTAGCATCCAGAGTATTTCACCTATTGGAATACTTGCTTAAGGGAAACCCTAAAACAAACACCATTGATAGATGGGCTCGTGTTATGAATTTACAGTTCTTTTAGTTGTAAGAAAATGCTTTTGGTTTGCTTTAAAAAGGACATTCTGTATTCTACTACTGAAGAGTAGATGCAGGCATTCTGTGAGTGGCTAAAACATATAAACATCTGCAGTGGATTACTCTGAAGCTGGTATGGCCAAAGACCTTAAAATTAACAGGGCGACATGGCCGTTTCTTATATTCGACATACAACATAGCTTAGCGACATGAACAAAAACGTTACCGACATGACATAGGGCATTCCTCAAATTTTGACACGGAACACAAAGAGTTACCAAATTCAACATAAACATAAAGACGAAAAGGAAATGCGATGCTGCGAATTCTTAAATCCGACAAGGGACACAAGGACCCCCCATCTACACCCCTAGTTGGTCTCTCCTCTCCTACTGTGTACTTATATCTAATCTGTCTGTGTCTACAAGGGTAATAGGAACCCCCTGCCTGGCTCTTATAAGACCTACAGATAACATGTTAGCACCCCTAAGGGGGGTACTACGATCTGGTCAGCAAGAAACAGCTCATTTTGTGTTCCATTTATTGTGACATTGTGATAGTTAAGACTTCTGGTTCGATATCATAAATGTTATCTTATTTGAAGATTTGTACATTAACAGGACAGATATTGTCATAACACTTTGAATGTGCCACTAGAGTTGCATTTTGGTGAATTGACTAGAACACAGGGAAAATGGGATGTGACAGAAAATGTTCAGGTTTTTTAATTGTTTTTTGTGTCCCAGACCTCATCCAGAGATGGGCGCCAACAGTGATTGGATCCTCAAGGATCGATAGCTGTAAATTGCCAATTCATCTCTAATGGGAAGCTGTCAAATGGTAATACCAGCTTTGAGGAAAGCTGACAATGAAATATTATCTTTTCCACCTGATTGAGAGTCTACTGTATATAATCAGAGAGAATTATACTAATTCTCTCTGATGTTATTCAAAGTATGCATAATAACTGAAAAACTGTTTATTTAGTTCTGAACCGCGACCATTACCCAGCCAAGGATGCAACGTTATTATAATGTTGCAGCAATGTTCTGGTTAGTTCTGTTTTTGGTTCTTGTTACATTATTTTGATGACTCCCAATAATGTTGGTGCAATGTACTGCTGTGACATTGCCCTGCAACATTATTATAATGTTCTGGTTATATTCTTCAACATATACAGAATGTTCTTAATATATGTTCCGTTTTGGTTTTGTCCTTACCTCACCGAAAATAATTTTATAACATTCTGATTTGGTCAGGTTTCAACCTCACCATCAATAATGTAATTGTTAAGTGCCATCTTAGTAAGTAACAAACTGATTGAAAAGTATTGTTGCAGAATGTTGCTGTTGCGTCACAAGCTGGCTGGATGGGTTCCCCCTCTGAGTAACCCCCTCCCCTTGGGTCTACAGACACCTACTTCTTCCTACCTTTCAGGCGCCTGCTCCAATCACCATGGACAGACGTGCTCCAAACGCTCAATGTAGAATTGATTCGTCAAATATCAACATGTACAGCCTCCGCTGTCAAAATCTATATAAAAAGCAATTCACACAAAATCTGCCACGTCCTCCTAGCAGTATGTGTGATAAAGTGGAGATGTTATGAAGTCGGTTTATGATTATGTATATCCCAATACCCACTGGCGATTTTTACCTTGTACAGGCGACTGGGAGAATGGCTGGCATTGGTGCTGGGCGACTGTAATATCAAGCAATTTTGATGCTTTCTCGCTAATTTTCCTGCCGATCCTGTCGTCCGTTGCCAATTGCCTGTTGCCCATTGCCTGTCACCCATTGTCCGTTGCCCATTGCCCATTGTCCGCTGCCCATTGCCCATTGCCCGTCGCCCGTCGCCCGTCACCCATTGGCCCTTGCCCAGAATGCACACCATACCCATGGGACAGTCGCCCAGCAATCCACTGATAACCCAGTCACCCGACAACTTCACCAGTGATCCTTCCAGCTGTCCACTGCTGTTGACAATAAAATCACCTAATGGGTATGGGGCTTAAAATCACAATGAATTATGATCACATTTTTGTATCATTAAATTCTATATACCACTATATGTTCCAAAAAGTGCAGGAATTAGGTTTATGAGGCACTCCGTTTGTCACTCGTTTTTTGTTATTCTATTTCCCCTTGATCCCTTGGGCCTTGAAATAGGCGTGTGGGTGGGTGAAAGATGTGTCTGGTTCAAGACTCTCTCCGATTGTTTATACTTCCAAAACATTGATATAGAAAATGGATTTTGATTAATACAATTGCACATAAATTCACATTAATATTAAAAGACATTATCAAGAATATTAACAGATTTGTCCTCTAAAAAGACCTACCTTGGAGAAAGTCAAAGTTACTCTGATCGGAAAAATCTAAGTTTGCAGACCCTCAACACATACAATAGCCTTTTTTCAATAGGGTTCAAAGGTAGAGTCTATCAGGTCAACTCATAATAGCCTAGTCTATCGAGTTCATACCCACTGTTTCCCTAGGTGATTATGTAATAGCTAATCTGGGTCAGAACGGACTAATAATAGCCTACTCTCGATTGCTTTTCAACTTGACTTTACGATTGGTGGACAACCCCAAGCATTTAGATCATTCAGTCATTTTCAAGCGCCAGTAGTCATTATATCCACACAATACTTGACAAAATGCGACTGTATGGCAATCCCTGTGTACCATTTGATAATTGTCTTGTGTATTTTGTACATATTTCTCTTATCTCGTTGTATTTTTCCTTTTACTATCCTACTTCACCTTAAGAACAGTACATATTTAAGACAACCTCTTGATAACTTGATGCTAGGTTGCAACAAAAAATGAAGTTTCATCAAATTGTAATTTCCTAGGATAAATAAAAGATTAATAAAAAAAAGAGAGAATAAAATGGATTTACCCAATGCCAATCTTTTCATTTGGTGACCGGGGTGTCCTCCATTATGTATTATGTTCAACCTTAATGCTGTACTCAGTGTGGGAATGGCCTATTGAGAGTACTTAAGAAAAGACTAATGAACTTAATTCAAGTCTCCCTCTCACAATTACCACCCCAAAAAAGGACCATGGATTGATGTATGCAAACCTCCCCACAAAAAACATAAATGAGGGAATAAGCCCTTTTACACTATGCGATATGAGCTGCAATATCACAATCGATGCCGCAATGACGTCACACATATTAGAGATAACCTTCTTTGTTTGACATGTTTGACATGCTACAAATTGCCAATTTTTAACAATCATATCGTCCCTGTATGTGAATTTTCTGTGATATACTCACATCACATCTATATCGCAGCTCAAGTCGCACTGGTGTAAAAGGGCCTAAAACCAGGTTTCCACCGAACAACATTATGCTAACAACCATGAATGACAGTAGAAGATTCACCAATCTTTTGTGGTTGTTGATAAAATCACTCAGTGGAAACAAATCGTTGGTTAAGACATCTGTAAATGACTGAAACACTGCAGACATGAAAAGATTTACAAATGACAGAATATCTAACCTGTTAAATATTTCCTCATGACTAAAGCAAACGATTTCTTTCCAAAGGCAATTAAAGGCAATATTATCTATTGTGTCCAATGTAAAACACCTCTGGTCATTGGAAATAGTTACTCAGATTGTCCAAGAATCGTTCAGTTATCAGTATGTTAGTCTTTCAGTGGAAACAACAAATTAAATCATCACATTATATATGACTAAAATTACCAATGATTCTAATTTTTTACAGTCGATTGTAGTCGTCAGTAACTTTCAATAAAAGTCGTTCGATAGAAACAGGCCTTTATGCATTACCGCCGTCTGACTGCTCCACTGCGCAGGCGTATCAACACAAATTACCATACTTACACAGAAAATTAACAAAAGCCCAATAGCAGCGAATCAATCTCATTAACGCATACCAATATACACTTTACGTATGAATGCCAGAACAGAATCCGCTAATAATACACGCAGTCCCTTAGCTGTATTAGAACCAAAGATGATCTATTCCATTAAAATAATATTGGAATTGGCATAAGTGCTATAGGCCATCCCCAGGCACTATTCTATATAAGGGGAAGTATGGATTGTGGCACACTGACAAAGTGCTTTTGGGATTTGGCTAAAGCCCCGGCTAAGCGCTGTGCAAACAAGAAGAGAAAGATACGGAAAATACCATTGTATTGAGAATGCTAATTCGTTGGAGGCCCGTTTAGATGTTTACCCTTCTGGTTGTAGACCTGGGAGTTGAACCATGGGGGCGGCCATTGTCCCCCGGTTCAGGCCAATCGGGGGACAAGTTAGATTGTTAATTCGTTGGAGGCCCGTTTAGTTGTTTACCCTTCTGGCTGTAGGCCTGTGGTGAGTTGTATTATGTGGGCAGCCATTGTCCCCAAGTTCAAGTCACTCGGGAGACAAGTAAGATTGTTAATTCGTTTGAGGCATGTTTAGATGTCTACCATTCTGGCTGTAGGCCTGGAGAGAGTTGTATCGTGGGGGCCGCCATTGTCCCCAGTTCAGGCCACTCGGGGGTCAAGTTTGACCCCTCCACCACTGACAAGCTAACTAAAACCCACTACCTTCGGTTTACTACTGCAGGACAACAATATCTAACCAGAGAACTTTATCATTTCATCTCAACAGCTGCAGCAATGAAGCCCAGTATTCTTTGAACAGATGCACCAGGCTACAACTCCCGACCTACTTTATATCCTTGTGCGGATGTAATCATATTTGGGTGATCACCACGTGGTGATCAAGATCATGTGGCTATGGAATAAATCAAAATTTATAAATTCTGAATGTTAATGATAATTATCAACATTCAGGATTGATACCAAACAATTATTGTTTAGAAGTCTCTATGGAGACTGTTTTAATTCAAAGTCACCTAAAAATATGTGCTAAATGATTTGAAATGGTAAACTTAAAATTATCAACGAATATGGCGGGCAGTCCATTATGGGCAGTTGTCATCTGAAGAACGTCTATAGGCTTGTGGGTGTGCCTCAGATCAGATCCATTTGTCAAGGCAGTATTGGTTATTGTCTAACCCTGGAGGGGCCCTGTGGATGCACGAGGAACCAGCCAGTCCCTCCAGTCGGAAGAATTGCAATAGGATCCCAGCCGGCAGTGTAACATTATGATAACGTAGCAGCAACGTTCTGGTTTGTTTCTTGTTATTTTATTTTGATGGCTCCCAATAACATTGCTGCAACGTACTGTCGTGACATTGCACTGCAACGTTATGATTACATTCTTGTTATCTTGTTCAACCTAATCAGAATATACTGATAACATGCTGTTTTGGTTTCATCGTTACCTCACCAAAAAATGGTATAATAGCCTTCTGGTTTGGTGAGGTTTTAACTTCACCATCAATAACGTTACATGTTTTCTTAGTAAGAAACAAGCTAACTAAAAGAGTATGGTCGCAGAACATTTCTATTACATCGCAAGCTGGCTGGGAGGGTCTCCCCTAATCCTCCAGTGTCCAAGCACGTGCTATAGCATAAGGAACCTACCCTGCTTTTAACCCTACAACCCTTCCTGTGGAACTCCTCTCACTATTGGTGCTGGAGGAACAGTCAATGGAGGGGCTTCACTAATGTAGGCTTATACATACAGGAGGGTGTGTTGATAGCGGGAGGTAGTAGAGTGGTCAGGAGTTGTACCCAGCCAAGCCAGGCAAGAAGCGATGTAACAAGTATGGTCTGCGACCATACTATTTTGGTTAATCTGTAACCTGCCCAATTTTCACATAACAGTTATGTTATTTTAGGTAAAGTTGAGTCTTACTAAAAAAGAATGTTAGAATAACATTATATTTTAGTGAAGTTGAGATCTTATTACTAAAGGACGTTATAATAACATTATTATAACTAGAAAGAACATTACAAGAATGTCACAATAACGTCACAGTGTGATGTCGCAATGTTAGGTTCTAAAGACGTTTTCTGGGTGCCATTAAAATAATGTAACATGAACCAAAGCAGAACTATTATAATAACATGAAAGGCTGTTACTTGCTAAGATTGCATGTAACCATTATGTTAGTAATGGTGAGGTTAAAGCCTCACCAAATCAGAATGTTATTGTAACATTACTTTTTTTTGTGAGGTTAGGAAAAAAGCAAAGCAGATCTTTATAAGAACATTCTGTTTAGGTTGAAGAATGTAACCAGTATATTATTATAATGTTGCAGTGCAATGATACAGCAGTACATTGCAGAAACATTATTGGGAGCCATCAAAATAACGTAACAAGAACAATACCAATACAGAACCAAAGAGAACGTTGCTGCAACATTATAATAACGTCACATGCTTGGCTGGGTAGGCTTGTGCCTTTCCCAATCCCCTATTTCTGGCCCCAGTATTCAATGGTTTCCCAGTATCAACAGATAAGTCCTGTGCAGAAGGTATTGTCTCACTTGATGTCTATACCCTAAAAAGCAACAGTCACATTACAGGAACTTTGTTATGAAACGACCGTGTACAAGAGTTTCAAACTAGTGTAAGTATCCGTAAAGGTACATAAAACTTCTGTCACTATGGAGGTTGTTATGAAACACCCCTCAGTATCTAAAACATGGTCTATCTTGTCCCCCGAGTAGCCTAAACCAGGGGACAATATTAATGGTAGCCCCCATGGTACAACTCCTACAGGCCTATACACACAGAGGGTGTGTTGATGGGGGGAGGCAGTGTGGAGAATGGACCGAATTGGGAGGGGTTTAACGTGTAGAGGGGTGTGAGGGGCATAGAGGTGGGTTGATTATTGGGGCAAATCTTACATTTTGCCGGGGTGTACTCAGCCAGCTTGCGATGAAACAGAAACATTCTGCGACCATACTCTTTTAGTCTGTTTGTTATTTACTAAGATGGCACATAACAATTACGTTTTTGATGGTGAGGTTGAAACCTCACCAAATCAGAATGTAATGATAACATTATTTATTGGTGAGGGTAGGAAGAAACCAAAACAGAATGTTATAAGAATAATCTGTTTGGGTTGAAGTATGTAACCAAAATGTTGTTTTAATGTCACATTGCAATATCACAGTAGTATGTTGCAGAAACGTAATTGGGAGTCATCAAAAGAACATAACAAGAACCAAATACAGAACCAACCAGAACGTTGCTGCAATATTATGATAACGTAGCATCCTTGGTTGGATAAGCTATAGATCTAGAACAGAAGAAACAACTCAGATATTTTCTGTCACCTCACGTTAGTTCATCTTTTCCTATGTTTTCGTAAATTCATCAAAATGAAACTTTCATGGCACATTCAAGGTGTAATGACAATATGTGTCCTGTTAATGTACAACACTTTATATGGAATAACATTTATGATATCTAGCTCTTAACTATCGTTATGTCACGATAAAAGGAACACAAAATGACCTGTTTCTTGCTGACCAGATCTATAGGTAGAATAACTGTACAACTTGGGATAGTAGAGCTCTTTCACATTTGTGCATTGATTGCTGAGGAGGGAGTGGTAGGAAGGTAGGATGCAATGCACTTCTTTCATGAATGGATAGCTTTACTTGTTTGCCTCTGAATACTATGTTGTTTAAATGGAATTAACTGAATTCTTTTTCTGCCAAACTTCCCTGTCCTACCTTGCCAAAACTGTTTTAGGCATACCCAGCCAAGGATGCTATGTTATAATAACATTCTGATTTGGTGAAGTTTCACCCTCACTATCAATAACATAATTGTTATGTGTCATCTTAGTAAGTAACAAACTGACTAGAGAAGTGTGGTTGCAGAATGTTTGTGTTACATTGCAAGTTTGCTGGGTACAGTCCATCTATTAAGAGTCCTAGTCCTCCCTCACATAAATCTGATAACGTAAACCACTTTATGAGGTAAGCTTCATGCTTTTGGCCTTGTTTTTCAACAATTTTCCATTGTCAAAATTCATATAGAAGTCCAACTTGAGAAAAAAATCTTTAACATAGCATAGGCTGAAAACATATGGCTTCAACATACTGAAGAATACTTCAAAACACTTTAAATTAATCCTGTTGAAGATTACCTCTCGGAACAATGTCATGTCGATTCTGCCAACAGTTAATTGATAAAGTCAACGCTTTAATTTTTTTCTGTTGCGAGTTGGATGTTCTTCTAAAATCCAGATTCATGAGGTTAAACAAAATTGTTTATATTTCTGATATTTCTCAAGTTCAGTCAGTCATTTGTTTCCCTAATTCAAGCTGCGGCTTAAATAGTCATGTGGTTACCTTGCCCTGAAATCTATGGCTAGGCCAGAAATCTGTGGTCAGGCCTGGCATAGCCACATCCAGATTCATCCATCGTCTTCCCTTCTAACAATCCCTAATCCTCCCAACCACAGATAGCCAGTTTCTTTAATTCTACCTGCAGGTTAGCCTAGAACATAATGAATTCTGGGTAATATGTTGACAAAACTCAAGGTTTTAGTATAGACATTTTCACGAATAATTGTGCAATTATTTGTAGACCACTGACTAAAACTAGCTATCAATATTTTTTTAAATAGTACCAGTATACAATTCTTGAGTTGTTTGAAAATTAATTCATTATAGATGGATAAATAGCAATTATTTCATTATTTTCTATAGTATTTCTAGGAGTTTTGTCGATAAAATCAGCCCAAATTAGCCTACAGGTCCTTAAATGCTGAAATTCAGCTATCCGTGGTAGGGAGAATTCAATCCTCTGATTTTAGCCGCAGCTTAAAATAGAGGTTTTACGATATTGTGGTTACCTTGCCCTGAAATCTGTGGTGAGGCCAGGCATAGCCGCATCCAGAGAAGTCCAGCATCCTAACTTATTGTGGAAGAAGTTGTAGTTTACAGTAGAGATTTTACAGTAATATGGCTACCTTGCCCTGAAATCTATTGTTAGGCCAGGCATAGCAGCATCAAGCAAACAGTAATTAAAGGTGCCACTTAAAATAGAGGTTTTATGGTATTGTGGTTACCTTATCCTGAAATCTGCAGTCAGGCCAGGCATAGCTGCATCCAGAGATGTCCAGTGTCTTCCCCTGTAACAACCCCTAAATCAATCCTCGGATTTAAGCCGCAGCTTAAAAATGATGTTTTACGGTATTGTGGTTACCTTGCCCTGAAATCTGTGGTCAGGCCAGGCATAGCCACATCCAGAGAAGTCCAGGTTCTGCCCTTCTAGGCTTCTAAAAACCTCATACTAAATCCCTGGCTTTTAGCTGAGATTTAAAATAAAGGTTTTACGGTATTGTGGTTACCTTGCCCTGAAATCTGCGGTCAGGCCAGGCGTAGCTGCATCCAGAGAAGTCCAGCACCCACTCTTCTTATAACTACACTCCTCATTAGCTTAATTACTCTAATTGGATCGTCTCGAATCACCTGGCCTGTCTGAGGAGGGAGAGTCATTCCTGAGAGCTCATATAAATATCTTTTTTTTAAAATGCAGCCCTCAAAAAGCTTCTGAGGTTATTTTTGCTGACGCGAGCCACCCACTAGGTGCTGCTTTGATATTTGATGTTTTGTGGCAATGTTTACGGTAGAGTAGTTCCTCTTTGTTCTGTTAGATAGGAGTCAGGGAATATTATCAAAGGTTATTTCAATTATATTTATCTGGAAATTGTTATAAGAAGGAAAATTGAGTTAATTGCATGGTCTCTAATTTAGACACATATATGTAGGATATATATGCATGTGAATGATGAACATATCACAAGATATATTACTTAATGGTCTTCACAAATCATCTTGGTCAATATTGTTTTTTTCAACAAGTAGCAATGCAAAACATCCATCTTTTCTCTAATGATAAATTAGTTATTGCAATGACACCCATAAAAGATTAAAATAGGTACAATTATCCAGTATAGTTAAGAGTGTGAACCCAAGTGTAGCAGGGCTGTTATTTGTTTACGGTGTTCCACTTTTATTTCTTTTCAGGCTTTTCCAAGGCTTTTCCAATGTTGTACTGTTCCAGAATTGTTTTTACCCAAACTCACTAATTACCAAAATAGACATATTGCATTCTATTTCAGTCAATGCATGAAATGATTTTTGTTAGTGGACATACCATATCTTCCTTAAATTGTCTCCTGCTCAAAATACAGAAATACGGTTTTAGAGAATTCCACATTTTTCTTGTTTTGAGAGTGCCACCCCTGTTATTGGCTGGTCAGTCTGCACCCTCCAGTACCCTCTGTTTGCCTTGCTCTATGCAGTGTTGTCTTGCCTCGCCCATTGTAAATTTCGCCTGTCTAACCCATGTTGTCATACTGCCAACTTATTGCCCTATCATAAATATCCAGTATTTGCTGTGAAAACATGTCCATAATAGTGTTGTGACTGCGTCAATAATCAGTTAGCTATTAAGGAATAATCTGTGTTGAATCAGATTTAGTCTAGTATAAAGCCTGAATTATACTGAGTTATTCTAACTGAATATCACCGAAAAACAGGGGCAACCCTAAAGTGAATTACTTAATAATTAAAATACAACTGCTGGAAATTCTGCAACAATGTGGCAGGATATGATGCACCCCACACACCATTTGAAAGGTAATTATAAATAGTATATGACATGTTTGTAATCAATTCCTCTTCTTCTGTCAATTCATGAAATTTTAAGTATAAAGGGCCTTAGTGGAACACAGTCTAAAGCCCATAATGATACAACATTTTTCTTTTTCATTGGTCTGCTTTACATATAATTAGTTCAGTATTAGCAGGTGGGTATAGTGCTTTCAAAACTCCTTACCTATCTAGAATGAAGAGGTAAATTTTAGACCCACCTAGAATGAAATCTTCTCACTCATTTGAAGCAGAAAAGGTTTTTTTTTTTTTTTTTTTTTTTTTTGTTGTTTTGTTTTTATTTATTCAAAATCCAATCTTACATTGATATAAGTTCTTCCTTGGATACATGGTGATGATGAGATGAGTCAGTCAATGTACAATGGGAGGTTTTTTGTCACTATTCATACATAAATCAACATCTTTACAGCATTATTAAATTCTTGTTTAGTATTTTTGTGTTGAACAGTAACTGGTAACCTATCCCAGAGGTCCACCCCTCTGTAATAGCAGCTCTTTTTTACTCGAGTTAATTGGGTGAAATCACATTTAAATTTAATTTTTCCACTCGACCTAGTCTTTATCACCATGTCTCCCTTTGGTTCCTGTATAAAGTTTTGATCTTGACAAAAACCATACATAATCATGAGCAATTGTACATCACGTCTCTGAGTAAGAGGTTGAATTTTATATTTTGTATACAATCCGGACAGCAGGACATCATTATTATTCCCACCTTGTTCTCACCTTCGCTTTTTGACACACACATATGGGCCGAGGAGCACCATGCTAACCAGGTGGAGGAATTTTCTATAAAATTATCAATATCCTTGCCATTTAAGCATTTACTTCTTGGAATGCATTATGCCAACTGGTATTTTAGACTGTTTTATACAACCTGAGCCCAGGTCAAGCTATTTGAGACACTAATAGCTATATTCCACTTTATGGTAGGTAGCATTTGCGGTCGCCTTTTTGACCCACCGCAAGCAATTTGCGGTTCAGATAACAACATGTTGGTATCTCAGACCACAAGCTTTCCATAGAAATCCTATATAAAATCATTTGTGGTACTTGCAAGTACCACAAGCAAGTATTGCAAGTACCTATATTCTACCTTGTGCTACCCTACCACAAGCAGGTTTTCGACAGTTTGCTTTGGTCTTTTCATGGTACTGCAAGCAAATACTGTATAGTGGAATATAGCCTTAATCCTCTAATCAGAAGGGGTTTTCTACTGAATCCACCCACTTGTACTAGTTTATTGAACAAGCCTGTAATTGCCTCTAGCAAACGATAACTATTTCAGAATAATCGGTATACTGATTTAATCAGTGTACTCTATTATGAGATCAGTCAATCTAGCAAAACATAATGACTCTCTTGAGTCCAAACAACCTATCTTTAATGACCATCTCATCTTTAAACAGTTATCTTTAATCATCAATCCCTTCTAAGCATTTGCTACATGAAGTGCATTATGCTGACCAGTATTCTCGACTGTTTATACAACCTGAGGTCAAGCTATCTGAAAAGACTAAGTGTCCAGTCAAATGAAGTTCTCTACCAAAGCTGCCCACTTGTAATATCCTATTAAACATGTTTCTAATGGCCTCTTAAAAGAAGGTGACTCTTTGAGAATAATTTGCAAATTAATTAAATTGATTTAGTCTATATGCATAAGTCCCCTCAATCACACATAACATAAGGAATTACTGTGCACCAACAATGTATTCTTAATCATCAGAGTCCTCTACCAACACTTTATATTTAATCACCAATCTCCTCTAAGCATTTTCTACTTGAAGTGTATTATGTCGACCAGTATTGTGCACTGTTTATTCAACCTGAGCAGAGGTCAGACCATTCAGAGAGATTAATCCTTGGGTCAGATGGGGTTTCCTACGGGATCTGCCCACTTGTAATATCTTATCAAACATTCCTCTAATTGCCTCTTGCAAGAAGTGGAACTGTTTAAGAGTAATCCATAGAGTAACTGAATCAGAATTAGTCTTTTACAAAGCCCTGCGATTGCGCAAAACATACAGAATTGCTTGGAACTGACAATTTATCTTTAATTGCAACGCCAATACAAACAATTAATTCCTAAAGCCCCATACCCACTGGGCGATTTTACCGGAGACGGACGACGTGAAATCGGTAGAATTGGCCTATTCCTATGATCCCTTGTTAGTATGGTATATTAGAATATGCAGGTTTGATCTGAGTTGGCGCTAAAATCGACTGACTCCTCTGGTAGAGTCGGCCGATTTTAGCACCAGTGAATCGGCCGACTCTGTTAAAATCGCCTAGTGGGTATGGGGCTTAATTATCACTTGCCTTTAAGCATCTACTACTTGAATCGAATAATACCAGGGGTCTTATACTAGATAAATCCAATTCAACCAATCTCCAGGTTATTCCCAAATAGCTTCACTTCTTGTAAGTGGCAATAAGAAGCATGTTCAATAGGATATTGCATATTAATATTAGAAGACCTGCAGGGGTCAACTGGTATTTTGGACTGTTTATTCAACGTAAGCTTAGCCCAGGCCAAATCTGTCCAATTGTAATATCGTATTTAACATGCCTCTAATTGCCTGTTGCAAGAAGTGGAACTGTTTAAGAGTAATCTACAGAGTAACTTAATAAGGTTTAGTCTAGTATAAAACCTTTCAATTGCAAAAAAGGAGGAATTGCTTGGCACCAACAACTTATGTTTCATAGTAAGTCTCTCTGAGCATTTAGTACTAGTACTCGAAGTACATTAGGTGGATCGGTATTTTGAACTGTTTCGGGTCTGGGTGGCCAACGTCATCGAGGCATTGGTACCATTTGTTGACATTGGCACTGCACAGGTTCGAGTCCCATGCAGTGCAGCATTGAAAATAGGACATTTGGATGACCCCTGCATGGAATCATGCCCAAATGGTCCACAAGTCTGCAGTGAAAAAACATTTGATAAAGAGAACTTAGCCTGTATAAAAATCCAATTAAAAAATTATTTAACATGCAGTGAGCACAAGTAAAGCTGTCTGAAATGCTTATCCTCTATACTAGTCAGACGGGGTTTCCTACCCAATAATTATGCCCACTGTAATAACGCTTTTCAAATGATCGGAACCACATTAAGTTAATGCCTGCCAGATAGCGATTAATAGGTGTAAAGCAGGTCAACCTAGAATGTTTTAAAAATAGAGAGTGCCAGGGGGAGTTGCATAACATTCTGTTAAAGTTTATCATTCAGCATTTCCATTATACCCCAAAAAATGTAAATGTACCAGGTTGAAAGCTTCGTCTACTAAATAGGATTTCCATTAATCAGTACTAGTGTATTTTGTATTTTCCTATAGTAATAATGGATTTTGTTACTGTCTGACGATGACTTGTCCCTCACCAATGACATATTGCTTACTCAACATAACCTCTCTGAATAAAAAACACAAACAGATGAAACTTTCACCTGGTATCCATTACCCCTAATGTAAATCACGAATGATGACACACCCAGACGTGGATCTTATTTAGGAGTAGTTTTTTATGCGAGTGTCCCTACTGAACCCATAGCTATGAGATATTTTGGTTGGGAGGTCACATGTAGGTCATTATACTATAGTGGCCCTGCCATCATATCAGTATATAACCAAACATCAATCTTAGGAGTAATAAGAAAATCATGTTCAAGGTCCAAAATAGAAACATTTTAAAAAGAGTTCCCTGTGTAAAGGAGTGAATATATGTGTGAGATAAACTCTAGGGAAAGAACATGCTACAACTAAAGTGAAATTATATCATTACTTAAGGAGAAAGGTAGATCTGATTGGAACCTGACCTTATATTCTGTATGACTGACTAGAACATGATAACTCATCATGATCACTCAATATTTGTCATCATTTTATATATTTTTGTAATTTCTATGGAAATATATATAGTGTGTGTGTGTGTTAGGCAATTCAGTCGCACATGGTGTACTCAATACCCATCACAGGGAAATAGGTAAACTGGTTTGTCCAAATTGAAGGGGCCCATCCAATCCCAATTACTATATCTATGTGTATGAGCTATTTCATAAATCATTATTCTCTGGAATCATCCTCAAGCTCATAGCCCCCTCCCCAGAATGTATCTAAACTTTTGGCCATTTCCACGGCATCTGAGTCACATAAAAACTCTCACCTGTCATGAATATCATGAAGAAGATGCCGAACATGCATGAGATGACGACATCAGGCATATTGTCGGCCCACTTTGTGTACTCAATTCCCGTCACGGTGAAATACGTACCCTGCACTATCCAAAGTGGGACCATCCCATCCCCAGCACATATATATATATATGTTTATGGAAAAATTCTGAAGTCAATAAGTCATTTCCAAATCTAAGGACCCCCCTCCCCTGAATATATCCCAACTTTTGACAATCTCAGGCTTGCTGGCCTGTACAAATTGACCAAATACCCCCTTCCAGATTTTTTACAACATCTAAGTCACATAAAAGCTCTCACCTGTCATGAATATCATGAAGAAGATGCCGAACATGCGTGCGATGACGACATCAGGCATATTGTCTGCCCACTTGGCGTACTCAATTCCCGTCACGGTGAAATACGTACACTGCGCCGTCCACAGTGGGGCCCATCCCGTACCCATCACCACCGCAGTGGGGATGAGAGTGGCCCATGTGGGGTGAAGATTTGACATAATCCACAACATGAAACAAGCCATACTAGCCACAATAGTCCACTTGCACCCTAATAGCTGTATCAGAGCTTTCGGCAGGAGCAAACACGAAATGGCGACAGCGGAAAAGTTGGCGCACAAGCCGAACACGCCCATTTGGCGATTTAGACTACTCTGCAGTAACGTCATACCCGATGTCGCGCTGAAAAGCGACACAAAGGCGAAACTGATAATCAGTAGATTTTTGGCGAATTTGTTTTTGATTTTCTGGCGCATCTTCCTCCGGCGGTGCAGCTCCTCTATGTCAATTGCCTGGAGCCCTCCTGGGCCCCCCAACGCGTCCTCATATTCCTCCATGCAATCCGTCCCCCTCCTACTCCCGTCTGCAGACCCCCTGCTACTCGCCAACGACCCCCTTTGCTGCCCTCCCAGCCCCAAATCACTCCCCAAACTGCCCAAACTGCCCACTGAGCCTCTCCCGCTGCCCACCTGTTGTTGGGTGAGCCCCAGAGGCCCCCCTGAACCCTCCTCCAGGTGGAAAGCTGAGTTTGTGTCGTTCTCCTCGTCCTCGGCTAGGTGGACTCTGACCACGGGGATGCTGGAGTAGCCTGCCCTGGAGGTGGTGGTAGTGGTGGTGGGACAGGAGAGGGGGTTGTTGCTAGGGCTGTTACTACTGCTGATGTGTTGGGTGATGACTTGAGGCGGTGGTGGCTTGTAGTTGTAGTGGTGGGGGTTCTGGATATGTGATTGTGATTGTGGGTGGGTATGTGAGTGTGATTTGGGATGTAATTGCGATTGGGAATTGGTGTGGTGGGAATAGTTGTGTCCTAGGCGGTGGTCCGAGTGGGACTGGACTCCGCTCCCTGATCCTACACCACTAGATCCCCTCACACCACCCACACCACCCACACCCCCTCCCTCCACACCACCCCCACTCACCCTATTGTCATTGCCTCCCGCCCTGGAGGAGGACAATCCCATCCCGCCGCCGCTACCAGTCCCACTACCCCCTATACAAACACCATCTCCGGCCGGCCCCCCTCCAGGCCTCCCTACTCCAGGTGGTCCCATTGTCAACTCTCCTCCAGGGCGGCGCCCACCTGCAGGTATAGGTAGGCCGGCTCTGCCTCCAGCGGCCGTAGGGGGGCACTCAGGTAGTACTGGAGGAGGCTCCTGGCAGTGGTGGTAGTAGGTGGGGTGGTAGTGGTGAGAGGAGTAAGAGTAGCAGGGGTAGTTGTTGGTTGATTCCTCCTGGGTATAATGGTTCTCATTGTAATCCCGACCACCGCGTGGTGGTATGGTTCCTCCTCCTGGGTTGAAACTCTGTGGTGCCTCTCTAGATCTGCTGTTATTCTTGTAGCTTGGTGTTCCTCCTGGATTATGGACACTCTGTGCCTCTCTGCTGTTATTGCTGTAGCTTGGCTTTCCTCCTGGGTTGAAGCTTTGTGCCTCTCTCCTGCTGTTGTAGCTTGGTGTTTCTCCTGGGTTGAAGCTCTGTGCCTCTCTGGTACTGTTATTATTGTTGTAGTGGTAGCAGTAGTAGCAGTTCCCGCGTCCACCACCGACGCCGCGCCCACGTTCACCGTGGAGGAATCGGCAATTGGGGGACGCAGCAGGTAGGTCATCATTGGCGGCTGGAGACGCTGCGTCGGACGCTGGAGGAAGCGACCACTGCTGCTCCTGTAGGCCCCTGGAGGAGGGGCAGACGCAGCCACAGACGCGCGCGTCTCCCAACGACGCGGGGGGCGTCGGTACACTGGAGGAACTTACTGGAGGAGGAGGGGAGCAGTTGTGGAAGTTGTGAGCGTCCGTCAAGCGTCTGTTGTTCCCTCCAGGGTTTCTCCAGTTGTTAGTAGTGCCACCTCCTGACTCCCCGCTGGTAGTAGAGTCAGGTTGTGGGTACCTCCAGGGGTTTGAGTATTGTTGGTTGGTGTCAGGGTGGTGGTGGTGATGGTTAAAACTCCAGGGGTTGGGGTAGGACTGTGTCGGGGGGTAGTGCTGGTTACACTCGCTACCCCTGGTTCCCAAACCTTCCCGCCCTAACACTGGAGCACCTACTGGGGCATACTCTCCCCCTCCAGGGCATAATATATCAGTATTTTCCTCTCTTCCTCTACGGCGCGTAGTCTCCCCACCACGCACGTGCCCGTCGCTTTTTTCTCCTCCTGTGGCTGGCGATCGGACCCCGCCTCCTGTGGGGAAAGACGCGGCCCTGTCTACCACTCCTCCATGGTAGAGTCTTGATCCTCCCCCCTCACCCTCTTCCTCCTGCTTCCCCTGCTCCCCAAATCTATCCTCTCCAGTGCCTAAGCTTGTTCCAGCACCAATAGTACCTCCCTCCTTATAATTCACATCCCTGGGATAAGAGCGTTCTTCCTCCAGGAACCAGGGATCACTACTACAATGGGTACCACCACCACTACTGTCTACACCTTTCTCCAGTACCGCCTCATTCAGAATGCCACCACAACTACTCCTACTATTGTGTACACCTGATCCCTCCTGTATCTCCTCATTGAGAGTGTTTGTGCCCGCCGCCCTCCTGGCCGCTCTCCGCCGATCAACTGGAGGACTGGCAACCTTTAACGACGTCCCCTTAACACCACTAACACTACTACTACTACCAACACTAGGGCCTTTCAGACCGATCAGAGCAGCCTTGTCCCTTCTCCTGGGCAAGGGAGGCTTCCTGTCCCTTACAACATCCAGGGGGTTCCCCACAACATCCAGGGGGTTCCTGACAACATCCAGGGGGTTCCCCGCAACATCCAGGGGGTTCCCACCAACATCCAGGGGGTTCCCGCCAACATCCAGGGGGTTCCCCTCAACATCCAGGGGGCTCCCGGCAACATCCAGGGGGTTCCCCACAACATCCAGGGGGTTCCTGACAACATCCAGGGGGTTCCCAACAACATCCAGGGGGTTCCCCACAACATCCAGGGGGTTCCCCACAACATCCAGGGGGCTCCCGACAACATCCAGGGGGTTCCCAGCAACATCCAGGGGGTTCCCCACAACATCCAGGGGGTTCCCGTTGTCGTCCGTTGTAGTAGCAGTGGTAGGGTTTGATTCCTCTAGGGTGCTGGTAAGGGTAGGGATAATCTCAGGGATAATCTGGTCCTTCTCCTGGTTGATCGTCGTTAATGCTTCGGGAGTTGGGCTGGGGCTGGAGTTAAGACCCTGCTGATCTACTGGAGAAGTGATGGTATTGTCTTGGTGTGGGTTTAGATGTAGGTGGTGGGACTGGAGGAGTTTCCTTACTGGAGGAGAGGTCCAGGCCGTACTGGGGCTGGAGTTAATCCCCTGGATTAAGGAGTGGTTTGGGTGATCTACTGGAGAAGTGGTGGTATTGTCTTGGTTTGGATAAGGGTTGAGGTGGGGGACTTTCTGGAGGATCTGGCGTTTCCTCACTGGAGGAGGGGAACTCCAGGTGGGGCCGTCATTGCACTGGCCTGTCGCACAGGTGAGGTCACTTCCACAGGTGAGGTCATTAAGTGCCGACGACCGCGCGTCCGCCGTGGAGGAACGCAGGTCATTGGAACGCACACGCACCGGAAGCGCGTCCATCGTCACCGCTCCTCGTCGACCCCAGCGGCCGCGACAATCGTCGTTTCCGTTTCCTGCGTCCATTTCCATGGTAACAAATCCCATGTCATCCTCCTCCTCCCCATCTGAGAGGGCTTCCCCCCTTTTAACGTTAGACCCTGGAGGATGCTGGAGGAACAGACGCCAGCCCCTCTCTGGAGTCTCAGACCCTCCCGCAGAATGCCTCCTGTCTGTTGGTGGTGGTGTGGCTCTCCTATCTCCGCCCACCTTTTCCATAGACTGTTTGCCGATTGGCATCGTGGGGTACTATTTCATGCGACACCTACTCGAAAATGAATTTCCTGTCCATAGACCATTTGCCGATGGGCTTATGGGGTAAATTATGTCTTGAGACACCTCTCCAAAAATGAACTTCCTGTCCAGAGACCGTTTGCCAGTCAGAGTATGAGGTAATTTATTTCATGTGACACCTCCCCCAAAATGCGAACTTCCTGTCCATAGACTGTTTGCCAGTCAGTGTATGGGGTAAATTATGGCATGAGACACCTTCCCAAAAATGAACTTCCTGTCCATAGACTGTTTGCCAGTCAGCGTATGGGGTAAATTATGTCGTGCGACACCTCCCCCAAAACGAACTTCCTGTCCACAGACTCAATGCCTAAGAATTGTTTTTAGTCTCCCTGTATCTCTTATAATCGCTTCCCGGAGAGAATGTGGGTAGTTTTGGAAAGCCATGGTCCTGATCTATAAGATACTAGAAAATCAGTAATAAATCATGAGAAATAGTGGAGAATGTTTAATCTTTTCTTCCACCTCCAATGCTGTAGCATAGGGCAGAAGTCTTGAGTAGTTCCACACCAAGAGCTAAGAGAATTAAAGTTTTCTTCCACCTCCAATGCTGTAGCATAGGGCGGAAGTCCAGAATAGTTCCTGCTAAGAAAATTAAAGTTTTCCTCCCACCCCCAATGCTGTAGCATAGGGCTAAGTAGTTCCACAGCAAGAGGTAAGAAATATTTTTTTGGGCACCTCCAATGCTGTAGATTAGCATAGGGCGAAAGTTACGCAGTTCCCACTAAGAAAAATCTTCCACCTCCAATGCTGTAGCATAGGTTCCACCTGTATTGCTGTAGCAATAGGGCAGAAGTCCTGAGTAGTTCCGCAGAAAAAGCTATGAAAATTAATGTTTTCTTACACCTACAATGCTGAGTAGTTCCGCAGCTGCAAAAGGTCTATAACGGGAAGCCCTGGAGGAGTGAGACGCTGCTGAGACGCACCCCCGGCGTCCGTCACTCAGGTGTATCCCTCACCTGCCTCCTGCCTCCAGTACATTCCTCCAGGGTTTGTTGACCCGCTCCGCCCCTCCCCTTAACTACTGGGGCCTCCAGCGCGCCTCCTGGGTCTATATACCTGTATCTTCCTACCCCCCTGGTCCCGGGGGGGTGGGGGGGGGGTACTCAGTGTTCAAGGTAAGTGGAATCCACTGCCCCTTGTTTGGGTGCTCCAGGTATTCCTCCAGGGTTTGTTGACCCGCTCCGCCCCTCCCCTTAACTACTGGAGCCTCCAGCGCGCCTCCTGGGCCTATATACCTGTATCTTCCTACCCCCCTGGGGGTGGGGGTTACTCACTCTTTGACGGTTACTCCCCACAGCCAAACTACTGCCCCAACTTTTCATGACCTACCCCTCCTAAATTTGAGCTAACCGCCCCCTATTTTTGGGGGCCACAGATCACCGCCCCACAAAATCAAAGTGTGTCAATACCAGAAAATATACAGAAATCACCAAAATTGCTAAAGAAAACTTCTGATAAAATAACATTAGTCTGTTTTGGGTGAAATAAAGTAGCAATAAGGCTAATTACTAAATTTATTGCCCCTATATTGTTCTATGGATATTGTTCACCGTCCCCCTATTTTGCCTTAAAATTAGCTGACTGCCCCTCAGGCTAAAAAGTGGCTGACTACCCCTCAATTTTGAAGTTCACCGCCCCTGCTTGGTGGGTCCATTTAGCAGTGGGTACCTCTTCAAGCCCAAGTGCCCCCACCCGGGCTCCTCGCCCCCTCTCTGGCACCCCCAGTGTTGAACCTCCTCCAGAATCCATACAGTATAGGGCTTATGAGGGGGCAGAATCAGCCAATCGGAAGGACCGGAACTACATTGTTTATTCCCCGCCTCCCTGGCACCCCTGGTGTTGAGCCCTCTCCAGAATCCATATAGAATAGGGCTTATGAGGGTACAGAATCACGCAATCAGAGGAACCGGAAGTACATGGTTTCAAAGGGGAAGTACATCGTTAAGTCACTCAAAATGCATTCTAATTTCATTTAGATGCCAGAATCAACTAACATAGAGTTTAAGAACGTGTAGATTTTGATATAAGTAACATGTAAAAGCTGTTGAAATACTATTAATCTCTGCTTAGAAAATTGGGAATAAAAAAGTTTAAAATAACCAGATGGTGGAAACTGCCTGGTCGGTATACCGCCATGGTATTGTATACAGCTTATGAGGCTGCTAATTCACCCAATAAGAGGAACGGAAGTACATGGTTTCAATCCGGAACTAGTTTGTTGAATCACTCAAAACTCTTCTAATTCCATTTAAATGCTTAAACCAAGGTAATTACAATTTAAGGAGGTGTGTATCTTAGTTTAAGTCACATGTAAGCAGCGGAAAAAACAATATTCACTATATAGAAAATTGGTAGTAAAAAAGGATAAGGGCACAAAATGGTGGAATCTGCCTAGTTGGTATACCTGCCTGGTGTCTATGGCAACCGCCTGGAGGAGGATGTGTATCAGGTCACGTGACTAGAGGTGCGTCCTACATGTAGTACTAGTAGTAAGGAGGAGTAAGGAGTAAGGAGGAGTAACCTAGTAATCTTTTTACCCCCCTACTCCCCAACTCTCAGCTCCCCCCCCCCCCCACCCGCCCCTTAACTTTCTCCTAACAGCCCCTGCATGCGAGGAAAGCCTGTTTTACACTAGACGATTCTGTGGTCCGTCGCATAACCAAACCCTCGGAAGAGCGAGACCACAGCAAGGATTTCCCACACTTGAAATTTTCAGGAATATTTAAACTGGATCTATATTTTTCAAAACTCTTTACATAAATATAATTGGTTGAGTAGAACCGGCTCAATTCAACATTGCATTCCTCTCGCAACAGCAATGTCACTGTTGTGAGGCCACAAGGATGACTCTCACTGTTTGTTCAAACCCTTGAGCAAGACCCATTATGCGATGGATCACTGTGGTCCGTCGCATAACCAAACCCTCGCAACAGCGAGAGCACAGCGAGGGTTTAGATTTAAGTCTCGCGACAGGGATATCCTTAAGGTTTTCAATGTGCCAACCCTCGCAACAGCGATGGTTTTGTACAAACTTTGAACACAATTAATTTATTGAGAAATACATTTCCGCCACTTGCCTTCTGCACATTTTAAGAGCTGAGGGACACACCTAACAGGTAATGAAAATGAAATGTTAAAATCACAACCCCAAAATGCCCCCCCGATATGTTGAAAATTTGGGTGTGCCAACCCTCGCTGTTATAGCCAAAGTTGGATACACTCGCTGTTGAACAGGGAGGGGTCTCGCTGTTGTGGACAACCCTTGCAACAGCGAGACCCGTTATGCGACGGACCACTGGGGCCTGTTTCATAATAAACCTCCATAAATTTTGCGTTTCATAAGTTACAATCACCTTTCAGCCCCATCATAGCTACATGAGTTTTTAGTTTGCTTATGTGAGTTTGGGTGGGTTTACAAGAGTTTCTGGTGGATTTACACAAGTTTTGTTATGAAACATCCATATACAAGAGTTTCGAACTCACATACAGTTTCCACAAATAATCATAAACTCATGTTGCTATGGACATTTGTTGTGAAACAGGCCACTGACCTTCTGCAATTTGGTAATTTATTTCTTTTCCCAAAATAATTTGGCAAAACAACATGCCAGCTTTGTATCTGTTGAGAATATACAAGCCAACATGAACAATGTAAAATACATACAGATGGATGCAATTTTGCCTAAAATCATCTAGTGGAATACAGACATTATGTAAACTCTGTGTAGGTTTTGGAAGAGTCTTCTCTTCTACCACTTCAGGTGTGCTTGTCTGCTCTCTTTCCTCATTAATATGCCAATCCGACATATCGTTAGGAAGAGGATGAAAAGCCCTTTCCAACAAGATGTAACATGTCTATGATTACCCCAATTTTGATTTATGGAAATTCTGATAAAATCAGCTAGTGGAATACAGCCACACGGCACAATATCAACTGTTGAAATTGATTGCGAAAAGTCTCCCCCCCTACCACTTTAGGTCTGACTGTCTGCCCTCCTTTCCCCAATATTATCCGACATATCAATAGAAAGAGGATATAAAAAAACCTTTCCAAGAATCTGTAACATTTCTATGATTACCCCTATTTCGATTTATGAAATTTTGGTAAAATCGGCTAGTGGAATACAGCCATAATATAAACTATGTGTAAGTTTGGGAAAGCTTCTCTCGCCTGTATTCCACTCCACAATTTCGACTGTCCGTTATTCAGTAATCTGTAAGTGTTATCCAGTAATATTGCAAAAAAAACACACATCCTACATATCATTTGAAAGCAAATTTGAAGACCTTTCAAATGGTACGTAACCTGTCTATGTTAAACCAAAATTTGCATTGTCAATCTTTTGATACCTGGAGTAAAACTTAGTGAACTGGTGAAATGTAATAATGTAAACTGTGATGAAATTTGGGGAAAAGCCTTTTCTCTACCCTTTAAAGTCCGACTGTCTGGTCTCTTTTCCCCATTAATATGGCAATTCGCCATATCATTGGGAAGAGGATGAAAAACCCTTTCCAACGATATATAACATGTCTATACTTACCCCGATTTTGATTTTAGGATTTGAGTAAAATCAGCTAGTGGAATGTAGCCATAAATACAGTCATAATATAAACTCTGTGGAAGTTTGGGAAAGCTCCTCTCCCCTTTGCCTGTATTCCATTCCGCAATTTGTTTTCAAATGGTATGCAACGGGTCTATGTTAAACCGAAATTTGCATTGTAGTTTTTGATGCCTGGAGTAAAATCTGCCAGTAGAATACAGCCATAATACAAACTATGTGTTGGTTTGGAAAAGCTCCCCTCCCCTCCCACTTAAGATCTGATTGACTGCTCTCTTTTCCTCTAAAAATCCTTTCCAACAACATGTGACATATCTATGATTTCCCCAATTTGATTGATTTAAATTTTGGCTTATTTTGGTAAAATCTGCTAGTGGAATAAAGCCATAGTATAAACTGTGTTTAAGTTTGGGAAAGCTCCTCTCCCCTACCACTTAAGTGCTGACTGACTCGCTGAGCTGCTCCCACCAATTTGCTCCACGTACGTTAACCTGCGCCCTGAGGAGTCTGAGTCAGCTGAGATTAAATTCCAAACACTTTAACCGACTTTAGATCTGTTCTGCAAGAAACAACTCATTCCTTTTATTGCGAAATAGTGAGAGTTAAGAGTTCTGGCTAGATATTTTATATGTGTGAATCTAGGTTGGGGGGGGGCGGATGGGCCTTGCACCCCCCCCCCCCTGTTTTGGGCCCCCTCCCCCTCCCCTCCGCATGCACATTCATGTTTGTGCCCCCCCTATCAATTTCTGCTGCTTTCCCTGTTATAAATGCCATTTTATATGAAGTTTTGCACATTTACAGGACACACATATTGTCATTACACTTTGAAGTTGCCCTTACATTTGCCTTTTGGTGAGTTTTTGAGAACACAGGAACAGCCAAACTAACAGGATCGAGGTGACAAAATATTTAGTTTTTTTTAGTTGTTTCTTGTGTCTCAGATCTATAATAGTGACGGGAAACTGCATCCAAGGAGGTAGTCAAGCAGCAGCCCTACAAGTAATAGAAATAATATGTGTTTTAGGGAGATGATGTTTTTCTTGTCAAGATGCTGTTTCTTATCAAACCCATGCAATGTCTGTCATGTTGAAGAAATGTGAGAAAAAAACTTATTTTTATCCAGTTGCTGGGGACCACACAAGTCAAACAGGAATTTGCAATGTCTTATGTCCTTTCCACTTGTATGGTGTCTTATGACGCCAATGCAATGTCTATTAAGTTAAAGAAATATCCCCAAAAAGTGCTTTGATCCATTAGCAAGGTGCCAGGCAAGTCCTATGGGTTTTATAGCTTCGTATAGCTTTCTCGATTTGAAAGGTGTCTTTTTTCCAGGTATGACTGGAAATATTACAGAGGCTCTGATTTTAAATCCAGTAGAATGCAACATATTGGGAGGGTAAGGTAGATAGCAAATCAGACTTATTTGACCAAACAATCTAAATGTTTAAGAGTCAATGAGGATCCAAATACTTCATCGCTTACATTTGTCTCCATTTTTTCTTTGCTCTTTGGAAAAGGTACGAAAAAGTACCAGCACGTTTCTTGTAACATAAAAGAAATATTCTGATAGTCTCTTGTTTGTTTTCCAAAAGAAACATTCTACCTTATTCAGACACTTAACAGGCTAGAATTTGAGATTAAGCTACCCTTATTTTGTATAATTTTTCTAAAACTTACACAAATTTGTCTCATGATTAATATTTTCCTTCAATTTACATAATTTATTGTTTGGTAGCAATTCAATGAAATTCTCTACATTTTTGAATGGGCACAGACATCTTTTGTGAATGAAGTTCTTACTGGTTATAGTAAAGTAGATTTGAGTGGACCAAAGTACATTAGGGCCTACACTCATGTCATTGCCTCACCAATTACTGTCGTCGCGGGAGAGCTTGTCGACCCATTAGAACCAAGATTGGTCTGCCAACTGCCTACAGCAGGGGCGAATACAAATAAATCTACTGCCACTGACCAGGTGGTGAAGTTTTGTTGAATCTGCTCAAGCTATTTTGGCTTTATGAAATTTAGCTACTCTATTTTGATATACTTAGAAATAATATTTTCACAAATTTAACTTATAAATAAATTCTGTTTCTCAGATTTTCTCATTGGTGCATAACATTTCAGTGAACCTCTCCTCATTTTGAAATGAGGAGATGTCATAGCCTCACCAATATTAATACCGGTTGACATGGGAGAGTTTGTCAACCCATTAGAGCTGAGATTGGTCCATCGACAGCCTACAAATAAATCAACAAAAGAAATGGTTAAAACCTACTATTTAAAACAATTAAGTTGATAATACATATGGCATTCTATTTCTATTACAATGATGATTAGTTGCATCCTTTCCATCAAATGGGGATCCTTTTACTGTACTTTACATGTTATTTATACCACTGTATACTTGAGTTATCTTGTTGTAAGCACACTAGATTAAAACCAGTCCACTATAGAGCCCCATACCCACTAGGTGGCTCATCAGTGCTAGAATCGGCCGATTATTCTCATCGAACCGGCCAATTTTAGCACTGATTCAGATCACTACCCAGTATGTTATATTAACATGTTTGATATGAATAGGTCGTAAACGTTAACTCAGCTGACTTTCCTAGTTGAGTCAGCCGATTTTAATACCAATGAGTCGGCCGACTTTGGTCAAATTCGCCTAGTGATTATGGAGCTTAAGACTGATTGTATTTAGTGTATAATAAACCGACTTTAAAAAAAAAACGTGTCTTGCCAGTAAAGAAGTTGGGTGGGGGATGTTCCAATCTACTATGATTTCATATACCTCAAAAAAATCAACTATCTATAACATTTTCACACATTTGAATTATGAATTATAATTTGTATACTTGAATTTCCACATTGGTGAATTGCAATTCAAAAATCTGTCTGCCTTTTGAAATTGTAAAGTAGGTTTAGATGGACCAAAAGCACATTAGGTACTGCCATTATGTCAATGCCTGACCCATTAATGCGATTACGGGAGGGTATATTGACCCTTTATCACCCGCTCAGCCGATGAGCTGTGCATATTGCATGCGGTGCGTATTGCCAAGCCGTATGTACCACTCACTGTAGACTCCTTGTTCTCAGTAACTTTAACATATTTTGAATATTTCTGGGGTGATAAAATATAGAAGGACCTAAGGGGGCATTCTCGGGTGGCCGTACGACCCATGGGGATCATACAAACCTTGGGCTTTGCCCTGGGTATGTGATGATCTCCGATGTGTCGTACGGCCACCCTCGGATGTCCCCCACGTCCTTCTTATTATGTTAAAACTGAAATTGGTCTGCCAACAGCCTTCTGTAGGACTGAATAGAAATAAATCAATTGCCTCTGACCACACCAAGAAGGTTTGTATAATTTTCCAACTGCTTAAGGCCGTATTCCACATACCGAAAGTGTACTAACGATTTCCCGCTGATACAAAATTTACCGACATGTTGGTAATTATTTCCTGCTGATTATACATTGACAGCCGATTCTACAAGTACAAATCAGCATAATGCATTTTCAGGACGGTATCGGCATATTTTCTGTGCCAAAATTGTACCGATTGTGTGCAGAAAGTTGATGACTGCGATATAGAATGTTACCATGGGGAGGCTCACTCAAGCAGTGCACACTTTCGGTTTATGGAATATGGCCTTTAGGCTAAATATAGGCTAAATGAGATTGCTCTAATTTGATATACTTCGAGATAATCTCTTAACATTTTCACAAATTTGCCTTATGAATTAGGCTTTTTTACCTAGATTTTCATATCAATGGATAGCAATTCAATGAATCTCTCTCTATTTTGAAATGGCAAAGTAGGTTTGGATGGACCAAAAAATACATTAGGTGCTCCCATCATGTCATTGCCTGACCTATTACTGTCGTTACGGGAGAGCTTGTCGAGCCATTAGAACTGAGATTGGTCTGCCAACTGCCTACAGTGGGAGCGAATACAAATAAATCTACTTCTTGAGGTCAACTCAAGAAATGGTGTTGAATGCGCTAGAAGCTGAGGCTAGATATTTGAGCTGTAAGTCACTGAACTTCAAAAAAAAGTTCCTGCTTTTTTCACAAATTCATTATTTGACTGAGGTGCTCAAAACAGTTTACAGTTTTCTTGCCTCCAGTCCAGAGGTAATTCGGACTCTATAACCATATGTACGAGACACTCTTTCATTAAAGGGGAAACACCGAAATCCAAAATGTGTTTGTCTCTATGAATTAAAAAAGGATAATCAAGTGACATTGCCCTATTCTATTTTGTTCTTGTCACAACACCTGAGCTATTGTGTACAAAATAGTATTTCTAATTGATTATAATACATAAATGGGTTCTGCCTAGCCAGACTTCCATCCACTCTCACTGTACATACTGTTTAGTAATTCTACTAATATAAATTGCATTATAATCCCAGCCAAACATATGACGCTGTAGCAACATTCTGGTCTGGTTCTTGTTACATTATTTTGATGACTCCCAATAACGTTACTGTAATGTACTGCTGTGACGTGTTTTTTTTGTTTTTTTTATTACAACAACTTCACCTACAATGTAGTGTTCTTCCAGTTGGATTATAGGTATGATGATGAATTACATAGAGATGAACAAGGTGAGAAGTACAATAGCACAGTTAAACAAATTGCACTTTGACATTATTATAACATACTGGTTATGCTCTTCAACCTAAACAGAATGTTCTTATAATGTTCTGGTTTGGCTTTTTTGGCCTTTACCTCACTAAACGTTATAATACCATTCTGATTTGGTGAGGTTTCGACCTCACCTTCAATAACGTAATGGTTATATGCCATCTTAGTAAGTAACAAACTGACTAAAAAGTATGGTTGCATAATGTTTCTGTTATGTCACAGGTTGGCTGAGAATGCATCACAATAGCTGAATAATCATGGATCACATTTCCCAGAGGTATAACCTACTGACTGAGATAGTCAAGCTTAAGGTTATTCTCTTGAAAAGCAGCCTACAAATCCAGGTTAAAACCTAATGGAGAGAGAGTAAAGAAATGTAGTATGGCATGCTGTAGATACCATCAAGTCCCTCAAGAAAGCAACTGAATAGGTGCATAAATCTGCCAAGTATCAATCAAATATCAGCTAATAATCAGCTGATTTTTGCAGCAATTCAGGTTAAACGTGTACATTTCAATACAACATACTTACGGGCAATCACTCAAAAACATGATTAGTTGGACGCAGATCGCCCTAGTGGATATAGGGCTTAAAGGCTGAATTCCAATAGCCGATTTTACTCCTAATATCAAAAATCGGCAGTGGGAGTATTGGTTAATCATAGACATGCTACATACTTTTAGAACGGTCTTCAAATTCTCTTTCACATGATATGTAGGATGTGTGGTCTTTTGCAATATTACTGGTAACAAATCATAAATTACCGAATAAATCATAGTCAGAATTGCCTTGTGGAATACTCGCTTTAGAGGTTTGCCCTAAGGATTAATGGCAGGACGAGAGGCGGAGAAGTGTCGTGCTCCTTACAATCTACGACAATGAAGAAATAAGACGGTTGCATGACTAGGGGCAGTAGCATTAGTCCTACGCAGTGATGAAAAGCGAAAAGTTGAATTATGTTGTGTGTTGATATTTAGATCCCTATATTGCACTGTACTTTCAGATGGAAACCATCATTGATTATACACCCAAGCAAGAATATAACGTTGTTATAATGTTCTCTTTGGTTCTGCTTTGGTTCTTGTTATGTTATTTCAATGGCATCTAAAAACGTCTTTAGAACCTAACATTGTGACGTCACAGTGTGACGTTATTGTGGCATTCTTGTAAAAAAAAATGCACATTATGATAACATTATTATAACATTCTTTGACAGTAAGGTCTCAACTTCACTAAAATATAATGTTATTATAATATTCATTTTTAGTAAGTCTCAACTGTACCTAAAACAACGTAACTGTTACGTGAAAATCGGGCAGGTTACAGACTAACCAAAAAAGTATGGTCGCAGAACATGCTTGTTACGTCACTGCTTGCCTGGGCAGTTCCCTCAAACATTATTATTCTGTGGACAGATACCAAGAACAATGACGTTGGATACATAACATAAAATAAGGGGAGTCAGTATATGACTATGTAAATCAATATAAGAATAAAAAGTATCAATAAAAATGTGCCAAATTCTTCATTTTTATTATGTTAAACAAAACATGTTATTATTCATGATAGCTAAACAAGTTGTATTGCATTGTAATGACAGATTTCCAGAAACAAGACTCAGGCTTGCAGGTGTCCAAACGCTTGTGATATAATAGTTTGCACCCTTAAGGCTTAAAGCATTAATCTAGTAAACCTCGTACCATTAAGTGTGCCAAAAAGAAGGAACCACTCGCATAGAAATAGTTCATATTTAAAAGGAAGCTTCAAACAAACAAAACTTTTTCTGATTAATTGGGGAGGACAGATCGGAGGCCTGGTCTCAAAAAGAACTTTTAATGGTCACGTGATCAGTATGGTACGCTAGACTCAAAACATTCAGGCGAGTTAATGAATTGATGTTGGCGCATTAAGGATAGACAACATGAGGCCACAGTTTTCCTCAGAGCCTTGGCCATGTTTAGCTGATTTCATGTATTTTATAGGCTGTATTGCATTATGTGTTGTTTGACAACTATAGGCAGAGCGTTGGCCACAGTAGGCTAATTTCATGTATTTGATAGGCCGTATGACAATCAAAATGAATATACATGGGCTTCTCTACCTAAAAATCTATGTGGAAAAATGCACTTTTGACTTGGTTATGCCATGATGAATCTTATACAAATCAAGCGACGAGGGTTATGGATAAATGAAAACAATATCGTAAACATAACAACGCACTCCTTATCAACTCCTACCTATCCTTAAATGAGTTATCAGAACAAGGGAAAGCTCATGCTTCTGGCTGCCCAGTAACCCAAACTCCCCAAAACACCCTCTGGAAGTCCCCTCTTAGAGGGAAATTGACACTGGGAGTTAGTAATGTTATGGCTGTCACAACAAATGCCTACTTTGATTGAAACCAATTGGCAAAGCTGCCTGGAATTTCCATCATTGTTTTTATGAATGGATCATTTTAATGGGGAGTGTTATTCTTGGGACAGGGAGTTATAAATAAACAAAAAGATTTGATTTATTTCTTACGTGACGACCCCTATGGGTTGTACAGCCACCCTTGGATGCCTCCCGCATTGCTTCTTATTATAGTACCTTGTCAAAATAAGCAGTATTTGTAACCATAAATTTTCTGTAAAGACTTCAATGTGTCTTATCAAAAATATTGGGGGAACTTTCTCTGACTAAGCATATATCATATGAGAAAAAACACACAAAATGACATTGTACCACTAACAGAAGACGTTGCTGGAAATATTCTGTCAACAGCACTATCGTAAACTCTAAAATAGAAAGTGTTTTCAACCAAATCTATTTCTTTTGAAAATATGGGAGTTTTTGTATCCTGTTTGCATAGACAAAGGTCAGCACAAGTTTTGCCAATTTCATGCTGGTATTTTGAGCAACAGAACTAGTGAGCAAATGGCAAGTCTACGTTTCTTTCGAATGGCTAGCAAAACGTATCATTTTATCATTAGTTCATTAGGACCGCCATGTTTTATGTACATTACTCCTTGGGTGGTCCACAACTAACCAAAAGCTCTGTTTTTGTATTGTTATTGGTTCCATCATATCTTTATGTAGAGGGAGTTCTTCTAAAGATTGGGGGTGTAACGAGTGGAAAGTCGCCGCATGTGGAAAGTTGGCGGTCGGCCACAATGTGACTTTGCGCAGGCGTGTGGGAAAAGTTCCTACTCTCGTAACATGTTATTTTTTCACAAACTGAGGAGTAGGGACGAGTTAGCCGTTTAGGTATGAATCTCGAATATTTAAATGAAGAGAGGGATATATATTTAGTTTGCTACCCATTACAACTTTAAAGAATTGATTGACAAAACATGGTTTGAGAGTAGGAACTTTTCCCACACGCATGTGCAGTGCCCATTATAGCCGTATTATCGCCCACCGCCGACTTTCCACATGTGCCGACTTTGCACATGTGACAGGGGGCAGAATGGTCTAGTGGGTAAGGGCCTCGCTTCACATGTGGCTGGACCGAGTCTGAGCCTGGGCTGTGCCTTGTACACCACCTCTCCTTGCTGTCAATTCCACCCCCATAGATTCTGTCATAAAACTGTGTGTACAGTCACAATCGTGAGTGGTCCTGATATAGCTGAAAAATTGCTGAGCTGACGTCACACTCCAACAATTATCATCATCATCTAATGATTTGATTGGATACAATTATTTTCCATAAGCAACAACAACAAATCTTTTTGTAATAAGAGCAGGGGCAACCTTTGGAATACTGGTCTCTAGCCTCAGCAATGAATGTAAACACACTACCCCAAGACTATTATTGAAAAACATAGCTGAGTAAGCTGAACATTAAAGGCCATATTCCACTGTGCGGTGTTTTGCTAGTGGTGGGCACTTTACTAGCAGTGTTCACCCCCACCGCAAGTAAAAACAGCCATCGTAAAGTAGAATATAGAAATTGCTTGAGCTGATATTTGCGCTGACCCAACGCAAGTATCACTGCAAACAATTTTACATAGGCTATCTGTGGAATACTTGCGGTGAGGGGTACCAACATGTTGGTATCTGAAATGCAAATTACTTGGGGTTGCCAAACATACCATCGCAAATTGTATCCAACCGCATAGTGGAATATGGCCTTAACTGACTAATAAATATCCCAAATTAAAATATTTGCATATAACAAACCTTTATGTAATATTTCACACTCATCATTCATCTGAAATGCAAATGACTTGGGGTTGCCAAACATACCATCGCAAATTGTATCCAACCGCATAGTGGAATATGGCCTTAACTGACTAATAAATATCCCAAATTAAAATATTTGCATATAACAAACCTTTATGTAATATTTCACACTCATCATTCTATTTATATGAGCATAACACTTGTCTACATTAACCCATATATATCTGGCTTTTGCTTGATAGCAGAAACACTGTGTGTAATGGTACATGTACATGGGCCCAGTTTGTCCCAAAGCTGGCGTAAAACAACCCGTCTGCGGGGATAAGAATGTAAAGCCCACATTGAGCCTGTCTGAGACTATCCTATTCAGATTAATAAGAGCAGGTAACATAGGGAATACTGTGGCCTGTTTCATAGGAAGCCTCCATATGGGATGACCTTTTTGGTTATCGTAGCTACGTGAATTTCATTTTCTCTTACTTGAGTTTGGGTGGATTTACCTGAGTTTTGTGCGGATTTATGAGAGTTTGGGGTGTATTTACATGAGTTTTGTTATGAAACGGGAGTTTCAAACTTCCTTACAGTTTCCGTAAGCACATATAAAACCTCTGTAGCTATGGAGGTTATTGTCAAACAACCCACTGGTCTCTCATCCCAGGCAGAAATAGTAGTGCACTACCTCGGGACAAAGTTGAAGCAGCCTAAGAAGCTTAAAGGAAGCCAACATTTTTGTCAAATTTTAACAAAAAAAATGCTTTTGGCTCCCTTTAACAATCAATGTCTGGATAAAGTATCTGAAAACGAATTGTTGATGTAATACATGCATATAAAGGTCTACTTCATCTACTATTATGACATTTTGTACCAACTCTTCTATTCATATATGAGCATAAGGTCTTGCCCAAAGAAACCAATGTATACATGGTTCTTTGCTTGATAGAAGAAACACTGTGTGTAATTGTATATGTACATGGGCCCAGTTTGTCCCACCGCTGGCATAAAACAACCTGTCCGCGGGGATGGGAATGTAAAGCCCACAATGAGCCTGTCTGAGACTATCCTATTCCGACTAATAAGAGCAGGTAACCTAGGGAATACTATGGTCTGTTTCATAAGAAGCCTTCATACTGCTACATAAGTTCTGACTTTCCTAAAGTTACGATGACCTTTTTGATTATCATAGCTGTGTGAATTTCATTTTCTCTTACATGAGTTTGGGTGGATTTACGGGAGCTTTTTTGTGGATTTACGGGAATTTTGGGTGGATTTACAAGAGTTTGGGGTGTATTTATTTGAGTTTTGTTATGAAATGGGAGTTTCCATAAGCACACATAAAACCTGCGTAGCTATGGAGGTTATTATAAAACACCCCACTTGTCTCTCATCCCAGCCAGAAATGGAAATGCACTACCTCAGGTCAAAGTTGAAGGAGCATAAGATGCTTAACAATCAATGTCTGGTTAAAGTATCTGAAAGCAAATTGTTGATGAAGCACATGCATATTAAAGCCCTTTTCTTACACTTTTATGACATTTTGCACCAACTCTTCTATCCATAAGAGCACAAATTCTCTTGCCCGGAGAAACCCATGTATACATGGTTCTTTTGCTTGATAGAAGAAACACTGCATGTAATTGTATATGTACATGGGCCCAGTTAGCCTCACCGCTGTTGTAAAACAACCCGTCTGCAGGGATGAGAATGTAAAGGCTGCCCGGTGCAGGGATGAGAATCTATAGGCCACCCTGGGCCTGTCTGGGGCTAAAGTCAGCCTATGATGGAATCCAGTTAAGCTCAGTCCTCTAAATTCATTGCCTTTGCAAATTGGCAGGCACCAACCCCAGTTAGACAAGCCATTCTATAGACCATGTGCCAATGATGTAACAGATGGTAGTGAACTATAGGGTCTTACTTTACCGTTATGCACCAGGGTGCCAATTTTCCCAACAACGGATAGCTTCATTATTGAAGTGTTCCTGCCTAGCCTAAATCAAGGTGCATTCTGGGAAATATATAGACAAGTCGCAAGACTTAAATATAGACATTTTCAAAAATCCTGGCATAACTTTGGTTTAGAATAATGGAAAACTAGGATTCACTATTTTTCCTGTTCATACCTATAAATATCTAATATTTCTCAAGTTGGTTTGAAAATTCATTCTTTTTGCATAGAAATAGAGCAAATATTTATAAATTTTCTATAGTTTTTCCTGGGATTTTGTCTACAAAATCAGTCAAAATTAGCCTGCAGGTCCCTAAAATACAGCAAATCAGCTATCTGTGGTGGGGAGAATTATCATTAGTCCATATCAATTATTCCAGTATGCTAGCTCGTATATATCGAAGTCTTCCTTCCCTTTTTGGCTGCAAGTCATCTCAGAATGTAGCTCGTCATTAAGAGGTGACAGAACACTTGAATGAAAGGATAATGTTTATTAAGTCTAAGACATGTAATATACGTCACTGTGCTCCCATTGACAACTATCAGTCAAGAGAGGCTGTCCACTCAACCACATGCAACCAATAGTACTAAGTGAAGTATAGTTAAGCTATTTCCCTTCAATTAGGATAATGGGGTATCATATTACCAAAGTATAAATTACCAATATGACTCAATTTTTCAATGTTTTTCAGTAAAATTTTATCACAAATGGTGAGTAATGAATTTTTATGTTTAAATATTTGCTGTGTTATGAATACTAAATATCCTAGAGGTTTTAAGTGAATTCCATTGTTTGTTTGCTTAACAGAAAAAGAAAAATTGATATTTCTCATTGAAATCGATGGTAAAGACCATATTCTTTATGATACTCTAGCTCTTATCACAAATGGTGAAAATTGTTTATATTGTTTCTATATATTTCTCTATATAGAAGCTAACTTGCGCGCAAATTTGCAGCAGATTGCATTGGTAATTCGAATTTAGGCCAATCCCCCGAGAACCTTTAACCCCATTATCTGCACAAAGTCTATAGTTCTGCTTTTGCGTAAAGACCCCAGAACCCCAGGCCATCAGCGCACTAGTTTACGACAGTAATGTAAACATTAATTGCTCTGTAAATTAACTTAACATGCAGCATCTATCTTTTTGTCTCACATCTCTTCATTAGGATAGAGTTGGGACTTTAGTTTAGCCAGCCATTAGGACTTTGATTGTTACATTCTTCTTAAGTATATCATACAAATACATGTAATCAAATGAGTATGAAATACAGTAATTCCTCTTAAGGTGTCATGCTTGCATAATGTTTTGAAATAAAAAGAATAACAAAATTTCACGTTGGAGCAAGCGTGTATTATCATGTACCTATCTATTGGACTTTATTCAGTTGAAATTTATATAACTTCAAGAATGTCATTTTTGCCTGTATCAGTCAAAAGATTAGTCTTTTCGTCTTCAGTGGCCCTTTGCACAATTAATTTTGTACCAACGAAAACTTTAATATAACTCTAAGAACAATTGCATGACAGTGCAAAGTTGCGTTGTTACGATCAAAGTAAAAACAAAATGCTGCGCTGTTTTATCATTTTCATTGTTACGTAGCCCATTGTGCAATGGGCCACAGTTTTAAAGGGATAGTTTTCTAAAGAAACAAATTAAATAAGATGAAAAAGTGATCCAAAGTACCTATTATAAGCAGGGGTAAAGTGTAAAATGGTGCAGGTTTTATAACTAATTCTGATGAATTACCACTAAAGACCAGCTACCTGTCTCAACATACTGTCTACTAATGCCCCCTGGTGGCTGTTCAGGGTGGTGACATCACACCTGAACCATATATGCTAATTACCCTCCCCCCTCTCCCTCCCCCCTCCCCCCTCCACTGCCCCCTCCACCCTTTACATGAAATGTACAAGATTGACCCTTAGTGGCCAGACTGACCTATAGGGCGAAATGTACAAGATGGGCCCTGAGCAGCCAGGTTGAGTGGCCCAGTGGGGTGAAATGTACAAGACTGTGGGTCACGTTTCACTGGTCACAGCACAGACTGAGTGACCACACTTAGGGGCTATTGGGAGGAGGAGGGGGAGGGGGGGAGGGGGGTAGAGGTAATTAGCATATATGGTTCAGGTGTGATGTCATCACCCTGAAAGGCCACCAGGGGGCATGAGGGCAGAGTATGGTGAGACAGGAAGCTTGGGTTTGGGGTAGTTTACTAGAATTAATTATACACCCTGCACAATTGTTCTTTTATATCTGCATTATGATGACCACTTTGAGTCATGTAAACAACATATTCTTGCTGTTTCTATAGCAAACTGTCCCTTTAATTGCCATGTTAACAGTGTCCTTTGTTTCTAGACAAATGCACCATTCTGGCATGCAGGAAGACCCTTTTTTGGTCGTTACTGACGGTGAGTTCCACTCAATGTCCCGTGGGGTTCCTCCACGATTAGATCTGAACGTTTTTTTGTCTTGGTGGGAGATACTAAACCACCAAGGATTAGGTCTCAATGGATCCTTGGCCACCTGGGAGAAGGCCTATTACTCACTTTAGTAAAGATGAAAAAAACACTTAAGCCCCTGCTCCACAACGGGAAGTGCGCTGCTGATATGCAGCTGGTACAAAATCGCAGGCGTCAGCAGCAAAACTTACCAACATACTCAAATTACTACGAGATCATCAATGTTGCATACTCTCTATGACATGGCCATGATATGCCATTGATCTGGGACACAAGAAACAACTCAAAAACCTGGACATTTTCTGTCACCTCCTGTTAGTTTGTGTTTTGCTATGTTCTCGCAAATTCACCAGAATTTAACTCTAATGGCATATTTAAATCGTTATGACAATAAATGTCCTGTTATTGTATGACATTTCATATAACATAGAATTTATTATATCTAGCCAGAACTTGCAACTGTCTCTATGTCAGAATAAAAGGAACTTAAAAAGAGCTGTTTCTTGCTGACCAGATCTACAGTATCATGGTCATGTTGTGTAGTGTAAACGAGCCTTCACACACACTCACACATACGTACACATACACACACACAACACACACACAACACATACAACCCCCCCACACACAACTCACCACACATGCACACACACACACACCTCACACACAACACACACACACCACGCACACCACACACACCACACACCACACACACACCACACAACACACACACAACACACACACACCACACACACCACACACACACCACACAACACACACACAACACACACACAACACACACACACACCACACAACACACAACACACACACACACCACACAACACACAACACACACACACCACACACACAACACACACACCACACAACACACACACAACACACACACAACACACACACAACACACACACCACACACACAACACACACCATGCACACACCACACACACCATGCACACACCACACACCATGCACACACCACACACACACACCACACACCACACACACACCACACACACACAACACACACCACACACACCACACACACACCACACACACCCCTCCCACACACACAACACACACATAACGCACTCACAACACACACATACACACACAACACACACACAAAATCACACACTCTACCACAGGTCCTCTGAGAGCACCGATACAAAGACAGTAGATGGTATCACATCACACTGCTGTTTCACGATTACACCAAAGTCAACCCTTGCAGATACTGCAAAGTCAATGCTTCACAGTTTGTTGATACTATTTATCTGACAAGATAAGTCCAGTCTAAGTTTTACTTGATTGCTTTTAGAATTAGTAAAATACAAATTTATATTTTCCAACCCTATTTTGCCCTGAAATACATCATTCTGATTGGCTGGCAAAGCCTCCAATCTGTCAATTGATACAATTTGAGAAATCACAATGTTCAAACTGTACTTGAGGATATAGAAATACATTAATTCTTGCTTATTTCTCGCTTATTGGGAACAAGAATGGCTTAAACAGTTATTTTGTCCAACCCTTGTCCAGCCCTAGGATATAACCAATGTGGGATGGGCTCATTAGATAGGTATGTTAATTCATGCATTTGAGTTGTTGGAAAGTGATGTCAATAATGCCAAAGATATGTTTTACAACACATCTTTATTTATTTGGAGAAATAAAGTTGTTGTGGAAAACCAAACTAGACGAACACAAGCAGATGGCTGGCAGTGTTGTTTATCAAGAGGAGATTGACTGTTAAAATAGTAGAGCGATCAACATGTTTTGACTGTATCGAAATCTTCATCGGGATGAAGAGAGAACCAGTGTTTGAGAGGGAATATTAGAATTAAAGTGTAGAATTAACCTGTTGATTATCGGTGTGGATAGCAAAGTTCTCTTTTTACCTTCCTTATATCAAAACGGCAATGCTTCCAATCTGCACCAAACCCCACCTGTTCAATGTTAGCAACCATTGGACACAGAGTGAGTTGGAGCCAGAGGCAGAGTGCCAGTTGAGATAAATGCTGGTATAAATTATCAGCTCTTACATATCACTATGAAATAAAGGGCAAAGCACTGGCACCCTTACCCACACTAGGCCCCTCCCTACAACCACCCCAGTGGTGGCCTAATGGGTAGAGTGTCCAACTCTAGCATGGGAGTCTGTGTTCACCTCCTGATGGTGGGACTCACTTGTTATTTGTAAAAGATCTGTGGTAGAATGATATGATAAACATTGCAATATATAATCTACCTACAAAGAAGCAGCTTTCTGAGAGAGCTAATCCATCAAAGACACCCTTAATTCTGATAAACTCATATGTAATAGATAAAGTGTGTGAGGGATACATTTATCAACACAGGGACACCATTGTATCTTCTGTTGTCACCTCATTATGTTGTCATAAGACGAAGCGGGATAACATAAAAGACACTATTGAAAAGCGCATTATTCTTTTTGCTGACTTCACACTGGTCGTTTTTCACTTATCATCGTCTTTGGAAGAGGGGCTGGAATGGTATAGTGGATAGAATCCTCGCCTTGCATGTAGCGGGACTGGATTTTAGTCTAGGTTGTGTCTGCTATACCACCTCGCCTTGCCGTCATTTTCACCACCATAGATTTGATTATACTACTTTGTACAAGCCAAAAACCGTGAGTTGGTGTGGATATAGCTAAAAAATTGCTGAGCACACCTTAGACTCCAACAATCATCATCATCATCCTCTGTGGATTCTGCCATCTGTTTCAATTGTGATATAATTTTCTCCTTGCAATGAAAATAGAGAAGATTATATTCTGATATTCTTCTGAAAGTTTCTGGTTATCTAATTGTCCTTTTCTCACATCCCTAGATACACTTGGGTCAGTTGGCTTAAATTATCACAATTCATGTTGACGTCAATATTTATAGTCTAAAAGATAGTTTTTTCTTATTGCTAATTTTTGAATACTCGCTTTACTTAACTACTTAGATCTCACAGATTATGACAATGCATTTATGGATTTCCCCAGGATTTCCATAGACTTTCATCCAGAATTCCCTAAATTCCTTGTGATTGAGGAATTCTAAATGCTGACCCATACCTGTAAGTCAGTCATAGAAATTTGGTTTAGAGCATTGTTGGGGAAATTAAAAAGTAAAAAAAACTTTAAATCATATATTGGCCACCTTTAAGTGCTACATACCCATCAAAGTGTTCTCCCTGAAGGAGTGGCGAAATTAGAGGAAAATAACCTATTTTCCAGGCAGCTAATGGTGGATTGGGGAAAATACCCAGAGGAGGATGTGGCCTGATTGGACTCTGAAAAGTTAATAAATATTTCCCCCCGATAAAAATATTTTGCAATATCTGAGGATATCTTGCTATCAAGCCTAGCTTAGATCGAAAAATGAGAGGAGAGTTGATGCCTCAGTGAAAAATGGGTCCTAGCAGTCCACAAGAAGGGGGGTCATCAGTGGTAGCTGATAGTGGGATTCACCAGGGGGCACTGAGATAGGGGCGATCAGGGGCATGCTGGCAGGAGGTATCATAGTCTGTCTAGTCAGACCAACTGTTTCCCAAAGTGAGTCTGCACACCAACTGCCTTTTTTGGTGTAAATTCCACCCTAAATCCCAGCATGCTTTGGGGCTGCTGGTTCATGGCAAGCAGGACTATAAATAAGCCAGTAGCCCTAGAACCATCAAAGGGGTTACCCATACTATTTATAGGGGGCCAATAAAAACGTCCTTAATAGATTTGAAGTGGCCAATAAAAGCCATGCACTCTTGTGGGTGTACAGACCCATTATATTATAGCTAATCTGCGTCAGAACGGACTAGGGGTATCATCGAGGAGTCTGTGGCTAGTATGAGATATTGACACTCGGGCCACACTGGGACTGCACTGGGCCGCACTGGCACCACACTAGCACTGCACTGGGACTACACTGGGACTGCACTGGGACTACACTGGGACTGCACTGGGACTGCACTGGGACTACACTGGGACTGCACTGGGACTGCACTGGGACTGCACTGGGACTGCACTGGGACTGCACTGGGACTGCCCTGGGACTGCACTGGGACTGCACTGGGACTGCACTGGGACTACACTGGGACTGCACTGGGACTGCACTGGGACTGCACTGAGACTGCACTGGGACTGCACTGGGACCGCACTGGGACTGCACTGAGACTGCACTGGGACTGCACTGGGACTGCACTAGGACCGCACTGGGACTGCACTGAGACTGCACTGGGACTGCACTGGGACTGCACTAGGACCGCACTGGGACTGCACTGAGACTGCACTAGGACCGCACTGGGATTGCACTGAGACTGCACTGGGACTGCACTTAGACTGCACTAAGACTGCACTATGGTGCACTGTCATGTACGCAGAAGCAGATACAGGATTTAGGAAAGGGGTATCTGCATATAAACTTAGTACTAAAACGGTGTCCATTCACATGCACATGCACAACATATTTTTCTCTTTGGCAAGTTTAAGTCCCCACCAAAAGGGGGGAGGGTCAGGACCCCCTGGACCTTCCCTCCCTGGATTTGCCCCTGGTGTGGTTACAAAGAATGACAAGTCTTTTTACGAAACCAGCAAACACTGACCACAATAACATGCATCATTATTTATATAGACCCCCTGGACCTCCCACCCTGGATCTGCCCCTTTTGTCCCACTAAAAAGTCTGAGTCCGATGGCTTTTCACCCATAGCCCATCCCCTGACCACTGGTCAGTGCCCAGGTCAGTGACCAGCCCATTCCCAGAGGCCATGATCCCTGATCCAGGCTATTTGTCCATGGTCCAGATGGAGGGAGTGAGTGGAGTGTTGGATGTTTTACGCCATACCGAGAGCCAGGGTCGGTTTCATGGTGAAAACAAGTTAGGACAAATTCTGACTTATCAGACACTTTTTGACTTGGTCTGTCTTTGGTGATAAATCCGATAGGGAACACTAGTGGTTGAACTGATGCAGTTATGAAATGAGCAGCTCAAGGAGCTTTGACGACAAACTACTTTCTCGCTTCAGATTCCCGCGTAATCATCGCTACGAGCTTGGCCTTTTTTCGTTATGTAATTTTATTGTATCACTACGCGCGACCTTTAAGTGGGTCAAGCTTACATCCGGGCACTTGCAGAAACCCAGAATGCTAAGGGTGGAGCGATGATTACAAGGGAATCTGAAGCGATGTGGAGTATGCTTTGACGATAGAAGCTATTGATGATCAGTTTATATGCAGGTACCAGTGGAAGTTTGAGTTATTGGCAACTGTACTATTAAAACCAGGGGCGGACACAGGTTTTTCGAAATGGGGGGTCAGTGTAAAGGCTAGGTACTAAAACAGTGTGCATTCGCATGTATGTGTGCGGCATTTTCCCTTCTTTTTGTAGTTTAGGGGTCCACAAAAAGGGAGGGTGAGGGCCCCCTGGACCCCCTCCCCCCCCCCCCCCGAATGGATTCACCCTTGAAAAAAGATAAGCCAGTCAGCAAGCTGGAAAGATCAAATGACCCTCTCTTTGTTCAGGCCAGAATATACTATCAAATAAGGCCCTATACCCTCTGGGCACCTCTGTGGTCCACCTATCATGTTTTCAAGTCATTACCTATCAGTATTTGGTACTGAAATACATATTATATTTGATTTGAATAGCACCAAAATCCAGCTAATTATAAGGAGAAAAATTCTTATAATTATCCGCTGAATTGCTTCAAAATCAGCTCAATATAAGTAGACATTTTGATAATAGTCAGCTGATTTATGTACCGATTGGAAGGTGTGATAATAATCCACCTGATATGTAGGCCACCAGTAGCCCCTGCTGATCATAATAGGCAGCGATAGGGGGTACCCAGCACTGATCAAGTGGTTCTTTGGGTTTGATTCCCAATGGGTTCACGAAGGGATGAGGTACAGTAAAAATGATTCCCAGGTTTTGATCCCCTGCTGTTTGCCTGCCCTGTCACTCTCATCTCATGAATACGATCACCAAAGACTGACCAAGTCAAAACAGTGTCTGAAAAGTCAGAATTCTTCCTAACTTGTTTTTGCTGTGAAAATGACCCTGGCTGTTGGGACGGCATAGAACATCCATCACTCACTCACTCCCACGTGATATGTTGCATGTATAGCATTGCAGTCCTTTTGTAACTATGCATTTGTGATTTCTTTGCAAATCACAGCCTAACTCACCAACTCCTTTTGAAAAAAGACTAGAAACATTTTCAGGAATCATAGAAGTAATTATGCATAGCTTTTTGAGGATTTGGTGCTGCAGATCACTATTGGCACAGACAATCTTTCCTATATTGACAATTCATCCCTGTTGAAGTCCTTCATAAAAATACAACCGTACAAATTTGAATTATGTGAATTTGCCTCTGGTTTGAAGTGTTTTTTCTGCATTTGCTCTCAGCCTGAAATGAGAAAGGGGTACTTTTTGCTTCAAGTTCAGAGCTTTTCCTCTCTTGTGAATTGCATTTTTGTTAACTTTTATCCACTCGGTATTTTTTGTACTTTTCACCATCAGGCATTATTAACAGGACATCTGACACTACTCAAACCTAATTTTAAAAGGATCTAAAACCATTATAATTGACAACATTTTGAAAAGTCAGAAAATTATAGAAATATGTTAGATGAGTTTAGTTAAGGTAGATGGTAAAGTATTGACTGTGAAAACTAGCTCAAAGTAGAATTCCATGAGAGGTGGTGATATTTCCTTTTGTTTGTAAACAAAAATCCTATTTTTATGGATCCACATTAATTCAGTTGAGCAAGAAAAACAATATTTTAATGATTTTCTGCCCCATTTCATGGTTTAGTGTTTAACATAAGCCAGAAATAGGCTTTTGGAATAGATTCCCATCATTATTTGCTTTTGGAAAATTGTGTTCATATGTTTTTGTTTTGTCTCCCTTTAACAACATATATATGATCAAGCGGAGGGGGGTCTGAGATTTTTTTTAAATGAGTAAACGTTCTAGTACAAATCCATCGTGTATTTTTACCTGGCGGGTCTAAGATTTTAAAAAAATGTGCTGATGTACTACAGGGAAAGCTCCTATGTATGCAATGTTTCAATTTTGAATGGCTACAAACAACTGCTATACATGAAGGTGGATTTCCAATTGCTATATCTTACTTGAATAAAACCCTTGAGCCTTCACCAAAAAAGAATAACATTTTTATATCTAACTCCATTATGCATCTTGACTGAAGCTGAAGGTACATCAAATCAAAAGGAAACAGATATTTGCAACTTGGAGAATTGCATTACATGAACATGTGATGTGCTGCAATCCAGCCAGAGCTAAACGAATAGATCTGTTATGCAGACACTATGCATCAAAGCCACTGGCACTGAGCTGTGAGGAGTGAAGTATGGCCAGTACCCATTTGGTGTGTAGATAACCTGATAGCTTATTGATCGTCCCCGCCCGATGTTTGTATCAGGACGATGTTGGAGGGTCGGTGGGAGGCAAATGCAGACATCTGGTGTGTCTGACGTAAACTGCAGACAAGTGGTGTATGTCCCGGCCAGCTTGCGATGTAACAGAAACATTCTGCAACCATACTTTTTAAGTTAGTTTGTCACTTACTACGATGGCATGTAATAATTACGTTATTGATGGTGAGGTTGAAACCTCATCAAATCAGAATGTTATTATAACATTATTTTTTGGTGAGGTTAGGATGAAACCAAAACAGAACATTTTAAGAACATTCTGTTTGGGTTGAAGAATGTAACCAGAATGTTGTAATGATGTCAGAGTGCAATGTCACAGCAGTACATTGCAGTCATCAAAAGATCGTAACAAGAAGCAAATATAGAACCAACCAGACTGTTGCTGCAATGTTAGAATAATGTCGCATCCTTGACCGGGGTTACTCTACACCAACTGCAGACAGTTAAGTGGTGAATGTTCTCTGAGTCAACGGCAGAAAACTGGGGATTGTACCCAAAGTCAACTGCAAGAACTCATTTAAAAAGAATTTGAGGAATTTTTCAAGGAGATCTAGGGAAATCCTGTGGGAACCAGCAACTTAATGGGGGCTAAAGGGTTAAGTTCAATGAGTTAGTCAAGCTTAAACTCGATACACTCACTAACTGTATTAACCCCATTTTACCCTCACTGCAGCCCATGCCATGACTGATACCCCAATCACCCACATGCCAATCTCAGATCACTCAGGGTAACCCATTCCCCCTCCATGCCATAAGACACATGTTTCCACCCCAAAGTATGCTTCTTAATGTCCAATTTACCTGGGGCATGCCAAAGGTCAGGATTGAAATGAGGTTCCCACGGTAGTGGACTTATATCCGGAGAGAAGCGTACTGCAGGGCTTCTCAATCCTCACACAGTCACATAGAGTGGCTTCGTTTAAAATCTTATGTAATATTTTAAAGGCAGCAAAAACCAATATGATTGACAGCATTTCCAAAACTCAGATAAGTATAGAAATATGTTAGATGAGTCTAGTTAAGGTCAGTGGTAAAGTATTAGCTGTGAAAACTAGCTCAAACTGTACAATTTCACGAGAGGAGCATGTTTTTAATGATTGCCTTCCATATTCCATGGTCTAGATTTTAACATGGCCAGAAATATGCTCAATGAATAGATTTCCATGATTATTTGAGTTTGGAAAATTCCATTGAATCTTTTGGTTTTGGCTCCCTTCAAGGAATCCTACATAAGATTTATGTACACAAATATTCCTATCAAAGACCTGTTACTTTTGTTGCGGTGTACTGTTTCCTTTTTTTCTTCTTCTACCATATTTCATAGTTTAGATTTTAACATGGGCCAGAAATAGGCTTAAGGAATTTTCATGATTATTTGAGTTAGGAAAGTTTCTTTGAATTCATTGGTCTTGTCTCCCTTTAAGTTCACTTGAGACTTTCTTTAAACATCGATTGTTGACTTGAGACAAAAATGCTCCCCAGTTGTGAAAATACCTTTTTCGGGGCCCCTTGGCGCAAGCTATACTTTATTACCCTGTCATGCCTGTGGCCCGTTGCACAATGGTCTATTGTAACCATGATAACTTTAAGATGACTTTAAGAGAGATGTTGTTAATATGATGGTTATTGTTATAACGATTCCCCGATTATGTTTGTTTCTACTGGATCGAATTGAATTATGTAAACAGCTTTTTATTTTCAGTTTCTTTGTTGCTACAAAAGATGTAATTAATTTGCTACCTTGTGTTGTTAAAATAGGTATTGTGCAATGGGCCACAGGAACCAGAGAAAGTTCCCAGCATGTAGGGCCTAGGCCCATGACCTAAGTCTGTTGACAAGTAGGCCAAGCAAGTATTTATCTTTCCCTTTATAACAAATTGTTATAGAAACAAGAACAGTTTCCTATTGCAGTTACAATTATAACAATACCAAAAGTATCCAATAATCTAGATAGACCAAAGGGGCAGCTTGCTGAGTCTCTTCATAGACATATATAAGATTATGTATGACTATGGTCTCTTTGTGTAATTCTCTACTTGAGGCACTTTCATCTGTTTTGACAAAAGATCAAAGGAAGAATGGAAGACACAAACCAAGTCCTTCCTTGTAGTTGCTCAGACCCCAAATATCGCTCAGAGTCCAAATGTCGTCTGCACATTACGTTAATGGCGGGAAAACGACAGAGCCCATGACGTCAAAGCTCTCCGACGTCCATTCTCCAAGCAGATATGTTTGTTACTGCTCCATAGAGGAACAGTGTGGGCATTGTGTTGGGAGAGTAGTCCATGAAGGAACCGTAAAACTTTGGATATTGTTAGTCTGTCCAGTCAGACCCACCTTTTCCCAAAGTAGTCTGTACACCTGCAACCATTTTAGGTGGAAATTCCCAACCAAATCCCTTTGTGTTGTGCAGCCGCTGGTTTAAACTATAGGGTTTACTTTTATCGTCATTTCAAATTTTGTTAGTCTACCATAAGTTAGCTAACTAAGATACATACTATGCAATAAAACTGACACCCGCGTCAGTACAGGTTTATGGCAGGTAGGACCATAAACTATCTAGCAGCCCAACAACCATCAAAGGGGTTCCCCATGCCATTCTGAATGATTCATAGAGGGCCAATCAAAGAATTCTCTACAAAATTTTAGTGGCCACTAGTAGCCATGGACTTTTGTGGGTGTAAGGACCTATTATGTAAGAGGTATCTAAGTCATGGAAGTACTAGGATATTGCGTGCTTACGAAGTCCAGACCCCTTCATAAACTTGGTGGAACCCTCCAGCTTGTTATTTCTTTGGGGACTCGTATGTATAGCTATGGCTGCCTGGCCTTTGTATATCCGGATGTTAAGTATGCAATCATTGTCCCATATAACAATGACAACAAGCATAGAGGATGTTTAGTGCGCAATCATTGCCCCATATACCAATAACAACAAGCGTACACTCATTGTGAGTCGCTTTCTTCATGGCGTAAAACTGGTTAGTAATTACTCTTTCAGTGTTTTCTGACTGCTATCTAGTTATGTGTATGTATATGCCAAAGGCTACTGCTAACGAAAGTGCAAAACAGGCAAGAAAATGTGATGTGTCCGTTGTGCGTTTATCATGGAGAGGCTCCATTATGGCAGCGCACACTTTCAGTATGTAGAATATGGCCTTTACACATAACAATAGAGAATTCACTCCGGCATTTATTTCTTAACTAATATACATTAAAGGATACACCAAAAATCCTAAAGGTTTTTATAGCATGCATTTATATACAGGAGTCCATATAAGAATATCAATTTAGTATGCAGTATGTTTGCAGTATGCAGTATTATAGCGTACTGCATGAGTGACTCTTCTGTTCATGGATTACTTATTTACTAAATTACCATATAGAAATAAGTACACTGTCCCACCTGGACTAAGGCAATTGCAATTACACAAGCTTGATATATCTATGTACATACCTATTAATTTACATATATGATATAACATGGATGCATAATATATTTTTTCTTTTGCTAATAGCATTTTCCAAGCTGGAAACATAATTTTGTTCAAATAATACTTTTTACAGCATAGAAATGTTTGAAAGAATATAGCACATGGATACTTAGTAACAGTAAAAATCTGTCATCCAGAGCAAGTATAAAGGAATGATTGACCTTGCCAACGGAATCAAAAGTAATGTCATTTATCATTATCTGCAGTGTTTAACTTCTGAAGTTACTGAGTTCCTTAAAATATGTGTTGCTCCTGGTTGGGTCCGGGGGAGGGGCACTCACTATGAAAGTAGCAGGGATGGATCCAGGGGGGTCCAGGGGGTCCTGCCCCCCCCCCCCCGTCACTTTTTTTTCTGGACCCTTACACTACAAAAAGAGGGGAAATTCTGACGTATATGTGTGAATGCACATCGTTTTAGTACATATCTACCCTGTATCCGCCCCTGGGTAGATGCCAACTGTGAAACTTCAGTCCCCTGTTTTGGGGGATTTTGCAGCCCACAGAAAAAAGAGCATACTCTGACAGCCCCCCTTTTCAGGAGAGCTCATGGATAGCTCCAGCAAAAAGACATTTACTGGCAAATTATGTGGTAATATTTTGATTTCTGAACTCAATGATTTGTCTTAGAGGCATTATGAAGGAATTTAATTGCATACACCAAACTTTGTATCTAGTATTAAAGATAATACATCATTGACAGCTCCCCTATAAGGTGTTTCGATTATTTGACAGCCCTCCTTTTTAGGCCCAATTAGCAATTCCCAGCTACAGCCCCTAGAGGTTCTGACCACCATCATTCTGGACTGAGTGCCCCCCTCCCCCAGGGTTGGGGTGGCTTTCCAAAGGCAGACACCGACTAATGATATACTTTGTTACCCAATAAATCCTGCACAGTGTGTAACCAGGGGTGAGTAGGAAGGATTTGCAGCTGGTATGGAAAGTCATGAATGCCTGGAGCGACAAGTAGGAATTTAACGGTCATGTGAAGAATAAGTAACAAAAACCAAAACCAAAAAGAAAGGAAAGACAGAAAGTGTTTTGGAGGTTCTGATTTATCCTTCGTAACATCATAGAGTGTGTTACAACATAGTCCAAAACTCAAACAGGGGAGGGACTGCTGTAGTACACTTTATTACTGAGTGCAGTGTATCAAAGTAATCTTCTTATATGCACTAGGGGTCAAGGATGACCAAGCAGTCTTAAGGGCCACACCCACTAGGCGACTTCAGTGGCGATGGGTGATTGGCGACTGGGAGAATCGCTGGTAAAGTTGCCGGGGGACTCAGGATCATCAAGGGACTTTCTTTGGGTATGGTATGGAATCTGGGTGATGGACGGAAAGTGACAGAATCACTTGTGAAATCAATGGGAAAATCAATGGGAAAATATCAAACTTGCTTAGTATAACATTCACACGGCAACAATAACAGCCATTCTCCCAGTTGCCCATCGCCAGCAAAATCGCCTAGTGGGTATGGGGCTTAAGGTGCCAGAGCAGGAGCTTGAGAGTAATATGGGCTCAAATCCTGAACCTCCTTCAGCAGGAGTGGACATACTGCTATATCAAGGGCCTGTCCCTTCTTAATATGACCGTAGCAGTTAGATAGGGTGTAATGCAACCAATAACCAACCAACCACCTTATACCCAGCGAGCTTGCAACATAACAAAAACACTCTGCAACCATAGTTTGTTAGTTTGTTACTTACTAAGATGGCACATAACAATTACATTATTGATGGTGAGGTTGAAACCTCACTGAATCAGAATTTATTATAACATTATATTTGGTGAGGTTAGGACAAAACCCAATTAGAATATTATAAGAATATTCTGTTTCGGTTGAAGAATGTAACCAGAACTTTGTAATAATGTCACAATGCAATGTCACGGCAGTACATTGCAGTGATGTTATTGGGAGTCATTAAAAGAACATAGCAAGAGCCAAATACAGAACCAACCAGAACGTTTCTGCAATGTTATAATAACGTTGCATCCTTGGCTGGGTATGGACTATGGCTACAACATAAATATCATTCCATTAAGTGGGACTCAGGCATGTGCATTTGGTGGTTTTGGTTTTAGACTTGACTTTAAAGGCATTCAGTTCTAGTTTTAGTTTGATGCATTAGTTTCAAGAGACAAAAATAACAGTTTCCAATATGGCCCTCTGCTAAGGATATGATATCGCCGTAGTCTAACTATAGAGAAATTACTTTCCTGCAAAAGTAAGATCATAATTATGTGTGTAACACCATGGAATGACATTACCCAATGTTGCGATACAGTAAAGTTCTTAAAGGTGATTTGTAATGGCAAAATGATAAAGTAACGACCATCTTTACCATACACAATCTTTTCAGACCACAGAGAGTAAAGTATGTAAAAGTAACCCTAATTTAAGACGTGGCGTATATTAGAGGTTTTACGATAGCGCTGTTAGAGCATTCCCATTTTCTAAGGAGCAGAGAGTGGGTCTCTGGCAGGCGAGCAGCTCCCAGAGTGACCCCATTAGTACGGGTCACTCCCGCCAGGTCTGACGTCACTGTGACGTCATAGGAGTGGTCACTCATTTCCCATGATTAGGGGTTTGGATTGACTTTATATTGGGGTCATGCCCGAGAATGTCATTGAACGTCATATTATGACGTTACAATGGCGCGCCATTTGCTGACGTCATTTAGGGGTGATATGGTTTAGGGGATCTGTGGGAAGTCATACCACGTGATTGTGACGTCATAATGACGGTTCACAGAACTATAGGCCTAGTGAGAGTTCATATTCTGACACTTTTCGTCTGAATTCCAAAAACATCCGGTTTGACCCACAATGCTCAAACTGATTTTTTTGAATATTTATCGTAAATATTGATTAGAAATCGGGGGCTGTGTCCCTGGCCCCGAACCCCCTTTTCTATTTTTCAATTTTCCTATAAAATGCTCCATAAACAATGACCGACAATTCTCGTCAATTGACCAACCTAGCACAAACAATATGAGATCATCTTCCACCAACACGTTGACTACCAAAAGGATGGATGTGCAGATGCCTGTAGGATGATGATGATTGTTGGAGTTTAATGTTCGCTCAGCAATTTTTCAGCTAGATCAGGACCACTCACATTTGTGTATGCTGTGTTGGCTGACCGATTCTATGGGGGTGAAAACGATGGCAAGGCAAGGTGGTCTAACAGGCAGCAGCTGGAATTTAACCCAGGACGGCCGCGTCCAAACCCAAGAAGTACCCGACCCACCCCCCTGCCCTTAGGAATATATATATATATATATATATATATATATATTGATAGATAGATACAGTTGAATATATCTAATATGAATGGTTACTTATTGGACACGTATATGAATCACAATTAGAGTATGATTTTGATATTTTTCATACATATTTATGGACCCTATATAAATTTCTTTTCAGTGGAGGAATATTTTGTTTTGCATTGAATATTTCTAAATGAAAAAAAAGTCACATAAGGTAGAACAGCTTTCAATGAATTCAGAATAAGTCCATCCCAGTTTATGCCAACAATAAAGTTTACCATGAAATATTATCAAAATTGCTTCTGTGCTTATTCCCTGAAATGAGTTGCACAATACTAAATTAACAAAAGCAATTTGGTTGACAGATTGCTCCTATAATTTCTAAAAAGTGACCTTATATTTGAGACCATTCCCGATAGGAACCAATGGTAAAGCCTGTCAGTCCAACCTCAAATGTCCAACTCTATTTTGCCCTGAAATACAGTATTTTGGTTGACTGGCAGACCCGCAAATCTGTCAATTGATCAAATTAAAGAAATGGTAATGTTTTAACTGTACTTAGGGATATAGAAAAACAAATTGCTTGCTTATTTTAAGTAATCCCAAGTGTTGGAGACAATGATGGCCTATATGTCTATTTTGTCCAAGCCTTGCCCAACCCCAGGATATACCCAATGTGGGATGGGCTTAAACGTGACAAAGGCCTTTAGCACGGCTGAAATAACGTTTACTGACGCCGGAAATGTGACGTCACGGCCGGCTGGTTCCTCTCGTGCCCAGACTGGGAAATAGTATGTGCGGTGGGTACCAGCGGCGAACCCAGATAAACACTCCAGGGAGGGTAGGAGGGAGGGGGAATAGGGCCGTTTCTATTGGTGGAATAGATCTACTTGTTACTATTGTGATAGGCCTTAAAGGGGGAGATCTAACTAATCCCTCCTGCTGTGGGTGTTATGACCCTAATGAGGTAATCTTGGGGTCAGGGGTGTCATCTGGTGGACACTGACCCCTGATATACCAAGCTCAACAGGAGAGAGGTGTAACACCAGATTGGGAACAGCCATAACTTTCAAATTTAACTGACATATTTTCAAAAGAAATCATCTGCTTGGGGTAGTTATAGGGAGATATGTTTTTTTATTTCCATAATAATGATGCTTGATATGTTCATAAGCTAGACTGTATAGAAATCAGACTCATAGTGTAATTCATTACTGAAATATTTCAAATACACCTAAAGTTTCCAGGAGCCGTTGGAATTGTTGGAATGATGACCCCCCAACTGACATTATGGTTGTTCTGCCCTTTATATACACATTTGAGTTCCCCTTTATGTTTGATATGGGTCAACGGGAGTTCTTGCGACTGGTATTGTACATTGCACATAATAAACTTAATCCTTTCATGCAAGTGTTGTGCCATCCGTAATGGGGATCTACATTATGGATTGGACCTACAGTCTTAGTGGAGAAAGACTACCATTGGAGCTGGCTAATATCTATAGGAACTATCTCTTAAGTAATTGCAAAAAGCACCCTATTAATTAGTGGATATCATAACGTTAACCTCAATAGTTCAGTATCACAGTAAAATCATATGAAAATAGCAACATATTAGGCCTATATGACATTTCATGCGTATTAACTTTATAAATAAATCGATTCAATTGCATTTTCCTTGTATTTTTCAGTACTCTAAAACATAGCAGTATAAGGAAATAACACCCGTTATTCCCGTATTTCTCACAAGGTGGCGTTGCATGTAAACCCCACTATTATACACCAGGGCCAGTAGCCTCAATATGTGGGTTTGTGTCAGGCACCATGCAGCGGGCCAGAAAGATAGGCCTGGGTCCCCCGACAACAATACGGGGGATGGAACAGATACCTCTCAGGGCGCCCGCTAGGGGTCAGGGTTGGCTATAGGGTGCATTGCTAATCAATGACCCCCGGGTTGTTTTACCCTGACCGCACCCGGAGCGCCGTATATTGTGATGGGATTTATTTTTGCTGGTATTCATTAATTGGTATGAATATCAAAAAGAAGAGTTTTTCTCGGTTAGCCCTTTATGTATTTGTAGAGTTGTTTTTTTTATTGCTTGTTGTTATTATTGTTTTCGCTAGGTGTATAAATTCGTGATTTTGATTATTGTATGTCAATTGAGCGAAAATCTATAAAGATGCAAAATTAAAGACTGGATGAGTAGATGGAATTGATCTAAGGGGTACATTTTCGCGTAAATTTGGTTGAAAATGTTAAGCATATTGGGAAGTAAATAACATTTTGTGCACGTCAGCAATTTTCCATTGAGATAAATGTACATTTATTGAAACAGACAAGTCAATTCTATTTTTACATGAAACTTCTAAAATGGTGTCTTTTCACATGTTACAGTCTACACACTGAACTTACTTCAGGCCATACCAAGAACCAGCGAAATAGGCTGTTACAAGCCAGTCAATTTGGTTGCTGATTTGTTAAACAGCTTTTTAAAGGACCTGTGGGAACCGGCAAATTAGGTCATGACACTATTATTTAGTTCCCCTCTCAACCTGTGGTTTCAAAGTGTAAGGGTTAGTAAATCCCTCCAAACACCTATGTTGTGGGTTCGAATCCTGGTGGGACTTATATAAAGAAGACATGATTGATTTTATGTATAGGGGTATGAGTTCCCATGGGTTTAAACGTCAAAGATACAGAGATGCGTCATAAATCTACATGTGGATAATCAGCAGTGACTCCCTGAGCTACATGAAATAATATTATGTCCTATGGAATCTTACTTTACTTTGTGTAAATATGATCGATTTCTACAACAATTCAGTGGGGGGGTGACCACTAAAATTGACACAGCGCCATGGTCATTTCTTAAATTCAACAACCGACATGGGGACAAATAAGCAACAAAGACATGCAACATTAGCGTTTTTTAAATTCGACACGGGACATTGGGAAGCCCAATCCGGATCCCCATTCTAGAACTTCATCTAATTGACGTTTTAAGTAAAACTTTTAACAATCAGGAACATTTTAAATAGCTTTTTGGTAGTTTAGGTAATAATGCTGGAGCACCCCAACTCATAGTGTAAATAATATTGTTGAATAAAGTGGTTTAGTTAATATTCATCAATGATAAAGTGTTTTTTTCTTATGAAACTTTCTTGGGAGAGGAATTGAACATTAACTATGGCAGTATATTGATAGAAATAAGGTTGCTATATATATATTCAAAAAGCTGGTAAGCTAAATAGATTAAAACCTTGTAAATGTTAAAGGGGCCTTCCATTAGGTATGTACGAATCAAGGGGGAGGGGGGTCTGAGATTTTAAAAACTGTGCGTACATTCTAGTACAAATCTTATGCATATTTTTTACTAAGGGGGTGGGGGGGTGTCTGAGATTTTTGAAAATGTGCGTATGTACTAAATGGAAGGCCCCACATGTTCTTTTATTGGCAAGAATTCAGCATGCATAAAGTAAATACAGCTGTCAATGATTATAGATCAAGATCTTAATCACCAAATGAGGTTGAAAACGACCTTTCTGGGTCTTTGGATACCAGCAATATAATATTATGTAATTAGTGTAAGACACCAGGAACTTTCTTTGCCACTGGTTCCCAGCAAGGTACACCAATAACCTCTGGCTGGTACCCAGTGGCCCAGAAAAGTCATCCTTCACCTCATTGACCTTTTCATTAAGGGGGCAAAACATGTTAGGTACCTACCAAATCCACCCTGATGGGCACCTCCTGGGTCCCTCCTGGAGTGGTGGATATGCTAATGGGGTAATCTTGGGGTCAGGGAGGGGGGTTAGGTAAGGGGGGTGTCATTTACTGACCAGTGCCACTTTGATATAACAGCCTCAATAGAGGAGGGGTGTAAGTCTAATTATGGGCCGCTTAAGTTATATGCCACCACGAGTTTTGCTTAGACGTCCTCACGTGAGCGGACCATTCTAAGAAGAGAGTCCACCTGTAGACCTAAAACGTTATGAAGGAGGGGTGTGGGGATAGGGGGATGGGACATATCGCTCAAAATGCGATAAATATCGCATGTACACTAGAAAACTGGATATCCCCGTGATCTTTGTCACATATTCTACCTAAATATCACAAAAAGAATGGTCCAAATCGATCATTTCTGCGATAAATGACGCAAAATCATTTTTCACTCTGTAGTCCGTCTTTGACCCATTTTCGTGGTAGATGTATCACTGTGAACCCCTGGCGAAGACGGGTAATACAGTCTACCGGAAGATTCTGTCAAAATGTTACCCGGCTGGATTATAGCCTGTTTACCTGGATCTGATGCTTTCAATATATATATTGGATGTCTGGACCTCCTTTTAACGCATACAACGTATTGACAAGTCTGCAGAATGGTCCAAATCGATCATTTCTGCGATAAATGACGGAAATCGTTTTTTTACTTGGTAGTCCGTTTTTGACTTATTTTCGTGGTAGATGTATTCACTGTGAACCCCTAGCAGAGATGGTCAGTACAGTCTACCGGAAGATTCTGTCAACACGCTGGGACAGATAATGCGTACTCCAAAGCAAGCGTACGGAAAGTGCATACCTCGGCCCCGATAATGCGTATTCCGGAGCCTCCCGCGATTTCACGACATAAACAAACTGTTCTTTTTCATGAAATAAAAATAGTACTACATTCTGATACTGCCACGGAATGCATAATTAGTTATAAATACAAAATATTTGATTCAATTCATTTTTATTATTCCATTTTTATGAAGAAAGCGTGGGTTCTCAGACGATCTTTTTGGATCCAAGATTTTTTTCTATGAATAAATACAGTTTTATGAATTTTTAAAGTTACCGGAAACTGCTTCACAAGATCGCGTGGTCAGGACCGTAATAAGGGGAATGGTTTTACAGCCTGTTTACCTGGATTACGGTGGTATCGGCAATGTCCCAGTGCCGGTAGGGAAACTTAAAACACTAAAAAAAAATATTTCTCATCACTAGAAAAATTTGAAAAAATATGAAATGTCAAGATTAGAAACTCTTCTTTTCATATGCCGAATATGAAGTTTCTGAAATCTTTATTTCTCAATTTATTGCATAGATTCAAATGAAATATAAAATGTGCGGCCCATCAGTAGCGACAGCTACTAAAGAAATGTCGAATGTTAACTTGTTGAAAAACGGCCACAACTTTCAAATCTAACTGAAATGTTTTCAAAATATTTATTTTGGTAGGGGGAGATACAGAAGGGAATTTTCCTATATTTTCACAGCAATGAGTCTTGGTATGTTCATGTGTTAGCCTATCTATAAAACATAGAGTTAGAATAATTTGTCCCTCAGATATTTGGGATAAACCTTAAATTTCCAGGAGACCTTTAAACTGTTGGAATGATAGAACCCCCACTGGGATTATGGCTGTTCTATCCTTTATATACACCCCCGCCCCTTTAAAGAAAATATCTCTTGGTAAAACTATATGCTTGTCTAGGGCATTAACGTCCTATAAAGTGGCCTGAGGTCGTAGAGGTTGAGGTCCCAAAGGCCACTGATGAGAAGGGCATCCGCTATCTGGCTGATGGCCCCACCAGACCGGTAAAGTATAGCTGGTCTCTCGGGGCATCTCATTGTATAAAGCCTTTATTACACTGTGCGATGTTGTTCTTGCGATTTGCTGCTGATAATAGGTGATGAATTGGTATGCTGTATTCTTAAGGATAGATAAGGGGTCTCTGTGGGATGCGCTGCATCCAGGTACGTGTACTTAACATCAGTAGCACTTAGAATAATGTGTTATACATTATTTGAAAGACCATCTTTGCTCTTTATAATGATATATGTATTGATAAAATCATCCAATAATTAATGGAATTATGAATTTTGGAATTGATTGTATTTAATTGAAATTTTTGACTACACTGCTGCTCAACATTCTACTCTAGGGAAACGTGTCTCAGACTTTTAGTTTAGATCATATTTTTTATTTTAACTTCTTGTCTTTTTTCAAAACTTTATTTTCTGCATTTCTTACTAGGACCTAGATCAAAATTTTGAGACATGCTTCCCTCCCAATGATACTTATATAAGTATACATGTTTAGAATTTCAAGTTTTATCAATGAATAGTTATTGAGAAAACTTATATACTAAAGGTTTTGGACTTATATAGTTAAAATATATTAGTTACAATTTGAATTAAAGAGCACTTAAAAACTGCAGCTAGGGTAAATCACGCCCCAAGCCCCAACCCCTCTATCTTTAATACTTGCAGGTTAATTTGGATTATTATATGACAAAAACACAATGAAAACTATAACATGAAAATAAACAAATTATATCTGCAAGATATTGTTCCATACTGAATGAATTTTCAAATTGACTTTAAAATATCAATTATATATGGATATCAAAATGAAATGTCAATGCTAGTTTTTTATCACACAAAAGCCACAAAATAATGCCATAACCTTTGTAAATATCAACCTGTCACTTATAGTCCCAGCATGCACCTCGATCGATATGACTATGATTATCGCAAACTGCAATAGGGTATCTCAAAGGAAAATTGCTTCTAGTCAGCGGCAAGTTACCTTTAAGAGAGATCCACAATCGTTAGCTAAAATCAGCTAGTAAAAACACAGCTTTTAGCAGATAAGTCATGGCTCCTTGGGGCATTGTTAGCAGATACTGCATGGTTCTCAGGGGTATTGTCCATCGACTCAGGCTCATCCCACATACTGAGTAGAACCTGTGTTCCACTAGGTGATTTTTACCACCGATAAAATTGATATTTTCTAGGTTTCATTGACAATGAGAAAGGAACACATGCATGTGACATATCATTGGAAAGAGAATTAAAAATCCTTTCTAATGATATGTAACATGGCTATAATTAGCTCATATTGCTACACTGACGATTTTGAAATTTCTGAAAAGCCAACTAAAAATCGCCTACTGGAATACAGCCTTAGCAAGAGGCTTACAGTATGCTCCCTGCTGACCACCTATCAGTATAGTGAATGGGAAGGGGAGGGGTTATTTATCAGGGTTAATCATGGGACCTTGGTAAGGGCTATCGTATAGCCGAAGACAACATCGTGAGTTAAAGAGGAGCTATCAGTGGACATCCTCAATATGTTATTCAATAAGCTCACCCCATATGGGGCATATCCAAGGGTTGGGCAAAATAACCATATGAGCTACCTAGAGTTGGGGTTACTGAAACAATCAAGAATTGTATTTTTCTCGATCACAAGTACTGTTGTAAGATAATCGTTTCTTAAATGTTATCAACTGACAGATTTGCAGGTTTGCCAGTTAATCAAAATGACAGACTCTAACATTTGTACCTATGAGGAAAAGACCAACATATAGCTGCATTTTACACATTTTAGAGGCAATCTGTCAACCAAATTGCTTTGGTTAATTTTGTATAGTGCAACTGTCTCCATGGAATCAGCATCGAGGCAATTCTGAAAACATTTCATGGTTAACTTTATTGTTTTTGATGTAAACTGGGATTGGCTAATTAAACTCTGATAGAAGTATTACTAGGTGGAAAATAGATTATAACATGGTAACAGAGATTGCAATTGGGATTGCCATTATAGCAAGTAAACATGTTGGTATGCAGAATACTGATTGTTGAAACCATTCCTTGCGGTACTGTTAGCAGCAGACGATATAATGCATGGTACCCTGGGCCATTGTCCATTCACTCAGGCTCATCCCACGAAAAAGTGACAAGGGGCAGACATTATGGTTCCTGCTGACCCCTCTCAGTATAGCGGCTGGGGAATTTATCAGGGTTAACCATGGGAGCTTAGTGAGGGCGATCGTATAGCACGAGGAGAAAGGGCCTGTCAAGAAGAAAAAATTGGTAGCCTAGGTCTCTGCTCTATGTTATCTGATGTAAATTGTGACAGAAAATTACTAGGTAGCTTGGAGATTATAAGATTGCAATAGTGTTGCATTTGGGATCAACATTACTGCAAGTAAAACATAGGGGTGTGCAGAATACTGCCCTGTGCTACAGATCTTTCGGGTATTGTTAGTAGATGACATAATTAAAGCTCCCCTGGGGTGTAGTTTATTTACTCTGGCTCATCCCACATAGAGAGTCAAGCCTGTACAGTTTACTATGGGACGTTTACTACTGATACATTGATAATTCCTAGGTTTCATTGACAATAAGAAAGGAACCCCTGCATGTCACATATCATTTGAAAGAGAATTAAAAATCCTTTCTCATAGTATATAACATGACCATGATTAGCTTTTATTCCACCACTGGCAATTTCAAAGGTTTCTGAAAATCACTACTTAAAGGTGACGTGTGGAATACAGCCTTAACGAAGGAATCACAGTAGCCTCCCAGCTGACCGCCTATCAGTATAGTGCCTAGGGAAGGGGAGGAGTTATCTATCAGGGTAAATCATGGAACCTTGGTAAAGGCGAGTGAATAGCTGAAGACGACAGCCTCAGTTAAAGAGGAGCTATTGGTGGACATCGTCAATATGTTATTCAATGTAAACTGTGAGAGAAAAATTGCTGGGTGGAATATAGTGTTATTACCAAAATTATTATAGCTTCACAAAGATTTGCAAGTCCGAATGTTGCCTATGACATTTTCGTGAACGTCGTTGATAGTGGCGCCCACTACGAGAGTCCGTGCAACCCGTTTGGACGCAACATCAATTTTTGCTATTTTCGTGACATCACCCACTCTTTGTTTATGAATGACATCACAAAAACCGCAAAAATTGACGTTGCATCATAATGGGTTGCACGCACTATCGTTGGGGGCGCCACTATCAAAGACAATCACGGCAAAACGTTATGAATTGTATCTCTAACTTTGGAGGCTCGTTGTTATTACATTGCAATAGCATTGCAATTGGGATTGCCATTCTTGCAAGTGAACATATGCAAGTAGGGATGGAGAATACTGATCGATGAAACCATTCCTTGCGGTACTGTTAGCAGATGATATAATGCATCGTTCCCTTGAGCATTGTCCATTCAGGCTCATCGCATAAAACAGTGACAAGGGGCAGACATTATGACCCCTCTTCAGTATAGCGGCTGGGGAATTTATCTCAGTTAATCATGGGACTTTGGTGAGGGCGATCGTATAGCACGGAGACACACCCTGCATTAAAGAGTAGCTATAGGTGGTTGTCCGCTATGTATTGTCCTCATGTCTAGCACAGTATAATGCCTATGTAGAACTCCTTGGTCTTGTATCTTCTTTTTTTCATTTAGGCAGTTGGAGTGTACTGCATTGTGCATTCAGATGCATTTCTGCATTTCTGGCATTGATGAAAACTGATTGTATATTCTGTTTTAACTATAACTTACCACCTAAAGTAATTATGACAATATAAAATAGTGAAAAAGGCCTCTGGACTGTTTCTCATCACAAAATCAGTATTCTGGTCCACCCCAGCCGTTGTTCTATGGGTTAATAACTCAGTTTCTAGGCTCTGTATGAATGCAAGATCCCAGCCCCTCGCCTTATAAGTATTCCTCAGGGCACCCATAGACAAACGACACGCTTTTATAGGGGCCCTGGTGCCATTTATCTGAACTTTCTTTTACCATTGAGCCTAGTAAGTTTAGAAATGATCCTCTCTAAACACTGGGATATCCCTGTTGAATCCCTCTCATGTGATGCAATATTATAAAATCAATAAGTCAGTCCAGCATTATATATATATATATATATATATATGTCTGAAAGGTTGGGAAAATGTTAGACAAACTTTTGTCTCATAAATTACCATGGTTCCTTTTGTTTTATGTTTCCTAAGGGGAATGAACCATTCAGCAACTATGATCACATTTCAAGCATAACTTTATTTTCAGTGTAATCTGGGATGGGCTTATTGCATATGAAACTGTATACTGCACATAAAAATGTATTCCAAGGGTCCACTATTGTTTAAGAAGTAAAACCTTCTAATTAGTCCCAACAGGTCACAACGTTCTAACTGCTCCCATCAGTTCATACTGTTCTAATTACTGCATCAGGTCACACCATTCTAACTACCCATTAGGTCATACCATTCTAACTACTCCCATCAGGTCATACCGTTCTAAGTACTCCCATCAGGTCACACCGTTCTAACTACTCCTATGAGGTCATAGTTCTAACTACTCCCATCAGGTCATACCGTTCTAACTAATCCCGTCAGGTCATACCATTCTAACTACTCCTGCCAGGTCTTACCGTTCTAACTACTCCCATCAGTCATACCGTTCTAACTACTCCCATCAGGTCATACCGTTCAAACTGCTCCTATCAAGTCGTACCATTCTAACTACTCCCATCAGATCATACCATTCTAACTAATCCCATCAGGTCAAACCGTTCAAACTACTCTCATCAGGTCGTACCGTTCTAACTACTCCCATCAGGTCATACCATTCTAACTACTCCTATGAGGTCATACTATTCTAACTACTCCCGTCAGGTCATGCCATTGTAACTACTCCCATCAGGTCATACCATTCTAATTACTCCCGTCAGGTCACACCGTTCTAATTACTCCATCAGGTCATACCGTTCTAACTACTCAATCAGGTCATACCATTCTAATTACTCCCATCAGGTCATACTGTTCTAATTACTCCCATCAGGTCATACCGTTCTAACTACTCCCATCAGGTCATACTGTTCTAATTACTCCCATAAGGTCATATCGTTCTAACTTCATCCATCAGTTCATATCGTTCTAACTACTCCATCAGGTTACACCGTTCTAACTATTCCCATCAGGTCACACCATTCTAACTACTCCCATCAGGTCATACCGTTCTAACAACTCCCATCAGGTCATGCCGTTCTAACTACTCCCATCAGGTCATACCGTTCCAACAACTCCATCAGGTTACACAGTTCTAACTATTCCCATAAGGTCATACCGTTCTAACTACTCCCATCAGGTCAGACTGTTCTAACTACTCCCATCAGGTCATACTGTTCTAATACTCCCATCAGTTCATACCGTTCTAACTACTCCCATCAGGTCATACTGTTCTAATACTCCCATCAGTTCATACCGTTCTGACTACTCCCATCAGGTCATGCCATTCTTACTACTCCCATCAGGTTGTACCGTTCTAACTACTCCCATCAGGTCATACTGTTCTAACTACTCCCATCAGTTCATACCATTCTAACTACTCCCCTCAGATCATACCGTTCTACCTACTCCTGTCAGTTCATACCATTCTAACTACTCCATCAGGTCATATCGTTCTTACTACTCTCATCAGGCCGTACCGTTCTAACTACTCCCATCAGGTCATACCATTCCAATAATGCCCATCAGGTCATTAGCCGACTCTGGATCTACCCTTGAATGTTCAATGGTAAATGTGGTAAAGACGTTCCTCAAACTAAGCACCTGAGGACCTCATTCTTTAGAACATCCTACATTTGAACCAATAGGTGTCAGTTTGGATGCTTATTGCAGATGTTCAAGTATGCACACAGAGGGTGCCACCTACATGGCTAGATCAGATTTATGGTCAGTTGGTTGGTGAGTGAGTATGAGTGAGTGTTGGGTGTTTTATGCTGTACCAACGGCCAGGGTCATTTTCACAGGAAAAACAAGTTGGGACGAATTCTGTCTTTTGTGATTGTATCTATGAGATGAAGGTGACAGGGCTGGCAAACAGCAGGGGATCAAAACCTAGAAATCATTTTTGCTGTACCTCATCCCTTAGTGAACCGAGCACCAACAGGGCCCCAAAAAACACTTGGTCACGCCTTTTACAATCAGTAGGGGCTACTGGGGACCTATTATTCCTTGGGGCAGAAGCCCCACCCCGGTACTGGTTGATTGGTTGTTGGGGTTTAACGCTGTTACAACATCTAAGGTCATATCATGGCAAGAACAAGGTTTGAGAATTCTGTCTTTGATGATCATATCTATGCAAAGAAACAGACCATACCCCTACACATTTACCAAGGATGGTGTTCTTTAATGCATGTACGGGGTCCCATAGACAGGGCCATACACACAAGAGCCAGTGGCCCATGAGCCTTTGATAACCGTGTTGATGGCACAGGGAGACATAGAGCAGCACCTAGCCCAGCAGGGGAAGAGGGTTGGTGGCTCTATGTTGACATCATTGAAGACCAACCCTAATATAATATAGGTTTATTAGGTACTATAGCATGTGGACACCCAAGCAGTAGGCATGTTACTGGTAGGGAGAAGTGGAAAGGGTTTTACACCTGACAAACTCAAAGATCTAGTTATACCTTCATCTTACATAGTTATGATTTCTAATGTGACCAGGGGGCATTAATTTTGTTCATAACTGATTTGCTTAAACAGATATATGATACGTATCTTATGATTATCAATCCAATGAAATGTAGTGATGTCAATGCAAAATAACATTAAAGTGAGATAGTTACTGGTTCATACTATTTGTGCCTATTAAAGCACTAGCAATTATATACTAATCATAATCTACCTGATTAGCCTATCAGTTACAAAAATATGGTCCTGGAAAATTGTTTTATTGTAAGATTCAAGTAAATCTAAGAAATGCACTGGTGTTATTGTTGGAGTTGAACTCATCCTCTAATCTACTTCATAATGATGCAACACTTCCCCTGGTCCATGCATTATTTAAAAGAAAACTTTTATTGAACTAAGAAATCTTTGCATGAACTATGAAATCTTTGTGTCATGCTTTATACTAAACTTTTTAGTGTGGAAAATATTTGCTTACAATGTTTGTCATACTTTAAAAATCTAACTGAATATTGGACTTGTTTAATTTCCTTGATGCTGAACTGACAAAACAATGTTACTGATTCTATTCTCGTAAAACGTAACCGTAAAGACAGACAAGTAAAAGTAAGACACATTTAAATGAGTTTTTTCTATCTTTTTTCTTTATTTTTCGGACGGATGGTGGCACTGGATAGTGCTACCATGTGAATCTATTGACCTTTAGAAAATTTCAATTTTGTGTTGCATTTTCACTTTTTAAAAGGTAGTCAAAATTAGTAACTCTTCTTTAAAAAAAAATCTAATGAAATTATATATCAAGTGATGTATCCATAGAAGGCCAATGTTGTATCACCTTTTCACTTTGATGTTTCAAATTGTAATCACACCTTCACAAAATTCACACCCTGTAAAAACTTATACTTATACATACAGCTTGCTCGGAGAACAAGACTGTATCCACTTGTATACTACACGCAATTCGATGATCTTTAACAATTTTGCGATATTTCAGACCTCATATCATACAACAGATCTATTCACATCGGAGGATTTTTCTTTTACCATGAAACATACACATTTTGCATGACACAGTCTCTCCTTATGAACCTTAGGGGATCCATTTATTAGATGGAAGATAGGCACTTAGTTGACGGAAGATAAGGTTCCAACTAGCTTTCACAAAATTTTTCTCTGTGATCACTTGCAATTTTCAAGTGTTTTTAGGCTTCTTTATAGTCACTTCCATGCAAAGTTTGTGCTGGCGGTATAAGTGTAAAATTTACAACATTCTGAAGATTCAAATATCATTATATCCATCTATAAAGCTGATCCATGAAAAACCTTTCCGCTTACTCAATTTTTTTATTCACTATAATCTTTTTCTGGTATTCGCATAGAAACATATCAATATGATGCAAAAGTTTCTTATAAAACAATACAGCTGAAATATCAAAAATCCATTGAGTGCATCTTTAAGTATAAATCCTTGTACAACCGATATCCAGTCTTTCTTCAAGTGTTATTTACTGACCTTTCGTTTGATTTAATAATCCTCTGTATTTCAAGTTATGTTGAGTTTTGCCTTAATTCATTTTTACTGCTTCACCTTAATTCATTTTAACAGCTTGTAAAAAATAAATTTTCTAAAATACATTTAAAAAAAATTAGACCAAGCCCTACTGGACTCAAACATCATTTCCTAATTTTTTCATTTGGTTTTTCTTCATTTGGCTGCTTTTGCACATGGGAAAATACCCGCTGGTAATCACTATAAAAACTGAATGAAAGACCAGTTGCTTTAAACACCCTTTACCACCAGTTTCCATCTCATTTATAGATAAAGGTGAGTTAAAAATTCACACACGCGTCCATATTATAAGCATACATTCAGACATCACGATTGTAGACTGCTTCTAAAATGGGAAGAACTGGCAATCTCTTCACACATACATGGACAAGATCTTCACTCTTGAGTAAATAGCTAACAAAATTATGTACATCTAAAACCTAATAACTAAATACATTTAAGACATCACAACGGGAATTACGAGACATGTTGACAATTATTATAGAAGTCTACAAGCCAGTGCTTTCAAATATGGGCTTACCTAAGATTAAATTTATTTCTCTATTTTCACCAAAATCAGTGACACATGAACCGTGAAAGACCAATATTTTGCAATATTTTCCAATGCATAGTCATTAGACAGTGATGAAATACGAAGAAACACAACATAAAAAAACTTTCTAACTGATTGCATAGAAAGATTTGAGCAAAGCTACTAAACTGTTCATAATGAAAAACTTGTTTCTTTTATATCAGACATTAAGCACAAAAATTTTACCACATGAAAAAATAAATAATCTCCATGAAAGACATCGTGTAAAATTCACAACGTGAACATGTTGAAGATTCAGATTGTAGAATTACAGGATTTGATAATTCATCTAAAAACTGAGATTTCACAACCAATGAGATTCGAAGCTTATTTGATACACATTTCCACCTGTCATTTATCAATTGTCAAATTTCCAAAGAGTCTATGATTTTGGAAATACTAAGAGAAATATCTAGTGTCACAATAGGTTTGTTATTAAATATTTTTTTGATATTCAGCGTTATGCGCATTCAAGTTTCTTGTCAACATGGAAATGACGAATGGATAGGTGTAGAACCAGATTATCAAAAAGAATTGTAGGCTAAGTTTGTTTTTGCCTAACTGCCAACAAATTAAAATAATGAAATGTTTCCCATAACTATCTCATATTTGGACTTAGCTTTGGTATGGACAGTACAGAATATAACTGGTACACTATTTTCTCAGATTTTCAGGAACCTTACAAAACTGTTGCAAGGTAAAAACAATGATAATTTTCTTGTTGTACAGGTAACACCCTTACAATATGAAACTTGCTTCCCATACATGGTTTTGTCTTCAGACGTTACTTAACACAGCGAACCATACATTTGTAACTGATCAGGGTAATCAGCCATTCAATGATAAGTGTTGCCAAATCGGTACTTTTTCTCTGACGAAAGGTAGTGACATCATTGCGAAATAAATAGGTGTTTACACTTTTTGTATCAGAAGTAGTAACTATGGGTCACTTATCAGTAAATACCCTATCAGGCACAAAGTTATGGGTCGGTGACCCAGTCATTCAATGTCAAGGGTTCCTTCATATGGTAACTAATAACTGCTCATACCAAAACAAAAGGAGATACATTTTTCCAACACCTTTCAACCTCTACCCTACATATCCCTTGCTCTCATTCTCTCTTTCCTTACACCAGCCATCTCATTTCCTAAATCATTCAACCACTAACACGAAGAAAGAATTTCAAAAAGTAGTTTAAAAACCAAAAGGAGACCTAAATCAATGTAAACAATGTCCTTTTTAGAGTTTTGAACATACATGAATTTGAGTTTTTAGACATGATTTTGATAAATAATCTAAAAAAAGAATCAAGACTAAGAACATCGTTGCTAAAAGTCGATGAAGTGTTCCATATCCGGTCCCGTCACTGGAAGTGCCTTCTTCCAGGAGTCGTCGCCGTACTCGTCGAAGCAGGACGTGTCGCCTTCGTAGGCTATTGTGGGTACAATTGGTGGCTGTAAGGGAAATAATAAGGGAAAATAAGAATGATTTCTTGAGCTTGTTTGTTTGTTGGGTAAGTTCAACGTCCGACTAGCCCTTTTGGGTTCTTTTACTAGACTGCACAATGTAAAGCTTTGCAAGCTAGTTTTACGCCAGAGGGGCAGTGACCGAATCTAAGAAATGAGGTGCCTATTTGTAGCAGTGGGACCCAATGCCCTCTTTATAGTGCTGCCTCACTGAGATATCATGTCATAGGCCCGTACAATACCCCACCCAGTCCTATTATACTGACATTGGGCCGACCAGTCATGTTTCGTGGTTCTTACTTTATACTGAGTGCCAAGTAAGCAGTTACCACTGCCATTGTTTAATTATTTGGTGTGACTCAGCCAGGATAAATCCCAAGACCTCCCAGACCCAAAGTGGGCACTCTGCTAATTGAGCTACCAAGTCTGGTCCCCCTACTTTTGTCACCTTCTACAAACAGCAAGGGGCTGCTGGGGACACATTCTTTCCAGGAGGCCCCCAAAGGATCCCCACCCCAGATCCCCACATGCTAATTTTTTGAGTAATAAGAACTTACAGGCCATAAGCAACTTTAGCGAGACTGGGGACCATCAGAAGTGCAGGTAAAGTCACAGGGCGACTGGATTATCACGGGTGACTCCCCGTGAGTATGGTGTGCATTCTGGGCAACGGGTGATGGGATCACCAGTAAAATTCGTGGTAAAATATCAAACTTGCTTAGTATTACAGTGGCCCAGTGAATTTACCAGCAATTATCCCAGTCGCCTGTCGCTGCTTAACCCTTTAGCCCCCAATCCGGCCATGGCTGCCCGAGGGTGTACTCCCCAATCTGGCCGTAGCCGCCCGGAAAAATGGCCGTTTTTCCTTAATTTTTCCATATTTTTCCAATGAGAATATTTTAATGGGTTTTCAACATACAGAAACGGCAAATATATCGTTTAAAAGCTCATTTAATTCACTTTTCAATACCGCAAACCAGGTGTTAATAATTCTTATTGCCATAGGTGTGTAAACATTTAAATCCCTCAATTAATGGGAATTTAAGGAATTCCTGGTGGAAATCTATGGAAATCCTGGGGAAATACAGCAATTCATCGTCGCAATCTGTGGGGTCTAAAGGGTTAAGTACTAGTCGGCCAGTGGGTATGGGACTTTAGTTCAATTTTGTTGCATGTTACCTTCTACAAACAGCAAGAGGCTGATGGGGACACATTCTTCCCAGGAGGCATGCAACCCAATTATCATCTTTTATCTTTAATAAACTAAAGAATGAACATTTCTTTTACTAAAACCCCAGTCAGCTTTGTGTTTTCCCGTATCTAATGTGCCCTATATTCTTAATGATTCCAGTGGGCTGTGGCAAAATATCAATTGTAACAAAAAATGGTAGGTAAACAACGACCGCGTGCATTGTCCACATTGATTGTTGTTGGGCCACTTTCCACATACAAAATAAACCTATATAGAATACTGTAAAAAAAGCTGTAATTGTTACAGTATATATACCTACAGTGTCCCTTCACATGCAATTTACATAATTCAATTTGGTTCACTAAAATCGATTTTCCAGCCATTTTGCCATAAAGATCCGGGGCGGATCTAGGGGGAAGGGGGGTCCTGACCCGCCCCTCATTTTGCTGGGCCCCTAAACTACAAAAAGAGGTGGGAATCTCACAAGCGTATGTGCAAATGCACGCCGTTTCAGTAATTAACCTGTATGCTGACCCCCTGCTTTCAAAAATCCAGTATCCGCCGCTGATGATATTGTAACAATGATGGCACATTTCTCACCTTCAACTTTTTCTGTAGGACCTCGTCCCAGTTGATTTGCTTAAACCATTTGTGCCTCTTCACGTCCTCCGCTCCGTTCTGACAAAGAGATTAATATTTATAAAGCGATAAATATGTATAACCAACTACTTTTGAGACTGAGATAACCACAGTGGTAATGTAATATCAAAAGGATCATTTGAAACTTTACTCGAAAAACACATCAAAGTTTTTTTTAAAGAATCTGAATTGTGAAAAATTACATATATTATTTTGGGTCCTTTTAGCAGTTCTTTTAACTAGTTTCTATATTTCCCCCCATTGGAAATTTTACAGTATTACATTTTACGAGTGGAATATTTTCTATCTTTAAAACAGTTGGGGTCTGGGATAGTATGGGTCATTGGAACATGACTATTTTGTCTTTACTAAGTGATGTGACAACATTATACAACAAATGCACTTCTTACCTTCATGCTGCCAAGTCGTTTGGTCCGGTCCTGAACTAGTAGTTTCTTTATTAGATCTCTGTCGGTAAAAAGAGAATAATGGAACATAAGGAAAGCAATGCTACATATTTAGCTGGGAAAGGAACATATTTTGTGTATAAGGATGTATCTTATGAATGTAAAAATGGCAATACCCACTAAGCGACTTTAGCAGTGACGGGCAACAGGCGACTGGGAGAATTGCCGGTAAAGTCTCCGAGCAACTCAGGATCGCTGGGTGACTCCCCATGGGTATGGGGCGGATTCTGTGTGACAGGAGACGGTGAACAGAATCGCCGGAAAAATCACCAGTAAAATATCAAACGTGCCTAATATTACAGTTGCCCGGCAACGACAATGGCCATTCTCCCAGTCACCTGTTGCCAGTAAAATCGCCTAGTAGGTACAGGGCTTAAACTAGGGCCAATGAAAAATGTGCTTTAATTATATTCCAATTAAACCTGAAATATAGAAATAGATTCAGGGGTAAATCTCTGTTACCATTTTCCTAAGATGTTGCCGTCAAAAGATCTGAAATGAATACTTTAATTTTATATATTCTAAATGCAAACGTGTTGTGGAGGATCACCTTAAAATAAAATAATGATATATCCCATGTAAAACAGAATGAAAAAATATAAATAAATATATACGAAAGAAAACGTTCCTGGACGTTCGAGGGGAGGGGGGCGGTCGGGGTGGTCAATGAGGCGTTGGTACCACTCGTTGGCATTGGCAGTGGGTAGGTCCAAATCCCCCATGTGCCGCGATAAAATTAAAAATAGGACATTTAGATGACCCCTGCACGGAATTGTGTCCAGATGGTCCACAGGACAAAAGTGGAAGAACAATTAATCAAGTGAAATTAGCCTGTATAAAAATCCAATAAAAAAAACATATAAAACCAGATTATATGTGGGATAGGTTGCAGAAATAGAACAGGATGCTTAAAAGAAGTGAAAGTTCATTAGCATACCAATAGGATATGGGTATTCTACTGATACGAAAGTCTACGAAACTTCTAAGGTGTGGTGATATCCTGTTTGCACATGTTTTCAATAGACTCAGTGTAGGTTTTAATTTTTTTACTTTACTTTCTTCAGAGATGCCACTCTTCAAACATGAAAAATACTGAAAAGCATTTCCGTATTTTAATACGGAAACTACTAAGGTAGTCTTTTCTTCTGTATTAAAGGCCTGGTGCTAAAACAAATTCTATGTACATGTGTTTTAATGTATATCTGATTTTTGTCACATGAAATCTAATACAAAAGTGTTTTCCTTCTAAGATTTTGGCATTTCTAAAATCTTGTTGTCCAAGCAAAAAATACGGAAATCCGTATATATACGGAAAAGTGGCATCTCTGTTTCTTCTTTCAATGAGGCTTTTTCATTAAAAAAAAAAGAGTATAAAAGGGAGGGTATAATCTTCAAAATAACTCAATAATTCATTTTTGTATACAGTTGGGCACTCTAATCTTAACATTTCAATCTTGTTAACTCGTGTCTCGAAAATTGTAGAGTGACATTGAGTATGACCAATATCAATGTTTTTTGAACAATGAATTGCAAAAAGATTGTCTTGTTCAAATTTGCAATGATTTATCTTATCTCTATCTTTTTTGTTTTGAATATATGTATCTTGCCACTAACATAAAATACCATTAATTACTTTATAACAGGAGTTATAATCTCTCTAGTATTTTTTCAATTTTTAGTAATTTTTTGTACAGCCAAAATGTCGAATCGTTTTTACAAACACGCATTGGTTATAATCAAATCATATCAGAAAAAGTTAGGCCAATGTAGATTGCCCAAATTGCGATATATTTTCAAGCTAAACAAGAAGCAATGCCCACTTTAAGTTGTTGACACACTTATTAGGGAATATCTCACTCTCACACGGGGTGGTTCGGAAGGTATAATTACAGTTTTTGGGCTACCTCAGCAAAGTTAGGTCCTACGGATAATACATGTATCACTGTATTAAAATGAGACAGAGGTAGCTTATGGGTAAAAAAACAACAACTTTGTCTTGTAGGCTATATTTGGTGTTTTGCATGAATACTCAATTTTCTAACCGTACATATTTTTACACAGTCTTTCCATGCGCGAAAATATGATGTTGAAAAGCATAATAGATCCAATTAAAATAAAACCCCAAATTGTACAAAAAAAACAATACCAAAAAATATATCCTCCCCCAAAAATTTTTTTAGTGCTAGATCTGCGAAAATCTAAAACCACGTAAAAATGTATATTTATACTATAAATATGCCTCATTACTAGACTAGAGAAAATTTGGTTGCATAAAACATGCTCCAATATGATGAATAATTATATCTTGGGAAAAGTCGGTCGCAACCTCTTGTACAGTATCAAAATTAAGGCGGGTAGTTAAGCAGCTTAGGCACGGCACCTGTTACCTTTCCATTACGCCTACTCCAATACTTAAACCTTTACGTTACATGTGCTTCAATACTTAAAAAGATCTTACCCTGATCTCACTAAGCTTAGGGTGGTATGGTACCTGCTTAGTGGCTTTCGGAACCAACATACCGCGAAGATGGGCTTATTACTTTTATAAGGCTTATAACTTTTATATAAGGCGCTGGGGGAAATGATTGTGCAATGTATCATTGGCCAAAATATGCGAAAAATGTATGTCCTGATTTTTTCTTCTGAAATATTTATTCAATTTTTTTTTTCTAAAACATAAAAAAACAAAAACAAAAATAATTATTTACTGAGGTAGTGTGGAATACTAAGGTTTTCCTCCTCACACACTCAGCAACATTATAAATTATTATAAATTCATAAATTATTTGTTAACATCTAAAAATGTGTGTTCCCATAAAATATATGCGAATCCCTTACAAATAGTTCAATTGAATTAAACCTAAATTTTCTGAAAATGTCTATTAAAATACAGTTGGACTGGACTAACATTTTAGGATAGGTCAGGATACCTGAACACAACGAAACTTTTTGATGGACCTAAAAAAAAAAATATATTGAAAAAAAAAAGCAAAAAAATAAAAAAATAAAAATCTGACACAGTGACAAAACAACCTGGCGAGTCTCAGCAGCATAACATATCATGAGGGTTTAGGAGTGTTACAATGATTCAGCAATAAATGTGGGTAGACACAGGAGGCTTTAATGGCGGCAGAGGGGGCACCCTGGAGGAGGTAGTAATATACGTATTAGCGACTCGCACGGCTCACACACCACCACTGATCACTGGTCAGCACCTAGGCTGAACAAAATTCTGTTTCAAGTGAACCGGCCAGGTAACTGTATTTTGGTTGAATTCCTTTTTAATTTTTTTTTCTATAATTTAAATTTTTTGTTTTGATTTGTTTTGAAAAACTGAAAAATGGGATATATTGCGGCTGCCCAACTGCCTGTTCTTATACCCAACCAGTCCATCGGAAACATAATTTTCTTTTTAGTGTGGCCTAACTTACTTTGGCGCGGGGTCAAGAAACCGCGGCACCTCGAGCTTGCAGATCAAGATCTTCTCGTAAATGCCAAAAGGTCTTTCATCATAAAAAGGGGGGTACCTGGAATGGAGAAAAGGCATGCGGGGCGGTTAGTTTTAGTGGTAGGGGTAGTTTGTACTCACTTGGCTGCTGGGTCTATCCCCGTGTGCTTCGGCCACTCCAGTTTCCCTGAGAGGATCTTCTTGTAAATACCAAAAGGCCGCTCGCCATAGAACGGCGGGTACCTGAAACACAGCCCGCAGAGGTTAACGACTGGGGATAGTGATATTTAGGTACCGGTACATCTTAAACCAATAAGGGTGCCCACACTTTTTCAAAAAAATTTATATTTAAATATAAAGACCTATTTAAGACCTAAATTTGACTAATTGAAGACCTATTTACCACATGTTCAGAAAAATCTTGCATGTAATGTTTGATGTATAAAGGCATTGACAAAAAAGCAACATTTTGCTGAACCAATGATTTGATTTTCATTTTGAAATCAGATCCAATTTAAGGCCTTTTTAAGGCCTCCTGCAATTAAAATGTGAAATTTAAGACTTTTTTTTAAGGCCTTAAATTAGAAAAAATCAATTTGAGACTTTTTAACACTTGCGTGGGCACGATTCAATATATCTTATATAGGTATATAATACGGTGGAGTTTATAAGTGCATAATAGAAATAAGAGACATTGAACTATACGGCTGGTAGGGGGATTGTAAAAATAACTCTTTCTATTGTTGTTTTGTATGTACATTACTATTCTTTTTTTATTGATGCAGGGCAGAAGTTTACTAAGATATTATGGACCATTCTAAACAGAAATAACATTTATGATGAGCAGAAAATACTGTGGAATTATTTCATTCACAAATGGAAGAGAAGATAGGAAGTTATATACTTCCTCAAATGACATTTTGAATATCCTGTTTCACATCATACATGTTTGGGTGGTGTCACTTCCCAAAACAAACTTCTTCAATTTTTACAAATGGATAAGTACATGTCTCAAATTATGTTAAGAAGGATAACTGATTAAATTACACATGACGAAATTCAGAGACCAAAAAGGGAGAAACTTTGACTAAAGATTTACTTCATCACTCATAGTATTGTAAGTCATTAGTCATGGAAATAAGTCATTACACACATATATACAAATAAATTAATTTTATGACAATGTAATGATAAACGACCTTTGCAACTATAATTCTTATATATTTTCGAAAGACAACTATTAACACACATACTACGAAAATATAGTGCATCCTAAAGTCAAACAGAGGGCTGACAATTCTACCAACCGCGGGTAGTCACTTTCTTGACTTTTACCTGGATGCATGCTGGGTAATATGTCGACAACTCACACAGTTTAAGCATAGGAAATTTTCATAAATCATGTCATTATTTATAGGTTGACATTAAGAAAAACTTAAGATCATTATTTTTTAAATTTGTACCTATATATCACAGCTGGATTTATCAGTTTATCAATAATTTTCCATAGTTTTTCCAGGGGTTTTGTCAACAGAATCGGCCAAGATTAGCCTGAAGGTGCTTAAAATACTATACATCAGTCTGTGGTTGCATGAATTCTGTAGGATCCCCCTATGAGTATCCTAATGATGACACTAAAGCCCCATACCCACTAGGCGATTTTAACACCGACGATCGACGGGCAACTGGGAGAATCGGCCGATTCTCCCAGTCGCCGGTAAGTATGGCATATTGGAATGTGCAGATTTGATCTCAATCGCTGGTAAATTAGCCGATTCTAAGCATAGAATTGGCTGATTTTAGGGCTGATCAGTCGGCCGACTCAGGAATAATTGCCTAGTGGGTATGGCCCTTAACCCTATGACCAACTAATATGAGGATACTCTCAGAACATGTTGTACATGAGAACACTTGTCCTATGAGCATTTCATAAGTATGACAACACTTATTCAATGAGCATCCAGGGTTTTCCCCAGGCCCTTATAGCCGACCGGCTTTAAATTCTGATCGACCAGCACTAGTTTCCTGAATGCGGTCAGAAAATGTATCAAAAAATTAGGAAAAAAACTGACAAACATTTATCCTTAACCGGCTCTTAGATCTTTGGGTCAAAATAGCGGGCTTTAATTTTGTTCTGGGGAAAACCCTGGAATCTTATATATACAGGTCCCTTGAGCTTCCCTTATATGAGGACAAGTATCCTATGAGGATATGAATGCTAAGAGGAACTGGCATATAAGGACACATACTGAACGAACCAGGGTTTTCCCCAGAATTCTTTTTAAAAAGCTGGTTGTTTTGTAAATTAGGATTTTATAGCTGGTCGGAAGTTTATTTCTGATCAAATCTTCCAACTTTTAACATAATTATGACCAGCTAAGGAAAAATTTATCCTAAGGCAGGGTACCAATCTAAGTTCTAGTTTCAAAATTCCCTGTGTTTTCCTTGAGATTTCCCTGTCCTGTAGCAATTTTTTCCCTGTGTCATATCCAGCAAGTTGTTCAATTCTTTGTGTGCAGAAAAATTTTGGACAACCCGCCACAGTCAAATCCCTAATATCCTGAGAATCAGGAATTTCAGAACCTATCTAAATGAAATTCCCTGTGTTTTGGCAAAATTTAGGAATTCCCTGTGTTTTCCTTATCAGGGAAGTTTTTTTTCCCATTTTCCCTGTTTTGCCGGTGTGGTTGGTACCCTGAATTTACAACACTTACTCTACGACCATGTCATATATGAGGACACTTACCCTACGAGCATCTCGTATATGATGACATGCACTTCACAAATATCTCACATATGAGGACAACTTGTATGATATGATAACATTTCCCTATGAGGAACCAGAATGTTACGACACTTAATTTACGACCAAGTCATATACGAGGACACTTACACTACAAGCATATCATATATGAGGATACCGAGGGCCCACCAGTCGACGGCCTTGTTGTGTCCTTTACTTTACTTCAGTTAGTACTCTTCGACCAACTTGTATATGATGACACTTCCCTACAAGCAACATGCATATTATGACACTGACCCTACAAGCGAGTCATATACGAGGACACTTACCCTACGAGCATCTCATATATGAGGATACCAAGGGCCCACCAGTCAGCGGCCTTGTTGTGTCCTTTACTTAACTTAAAGGTGAAGCGCAAAGGGGAAAATGAAAATCCCAAATATTGCACAAACCTCTTAATTAATGTATAATTTAAAGATTATTTGAATTAAACTAGCATATTAGGGATAATGAAATAACCTAAACAAGCTTTTGTTAGCAGTGTGAATACACTCTCACAGTTTATCTCTCAGGGCTGTGACATCATCTAGGCTCTCAGTCACAGGGCTCTGTGTATGCAGTCACCCATAGCCTGGGCCTTATCAGCTTGCCCTATAGGTGTGAAAGAGCATAGATGACATCACAGGCATTCAGTAGAAGCCACTGTGCAAGTTAACTTTTAAACATTAATTACTCGAATATTTATGATAAGTTAGCAGTAATTTTCCCCGATATATTTAAAGAAATACATAATTAATATAATATATAAATTAAAATTGCCTTTGCGGTTCTCCTTTAAGTTAGAACCCTATGAGAAACTCATATATGATGACACTTCCCTACAAGCAACCGGTAATTTGTGACTTACACTACGAGCAAGTCATATATGACTACACTTACCCTACGAGCATCTCGTATATGAGGATACCGAGGGCCCACCAGTCGACGGCCTTGTCATTTACTTAACTAAGTACCCTATGAGGAACTCGTATATAATAACACTTCCCTACAAGCAACCAGTAATTTGTGACTTACACTACGAGCAAATCATATGAGAAGTTACATACCCTACGAGCATCTCGTATATGAGGATGCCGAGGGCCCACCAGTCGACGGCCTTGTGTCCTTTACTTTACTTAAGTTACTACCCTACGAGCGAGTCATATATGAGGACACTTACCCTACGAGCATCTCGTATATGAGGATACCGAGGGCCCACCAGTCGACGGCCTTGTTGTGTCCTTTACTTTGGATGATCTCGGGGGCCAAGTACTCCGGGGTTCCACACAACGTAAATGTCCTGCACGAAAAATACTCTAAATTGTATACTGAACAGTTTTATATGAAACATGATTTGAATTAAATACATGTATATAGTCAGTGATTCAAAATTTCTTCTTCAATGAATTGTTTGTTCTTTCCAAATACATTTTTTTTGAGGCAATAAAAGGGGGGAGGGATTTCTCAAAAAAATCGATTCCATTATTATACATTCAAAAAAATCCAAATATTGAATAGATTTGAAGAAATTTTGAATCATTACATCTATATATTCAACCTAGAATATCAAACATACCTCCCGCATGTGACGCTGAGTATAGATTCAAAACCCTGCAAAAAAAGGGTCAAAAAACACACACACAAAATACGGAAAACAATTCTCTAATATATGCAGTATGTGGGTCTCAAAATATGGCATCGCGCTGCAAAATTTCAGGGAAATTTTGAACAGAGGTCGGTGGTGCTTTTAACATAGGATCCTATGGGGGAAAAACATGTCATTTTGCTTTAACTTTTTAAATATAGGTCTAATCTGTAGTAGTCTTTACAGTAGGCCAGAAAAAGTTTGGAAATGATCCCATACAACCCATCCAGTCCTTCAAATTTTCTTCATATTTTCAGTTTTTCCCCAATGGCCAAAATTCAGTTTTTCTCCATAGGCACCAATGCTAAACAGGGTCAATTCTGGAGCCCCGTATTTCACTGCGCGATGTGGAAAATACCACAGATTTTGCCGCATACCCCACACCCGTTTGCTCCGTATACACATGAAAAAATATCCAAAAGTCACCACCTACCTGTCCATTAACGTTTTCGCAAAGCCAAAGTCGGTCAGTTTTAAATGCCCTTCTCTGTCTAGTAATAGGTTCTCGGGTTTCAAGTCTCTGTACACTATGTTTTGTGCGTGTAAGTAGTCCAGCGCCGAGATAATCTCAGCGGCGAAGAAGTTGCCCGTGACGTTGTTGAAACGGCCTGCGTTCCGTAGGTAAGAGAAGAGCTCGCCGCCGGGCACGTACTCCAGGAGCATGTAGAGGTATGTTTGATCGTGGTCCGACCACAACCTGCAACGACATGGAAGGTAATGCATATTAATATGAACATATAATTTGGTTGGTTGGTTATTGGTGTTAAATGCCATATCAACATCTAAGGTCATATCACAGCGAGAACAAGGCTTTTGACAATTCTGTCTTTGATGATCGAATATATCGAATCTATGAGGAGGTAGAGACCATACCCCTACACATTTACCGAGGCAGGTGTTCTTAAATGTGCCTGGTCCCATAGACAGGGCCAGACACACAACAGTCGGTGGTCTACTAGAGACCTTTGATATCCCTCTTGTTGTCACAGGGAGACTTGCAGAGGGGTATAGTAATCAGCTCAGCCCAGGATCGAACCAACAGTCATGCTAACCACTTCACAACCCCGCACACCCAAAAAAATGGACTATGTGTATATATTTAAGTGATTTGTACAACTATGGTTTATAAGTGATTTGCATAAAAAAATTCCTGTGGATTGTTTGGCCTCAAAAGTTTTTGTTTTCTTAATTTCAAAAAGTAGTCATTTTTTATCTTTGAAAATCTTATTTTCTCACATTGAGGTATGCAGATAACAACTTTTCAAATGCAAAAGAAAAATGGAGTTATACTTGATATTGCACAAAGGTAGAGATTAACTCATTTACTTTGCGCATGATAATTGAAATAGTGTAAAGGTCACCAGTTGAATACCAGAGGATAATAAGAATTCTTCCAAATTACTTAGCTTATGATAATACATAGTATAAATATGGCAGGTGCCGCTGGTAGGTGTAAATATACCTGATAGCAATGCTCAGCAGGGTACACCTCCCAACGGGCGTCAATGCCTGGGGTAAAAATCAATACCAGACTGCTATAAGAAGCGGGAACGCAGTGTAAGGGGGAGAGAAATCATTAACGTTTGGACAATACGGATCGAGAGATTCGAGGGGTTTTAGATAGCTACGCAACCACAGGGACATCTGGTGACTTACACGGTACTACCGCACTACGGCTGGAGGTGAGACTAGGCGGACTCCGAGGAGAAAGCTTACTCTACACTGAATTGGAATTGTAACACCTAGGAACTTATCATCTCTTCACTGGCAATTGTACGCATCACCGTATCCACCAATAAACTTACCCTACTGCCAAGCGTTGTTCATGTTATGGATTGAGCGCCCATCTCGTGAACTCACTTACCACTCGACTAGCACCCACTAGGAATAATATCAATGACAGTAATTATCTCGGACAATGCACTATAACTATAATTAACCATAAACATTACAATAGCGTTCAATATATCAGAGAATAGGTTTACAAATAAATGTTAGAGGTAAAAATCTAAGAAATGTGGGAAATATAAAAACACATGGGAACTATTTTCACTTGTCTAGTTTTGAAATACTCGTATGAATGCATTAAGAGTACATAAAATGGTCCTTCTGAGGTCTATTTTCAATCACAGAACATCAATGAAAACCACTAAACATCCTGACAGAACCCCTCTCTCTACCACCTGCAGACACCTCTGGCAGCTTTCCCACCCAAACACCTTTAGACTGTGAGGGTGTAGGGTGCCTCCCCCAAGTGGGAGAGGGGGTGAACTACCAGCTACACCAACAAACACCACCCGAATAGACCCACAGGAGGCAATGTGTAGTGAGTGAGTGCTGGATGTTTTACGTTGTACCGACAGCCAGGGTCATTTTCACAGCAAAAAGAAGTTAGGATGAATTCTGACTTTTCAGATACGTTTTGACTTGGTCAGTGCTTGGTGATCGAATCTATGAGATGAAGGTGACAGGGCAGGCATACAGCAAGGGATCCAAACTTAGCAATCATTTTTGCTGTACCTCATCCCTTAGTGAACCCAGACACCAACCGGGTATAGAACCTAAAGAACCACTTGGTCAGTGCTGGGTCCCCCCAATTGTCGCCTTCTATGATCCGCATGGCCTACTGGGGGCCTATATTCTTCCCAGGAGCAGAGGCCCAACCCCGGGGTCAGGCAATGTGTATGTGTATTTGGGCTTGGGAGGGGGTGAGTGAAGCCCCACACCCACTGGGCGATTTTTACAAAGTCGCCAATCTCATTGGCGTTAAAATCTGACGATTCTTAAGGTTGCCTGTTGGTATAGTATATTGGAATATGCATGTTTGATCTGAATTGGTGCTAAAATTGGCTGATTCTACCCTTAGGATCGACCTATTTTATGGCCGATCTGTAAGCTGACTCAGACAAATTCGCCAAGTGGGTATGGCCCTTTAAGCCCCATACCCAATGGGCGATTTTTCAATCAACAGACAACTGGCAGGCATTTAAAAAATGGGCAGCAAATTGAGTGAGTGAGTGTTGGATGTTTTACGCTGTACTGACAGCCAGGGTCATTTTCACAGCAAAAACAAGTTAGGACGAATTCTGACTTTTCAAACATGTTTTGATTTGGTCAGTCTCTGATGGTCGTATCTATGAGATGAAGGGGGCAGGGCGGGCAAACAGCAGGGGATCAAAACCTGGAAATCATTTTTGCTGTAACTCATCCCTTAGTGAACCAAGCACCAACCAGGAATTGAACCCAATGAACCACTTGGTCAGTGCTGGGTCCCCCCTATCGTCGCCTTATATGATTGACTGACTTGAAGTTGAGGCGGGGCAGGATCTGATCACAAGCTCAATGTCCCATGCCTACTAGACTAACTTGGTGCATAGATTGACTGTCTATTTGCAGAAGTTCTACCAATAATTGGCAGATTTTTGCAGCAGTTCAGATCAAGCGTGGACATTTCGATACAACAGCCGATCATTCAAAAACACAATTGGTGGGCCACTGATTGCCCTAGTTGATATATGCAGCCTTATCACCCGCTCAGCTAAAGAGTGGTGTGTCTAGGGGGCAGTGTAAAATGACAGGCTGTAGGTACAATTCCTTGTTTTCTGTATTTTTAACATCAGGGTTCCCACGCATTTTTGAAAATCAATTTAAGACCTTTTTAAGACCAATTTAAGACCAAGATTTGGAAAAATTAAGACCTATCGACCGCGTGCAAAGAACAATTTCAGAATATATCATGATTTAAATTTCAAGTAAGTGTACTCCTTTGAAAATGGGATTTTGAATTTTCATGGTTACTCCATTCTAACTTCTCAAAAGATTCTTTTTAAGACCTCTATCTTCAAAACTGTCAAATTTAAGACCTTTTTAAGGCCTTAAATTTGAGAAAATCAATTTAAGACCTTTTAAGACCTTTTAAGACCTGCGTGGGAACCCTGAACATAATCTGAACCTTCCTTGGGCGATGAAATATAGAAGAACATTGGGTGGCTTCATCACCCGCATGGCCGGTGAGCAGTTATATTGGGTACAGGTCATACTGCCAGGCTGTATGCACCACTATTTTCTTCAGTTAATCTAACATATTTTGAATTTTGTTTGCGTGATAAAATAAAGAAGGACCTTTAGGGTCGTCCTTGGGTGTCTGTATGACCCATGGGGATTGTACGTCCCTCGGGCTTCGCCCTCAGGTCGTGACGATCCCCTCTGGGTCTTACAGACATCCTCGGACGGCCTCCGTGATCCTTACTATAGTACGACCCATGGGGATTGTACGTCCTTTGGGCTTCACCCTCAATATGTCACCAACCCCCTCTGGGTCATACAGCCACCCTCGGACGACTCCTGTGGTCTTATTATTTTATTACACACCACTACCTTGGCCAGTATATTTTTTAAAATCAGGTCTGAAAAAGATTCCTTGCGTTTTGGCAAATTTGAGAATTACCTTTGTTTTCTCTGACAGTAAATCTTTTTTGGCCATTTTCGCTGAGAATTTGGTACATTGAAATTACCCTACCAATGAAATATGCACTTTGAGGCCCATACCCACAAGCCAATCTTTACATGTCGGCCTATAAATCAGTGCACAAATCAGTGGAACGACTGCATGTGGGTATGCAGAAAATCTCTAGTCTACCAAATGTTGTGCACAAATCCATATCAAGCAAGTTTGACGTTTCGACATTGATTTGAAAGTCAGCCCACTCAACAGACTAGCCAGTGAACAGTCTGCCAATTAACGGTTAGGTATGGGGATTTATTCTTTATCAGGATTCCAGCCCCTATACCTTCACCATTGTCCTGCCCTCTAAGAAACTGGTGAATAAAAGATATGTTATTGCCCTGGAGGGTAATAATACCTGTCTGTGAATGCAAATGAATTATGCCAATTATTTGTGTTGTCAGTGAAAGTTACAAAATTTTCTGTGTAATTGATATAGAATAACTCAAGCACAGACCATGGGCACACTCAGCAATTGTTATTGGCCAAGTTTGCACACAACTATGTCTCAGGCCCTTGATGGTGTGTGTCCCCTTGGCATGTGCCTCACCTAACTGACCACACTCTAACCAGTAGCCCACATATCATAACACCTCAAACCCCAACCTCTGAGAGCGGGTCTTACCCTGTGACCCAGGTCAGGAGAGCAGCTACCCATGAGTCAATGGGCTATTTTTAGAACTAGGGGGCTAAAAATAGTCCTGAGGAGCAGATGGAAGCGACTGGGAGTGAGTTAGTCATGAGCTGCTCCAGAACTGGGTGGTACCACCACAGAGGGGGTACCCTCAGCTCCACTCTCCCAGCAGATGTAGGTCAGACTGTCTCCAAACAGATGTAGGCTAGACTCTCCAAGCAGATGTATAGGTTAGACTCTCCATGCAAAAGTAGGTTACTCTCCAAGCAGATATAAGTTAGACTCTCCAAACAGATGTAGGTTAGACTGCCTCCAAGTAGATAAGCATATCTAAGACTTTGCCCTGTTGGAACCCTGAACTGTGCTTGGAGAGCACCAAACCTGAACTGTGCTTGGAGAGCACCCAACCCCACCTCTGTTGGGGGCTGGGATAACTGTGACCGTGGGTAACTTTGCGGTCAGGTTTCTATTTCACACACAATTTCACATTTACTACTACTGCCTAAACTAAAGTAGAGTTCCCCCTTCTACTATCTATAGGTGGGCAGGACAGTAAGTATAGTGAGGGTACCAACACAAAATCCATTTTCAAATTCCCTGTGTTTTCTGTGAGATTTCCCTGTCCTGCAGCAATTTTTCCCTGTGTCATATCCAGCAAGTTGTTAAAATTTCAAAGCCTCTACACGCAGAAAAAACAAAACCCTAATATTTTGAGAATCAGGAATTTCAGAACCTGGCCAAATGAAGTTCCCTATGTTTTGTGTTTTAGTAAAATTTGCATATTCCCTGTGTTTTCCCTGTCAGGGAATCTTTTTTTTTTTTGCCAGTTTCCCTGTTTGGTTGGTACTTTATAGTGGATAGTGCTCGCCTCGCACATGGCTGGACCGGGTTCGAGTCTTGGCTGTGCTGGCTATACCACCTTGCCTTCCTGTTGTTTCCACCCCCATAGATTCAGTCAGCCAACTGGTATACAAACATGAGTGGTCCTGATAGAGCTGAAAAATTGCTGAGCGGTCGATAAACTTCAACAATCATCATCTAGTATCTATTCTGACACAATTCTTCCGGGGGATACCGGGGGGGGGGGGGGGGGGGGGGGGCACTCCCCCCAAGTTTTGCTACAAAATGCAGTCTACAAAATGCAGATATGGGGTCGGCATCCCTCAGGATACAAAAGGTCAAGGTTTTAGGGACACAACAAATAGAAAGAAAACGTTTCTGCTTTTTGGAATCATAAAATTCTAATGTTTTTAATATGGGGATTGTGGTGAATGGATTCGTTAGAGTTACCTACCCTAGCTATGGTAGGAGAAATGTAGAACAGAATTAATTTGAAATGAATGATTGCTTATTTGGCTCCGACATGGAGATCAAAAGGCCAAAACCAGTTTGGAGACTCACTGGCCAAAAACAATCATGGAGCAGATCCAGTTCACTGCCAGTTTGTATAGCAATCTGTGCCTTGCACTGGGCTTACATAATTAAGGAGATTTCATGGTCGCTTCCCCTTGGCAATTTGCCCAGACTTCTCCTTACTGTTCTCAGTGCTTAATTATTTAATAATGTTGTTTCATATAACCATGAGTTATGAAATGATACCGAGAAATGTGTGAGAAATAGTTGTTATTTGTTTGGTATGTTGTTTCATATAATCATGAGTTACTAAATAATACTGAGAAATGTGTGAGGAATAGTTGTTATTTATTTGATATGTTGTTTCATATAATCATGAGTTATTAAATGTTACTCAGAAATGCGTGAGAAATAGTTGTCCCGGAAATGATTTCATGGCCGCTTCTCTGTGGCACTGTGCCGAGCCTTGACGTATAATGTTGTTCTCAGTAATCATTCATTTATTATTCTGTTACATACAAACAAGTGATATTGAGAAATGTGTTTACCGTAATAGACTGACACCTTAAAGACAATCGCTCCATTATAGTTCTAACATTGGCATTTACTTTAAATTTTGGGAAATACAAGTTTAGGGTCTATTTATTCCAAAAATGAAAAGAAAATAGGGGGTCACCATGCTAACTTTTGAATTAAAAACATCACAAAAATAGCAAAAAACGAAAATTTCAGTATTTTCCCACATTAAAATAACTTTAAGAGATTTCTCAATCACATGAATGAAAATCATTGATTATGTTTTTAACTCATTTGGATATGAAGTAGATATGTTAATCTTTATATATAATGCTTTATTTGCTAAAAGTACGAAAATAAAGTTATTTTGGGGAAATTAAATTGGATGGATTTGCTGATAAAAAAACATAAATTCTTAGAAAATTGGTCACAAAATCATTATCAACGTTGAAAATTACTTGAAATACCTACATCTGATTGGGATAAGTGTTGGCTAACATTTAGTGAAAAAAAATCAGGGGGTCACCGTTCTAACTTTTTCAGAAAATCCACATATCTATTGATAGATTTACACATAAATTTATGAAAATTAGAAACATTAATCAATTAAGCTTTATGCTTATCCATTATTTCCAACACACATGGAACCTATAAATGTGTACCTAAACATATAATTCTTCATGCATTAGTCTGTTTCATGATGTTCAGTGCAGAACACATGCCACAGGAGCTCAAGGAGAAGCATTGTAATTGCCAAATGGGAGGCTAGTGTCGAAAATAACACTTTTATTACAAATAAATTCATAATTAATTAAAAAAAGAATACCTCTCAAATCTAAGAAAATATATGGATTCCTGAGGTTCTGGGCTACAACTTTGTCGCTTACAGTAATGTAATTGGATGCCCAGCAACAGAGATAGGAGCAAAAGCGCATTTTCCCTCCACAGGGTTCTATAGTTAAGCATTTTCCCTTGGTCATGCTCCACTGCACACTCATACAGCCAGGCTGCGCATTATGGATGCGCATCAACAAATGGCGCGATTGCCCTTAAAGAGAAACCTCTGAAGTTTTTAAGGTAAAAAAGAACTAGTTTAAAGTTGAATTCACGTGTCTTATAGTTGTTCTGATTTCTCACGTAAGGTTAAGGTAGACGAAGTATCCTTATGATTTCACATTATTCAACATAAACAATGGTTTTGTATATGGGAATAATTCACGACCGATATTTTACCTTAAAAATGTAATTGTGTCATTTACAAATCTACTCATCTTTCAAGAAATACACAAAGAAACAACATTTATTGTATAAATTACAAAAAAAAATTGGCTGTTTCTACCCTTAGAATTGGCCGATTTTAGCACCGATCCATTGGCCGACTGAGTAAAAGTGTCCTACTGGGTATGGGGCTTTATTAAGATCTTGCATGTATCACATATGTATCATATACCCATCATATATTCCTTTTATACACACAACATGGCCTCTATCTCCCTCTTTATCAGTAGTCTCCAGCCAGCTGTGACCATCCATCCAGCTGCTGGGGGTTTACTAATCTACTCCAGGTTAAAGGAGCTTTCAAACAGTTGTGGGCCACCACTTCATTCATTATACTCTGAACCTAGATTTTTTCCACGGGTATAAAATTTTCAAATAAGTGCAGAAAAAACATTATATACGCATGTACATTAATTCGCGTCAACTAAAGGAGTTATTACCTCTTAAGGCAGATTGGAATAAATATTTAGGAGGTTCATAAGTTCATGGGTTTTAAGCTTCGTAAATTAAGCGAAAATATTGTACAACACGAAATGAAGAACACTCACAGTATTTGAAAACATGCATGTACACATTGTTGGTAACTTCGATAATACTCATTTCTCTTAAAATGTTTACCATAGCTTTTTGAATGTAACAGTTCTTACTTAATTAAATCTGTGAACATTTTTTTTATGGAGTTCTGATTCTAATTTCCGCCCCAAAAAATAATTCACACGCACATTTGTAATCATATGCAGTGTCATGATATTCTGAAGTATGCATATAAATACCACAAAATTATGTGGGATAGGTGAACTTGCATACATAGGTAAATGCTAGCTTGGTCGATTTGCATGTCACAAACATGGGTATACAAGTTCCCAGTAGTGCGTGCATCAAATTAATTGTATTTCAATGAACCACTATAGGACTGCAACAGCTAACACGATCAAATTTAATCTTCTGTATATATAATAGGTCAGGCAGATTTGAAAAGCCCCACACATACATATATATCTCCCTGACCGTTATGGGCCGGGGGCTCCTGTTGGAGCTCCCTGGGAAGAATGTTTCCTCAGTATCCCCTGCTTGTCATAAGAGGCGACCAAAAGGGGAAGCCTGTGCCCCCAACAGGGTCATCAAAGGCCGTGGTGTGTGGTGTCCTTTCTATGGAGCAATTGCACACTAAAGACCCCTTGCCACTTACTGAAAAGAGTAGGGTATCGAACCTGGTGATGGGTTTCTCCTAAATCATATCATAGATTCGGTCACCGCCCCTGTGGCGTAAAACTAGCTGCAAAGCTTTAACTTGTGCAGTCTGGTAAAAGAACCCAGAAGGGTTGGCCGGACGTTAAACTAACCCAACATACAAACAAATTATGTAGAAAACCTTATTTCTTCATTTTGCTATTTCTCAACAGTTATTATGTACGACTTATGCCTCATTTACTGGTAGTGGTCACATATAAGTATTACTCATTTAGTGGTGTTGGGTCACACACAAAGTATTAGTTCTTGACCCCTGTATGACCCTGCCCATGGCCACTGGAGTGGTGTGAAACTGCCTATCACACAAATAATGTACGGCTTACTGGCTACAGGTATAATGTCCAGTGCTTATGTCAACACGCCTCAACCCACCGGGCTATATTTTCACAGCCCCATGCATTGCATTGGGATCAGATGGCCGTATAGACCCCACAAATCGACAAGGGAACTCTGTTGTTATTTTAGTTTTTTTCTGTTTTCAGAGATGCCACTCTTCAAACATGAATAATACGAAACATAGTGAAACCGTATTTTAATACGGAAACAACTGACTAGCCTATTCTTAAATATCAAAGTTCAGATACAGAGACAAATGATATGCTCATGAAATACAGTGTATAAATACTTTGTGGTACCTGAAATAAAATATCTTTAAATCATTTTCCTCTCAAAATTAGGGGCTTTTTAAAAATTGCTGTTAAAGCTAAAAATACGGAAATCCGTATTTAGACGGAAAAGTGGCATCTCTGTGTTTTGCTTTTTTGGAAAACAGCCTTAGTGATAAAACAGCAGCCTAAACATAACATTGGGACATGTGACATTAGCATTTCTTAAATTGTACATGTGACACTGTCGTATATACATGTGAAAAGTATATGCATTGTCCGAAATTCTCCCAACCACGGATAGCCAAATTCTCGAGTTTCACCTGCAGCTTAGCCTAGATCAGGATGCATTCTGGGTAATATGTCGACAAACCATAAGGTTTTAGCATAGAGATTTTCAGTAATAATTTCATAATTTGTTTTTAAATATGTTGAAAAACCAGTGATCATTGTTTTTTTTTACTTTGTTAGCATACATATCTAAAAAAAAATTCAAAGTTATTTGAAAATCCATTCATTATAAATGGAAATATAACAATAATTTGTATATTTTCTATAGTTTCTTCAGTGTCTGTTTCCACAAAATCAGTCCAAATTAGCCTGCAGGTACATGTAATACTGTTATTTAGCTATCCGTGGTGGGGAGAATTAAGCATGCACCCTGCACTTGGTGTGCATGATTCTGCAGTAGGGTGCTCAGTTTTTAAAAGCCGGGTGCACAGTCTTAACAGCTATGCACCCGGTGTGTGCACAAAATAAAACCTTAATTTCGGACACTGGATATGTGACATGGCCATTTCTTAATTCGACACGCAACATCCCCCACCCAGGGCCCCACAGACTGTACCTGTTCAGTGGGTCTGTTACTCAGACCCAGCCAAGCCTGACACCTAGAATACCTGTAATTGATAATCACTCGTCTCCCACAGGTGCAAACAGGTAGTCTGAAGCCCCATACCCACTAGGCGATTTTACCGTCGCCAGGCAACTGGGAGAATTGGCGTCATCGTTGCCCGGCGACTGTCATATCAAGCAAGATTGAGATTTTCCTGACGATTTTCCCAGCGATCGTGTCACCCATCGCTCATCGCCAAGAAAACACACCATACCCACAGGAAGTTGCCCGGCAATGGCAGACAGAAATCGGCCGACAATCAAGTCTCCAGCCGATTTCTGTTGGCCGCTAGAGTTGCTTAGCTTCGAAGTGTAAAACCCCTTCATTGTTCACCCTTCAAAAAGAAAATTTATTCCCAGTGGGTCTCCTATTCCTGAAATCATTCTAAGTCTTTTTGGCACTCGTTCAAAATTCCATGTCTTTTCACATGGTCTTGATAAACCACACAGCTTGATAAGTCATTTCTTACTATAGGAATGAGTCTACTAAATATACATAATGGTATCACCAGCTTAGTCTTCTAAGAAACCAATTCCCATGCTTGGTCAGCGAAGCGTATCTACTAAGAAGGCCATCGATTATAATAACATTTGTTGGGACCTTGAATCCTAACCCGGACCAGAAAGGAGTGGATACTTCCCTAACCAGTGTACACTAAATTATTACTCTTCCACTACTGCACATGTCAGTGTTCACTGTTTGCCCACTGCTTATTGTACTTGGTGTTCACTGTCTTTCCACTGACATGGCAGTGCATAAACAGTAGTCCACTGATTCATTACTGGTTTCCCTCTGAATATTTTGAGCTACAGTAAAGACTACTGATTTAATACTTCTGTGAGATAGTCAATGGTGTGCCAAACAGTGTAAAAACAGTAGTCCACTGAATCCACACTGATCTCTCAAGGTCACACTGATGCTCGTGCCCCAGTTTTACATAGGTTACTAGACACATTACCCTGTGACAGTTAGCAAAAAGGCGGGAGGCAGCACTGGTTAAAAGAGGGACACAGACAAGGAGCCCTATTTTGCCAAAATGTAGGGTCAAGGTTTTTGGAATTATTACTAACATTGGGAAATCATGGAGTGAACAGCCAGTGATCAGAGTGGATAGTAAGATTGGATGCTATTATCAGTGGTTGGTGAGTAATTGCATGTTTTTCAGTTTCAATCCACATCTTAATAGTTCAAGACTGGGCCACGTCCATTGCAGGGATAGACCTTTACTTTTTTTGGTCACTAGTCCATCGGGCTAGTGGCTGTATATTTGCACTAGCCACAAATTTATTACACTAGTACCGTACTGAATATTTAAGAGATGAAACGGGATGCTCTTGAGAGATTTCAATATATATCTTATCTTAGCTCAAATACCACTCCTATCTCATTTAAATATTTCGGACATACTTTTTTATCACTGCAAGTGCAGTGACAAATAAGTGTGCCACTAATTTCACACTTCTCCTTGGAAGCTACTTATTTATCACTGCCTCAGCAGTGCTTCAAAAGTGGCCCTCTTATTTGACACTGCAGAAGCAATAGGGACAGTGACAATGCAGTGGATGGCTCATTTACCACTTCTACCTCATTTAAATATTTCGGACATACTTTTTTAATACTTCTTAACCACTGGTGGCACACTGATACTACACTCTGCTTTTACTTCATGAGTGTTATCCTTCAGGGCAGTGACACTGCAGTTTGCACTGTAAAAACACTGCATAGTCACTGAAATATCACTCAGGTAGTACTTCCAATGCACACTTTTTCTTTACTGCTTAAACACTGCATTTATACTGCATTTTGTCCCGGGAATTATAATCTTGCATGTCTGATTTAAGAAAAGCCACTGTCTTGGATGCTTGTCGATTATTTTTGTGGGTGTCACGTCGGTTTTCTTTCTTTTTTTTTTTCTTTTTTTTTCGAAAATATAAGTTGTTGCATGCCACAATTTTTTCTTAATAAAGCCAAATGTTGGGTGATGAATTTATGAAAATGCCAACGTCTGGGTTTCGATTTTAGGAGTCTAGACCTATGTTCTTCATGCTTTATTGTTATGAATAAATAGCTGACGATTGTGGTATTCATAGAAAAGATACGGCGACAGGTTTCTATGAATGAAAAATATGACCTAGAATTAAAGCTGTTTGTGAATTATCAAAAATCTGAAACTCATTGACTGGTTTGTTGATAGTTTCTATGAATGAAAAAATGTTCAACCACTTTGTCTCTTCATACTATCTTCAGATTTAATTCATGAATTTGGAGGGGGGTTATTTCTACATTTTCTACTGATGTTGCCTTAATAAAGATATCCATCATTCTAAGGTAAATTTCATATTGTGCTAATTGAAACTCATGTAATATTAGAGTGGCTGCACAAACTAGTTCCGGTCCTAAACAATGTACTTCCGGTTTTCCTGATTGGCTGATTCAGGACCCCCATGGACCTTATACCCCAGCGCTACCATGGGAGATAGGACCTAAATGTAATATCTTACATAGTCAACAGGGGTGATTGGTGCATTTAGGAACTGGTCCAGGTCCTACACACCCTGTATCTTCTACAAGCAGGCTCACTGGGATGAGGTCCGGGGTCACAGAGTACAGAACTGAACCACATCTACCCCACTATCAGATTATACCCCTACTACTGAGTTATATCTACCCCACAGATTATACCCCTACTGAGTCATTGTTAAGTACAGTTATATCTCCCACAGGATTTGGAAACAATTTTGTTAAGCCAGCAATTTGGGAAAATCCCTAAATACTATCCCTAGCGCAAGGATAAACATTTTCATACAAATAAATAATTTACGCACACCCAAGTTACAAATGTTTTAAAAACCTAGATCTAATTTACCTGATGCACACCTATGTGCATCAATTCATTCACTGATATGGCCCATTTGTTTTTATCATCTGCATGGCTGAGGAGCGTTGCGTATTGTGGGTAGTGTGTATTGCCATGCCGAATGCACCGCTCAGTGTGGACTCCTTGTACTCAGTAACTTTAACATATTTGGATATTGTTTGGGTGATAAAATAAAGAAGAACCTTGGGGGTCATCCTTGGGTGGCTGTATGACCAATGGGTATTGTACGAGCCTCGGGCTTTGCCCTAAGTATGTGACAACCCCCTATGGGTCGTACAGCCACCCTCGAATGCCCCCCCCGCAGTCCTTCTTATTACGGTTGAAAAAGAAAATCTTATTATCAAGCAGGACGGGACTAGTTCCTTCTAGCTGATACAAAAATAATAGTTTTAATGTAATATTAATGTAGAATACTTAATGATATCTATACATGATACTTTTCTTCGTCCAACATTATTTCTTAATACATTTACACCGTGAGGTATTAAATATATTCCAATGGTCTGGTATAGAAAATTAGCCAAACAGATTCTCTTTGGTGGGCCTATCGAGTCAATTACCTAAGCAGGAACAAGAAAAACAATGTCTACCCCATTGGGAAAATATATATTTTTGTGCCAAACACTGCTGTCACAGGGGCGTGGTTGGATCCGGTTTGTCGTGGTTATACTGAATTAGTGCGAGTTTCGTGTGGTCTAATTCTAACTTTGCTCAGTAGATTTGAACCCTTGCCAATTCGCGAGTCTCACATGGAATACGACTTGTTATTAGTTCACCCACCAAGAGTTTAACATAAGTATATGGACCAAAGTTCCACTCTCCGTTTGGTATATAAGTTTGATTCTATACAGGGGTTTTCCTTAACTTTTTTTTGCTTAAGATTTTACACTAGCCCATGATATATAGTATAGTTCTATGATTATCTGAAAGGCCTTTTTATAACCTCTAGGAAGGCATGTGTATAACGTTCTTGCTATCATAGCTATTTCGGAGACATTCTAGGAACCAGGTATATATAAAATTCTGCCGCCGCCCATATTTCAAAGAGATCAAGAGTACGGCGGTTTCGTTGTAGTGGAACAACTGTTTGTGTGTGCGAAAAGTTTCATTGGAACTGATAATTAATCTTTAACTTTATCAATCTTTTTTTCATTTATGGTTGGAACTTTTGTTTCCTTATCAGGGTACAGGATTCGCCTAATTCATTAAACTTTGATCATTCTTGGTAGTTGGCCAATTCTGTTGACCTCATTAAAATCATTCCAGTGAAGGCACACTACGAAAGATGATTACCATAAAAAACAGTTTAATATACAATTTGCTAAAATAACAGTGAATCTTTTCAGCATATTCCTATGCAAAAGAGGGGTTGTCCTTCACAATCTTTTCCACTAGTCCACTGGGCTAGTGGTCCTGTCTTTGAACAAGCCCAGGTAAATTTTTTTACTTGTCCACATAAAGTTAATATTTGCAATTTTAAAGATTTTGTCTGGCCCAGCAGGCTATTTGCTAATACACTGCACTAGCCTGGCAGGATTTTACTAGTACCCAGTACTAGTATCTCTATGTTAAGGAAAATCGCTGCAATAATATCCATATAGTTTATCACACTTTATCAAACATACTCATACTATTCTCTCCCTCTACCTACACTAAGACTAACCTCACATATTAATGATTATTGAAACTGACATGGTAATAACCATGGCTTTTCTTCTCCCTACTTTTATCACACATACACTCCTCCGAGGCAAAAACAAGTTCATTTTCCTTGGCCTATAAGAAGCTCTTGTAGAAGGTGGAGGACATAATGAGGGGTGGCATGTTGTATAGGTGTATACGTACACTAATAGGCTGAGGTGGTGAAACTGACCTTCTCTGAGTTGAGGTACAGATAACTTACTTGACTGTTCTGACTAATGACAATAAAAGTACCGGTAATACTTTCTAGAAACTGAATTTATCTGTTTTAATCCAATTAGAAACTTTTGGTACTAAGATATATTCAGACATACATCTGAAATATTGTTGATTTATTTGAAACTGTGAGAAAACATTAGTCACTTAGTAAGCTTATTTTCCATGGATTTTTTTTCCTGAACTATTTTTCTGAACCCCCCCCCCCCCCCCAATTTTCAATAAAGAAGTATATCCTGTTTTCTGTTGACTTACATGTTTACGATGAAAGGGTGCCTAACCACGTTGAGTATGGCCTTTTCACTTCTCACGTGGTCCACTTGTTTCAATCGTATAACCTCCGATATCGTCATAATCTTTAGGGCGAAGTACTTTTTGGAGGGCCGGTGTTGCGCCAAAACTACTCGCCCGAATGTGCCCGTGCCTGGAAAAATACAAAAATGTTGGTTTTTATTATGGAAATAGTAAATCAAATGTTGTTTTATAGCAGTGTTCGAGACTAACGCCTGCCCGTCGGCCAATGGCCGATGATTTTGGAACAGGGCCGACGAAAATTTGATAAATCCTTGTCAAATTGGCCCGGATGGCCGACGGCTATTTGCGGCCGTCGTATATTTTATTTACGGCCGTCATTTACAGTATTTTTCTTGGCCTTTTTCGGCCGCAATTGATGTTATATTCGGCCTCCAATTATGCTTTTTTTCGGCCGACATTTACTGCGTTTTTAGTGGTGGTCCACAGGCTAGGAAAACCTTTTTGTCCACGTGTCCTCAACAACCACAAAATGGGTGTGTGCGACCCAAAAAATGAATTCTAGTCGTCCTTATTACGAATAGGTATTCTGTTATCAATTACCAAAATAATTTGCCGTAAACTTGTTATTTTTATTTTTTTGATAGCTGTTTAAATATCAAGAATACTCCTGTGGGGCCCCTAGGTAAGAAAATCAAGGGGCCCAGCCTGCTTTCTAAGGTCCTTGGGCCCCCAAGCCCCTGGAGTGGTTATGTGCAACCCTATTCTTCTGGGCCTACTAAAAACTATCAGGGCCGACAATTTTTCGACACTGTCGGCCCTGATGGCCAAGAGTCCCAAAAGTTAGTCTCGAACACTGTATAGTTATAGTTCAAACTTATGACATTCAGACAAATAATTGAAAACACAACGCCGACAATATGAAATAAAAACCTTAAAAAAGAAATGTCAAAAGAAAGAGTTTACCCATATCGTACATTTCTAAGCACTGTCGGATATTCAATTAAATGTGAAATACTTTGCATTATTGTTATCATTATTTCATTTCATTTATTTATTCATTCCTCCCCATATATCTAAAGCATGTATTCCAATAGGCGATTTTCACTACCGAAAATTTGGTAATTTCTAAATTTTCATTAGGAATATTACAAGAACCCCTAAAAATTACACATAATTGGAAAGAGATATGAAAATACTTTTTAACAATACATAGCATTTTCAAAATGAGTTATTTTATGCACTCGCGATTTCGGAAATTGCCAGTAAAAGTATAGGGTGTAATCAAGGAGGTAAGAGGGTAGCTAATTATAAATCTTTGGTGTAATACAGCCTTTACGAAATATTGATAAAAATCTTGTTTGCCATGAGCTGGACTGATTATGCAACAACAGGAGCACAACATTGATTGAAATTACAAAACTAGCTTCTATTCCATAATACATGAGCTCTAGCTGTGAGGCCAAGGAAAGAAATTGTTCCATTCCGGTAACCCGACCTACTCTAATTCTTTTGGCCCGACCCTAACATCTTTAATGACTTTTTATTGAAATATATTATAATCTTGTGAAACATCACAGAATTTCGGATTTTTTTTTCACTATAAGCAATACAAAAATAATCAAAATATAAAAAAATCCCGACCTACCTACTCTAATTTTTTGGGGCTGACCAGAACACAACCAATGTTTTCCCTTGGCGTGAGGTAATGATTTCAATGATAACATGAGAGCTAAGCTCTAGCTGTGCAGTAAGTATATCAATGATAACATCTTAGGCCAGGAGGGGTAATTTTCTCAGTGATTACAACTGCTTCAGATCCTATTACTTCTAGGTATCAACACAACCCTTACCTATAAGGCCAGGCTAAAAAAAAAGATTCGTTTTCTGGTGAACTGACTGGCTTATGAAAGGGCCAGTCAGGCAGTCAAATTTTCTTTTTATAGGGAACGTAAAAAAAAAAAAATGAAAAAAAAAAATCTCCGAAAAAATGGGAAAAAAGGCTCCCAGTCGGAGATTTTACAACCAGTTGGGCAGTCAATCGGAAACAGAATCATCTTTTTAGTATGGCCTAAGTTAACCTCCCTGCCCCCCTCATAGCCCCCACATCCAGGGCCGTGACCTCTCACTGCCCCCACTTACACCCACTTACTGACTTAGGTAAGGCTTGTTCAGAACCACCATTAGTATGGGGGGCTCTGGAGTGAAAGTCAATGATGGATGTTTTACGCCGTACCGACAGCCAGGATCATTTTCACGGAATAAACCAGTTGGGTTCAATTCTGACTTTTCAGACACGTGTTTTGACTTGGTCAGTCTCTGGTGACCGTATCTATGAGATGAAGGTGACAGGGCAGCCAAACAGCAGGGGATCGAAACATGGAAATCATGTTTGCTGTACCTCATCCCTTAGTGAAACCAGACACCAACCGGGAATTGAACCCAAAGAACCACTTGGTCAGTGCTGACCCCCCCCCCCATGTGGTTGCCTTTTACGATCATCAGGGGATATTGGGGGCCTATATTCTTTCCAAGGAGGGGGGTCTCGATGTCGCATGTCAAATTTTTAAAAGCAGCAATGTCCAGAGCCCCTTTCTAAAGCTGACATTATCTGCCAAAACAGTTAAATCTAAACCAGAGTTAATACTATCATCTGTATGACCGCGAGAAATAAAATACTTTATACTACTTGATATGACAAACAGCAGACGACATTTGAAGTACGTTTATTGCTGATGACGCCATCAACATCCGGGGACCTTGTCGCGCCAGGAACGGCCGCTAGAGGCGCCACTAAAGTGCCTGGAAGAACACAAAACTTTACCTCCAGGTTCATAGAAGTTTACCCGTATTTTGTGTGCTACTCCTCTCCATATGTTTTCTTAGCAAAGTTTTTGCGATTTACAGACTGTTTTTTGTGGTTTTGCTATTGTTTGTTTTGGGAAGAAGGTGGTGGGTAAACAAGGGGTGTCCGTTTCTTCTTGTACTATGGGGGCTCTGGACAGGGGGTTGGTCCTGATGTCAAATTCAAAAAGCGCCATTGCCGCATGTCTTTGTCACTTATTCTTTTCAATGTCGCATGTTGAATTTAAGAAACGTCCATGTTGCACGTCACTTAGGTTTTAAAGCTCCCTGTCATATTGTTTAGGCAAGTTGAATGCGCTTCTGTCGCTGTGCTGATTTTAGTGGTCCACCCCCATTTAGGCATTATAACTTCACCAACACTTACCTACATGGAAGTTCATTGTTACGATGAATGTGGCTCAATAAAATCAGTCCCCTATACATTGTTATCGTAAAAGCATGATGAAGGGGGGGAGGGGGAGGGGTCAAAAATGGGTCAAAAATAGCATGACGTCATTTGTGGACGGCCCCAGATAACAAACTTTCTTAAATTTGACGTGTGACATAAGAAGAAATTGCAACTACGAAGTGTGACATTAGCATTTCTTAAAATGGACACGTGACATTGGGACCCCCCAATCAAGTGCCCTTATACTATGAAATAGGTTGGTGGCAAATAATAGCGCCAAAAATATTTGTTAGTTTATATTGTGGATTAGAAAGATAGTGGTAGCAGCTACTAGAGAGTGATCACTAACCATTATATATTCTCTAGCTCACAAAGGAAAGGATTGTTTTGTTAATAGAAAATGTACCTAAATCTCACACGCAGACATCACAATATAAATATATAATTGTATGGTTGGTTGGTTATTGGTTCTTTTGTGCCCTAATTAACTGCCGGACCATATCAAAGGCAGTGATGGTGATTGAATCTATGAGATGGTAGAGACCGTACCCCTACACTTTTACCGAGGCAGGTGTTCTTTAATGTGCATGGTCCCATAGGCAGGGCCATACACACAACAGCCCGTGGTCCCAAGACCTTTGATATATCACATATATCATACATATCAATCATACATACAATATATGTGTGAATATATTACATATCTATGCTAATGAACCACTCATGCGAGCCATTCCGGCCTATAATATGTGTCTGAAACCGTGTCAAAATCTACCATTATTACGTACCATCATTCACACACTCTGTGTCAAAATGTACCATTATTACGTATAGTCCCCCCCCCCCCCCCCCTATGCTGGTTAGTAGCAGTCACTATAGACGTGTTACATGACGAGATGTAACTCAGACACAACCCATTGTGAAGAGCTGGGACAATTGTTGAAGTGTTTTCAATGAGCAACCAGCCCTGAGGCTAGACTATTATGTGAAAACACAGACATTCAATATATCCCAAAACGTTTGGGACATCTGGATATATTATAAGTCCGACGTTTTTCCCGCAATGTCCGACGTTTGACATTTAAAGGTCGGACATTTTGTCCCAGGCTGTTTTAATTGTGTGGTTAATATATTTAAACTACATAGCTTTTTCCTCTATCAATCTATTGCCTACTTCTTTTAAATATCAGTGTCCGAAATTAAGTGTGCACCCTGCATCCAAGATGCATGTTTTTCCAGCCAGGTGCATAGTTTTTAAAAGCATGCACCTGGCATGCACCCGACAGACGCTCATAGTTTTGATAGGATAAATATCCTTATATCAATGATGGTGCAAGGAAAGTCTCCCCGGAGCATACTTTAAAAAACTATGCATCCTGCATGTGCATAAATTTCATTTGGCCATGCATAAAGAAAAATAGCATTCACGCCTAAATATTTTGATTTAAAATTTCATGGACAAGAACCAAACTTGAGAACACCACGTAACCGATTTGTAAGAGTCAAGTTAAAAATAAATCAACATAATATCTCAGCATGATTCTCTAGTCGAAAGCCTCTGACATATTATTCGAAAGGTCAAACCCTGGTATATAAACCCATACAGTCTCAAGTGCCAGGCCGGGGTCTATTTATATTAAACTGGCACCGACCCAGGACTTATAATGCACTGCCCCAAGCCTCTTATAGCAGAGGTATCTCAAAATACAGGTTTATTATTTTAGCAGGGATTTGCTAAACTAACCCCCCCCCCCTCTCCACCTCCATACCCATTCTGGGCCACTTTCCAAGGGAGGTACTTAGTCTAGAAATGGGTACCAACTGTGGTCGGACCATCAAGGAGTTGTAGCTGTTGTTCAGCAATTTCGCTAAAAAAAAAAAAAGGGGGGGGGGGGACTGTCCAACTATCTTAACACCTTTTAGGATAAAAAAAACAACAACAAAAAACAACCTTTTAGGATAGCTGTCAATAATAGACAATGTATGTTATTGAATTCCTTTATCAGTTCATAACAGCACTGAAACAAACTGTGACCTTCTGAAACTGGATTGTGACCAAGGAATGTGCAGGTTAATGCTTATTTGCAGGGGGGTTGTCAATGAGGGATGCTGAAAAAGGGGGGCTCTCAGAGTATCCCAGTTTTTCTGGGGGCTGGCAAATTCCACCAAGCCTCCCCCCCTACCAAAAAAAAAAAAAGGGGGGGGGGGGGGGGCTGTTGTTTCGCAATTGGTACCTACCTTCATGTACTGAGTGCCCCCCCCCCCCCCCCCTCCGGGTCGCTCTTCAAAACACGTGACAAACGTGGCGAGTGTGAACATGAGTGGAGACTTCAGATTGCAACATGACTCGCCAAGTCGATCAAAACATACCGTAGCAGCGTCCGAAATTAAGGATTATTTTGATGCACATGTCAGGTACAGATCCCGAGAAAGTGTGCATCTGGCCACGTACAGTCCTACATCTTTTCTTCAGTTTAACATTTAATTTATTATTCTATATCAAGATTCCAGCCCCTATACCTTCACCATTGTCCTGCCCTCTCAGAAACTGGAATAAGAAAGATCTGTTATTGCACTGGAAGGCAATATTAGCGTCTGTTGGACAATCTGATGCCAACTCATGTGTTGTCAGTAAAAATCTTCAATATTTTCTGTGTAATTGATATGGAATAAATCAAGTACAGACCACAGGCGCACTCAGCAATTGTTATTGTCCCAGTCTGCACACAACCTATGTCTAGGGCTAGAGCCCTCAACAAATGCATGTTCAAACCAGAACAATAACGATTGCTTTGTGCCACTAACATTTAAACGTCGGACATTTTGCCACAAAAATCCCTAAAATATGGGAGTATCCAAAACAACATACCCCCAGCAGCACAAATTTTGCACCTCGGCAACCTTAATTTCAGACACTGGCTGCTCAGTACCCCATACCCACTAAGCGACTTCTGCGGCGACGGCCGACCTGGAGAATCGGCCGATTCTCTAGTATAGCCTTTAAGTATAGTGTATTGGAATGTACATATTTGATATGAGTCGGCGCTAAAATCGGCCGACTCTTCTAGTAGAGTCGGCCGATTTTAGCACCTTGAATCGGCCGACTCTGATCAAAATCGCCTAATGGGTATGGGGCTTATAGGTCATTGGAATATGTCCATTAACCAACACAGAAATTGTACGACCCTTGGGATATGATGAACCCCTTTGGGTCGTACGGCCACCTTCAGACGACCCCCATGGGTGTTTTTTTTTTATCATGACGGACCCTTGCCAACTTGAGAACCTATATATAATTGCTGTGTTCTCAGAACTATGGTATGAATAGGAATACTTTCTGGCAACAGTTGAAAGTGTCGTTCTATGGGCCCACTCTTTTAAGACTTATTCTCAGTAATTTTCTACATGAGGGTCTGGATATAGAACTAAGGTCAGTGACCTCAGTCCTATATCCAGATTCTAGGCATTTCACGTAAGCATATACATGTGCACTCAAACTTTCTGACATAGTTTAAGTTGCACTCCAGGCCACAAATTGTAAAGAAATATCTAAAATACTATATAAACTTCACAGGTTTACTCCCCATGATTTGTTAATGTTTTCTTTATGGCATTAAAGGTAAGCCAGTGCATTTAGATTTAGAACAGGTTCAACTGACGTCACATTAAGAATCAATTTGAAAGTGGTAGGAAAATTGAATGACGTAAGAACATTGATTTTTGGGGGAAACTCCCTCAGTCTATGTATAGTTGCTAAAATAAATTCAGTCAATAAGTTCGATTTGAATCTCGATCTATGGAGAGTGAGTTTGCGTGAAGGTTCATGACCGATCAGCCAATTCAAAGGTAATTATCAAATACAAAGGTCAATATAACTTATAATTAAACTTGCAAGAAGTGGTAAGCGAATACTGAATGTACTGGGCTAGTCCATTTTTTTTCAGAAATATAAACAATCTTTGTTTTTGCTCAGAATTGTGTCATTTTTATTATGAAAAAAAAAAAAAAAAAAAAAAAAGCCCACACACACACACAAACTTTTTTTTTTCTTTTTGATTATTATTTTTGGAAAACAGTTAATGTTGACTAAATAATGTACTTGAGCAGGAATCAAACTATCATTAAAGGATGACCCTATAGTCTTACCAGACCGGTAGCCTAGAAGCCACCCCCCCCCCCCCCCCCCAGTACCTCCACTCTCACAGGTGGCTTCTGATAATGGTGGTGAGAGTTGTCAGGTTAGACTTGCCCCAAGCATTAAGGATTCCCTAAGTTGCTGTGGTTGCTTTGGTTTCCATAGTAGTAGTTATAGACTGTGATGAGGGCTAGGAGATTGTGGGGTGTAGGGGGTTACGTCTGATGTGGGTTAGATGGCGGAGACAGGTATGGGAAACCTCCAACACAGAGCTTGTAGTCTAGTCTGTATACATACATAGACACACACAGACACACACAGACACCCCCCCCCCCACACCCACACAACCACACCCCCAAAATGGCTGTAGTTTTCTTATGATTTTTTAAAAACTTTTTCAGTGTCCGAAATTTAAGCCCCATGCCTACTAGGCAATTTTGAACTAGTCGGCCGACTGATCGGAGCTAAAACCGCCCGATTCTCCCCAACAGTCGGCCGATTTTAGCACTGATTCAGATCAGACATACACATTTCAATATGGAAAACTGACAGGCAATCATATCTCATTATCCCCCCGCAAACCATCGGGGATTGACAGACACCATACTGGCACTGACTCACTCTGAGATGAGCAGTACTAACGGGGGCGCTTTGGGGAGAATGGGATCAGGGCCTCTGATCTGACACGCCCCCTGTTGGAGGCGTCTGTAACCATGGTAACACCCTCCAACCCACTACCAGGTAGTCCTTCCATGACCCAGTTACTTCCTGCAGAATACTTTGAGCAATGAGCCAATCCCAGTTTATACCAACATTAAAGTTTTACTATGAAATATTTTCAAAATTGCTTCTGTGCTTATTGCATGAAGATAGTTGCATAATACAAAATTAACCAAAGCAATTTGGTTAACAAATTGCTCCTAAAATTGGTAAATTACAGCCTAATATATTGGTCTTTTTCCCATTGGAACCAATGTTAAAGCATGTTGGCCCAGCTTATAAGGTCCGACCCTATTTTGCATTGAAATACAGCAATTTGATTGGCTGGCAAACCTGCAAATCTGTCAATTGATGTCAACTGATGAAATTTAAGAAATCATAATGTTTTAGCAACATTTGCATATATAGAAAAATATAATTTCAATAACCTCAACTCTAGGAGACAAGGATGGCTGATATTGTTAATTTTGTCCAACCCTCGTCTAACCATGGGATGTACCCAATGTGGGATGGGCTTATTGGTTGACTCGGCTGGAAATGCAGTCTGCCTCCAGAGTTACTCCAGGTAGATTACCGAAATACCGACTCAATCTCCAAGCACAATCTCCATGTTCCCCCTATTTGAATCTAATGATCGTACATCAGCTTGGAGACTAAATCCTACCCGCGTGAACTAGACACTGTGACTTGACCCAGTTTTTACGGATTTTTACTTTTTTAACTGGAATAGTTTTTATTGGTTTGATTGATTTATTGAAAAGTCGTTTTTCTATTTGGGTGAACATATGGTGGGGACATCGCACAACCAGTAGGAAAAAATAGGTCAGGTCTATTCATTACTTTCTGACCTACTGCTTACTCTATCCTAATCTGAACGTTTTAGCAGGGATCCTACTATTTATCATTTGTTATTTCTTAAAGAAATTCCACCATATTCTCTATATTCTCTATTGTTTTCTCGGTTTAGTCGCAGAAATTCAAAACATATCCCCACGGATTGAAGTCAGGGTGAACGAAAACATCTGAAAGTCCAGAAAAAAAGAAATCCTCTTAATTTCTATGAAACTTGTTATCATAGATAATTTTGAACATTATTTAATTACACTGTAGGACAGGGCCAAACTCAACTCACCTAGACTGTCCAGTTGAGTAGAGTTGGGCAGTGAAGCCGTGAATTAAAACTAAGTTGTTTTTCACCTTTTGGTTATTGCGAACTTCTTTCACAAATTCCTGGATGTGACCCTTCTATATATTTTCCATTAGGAAACATTTTATTCTTGTTTACCAAAATGTTATTGCGGGGTCTGGGTTCAGGAGGAAATATAAAATGTCACTAGATATCCCCGCGTAATAAATCAAGTGTGTATTAACTGTATTAGTAAAGCAATACTTCCTCTTTCGATACTGGCTGAGTGATCCATCAATATTGATTTCAAGAACTACCCTAGCTTTACCATCTATGTATAAATGAAACTATAATTCATAGTTCCGTCTCCTTGGTATAAATATTTTACTATTTCAATTCACCCTACCAAGGATAGCTGATTTTCAGTATTTTAGGTACCTGCAGGTTAATTTTGACTGATTTTGTCGACAAAAGTACGTAGAAATCTATAGAAAATATTGAAATATTTGCAAGATTATTGAAAATTCTATACTTAAGCTTTGTAACTTGTCGACACATTTCCCAGAATGCATCTTGATCAAGGATAGTCTGCAGGTAGGAAACAGGAAATATAAAGCGATATATTTAGTGGTCCACCCCCGCGAGGGTGGTTACAATCTAGGCCTGGTAGGGAGAATTCGTGACACAAGCTCTCTTTAATTCTTGGAAATGTAACGTTTAAGTTCGTAGTTGTGGGATTCATTCATATTTCATATGGTTATATATATATAATTGACTCGTTTTCTTTCTATTTACTTACTTCAGTCCTTCCCAGAACACTTTCTCCATACCCTAACTACTATGAACTGAGTCTGAACCCAAGCCCAAACAGAAGCCAATGAGTAAGACCAACAATAATAACAATCTGACCCCCAAATGAGTACTAACAACAATGATAACAATGGAGTACCAGGAGGGATCGAGTGAGGGCCAGAAATAGAAACTGCCAGCGGGTGGTATTTGTAGTGAATGGACAGTATTTTCCTCGAGAGGGCAGTGTTTTGCATTGAGAGGGCAGTATTTGCCTTGAGAGGGCAGTATTTGCCTTGAGAGGGCAGTATTTGCCTTGAGAGGGCAGAATTTGCATTGAGAGGGCAATATTTGCCCTGAGAGGGCAGTATTTGCCTTGTGAGGGCAGTATTTTCCTCGAGAGGGCAGTATTTGCTTTGACAGGGCAGTATTTGCCCTGAGAGGGCAGTATTTGCCTTGTGAGGGCAGTATTTGCCTTGAGGGCGGTATTTGCCTTGAAAGGGCAGTATTTGCCTTGAGGGGACAGTATTTGCCTCGAGAGGGCGGTATTTGCCTTGAGAGGGCAATATTTGCCTTGAACGGGCAGTATTTGCCTTGAAGAGGCAGTATTTGCTTTGACAGGGCAGTAGTTGCCTTGAGAGGGCAGTAGTTGCCTTGAGAGGGCAGTATTTGCCTTGATGGGCAGTATTTTGCCTTTAGAGGGCAGTATTTGCCTTGAGAGGGCAGTATTTGCCTTGACAGGGCAGAATTGGCTTTGAGAGGGCAGTGTTTGCCTTGAGAGGGCAGTATTTGCCTTGAGGGTGCAGTATTTGCCTTGAGAGGGCAGTATTTGCCTTGAGAGGGCAGTATTTGCCTTGAGAGGGCAGTATTTGCCTTGAGAGGGCAGTATTTGCCTTGAGAGGGCAGTATTGGCCTTGAGAGGGCAGTATTGGCCTTGAGAGGGTAGTTTTTGCCTTGAGAGGGCAGTATTTGCCTTGAGAGGGCGGTATTTGCCTTGAGAGGGCGGTATTGGCCTTGAGAGGGTAGTTTTTGCCTTGAGAGGGCAGTATTTGCCTCGAGAGGGCAGTATTTGCCTTGAGAGGGCAGTATTTGCCCTGAGAGGGCAGTATTTGCACTCAGAGGGCAGTATTGGCCTCGAGAGGGCAGTATTTGCCTTGAGGGGGCAGTATTTGCCTTGACGGGGCAGTATTTGCCTTGACAGGGCAGTAGTTGCCTTGAGAGGGCGGTATTTGCCTTGAGAGGGCGGTATTTTTCTCGAGAGGGCAGTATTGGTCTTGAGGGGGCAGTATTTGCCTTGAGAGGGCAGTATTTGCCATTGATATGGCAGTATTTGCCTCGAGAGGGCAGTATTTGCCTTGAGAGGGCAGTATTGGCCTTGAGAGGAAAGTATCTGCCTTGATCGGGCAGTATCTTGATCGGGCAGTATTTGCCTTGTGAGGGCGGTATTTGCCTTGTGAGGGCGGTATTTGCCTTGTGAGGGCGGTATGCCTTAAGGGGGCAGTATTCGCCTTGAGAGAGCAGTATTTGCCTTGATTGGGCCTGGAGGAAGTATAGTTATTCCACGGCCCAAAAATTTAGTTTTGAACATTGGCAGTGTTCGAAATTAAGGGCGCACCCTGCACCCGGTGTGCACAATTTGACTGCAGGGTGCATACTTTTTAGGTAGCATGCACCCGCATGCTTTTTCAAAAGCATAAATGCCATTATATTGTAGTGTGTGCATCAGAAATATGCCGGGTGCATGACTTTGAACCCCTACGCACCTGGTGTGTGCATAAAATATATCCTTAATTTTGAACACTGATTGAATATGTACGAAAATATATGGATACGAAAATACTTTTGTTGACAGTAATATTGTTAAATGACTATTACTATAGCGTATAGAGATACTATTACAATAAGTCTATTTTAAGAGTAGCTGTACATAAATGTCTTACTAATAGAGCGAAGAGATGTCAGCTCGACGTTTGTAAACATACAGTTATCTGTCAAGACCCAGAGAGAACTGTGGTTTCTCAGAGCACACTAACTTACCCACCCTGGAGTAAAATAAGTGTGAGGGGTGGAGGGAACTACTGTGTCTCCTGAGGGGGTGAGGTAGGGTGCTGAGGAGTGTGTGTGTATGGTGGGGGGCATTTGGGTTCCAAAGGGTATGACTATCCGTTGCCAAAACGCTAAGAAAGACAGAAGGGGTGAACTAAATACTAGCATGAAATGAGTAGGGATCAGCGTCCACAATGATTGATATCTCTAAATTTTTATACTATTGCACAATGAATCCAGACTTCTTGCTACATGGAAAAAACAACAATGACCTATGATGAAGCATAGTCTGATGTGACATTGAGATACCTGTACAGAATGTATGATATAACCCATGATCTTTTGGGTCATCGTTTAGATGTTTTCCTCCCAGCAAAAGAAAGGCTGGGTCAATTAAATAAAGAAGGAAAAGAGAGTAAATTTGGCAGGGGAAAGTGTCAAATATTGGCTCCCACTCAAAGAGACAGAGGGGTCTGGATGGGGGGTATAGTTGGTGCCAACCCCCCCCCCCCCCCTTCCCTCCTCAAACGCTCCTCCAGTAGGGTAGGGTGCTGGAGCAGGCAGCTAAGGCTAGCACTAGGACTAGCGACAGGTCTGCATGCTCTAGGGTACTGAAGGAGTTCACACACTGGAGTAAGCTGTATATAATACACCAAAGGGGTGGGCTCTGCACTAGTCCTTCTATGACCTAGTTACCTCTACCCCGTGGGGGTACCTGGGTGGGGCTTCTTCTTCTGGGAAGAATATAGGCAACAATAGGGGGGACCCAGCACTGACCAAGTGGTTCTTTGGTTTCGATTCCCGGTTTATGCTCGGTTCACTAAGGGATGAGGTACATCAAAAATAATTTCCAGGTTTTGATCCCCTGCTGTTTGCCCGCCCTGTCACCCTCATCTCATAGATACGATCACCAAAGACAGAGTTCGTCCTAATTTGTTTTCGCTATGAAAATTACCCTGGCTGTCGGTACGGCTTAAAACATCCAGCACTCACTCACCTAGTTACCTCTTGCATACTAGTCTGAGTGTCTACCAGTCTTGGATGGAACTACGGTCTACCTCTGCATATGTGTGCCTCGCCTCCCCCAGGCTGTGAGAGCGCCTTCATCTCCCCTGGTTATATGCCAGGAGGTCGGAGTAAAATCTGGTATTATCGCCCAGAATACACAGCCTCCATTAACCTACAGACAGGCCTAGATTTTAACCACTTACATGGGGGCTCTGGATGGGGGGAGGTCCCAATGCTGCATTTGCGTGTCAAATTTAAAATACATCAATTATTGATGTCGCATGTCTCTGTCGCTTATTTTTGTCTATGTCTCATGTCAAATTTAAGAAATGTCCAGAAATGTCCATGTCACTATGAATTTTACCGTCTGTCGTGTTGTTAGGTTGTCATGTCGCGGGTTGATTTTAAGAAATGGCCATGTCACATTAAGTGGTCCAGACCCATACATGGGGGTTGACCACTAAAATCGACACAGAAGCATTTCTTAAATTTGACACACAACATGGGGGCTACACGACAGGGAGGGTTAAAACCATGCGACTTTTGGCATTTTTAAAATTTGACATGCCACATGGGGACCCCCCCTTCTTGTGGCCAATGTTGCAGACTGTGTCGCCCTGTCAATTTTAATAAATGGCCTCAGCGTTGTGTCGATGTTCGGGGTCTGGTCCCATGACTAGAGGAGCCTGGCCTGGAGCATATGTTTACTGTCTGTCAACTTAATAAAAACAGAATTCTTCTTGTCTTTATACACCATCAGTCACTGTCTACAGAAATAGCGAAAACTGTATAGCGCGGATAAAATATACACCGCAGTACATCACCTAACCTTGACATCTTTTTCGGATAGGAATACTTCTAATCGACAGTGGTGGATTACGGGGGTGGTGCCAGCGTAGACATTTTTTGGGGCCAAATTGAGATTTAGTTAATGTTAAATTCTTTGTAAAATTATAAGCCCCCCTCCCCCCATCCTTTTCAAAAAGCTGGATCTGCCACTGATCGAAAAGCTCTGCAGATCAGACCCACAGATAGCCCCTCACCCGATTTGTTGATTGGTAGTTTAGCATGCTTAATCCCTCTTTATACTCAGAATAATCTAACTATAGTAAAGAAAAAAACATGGAGATCAGTACCGATTACCAGCCATGTGCAATGCCAAAACGCTAGCCACTACACTACCCCACCCCCCTGTTGATTGAATAATGTAAATATTTGAACAATTGTACCTACATTAAAGATCATCACTGAGGAATGTTGTCAAATAACAACTACAGCAACAACAACAACAGCAACAACAACAACAACAACAACAACAACAACAACAACAACAACAACAACAACAACAAGGATATGTCCCCCGTGTGGTGTACAGAATACAATGTTAAATAAAAATGTCCAAAAAGAAATACAACGATAATAATAATATCCAAAACTATGAGTACAATCTGGGAATACCTATGCTATTCTAGTCCAATGCACAGCAGTGGGCTGCCCCATATTCTAAAAAAAAACCACCCCAACCCACCTCCCCCCTCACCCCCCCCTCCAACCACCACACCTCCCCACCCCAACACCTGCCACCAAAAGGTGCTTACGTTCGCATTACCCATAATTAATCATGCAGCGGCTAGGCGGTCGGTCTGAACCGACTGTTACTCAATACTCCCTTCTGGATCAATGGACGAACACATTCCCAACGGTTGTGTCCGAGAGCTATAGATCTGGTCAGCAAGAAACAGGTCGTTTTGTGTTCCTTTTATTTTGGCATAGCGATGGTTAAGAGTTCTGGCTATTTATTATAAATGTTATTTCATATGAAGTGTTGGACAGGACACATATTGTCGTTACACTTTGGATGTGTCATTAGAGTTACATTTTTAGTTGATTTATGAGAACGTAGGAGAAGACGGACTAACATGAAGTGACAGAAAATGTTCAGTTTTTGAGTTGTTTCTTGTGTCCCAGATCTATGGGTGCCCGGTCTGAACCGAATGTTACTCAATACTCCGCTGTGGATCAATGGACGAATACATTCCCAGTGGTTGTGTCCGAGAGCTAGGCAGATAAGGCCTATGGTTGGGATACAAAGCAAATTTCGTAATGGCCCATATTGGGGCCCTTGATGGGGTCGGGGTGGGGTCCCCATATCGCATGTCGAATTTAAGAAATTGATATGTCCCTTGTCGCGTAACTTCTCATGTCCCATGTCGTCTCTAATAACTTTCCATGTCTCATGTTAGCTTAAGAAGTGGTCCCTGTCATGTTGTCTTTTTTCCTTAATGTCACTATTAAAGCCCCATGTCGCATGTCGAAAAAATGGTCATGTTGCAATGTCGAATTTAGGGGTCTAGGGCCATCACATTCCATAAGAGCCTATTATATTCAGTTATGTAGCGGCTGGCTATAATATAATGTTGTTGAAATATCATCAGGCCTACGACAATTTAACTGTTGCGTTAACTTCAAGTTACCCGACCTATCCTATTCTAACTTTATCTTCATGAAAGTTTTACCAATGATCATTAAAATGCCACGAAAATTATTGTTCTCGACAGGAAATGTCTTTCAGTCTCTATATCAGGGATGTAAGGTAAATTAACAAATCTGAAACCCAGGAAGAAACCCTGAAATTATATTAATATGCTTTGAAACATGATATAAGATTTTGTTTATATATATAAAATATTAATTTCGAAAATGTATACTTGAGGTGATGATGTGAAAAAATCTGAAATCAGACAAAAACCAGAAAACTTACACCCCTGATAAATCAATGTAGGCCTAAAGAGTGCTTGGAGTATTTTTTTTTTTTTTTTTTTTTTTACATTGCCTCAGTCTAAGCGTGTAACATCACACAAAAAAGTCAAGCTAATCTAACTTTTTTCCTTGGCCCTAGGGTTTGTATCTCTATTCAGTGTACGCAGTGGTGCTTGAATTAATAGCATTGGCTATTCATCATTGATGCGTTCATTGAACGCATTATTGCGTTCACGTTCACGATAAGGAAAAAATCTATATAGAAAATAAATGTCTTCAGGCAATGCGATCTAACCTAAACTTTTGCCCTGACACAAAAAACAAATCCTATTCTTTTCTGAATAATTTGAAAGAAAATGGCATAACCTATCCTCAGAATACGTGTTGCAGGTTAAAGAAATTTGTATGGTCAGTACATGGAGTAAATTCCTAATTTTCAACAATACAATGCATAAGTTTTCCAAAGTACATGTAACTTTTTAAAATCTGACCTTCCGGGCAACCCCACTTAAACACCCATAAACAACTAACATAAATCTATCTTTGTACCAGTCTGACAGAAGCCACAATAACAAACCCCTTAAGCCTATATTCCACACGCCGATTTTTCAGCCGATTTTCAAAAATCGATAGAGGGAATAAAGATCCAATACAGACATGTCACATATCGTTAGAAAGGTTTTGTTTCTCATTCAAATGGTACATAGGATGTAAGGTTTCGCGCCATATTTTCGGAGAAAACCATGAAAATACAAAATCGGGAGCGTAAAAAGCGGTCTGTGTGATACAGGCTTAGACTGGGTACAGGCTGACTAGTACTAATGAGTCACTCGTCGGGTGTACATTCTGTGAGCGGCTCGGCCCAGTTTGTATTTTTTTAAATTTTTTTTTGTTTGGCCTTGAATCTTTCTGCTGAGTAACAGAGTTTACCTTTCTACTGTACCCCATGAGGCCAACAAAAAAACTAACATTGTTTCCAGAGAACTGGTTGTAAAAAGAAGAGAACAGAGAATATATAGCTACTCAAGCATTTTTTCTCGAAACATTTCTTATTGTCGAATAAAGCGACAGCGTAAACTGGCTATTATAATGCCAATTTGTTTCCACTCCGTTTCTTCAAATTCCTATCTTCCTTAATCAACAGTTTAACAGCTAAGTCTCTATACTAAAAAAAAAGACAAAAATTTAAAAAATGACGACTTGTCTTTTGTTTTTGGAAGTAAACAAAATTCTTTAAATGTGACCTAGCGGTATCTTGAATTTGCTATTAGAGTTGCATCTTGTCGAATTTACGAGGACATGGGAAAAGACGAACCAACAGGAGGTGACTGAAAACGTTCAGGTTTTTGAGTTGTTTCTTGTGTCCCCGACCTATTGCGGTATCTTGGGCGGTTTAGTGGTAACAAACATTTCTTTAGTTCGGCTCCACCGCCACCTCCATCTCGTGGGCTAAGGTACAAACAGGTTTGTATAGGAGGGGGGCGATACTGCTTTGATAGCGGGGAAAAAGCCACAGATTGTGGCAAGGTGGGTAAGCTGCAGCTATCTGCCCCACAAACACCACTAATGGGGGGACATTCACGCTTATCGCCCCCCGTGGGGGTACCGGGATGGGGCTTCTGCTCCGGGGAAGAATATAGGCCCCTGGTAGCCCCTGCTGATCATAGAAGGTGATGATAGGGGGGACCCAGCACTGACCAAGTGGTTCTTTGGGTTCAATTCCCGGTTGGTGTCTAGGTTCACTGAGGGATGAGGTAGAGCAAAAATGATTTCCAGGTTTTAATCCCCTGCTGTTTGCCTGCCCTGTAACCCTCATCTCATAGATACAATCACCAAAGACTGACCAAAACAAAACACATATCTGAAAAGTCAGAAATTATCCTAACTTGTTTCTGTCGTGAATATATATAACCCTGGCTGTTGGTCCAGCGTAAAACATGCATCACTCAATTCATGCTTATCAGAGAATGTTGGATGATATCTTGGCGTGGATGGATCACCTAAACCCTGCCATGGAGTGAACATCAACATCTATATTATTTTAAAAATGCCAATTGGTTGACTTTTTTTTCATATGAATTGACACTTTTTGTCCACCGACGCCTACATATTGTTTTATTGCTAAACAAGACTGCCAAGTCTGTGTCTGAAAACAAGGGCGCAGTTGCATGTTTTTTAGAACTGTGCACCCGGTTGTGCAGGACTTATTGTCCATGGAATACTTAAGTGAACTTACTAACTTTATAGAAGATGCAAGATAATGTGGCTCGGTGCCAAATTTCTGCGACTGATGTGTGCACAGAAATAACCATCAATTTTGGACACTGAATAATACATGTAGATTTTGCAATAATGAATTCCCTACGATGCATTTTAATCAAATCGCGGGGAATGAAATAATTTTGGATGGGGCAGGTCAAACATTTACGTGCCTAAGAGGCCTAAGAGTGAAATTTTCCCACAGATGCTCAGGGCATGTATTTTACATCCTAAAAATTAGAGGATATTCAGAGGTGTTTTTTTTAAATTGTCAACACTACCTTTGATAAATAATTTTTTAAAAAAAACGAAAAAACGAAAAGTAAAAAAGAAAAAGAAAAAGAAATCCACCTACCTGCCCTAATTATTTTGGCCTATGTTACCTGAACACAACAATTTTTTTTTTTTTTTTTTTTTTTTATATATATATATTTTTTTTTTTTTGGGGGGGGGGGCAGGGGTATAAACTTCACAACTTTATATTTACCTAACCAGCAGTGCAAGTGTAATCTGACCTCCCACCTATACTCTGAGAATATATCCTGACATAAATACCGCTATTACTGCTCCCACCCACCTAGAGTTCTGGTCATCAAGAAACAGCTCTTTTTGTGTTCCTTTTAATGTAACATAGCAATAGTTAAAGAGTTCTGGTTAGATATTATAGATGTAATTTCATACAAAGTAATGTGCCCAAAATTAAACACACACACATACACAAAAGAAATCCTACAAAAGCAGGAAAATTGGCATCTCTGTATCTTGTTTTTGGTAGTACAAATATTGTATAACAAACTTCACAATTTTATATTCCATACAAAGTAATGTACATTAACAGGATGCATATCGTCATTACACTTTGAATGTGCCATTAGGTGCACTTTGGTGAATTTACGAGAATATGGGAAAAGACAAACAAACAGGAGGTGAAGGAAAATGATCAGGTTTTTGAGTAGTTTCTTGTGTCCCAGATCTATAGTACAAATATTGTATAATAAACTTCATCACAACTTTATATTTGCCTAACCAGCAGTGCAAGTACACTCTGATCTCCCACCTATACTCTGAGAATGCTATTATTGTTCCCACCCACCTAGAGTTCCCGCCCCTTGTTTTTGTATGGGATCCAAGCTCCTGTCGGATGTCATTCGTATACAGATCATTAGGGGCCTGTATTTGCTTTGGGGCCCTGCCATGTATTATAAAGCAGCCTTCATTACTGGATCAGTATACATAGAGTGTGTTTTGGAGAACGCCCAGGTTCCTCAGGTGAAAATGGAGACAACCCTGGTCCCCCTTATTTCATTTTTTTTTTTATCTTTGTCTATTTCTTTTTTGATAATTCTTTCTATTTATGTTAGTTATAACACTGTAGCTTTGTAGCGTGTGACATAAAAAAATATTTTAAAAGATACATTTGAAAAATCAAAATGATTTACCTTTTTTATCAGTTGATATTGTACCTAATGAAAGACGAAGGACTTCTTATACGGAAACCACTCTATTGTAATTTTGATGCAGATTAAGGGGGGAAAAGGTAATTTGGATAGATTTAAATATTTGATCATTTGAAAATTACATAGAACCTAGAAAGAAACTACCATTTGCAACTAACATGGTGGTAGATGGTATAGAAAGTAAAAAGAGTACATTTTGACAAAAAAGTATTTTTAACTTACACTACAGTTAACAGGGATGTAAGTCAGGGTTATGAAAAAGTCTGAAACCCCAGAGGGAAAATCTGAAATCATCTTATAAGCTCTAAAACATGATATAGGAAATAAATTTGAAAATCATTTTTTAGGTGATGAGGTGAAAAAACCTTAAATCAGACAAAAAGCTGAAAAATTACATCCCTCAGATAAAGTATAATCTCCATGGTTATATTATTTGATGAAAACACTGTATTTCTAATTTATCACAATGTAGTAAACAACCACCATGATATTCCGTGAATCCTGCTTCTATTGACGGATCGTTATTACAAGGAGTCTGACTCAGCTATGATCCGGGTATCACGGAATACGTCCAAAAATATCAAATGATTAGTTCGTCTAGATAAGTGCTGACCCCGGCACGTTTTCTGTATCCTGAGTACTATAATTATAGTCATACGTTCAGGTTACTCGACCTACCCTTAACCTTTTTACCCTACCTAACTTTTTTTTCAGGAAATTTTCATTTTAATTGAGAAAATCCACTGAAAAACCAAATATATATAAATAGGGTCAATTATATAGTTAATGGCATTTCAGTAGCTAATTTAGATACTTCGAACATACGTGTGTTTTAGATGCTATAAATTGTTTTAGAGGATGCATTTCGGACTGATTAAGGAAGCATGCACTATCGTTTGGCCTGGGATATAAATATTAATTTTATATCCATGTTAGGCTTCTTAGGCCTACATAACCTCCCCTAGGCCTGTCCGTTAGGCTTGGCTAAACATCCTAACCCGCGAAGGGTCGTTCTCGGGGCACTGACTTTAAGTTGAATGAACTTCCTTCCGCATCAGTGACTTGGCAGCGGTTCTTCGAGTCTAATCTCCTTTACTTGGCCAAACTGAATTATCTTACACCGCAAAGATACTTTCTTTGGCACGAAACTGAGATCTGTATGAACATTCTTATGGTTCTTTTGAGGATTTGTAAGGTAGTCTGAGGTATGGAGAAAATAACCGATGCGTGTATAACTTTATATCGCTGGCATAGACTATATATTCATTTCAATGTGGACCTGTGTTATATGCAAGTGAATAACTTCTGCACTTAACTGAGCTGGAAGTGTGAATAACCTAAGCTCATGAATAAATGCTATAATATACTACGGATGTTTGTTGATTTTGTTGTTGTTGAATTGTATACCTACATGGAAATAAAGAACATCAAAGTTCCTGTAACATAGGAACAAAGAAACACGTTATTTTATCGATACAAAAAATAAATGTATCAAAAGAATGGTCCTTCTGGGATTTTCAAAGGTGAAACCAGATCTTTGTTACAAGCGAGATTTAAGTTTTTTAGAGAAATTATTCGTAAGCAAATTTATGTGATCATCTCAATTTCGGATTACTATGTATACATGAGTAACAGAAATATAACGACTAAACTGTGAATAAGTGTGATTTCTGTTAGACTCATCATAGGAATGAGTTTGCGATCTAGAGATGCCTACCAAGAGTGATGAAAAATCCGGAAAAGTAGGAAGGACATTTCCGGATTTATACTTTATGAACTAAAAGGGTGGCAACATTCATTAAAAACCTAACTTTATGGTTCAATTGGCTCGGAAACAAAAAAGGAATAATTCGAAAAGCAACACTGGCTACTTTGGTGAAAAGATTTAATTTCCTTTTTTTACGCTGAACTGGCAAAAATGCGGATATATCCGGAAAAAAGAAGGTAAAATGACATCCCTTACGATCTGAGCTAATGTGTTTTATTAGTCAGAGGTCTCTGCCCTTTCCTCTGTCTCTTCCGCCGTTTCGTGCGTGGTCTGTGCTAACGACCAAACTCGTGAAGGTATGACTCCAGCAATTACACCGAGTGACCTCCACTCCTAACTAGACAAAATTATTACAAAATACTAGCTTACCCCACGATTTGTGTCATCAGCATAGAACAGGACAAATCGGGTGTCCGGACGCCCGGGACAACCATAAAATGGTCCTGGGCAACCAGGTTTCAGAGCCTAGTTTCCCGGCGGGCAACCACGTATTTTCATTGGCTTCCAAAATATTTTGATATTTATTTGAAATTTTCATATCAATGTACTCATTTCCAGTACATGCTTTTACTTTTGCCGAGTTTTAGGCAACTGAAACTTACCATCTTGCTAATAGAAAATTTCTGGGCTACTAGATTTTATCTCCGGGCAACCAAGTAAAGAGCTGTGGTTGCCCGGCAGACACGTTAAGCACATTCTGAAACGATTTGTCAAGCCCTGTAGAATTTTGTCATTATTGCACTAGCAGATATCAACACGACTATGTCGCTAATTTTCACAGACTCTAGTCACTGTCTAGTCCTTTAGGCCAGTCTAAAAAAAAATTCTGTTTCCGGTGGACCGACTGGCTTTTCAAAGAGCCAGTCGGGCGGTCGGGATTTCTTTTTTTTTTTTTGGTAGGGAAAGTACTAAAATTTTTCAGAAAAAAAAAATTCTGAAAAAAATCTGAAAAAAAGTCTCTCAGTCGGGGGGTTTACACCCAGTCGGGCGGTCGACCGGAAACAGAATTTTTTTTTAGTTTGGCCTTAATTCTAAACTCTGTACTAAGTTAATACACGTGGAGGTAAAACAGTATCTTGGAATCTTTTCATTTTTTATCTTGTGTAGACAGATGTTATACGGATGAGGGACCTCCATACAACTTATAAGTAACACGTTTCCTTTGTATGACCAATATGATTTTGTGGTTATTTTCTTTAGTTTGAATAAGAACGTTAAAAGATGTGGCCACATGGTTAAATTGTACATCTTTTTATGTTTTGTACTTAGTCTGGCCAGATAGGGGTGAGCGCCCTGCAGGTTTTACAATTTATCAGCAAGCAAAACAGCCAAAATTGGTCAATTCCTAGAGAAAGAGTAAGCAAATAAATTCCATGACTCCTGAAAAAAGTTCAAAGGTATATTTTTAAAGTCCATATGACTTTTCTACAACTATTCCATTTTCAAGGTTTTCCAACTTGTTAAAATCAAGCGCAACCTGTATCAAAGTGGTCAATATGAGAAACTTGTTCTGTCTTAACAGCGTACCAACCCAAATTCCATTTTCAAATTCCCTGTGTTTTCCCTGAGATTTCCCTGTCCCACAGCAATATTTCCCTGCGTCGTATCCAGCAAGTTGTTCAAATTCAAAAGCCTCTGCAAGCAGAAAATATTCAAGAAACAACAACAACAAGTCAAATCCTTACTATTTTGAGAATCAAGAATTTCAGAACCCGGCCAAAAGAAATTCTCTGTGTTTTCACAATATTTGCAAACCCCTGTATTTTCCCTGTCAGGGAATTTTTTCTGCAATTTTCTTTGTTTTCCCTGTGTGGTTGGTACCCTGACAGAGTATCGAAGTGGTTTCATTAGAAACTTGAACCAGGAGCTCGTGTTGTGTCTCGTACGTCGTGAGGCCCCAGGCCTATAACCCTGAGTAGAGCCTACATAATGCATAATGTATTAGGCCGGCTCCCCTCACCCCAGCCTGAATATAGGCCAACCGGGTATATTTGTGCCTAGAAATAGAGCAGGAGCTCCCAGTATAAGAGTCAAAGTGGTATCACAGGCAGAGTGCATGTGGCTCAGAATTTATGTTCAGGGTACCAACGCAAAATCCATTTACAAATTCCCTGTGTTTTCATTGAGATTTCCATGTCCGCAGTTTTTCCCTGATTCATATCCAGCAAGTTGTTCAAATCTATAAGCCTTCACGTGCATATTTGTGCCTAGAAATAGAGCAGAGGCTCCCAGTATACGCGTCACTGTGGTATCAGAGGCAACCTAGGGAGAGTGCATGTGGTTCAAGATTTATGTTCAGGGTACCAACGCAAAATGCATTTTAAAATTCCCTGTGTTTTCCCTGAGATTTCTCTGTCTTGTGGCAATTTTTTCCTGTGTCATATTGAGTAAGTTGTTCAAATTTCAAAGCCATCACATGCATATTTGTTCCTAGAAATAGAGCATAAGCTCCGAGTATAAGTCATACGAGTCAGTATGGTATCACAGGTAGCCTAGGCACAGAGCATGCGGCTCACGATCTATGTTGAACTTGAGTGAAAAGTTTCATAGTGTTTGTCACTAACGCTGGCCCCGCCCGTCGGCCATAGGTTGAGAAATTGCACAAAAAATAGTGTCAAATTGGTGCAGAAGGCTGACACAGATTCCTGCCGTTTTCTCTGTATTTCCCTACCTCATTAAACTTTCTTTTTTTCTGGCCATCTATGAGAAAAATTACCAAAATAACTGGGGCCAACCGAAAGTTATCAGGGCTGAGAAAATCATGACAAAGTCGGCCCCATTGGCCGACAGCCCAAAACATTAGTGTTTTTTTAACACTGTTTCAATTTGAACTTTAATAAGCAAAGTCTAGACAGTCTGACACTGCAGTCCTGAAACATGAACTCAAGAAAATTGTGTCTGTGCAATTGTGTATTCTTATATTGTGTTCTGATTTAGAAGCGTGAGTAAAATAAATGACTGATAGAGGGGATGTGGTTTGAAAGTTAAAAATATACTTTACATCATGTACTTGTTCCCGGTTTATGATTACTAGGCTTCTAGGTTAGAGAAATACAAGTCATCTGTTCCTGGTTCGTGATGACTAGGTTCGACGTTTAGTTTTGTTGACGAAATCAATAAACGCTTGATCCCATGAATATTTCATATCCAAGTGCTATAACAGGGTACCAACCAAAGTTCCATTTTTAAATTCCCTGTGTTTTTCCTGAGATTTCCCTGTCCTACTGCAATTTTTCCCTGTGTCATATCAAGCAAGTTGTTCAAATTTAAAAGCCTTGGCATGCAGAAAAAATGTCAACAACCCAACAACAAAAATTCAAATACCTAATATCTTGAGAACCAGGAGTTTCAGAACCTGGCCAAATAAAATTCCCTGTGTTTTCCATGTGTTTTTGCAAAATTTGAAAATCCTGTGTTTTCCCTGTCAGTGATTTTTTTTTCCATTTTCCGTTTTTCCTGTGCGGTTCGTACCCTGATGAATATTTCATATTGAACTGCTATAATCATTAAACCTTGTCAAAAATCAATAAACACACCAGACAAGTCTATTCTACGGTCTGGATAATAAAATGCATGTGATCTCATCATTTGAGGGGGTTAATTTTCAAATCAATATTCGTGTTCTGATGTTTGAAAAAAAACAACGTTGAAGCATTTATTCCGGAGACTGAACTAAATAGATCTATTGCATGTTGGACTTGGTTAAAAGTAATCAATAATCTAAAGAAATACTTAGAAAAACTTGGAGAGTGAATGAATACAAAACAAATAATTGGTCTTTTATCAATTCGCCAATAATCCCTTATGGCTAAACTGTATGAGATCGTGAGACTGGCAGATATTTTTTCATAGTCAGGAATTTATAAGTTTAAAAAAAGAAAATTAAAAACCTGGGTTTTTCTGGGTATCTGGCTTATGTCAAAATCTAGATAATGAAATATGGCAGAAAATCATTAAAAACACGCTTTCCTTGCTCAACTCAATGTGGATCCACGAAAATGATGTTTGCTTACAAACAAATGGAAATTCAAATATTACCATCTCTCATGGAATTCTACTTTGGCTTGAGCTAGTTTTCACAGCTAATACTTTACCACTGACCTTAATGAGACCTATTTATCATATTTCTATACTTATGATTATCTGAGTTTTGAAAAATGTTGTCAATCACTCGACAGCTAGACCAAGATATCTTTGTGTATTGTCTCAACTGTCAAAAATGATATCAAGCTTCTGACACCTAGGTTTGTGATGACCTCTTTGTTGTCAACAAAATACTTAAAATGATATCCAAATGTCAGCCTGATGCCCAAGACTTATAATGCCTCCCCCTTCAACCATCCCATTACAAAAAAATATCTTAAATAATATTATAGACTAATTAAACACTAGAACATAACCTTTTACACAATTATATAAAAAAAACTTTCAAATAATATCTTTAAATACAAATTATCATGAGCAAATTAAACACTAGAACATGTCCTTTTAAACAACGATATATATAAAAGATTAAATAAAAAAGATTTAAAAAAGACAAAAAAATTGACAAAAAAAATCAAAAAAATTTAAAGAATGAATAAAATAAATAAATAAAAAATAATCAAGCTTACTTACCAATTATAAAATAAGCTTTCTTACCAAAGGTGGACTTTAGACACTAGACCATAATCTTTTAAACAATTATATTGAAGAAAAATGAAAAATTAAATGAAAGATTAAAAAAAAAAAAAAAAAAAAAGGTTAAAAAAAGATTATTTTTTTAAATAAAAAAGATAGAAATAAATAATCCAGTTTCCTTACCGAGGGTGGACTTGAGCTCGAGGTCGGGCAGCTGGTACTTGACCCGGGGGTCCCCTTCCTCGGCCTCCCCGTTGGCCGTCGGCGGTAGACTGCTGGCCGCATCCTTCTGCCTCCTCGTCCGCCGAGCAGGAGCCGTCAACCCCCGACCAGATGTAGCCATCTTCCCTGCCGCTGTCAGCTCGGCCACCCACTCAAGAACCATCAAGTTAGCTCCAGAAAGACTCCCTGGGTCACTGTGTGGCTGCTTGAGGTTGTGGGATGTGGGAGATGGGAGAAAAGGAGGGATGGGGGGAGTTTTTGGTAGAAGTTTTTTGACGGGAGCAAGGCCCCTCCGTCCCGGTCACTTCGTCCGTCGCCCGCCGGGGGGGTTTGGGTGGGATTAAAACTCCATTTTCAGGCGATCCGAGCTGAAATTCTCGCAGATTTTGGGTGTTTTCCCGCTGAGATATCCACCAGCAGCCGGGCTTGGGAGGAGGGCAGGGGCGGCCAGGAGGAGGAGGAGTTGGAGGGTTATATTTATCCCTGTTCGTCCGACTTCTAGGAGTAGAATGTGACTCGGCCCAAACTCGCTTTGGCTGTTCCCTCAGCCGCCTTCCACCCCTCCGGAGCACCCAACCAAAACTTTATATCTCCCTTATTTATCCTTCATCTTGGATGAAAATGAATTCAGGGGGTCTTAAATTAGTTTATAAGTTGTTTTGATTTGTTTAATTTAGATGTGCCACTAAACTTTCCACTTTTCTACAGAAATGAAGTTTTGATTGGAGGAGGGAGGTGAAGGGTAAATGGAACAGCCGTTACCTGGTTTGTTTGGGCTAGACTGTAGTTAGGTCCAAGTCCGCTGGATTTTCAAACAAATATGTAAGAGGTAAGTAGGTCATAAAAGGACTATTTCTGGGCCTGTGGCGCTCCTTTGTAGTTTGGCTCTTACTCTGAAGGTGGCGCCACAAACAATGACTTCTTTTTTTATTATTGGACTTATACCAGATGGCAAGCAGTGCACTTGCCCACCTTTGTTCATGGGTTCAATGAGGAAAAGGGTGGATTCTATTGTGGAGAAATGAGAATTCATGGACCTTATGATGGCTCAATGATAATCAAGCTTTTTGATTTTTTTTTTAATCAGGGAATTACATTGTATACGTTGACTCAAGTCATCTAGCCTAATTCTTTTCCTTTTAATATCATTTTTTTCTCGCTTTTGTATTTGTAGTTTAACCTAAGATGTAGTGGATGGAGAACGATCGGGACAGATTTAGATTTTTTTTTAATTATTATCTAAATTTATTTTGATTTATTTTTGGAGAGAGGAGGGGGTGCCCGCTTCCTACTCCTTATTTTTATTTCATCTTTATCTATCTATTTATTCATTTATTTTTAATTACATATTTTAGATTTATTTTGATGTAGACATTTCTAACCCTTGAAGACACCTCAAATTCCAGCAGAAAAATACCCCCCCCCCCCCCGGGATTTCTGGATCGTTTCTCAAGTAGGGGCTCCCAAACATTTTTTCCCCTACCCTTTTTTTTTCCCTCTTTTTTCTTTTTACGACAAATACAATTATATATTTCCCGCGGTTTGCATTCTTTCGTTGGCTATCAAATGATGGGTAATTTTGTTCGTCCATTGGTCCAATTTATTCAAGGCTCTACGCCACCTTCCAATAATATAATTGGCCGGAAGTAATTTGATACAGTTTCAAATTTAGTTTCTTTCTATTTTAGGCATATGATGTGTTTTTTTCTAATTTGAATCATAGCGGTGTTTATTTCCAAGAAACACTTTGACGAATTTTGTTACCATGGTTACCGGCGCTCAGGTATTATAAGGAGAAGCATATAGAGGTATATCTATATATATGTATATATATATTATATATTTATTATATATTATATAATATATATATATATATATATATATATATATATATATATATATATATAACAGATATTACCCAGATAGATGAATAGAAATCAAAGTCCGAGCATAAAGTCCTCCTACAGAGAATGTTTCACTCAAATTGTACGCTGAACATCATGGTCAAATATCCTCGGCCCCCACTCCCACCCCCACAAAAACAACACAATTGAATGAACAAGATTAGTATCCTTTTTCATTTTATATAATGTAGGAATAAATAGGAACAACTAGACAATGGGATATTACATTTTGAACTGAGTGTTAACTTAAAATTCAGTATTTCATGATGGTCATTAAAATAATAATCAACATACACACATCAGTCACCCTAATCAGGTTTAATACTCTACCGGCCATTCATATGTCACAATAATAAGCACTTTACATAATGGGTAGATCAAGGGTCAGCATAGTCCTTGATTGTTACATAATCATATTATCACTACTATTTATCTATATAATTATTAGTGCTACACCTGTTGGACGGATCAAACCACTTATACCCGTTTGGAAGGAGTACATGTATATTATTGACAGGCCATGTATGATTGTGAATATTTTATATAGGCCACAAAGAAAAAAATGGTTGTGTTCAGGTAACATAGGCCAAAGTAATTAGGGTAGGTAGGTTGGTTGGTTGGTTATTGGTTGCTTTACGCCCTAATAAACTGCCAGGGGGGGGGGGGTAGGTAGGTCAATTCTTTTTAACTTACTAAATCGACACTAACAATGTTGGAAATACAAAAAAAAACTCTAATGTTCCTATAAAACAATTTCTAGCATATTAAATACGAGCCCATCATGCTGTTCAGGGCTTTTCTGGTCAATTTCTTTTTAGATTTAGGAAAAAATACTTTAAAAAAATCCTTAAAAAGATAGGATAGCGCCAAAAAATAAGGGTAGATCGGGTGATCTGAACACAATTTTTCTTTTCAAGCCTTATCAATTTGAGGGTTGCATAAAAATCACAAATTAGTGAGACTTGCACATGGGGAGATTTCTAAGAAAAGTATATTGCAAGTATTGCAGACTTGGCCTTTTTTTTATAATTATGAACTATTCTCATTTCACATAAAGTGGACTTTGGTATAAGTAATTTATTATAATATTGAGGAAGGAATCAATGAAAGTATGTATCAGTTACCAACCTTGACCATTACTGGGGACAACATTCAGCATTTGTCACGAATTAGGCGCCAAGGTACGGGAGATTACAGCAAATGACGTTTGTCTTACAGAAGATACCCTGACTTAACAGGTTTTTTTTATCCTTTTATTGAGTCACTGTTTCCTGTTACAAACACGTTCTTCCAACAGTTGGTTACAACAAACAAAATATTATACATAATAATTATATTCATATATGCTATATACAATCTTATCATTAAATGCTACATATTTCAAACTGTGTTACATGGTATACTTTGTAACAGGAGCTTTATCATCACATTTTCTTATATTAAGCCCATCCCTAATAAACCATCCCAGTTTACACCAACGAAAAAGTTTACAATGAAATATTCTCAAAATGTTTGCTTCCATGCTTATTCCCTGAAGACAGATGCATAATACAAAATTGATCAAAACAATTGAGTTGACAATGTCTCCAAAACTTTGTGAAATGCAACCTTTTATTTTGGACTTTTCCCTTTAGGAACCAATGTTAAAGCCTGTCAGCCCAGCCTATTCCCTATTCTGCCCTGAAATACATCATATTGAATGGCTGACAAACCTGTTAATCTGGCAATTAGTAAAATTTGATAAACCTTGTTTTATCAGTCCTTGGGGATATAGAAAAATGTAATTTTTGGTTATTTCATGATCAGTCACCCAACTCTAGGAGACAAAGATTAACTTGCATGGTAATTTTGTCCAACCCTTGTCCATCCCTGGGATATACCAAATGTGGGATGTGCTTATAATCTTTCAATTGTGTGTTGTTGTGTTTCTGTTTAAAGATTTTAAAGAAATTACAAAGAAGCCATACTGTTACATGTATAAGTCTAACATATTCTACATGTTATGTAAAATACTGTGTCAGAAATTATTCCCTTGATACTTATAGAGAATAAAATATCATAATTCTTCCTATCACAGATGGCCAAGTTTCTTTTTTATGCACCTGCAAGCTAATTCTGACAAATTTGGTCGACTTTACAGAGAGAGTGCTATTGAAATTTCCCAAATATGACATATTGATAATTGAACAACAATCTCAAATACACTTTAATTCCTTACATTGAATTATACAAATTTGTTTTAATGTATGATACAATAGAGGATGTTATGGCCCAATGGCCCGTTGCACAAGGAATTTTGTTACAATGAATGCGTTCATAACAATGAATGTGTTCATTGTCAACTTTGATTGTTGTTGGGCCATTTTTCACCCTCAAAATAAACATATTATATTGAAAGCTGTAAATGACCTGTAATCTTTACAGAATATAGTCCTACATTGTCCCTCCATATATCAATTTACAGAATTCAATTTAATTAAGTAGAAAAAAAAGATATAGGCATTTTGTATATAGGCAATTGCTGAGTAGGTCTTGAACTTCAAAACATTCATCACAACATAAATGTTGATGATGTTGGAGTTTATATCCATCTCACACTATAAACCACTAAAACAACATTCTCACCTGAGTATAGACAAGAAAGCACATTCTCACTATACATTCTTTTAATCCTATAATGGCCTGCACATATGAAGAAAGTTGGAAAATAATTCTCCAATCTTTTATTTGTTTATACCTGTTCAAATATTGTATATACAAAAAACCTTTGAATAGGGCAAAGTGTAGTTTGGAATTAGGGCAGTACCAATGTTGAGAAAAGCCAAAGGTTCAATTCAATAGAGTATAATACAATACTTTGATAGGTTAAAGGTGAGTGAATGCCCAGCTTGTCCCCCCATTTGGACAGTCCTGGGGGACATGAGAAAAGATGGTAGGGATCCCATCAGCTTTTATTCTGTAGTGTTTTCTAGAGTACAAAGTGCTACCACATAGTGGTAACAATATGTTCCATGCCAAGCATATGATGTTATTTTAATGTTGCAGCAACGTTCTGTTTGGTTTTATATTGGTGCTTGTTATGTTATTTAGATGGCTCCCAATACCTTTGCTGCAATGTATTACTGTAAAGTTGTACTGCAACATTATTACAATCTTCTGGTTAAGCTCTTCAACCCAAACAAATGATCTTGAAACATTCTGTTTTGATTTGTTCTTAACCTCACCAAAAATAATGTTCTGATAACATTCTGATTTGGTACAGTTTCAACCTCACCATCAAAAACATAACTATTTCATGCCATCTTAGTAAGTAACAGACTGACTAAAAAAGTATGGTTCCAGAACGGTTCTGTTACGTCGCAACTTGGATGGGTTTCCATAATGTCAGATCTTACACATAACTGACATTATGATTGTTTTGAAGTATCCACCTCATTATTATTATAAACCATCGTCACAGTTTTAGTGGAGTAAGTTAACATTTCATTTCAATTCTGTCATTTGTGAAATGTCACTAATAGTCTGTTCTGACCCAGGTACCTGCTTACACAGATGGTCTCTATGCCTGCAAGAGCCCATGGCATTGATAATTGTTGGTCACTTCAAGAATGGCTTTGTTGGCCCTATATAAATAGCATGGGCAACCCCTTTTGTGACAGTTGGGCTGCTGGCTTATTCAGTCCCTACCAGCAGCCCAAAAATATGCTGGGATATGGGGCGGAAGTCCTATTTGATTCACCCGCTGGCTAGCTGGTGCTGGGACCGGAATACAATGAATACAATGCTATTGTATAGCCATGAAATGCATGCTAGTTAGCTGTGCATGCACAGTTAGGGGCACTGGCAGGAGGAATCGAACCCGCCTGGAATTCCCACCTTAATCAGCTGCTGGTGTATAGACTCATTTAGGGGCAGATCCAGAAGAGGGTCCAGGGGGTCCTGACCCCCTCCTTTTGGTGGACCCCTAAACTAGGAAAAGAGGGAAAATGTTGCACTGGAGTGTGCGATTACATGCATTTTTAGTAATCAGCCTATAGGGTAGTGGGGAGTTTATGTTTGCGCATGCGTGGTCCTTTGGCGCCACTACCTATCGGGGGTCAAGCGCAACTTTTCAGCCAATCAGGACCCTCCCTTTTTCAATATGGCCGCACCCAGGGACAAACTCCCGTCAGGCCTATATGCTGACCCCCTCCTTTTGGAAATCCTGGATCTGCATCTGTCACTTTGGAAAACAGTGAGTTGGATTTGACAGATTATGTCACCCCTTTCCTGAGGCCCCTTTTTGGAGGTCCATCCATAATGGTGGGTCTTCTTTCAGAGAAATGGGTCCAACCTGTTCGGTAGTAAATATATTCCGTATTGTCTCGTATTGCTGAGTGGTGCGCGGTCCACTTGAAGTCACCTCTGTGGAACGAAAAGAAATTGTCAGTTACTATGGAATTCTTTATATTAATACATATCCTAGTCTATGGCTACAACCATGGTGACCATATATATATGGCTACAACCATGGTGACCATACATATACATACACACACACATATATATAAGATAATTTATAAAAAGGATGAGTAAAAGGTAATAATATTTGGAAGACATTGATGCATTGAAGACATCTGTTACGTCACACACTGGCTGGGTATATCCACTAAGTGGACTTGACGTACCTGGAGGGCGTGGCTTCAGGCGGCTGTTGTTGTCCAGGATGGAGACGCAGGTCTCGGGTTCTGGCATTGGTTGTGTGTAGACAACAGGTGAGCTCGAACCACAGCCCATAGTACTCAGTGGTGGTCTCTTGGCTTTTGTCTCTCCCTCAGACCTCTGAAAACAGAGTTTAATAGAACTTAACAGGGAGCCAAAACCAATAAATCAAATGAAATTTGTCATACTTAAATAATCATTGAAATCCATGAGCCTATTTCTGGCCCATGTTAAAATCTAAACCGTAAGATATGCTTGAAAATCATGAAAAACACATTTTCCTTGCTCAACTCAATCAATGTGGATCTGCAAAAATGGGGATTTTTACAAACAAATGGAAATATTACCATCTCTCATGGAATTCTACTTCTGTTTGAACTAGTTTTCACAGGTAATCGCTAGCTTGATCCACTCTTGACTTAACCTGAAAGACCCCACAGATGACGATTATAGATGACTTATTTCCCCAGGATTTCCATGGGGTACCTTCGGAAATTCCTTAAAGGTCTTGTATTTGACAAAGTTCAAAGGGTCACCAACCCATATAAAATTTATTTAGAATGAAAGAAACCTGACTTGAGTCATTACATGTTCATGTATACATACATATTATACATCTTTTTCATTAAGGTGGCACCCCCTTGTGGATTCAAATTGATACACTTTTTTAGGGCTTTCCCATAGTTAAGGTATAGGGAGTGAAGTGACCTAGTTACCAAAAGCCCCAAAAGTGGACAGACTGGAGCACTGCACAGGTTCGTGGGAAAGGTGTATACACATATTGTTTCGCTCTTTATCTATTGTGTTATTGCCTCACAAATTTCCATATCCATATCTTGGTGCACATTACCTAGGTCTGTATAACATGTAATGTACACCAAATTATGGAGATGCCACTCCATACACTACCTGTCAGAACCATGAACACACCTGTTATCTTAAGCCCTGGCCACACTTCACGACTCAACTCAACTCTACTGTCGTAGCTACTGGTGTGACTGCCTCTACGACTGTCTGGTCTTAGCAAAGAAACTCTACTCACCCCCTAAGACCCAACTATCCAGTCTTACATCTTTGACATCTCAAGATGTAAGACCCGACTGGATAGTCTTAGGAAAATGACTATAGTCGTAACTTATGGCTGAAGCCAACTCAACTCAACTCAACTGTTGAGTTGAGTTGAGTCATGTAGTGTGGCCGGGGCTTTATTTTTGCCACTGTTAATGGGACAGGCGTCATCACTCCTGGGACACCCACATACAATGCCATTGTTTCCTGGCATAATTAGGCCAGCGGCTAAGGTTATAAGCTGGCATCACCTCAGTTGTCAAATATACTGTGGCCTGTTGCACAATACCAATTGTAACAACAAAAATCAGCAAAATAACAAAACCTTCTGTTGTTACTTTGAGCATAACAACATTCGTTTTGACAATTTTTTAAAATTTAAAATGCTCTCAATGAGCTGTAATCTTTACTGATTTTCTTTTGATTTTCCACCTTCATAGATCAATTTACAGAATTCAATGTCATCAAGTAGGAACAGAGATGTTAGGATCATTGTAACAATGATAACTGTTGTTGTTACAAAAACGATCTTAAAGTTATCTTAAAGTTATCGTAACAGTAAAATGTCATTGTGCAATGGGCAACAGTGGCCCATTGCGCAAAAAAATGTCATATCAACAAATGCGTTTTTAACAACAAAAAAGTTCCTTGTCAATTTTGATCATTGTTAGGCCATTTTTCATATAGAAAAATAAACAATTAAAAAAGCTGTAAATGAGCTGGTTTTTGTTTACAGGATATAGTCCTACAGTGTCCCTCCATATATACAGTTACAGAATTCAATTGAGTAGAAAAAAAGATATAGGCATTTTGCAACTAAGATATCTTGACAATGATGTTGTTGTTACGATAATGAGCTTAAAGTGATCTTAAATGTTGTCGTTGTTACGATGGGTCATTGCGCAATGGGCACAATACTTAACACAATGCTCTCCCAGACGCGATTCTCTGGTTTGTTGTATTTTTGTATGTATCTGCATGCAGGCTAAATTAAGGTTCATTGTCGGTAACATGTCGACAAGTCCATTTCCTCTCACAAGCCTTTAGCATACGCCATTTCATTATATATGGTATTATCTGTTTTTGAACATTCTGAAAAGGTAGCATTTGGACTTTTTTTATTTTGCATCTGTATGTTCTTACTATTTCTCATGTTAGTTTTGACAATTTTTCATTAGACATTTTTCTTTAGCCAAAAACTGTAAATTCCTATTGATTTTCGTCAGTTTTTGTCAACAGAATGCTCAAAAATTAGCCTGCAGATGCATGAAATACAGGTAAAAAGGAAACAGCGTCTGCCTGAATTTTGTAGACGAAAACACTGGGAAATCTACAGAAAAAATGTATAGATGTTTGCCATATATCTCTATCCTAATTGATATATTTTCAAACCAACAATATAGATATAGATACAAATTTAAAAAAATACTTATATATACCTGCAGAAAAAGTTGGCTAATTTTGTAGACAAAAACTACAAGGAAATCTATAGAAAATATGTAAATATTTGCCAAATCTCTGTCCTGATTTATATATATTCAAACCAACCAAAAACAATAATATAGATGTAGATATAAATTGAAAAATTCTCATTTCTAATTTTCTATTATGTTTAAACCACAAAAATTCAATGATTAATGACAAATTATGTGCTTAAGACTTATGACTTGGGGCCTCTTATTTAGTATGTGTACAAAATTTTGCGTTTTTTAATGCAAAATTCGGCAAAAAAGTAATTAAGGGAAACCATTTCCAATAGCGCCCCCCCTATCCGCCCCTGGGTCTGCTCTTGGATTTCATGCTTTGCAGCTTATGAATACATGCGATTGTACTATGAATGCTTTGTACTATGAATCCTTTGTTATTACTCACCTTAAAACTCCCAAGTATGTGTAACAAACACTCATACACGAAACTGAGAGGACGGGGAGACCAGACTATGTATGTTTGACGAAAACTCAGTATAATAAAATCTAATAAAAAAATTACGACAGTGTTTTACGGTAAAATATCATTAAGTGTAACAGGTATAATCATAAATACTTACCATTAAGCTTCAAGATGACGCATATGGACGTACACCTGTGATTCAATCCAAGCCGTTTTACATCCAATCCAATCAGGCAACAGCAGATCACAAAACATATCCAACAAACCTATATGTGTACCTAGATGGATAATGCCTTGAGTTTTAGCTATCTGCAACTGATTTCTCAATATGATACATCTCCCGCAGGTTGGCTGCCTATTCCCATTGGCGTAGGTTCTTCTCAAACCGACGGACACTTGTGAAACTGGAGAAAACCTATGAGACTGACCACCTGTTGGTGTTGTTAATGGTGTCAGGTGCCTGGTCCAGTGTTAATGATGTCCCCAGTCCCCAGGTGTGTCCAGCGTCCAGTGTTAAGGGTATAAGTCCTCAGGTGTGTCCAGTCTGCGTCCTTCCAGCGTCTGCAGCCTCCCGTCAGCTGAGGCAGTCTCTGTCCAGCAGTGGAGCGTTCGGAAACCCAGTATTCTTTTTTGTCATTATATTTTTATTATCCTGGGGCAAGTTGAATTACTCCAGTCTTCCCTTATCACCAACGGAACTTAACATTATTACAAGCAAAGGATAAATATCACCAGCATGTTTATTTTTCACCGGTATTATTCAAATTTTGATAATGACACAATGTGTGTGATGATTTAATAATGAGATGTGATGAGATGATTACATAGGTCTATATGGTCTATATGTTTTTACATGACTATATATATTTACACCATATTATACAAAAATTCCTTGGGCAAGTCTATCAGTTTCAGATACATATTACTCTTGTTACTTTTCTTTAACCTTATGTTGATAGAATATTACATATACATACTATTTTGCATCAGTATAACATTTTGGTGACTACTTAACTTCTGTTTCCCTTTACACTGGAACTTTTGGGCAAATCATGTAGGTGTGTCCTTCAGTTATTGAATCTTGAAGCGATTTAAATGTAATGAACTTGAAATTAACCAAAATCTGTTAATATAGATAATCATCATGAGTCTAACTTAGGCCTATGGTAAGTAGAACTTATGAAAACATGTCCACACATTTAGTTAAAACACTTTGTTATGTCCCCCGCAAGAAGATCCCTTTGATTACACACAAATAGAAACTACACCACTTATGAGGAATTTGTACAATGTTCCATTTATTCTGTTTATAGTTACTACCACTACCACTCGTTCAATACAACATTCTTTAGTTCCTTCATTTTTTCTTTTCCCAACTTTGCATTTGGTTCCCTTTATATCGGTGAAATATAAACTCATTTAATGTGTGTCAAAACCCTGATAAACACTTATGTTAACAAGATGCACTAAAAGTAAAAATAATGTCCGTCAAATTTTCCTAACACGCCCAGCTCCCACCTGTGTCTCCCCACCTGGGATACCATTCGCCATGTCACCAAGAACCAGTATCACATTTCTCTGCCTCTGACAAGAAAATGTTGAAACATTTATCATAAATAGCTGGCTCTTGTTTCTCAGACAATTATGCCAAAAAAATCTTTGTTTGCGGATGATGACAGGTGGTATTGTTCGAGGTAGATCTGAAAACTGGAAGCCTTTTTAAATATGAATAAAAAATCGAAAAATATTTTTTTGTGATCAACTTTCATCTATATAATTTGGTTTTAATGAAGGGATCATTTCTTGTAATGATCATTGCAGTGTAAATAACAAAAAAATAAATTATATATAACTCTATATACAGTTTTGTGAGCTTAAAGATGTTTATGAAAACCTTGAAGGTTAGAAGAACATAATTTCAGTTTTGATGTTTCTGGGTCACATATACGTGAGGTTTTCAGCTTTCGTTTATATAATTCATATCCATACTAATACTGCACTGTTTAATCAAAATTAATAATGTATCTTTTTCCAGATCACAATCGTACGTCACTGAGAAATATCAATTACTTTTTATCAGCATATTACTCATGATCAGTTGACTGTTGCGGTGTCACATATCGAACAAAGGCTGTTGTAGACAAGCGGACTTTTACTCGCGATTTCAGAAATCACCAATGGAAATCAAGGCAAATGTAGATATGCCACATATGATTAGATAGGATCGTAAATGCTCTTTCAAATGGTATGTGACGTATATGGGTTCAAGCAGGGCTCACGCAAGGCATTTGAATTTTGTCGCCTGAAAATCGCCATATTGCGTTTTTTATTGCCAAATCTAAGTTAGGGAAGCCACAAAATATTTGTACCAAATCTGAAAATACACCCTTTTTATTATGATGCTGAAAATTCAAGATTTCAAATGGAACTTTGATGTACGTAAAAGGGAATTTGAAATGAAAATGCTTATCTTACAAGAAATTACTAATTTCAAGGTTAGACAACTGGGACCCCATTGACACTTTCCATATAGATCCTGTAGCCAGAACAAGTCGCCATATCATCAATTTGGTCGCCAAATAGCTGTATTTGTCGCTATTGGCGACTTGGCGACCGGGTTGCGCGAGTCCTGGGGTTGCAGTTATATTCCTGATGATATTACCGACCCGGCCAAGGGTGTGACGTTATTATAACATTGCAGCAAGGTTCTGTTTCAGCAATTTAGTTCTTGTTACATTCTTTTGATGACTTCCAATTACGTTGCTGCAACATACTGCCGATGTTGCACTATGATGTTATTACAACATTCTTGTTATGTTCTTCAACCCAAACAGAATGTTCTTATAACATTCTGTTTTGGTTTTGTCCTAATCTTACCAAAAAATAATGTTACAATAACATTCTTATCTGTTGAGGTTTCAACCTCACTATCAATAACGTAATTGTTATGTGCTATCTAAGTATGTAACAACCTGACTAAAAAAAGTATGGTTGCAGAACGTTTCTGTTACGTCGCAAGCTGGCTGCAGAAGTGAAAGTCGCTTAGTGTAACACGTACTAATGGCTGGACATAATTGCTGCGGCCAAGCACACCTGAGAACAACAGGTGCGCAGGTAATTCAGACGGTATTATTCATAGCCATTATTTGTGGAGACGGGTGAAAAGACAACAATGTCATCATGTAGAAAGGTTTTTTTCCACTAATTATCCTTCATACCATCTTCACTTTGGATTCTCCAGAGTGCTTTTCTTATTCGGAAATCTGTCATACATTCATTACTTCAGCTTAAGATTGTTCACTGTTCTTCTAACTTTGATAATTGGATGTACAAGAATAGAAACCACAGTATTTTGGACAATAAGCCCATCCCACTTTACACCAAAGTTAAAGTTTACCAAAAACCTGCAAATCTGTCAATTAATTGAATTATAATGTTTAGCAGTACTTAATAGGTGATATAGAAAAATATAACTTTTGCTTATTTCAGTAACCCCAACTCTAGGAGACAAGGGTGGCTTATACTGCTATTTTGTTCAATCCTTGTCCAACCCTAGGATATAACTAATGTAGGATGGCCTTATTGGATTGTCCTGTTTATTCTTATCCAGAGCTTTAACATTGAACATTGACTCAAACAGTAGATGAAATAATGTGTTAAGTTAATTATAATGAGAAAAATTATCATCTACCATGTAGAATGAGGTATTTAATACCAAGTGAATATCATATTGCCTGAGGTTGTTAGGCTGAGTGCTGTAATTATGTCAGCCAAGGTTAAGCCCGATACCCACTAGGTGATTTTTTGCTGAATCGGTGTTGGCATCTGTGCTGGCGTTGGCGTTGGCCGACTTTGGTGCCTATACCCACATACAATTGGTTCTGCCGTTGGCATCGGCGGTTAACACTGCTGGCTGTGCTGACGGGCAGCGCTGATCCATATTAAGCATGTTTGATAATTTTATGCCGACGCCCATGGCCGACAGCTAGCTGTTGGCGTTGGCCATCGGTAAATCGTCTAGTGGGTATGGTGCTTTAGTAGAATGAGTTGTTAGTTTCGGTTCGAGAATGATTGATTTTATGGCCACAATATAATGAAGTCATAATGAAGACTCAACATCATGAAGTTATAGTAGTTACCATGTCAGATAAATAACACCTTCAAAGGCGTATTGGACAAGGACTATATCACATGTCCAATGTACTGACAGGTGTTCTTATTATCCGTCATTCAATATTCTATATTTCTATGTACTCAGCAATTAACAGCGTAGCAGAGATGCCACTCAGGAGAGATGAAAAATCCAGAAAAGTAGGAAGGACATTTCCGGATTTTCCATTATAGATACAATAAGGTTAAAATATCCACAAGGAAACGTTGCTTTATGGTTTAAATAGCTTAGAAATAATAAAGCAACAGTTTGAAAAGCAATGTTTTTGAGTTAAGTAAAGAGAATTCTGAATTCCATTTTAATTCTGAACTTGCAAAAATCTGGAAATCCGGAAAAGGAAGGGAAAATGGCATCTCTGGCAGCATAGGGTGTTTAAAAAGACATGCTTTGGCATATGAGGCCCATCTCATGTTAATATTTAGTGGAAGTATTATTAAAATGATTAAGATAGAGGTTTATAACTGGATGACTGACCTTTGTGTTTAAAGAAATGAAAGCATTTTTGTTTTCAAATAACTTTAAGCTGAAAAATGTTCCCACTGAAACGTTTTTGGAATATTTTGCAAGAAGATCAACATCCTGATTAAATGTGGATAATTTCTTTTGCTATAATTATTCTAAAGAAAAGTGAATGAGAATAGCTTGCACCAACAGAAGGAGTTGTATCATTTATTCCAGTTTTTAATATATATGCATTAATCAAACTTTCACATAAATCAAGAAATCTCTGTTATGTCTAGGACTAAATTAAGCGCACTTATCTAACTAAAACTGAGTTACATTTTTTAACCATAACTCCGTCTCCAGTGGCCCGTTGCACAATGGGTTTCGTAACAACGGAAATATTGTAAACAACGAAAGAGTTCCTTGTTACTTTTATCTTAACAACAATGATTTTGCAATAGTTTTTTTCTATATTTAGAATAGCCTCAAAGAGCTGTAACTTTGACTGAATTTTTTCTAAATTTTTTCTAGTTTAGAACAATTTACAGAATTTAATTTCATTCATTAGATCTCGAGATATTGCATTTTCGTAACAATGAAACTTTTCGTTACTAAGCAAATGTTCGTTGTGCTTTTGTTGTTTTATCTTAGTAACGAAATTCTATTGTGCAACGGGCCACAGTAACTCTAAATGGGAAATACATTATCAATGACACAAAGTCCAATATTTTCTCTCCCTATCCACCTTCTTATATTTACACACCTAATAAAAAAAAGAAATATCTAAAGAGGAACAACACAACACGCATTCTTAAAATCTTTGGTAAAATAAGTTTATTTCATCTATGTACAATGACATTGCTTATATATTAATTACAACACATGAAATATGACATATTTATACAGATAAGAATACATTTATTCACATTAAATGACTAGGATAATACTCGGGAAACTCTAGGTACATGTAAGCTACATAATATACTTTTTTTTCCGGATAACGGACTTATTTCTGTATATATATAATACTTTCCTCGTCATCTATTGCGCCATCATATCTACTTCTTTTTCTGAAAGAATACAATGAGTAATGGATAAATCTCACAAATAGTACAATCACCAAGACTTCCCAATATGAATCAAATAAATCACAATATTAATTCTAAGCTTAGGCTGCAAGGCAAATTAAATCTTTCACTCCGTTTTGGCTCCGAGGAATAAAGTTATAACGTTTTTTTTTTTTTTTTTCTGAATATAATCTTCAGGGATAACCCCTGGTCTTCCAGATAATATTTGATGTCAATTTGAAAAACAAAAAAAAATTAAAACTAAATTAAAACACATTAATCAGTAATTATCATCATAAAAGCAAATGCAATATAGATTTAATCAGTTCAATTGCATAACTTGATCAATGGTAAGAACAGAGTCTCTTTTGCATAATTTAATGTGGAAACTAGCCTTGAGTCACCCACGTGAATATTGACCTTAATTGGCTGACCAAGTCAAGTTTGTCGGTCCACTGGGAACTCATTTTACGTACAAAAGAAGCTTTGAACGAGAATTAGTTGAATAGGTTATTTATTAATTTATATAACCCGTCGGCCCCTTTCAGGGCTGGTAGTTAAATAAGTAGTAGTTAAATCAAACAGAAGTAGTAGTGAGTTGACACCTTGAGCAGCCCGCACTGGCCTCAAGGTGTGCTAAAATGGTGGATTTTGGGCAGCCCGCGCTGTCCCGACTAATTGGGTGATATATGGAAAACCCCTTCTCAGGCGGCCCGCGCCATCCCTGATTAAGGTTTTATGGTTGTAGAAAATGTGGATACCGGGAATGTTAATGTGGAATGTTGATAGTTGGGCAGTCCATGCGGGCCCCAACTGGTTATGTTTCAGTATATATGTACTCCATGTCCCAACTCCCCTTTTAGGGTCCTCCTTGTATACCGGTGTGGTTGGGCAGCCCGCGCTAACCCCAAGCAAACCGTGTCGCTGAATATGGTATTGGTGTTCTGGGCGGTCCGCGCCGTCCCCAAACAATTTTCCGGGTATGTCTATATATATATATATGCTTGGACAGCCCGCGCTGACCCCAAGTATAGCGTCTGTCCATTGACTATGGCTTGAAATGTCTGAAAAGGTTCTGACCCCACTGCTCAGTCAGGATGTCGGATAGCAATATTGGTGGTGACAGAGGGTGTTGCAGCCAGAAACTGGAGGAGAAGGGGAGGAGGTGGGTCTTATTTCTTAGATTATCTGCCAAATACCTGATATTCTGATAGATTTTGTGGAGAGCTGCTCTCTGGTGTGTTTGTCGATCGCGAGTGGATTCTAGTGAAGGCCGAGATCTCGAGGGGGCGAGACTTCGCGAGATTGCTTGCCAGCCGCGAGTTTCCGCGAGAACTCCAAGATGGCGTCGCTTCTTCCGTACGTAAACAACACCGCTCGTCGCGGTTTCCTTATTAGCCCATCAATGATTATGAAAATCCAAAGTTACCTTTTTGGAGCCCTTTTTCTTCTTTTTCTTCATGCCGGAGCCCAGTTTGACGAGGTCGTTAAAAATGTCGGTGCTCAGGCGGTGAGTCGTGCGCAGTTTGACTCCCGGCAGGTCGGCTGAAGGCAAGGTTATTTGAGATAAATAATGACGTTTTATAAAACGTTTTATGAACATTCATGTAGATCACTTATGAAAAATTACAATGGTGGAGACTTATGAATGAAGACTTGAAGGCTGGAGTTCTTGTTGGTGCTAAATATATTCTCTACAGTACCAGGAGTGTAGGCCAAAAAGCCTATTGATGCTTAGTGGTTATATGTTGTCTGTTCTGCTGCTGGACCCCGAGTGTCCCTGCAGCAGGGGTGCACTTCCCCACCTCACGTAATTAGTCCAGGTGACCACTAGGGGAGGGCGAGTGCTAACAAAGGTTCTACATCTTTAATTACCATAAACTCTATAATGTAGTATGCATATATTTGACATATATTTTGATTATTATTTAGGAAATTATGATGATGATATAATTCACATAATAGATTAGGTAAATACTTGTAATAATTAGAGGGAGGATATGCCATGCCTAAACTTAAGGCATGACAACATAATGTTTAGTGGCTAAATAAACTATTCAGTTAATAATATATGGACACAGTTTGTATTCAAATACTGACCTTCTTTCCGGTCAAGGAGCGACTCAACAAGTTCTCGTCCAGCGAGGTCACCGATGAGGTTATCGTCAAGGTCCAGCTCCTCAAAGCAGTCAGAGTGGTTCAAAAGTCTGAAAAATATCCAAATAAGTTTATCTTTATAACTTTCTGTTTCTTTGAGTAACATCTTGCCAATTCTTATTCACATTTAATTTTATCTTTATAGTATTACTATTAGAATACATAATAATGAATGAAAGGAAAAATACAAATAATCCCTTAACAGCAATTTTTCAGCTATATCAGGACCAACTCATAGTTTTTTGGGCTGTACAGAGTACTGAAGAGCCTCATACAGATGAGGGGTAAATAACGGGTTTTACAGTATTACACTCACCGTCTGTAGAGCCTCATACAGATGAGGGGTAAATAAGGGGTTTTACGGTAGTACACTCACCATCTGAAGAGTCTCATACAGATGAGGGGTAAATAAAGGGTTTTACGGTACTACACTCACCGTCTGAAGAGCCTCATACAGATGAGGGGTGAATAAGGGGTTTTAAGGTAGTACACTCACCATCTGAAGAGCCTCATACAGATGAGGGGTAAATAAGGGGTTTTACAGTAGTACACTCACTGTCTGTAGAGCCTCATACAGATGAGGGGTAAATAAGGGGTTTTACGGTAGTACACTCACCGTCTGAAGAGCCTCATACAGATGAGGGGTGCGGCCAGGCCCTGGTCACTGTGCATGTCGATACCGTTGTCGGCCAGGTGGAGTTTGTGGATCCATGGCCCCACCCGCGGGGGAGGAGGTGGTTCTTTGCCCTTCTTTTTCTTTTTACCTGTTAACAGGGATGTAAGTCAGGGTCAATGAAAAAGTCTGAAATGCATGAAGAAAATATGTACAAACGCTCGCAAATTTTGCCCTCAAATCTACATGTATATAGAAAAGGAAAAATGCTACACAGCTATGTGTGAATTTCTAAGATGTGCGAATTTAACCGCTAGATTTTCGAAAAGATTTTTGGGTCTGCACACCCCTGGTAAGTATCCTAGAATGCTATATCTTTCCAAGATACCATTTCTTTTGTCACTTCTTCAAGCTCAAAACAATCCAGGGCACAGGGGTAGGTACTGGATTTTTGAAAAGAGGTGGGGGGGGGGGGGGGGGTTTAAGCATAAAGGCTAAGTACTAAAACAGTGTGCATTCCTGTATATGCATGTGGCATTTCCCCCTCTATTTGTAGTTTTCTGGTCCACCAAAAGGGGGGGGGGGGGGGGGTTAGGACCCCCCTGGATCCCCCCAGATCCACCCCTGGGACAAATTGAAATTATTGATAAATTGACAACTGTAGGATATTCAGTTACCTTTCTTTTTCTTTTTGCCTGAACCGGTCCTGGATTTCTCTGTGTCACTCGTGTAGGTGTATCCTTCTCTTTCTGTGAAACGAAGGACAACATTTGAATTTTAAAGATAGGAATCGTTATCTTTCAACTGCCAATACGGATAGTAGCAACAACATTATAAATTGGTCCTCATTCCAGGGGTCTAAAGATTAATAGTTAATGATTGATCAATATAGTAATATAAAAATTGTATGTATGATAGGAGTTATTCAAAAGTTCTATCATTTAACTGTGATTTCAGTTTTTACAGAACCTTTGAAAACATGTTATTATCAAAAATATGCTATATAAAATTTCTGCTATCAGAATCGAGAATGCCCAACATGTGTTTAGTTGTGCGTCTCACTGGGAAAATTTTACAAGCAAATACCATTTGGAAATACATGTATATATGTATACCAAGAGAACCTACACTTATATATGTTTATCATGCAGAAACCTATACATATCTGTTTATCATGCAGAAAAGTGTATTAAAGCATTGAGAAACCATAACCCGTAACCGCCACACCCACTCAGCGCTCACACATTTATCATTTTATTACATGTCTAGTTATTTAAGCTTTACAGAGGAAATAAATTGTTCATCATACACTTCTTTTCCAAAGATGTTTGCACTTTGACATTTATATGCAGCTTGTGCATCTTTCCCATTCTATATTAAAGTAAAGGCCGTATTCTACACACCTAAAATGCGAACTGCCGATATTGACCCTCCCCATGGTAACGTTCTATATCAGTGCCATCCAATTTTGGCATACGCTCAGTGCACTTTTGGTCCTGAAAGTGCAATATCGGCAGCCAATACAAAATCAGCAGGAAAAATTAACCAATATGTTGGTAAATTTTTCCTGTCGACACTTGCGATGTTGTATTGACGGCGTAATGGCAGTGCACTTTTGGTATGTCGAATAAAGCCCAAAGGGAATCATGATTTATATCTGTGAGTGCAAATTGTTAAAAAGGCTTTCACTGTGCAGCTACTAAATCTACTAAAACAGGGCATTTAAAAAAAGTCAACATTGAACAACCTCAAAACAAACCTATTCTAAAAAACATAAACATGTCAACATATTATCATGTGTGTAAGTATATCTGTTGCATTTGAAATGTGTTTAAAGATAGATAAAGATCGATGAAACATTGTAAAATTGTTTAGTTTTAATGTAAAGATAGAAAAGCTGTTTCTTTTATACGAGGCAGTTCTACCTCGAGAAAAAAGCGATTCAAATTGATAGCCTACCGATACCATTCCACAAAGGGTCTGCTACAGGACAAAGAGGGGTACAAAATCATAAAAACCATCAGATTAAGAAATTGTTATCAATCAAAACATTTGCTAATAAAACTTTGTATTTGTATGAAGAAAATCATATAGATTTATTCACCAAAAGGTGAATGTTTATAGTTTAGGTCATTGTGTTTCTGTGTATTTTGAATGAATATATTTGGTTTCATTATTGATTGAATGGCATAAGATGTACAATAAATGTATAGTTTGAACAAGGATATAATAAATGTACATTGGCAGAGAAAAACGCATCATTGAACAAAATTACATACAGACATATTTACAAAAGAAATTCCATCCCAAATATTCACACAACATTAAAAAGGTAAAAGTTCTATATAACACAAAATATCATCTAACGATTTGAAAGCAATGATTTAAAACTCTACTTAACTTTTACATTTAATTTTGGCACTGTTTCTCATGATATATACCTCCTTTATACATCTGTCAAGTTCCTTAGACAAAAAAAAATCCCCATTTCCCACATATCTGCAGATCAGCTTAAGAAAAATGATCAAATATTTTTTCCCTAAAATTTGCAGTTTTCTTAGTTAAAAAAACAAACAAATTGCCAAAAGAAAAGTTTATATTTATACGGTTTTCTCTTCTTTACCTGCCATGGCTGCCTGTTCCTCCTGTTTGCGCCTCTCCTCCAGCTCCTTCTCGTATGTCTCCGTCTCAGCGTGATCAGCGCACAACTTGACCAGCTCGACAACTCCCTCACACTCCAGATCATTACCATCCAAGTACAGGTCCCTAGAAACAGAAGTTCACTTGTTGGATTAATTTAACGTCCAGCCAACCCTTTAGGGTTCTTTTACCAAAGTGTACGAGGTAAAGCTTTTCAGCTTGTTTTACACCTCAGGGGCAGTGACCAAATCTATGAAATGAGGTGCCCATTCGTAGCAGTGGGACCCAATGCCCTCTTTATTGTGCTGCCACACACAATACCTCACCCAGTTCTATTATACTGACACCGGGCCGACCAGTCATGTTTCGTAGTTCTTACTTTATAACAAGTGCCAGGCAAGCACCACTGCCATTGTTAAATTCTTTGGTGTGACTCAGCCAGGGATAAATCCCAAGACCTCCCATATTCGAAGCGGGCCCTCTACCAACTGAGCTACCAAGTCTGGTCTCCCCATTTGTTGGCTTCTACAAAGAGCAAGGGGCTGCTGAGGATGCATTCTTCCCAGGAGGCTCCTGAAGGAACTCCCACCCTGGATCCCCACTGGAGGGAAGAAACAGAAGAATTGATTCTTCAGGGTACCCACAGTTTTTCAGAAATCAATTTAAGACATTTTAAGACCTATTTAAGACTTTTTGAAAGTCTAAAACTTCCCTGCCACTTGATAAGAAAAACATTCAGACATAGTTTAACATACACATAATAGGCTCCTAGTGGGATGTTTTATCAACTACACTCCTAAGGAGCAGTACATACATGGGCCAGTGTGTATTTAGAGGCTGCATGTACCGCTCCTCATTTTCAACACCCTCAAGAGCTTTTGAACATTGTTTGGGTGATAAAATATAGACGACCTTTAGGGGTTGTCCTCAGGTGTCTGTAAGACCCATGGGGATCATCCGTACCATGGGCTTCACCCTTTGTACATGACGAACCCCTCCGGGTCACACAGCCACCCTCGGATAACCCCTGGGTCTTCTTATATAAGTAAATCAAGATAAATGTATTTTCATTTTCAAATCAGATTCACTTTAAGACTTTTTAAGACCTCTTGCTAGGAAACTCTGAAATTTCAGACATTTCTAAGGCCTTAAATTTGATAAAGTCAAATGGCACCCTAATCTTAAGCCTAAATTCCGCATGCAAATTTTTCTGACATTTTTATACCTAACTAACCTCACAGCCAAGGTTAAAAAAAAATCACGAATCTTATATCCACGATTCCAATATTTGGATTTGTGAAAAAACACAAAATTTCAGATTTATAAAATCCTTTTTGGGGTAAAAACTCTCTGATCATATTGCAATATGTTTTTAATAGATATAATGAAGTATTCTATATAAATGTCTTCGAGCACCTTGCCACTTTCCACCTGAAGGGTGGGGCTTCTGTTCCTGGGAAGAATATAGGCCCCCAGTAGCCCCTGCTGGTTGTATAATGCAGCAATAGGGGGGACCCAGCACTGACCAAGTGGTTCATTGGGTTCAATTCCCGGTTGGTGCTGGGTTCACTAAGGGATGAGGTACAGCAAAAATGATATCCAGGTTTTAATCCCCTGCTGTTTGCTCACCCTGTCACCTTCACCTCATAGATACAATCACCGAAGACAGAATTTGTCCCAACCTGTTTTCGCTGTGAAAATTAGCGTGACTGTCGGTACGGCATAAAATAATCCATCACTCACTCACTCCACCTGAAGGCCGCAGGAACATAGGCTAAGGCTGGTGATTGTGATGTTAGTAATACAAACTCATTAAGAAATCACTAAATTAGAAATACCTTTAACACGTTAACTAACCTCACAGCCGAGCTGGCCACCATGTCTCCAAGTACCTTGCCACTTTCTACCTCAAGGCCGCGGTAACATAGACTAAGGCTAGTGATTGTTATGTTAGTCCTCAATCCTGTCCTTTATGATGTTCAACTACCATAAAACACCTACCGTATAACCCCCAATTTAAGCCGCGGCTTAAATTAGAGTTAGTTCCATAAATTTATTCCAATAGGGCCTGTACTTTAAGGGTGCGGCTTAAATTAGGGTTTTACACAACACTGACTTCAATGGTACCTCTGGAGAAATGTTATGAAAATAGGTCTAAACCTAAATTCAAAAGTCAGGGTGCGGCTTAAATTAGGGTTCGGCTTAAATTAGGGGTTTTATGGTAATAGATGCCAGACCTATTTTTAAGCCCTTTGAAGTTTTCTTTAGACATATTTTCAAAAATTGCTTTTAGAAGTACCAAAGAGTTAAAAGTTAAGCAAAACCCTAATTTGGGCAGCATCCCCCAAAATTAAGGCCTGATAAGCTCTCTTTCGTGAAACAGACACTTATGAAGCTGTGGCTTGAATTAGGGGTTTTATGGTGATTATCTCTGATTTCTCAATATTAACTAACCTCACAGCCGAGGTGGCCACCATTTCTCCGAGCACCTTGCCACTCTCCACCTGAAGCCCACAGTAACACATGCTGAGGCTGGTGATTGTGATGTTAGTCCGCAGTCCCGCACACAATCCAGCGCATCCAGCATCACCGATACTATTGAGGATAAAACATATTCAAAGTATGCTTAGTAAAAGGCATTTTTGTTAGAACATTAGAGTAGAATTGTTTCATTATTTTGTATGGTAAAAGATAAGATAAAACCAATGTGAGCTAAATAGACCAAATACTGCTTTTTTTTTGTGACCAAATTTTGAGTTATTTTTTCCTGGTTCATGAGTTTTTTAATGTTGCACCACAGTTATATGGCTAATCATGTTCAATGACCACTTAAAAGAAATGTCTTGATAACCTCGGTGGTAATCTGTTTGCTATAGTAATATCTATTCTTTCAGACTTGATGGTATTATAGTGGGGTCTGTTAACGTCATTTTTTTGAGAAATCGTTACGCGGCGGATAAAAGCACAAAATTTGGTATGAGGCACCTCTGAGGCATAACTATCAAATCTGGAAGGGGAGCCACATTGAAATATCAATAGGACAGATGTGGGGGCCCAAAAACCAATATGGCCGACTTTTACTATAAAAATTCTAATATCTCAGCTTCTAAAAAGACTAAAGAGACATGGTTGGTGTCAAAATTGAGAGATTATGGGTCAGGGAATTTAATTATTTATGTTTCAAGTCAATGCGGAAATCCAAAATCCAAGATGGCTGACCAATTTTGAGAAATATCATGATTTTTAGCTCCTAAGGTATAAGGCCAGGGGAAATGGTTCCAATATCAGTTGTTAATAGCCTAGAGGGCTCAATATATATGATATTCATCCAATACAATACCATAAATTTCAAAATGGCTGAATTCATTAGGGTGATATCTTTGATAATGACTGCTGGATTCCAAAATAATTCAAAAGAAATGATATAGACTTTACTCTTTTGCCACAAGATTTCTTGATTTCATTTGGTATGATGATCCCCTGGGAATCTAAAAGGGGAGCCACCTTGGAATATCAATATAACCAGGACGGGGGCCAAAAATCCAATATGGCTGACTTTTATTGAAATAATCTTATATCTCAGCTTCTGAAATGCTTGGAAACACATTGCTATTGTCCAAATTGGTAGATTATGGGACAGGGAATTCAATTATTTACCTTTCAAATCTATACAATAGGTCTAATCGAAGCTAGCCAAAAGTTTTGGTTAGATACCTTAAATTGCAAATGTTTAAAACATACAAAATTTGTCAAGATTTCATTTTGGTATTTCAAGATGGCTCCCCTTCTAGATTCAATAGTTATACCTCAGAGGTGCCTCATGCAAAATTTGGTGCTTTTATCCGCCGCGCAACGAAAATGTTGTTAACAGACCCCACTATTACAAGAATCCCCTTGGTAACATTAGCACATGTATTTGGACATGTTTGCATAGAGTTGTTTGCTGGATATTGGATTGAACTTACTCGTTGTAGTCGAAATTAATTGTTGATAGAGTTGGACATGCATTGAAAGCTCTGAAAATACATCAATAGATTATTTCACATATTGGGATAAAGTGTAAAACAAGGATCAATGAAAACATGGGAAGATGAAAAGAAAAGATACCAATACTTTGAAATTTAGATACCAGCTAGGGATATTTTATTCTAGTCATTCAATGAGATATTGGAGTATTAACACAAATGTTAGAATTCTCATCCCTGTTGGATGAAAATATAACATAAAAGATGATTTATGTTTAAATAAAAGATGTAAATAAATGTTCATCTTTGGATAACATTGTCACATTTACTGAAAAGTTTGTCATACTCACATGGATAACCTCTGCATAGAATAAGATTCAATCAAGCAGTCTTCCAACTCGATTTTCCTCACGGGATAGAATCCTTTCTCCAGCAGCAAAGCCTGGGGAGAGGGGGATTGGGACAGGAAATTAAAGCAAATATATTTTTAAGTAGATGCTTAGATCATGTATAATATACATTTGGTTATGATTACTAACCAGCTACTTACTAGTGAGTCCTTTTTGGTCATGGCTTCTTAGTAGCGAGTACATAATTTGGTCATACCTACTAGTAAGTATATATATATTTGGTGAAGGAATAAAGCTAAATGTTAGTGGGTTGATCAATGTGTAAACCAAAAGAAAAAGAAAAACAAAGTGAGTATATTTGTTCACAGCTACTTACTAGTGAGTATATTTGATCACAGCTACTTACTATTGAGTATATTTTTTTACAGCCTTTGTTTGTTTGTTTGTTGGGTAATTATATAAGTTTAATATCCAGCCAACCCTTTTGGGTTCTTTTTACCAGACTGCACAAGGTGATGCTTTTCAGCTGTGGGTAATTGTATCTATGATATGATTTAGGAGAAACCTGCCACTCATTTCGAAGAGTGGCAAGGGGTCTTTTATGTGCAATGTCCCATAGAAAGGACACAACACACCCGGCCTTTGATGACCCTGTTTGGAGCACAGGGTTTTTCACAGCTACTTACCAGTGAGGAGATTTGGTCATGCTGCAGGGACAGGTTCCACACGTACAGATCCTTCATGTAGGCGTATCGCTCTTGTCTCATGGCAGTCACGAGAGGGTCCAACATCACATGCATGATTTGTGGATCATCGATATTCTTTATCGGTTCTGGTACTAAAATAAACTGTAAAATGTGGACACTATTAAGCAGCATAATTATGGGTATACATATATATATAGATTTGGAATTATTATGTTTCTTTTTATGTTTCTTAACATAAGGTTAAGGTCAGGAAACCCCGGACCAGAAAATATATATGCTATTCCACTTTGAACTCCTACCTTATTGATACTGCTGTACTTTTAGAGAAGACTAAAGAGTTCTCGGGTTATTATTGCACAACGTATGGGTTAAATACTGTCGGATACATGTAAATTGTACTTATATTTATAAGTGTCATCGGTTTGCAGAATTTCAATTGAGAAAATACATTCGTTTTCTTACAACCATAAAAAGTCATGTTGTAAACAGCATATAGAAAGGTATTATTCATAATTACTAAAGAAAAGAATATGACATAAAGCCTGATTTGGGTTTCTTCTTCTTTTTCTTCTTTTTTCTTTTTCTAAATAGATTTCAGTAATAGCCTTACCATAATTTATATAACAAAAAATAGTACACCGGAAACAAAATATCTTTTTAATGGTGACCTAAGATTCTACTTTTGTATTCTTTTTTTTAATTTTTTTTTAAAATTTTTATACAGGCTGAGTTCACGTTATTAAAAGTTCTTCCACTGCAGTCCTGTGGACCATTTGGGCACAATTCCATGCACGGACATCCAAATGTCCTTTTTTCTATGCTGCACTCCCATGGAGTACAAGTGGTACTAACGCCTCAACGAAGTTGGCCATCCCGACCCCATCTGCACTTACCTTTTCTAGCAGAGTGTTGTTCTCTATACAGTTTTTCAGTGAAGTTCTCAGGTCACAGCTGATGTGCGTAGCTGACAACAGGCAGTTTCTCTCATAGGTTTTCAGAAGTCTCTTCACCACCTGTTCAGGGGTCTCATTTCCAGGAAGTTTTACCACCTTCGACTTTTTCTTTTTTCCACTCTTCTTTCCTTTTTTAGGCATTTTGAAAAGCTATAAAAATCGAACAGGTACATTTTTGAGATTGTATTTATTGAGAAATGTTCTTCTTCTGGGAATGGATAGATTAAATCCCTCGGTTTAATAGGGTTATATCTTATTTTTCAAGTTTTTTTTTTGTGGAAGCAGAAATAGGCTTTCAGAAACTGTAGTTCCCTTCATTAAAAAAAAGAGTGATACTCATTAGCTTTAGATCTATATATTTACACATAATAGAAATAACAATCAACATAGAGTTACAATAGTTTCCCATCATTTCGAACTACATACAAGATCGGGGACATAGCTGTCTGGATCAATAACTCATGATAGCAAAATATATCTAATAGATCTAGATACGGCTGTCATTTACTATACTACGAGAAGAAGACACAGAATTAACGTCACATGCAATGCTGCACCCCATCAATAGTATAATTTACATGATAGATCTAAATCATAACTGAACACAACTTTGCTTTTCCTGAATTTCAATCAACGTCATTCATTTTCCTCTCAGTATTTACCTGGATCAAGGTTGACGATTTTGGACAGAAATAACTAACAATCTATGTCCATATTCAAGTTCCTTAACCTGTTCTTTTTTTTACAACAATAATCACATTTTCATGATGAGGGACCTGAGGCTAAGTGACTGAGAAGGGTGGTATGGGTGACCGCCTGTCATGGGGTAACTCCCGTGGGGGCCTAACTGACTGGCTACCCTCTAGCCTATTATTATTCCAACCTTCAAAATTAGGCGACTCCGACCTAACATGACTCATGAGTTATTTTTATGTACTGAAAATCTTAAAGTTATATCTTTCAAAGAATGACATAACTTTACTGTCATAACTAGATCTAATCCATACTGACCATAGGCATAGAATAGATCAAGATACGTATGAATGAGTGATCCATTCCCCCTAACTGTTACCCTGTACTACTGGATTTCTTATTGTAATACGGGCCTGTTAGGTTGTAATGCAACAGAAAAATAATTGATCACCAATAATAAGTTGTTGGACCCCGTCAATAAACTAGCCACACTCATTGATTGAATCAATACAAAATCAATCACAATCTCAATCTGACAAGTGGCAGCTGTCACTGACTGACTGACTGACTCAGTGACTGACTCGAACTCTGGCTGGGTCTGTTTTCACTCCAGTCAAACTTAGTGAAAATCCTATTTATTGTACTTACTTGTGGATAACGAGGCGATCACGGCCACAAAAACACGGGAAAACAATCACACAACTGGTAAAATCCTTATCAATATCCTCATGTACACAAATATTAGGAAAGCTTTCAAGTAAACAACAAAATTCTAGCACTTGGCCGCCATATTGTTTACATCCGACGGCTCGCTCAATCTCCAAGCAGATTGTTGGTTGAGGTTACGTAGGCTAAAAGAGGAAAGTTTCAATCAAAGAATCTGCCGGAGAGTGATGCTTGGAGACGTTGGTCTGCAGGTTCGCTCAAATACGTCATTTCTGCTTAAGAATTATACTGCAGACTATCCAAAATATTGTTTTATTGTTATTGGTAGCCGTGCCGTGGAGGGAGAATTTATCATGTTTGGCGCTTTCCGTGCACATATCGTCTCTCACTTATGTGGTAAATTATAGATTAAGAAATTGATCTATAGAACTAATGTTTTCTGTTACAATTCAGGGAAACTACTTAGGCCTAATTTATATTTATAAAAAGGAATCTAAAACTTTTTCTTAGGAAGTAGTGAAACATTTAGAAAGGGCGTGGAGGGCGCCCCCCCCCCCCCCCTGTTTTGGACCAAATATTAATTTTTGGAATGGCTAGGGCGCCCTCCCCCCCTTTGAAAATCCCTGGATCCACCCCTGGAAAATGTTAATTTATGCAAATTATTAGGTCTATCCTTCTTTGAGAAAATTATGGTATGATTCAAAACTTTTAGCAGAAATGTCCAGCATGGCGGTTTATCATCTCCTAATATTATCAAATGAAAATTATATTTGAATTATCAAATACGTATAGGCCTAGTTATTCATTCTTTTTTTTTCTTTTTTTAGAAGCTATTTTATGATATTCTTTATAAAACAGAAATGTTCTGTTGTTTCAAGGTAACATGTCTAAAATTGATAAGACATGAATTGGAATTGAAATTTTGATTTTCTGATTTATCTTGTAACGACATGGCTGGATAACGACATGGTGATCACCAAAACCGGGTCACGTGACCACGTCTGCAAAAGGTATATAAGTAAACCTTTGTTATATTTGGCTACAACAATAATCTCTCCTTCTTAATAATCCTAGACAAACATACCAGTATTATTGTTATAGGTGGCAACAACAATAATCCTTTCTTCTTGTTATTGCTGTATAGGTATATCTACTTCTATTATATTTATATGACTAGTACATGTGTGATTCCAAAAATGTATATAAAAGAAATAAGATACATATAGATGTACTCTGACTAATTGTGTACCCAGATTTCGTATCAAGGCCATTTGCAGTGTGTATGTATGTATATTGTGAAGCTAATCTAAAGAGCATAAGGCGAACTTTATTAATATCTCATGCACGAATAGGCCAATAGGTTGGTTGGCATTATGAATTATCATTTAATTTCCCTACACCGTTTTATTTCAAGGGGAACTCGAAACATTCGATTTTTAATAAATTTATTAAAGCGATTAATATAAGTGTGCTCTATGATTTTTATAGTTGCTATATTAAATTACATAAATTTCTGTTAATCTGTTATTTTGATGGCACCCTAAAACGTCTTTAGAACCTAATGTTGCGACGTTGCAGTTTTTCATTCTTGTGACATTCTTGTAACATTCTTCCATTTCGGACCTTTCGTTTACACATATTCTTTCATGTTATTATAACATTATAATAACTTTCTTTGTTAGTAAGGTTTAAACTTGACTAAAATATAACGCTATTATAACATTCTTTATTAGTAAGTCTCAACTTTACTTAAAGTAATGAAAATGTTACATGAAAATTGGGCAGGTTACAGACTAACCAATAAAGTGGAGTTGCAGAATGTTCTTGTTACATTAATTGCTGCTTGCCTGGGTTCACCATCCTCATGACCCATATTGATCATGATACTACAAAGTTGATTTTGTCATTGTAGTTTTAGCCTAAGTACCACCATACGGTTCTATCAACAACTATGATAACAATATGACATGCTTGGTATGACTTAAGATCCCTATGAATCGATAATGGTTTATATATTCGCTTCTGATAATGCCCGATAAGGCAATCACATTAACAAAAACAAAAAGATGAATACACCTGAACACTTGTGAATAACAGATAGCAGTGGACATAATTATACTGAATTCAACCAATTGAGATTTAGAGTGTAAACATGTATCATATCTGTCAGGATTGTAAGATGCAAGAGGTCATTCTTGAAACTTTCCCTGTCAGAATGTGGACACACCTTGAATACTGACAGTTTTGGAAATTGATAAATTCTTAAACGGAAATTCGTTGATGATTATTTTCAAATCTCTGAAAAAGTTACAAAGCCACTCAGATACAAAATGCATTAATTAATCGACAATTCACACACAGTATATGGCAGAATAATGTCTTCAACTACATTTCTATAAATTCTCAGTGTAAATTTTAATATCATTAACAATTGATGTTTCACATAGGAGTGATAACCAAAGAAATCACACTTCAGAAATGTGTTGCACCTCATTATATTTGTGTGCATTGGAGTAAGCTTTTATTTTACAAAAATAAATCACAGTGTCACCATGGTGACTCCTCAAGGAAACTACTTTTTGACTACACGGTTGATGCAAATATAATTTTCCACATGCATAAATCAAACTTTGCTGCCATACACAACATTCAATGTATGCAACCTACGTTTACAATATAAGTACATGCAATTATCTCAGCATGAAACAAAGTTAAAAGTATTAAAAGAAAAAAGTAATGGTTAAAAACAATGGCACTGACGCTCCATCTCTTTTACCAACATTAGAACATATATATATATGTATATATATATATATATATATATATATATATATGACATTTTACTGCAAGTAAACATATCTTTGATATATTCATTTAAGTACATTGAATCTGAAAGATTTATTAAGAGATTACATGCTTTGAGGATGAGTCCCAAGTGGAAGACCTGTTCTCCAGCAGCAATACACTTTTGAGTCCATCCTGCTAACATATGTCTTTGCTTACTTAATCATTTTCTTGAAGTTCCACACTACATAATTTAAACAGTCCAAATATATTTCTCTGGGGTTTCCAGGCTTGTGGACCTGACCCAAGTTGGAGACTCTCAAATACACTGGCCATCTCACTTTTTTCTTTATTCTTTTGTTGAAGTTACATACTACCTTTAAACAGTCCAAAAAACTCTCCCTCAGTCCCTGGGGGTTCCAGGCCTGTGGAGAAGTTTCAACTTAAAGAACCTTAAGCCCCATACCCAGTAGGTGATTTTACTTGCAACAGGCATTGGGCAACTGGGAGAATGGCTGTCATCGTTGCCGGCCAACTGTAATATTAAGCAAGTTTGATATCTTACCAGCCATTTTACCAGTGACTTTACCAGCAATTCTGTTGCCAGTCTCCAGTCACCCAGAATCCACACCATACCCACGGGGAGTTGCCCAGTGATCCTGAGTTGCTGAGAAACTTTACCAGTGATTCTCCCTGTCACCCATCGTTGCTAAAGTCGCTTAGTGGGTATGTGTCCCGTTCCACAATGGATTTTCGTGAGGATCAAACAAAGATATCTTTAACAAAGATTTCGTTGTTACGATTTTACAAAAATAGTAAAATCTCTGGTTCTAATGAATGGAATTGAATTCTGTAAATTGATGTAAAAAGGTTAAAAAAATTAGAGAAAATTCAGTAAAAGTTACAGCTTCTGGGGGCATTCTAAATATAGAAAATAAATTGTGTGGAAACCATCGTTGTTACGAAAATATCAATTTTGTTAATAAAATCATTTTCGTTGTTACGAAACCCATTGTGCAACGGGCCAATGGTCATTTACACCCAGCCAAACATGTGATGTAATCACAATGTTGCAGCAACATTCTGGTTTGGTTTTTGTACCCTTATTTTGATCGCTCCAAATGATGTTGCTGCAATGTACTGATGTGACATTGCACTGCGACGTTATCATAACATTCTGGTTATGTTCTTACACCTAAACAGAGTGTTCTTATAATATTCTGTTTTGGTTTCATCCTAACCTCACCAAAGAATAATGTTATGATGAGGTTCTGATTTGGTCAGCATCAATAACGTTATTGTTACATGCTGACAAGTGGCTTGGAGAATGGTCGTCGTTATCACCAGGTGACTGTAATATTAAGCAAGTTTGATATTTTACCAGCAATTTAATGGGGATTCTGTCGCCATTCGACTATCATCTAGAATCCACACCCTCAGGGAGTTGCCCGGCAATCCTGAGTTGCTAGGTGGCCTTACCGGTGATTCTCCCAGTTGCCTGTGGCTGCCAAGTCGCTAAGTGGGATTACATATACCTCAACCCTAGCCATAGTTGAGCCAACCTCCTCACATTGTCTATCTCACTTTGTTCTTTATCGTTTTTAAGAAGTTACATGCTAACTTTAAACAGTCCAAAAAACATTTCCCTAGGGTTTCCAGGTCTGTGGACCTGCTTCAAGTTGGAGACCCTTACATAAACCTCATCCCCAGCCATAAAGTGAACCACCCCGCTAATGTAGTTTGTATCGATGGTTTCGCGACATCCGCCCGAACCACATGCCATCTGGTTTGGGGTTACAGCCACAAAGAGGTCTTGGTGTTCCCGAGAAATTTCTGGTGCTGCCCTGAAACAAAAGTGTGAATTATAGGGTTCCATTCACATGACCAAGAAATAGAAGGCATCAACTGAATGGACACTTCAAAAGGTTAAACCTTCTCTGAAATTGAAATCAAGATAAATTCTTTTTTTTTCAAAAGTTTTGAAAGGGATATTTCAAGAGAGACAAATTTGGCCATTTGTGAGTAAAAAATAACACACAGTTTTGGAAAAGTCTTTTGAGGTAAGTTAATAAGCTTAAGTTAAAGTAAAAACAATCTTTAGGGGCTAATTGCTGAAAGCTATGCTTGTCAAGTTTTAATCTTTGATTTCTGATTTATGACAGCTTAGGAACATTCCAAGATATTCTTAAAAATAGATGAGTCTTCTACTATAAATCTACCCAGCCAAGGATATGACGTTCTAATAATGTTCTAGCAACGTTCTGGATTGATTCTTGTTATGTTACACTGTTAGGTTACAGCGATGTTCTTTTAATGACTCCCTATTACATCTGTTGCGACGTTACATTGTGACGTTCTAATAACCTTCTTGTAACATTATTTATAAGACTGATACTTCATAAGAATGTCAAAATAACATTCTGCTTAGATGTGGTTGAGACCTCTCTTAATGAGGATGTCACCATAAAGTTCTCTTTAGGTTAGGTTGACAACTAACCTAATAAGATAGTCACAGTAAAATTCTATTTAGGTAAGGTTAAGACCTGATGTAATCAGAACATCACAATAACATTCTGTTTAGGTGAAATTGACCTCCCCTAGTCAAAAGGTCACAACAATGTTCTGTGACCTAACCTCACCAGAATGTTATGAGAACATATACTGTTTTGGTTAGGTCTCAACCTTCCAGAAAAATAATGTAACAGTTACGTGACAATTTAGTAAGTAACAGACAAACCAAAAACGTATGTCGACAATGTGACCGCTATGTCGCAACTTGGCTGGGTAGTTTATATCAGGCCCAGCCTAATAATTTGAGGCAGATGGTCTAAAAGGTTATTGTTGTATAGAAATTTTGGAGTATTGTAACATGTCTCTCTGTAATATATGAAGTGAATATCCTATTTTGATTAGAAATGAGAAATTTCTTTGTTACTTACGAGCAGATTAGGTGAGCGAATGTTCCTGTGTCGGTCTGCCCCATACTCATAGGGCGGGAGGATTTTCGGAACATCACCTAAATTTACAAAGCAGAGATACATGATTTGAAATCAGCAGTAGAGTGGGGTGTTCTAAAGTGGGGGTGTAGATGGGGGGTCCCCATGTCGCCCTTTCGATTTTAAGAAATGGCCCTGTCCCCCTGTCGATTTTAAGAAATCACCATGTCTCCCTGTCGATTTTAAGAAATGACCACGTCCCCCTGTCGATTTTAAGAAATGACCATGTCCCATGTCACTAAGCCCAAAAAAGGCCGTGTCGCCCTGTCGATTTTAGGGGTCTACACCCAATAAAGTAATTTCATTTTTAGAAATTGTTACATAATGGATAAAAACATCAAATTTAGTATGAGGTACCTCTGAAATCTGGAAAGGGAGCCACTTTGAAATATCAAAAGGACCAAAGAAGGAGCCAAAAAAACAATAGGGCAACTTTTGCTATAAACAATCACATATCTCATCTTCTAAAATGACTAAAGAGACATGGTGTCAAAATGTGAGATTAAGGGTCAAGGAATTCAATAATTCACATTTGAAGTCAGTACTAAAATCCAAAATCCAAGATGGCCACCATGTTTTGAAAATTGTCATGTTTTCCAGCTGCTAAAGCATCTAGAGATGTGGGAATTTTGTTTACAGACCCACTAGTAAAATCAGCTTGTGGAATACAGCCCTGACCGGACCCCCCCCCCCCCCACGCCCCCTTTGGTGGACACCTAAACTACAAAAAGAGGGGAAAATGGCGTGCGTAATTGCGCGCAGTTTTAGTACCTAGCGTAAATGCTCACCCCCCCACCCCCCCACCCCCACCCCCCACCCCCCCACCCTTTTACAAATCCTGTATAGGCCCCTGTGGGGACGCATATTTAGGGTAATTCAACTGCTAATAAAAACCCACATATTTTGAGCTCACCTGACTGTAAACACTGTAATAGCCAGCCTCCTGGATTCTGATCCGTCCACTAGTCTCGTTGAAGTCAACACCCATCAGTATGGAGCTGGTCTTCCCTGAAATCCACTGCCTCAGGTCGTATCCCCTTTCACAGCTGCTCATTCCCGGTGTCACCTGTTTAGTTTTGACTTTTCCTGAAATGCAAATGGGTTGATTTTTTTTTATTTATTTAATGTAAATTGGATTTAATTAAGTTGGTCTTATATGTCAAAACTTGTATTCAGGACTCAGGGTTCTAAGGTGACAATGATTGAAATTAAACTATTATTGAAACTTTATTGTCCAAAGAACCCTTAAAGAGAGCCAAAACCAATAAATTCAACAACATTTTCCAAACTCAAATAATCATGAAATTCATTTCTTAAGCCTATTTCTGGTCTGTGTTAAAATCTAAACCATGAAATATGGTTAATGTATGGCTATATGTAAACAAAAAGAAAACTAAATATATGTGGTTTTGTAAAAACAATGACTTAATGTTGGAATGTTGTAGACGTACAAGTGAGCTAAAAGTTGGCAATGATACACTTGAGATGGTTCAAAATTACACCTATTTAGGTGTAGAACTAGATTCACTACTTACCTTTGATAGACATTTAGATAATGTATATAAAAGTGCATATATAACAAATTGTTTGTCTTTAGAAAGATTAGAAAATTTATCTCTGTTGAGACAGCCTTGTTAGTATATAAACAGACAATTAGGCTGATATTTGAATATTGTAGTATGGTATTTGATAGTGGGAAAAAATCCAAATTGAATAAGATTAAGAAAATACAGGCTAAGTGTATAAAATTGATAGAATATAGTAATCGGTCTGATATGTGACTAAGAGTGAAGTGTATAAAAGTGTATAAAATTGATAGAATATAGTAATCGGTCTGATATGTGACTAAGAGTGAAGCTGTATTGATGCAAGAATACAACCTGACAAGTCTTGAGTCTAGGAGAGACTTACAATTATTGTGTCTAATGTATTGATATAGTAATAATCCTCAATACATTGATATTACATCTCGCAGGGAAAACCTTAGAAGTGAAAAAAAGATCAAATTTGATTGCCCATTTACTAGGAGTAGTAAAATTCGGGCAAGTCCCTACTATAGAGGTGTAGAAAAATGGAATATGTTGAAAACTGAGCATCATCGTGCTGAAAACAAAAAGAGGTTTAAACAGCTTATATCAAGCTAGTGGATACTTGTAAGGTGGCTATTCATACCTTACAGAAGGCTAACTGACATATGATAACTGTCCTCGGCATATTACCAAATTTGTAATCACTGTAATTATTGTACAACCATTGTTTATAAGTGTACATAGCTCCATTCTTAACTCTGTGTGTTGCCCATTGATTGTCAATCTTATCCCCATTCTGTTAACTACTGGAAGATCACGATGTACTGTGAAGTGGTTCTTGAATTAATAATAATAATAAAAAAAAAAAATCATTGTAAACACGTTTTACTTGCTCAAATCAATTAATGTGGATCTGCAAAAAAAATTGTTCACAAACAAATGGTAATTTTACCATCTCTCAACGAATTCTATTCTGGTTTGAGCTAGTTTTCAGAGCTAATACTTTACCACTGACCCTAATTATTAGACTCACCTAACATATTTCTATGCTTAAAATTCTGAGTTTTGAAAATGTCATCATTTTTATTGGTTTTGACTCCCTTTAAGGGCCATACCCGCTAAGTGACTTTAGCAGTGACGGGCAACGGGCGACTGGGAGAATCATTGTCGTCGTTGCTGGGCGAATGGAATGTCAGACAAGTTTGATAATTTCCCAGTGATTTTCCTGATGGTTTTCCTGGTAATCTCGTCGTCCGTTGCCAGTTGCCCCAAAAAATACACCTTACACATGGAAGTCGCCCGGCGATCGGCAGACATCCGGCAAATTCACTGCCGATTTCCCAGTCACCTGTCACCAATCGACGGTAAAATCGCCTTGTGAGTATGGGACTTAAGGGGTCTTCGATTAAGCACTGGGGGTTTTTGAAACCTTTTTAAATGTGCGTACATTCCTGTACAAATCCATTGCGTATTTGGGCTGATGGGGAATAGGGTTTTGAAAATTTAGAAAATATGTTTAGAATATCATGAAATCATGAAATCATTCAAATTTGCTCTAGATATAGAACATATATATATATATATATATATATATATATTAAAGGTGTCAATTCTGTTAATGTACATTAATACACACTCATCATACGATATACGTGTATATATGTAAGTAGTCAACTATGTTTTATTATAATAAAGAAGTACCTTGATCGAAATGAAGCTTGCTCGCATTAAATAGCAGATGGGCGATCACTTTCTGTGCTTGTTTTTCCTTGACGATCTCACCAGAACTAGATTTATCAGGAGGAGGTGTGCTTTTCTCCACTTCAACTGTTGCAGACGACTTTTGGCCATTTCCCGCGCTTTTTGGCTCGTCAACGAAAGCCGTAGTTTTCTCGGCAGATTCGGATGTTAATGACAAAGAAGACTTAGCCCACGCCAGGGAAACGCAAACCAAAATAAAGAGAAGGAAAACAGCAGCCACCAGAATGGCTGTGATGAGTTTTATCCGGTTTAGAGTGTATTTGTAGCTTCTCAGTTCCGCCATTTCGTCTGACATGTTCTTCATTGTTGCTGGGTGGGGGGTGGTTCGTTTGGTTCGTTGGGGAGTTATATCTATGCCAAATTTGGGTTGTTTTTGCTCAGGGTTGCTCTGTATGTCGAGTAGATCCACCTTATTTGTACTTTCTGGCATTGGTCGTTTACAGGAAGGTCCAGTATTTGTGTCGTTGGGTCTATTTTTGGTTGAGTTTTTAATGTTTTTCTTATCCCGAGATCCGTTCATGGCTATGCAGCGTTATTATCTATCCTGATGGCACACAGTTTTTTTTAGTATATATATATGAAAAGAGCAATTTCCGATCGAAACTGTTCCGCATCCGCTCGTGTTAATGTCCTTTGTCACTTTGAAGACTCAAATAAATTGGCATAAGTGTCATAAGCAGTATGGTGCCTGGTATTGATATGACTGTTTACATAATAATATATATGTTATCTGCCATGAAAAGTGCGGGTTTGTCAAATAATGACCCCACTCTTTATTTACGTAATGTCTTGCTGTATTCTCCTCATTGTTATAAAGAGAGAAAATATTATTAGTCTGATGTATGGTATGTGATAAAGTGTAATTCTCCCCACCACAGATGAATACAGATTTAAAGGGAGCCAAAAGCAATGTCGTGTCAAAATATGACAAAAATTTGCAAACTCAGCGATCAAGATACATCCTAAGAATCTAACTTTAGTTATTGGTACAGTGTAAACCATGATAACTAGTTTTGAGTTCTCTTGAATTCTTTAATACTCACGTGATGTACACCTATAGACAGCAATGTTTGTAAACAAACAAATTTTGGTGGGTCACCAAAATTGATTGGGATGGGTTTTAATGTATTTTGATGTAGTTTAGGTCAGTTTTCACAGTTCATATTTTACCACATGCTTAGGCTGTTGCCATAGAATTAATTTCAATAGTTAACAGAGTTTGCAAAATTTTGACCATACATTGGTTTTGGCTCCCTTTTACATATTTCAGGCACCTGCAGGTTGATTTGGACTAGGCAACAACAATACATAGTTCCTATATTTTCAGGCGTAATAAATTGATTTACGAAGAAACTTAGAAAATGAGAACATATATACAAAATGAAAAATAGGCGTTGATAGCTTGCCATAATGTTGTACCAAAATGATGACAAGTTTTATGAAAATTTCTACTAAAGCATACAGGTTTGTCGACATATTTCTCAGTATGCATCTTGATCTAGGATAGTCTGCAGGTAAAACAATGAAAATTTGCTATCTGTTGTAGGGGAGAATTATTTGCTACTCGTTAAGGAGAAATGTAGAAATTCTATCAATCATGGTCTGTGGTTTGGTAAATATCCAAAACAATGTGTAGACATTATTAATGTCTGATCTCTAAAATAAGTGCATCCTCTTAGGGGAAGTCCTAACCAATGATGCGACATTGTTATAACATTGCGGCAACATTCTGGTTGGTTCTGTATTTGGTTCTTGTTACACTGTTTTGACTCCCAATAACATCCCTGCAATGTACTGCCATGACGTTGCACTGTAATGTCATTACAATGTTCTACACTGTAAAAAGTTAATGTTATTCTACAGCAATCTGTACTGTTCATGTACAGCAATGTTTGCTGTTGGAAAATAAACAGTCAAATTTACTGTAGGATTACAAAATTTGTACTGTAAATTTGAAATTACATAATGAGTATGTATCTTTACAGTACATGTTACTGTAAAATACAGTGACCACCAGGTGTGCAAAAGTAAAAAGTGAAAAACGTTTTTGGCATAATACCTTAAAACCATATTTCTGCATGAATTAATTAAATCTAATGATATCAAAAAGTGAATCCCATGCACATGAAATGAACTGACATTTCAAGTTATTGAAATAAATACAAATGATTGTAATCATTATGAGATGATTATAATCTTTACACATAGACACCTTTTTGGTGTAAAGTTTAATTTATAGGTAAGTAATGACCTCTTAAACTTGCTGCAACATCACCCAATGCATGTATGTGCTAGTAAATCTAGCATAATTACATCCCACAACCTCTATACATTGGTTTGTGGTTGGGAATTAACATTTTATTTGATTTATGGGGAATATTCTATGTTAAATTGATGTTAAAAGGCTTTTAATTGGAAGTGCTGTAAAATAACAGTGCACTGTAAATTTACAGTAAACTTTGCTGGCAACAAAGTTTCCAGTAAACTTTGCTGTAAAAATACAGTACTTAGTTCACTGTTAAATAACAGTACTGTTTGCTGTAAAACACCTACAGTACCATGTACTGTACAAATTACAGTACATCATATGCTGTAATTATACAGCAAAGTTTACTGGAAACTTTGTTGCCAGCAAAGTTTACTGTAAATTTACAGCATTTACTTTTTACAGTGTAGTTACATTCTTCAACCCAAACAGAATGTTCTTATAACATTCTGTTTTGGTTTCATCCTAACCTCACCAAAATAATGTTATAATAATATTCTGATTTGGTGAGGTTTCAACCTCACCATCAATAACATAATTGTTACATGCCATATTAGTTAGTAACAAACTGACTAAAAAAGTATGGTCACAGAACATTTCTGTTACGTTGCAAGCTGTCTGGGATCACTGTTTATTATGTACATATTATTGTCATGTCTTCCCCCATGCCCCTATTATATGCATCATCACCCGCATCGCAGACAAGCAGTATGTACAGGGGGTGGTGCGTATTGACAGGTTGTATGTACTGCTAATCGTTTTCATTCTTTTTCCTTTTGTTTAGCTGATAAAATTAAAGAAGCATCTTAGGGGTGGATCTCCGGTGGCCACACGACCCGCATGGGGATTGTACAAACTTCGGGCTTTGCCCTCGGTTTATGAAGATCCCCCTGGGTCGTACTAATAAAAGAAGGCCCGCTGGGGGCCTCCAAGGATGCCTGTATGACCCACGTACTATCCCCATGGGTTGTACAGGCAGCCGAGGACGACCCCTAAGGGTCTTCTATATTTTATCACCCAATAAAAACTCTAAACTTTCTAAAAATAGTGAAATGAGGAGCAGTACGTAGCAGTTGTTCAGAAATTACAGAGAAGGCTTGCAATACTCCTCAGTGTATTAGATTTTCACTTAGGCCCTTGATGGGGGGGGGGGGGGGGGGTCCCAATGTCGCATGCTGAATTTTTAAAAATGGCAATGTCGCCCTGTCAAATTTAAGAAAATGCCATGTTACCCTGTCGAATTTAAGAAATAGCAATGTCACTACCGCTACAGGGGTTTGAGGATAATGCGGATTTACAAACCGAATTTAAATACCAGGTAGAGAAAATAAGAACAATTCAAGTAATTAATTACAGAAATGAGGGGCACACTAGGGGAAGGGGGGGGGGTGGAGGTTGGGTTGACAAACTGCAACTATAGTTCAAATTTTCCCATATACAAATCAATACAAATTCACATGGAAACTATCCCTAAATGTACCTTACATATGTATTTGAATTCAATATAAGTCGCCGACCGTTGCACATCAGCGGGAATATCATTCCACATATTACCTCCTAAATAAAATGGTGACAAATATGTGTTTGTTAACCTTACATGAGGTATCTTTGTATTAATATATTTCCAAAATTATGTTCTGATGGTCATGGGTGTCTGGTGAGAAAGAGATATAATATTTATGTTGAAACCATGATATAAGGCAGTGTATAATTCTGAAAAGCAGTGCCTAGCGTTTAGAATCGTTAACTGTTCTTTGCGAAAAAGGTCTTACCTCAAACCCCTAAGAGTGGACGCTACTCTTACAGACCCCCCCCCCCCCTTTATTTTGCAAAATCTAGACTTTCTTTTAATGAAAAATTGTCTTGTTGGTAATTCGCTGTCATTAAGATATTTATGAATTTTTGATCTCTTAAACATTAAACATAATATGTGTACAAATCTCTTTTACGACAAATCACCCACACCCACCCTTCTCAACCTGTCTAAGGTATTAACCTAATATTTCCATACATTTTTCAGATGAACCTATTGAACATTGATTTTAAACGATCCTGTTTCTCCTGTGGGAGGAGGGCATAAAAAATCATTATGATCAAACAAAGAGTAAAATAGTTGTTTTAAATAAATCTAAGGCTGTTTCAGTGGACATTAGATGAAATTTTCGAAAGAGTTACCTTTTTTGACGTCAATGTACCTGTAAGCTTGTTAAACTGTGCTTCACCGATGATTTATTGTCAACCATATTACCTAGATAGTTGTAATTATCCTCACAATCAATTTTTCCTCCACTCAGTTTTAAGTACCAATTGTCACGTCTATCCCTCTATTACTTATTTTGTCCTACCCCAAAAATACATTGTAAACCTAAAGTGGGATGGGCTAAGTCACTGAACAGCTGGTAAAACAGATGCTACAACCAAAGGAGATATATACTGGCTTATAGTTTATCTATGACCGATTACGCATGGGTGGCCTCTGCCGTCTTCCCACTACTTACGTAAGTTTACAGCGTAGGACCCGCTTATCAGTTTATCAGCGATTAAGGAATTTTCTTAGTATATAAGGCCATGTGTTTAGTCTACGTCCTCATCTTCTCCGATCAACCCCGGTGACCACTCCATTCACAATGAAGGCTGTCCTCGCTCTTTTGGTGAGTAAACCCATACAACTATTAATTTTGTACACAATAATCTGAGGTTAACCAATGGCCTATTTCTAATGTGTTTTCTTTTGTAAACTATTTTTTCCTATTTACCTTCCTTGCATTAAAACGGCTTTGCTTCCAATCTTCACTGAGTCCCACCTGTTCAATGCTAGCTACCATTAGATACAGAGTATTCAGAGCCAGAGGCAGAGTGTCAGTCGAGATAAATGCTGGTATCTCAACTCATACACGGCCCTATGAAATCCCTAATGGGTAGGGTGACCGCCTCCAGTGTGGGAGGCTTGGGTTTGCCTCACGACTTGTTTGTAATAATATATCAAATGGGTATGCATCATAAAAGCACCATAACAGCAATTCAGTCAACTGCATAAAAGTTAATATTTCAGAATCAAGTCTGGCTTTACTAAGTTGGTCTATTCCCTTAATTGTGTAATTGGGGAGGATAAATGTCGGGTATAACTATTTATTGTTATAATATGTATTTAACTGTATACTGTGTATTGTCATTGAAGTAATTATAATGTAAGATGCTGAGCTTGCAATGAAAACAGGCTATGAGCCTATTTGTACCATGTCAGGATAAAGAAATTGTTTTTTAAAAAAGTGACGAAATAATATTATGTTGCTTTCTTAATTATAGAATATGTTGTCCTACGAAAACTATTTTTTTTAATGATTGCTGCGCCATTATAGTTTGCAGATACATATATTTACTTATGTTTTCCTTGATTTCATAGAAGAATCCTTCACATAGCCTATATATTTGAGCAAATTGTAATCTTTTGTACGTCGGACTTTATGTTGCCTACCATTTGGTTTTATAGGCCCTTGCCCTGGTGGCTTACGCCCAGGAAGAATCGCAGTGCGTCACTGTGCAGCCAATCTCTGGCTTCAAGTACGCTCAGTTCGAGGGCAAGTGGTAAGTATATACAGTCAGATTGTCATTTCTCTAACAATTCAAGGCTGTATTTCATTATCTGATTTGACTCTTATATAGTCAGATTATCATTTCTCTAACAATTTGAGACTGTCTCTCACTATCTGATATTACTTTTGATTTCAAAAATAGCTTGTGGGAATATGTGTTAATTGTAGCCATGTAATTTATCATTGTAAAGTACATAGTATTTTCTTTGAAATGGTGTGTAGCATGCTGGGCTTTCTGTAATACTTTTGATTGATTTAATATTTCCAAGTTCCTGGCAGTCAAAATTACCAAGCAGAAACCAACTTTAAACAAATGTTTAATGCCCATATATTCTGCGTATATTAAACTCATAAAGCTGTGAAATGCCAGGGCTGACGTTGTGATCATGCACAACAATGGCAATATTTCAGGGGAGATTTATGATATATCTTTCATCACCAGGTACGAGATTGGATACATCCGTAACGAGGGAGCCGCTAGCTTCGAGGATGGATGCTTCTGCAGCTACTCTAACGTGACCAGCAACCCACTCAGCGAGGAGGAGGGTGACTCTTTCTACTCCTACGTCTGCAACCTGGATGAGCCCGAGGGTCTCCAGAGCATCTTTGACAGTGAGTGGCTTTCAAATCCTTTTAACAATAATTCCCAAAACTTCCTATGCATGAATCTATTTCATAACCACCCTTCCAACAATTACACTTCTTTTATCAGTCTCTCATGATTGCAAAATTGGATATCTATGGCTGTTTGAGGATGTTAAGTCTACTATCAAAACTGTTTTTAAGAAGGAAAATCATTGTTACTGTGCAGTTACAATAATTGTTCCCTAAGCTCTTTTTTGTCTGCAATTAGCAGATATGACAATCAAAAATTCAATATATCCACTTTATCATGAACTACATCACAAATCCTTTTCACTCTTTTCAAGCTGCCCTCGTTGAGATGAACCCAGCTGGAAAGTGGTCTCAGGTTGTCCTTGGAGGTGGCTTCCAGGCTCACTCCTTCACCGTTCTCGACCTGACCGCTGACTACGCCCTGACCTACCGTTGTGGGGACTACCTCATCGCTGACTCCTACACCATCCAGGTAGGACTCTTATTGAATCTACCATAAAAGGGTCTCAACTATCTTAGGGCATCTATATTACTCAATTGCATGTGCACAAAACAATGGAGACAACATATTGGTAGTAAAGATTTCAGTGTAAGATATGTAGTAAAGTACTATGTGTAAGATATAATGTTGAAAGTGAGATTATTCATCTGTATACCTACTTGGAAGAATGTTGTTAAATGAAAGTGGTTTAATTCAACAATTAAAAGAAATTCAACAATTTTCACATGATGAAACTAAAATATGATATATTAAACTTTACAGACTGTTATCAAAGCAGTTCATGTAGGGTAGCTATCATCTTTTCATCAAACAATACAATTAAGATGAATTATAGCTCCAGCCCATCCAAAATATTTATGCTGTACATCATTGAACTTAGAAACTGATGAATTTTCTGCATTTGCTCTCAGGTTCTGTCCCGCAAGCCTACCCTGGACAACGAGATTGTTCAGAAGATGCTGGCCCGTGTGAACGAGCTGAAGCTGAACCCAGAGAACGCCAACTATGTCCAGGTGCCTCACAACGCCACCTGTGCCTACGAGCAGTAAGGGCGTCATACCCAGCCTCTCATCATCACTCATACACCACGAGACAAATAAAAACACATAGTATCATTTAAATTGCTTTGTGTCTTTGTTTTTATTTTTTACACAGTGATAACCCCCTGGTCATATCAGTTTGAACTATAAGGATTTCTGAACCCTTTGGGAGAAGTACATTATTAGAATAGCAAGCAGGATTTTAAGAGTGCAGTGTTTTTGTTGTCTTTTTTCTGATACAAAAATTACATTATCTTATAATGAGCTTTTTGCTCATTGTAAGGTACAGAAGTTCGGTGCCATTATGGAGCTTTAACTGCTCCTTACAGTGCTTTTGATGCCTCTTATGGTTTTACTTATGAAACATCTTTTTTAACATAAAGTTTTTTGAGATGCAGAGAGCTACAGAGATTTCATTTTATTCTTTTTTTTTATTAAATTATTTTTCATTGAGTCAATTGGGTTCGGTGTTGCTGATCTTCCACCGGTCCTGCTTTGTTATATGTGTGTCATACTATGGGGTGGAATTTTTCAGTTCTCTTATTCATACAACTTCATTGCCATCAAAATGGCATTTGGGTGTATTAAATGAGATGTTATGAGATGTATGTATTATCAATGTTATCAAATCTTAATACATATCAGCTTATAGTACTTTCACATATGGATTCTGGACCATTTTATGAAGAGTGTTACTAGCCCCATAGACCTAAAGATTGGAGTATGTCTCAGAATGATAAAACAGGTTTTCCTAGAACATCCATTATGGGTACAACCCCCAGCCCTGGTTCCTTAGAAGCTGCCATCTTTCCATTGATTCTCTCAGGACCTCCTTCTGCATTCTTCACTTTGCAATAACTGAAATAGAAATAGAAACTTTTTTTTATTGATTCCAACAATCTATTTTACTCAAAGCCTGGAGGTGGGCCTGAGGTATTGGGTGCAAATTAACTGCGCAGAATCATAAAAATTGTATATAGCAGCATTATAGCAATACATATGACTATATATATAGCCATCTACTGAATGCAATTTCAAGGAGACCTTGCACATAACTGCAGGATAGTTATTTTTCAATGAATTGAATTTAGCATGTTGGTCACACCTTGCACTATCAATGTGAGCAAAATAGAAGGAAAATATTTAGTTTACATACAGTTATGAGACATTAAAAATCTTTTTTTTTTGCATTTTTAAGTGAAATCACACAATGTATGACGTAGCAAGGGGAATTCTTGGGGAATCCCATCTGCCATTAGAATTGATTCCCCATGCCTAGCATCAAGGGGATTCCCTAAATTAAATTCCATTCCTGAATAATAGATCTCAAACAAGATCTCAACATTTTCGAGTTTTTACTTTAGAGATATTTTTAGAATACTTAGGTCAAGTTAATGAGTTTATGTGCAAGCTTTCCTTTAACTTGAACTTATGTGTAATTTGACTAAATTATATTTCAAAACCCAGAACAAGCAATCACTTTGCCCTTCTTGGAGATCCCAAGTAGGGGTTCCTTCAGGAGCCTTCTCAAAAGAATGTGTCCCCATTAGCCCCTTGCTGTTCATAGAAGGCAATAAATGGGGAGACTAGACGCAGTAGCTCAGTTGGTAGAGGGCCCATTCTGAGTCTTGGAGGTCATGGGGTCTAACCCTGGCTGATTCCCACCAAAGACTTAAAAAATGGCAGTGGTTGCTGATTGCCTGGCATAAGATATGAAGTAGAACCATGAAACATGACTGGTCTGCCAAGTGTCAGTATAATGTGGGCCAATGACATGATATCTCAGTGAGGCAGCACTTTAAATAGGGCATTGGGTAGCATGGCTACAAATAGGCACCTCATTACATAGATTTTGTCACCACCCATGTGGCATAAAACTAGCTGAAAAGCATTACCTTGTGCAATCTGAAAATGACCCTAAAGGATTGGCTGGAAGTTAAAGTACCCACACAAACAAACAAATAAATCAACACATACCTGTTGAAGTCAGTGGAGGAGAACCTGAACCTCTCCGGAGTACTATGAGCCAAGTGGGATATAGCAGCTGTTGCAATGTCACTGCCCCAAGTGTCCTCCAAGGTCATAGCTATCCCAAGGTCAACGCATAAGTCACGAGCCTGGAATGATTCGATTACAGATAGGTGATACTTTTAGGCACCATAAAAATAAACATTTAGATCTAAATTGTTAAATTTCGCAAAATGTGAACTATGACAGAATCATAGTGTAGATTTGTATGTTTAAAGGTAAACATGGGTGTTTGTAATGATTCCTTAAATTGGCTCCTTCTAATAATTACCATTATTCCATAGATGCAAATGGCAAAACATCAATTGATATTTAACACATCCACTGCTGAGCTTTTGTATATTATTTGGGTGATGAAATATAGAGGACCCTTAAGGGTCATCTGAGGGTGTCTGTATGATCCATGGGGATGTACCTCAGGCTTCAGCCTCAGTACGTGACAAACCCCTCTCGGTCATACAGACACCCTCAAATGACTCCTGCGGGTCTTCTCATATTAATACATAAAGTTTGTTGTTTTTATTGGTTATCAAAAATACACAAACTGGCTTATAATTTCAACTCACCTGTTTGGTTTTGGTGAGACCACCCAGTTTACTGATCTTCAAGTTGACCACATCAGCAGCATGATCATTGAATGATCTTACCAGCATGCGGATTTCATCAATGTTTTCATCCAGAATAAAGGGTCTAGGAGTACAAAACCAATGGGGGAATATTGTGAAATAATTTAAGTGAGTAAAGATGATTTCATGTCAGTTAATATGTGATGTGGGACCAAAGGAAAGTCCAAGAGTATACATGTCACTTTCCTTAAAGGCATTTGTGCTATTATAGATCTATTGATCCAAATTTGTTTAAACTTTTCATTGTATAGGTTGTACCCATAGAAATCGAAAATGCAAAAAAAAACTATATGTCATTATGGGAACAGTTTTTTCTATATTAATCTTTTAGTCTGTGTTTTGGGAAATTTGGTCATCACAGTGATGCATTAAACTCTTAACTACCTAAAGCCCTATTTCCGCTAGAACAATTTGGACCTCGGCAAATGTATTATTGTAATTGCGGGACAATTTCATCCAGTGATTTTATCACACATTTCAATACAGCATACTGACTGGCGACCAGTGGGAAAATATGATCGCCTAGGCCCAAATTGTTCTGGGACTATTGGGCTTTAGGATATAATAAAATAAGCTACAGACTTGTCAGTGTGGGCTCTCACAGTCTTGCACTCCTCATACGTCACACAGGGCTGTTCAATGTACACGTCCAGGTCACCTACAGCTGCCACTACCCGCAATGCCTGATGGGGAAGCCACCCTGTAACAAGAAAAAGTAATAAGTCCATAGGGGGGATCTAGGGGGGGTCCAGGGTCTTGACCTCCCCCCTTTTGATGGAACTCTACACTACAAAAAGAGCCCAGCCAGCTTGCGACGTAACAGAAAGCTTCTGCAACCATACTTTTTTAGTCAGTTTGTTACTTACTAAGATGACACGTAACAATAACGTTATTGATTTGGGTTAGAATGTAATTATAACATTATTTTTTGGTGAGGTTAGTACGAAACCAAAACAGAACGTTATGAGAACATTCTGTTTAGGCCAAAGAACATAATCAGAACGTTATAATAATATTGCAGTGGAACGTCACAGCTGTAGGTCGCAAAACATACAGAACAAACCAAACAGAACATAACTGCAACGTCATCATAACGTCACACCTCTGGCTGGGAGGGGAAAATATCACTCAGTTGGGGGAGACGTCAAAATTCCCCACAGCAGACTGCAGCCAAAGGTCAGTGACCTTACACCAACATCCCTCCACTCAGGGCTATTGAAGGTCACAGCCTGCCCCAACATGGTAGGAAAGGGGTGGGGACACTATCTTAATGACCCTTAATGACCTCATTAGCTAATTAATTAATTAGCCTAATGGGGTGATTAAGGTATGTAATATTTACAAACATAAGAGAAAAGCACCATTCTATCTTTTCCTAAATAAAATACTGATAAAAGGACATGTCTGACACCCCTAATGAGAATGCAATGGGTTGTAGAATGCTGCAGCCAGTCATGGCACATAGGAGCTATAACTAACATCCTGCCACAGCCTGCCGCAGCATCTCAAGTTCACAGCCAATGAATTTTGACATCACCCCTTGTCTGCGAATGTATGCCATTTTAGTACTTAGCCTAGTAATGAGTATATTCTGCCCACCACCTTCCGAAATCCTTTATCCGCCCCTGCATTCCCACACTGTGTCTATCCCTGGTCAGACAAGGGTTGGACAAAGAACATAATGTTTTGATAATATTCCAATAGGAGTTAAGACTTAATGTAGACATTATAGACATGTTACAAATCATCAGAAAGGATTTTAAATGCTCTTTTAAATGGTATGTATCATGTGTGGGTTTCTGTTATATTCTTGAAAGAAAATGAGAAAATTTATATATTTCAGTAATTTTCACCTGTATTGGCGTCACACACAAGGACGTCTGTAGGCTTCAGGGCCTCTCTTGTTAGCCTGATCCTCCTGATGTCCTCATCTGGGTCTCCTCCAAGCTTCAGTTGAAACTTCCTGGAATACAATAGCAAACAATACCATTGTTTTCTAACAAGAATACCAGCTGTTATATTTGTTTGTTTTGAATTTTGTTGGTTGGACGGTTATTGAGGTTTAATGCCATACCAATATTTAATGTTGTATCATGGTGACAACAAGGTTTGACAATTCTGTCCTTGATGGTTGAATATAGAAAATGAATGAATCTATGAGAAGAAAGAGACCATACCCCTATTTATTTACTGTAGCGAGTGTTCTTTAATATGCTGACTTCTATAGACAGACACAATACGCATGAAATAAGAAGGACTGTATGGGGGGGCCTCCGAGGGTGGCCATATGACCAGAGGGGATCATCACACACCGAGGGTGAAGCCCGAGGTTTATACGATTCCCATGGGTCATATGGCCACCCAAGGACAACCCCAAAGGCGCATCTTTATTTTAGCATGCAAACAAAGTTAAAGATAATGTTAAAAGCATGAAAACAATGAGCAGTATGTATGGCAACTCAATACGCACTCCCCCCTGTATGTACTGCTCATTGGCAGTGTGGGTGATAATGATACGTACGTGTACCCCTCCCTGCTATACTGGAGGACATTGTCCCTCATCTCCTCCGCAGGTCGCAGGCTGATGGTCCGGTACAGGTCCACAGCGTCCCCATACCGTCCTCCGAGAAGGGTGCACACTGGCAGACCGCAGTGCTGCATAGGGTTGAAGGTTAGGCTTAAGAAATTTACATTATTTGTGGTAAGACCCATAACATTTTCTTTTTCGTTTGAAGAACATAACCAGAATGCTGCAATGACATGGTATAGTCCACATCTATTACATTTATTAATTTTATACATAATGTTTTACATAAATTATTTAATTTTGCATTATTTTAATGTAAAACTCAGCCAAAAAGCAATTAAGGAAAACTTTTTCAAATAGCGCACCCCACATTTTCAAAATCCTGGATCTGCCAGTGCAGGGTATTAGATCCCATGCAATCTCATATTCACTGGCTCCTCTCTTAAAGAAATGAGAGATCAATAAACCTTTTTGCAGGTCTCACTGGATGCAAAAGGCAGGCTTCGATGTAACTAGTCCACCTAACTCTGACGAACCAAACATAATTATTTGAAAATTATTGCGCTGAATAAATCAGTAATAAATGTTTTTATATTTCCTTTTATGCTCATATTTATACACTGTTAGAGAAGATAATGAAATATCAATTTGATTAATAGAATACAAGCCACTAGAGAAAAACAAGTTTATGTTTCCAAGAACGTCCAAGAAGGCAAAATATTTAAGCCTTGTCTTGACAAAAGGGTGGCACAATCTTTTGCTATACTGTCAAAGAAAGCCAAAAGATATAATGAATTATGATCTAATTTTGTCTAATGGAATACAATTATGGCATATGGCTTATGAAGGAAAGCTAGCTTACCTTTACCAGATTGTCTCAGAAGGCAACATCCATACCATTCTTGACATATGGGTGGCATGATCTTTTAATTTTGTCTAATGGAATGCATTTATGACCTATGCAGCCTTTATGGATGAAATCTAGCATATCTTAACCAGAACGTCCCAGAAGGCAACATGCATCAAGACCCCTCTTGACATAACTTTTTGTGATGTTGTCAGAGAAAAGTAACACATTATCAATTTGTCTAAGAGAATACACCTAAGAGCTTATGTTTGAAATCTAACGTACCTTTCCAAGAATGTCCCAGCAGGCCACGTCAAGCCCCGTCTTGACATAGGGGTGGCCCTTCAGCTGGTAGTCCATTAGCTGGTTCAGCTTGCTCAGCTCCAGGGGATCTGCCCCCAGCACGTGGGGCACAAGCTCCCGCAGGCCTGCCCTGACCCCGGCCGCGTAGGAGGGCAGGTAGAAGGACCCCAGAGGGCACACCTGGAGGAAAATAAAAGTGTAAGCCTCATACCAACTAGGTGACTATACATCCATTTACAGGTGATTGGTGACAGAATCACATGTAAGATCAAGCAAGTTTGATATTATACCGGTGATTCCATTGGCAACATGTGAAGTAGTTTTCTATTATCAATCCTCATGAACTATAGATCAGGTCAGCAAGAAACAGCTCATTTTGTGTTCCCTCTATTTTGATATAGCAATAGTTAAGAGTTCTGGTTAGATATTACTAACAGGACACATATTGTCATTATGCTTTGAATGTGCCATTAGAGTTGCATTTTGGTTAATTTACAAGAATGTAGGAAAAGACGAATTAACAGGAGGTGTCAGAAAATGTTCAGGTTTTGAGTTGTTTCTTGTGTCCCAGATTTATAGGTGACTTTACAGGTGACCAGCATCCATTGACAGTTGAATCACATGTAAAATCAAGCAAGTTTTATATTTTACCAGTGATTTCATCAGCAACATGTAAAGGAGTTTTTTATAATTAAAAAAAAACTGCTGGACGCTCCCTCAACCCCCTACCCTCCTCTGGAAAACACGCCTTTCCCACCTCGGCATTAAGCGTCCAAGATCAACCTTTCTTAAAATGAAGTTTATGGGCAATAAACCTGCCAACAGTGCTCGGGAATTGTATGGGTTGTAAACCTGGGTGTGGGGAAAGAGGGTGATGTCAGCTTTGGTTCCAGGACACCGCATCCCTGACTGGACATCTGCAGGTGGTTCTGGGAATGGAAGTCCAGTCAAGCCCTTACCAGTTTGGAGTGGTGGGGGATGGGGGCAGTTCTAAGAAGGAGACAGGCCACACACCCTCCCCACTGACATGTCGGAAGTCAACCCACATTTGGTCATGGATTGATGCACCCCTGCCCCAGTTACAGTTCACCGCTTCCCAGGCTCTGCTGTATATGCAGCAGCAGGCCAGTATAAACCCATATCAAAATACACACCTTCATACCTATATATACGACTTCATGTTTTATCATAATATCATTATCAGGACATGATTAATATCATAGTGGCAAGAAAAGGTTAAAAAGTTGTCATAACTCTACACAGTGGTACAGGTACCACTAAATGGCAGTAGTCCTCTATGCTATGGGATAAAGATAGAGAAGAGCACAGGTGGAGTGAGTGAGTGAGTGATGGATGTTTTACGCCATACCGACAGTCAAGGTGGTGGTGGTGGACCACTAAATTTAACAGCGCGACACGGTGTTTTCTTAAATTCAACATGTGACATCAGGGCTTAATGACACAACAGGAAGGGTTAAAAACATAGTGACATTGGATGTAGCTATTTATCAAATTCGACATGTGACATTGGGATAATTAAGCAACAAAGACATGCGACATTGGCGTTTTTCAAAATTTGACACACAACATTGGGACTCCCTATCCATAGCTCCAAGGTCATTTTCATGGCGAAAAGAGTACAGTTAGAAAATGATGTGGAAAAAACATACTTACCTCACCATAACCAGTGATTCCAGCATCTGTGTTGACCTCCACCACTGTGCTGTCAAAGGTGGCAACACTCTTACCATTGGCCCATGCGTATTTGTCCTCTTTTAGCGGCAAATCCACCTGGTACACCTTTACCCCTGTGATCTTCATGATGATGTTGCTTTCTGAGTTGCCCGCTTGGTGGTGACGTGGCAGGTTGGTTTTCCTGCTATTCTTAGAACACAGAGTTTGAAAGAGTGACTGGAAACTTGCTCTGAACCAGTCTGCTGTAAACATATTAATTTTCACACTGTACATATTTTCGGGCATTTCCTGCGCAACTATAAATATAATGTGTGTAAATATTAGGAATATTATAGGGCAAAAAGAATCAACTATTAAATGCGTGAAATCATCAATGTGCGAAAATGCTATTTGTATATGACTTGTTTCCATTTGCTGGCTGAGTTACATAGAATGAATTCCATGCCATTATGCCCGCTAATTTTTCAACTGAGCATAAAGGCCTTATTCAACTTTGCAGCTTTTGGTTCACAGTGGGTGTTTTACTAGTGGTGTTTGGTGCCATTGTAAGCAAAGGCCATATTCCACTATACTGTGGGTGGTCACTAGCAGTGCTGTTTTTTGGCACCGCAAGCAATTTGTGGTTCAGAAACGAACATGTTCGTTTCTGCCAACGCAAGCATTCAATAGAAAACCTATATAAATCACTTGCGGTGTTACTTGCGGTGAACCATTCATCCATCAAAGGGAATGCCCCATCTTAAAATGTATAAAGTAAGGAACAGGTACTTCAAATACACATACTTGGTCAGATAAGGCCTATGATGATAACATTCAATACTCCCAGCAATAATTTATAAACCAGGGAATCCCAAATTATATTTAGGTGGAATTCCCCTCATTAATATGTCACATAGTGAGTTGGTTAAAGGCCTAGAAATTAGGGAATTCCCCAATTTAATTTTCTTTCCTTAATTAGTCACTTATACCTTGGTATTTTCCCTCAATTTCTTCTGAAATGTGTTTAGAATATTCATGTTAAGTTGTCTACATAGAGCATAATGATTTTGAAATTTTTGTGAAAGGAACCCTTTAAGATCTTAAATTAAAGCTCTTGTTTATTACATTTATTATCAACATCTAAGTAATTTTCCATATTCACCATATTCAATTAAAGGTAAAATTGAACTTTTAAAAACCATAACACTAAAAAATTTATAGAAGAGAGTTCCTTACAGCCTATTGTGGGACCTTTGATATTCACCAAAGCAGAAATATTCATACATATCAAAGGGGAGAATCCTGTGTGTGTGCCCAGTGAGGCGCACATCAGAATGTCTGGGTAGGTACATCGTTGATTCAGCGTACATTCTGCGGGATGCAACTATAGCATGGGGCAACTAGTGCAGTAGCAGCTTCGTCAGGGGTCTGAGGTAAACAAAGACAAAGACCTACACAGGCCTCATGGTTAAGCCTGACAATTGGAAAGCAATTTTTAACATTATCTTGATAATTTTCCAAGAACAATTTTGTTTTCATGCTTTGACTAAAGAAGACTAGAGGGAATTTAGGGTTTTATTGCTACTTTTGCCTGCTTTTCTTGAAGAACAAGGGCAAAATTAAAAGTTAGATGGACAGATGCCTCCCAACTAGATACTCTTAATTCCAATTGGATAATGACAAGAATTGTGAGTTCTTGACTATCTTAGATTAGGTCTCTTGTGTAGGTTCCAAAGCCAAATAATTGAATTTCCTGTCCCATAATTTCCCAATTTTGAGACTAACAATGTGTTTCTAGGCATTTTAGAAGCTAAGATTATTTCATTGAAAGTCTGCCATTTTTGATTTTTGGCCCCTGTCAGGGTTATGTTGATTTTTCAAGGTGGCTCCCCTTTTAAATTCAATGAATGGGTCCCAGGGGATCATCATACCAAATGAAATCAAGAAATCTTGTGGCCAAGGGGTAAAATCTATATCCATTCTTTTTATATAATTTGGAATCCAGCAGTCATTGTCATCGGTGTCATGCTGATAAATTCAGCCATTTTGAAATCTGTGGTATTGTATTGGATGAATATTATGTCTATTGAGCCCTCTAGGTTATAAACAACTGATGTTGGAACCATTACCACTTGTCTAGATACTTTAGCAGCTGAAAATCATATCATTTCTCAATATTTGTCAGCCATCTTGGATATCAGATTTCCAAATTGACTTCAAATATAAATAATTGAATTCCCTGACCCACAATCTCCCAATTTTGACACCAAACATGTCTCTCTAGTCATTTAAGAAGTGGAGATAAAAGATTGTTTATAGAAAAGTCGGCCATATTGGGCTTTTGGCCCCCATATCAGTCCTATCAATATTTCAAGGTGGCTTCCCTTCCAGATTTGATAGTTATGCCTCAGAGGTGTCTCATACCAAATTTGATGCTTTTATCCACCATGTAACAATTTCGCTAAAAAACATTTTTTTTTATTATAACATTTTTTAAGGCATGAAATACAGAGAGCAACAGAGATTTTTCTTTTTCTTTTTCTTTTTTATTAAATCTTTTGTCATTGGGTCAATTGGGTTCAGCATCCAGGATCTTCAGACCGGTCCCCCTCTGTTATACATGTTTCATACTATGGGGTGGAATTTTTCAGTTCTCTTATTCATACAACTTCATTGCCATCAAAATGGCATTTGGGTGTATTCGTGAGATGTTGGTATTAACACTATTATGAAATCACATTACATATCAGCTTATAGTACTTTCATATATGGATTCTGGACCATTTTATGAAGAGCAATACAGGCTCCATACACCTAAAGTTTGGAGTATATCTCAGAACGTTATAATAGGTTTTCCTAGAACATCCATTATGGGTACAACCCCCAGCCCTGGTTTTGTAGAAGCTGCCATCTTTCCATTGATTCTCTCAGGAGCTCCATCTGCAATCTTCACTTTGCAATAGCTGAAATATGAATAGAAAATGATTTTATTGACGACAATGATCTTTTTCACTCAAAGCCTATTTGTTGGACCATGGATTTTACATTTCATAAGGAATAGTGATTATATACAGCATTTTATCATCATGCCTTTTGCAGAAAGTCTTCAGACCCAATGTCTCAGACATGATATTAATCTTCAAGAAAAATGATCTCTCTGGAATATAAATAACTAGGTACACACATGCCCCTGATACAAAACAATGATAGATTGATTAACTATTAGATCTATGATACAAGAAACAGCTCAAAAACCTGAACATTTTCTGTCACATCCCGATAGTTTGTCTTTTCCTATTTTCTTGTAGATTCATCAAAATGCAACTCTAATGGCACATTCAAAGTGTAATGATATGTGTCCTGTTAGAGTACAACACTCCACATAAAATAACATATATTATATCTAGCCAAAACTCTTACCTATTGCTATGTTACAATAAAATGAACATAAAATAAACTGTTTCTTGCTGACCAGATCTATACCATAAATTCAGACCCTTTAAAATGTCTTTTTGCCATATATCCATCCTATCATAATTTCATTTTTCCATTTACAGAACCTTAAGTGTCCCATTAGAACAAGTGAAAATCAAACAGCAATACCTATTGCAACAGAAACCTTGCTCTCGAAAACCTATCATTGCAACATTGCAATTGCAAAGTCCTTAATACTATGCAGGCACACACATACAAACCACACAAGCTCAAAATGATTTTTGATATACTGTAACATATTTTGATTATCAGGGTTAAACCAAGCCTTAAAATCTGAGTGTGTTCCATATAATCAATAACAATCTTATACTTGTCAGTCCTATCCTTAGACTTTTAGAAATCTTTTTTTGAGCCCGAATCGGTGCATTTTAACTGTGTAACATGTACCTGTTGAAGTCAGTGGCGGAGAACCTGAACCTCTCCGGAGTACTATGAGCCAAATGGGCTATAGCAGCTGTCACAATATCACTACCCCAAGTGTCCTCCAAGGTCATAGCTATTCCAAGGTCAACGCATAAGTCACGAGCCTGGAATGATAAATTTAGAACTGAGAAATTAATATCTAGGTTTCAATTGCTATTCATTACTGCTATTCCATAACTGCATCAGACGGTAAGTAAATTGATATGTAAATAAGGTCACTTTTGTCTCCTAGAGTTGGGTTTGTTGAAATTAGCAAGAATTATGTTTTTCCATTTCCCCATGCACTGATAAGGTATTGTGATTTCTTAAATTTTATCAACTGACAGATTTGCAGTTTGCCAGTCAATAAAAATACTTTGTTTGAGGGTAAAATACACTTGGACATTTAAGAATTTTGAAAGACATTAGTTCCTATGGGAAGAATGCCAATGTATAAAGCTGTATTTTACAAACGTTTATCAACCAAGAAAAAAATTATCAACCTAATTGTTTTGGCTAATTTTGCATCATGCAGCTCTCTTCATGAAATAAGCACGGAGGTAATGTTTAAAATATTTTCTGGTAAACCTTAAAGTCTGTGTAAACTGAGATGGGCTTATTTCTACTTACCTGTTTGGTTTTGGTGAGACCACCCAGTTTACTGATCTTCAAGTTGACCACATCAGCAGCATGGTCATTGAATGATCTTAACAGCATGCGGATGTCATCGATGTTTTCGTCCAGTATAAAAGGTCTGAGAGATAAAGATTGCAGAACAAAATTAGTGAATGATATAAGTAAATATAGAAAATACCATGCTAACCTCTACACCATGAGGCCACATAGAGTATGAGAGTGGAGCTTGATAATCAGGTCATAACACAATTTGCTGGTTCCCACAGATTCTTAAATAAGCTGTTCAACAAAAAAGCAACCAGATGGACAGGCTGGTAACAGCCTGTTTCGCTGGCTCTTGGTATTATAGGAAAACATACAGAGGTTGACAGTACACCCCTGAATACGAGGTGGGTGTCAAAAAATTACTGCCCGAGGCCGTGAGGCTGAGGGCAGTAATTTTTCTGACATCCCACCGAGTATTCAGGGTTGTACTGTCAACCGAGGTAAGTTTTCCTTATATTGTATACCATATTTTGTAAGTTATAAGCAAAAGAGAAAGAAAATTACCAGTGGAGCAAAGTGGGCAGTATTCCAATGTATTGATTATGCACACACTTTGACTGGTGTCAAGCAGTTTTCCCTAATATTCATTATTTTCTCTTAAATAAGGAATCTATCACTATCTCCATTCAATCAGACTGCATTATTTTACCTGAAATTAAAAAAATAATCATGCAAATCTCTTCAGAATTCACAAAATAAGGAGAAAAACATTTTACACAGTAAAGCAAGGTGGGCACGAATACTGCCCACTGTGCCAATAAACCAAAAATACTGAATGGCAGTGTCCAGTTAGTATTCATCATGTATTTTGGCATTGGTATATAATATGATCTGAAGCAAGTTCAGTGTGTAGACTGTTACAAGCAAAAGGACAGTATTTTAGAAGCAGTATTAATTTTGATAACTGGTATACCAACTTGTCAGTGTGGGCTCTCACAGTCAGGCACTCCTCATACGTCACACAGGGCTGTTCTATGTACACGTCCAGGTCACGTACAGCTGCCGCTATCCGCAATGCCTGATGGGGAAGCCAACCTGAATCGATATAATATGATAAGCTCAGAGGGGCAGATCCAGGGGCTAAAGGGGGCCATTACCTCGCCCTTTTGTTGGACCCCTAAACTACAAAAAGAGGGGAAAATGTTTCCTGCAAATGTACACCATTGTAGTACTTAGCCTGTATAATTATGCTGACCTCCCCCCATTTTGGAAATTGTGTATCCACCCCTGCCATCCCATGCTGTGTTTATCCCTGATTGACCAAGAGTTGGATGAAGAACATCATATATATGATGTCCCCGACTATGCACGTTGGGTCACTGAAATAAATGAGAATTATTTTTTTCATAATCCCCAAGTACTGCTTAAATATTATGATTTCTTAGATTTGATCAACTGACAAATTTACAAGGTTTCCACCCAAATAAATGGAAAAATAGGTTTGGATATTATATGTTTGGCTGACAGGTTTTAGCTTTGATTCCTGTGGAAAGAGGGATGTCATATATTAGGTTGCATTTTACAAACTTTTGGAGCAATTTGTCAACCAAATTGACATGGTTAATTTTGTATTAAGGAAGGAGGCAATTTTAATAATAATTTTGATGTTGATTTGCACTGGAATGGGCTTATTGGTCCTACCTACCAGGATTTGAAATCTAAGTGGTATTTTGTTTTTATCCTCTCAGAAATATCTTCTCAATTGCACATATTTTTAGTGTAGATCCTGGCTTTGGTATTGACAACGTACAGGTATATCATGTATATATATTGAATTCTACCTTTTTCTACATGAGCCGCCCATAGCATCTCCTTAGCAAGACTCAACATACTGTCTCCCCTACACAGCAGTATGTTGGAAACATATTTTACTGAAATATGGCAGAACTGGGTCTAGTTAAAAGTACCTTTAGATGTTGAGCCTGCAATCACACTATACTGATGATTTTGGAAACTTCCCAGTAGGAGGGAGAACTAACACATATTATGTATAGTTAAAAAGGATATTAAATACTCTTTAAAATGGTGTCTAGCATTTGTGGGTTCCTGTTATATTTTTTATGAGAAAATGAGAAAATGAAAATATTTCCGTAATTTTCACCTGTATTAGCATCACACACAAGAACGTCTGTAGGCTTCAGGGCCTCCCTTGTTAGCCTGATCCTCCTGATGTCCTCATCTGGGTCTCCTCCAAGCTTCAGTTGAAACTTCCTGGAATATATAATTATTATTCCTAAATGAGGTTACAAGATAACAAAAAGGAGGGTCCACATGTAATAAATGGCAATATATGTTCATGTAATAAAAAGCTAACATTAACACTGTTTTCTAACACAAAATTTAATATCTTTGTGTCTGTTTGATTTGAATTTTGTCTTTAATGATCAAATTTACAAAATCAACGAATCTCTGAGAGGAAAGATACTCCTGCACATTTACCGAGGCAAGTGTAGTTTAACATGTCTGCTCCTATAGACAGGGCCAGACACTTTGGTTATAGGATCCTTAATATCATGATTGAAAGCTATATGGCAGAATTTAAAAAATTGTAAGGGGGCCATTCTTCATGTCAAAGTTAAAAATCATTCAAAAGTGTTGACTCAATGATACATACGTGTACCCCTCCTTCCTATACTTGAGGACATTGTCCCTCATCTCCTCCGCAGGTCGCTGGCTGATGGCTCTGTACAGGTCCACTACATCCCCATACCGTCCTCCTAGAAGGGTGCACACTGGTAGACCGCAGTGCTGCAATGGGTAAATATAATTTTGAAATTTACATTATACATTGTAAAACCCAACCAAAGAAGAATGGTGTAATAACATTCTGTTTTGGTTGAAGAGCCAAACCTGAACATTGCAATATGATGTTACAGTGGTATATTGCACCAAGATTATTGGTGGACATCAAAATAATGTAACAAGAACCAAGACCAAAAATCGCTGCAACGTTGTAATAATGTTACATCTATCAGTTGGGTAAAGATCAGCCTAGTCCTCATACCGTCCTCCGAGAAGGGTGCATGGCAGCAGACCGCAGTGCTGCAACAGATGGGAAAGGGGATGTAAAGAACCACTTCCCCCTTATCATAATGTCTCCAAAGGGTTAAGTTGTACATTTAAAGGCTGAAATGACATTAGAAAATGTCCAGTTATTCAATGATGCTGTTTTCCCCATATGGTTAGCATTTTGCACATCAAGTTAACATATTTCTTAGAGTAATAGACAAAAGTGCTAAAGGATATAATTACTGTGGACATAGTTACCCTCCTTGGCGTGTGATTGATGAATTAATCGAGGGTAATTACATCCACTTATTAAAACTAATTGAAAAACAATTAATTTCCATCAAAATTTAAAAGACCTTTTACATTATATATACTGACGTAAGGGTGGCATGATCTTTTTCCATATTGTAGAAGAAACTTGTCATCAAGTTGTCTAGAAGAATACCAGCGTTATTGAGGAATTTTAACCTTTCTGACTTATGCTTGAAAACTATTTTACCTTTCCAAGGATGTCCCAGCAGGCCCCGTCAAGCCCCATCCTGACATAAGATTGGCCCTTCAACTGGTATTCCATCAGCTGGTACAGCTTGCCCAAGCTCCAGCCAGTCTCATGATGTTTACCAACATCTTGGAATACTCACAATCTTTGAATCATAATATTTTGTTATATGCTAGCGTACCTTTCCAAGGATGTCCCAGCAGGCTACATCGAGCCCCGTCTTGACATAGGGGTGGCCCTTCAGATGGTAGTCCATTAGCTGGTTCAGCTTGCCTAGCTCCAGGGGGTCTGCCCCCAGCACGTGGGGCACAAGTTCACGGAGGCCTGCCCTGACCCCTGCAGCATAGGAGGGCAGGTAAAAGGGCCCCAAAGGGCACGTCTGGAGGAAAAGAAAGGTTTTATAGTGTTAGTGTGTCATATGTGGCGTAGTGGAAGGTTGATTATCTAATCAAATGATTTAGAAATATGCAAAAGATTGCCAACTTCCAATTTTACTTATATGTTTTAATATCAATATTTTGCTTTATATGATATTATGATAATTATATAACCCCTATGCAGACACCATGAAAAGATTACAAATAATATGTAACCTGCATTTGTCCCTTTTTTCAATGCTCCAATGGATATTCAAGCTTAAGGTATGGTAATTATTATTATGAAAAATGTAACAATAATGATAATTTTTCCATCATGCTGTTACTAATTATCATGAAAAATATAACAATAATGATAATAATCATAATCAGCATTATGGTTGACCAAAGGCAGAAGAACCTATCTAGTTTCCAGTAGCACAAGTCTCTAAGCAGAGCTGTACCACTAGATGGCAGCATCATCCACTGTAAGTCCTCTCCACTATAAGACACAGATTGAAAAAAGCACAGGTAGAAAATGATGCAGAAAAAATGCTTACCTCACCATAACCAGTGATTCCAGCATCTGTGTTGACCTCGACCACTGTACTGTCAAAGGTGTCTACGCTCTTTCCACTGGCCCAGGCGTATCGTCCCTCTTTTAGTGGTAAATCCACCTGGTAGACTTTTACCCCTGTGATCTTCATGATGATGTTAGTTCCTGAGTTGCCCTCTTGGCGGTGAGTCTGCAGTTATTCTTGGAACACAGATTTATAAATACATGTGTAGTGACTGGAAACCTCTGCTTGCCTATGCAATGGTTACCCTGCAACCTATTGCACAAAAGGGATTGTAACAACAATATAGTAGGTAAACAGCAAATGCGTTTATTGTCCACTTTGATCATTGTTGGGTCATTTTTCATATAGAGGAATAACCTATTTAAAATGCTGTAAAGGAGCTGTAATCTTTATGGAATATAGACTTACAGTGTCCCTCTATATATCAATTTAAATAATTATTTTTGATCAAGTAGAAAAAAGGATAAATATAGGCAGTTCACAACAATGTCATCGTTGACCACATGTGCTTAAAGTGATCTGAAAGTCTTCGTTGTTATGATAGGTCATTGTGCAATGGGCCATTGGTATTTTGGAATATAGGAGACGGACCCCTTGGACTAAACAGTGACTACACAGTTACATTCTTTTTTCATTTATATCCCAACTTCATATAGGTATATATACATAAATTCGCTCCATAACAAAGAAAACGCAAACACACAATTTTCACGTAATAATAACGTTATTTTAGGTAAGGTTTAGACTTACTGAAAGAGAACATTATAATAACATTCTATTTTGGTAAAGTTGAGACCAAACTAATAAAGAATGTTATAATAACGTTATTGTAACGTGAAATAACATTACAAGAACGTCACAACAACGTTTTAGTGTGACGTCACAACGTTAGGTTCTAAAGACGTTTTTGGGTGCCCTCAAAAGAAAATAACAAGAACCAAACCAGATCTAAACAGAACGTTGCTGCAACGTTAATATAATGTCATATTCTTGCTTGGGTAGGGCCTGCTGCCTGTGAACACCAGGTGGCAGCATGGTAGGTACTTGTCCCAATTTATATCACCAGTAATAATCAATCATTAATGGTTATACATACGTTGTATATATATGAGGCCAAAATGTTTCATACCAATCGCCATAGGCCCCTTGTTTTGTCTTATTTAATCTTATTCCTGGGTACAGAATTTGCTTATGACATTGTGCATACCTATATGTATATGTCCCAAATCATAAGCCCCTTATGTACTTATGATCAAATTAAAAAAAAACAGGGCGTCACCTTTATAATAGCATATGTTGTATAGACCAGAATGTAGTAAATTACATGTCTAACACCTCAAATGTTTGACAAATGTCAAATTAAATAGAATCCCCAAATTTTGTAGTCTGCACAATGACTCGAAAGATTATAGATACGGTAACACAAAGAGATATAGATATACTGATTCTGCAACTCCCTACTATGGGAAGTACCCACCTTGAGAAGTAAAGTCCTTATGAACTTGGCTGTGTCCCTACTCTTATCCAGTCCAGGCAATTCAAAAGATTACACAAGAGCAATAAACATTACACCCTAACCAAAATATAGATACCGTGTAAAACCTGCAAAAAAGCTTCCCTAATTAAGCGTAACAGTTCTTGCAGCATCAAATTGAAAGCAGATGTTCGAAACGTGTTTGTCCTTGATAAATACCCAGATAGATTCCCCAGATTTTGGACATGTACTTTGGAAATGGATTTAAATATTTGAGATCTGTTTATGTATAGAGATGTGTTCTTGCCTTTGAAACTACCTAATATTATGGGAACTACCAACCTTGAGAATTAAATCTGTATGAATATGAGGCTGTGTCCTTACTCAGGGTCAATCCAAGCAATGACAAAAAACTACACCAGAGTACACGAATATTCACTCACTGACCTAGCTAGAAATATATATATTCATGTAAAACCTGTAAATAAAGATGAATTCTATATACGCTGTGGTTCTGAAGGGTATATTTTTCATAGATGTGTGTGATTGAGACCAGCTTTATCAATACTGATTGGCATCAGTGAGGTTATCAATTATCTTGGGTTTATCAAATTGGGAGTAGACCCTAGTAGGCTATAGACTTTGTGCAAATGACCTCATGTCTCTTAAAATAGGCTATCCTCCATATTGGTGATCAATTTATTTTCATCACCATTCATAATTCTGAAATATTTAGAACAAATATTTTTGGCCCATTCAGTTCACACTGCTTCAGTGAATGACAATCAACAATTTTCATTCCTTGGAATCATGAATTTCGATTTTATTTGCCATGCATATGGTCATGGTCACCACGTGGTGATCACCAAAAAGTGATCACGTGACGTCTGCACAAGATCTATTCCCTAACCCATTAGGCCGAAAAAAAAGAAGTTGCATTCAGGTAACATAGGTTGGAAATAATAGGGTAGGTAGGTCGAAATTTCTTCTTCATTTTTTTGCTTATTTTTTTAACTTGCCAAAGAGACCCGTGGCCCATTGCACAATGGGTTTCGTAACAACGAAAATACAATAAATAGCGAAAGAGTTCGTTGTTGCTTAATAAATTATTTGCAGTTATATTTTTTAACAACGAAAATCTTTCCAACAATTTTTCTTCTATATCTAGAACGCCCTCAAAGAGTTGTAACTTTTTACTGGTTTTTCTCTAATGTCTTCCCTTTTTATATCAATTTACGAAATTCAATTCATTAGACATTTTTACTTTTTAAGTTACAAGGGAAAATTTTCGCAACAAAGAAACATTTCCCTGTTAAGCAAAAGTTTGTTGCGCTTTAGTTGTTTGATCCTCACAACGAAATTCTATTGTGCAATGGGCCACTGGGCAGTGTTGAAGATTAAAAAAGAAATCCAAATTTCCTTGAAAAACAGTTTTAGCATCTAAAATACATGTCCTGAGCATCTATGTGTTGTTTTATGGTTTTCCATGGTATTTTAGGTCAATTCTTTTGGATTTTGAACAAAAAAATAATTATAAATTCTGTAAAAAAAAAAAGAGTTAGGGTAGGGCCAAAAATTTAAGGTAGGTAGGGTTACCTGAACATAACAATTTTTTTATTTTGTTTGGCCTTAGGCGTTTTTATCGCCAGCTGGTGTCAGCTGACCAGTTAAATGGGCTGCCAACTGTCCTGATTTGATAAGGACAGTCCTGAATATTAGCTCTCCTTACCATCCTGATTGGATAAGAAATGTCTTCATAATGATAGAGTTGAAGCGCCTATGAGTATTGTTAATTTTATTAGAAAGATATCTCATCTAGTTTATTTTCAGGCACCCTTAGTTAAGTATCAATTTTCAGCTCCCCCACTAGGAGACTCATATTCTCCTTAAGGATTGACACCGGTGGTTGGAGCGTGATTTATGTTTTGGCACGTACCTCCGCACCCAATTTAACTACAATAATGTCATACATATCATTTGAAAGGTCTGAATTTTCACTATTCAATGATACAATTTATTAGAAAATCAGAGGAGAATTTGAAAAAAATATTACCTAAAAACCTATTTTCCCACTTTTATTTTTTGAACAAGGATTTCTCAATAACTAATGAAGCTACAAGCCCAACCTTTTTCACACATGTCAATAACTTTCAGATGCAGGGAAGGGTGTCTCAGATTTTTGATTTGGGGTTTAGTTTTTATTCTATGCCCAAAAACGAGTAACTTCAATGTGAATTATTTCTAATTTTTACATTATATTTTTTTTTAAAAAAATGAAAAAAGATATACAAATTTTGAGACACTCTTCTCTCCAATAGAATGTTTCATACAAGCATCCAAAGTTTCAAAGATCTATCTTAAATGGTTGTTAAATTGTTGTTCAAAAGATAAAAGTGAAAAAATAAACTTTTCTCTTTGAGCGACCACAACTAAAAAGTATCATAACACTACTACATATAATTCATATCTTGGGATAGACTATATAATAGGCATTTGGACTATATCTTTTACACTTGTGTAGATGGAGTTATACTTTAAGAAAAATACAAAAGTCCAAAGTACCGCAAATCACTGCCCAACCACAGGTGTCAATCCTTAATGTTCTGATTTATACGGTAATTTTGGATTGTTGTCCTGGTCAAGACTGTTGAAATGTTGTCGGGCCGGCTGGTAATCATTGAAAGAATGGCCGGTAAAATCGTCAGTTGACTGATTGAGCATCTGGAATATCAAGCAAGTTTGATATTCTCATGGCCAATTCCATGGCCGATTCTATGGGCAATGGTCGAAGAGGTGCGGAATCGCCCAATGGGTATAGAAATCGTTGGTAGAATCAGCTACTTCATGGAACTATGATACCAGTCTAGTTTGATCATTATTTAGAGGTTTTACCCATTGTATATATAATTATTTGCTCTATTCCTGATTCCCTGATCCCATAGTCCCGCTTCTGATAAGATAATATCATCTAACAATTATCATATAAAAAGCAGCACGTCCTACATGTGATTGTCCGTGGAGGCTTTATCCTCCATGTTTCTTTTTGGACTGTACCAGTATATTGATAACCTTTGTGGCACTCTGCCACTTCGGCACTCACTGTACTACAAATCATCTCTGCATTGTAGCTGTCAATAGGTCCGGCCCCTGCGAGTCAGGCACCAACAGTGAAAAACGTAGGACTATTTTTAGCCTGCAGGGCGTAGTAATCTTATAATGCTGGTGTATAGTTAATGGCCTACATAGTAGAGTCTGATCTCATGGACTATCATTTCTGGCGTGTAGGGTGATTCACCGCAGAGTGCCTTTGTGTTTTAAGGACCACTGATAAGCGCCATTGTGGTCCATCGCATAAGGAAGTTATCGCAACAATGAGAGTAAAGAACCAAGTTAGATCACCTTCTTGCAACGGCACACCATATCGCTGTATTTTAGTCGAATCTAGCATCAATTTTCACCCATTTATAATAATTTCCCCAGGTTGAGAATTTCAGGAATTTTAGATATAAATCTAGATTTTCAGAACTTAGTACAGAATGAGAATTGGATTAGTGGAACAGCCACAATTCACCAGCCCAACCCATTGTAATAGTGACCCAGCCAGCTTGCGACTTAACAGAAACGTTCTGCAACCATACTTTTTTAGTCAGTTTGTTACTTACTAAGATGGCACATAACAATTGTGTTATTGACGGTGAGGTTGAAACCTCACCAAATTAGAACATTATAATAACATTATTTTTGGTGAGGTTAGTATGAAACCAAAGCAGAACATTATAAGAACATTCTGTTTAGGTTGAAGAACATAAGCAGAACGTTATGATAACTTGGCAGTGCAACGTCATAGCATCAGGTTGCAGTGATGTATTGAGAGTCATGAAAAGAATGTAACAAGAACCAAACCAGAACGTTGCTGCAACATTATGATAACATCACACCTCCTGCTGGGAAGGTCCTTGTAGTTTTTTCAACAGCATTGGCTCTTGCTGTTGACGAAGTTATCACAACAGTGATAGACATCATGTGAAGTGCTATTGGCCCTACCATATTGATTTTGGCTGTATTTTAGACATTGCTTTCATGCAAATATTTTTTAACTGTTCTTAAGGTTATGGATGTTAAAATAGGCCGTTCTTTTGTTGCTATAGACCACATCTAAACATCCTCCCACTAGAAGACGGACAACTTTGTTTCTTTTCAAACATACAAATCACACTATGTTCCCTCAATAAAAGGGTATTGGCGTGGATTTACACTGCATGAAAATAGACCTTTAAGACCTTTACGTTTCTGTAAGTGGGGTCATTGAGGTTTGCTAAAGGTAATGGAAAGGTCACCTTTACAAGACCTTTCCAAAACTTTTTCAGGTAACCTTCAAAATTTATCAAAGATCTTGCAAAGGTATTGGATAGGAGACATATCCTATCCCTTTAATGAACCTCAATGGTCCCATTTACAAAAGTAAAGGTCTTAAAGGTCTAATTTCGAGCAGTGTTGGTCCAATTATATTTATTAGATCCGTAGAAGTACCTGTTTTAGTTATTTTTTCGATATCATGATTCCAGTTCCTATACCATAGAGGGCACTACTGCTGACAATGTCACAAAACCATGCAGGCGTTGGTATGAGTTACATATCTCAGTGTAGCTATACTATACTATACTATAATTATTTGTTTGTACTATGTATGCCCATGTTTTGACTGTGGGTGTGAGGTCTAACCTAGCCCCTCTACTTTTTTACTGTTAACAACGTGATTTTGGTATAGACCTTGTGCAGACAGGGTCACGTGACCAGATTTTGCTGATCACCACGTGGTCACCACAACCACTTGGCTATTGAATAAATATGCGTCACTTATATATAATAATTGCTTACTATGATCCATTACATTATGCACATTATGTTTTTTAATTGTGGATAGCAATATACATAACTAAAATCATCACCAACTTGGCGGCATTCCCAATGTGTACAGCGTCTATAACCTCCTGCCCCATCCCCATATTGCTATAGGTCTGCTGGTTAAGTAATACCGATTTTGTCTATGTGACTATATTTTATGAAGAATCAAAGGGATCTGATTATAACACTAAGTGTGCTTAAATATACCACAAGGACAAACTGTCGCAAGGAAATTATGTTTGAAATATTGTCAAATATAGATTAGACATTCACAGAAACATAATTATTAGGACATTCCAATCAGCTTATATCATAGGTCATAACATATTTTAAGTTTTAAGTTTTTCGGTCCTTTCTTGGTCAGTAGACCTATACAAATACTCAGAGACTTATATGGGATACAAGGTTCAATAATAAAACTTGAAACACAACAGAATTTATGAAAATAACATTTATTGAATGTCTTGTCAGTCTTTCTATATACACTATATATATTATATATATCAAAAATATAATACATAAACTATAATACAAAATATAATACATAAACTATCATACAAAATATAATACACAAACTACCTACAGTAATTCTCTATAAAGAACTATATAAATATCTTGATATCCATTGGAGAAAGATACCTAAAAGTATACAAGGAATTATATTTCTTGTGTCATAAACAATTGAGCCACCGGTATTCGAAGTTGTGGCTCTGTGAAGAGTTTTTAGGATGATGTTACTGGTCACTCTGCATTCTGCATCTTTCCTTTCTATGACACTGTTAGTTTGTTGTCGTTGAATAATGCCGTAGACGTCTAGAGCCTCGATTTCAGGCGAGCAGGAGACGGAATTGCCTGAGGAACTATGGGAAACAGTGACGTCATAACAGCCGAGCCACCATTGGTTGATTTGTCGCGGGTAAGGCAGAAGCGTTGATGCGTCCACCTGTGAAGAAAAATGAGAACCAAAATGAATGGGTTTTAGCAACTATCACAGTTCAGACAAAGTATGTATGCATTATGATTGGTGTTGAATAAGCCCATCCCACATTGGGTATATCCGTGGGTTAGACAAGGGTTGGACAAAATAACAATATAAGCCTTCCTTGTTTCCTAGAGTTACAATTACTGAAATAAGCAACAGTTGTATATTTCTTGTACATCCCCAATTTTTCTTCAATTTTATCACTTGACAGATTTGGAGGTTGGCCAGCATATCATAAGGCTGTATTTCAGAGCATAATAAGGTTGGACATTTTAGGTTAGGCCGTCAGGCTTTAATATCGATTCCTATGGGGAAAAGGCCAATATATAAAGCTGCTTTTACAAATTTTAGAGACAATCTTTCAATCAAACTGATTTGGTTCATTTTGTACCATGCATATGTCTTCAGGTAATAAGCATGGAGGCAATTTTGAAAATATTTCACGGTAAACTGTAATGTTTGTGTAAACTGGGATGGGCTTTTGAGATGACGTCATAACTTTTTGTAATATTTTGATTCATGGCTCATTAGTGACATATGACAAGGAAGAGAGTGACATGGGACATGCTTATTTCTTAGATTAGACAAGGGGGCATGGCCATTTCTTAAATTCGACACAGCGACATCCTCATTTGTTCAATTCGACATGCGACATTAGGACCCCCTGTTAAGATGCTATCCAACATACAGACACTATCCAACAAAATGTTGTCACTTAGCATCTTTTTGTAGGATAGCAGCTGCACAAGCTGCTAAGCAACAAAATTGCTGCTAAGTGACAAAACAATTGTCACTTAGCATCCACTGCATATGCTAAGCCACAAAGAGATGCTAAGTGAAAAAACTTTTGAGGGAGGGGAGGGGAAGTGTTTGATTAGGGGGTAGGCGACCAAGGGTATGGAGAGGTAGTGTATCCAGGGTATGGAAGGGTAGTGTACCCAGGGTATGGAGGAGGTATATTGGGGTAAAGTGTACCCAGGGTATGGAGGGGTATTAGAGGGTATATAGTATACCCAGGGTATGGAGGGGCTTCTACTAGTTCTAGCGGGGTCGACGTCATGTACCCAGGGTATGGAGGGGTACCAATTTGTCTGCATAAGGAGACCCAGACAAGAACAAGGGAATAGGGCTCAATATTTTAAAGTAGACCCAGGGTATAGTCAGCAAAGAACCTGGGTCTAAATGAATTGCAACTTTAGACCCAGGGTATAGTCTGTGGAGACCCAGGATATAGTAGCTCAAGCCGAGCGCCTGAGGCTCCACCCTGCTACATCCTGATACTCCATACCCTGGGTACACTACCCCTCCTAAAACTACCTCCATACCCTGGGTACACTACCCCTTCTAAAACCACCTCCATACCCTGGGTACACTACCTCTCCATACCCTGCATAGGTACACTACCTCTCCATACCCTGGGTACACTACCCCCCTAAAACCCCCTCCATACCCTGGGTACACTACCCCCCCCCCCCCTAAAACCCCCTCCATACCCTGGGTACACTATCCTTATAAAAACCCATCCATGCCCTGGGTATACTACCCCTTATACCCCCTGTGTATCCTGGGTATTCTGTACCCCATATACCACTTCTGTACACTGGGTATTCTATACCACCCATACTCTGTATCCTGAGTATTCTCTGAGCCCTATACCTTATTCTATTTTGCATACCGTTTCCATTTCCTAGGTCTACAGTAACCATACTCTGGAACTATAATAATATGGCAATTAAGTGTGTATAAAACTATCAAAAGAAAATGCAGGTCTGATTGGCTGCCTGTGAAGAAGACCATGTGTATGCATACAGAAAGTGGGTGAATGGCCCTCGAGCTAAGGGTGGGCTGCAGACCCCAGGACATGTTATGTAATGCCAACCTGGTATACGGCCCACACCACCTCTTCCTTATAGGTTAGCATCTGTATGTAGGATAGCAGCAGGTGGCAGATGCTATCCAACAAAATGTTTTGTTGGAAAGCATCTGTATGTAGGATAGCTGAATTTTGAAATACTGAATTTTGTTGGATAGCATCTCTATGTAGGATAGCGTCTTAACACCCCCTCCCCCCATCAAGGGCCTCAAACTTAATCATCTGCGGTGGCCGTTGTTATAGATGATGCCTTAATACTGTTTTTGGAATTCCCATTCCTGGGTTACAATTTCTTTCACTGGATACATACATGATACTATGATGTTGAATAAATCTCCTAATATATGAAAAACATTAAAGAATGTAATGATATTGCTTTTGTCTCATCACTCAGTAGCATCACTGGCCCATTGCACAATACCTTGCATTGTTATGATAACTATTGTTATAACGACACCTTTCATAAGCAACGTTTTGAAACTAAAAAAAACTTTTTAGAATGTTATTAATGAGCTATTATTTTCACAGAATATAGCCCTATAGTGCCCCTTAATATATCAATTTACAGAATTCAATTTGATTCAGTAATAACTGAGATAATAATATAACAATATAATAACGATAACTATCGTAATAACGACACCTTTCTTAAAGTTGTCTTAAAGTTGCCGTTGTTACTCATAGTTAGTGTGCAACGAGCCACCCATGAAATAATAAAATATCAATGCAACCTACCGAGTTGGCGGTATCGTCAAAGCGGTAGTACTTTGTCCCTGAGAAGAAGTAATAAAGTATCAAGTCAACCTACCGAGTTGGCGGTATCGTCAAAGCGGTAGTACTTTGTCCCTGAGAAGAAGTAATAAAGTATCAAGTCAACCTACCGAGTTCGCGGTATCATCGAAGCGGTAGTACTTTGTCCCGGAGAAGAAATAGGACCGGAAGTTCTGTTGCCACGTGAAAACGGCGTCAATATGGCGGACTTCCGGTGGGAGCTGCCAATTACTGAGAGGTTTGGGGTAACCCATTTCAACGGAGAGTCTGTCGTCCGCCTGGTTCAAGTTGTGGTGGATACGGTAATAGTTATATCCTGAAAAAAGAAATATTAATATGTTATTGATAATCTTATTGATAATATTCCTAAATTGCATTTGTCGGTTCATTTGTAGTTTACAGAATGTTCAAGTTGTGGTGGATAGGACAATAGAAATCAGTGGCGGATCCAGAGGGGTGGGGCGCGCGCCCCTCCCTTTTTTTCTTTTTGTGTGTGAAAATGTTGTGTTTTTTAATGTAAAATTCGGTCAAAAAGTAATTTGGGGAAAACATTTTCAATAACGTCAGGTAAAATAATGCAGTCTGATCAAATGGAGGTATATGTAGTGATAGAGTCTAAGAGAAATATTGAATATTAGGGAAAACTGCTTGACACCAATCAAAGTGTGTGTATAATCAATACATTGGGATACTGCCCACTTTGCGCCACTGGTAATTTCCTTTTTATTTTCTGTATAACACATAAAATATGGTATATAATATAAGGAAAACTGACCTCAGTTGACAGTACAACCCTGTATACTTGGTGGGATGTCAGAAAAATTACAGCCCTCAGCCTAACGGCCTCAGGCAGTAATTTTTCGACACCCACCTTGTATTCAGGTTTGTATGGTCAACCTCTGTATGTTTTCCTATAATATTCATATAGACCTACTATTCCATATTTTCTGCACCTAAAAGAGCAGGCTTACCTAAAGATTCATTTCAAAACAGAATCGCCTACCTTTGAAGAAGTAGATGGACCTAGTTTCCTTGTAGTAGAAGGCGCTGTCTATGTGGGAGGGGAGGCCGGGGAAGGTCTCACTGATCAGTCTGGACGGGTTGGGGTACCACAGGGCCCTCAGGTCTGCGTCAAACTTCCACACACGGTCCCCCTGAAAGGAAACAAAATTATACAATGAAGAATAATGGCCATGATATCTTTAGTCTTCCGCTGTAGTTGATTTTTTTTTTAAATGAAAAATGATAAAAACTGTTTACCAATTAACTGTTATTAAGCTGCTTATCAATTAACTGCTCAAAGACATGTATTTCTATACAATAAACAACGCTATGCATTTTAAAAGCCTGAGGATAGTGGAATGAAATTAACTTGTTGACATATTATATATTATAACCCGGAATGCACCTTGATTTAGTATGTATATTTGTGATTATAAATCTATAAGGACAAACTTAGCATTGAGAATTACCCCTTTGAAAATTCCCAAAAAAAATCCCAAAAATGTTCTCATTTAATTTCGCCCATAACAATCAACTCCAGGTTTCTCTTATATGCAGCCAACCTTGAACAGGTATATTAATATTGTATGTCTAATATCTGCATTCATTATAAAGTACGAAAAACAAAACATACAGGCTGGTGGAACCCGCGTAGTTTATATACCCCTCACCTTGACCAGATAGATGACACGTCAAAACGTCCCATATGGAAGGCTTTCCCAGACCGTCCAAATACCATCAATACCCCATATGAAAATTGGTAACAAAACGTTGTACGCAAAAAAGTGGAAACCACCTAAATGATATACCCCTCCCAGGCAAGCAGCAACATAACAAGCTTGTTCTGTGACCATATTTATTTGTGTAAACATTACAGTTACGTTATTTTAGGTAAAGTTGTGACTTACTAAAAAGGAACATTATGTCAACATTATATTGAAGGGAAGTTGAGACCTCACTAATAAAGAACATTATAATAACATTATTATAACGTGAAAGAACGGTACAAGAAAATGTCACAATAATGTCACAGTGCGACATCGCAATGTTTAGTTCTAAAGACATTTTTGGGTGCCATCAAAATAGAATAACAAGAACCAATGCTGAACTGAACACAGAACGTTTTAATAATGTTATAATAACGTCATATTCTTGCTTGGGCTTACCTTGAGCAGGTAGATGACGTGTCGGAGGTCCCCCTGTTCCAGGCTCTCCCTAACAGAGAAGGCAGCGTCCACCCCCGCCCCCACCCCGGCCAGGCCACCAGCCCCCAGCCTCCGGGGGTACCCTGGGGCCACCTGGTCCCTCTCCAGGAGGTAGTAATAGGCACCTGTGGGGGAGAAAAAGGTATGAGTGAGTGACTGATGGATGTTTTACGTCAATTTGTACGTCATTTTCACAGCGAAAACAGGTTGGGATGGATTCTGTCTTTGGTGATCGTACCTATTAGATGAGGGTGACAGGGCGGGCAAACAGCAGGGGATCAAAACTTGTTGCTGTACCTCATCCCTTAATGAATCAGGCACCAACTGGGAATTGAACCCAATGAGCCACTTGGTCAGTGCTGGGTCCCCCCTATTGTCGCCTTATACGATCAGCAGGGGCTGCTGGGGGCCCATATTCTTCCCCAGAACCCCCACGGGTTGTAAAAGGTAAGATGTTTAATGTTGAAGCGGCATTGAATTACAGCAATATCATACAGTTAGGGGTTCTGGTTTTGAAAAAGGGGAGGATATGTTAGGTTTAAGTTACGTCACGCCTTGGAGTAGGGAAGTTAATTATAAGCAACCCCAAATCATCACCTAACGTAAACGTAATGTATCTATTTTATCAAACAGATATCATCAAATAATTACAACATATTTCATATTGAATGTATTAGCATTAACTGGTAATTATAAGGTATAAATTTAAATAAGTGTCGAAGCCTTATTAGCCCTAAGCTTTGTGAGAACACTCAGAAGTGCGAAAGTTGTGAAAACACTGTGGGGACGGTTTTTGGTTCTGGTTTCTCAGGTGTCAAAGGTGTCAAAGCTGTAACACCTCGGACTCAGGCTGAGCTGGTCTGGCATAAAAAGGCAGAGCTCCAGTCTACAGGTATCCATTCACTGTTTGGACCTAGATCAGGCAATACCAGGAGAATTACAGGAGTAGAGGGTTTAGATCTAGACCCTGACCCTGTTTGCTCTGGTGCCCTGTTGCTATGGTTCCCACCCTGCTGCTTTACCTCCTGCCTGAGTTTAGATTGCTGTTAGGTGAGATTATTCTTATTGCCTAGAAGGGACTTCTTGTACCTGTTTTTAGTACAGCCACATTTGTGTATTAGTGACAAATTAATGGTATGACCATTATTTGATTGATAGTTTATTGACAGTTGGTATTTCTATGACATTATCTCCTCCGGGAGTCAGCCTTTATTAATAAATTATTGATTATCCCTGTATTACCTCACAATGTCATTCTTCGGATTTGTCATTCTTGGATTTATATATAATAAGATAGGTTTCACTGGCGGACCCGGGGTTTTGAAAAGGGGGGTGGGGGCGGGGGGCGCGTTATTGGAAAACTTTTGGTTTATTGACAGTCGCTATGTTATGTTTGTATGACAAAATCTCCTCTGGGAGTCAGCCTTTAATTTAGTAATGAATTATTGATTATCTCTATTGATAAATTATTGATTATCCCTGTATTACCTCTCCTTGTCATTCTTGGATTTATATATAATAGAATAGCTATCATCAGATAACTATAAGAAAAACATTCCAATAATTTTAATCAAAAATACACAGTATAGACCTTTTTCATTAAGAGTGTGGTGCCCCTGGTGAACTAAATTGAAACAGTGTTTTAGGTCTTTTCCTATAGTTAACCTATATGGTTCACTTCATATGGCTTAACTATAGGAATAGACCTAAAAAAGTGTTTCTATTTAATTCACCAGGGGGCGCCACACCCTAATGAAAAAGGTCTATTATGACTGTAACCTACCCCTAAATATATACGTGGTCCGCACACCCTCCACACTGACAGCGGCGTCTATGGTCAGTTCCTCCAGACAGAGGGGGGCCGGTGTCTGTCTGTTCGTCCCTCCTCCAGGGCGCTGCGCATGCGCATTGTGGTCCCCGGCGGTGCGCGGGTATCGTCCATACCGATTGGTCGTGGGGTACCTTGGTGTGGCTATGCCTACTCCGGCCGGGTAGGCTGGGGTGGTCTGGCCAGTCTGACTACCAAAACTACCGGCAAAACCTGCAAATAAATATTATTATTGTTATTATTATTGCTTTATTGCACAATATTGTTCTAGCAATACATGGCAAGACCTTTGCTGCTTCTAAACAACACAAGTGTATTCTCACAAAAGTATATTGGTGAGCCCAACATGAGCTTCACACCTAATACATAACTTTAAGCCACAAGATATTCTCAACATTAATGCAGAAACATGCATATGATCATGTACATGTCAGCTTAAATACCCATAGAAAACAAAGTGGTATTATTACGGTCAGCTGTAAAGATCGCTATATCAAATATGGTTACATAGTTAGCATTTTAGTATGTCAGTTCCGTGCACAAATTGCTGAAAGTACTATGTCATTCAATCATACCTAGTTTTCCATAGATTACAGGCTTTGAAAAGGAAGTACATTACTGCGCTTATAGTGTTATTGTCCTCACTGTTCATTAGTTGAACAAATAATGTCTGATGGTCTAACATACACCGTTCCCAAGAACCTGCACAGTCCCCAACCTTGCCTACCTTTTGGGGCTTTTGGTAACTGGGTCACTTCACTTCTTATGGGTTAACTATAGAAAAACTCAAAAAAGTTGTTTCAAATTAATTCCACCAGGGCGGCGCCACTTTTAATGAAAAAGATGTATAGACTATTAATTTTACCTAGTTTCTAATTCTGTTTAAGCTAGATAAATGTAATTTCCTTTGTTTGGTTATGATATATTCAGTTTGTTTCATTACCAACTAAGCAAAAAGGCAGGTAAAAGTCTAAGTTATTATTTTCTTAAAGGGCCCTGTTATATTATTTTTATTATTATTTCTTTATTGCACAATATTGCTGAGACAATACATGGCACGGACGAAAAAGAGCTACATGAGCATCAGCTCTCATATACTACAGCTAAGTCAAACAAAAATGTCACGACACCAAAAAACAAAAACAGAAACAATACAGTGGGTAATATTCCTGAGTATAAAGTTAAGTACAAAGATCAGGGTAATCAACTGGCCCTGCTAATTTCAAGTTTGCGTAAGGAATTTGCTTTATATAGGAAATTCATCACTGCTGTTATAATGGTAGTATTTGTACGACTCAGTAAATACACAAACAAATTTTCAGTTTCCGTCGACAGTACATCTGGTTGTTCATTGCTTATGACTTTAAACATTTTTCTGCGTAGCTCACTGTAAAATAGACAAAAGAGTTTAAATACTGTTCTGTTTCAGGTTGCTACTTACATATTTTGCATATCCTATTTTCTGGAGGCACAAGTGGATTGTAATATCTCCCCCTTTCTATTTCTAAGTCATGGCAGCTTATTCAGAAAGCACAATAAAGCTTTCTATGTGGTACTGGGACATCCTGAAGGGACAAATATTTCTCAATATCATAGTTATCAAAACCCCTGATATGTATCCCTGAGGTATATTTTGTCATTAAAGGGTTAATTTTCACTCACCGTTGTAGCCGCCGGTTGTCCCACCGAACCCATTGAATCCTGCCGTAGCCCTTCCGGTGACCCAAGCGGAACCGGAAGTCCCGGAGCCCACTCCGCGCGTCCTAAAAAAGCCGCCCATGGTGTTGAAATGGGTAGGGCGGTAATAGGCGGTGTTGGCGGCCTAAAGTAGGTATAATATATAAAGATTGAAAAATGCGTAAAAAAAAATTGAGGAACGTATTATCAGCAAGATTCGGTGTCTATAAGATCTCGTCAGCAAGAAACAGCTCATTTTGTTTCCTTAATTGCAACATAGCAATACCTAAGAGTTCAGACTAGATATTTTCAATGTTATTTTATATGAAGTGTTATACATCAATAGGACACATAGTGTCATTACACTTTGAATGTGCCATTAGAGTTGACCTTCAGTGAATTTATGACAGCATAGGCAAAGACAACTAACAGGAGGTGACAGCAAATGTTCAGTTTTTGAGTTGTTTCTTGCGTCCCAGATCTATAGTTTAATATGCTTTTTGAATTTTACCTCTATCTACATGGATTCAAGAATTACAGCCAGTTACACATTGTACTCTGGTTTTGCCCTGGCAAAATGACATGTATTTAGGGGGCTCGATGCACAGCTTGAGGGCAAATTACAAACCATGGCTATGTGTTATTTTGAAGGGAAAATAATGTAGATAAATATTCTTGCAGGTTCATTAAATATTTTCTTGATCGTATATCTTCATTTTACAAGTGAAAACCTTGGTCACAGCTTTTACCACAAAAACAAATTAAATTCTGTAAATTGATGTAGAAAGGGAAGAAATATAAAAAATTCCTGTAAATATAACACCTCATTATGACCATTCTAAATAGGTTTTTTAGTGTCAAACTTGTGCTGTTACGATCAAAGTAATAACGAAATGCTGCATTGTTTTATTATTTTCGTTGTTAAGAAACCCATTGTGCAAAGGGCCACCGGGTACGCTCTTTGGTGGAAAAAGCTGGTGGACTGTAAAGTACCTACCTGAAGGATGGTGGTGAGGGAGGCTGTGTTGTATATGAACGTCCTTCTGGGTTGGGAGGTGGTGGAGGTGGGAGTGGTGGGGGTGGTGCGTCTGATCGTGGTGGTTTCTATGATGATTGGTTTAGGCCCTGGAGGTACAAGGAGTAGATGACAATGAGCAAAAACATAAAATCATGACCAATCATGTAACCAAGAGAGACCTAATGTAAATGTTTTTTCTACCATACAAAAAGACGCCAAACTTGTATCAAATTTTAATGTATGTCACAACAAATAAACTTTAATGGTCTCTTCTACCATCCAGCATTTGAAAGGTCTCTAGTTCCTAATGCATGCTGTTTAATATGAAAGGTCGACTCATCATAAGCCCTAAGCCCTAATTACACTACGCGTCAGATTGGCTAATATTATATTGCCCAATGAGAATTCGAACAATTCACGCTAGGGCCATATTAAGGCCATATCACACTATACGTTGGGACGCGTTGGGTACAAACGCGACCCAACACAAAGTGTTTTATACTACGCATTTTGTATGCATTGGGGGTTGCGTTGGCATGCGTTGGGTCACATTGGCAAGTGTTTCTTTTACAAACATGCTGGTAAAATAACGCGAATCAGCCGAGTTTGGCAACGTGACCCAATGCAAATGTGATCCGATGCATAGTTTAATATGGCCTTTACTGTATATGCCAAATCATGTCTTTTTCTACCATACAAGTACAACATCAATACCTTACCCTATATGGAAGGGTTCAACCACTATATTGTGCCCTTACCATAAAGTTCCTGAATGCCCCTGATGTCATCGTTGTCGAGTGTTGGTACCGGCTTAAACAGGTAGAGGGCGAACATGATGGCCCGTCTCACCTCACTGTGGTCCATGCCTAGAGCATGGCCTATCTCATGCATGGCAATCTGTAGTAGGCCTGCTCCTGTAAAAGTAAAACATGAGCAGAACTGAATAATGTTCTCTTTTTTCCTGATAAAATTCAAATAAGGGAGAGCCACATAGCCCACCACTAGAGTATAGGCCTACAGGTAGAAATAATGCTTATGAATATTGAATATGTTCCTTTCTGAATTGACAACTTGATTTACAGCTACATTATTTGTACTTTTCTAATGTAGAAATAATGCTTATAAAGATTGAATATGTTCCTTTCTGAATTGGCAACTTGATTTACAGCTATATTACGTCTACAATTATTGTTAAATTATACACATAGGCCTTTTTGGTACAACATATGTCTACTTGTTATGTGTTACTACTCTTATTTATAGCCATAGATAGCAAAACTTAGGTACTTTGTGGTTGTCAATGATGCAATTTGTATGTCTATACAATTAACCAAACATTTTCTGCAATTTGGACAAGACCACAGTCGACAACAAGCATTATATAAAAGGTTAGACACATAAAGCAATAGCTGAAAAAAAGCCAAAAGAATGAAGCAATAATTGATCTTTGATTTTATCAATATCCTATTTATAAGTAGCCTGTTTCATAACAAAATTCTGTATGTTTCATAAAGTTATGACCAGTTTTTTTTGGGTGCTGTAGCTACATGAGTTTTGCTTTTGCTTACATGAGTTTGGATGGAGTTTTGGGTGGATTTATGCAAATTATCGGTCAATTTAGGCAAGTTTTTGGTTGAATTATATGAGTTTTGTTATGAAACAGCCACATAGGCCTATGAGAGTTTCAAACTCGTGTACAGTTTCCATAAGGGCACACCAAACTACGTAGCTACGTAGGTTATTATGAAACACCCCATAATTCTCTCTTTCAGTGAATTGTGTGTCTAACTAGTTAGATTACCCTTACAACACCTATAATGAAACTGTTCTTTTTAGATATCTTACCTTACTAGCTCTAGCTCTTTCACATTGCTGTGGATTCCCAGGATTTCCCCCTCCTCTTACTAAACTGATTTGGAATCTGGGTTCCTTTTTGTGCATGAAATTCTCCCCACCACGGATGACTTATTCATTATGGTTGACCTGCAGACTAGCCTAATTCAAGGTGCATGCTGGGAAATATGTAGACATGTATGCCATTGGAAGTAAGTGCGCATGCTCTCGTAACCGCAGGAAACAGTGAAATAAAAAATATATAAAAAGGAATAAGTATAGGAATTTTTAATAATCATCGCATGACTTGTGGTTTAATATAATGAAAATTGTTAACAGAAGAGGTCTATATATTGAACTAGAAAGTGGTGGGTAAGCAAGGAAAATTGCATCAATTGTTCTTCACATTAAAAGGCACGGGATTGAGAAAGAAGATGCCTATGGAAAGAACTACAACGTTCTACAAATTATCTATTTTTTATACTTAACAAATTTATAAAAATTTCACAAATTTATAAAAAATTATCAAGTGTGACTTACCACCATCTGTTTCAAAAATATAACATTTTGGATATTTGATCAGAATGAATCCTTGTGTACATTAGATAAAACATTGGATATCATTCAATTTTCAAAAATGAAAGATAAATTCGTCGAAATTTTTACTTCAAAAATTTATGGTTCCTAATGTGTACAGTGAAAACTGCTTATGTACTAGCGGACAATTCAACTTTCAAAAATTCAGAAGAAAAATGTAGGTAAAATTTTTCAAGTAAAAGTAGTGATATCCAGTCTAGGCAAGACAATCTAGGAGTTTGACCTGCTTTTTAAAGGCTATGGGCCCCTGGTTATTTCCATCTCTATTTATACTTTTTCTGCGTTATTTTTTATTTTTTATTTATTTTTTTGTTTGGGGAGGGGGGGTCTCTTGGCACAATGTCATTCCTAGAGGGGGGGTCAGGGGTCACATGATAAAACATGACAAGGGGCCTTCCAATAAGTACATACGCATCAAGGGAGGGGGGGGGGGGTTATGAAATTTTTGAAAATTTGAATATATATGTTCTTGTACAGATCATAAGCGTGCTTTTGCCCCAGGGGGGTGGGGGGTCTTAATTCTTTTTTAAATATGCGTATGTACTAAATGGAAGGCCCCCAAGGGGGGAGAGGGGAAGGGGGTCACAAATGGTCAGAAATAGGACAGCCCCTTTAAGGTAATCAATTCTAAACCCCCCAAAAAATGTTTTTGTCCAGAAAATCGATTTCAGCCCCTACCCTCAAAGGGCTAGAAAATAATGGACAGAATTAGATTATCCCAATAATTCTAAAAAAAACCATGTCAAATCCTAAAGTTTTATTTACCTCTTCTGTCATTGATGGTCCAGAACTCGTCCTCGTCGAAGTGTATCTGTGCGGTGGGGTAGTAACGTTCAGGTAGGAGTGTGTGGGCCAGGGTGCCCCCCCGCCCGTCGAAGGGGGACCGGTCTCCGTGTTCTCTCCGGGCAAAACGGATCTGGATGTTGGCGTTAGCACCGGGAGAGACTCGGCGGAACTTTAAAGGGGTCACGTCACTCCAAGTCTGTGGGGGAATAAACAAAATTAGTTGTTTTACATTCACAAAGCATATATTCCACTAGAGACCTTTTTTAATAGAGTAGCGCCCTGGTAGCGGAATACACCTGAACAATCGATTGGGATATGGGTTTCAATGGAAATCGTTGGGTACAGGCCTTCTATGGGAGGGTCCACTGCGCAGGTTCATGAGAAAGGTGTATAATATAGATCTTGGACACAAGAAACAACTCCAAAACCTAAACATTTTCTGTCACCTCCTGTTCGTTCTTCTTTTTCTATGTTCTCATAAATTCACTGAAATGCAACTCTAATAGCACATTCAAGTGTAATGACAATAATTATGTGTCCAGTTGCTGTACAACATTTATAATATCTAGCCAGAACTCTCACAATAAAAGGAACACAAAATGAGCTGTTTCTTGCTGACCAGATCTATAGATGGTTTTGACTATGTTCCACTGGGTGATTTAAAGGGAGCCAAAACCATAATAACACAGTCAAAATTAGCCTGCAGGTCCTTAAAATACTGTAAATCAATTATCTGAGGTAGGGAGAATTACCTACCCGAAAGGCAGTGGCCATGATGGATTCCACCACTTGGTTACTCAGGTCAGTCGTGTATTCTGACCCTCGTCGTTCGATCGAATAGGTCAGTACATTCATCATCCATCTGAAATCTAAAAGAAGTCACATTTTCAGGAAAATATGCATTATTTGCTTGTTATCATCAATAACTCACTTGATAACTGACAAAATGACTAATATCCCACTGGGTTACCATATCCTGCGATTGGTCACAATCGCATTAAGTAATTATTATTACATCAAACTTTATAGCAACAGTATATCATTTAAAAGCAATTTTGGCTGAATCAAATGTTTATGATTGTACATGATGTCATAGTAAACTTCTAACAGTATGAAGTGCATTCCCTTCTTCGTAACAGGAATATTGTATTTGTTTATAATGCTATCTGAATTTAGTACACGCTGTGATCATTGAATTTATCACCCGCATGGCAGACGAGCGGTGCATATAGGCTGGAGTTATAGTTATAAGCGCGGGCATAGCAGCAGATGGCCGCGTCTATATAATTCCTTGTATACGCGGGTGCGAAGTCCGCGCAAATAGGTCTCCCTAAATGCGTGGACATTGTGGCCGCGTATACAAGTACGGTAATACACGCGGACCTACCTCCTTTTTCATCAGTATATCATTTGTAAATCGGGGGCTAAGCCCCTGAACCCCCTTTTTCTTTTCTTATTTCTATATTTTATCTAAATTCTGCCCATATGATATTAAAAAAACACAATGCACACCCCTTTATCTTATGTCCGCGTATGCAAGCATTATCTGTATGGGCGGACTTGGGTCCGCGTGTATAAGAAATTATATATACGCTATGTCCGCGTGCGCGACTATCGCGCGTATAGCCAGTCCCGTGCATATAAGGGTCAGTGCGTAGTGACAGGCTGTACATACCGCTCGTCGTTTTCACTATTCTAAACATATTTTGAGCTTTGATTGGGTGATAAAATACAGTAGACCCTTAGGACTCATCCTCAGGTGCCTGTACGACCCATGGGGATCATACTTACCTCAGGCTTCACCCTCGGTACATACCTTTCCCCTATGGGCCATACAGGCACCCTCTGACAACCTCCGCGGTTCTTCTTATATTAGTATTTTGTGACTACCGGAAGAGCTCTGTACAAGCAGAGAGAGTAAAGTTAAAACGTTTTATTTTAGTCTCCATGGTACAAGAGAGACAATAAACGTTAAAGGTGTAATAATATGATTATTCTTACTAAACAGTGCGAATCTCCTCAGTCTTCTGTGCCTTCTGGGAGCGGGTTTGTTGAGGACTTCACACCGCGGTTGACTCATCAAGTATTCTGTAGCATAATCGTATTCCCCTGAAACAAAAACCATTGACATTAGGAAGATGAATCCATATCGCCGATATATCATGAGCCATTGAAATTGCGAGTGAAATCGGCTAGTCCAATTCAAAAGAACAAAAGTGAAATGTTCTGTGGGCCCATGTTAATTAAAAAGGCATTGGTTTAATTTTATGTTCCTTTTATTGTGACATGGTGATAGTTAAGTGTTCTGGCTAGATATTATAAATCTTATATAATATGAAGTGTTGTTTATTAACAGGACACATTTTGTCATTACACTTAGAATGTACCATTAGAGTTGCATTTTGGTGAATTTACAAGAACATGGGGAAAAAATGAGGAGGTGACAGAAAATGTTCAGGTTTTTGAGTTGTTTCTTGTGTCCGAGATTTTTTTTATAGCTGTCATTGTTCAAATTTTACAGTCTGTCTCAGTTTGATTTATAAACTAATCAGAAGGAAAACGACTTTTCTGGTCCACTGGGTACCGGCCATAGGTTATTGGTGTATACGCCAGGCACCAGTGGCCAAAAAAGTTCCCGGCATGCTACACTGATAACCAATGCTGGTACCCAGCGGCCAAGAAAAATTATTCTCTTCTTAATTAATAGAAAATAATGTTTAAAAGAAAGACAATGCGAACGTTACCTGTGACTCTTAGTCCAAACTCGGCCTGCAGCTCTCTGAGGGCCTCCGACACACCGGACACGCCTTCCCTGAGGTAGTGGTGTTTGGACAGGTAGGCCACCGCCTAATAGCAGGGAAGAGAAAGAAAAACACAATAATTATTATTGATTATGTGAGCAACAATACTAAAACCTGTATTCCTGTGAAGTTTGGTAGTTTTCATCAGGAATTTGACATAAACTTATGGATGCAGCATACCTTAGCTTTTGAGATAGAATCTTCAATGCTTTCCAATGAGATATACAATGTCTATTGTAAACACTTGATTGTATGGCGTTAAAATCGGCTGGTGAAATACAGCCTAATGCATTTATTTACACACAATCATTAATGTCATTCATTCTATATCTATGGCATCTCTATATTGATTTCATATTGGTTCTTTGTTCTGTTTGGTACTAATGTGTAAGGATCCCGGGTAAGGATATTCAATATTATGTACGAATTCATTATTTCTCTGGTTAGCTGCAAGAGGAACAGAGTCATTGTTATCACTTTGATGAAACACATCAGGCATTGTAAGCCTACAAACAATATTAATTGCTATAGACAACATGATCTGTGTACTCAAGCATCCAAGTACCCCCATCCCTAACCCAGGTCCTTAACATACTATGGATGACACCCTAACAGCAAACACCACACTGTACTTGAAAAATACTGGCCAGTGACAAAATACCAAACATCGTAAACCCCATCAAATGGCTCTTATCTGTAAACATTAAGCAAAAATGTACCTCCTTCCTTAACCCAGGTTTTGGACCAGGTCCAAGGGCAGATCCCGGGGGAAACGGGGAAATTCCCCCCCCCCCCCCCCCGAAATCCGCACCCCTATCATACCTATCACCCATACCAGACTTTTGGCACAACTCACCCCATTCTAACAAGGACTCAGCCATCTATACAAACACCATCTTATACTTGAACCTACTGGCCAGTGACAAAACAAGACAACCATGGATAACACTGTCTGTGTACATTAAACACCCAAGTGCCTCTATCCCTGACCCAGGTCTCTAACATACTATGGATGAGACCCAAAACATGGACAAGGGGCACACTCCATCTTAACTGAATAATCAGCCATCTATGCAAACACCATTTTATATGTCAAATTCAAAGCGTTGTAAACTCCATTCAACATTAATGGCCCTGCAAAGCATTATCCATGTAAACATTAAACACCCAAGTACTTCCTTCCCTAACCCAGGGTCTCTAACACACTGTGGATGACACCCAAAACTCACATGGAGAAGAGGCACACTTATGGGTGTAGACTCCTAAAATCGACATGACAACACAGGCATTTCTTAAATGCAACACAGCAACATCGCCATTCTTTAAATTTGACAGACAGCGTGGCAATCAAGTGACAAATGACATGGCCCTTTTCTTAAATTCGACATGCCACACAGCTTTAAAAAGACATGGGACAGGGTTAATTCGACATGACACAGGGCCGTTTTTTCTTTCTTTCTTTCTTTCTTTCTTTCTTTTTTTTTTTTTTTTTTTATAAATTTGACACATAACATCATTAATGTACAGGTCATGTCCTGATCAGGAAAGGATCAATCAGACAAGACCTAGAATTCACCTTAGGAGCAGAAACAAAATTAAATTTAGAAATATCAAAATAAAGTATCAAAAGTATCTGAAGAGCCCGTTATCATGAGGTATCACATGCACACTCTGGGACTGTCTTCCTGAGAGTCTACAGAGGTCGACCACCAAAGTAAAGTTTAAAAGAGATAATAAATGCTTATTGACCAATCGATGTAAGCAATACAGGCTATGATTTTGTATAGCCATTCTAGATGTGGTCAGAACCATCATTCAGCATATCATCACTTTTCATCTTAATACCGATAATATCAACAGGAAAACAATGTATGTAACCTGTATGATGTTGAAAATAAACACTTAAAAAACAACAACATGGAACCCCTCCATCCATAACCCCACACTTTTGACGCAACCACCCCATCCTTAATGCATACAACCACCGCCCTCGGGACATATTGGTTCTACCAGCAAAATATCTGTTGACCAAAGGAGATGGTAAACAGTGAGTTATACAGGGATAAACCAGTTTGCCTTTAAATAATTTTACATAAGGTCAAAAGACATGTATTCCCATGGGTGGATCCAGGGAAGGGGAAGCGGTTGTTGATGGGTCAGAACCCCTCCCCTCCTTTTTTGGGGTCAATGACCTTTTGCAGACGTGGTCACGTGATCATGATCACTGCTTTAAAGTGATACTATCTTCCATAAACCTTTCCCATTTCTATATAGAAAGCATATGTATAGTCTTATACGTTTCTAATTTTAGTCTGATACGTTTCTAATCTAATTGTATCATGTTATTTCTGCAGAATACTATTTTTTTTCCAATTTTCCCTCTATACTTTACCATTTTCCAAGAACTACTCAAAGAGACTTATACCTCATTAAGTAGTGCGTGGATCATATATTTCTATTGTGAATCTACAATATTATTACATGTAGGCTAACACTAATGTAAATGTATACATTGACAGACTAGGTGGAGTGACGTACTATGGCAAATAGATATAGTTTTTTCTTTATAATTCTGTACAAATAGTCCTGGGATTTATCACCTGCACAGCCGACAAGCAGAGGATATAGAAGAACGTGTGTATTGACAGGCCATACCCAGCTAACGATATAACGTTATGATAATGTTGCAGCAACGTTCTGGATTAATTCTTGTTACTTCACACTGTTAGGTTGCAGTGACGTTCTTTTGATGAATCCCAATTTTGTCACTGCAACCAACTGTTGTGACGTTATATTGTGACATTCTGATAACATTCTTGTAACATTATTTATGAGGGTGAGACTTAATAACAATGTCACAATAACATTCTGTTTAGGTATGGTTGAGACCTCACTCAATGAGGATGTCACAATAGCATTCTGTTTAGATTAGGATGACACTTAACCTAATAAGATGGTCACTGTAACATTATATTAAGGTAATGTAAAAACCTGACGTAATCAGAAGATCACAATAAAGTTCTGTTTAGGCAGGGTTGGGACCTCCCCTGGTCAGGCAACAACGTTAACATTCTGTTTAAGTCAAGTTTAGACCTCACCTAATCAGAATGTTATGATGACATTCTATTTCAATTTGATCTTGATCTAACCTCACCAGGAGGCATTTTCAGAACAAAATCTTAGTTAAAGATTATTTTTCTTTGTTGTAATAAGATTTTTTTAAAGATAAGAGAGGTTTTAAGAAGAAAAAAGAGTTCTTTGTAAAGGCTGTATAAAAAATCTTTGTTAATTAAAGAGATCTACAACCTGATCTTAGACCCAGTATGGTCAATCAATGGCAAAACACAGGTAAGAAAGTAATTTTACCTAGGTATTTCATAACATGATGTTAAGAATCAATCGATTCTTAAAAAGAATCTTTGTACAATTCAACATCAATTTTGAATTTTGAATTTCTTATTTCAGGTACTAAGATTCACCCGTTTCTTATTATTTTGTTATGAAATACCCTCCAGAACATTAAAATATCATTCTGTTTTGGTTGGGTCTCGACCTCATAGAACCATAATGTAACAGTTACGTGACATTTTAGTAAGCAACAGTCAAACCAAATAAGTAAGGTGACTGTTACGTCACACCTTGGCTGGATACGTACCTCTGCTTGTTTTCAGTATTTTCTACAGCTTGTAAATATTATTTGGGTGATGAAAGACAGAAAAACGCTGGGGTTGTCCTTGGTGGCTGTACGACCCATTGGGATTGTACGACCCTTGGTTTTCCCCTCGAGCCATGACGGTTCTTCTTATATTAATATACCATCTACTATACAAAGTCTATTCACCGCTAAAGCCAATAGTCCAAATGCCCTGGGTCAGGTTTAAATCAGGGTACTTGTCGATTCCAGACCGCATTTGAGACCAATTACAGTTTTACAAATATTGTAAATCACTTCGCATTTTCAAGAAACCTATCCCGGAAAATGCAATCTTTGTAAATTAGTAATTTAACACATTTTCATTAACATTAAAATGCTTTAGGTTTGAAATGAGCACCACATGATGATATTCTCTTATGTTCTTCCTATTCTGGACATTTCACCTAGTCACACAGTTCTATAATATTATGAACAGTTACAGTTGAGAGGATACAAGGGAATATGCCTGTTACCTGAGGCCTATTTAGACACCTTTTACTGAACGGGTCACACAGAATGGTCAAAGGCATACCACGACTCCATGAAAAGCAATGCTTCGTAAGCCTCAGGCACCACTTCTGTATTGTTGCTTATTGACCATATAGCATAACCATACAGTGGCCAGTCACATAAGACCATCATAACAAAGAGCCATTCTTAATAACAAGAGAGATCCTTAAGCTTGCACACAAATTGCGTAAATCTGCAGAAAATTTAACAATATAAAATTTTTAGCACTCTTTAACAGATGGGATATTTTAAATCCTGTAAATGGATTATCTTTTCTCTCCTCTTTAATTCAATTCAAATTAGATCAGTATGACACCTGCAATATCATACTCCATTTCAAGGGAACAGTTCTAAAGATTTTTTCATGATAAACTGATTAAGTTTTTGTGAATAAGAAATAAAATCAAGAACTTAGCTTAAGAAATAAAACTGATGTGAATCTTTTGAAATGAGTGATAGGGGTGCTAAGCTGAAAAATTGCCCATGTCAAATTTAGGGGTCTTTACCCATAGAAATCATAAAGAGCATAGTTGCATGAGCAGCACATTTACTTCCTCTTTTGGGCGTTTCACTTAGTCACAAGATCTATATGAACAGCAGGATACATTCAAGTCACAGTTACGAATTGTAAAGAGCCACACTACAAAGGAACATGCCCGATACCTGAGGCCTTTTTAGACACTTTTTAGTGAGTAGGTCACAAAAGGTGGTCACAGCCGTACCGTGACTCCATGAAAAACAATGTTATGTAGCCTCAGGAACCACTCCTCATGTATTTACAATATACAGATGAGGATACAGTATTTCGGAAAGGGGGGTCCTGATATAGGCTAAGTAATAAAACGGTGTGCATTCGCACTCATGCGCACATTTTTTTCGCGTTGGTAAGAATAGTCCACACCGAAAGGGGTGGTGGTGGTGGTTAGAAAGCCCCTTGATACTCCCCCACCAGATTTGCCCTTGATGTATATATAAATATATATATATATAAATATATATATATATAAATATATATATAAAATATATATATAGATATATCAAGACTCAGTGGACAACCTGTTAGGCAGAACAGGTGTTTGTGGTTGGGGTATATTTGGGATAACCATTATGCCTGGTCCCCACTTGGGCGACCAAATTTCCTTGGTTGGCGGACGACTAAGCTTGTTAGTAGCCCGGCGACCAACTCCACACTGGCGCCAAACCCTTAGTCGCCTTGGGTTTTGGGCAAAATATTTTTAGCCGAGCTGGGGGACCAATGTGTCCTCTAGTCGCCGGCAGTTTCATAGCAAAGGCGTCCCAACGTGGCGACTAACTTTATTTTTCACCAGCATCTACTTGGTCGCCCGATGATGTACTAATTTCTCAATCATTGGGCGACTAACGTTAATCGCCGTCCTTGGTCGTCCAAGTGGGGACGCGGCTTTATTATACTATCTCAAAATAGCTTTTAAACTAGTTCTTTCGAAAATATACAGGTAATGATCAGACTGTTCATAGTTGTCCAGATTGATTCTATCTGGCCACCAGGGGAATGGTCACATATGAACATAGTGAAGTTTTCCAGTCTATACATATTTTCTATCTCTCTCCTTATATAAATACTTACAAGGTCCCTACTTTTGTGCTGAGTCAACAATTTTCTCTTTCATTTCTTCTTGTAGGGTTTAAATGTAAATAACGGTCGCGAGCCGGTCCTTGACCGGTAGGTGCATGGACCTCTTGCTTCTGACTGTGCCCATGTTATGCTTAAAGGTGTTACTTGGAAATCTTGGAGTAGCTTTCAAACCCAAGTCCATGAAAAGCCCCCCCTCCCCCTCCCACCCCTTTGGCTAACTAAGAAGCGATCAACCCTAGTCAATGTGAAGGCCCATTCGCCATGGCTGAAAATGTGTCGCTTGGATGACCGACAAAGTTATCATATGGGGAAAACGATAATATAGGGATCATAAAATTATTGGATGGGACCTTCTTCTTTTTTATCAATGTGAACGTAATTTTATCAGTGTGAATAATAATTTTATCACCCTTAGATCATCGTTTTCTCCATGCGATATCTTTATCGCTCCTCCAAGTGACACAATTATCGCCCACGGGGAATGGGCCTTCACTTTCACAAGGAGCCTTGCTCAAAACCTCACCTCTCACCTTGGGCTGATGGAACTAAGGTAGTTTTTGGGCCAGAAGAAAACATATGACCCACTGCGTTGAATAGATTTGAAAGTGCAAAGTGTGTACTTGTTGGATTATACCCCTTCCAGACTGGACACAACAGGCATATATAACTCTTTCTGGGGCTAGTATTTATAGGGTCGATAGATCAACTAATAGTCAATGACAAATTATATTATACTTGTGAGTGTTTTTCCCCCCTTTTTTCGGGGGAGTAGGTGTTCACTTGCGAGGCCCCTCCTCCCTCTCCCTACCCCCCCCCCCCATTTTTTTCCTTTTTAATATTACTTAGGTGGGGACCTTAAGCTTGGATTCCATCAGTCAAATAGTTTGTATCTATTTGCCACTGACTAGTGTTAACCCTTTCTAGCTATGGAAAATAGTGCTGCAAATCGGTTCTAGTTGCCACCGATGTGAAAGGTTAATATAAGACCGGTCACATAGCACTATTCGCTGAGGATTGTTCGCCCGGCTTCACTGAACAAATTTAGGGTAAACACCATGAATGCTCAACGATCATGACATTAGGCGATATATCAACAATTCTCCCTACCACAGATAGCTGCTTAACTGTTTCTAGGCACCTGCAGCTTAATTTTGACCTAATTTTGTAGACAAAAGCTCTGGAAATGCAAATATTTCTTATATATATCTTTCTGAAATGAATGAAATTTCAAACCAACTAGAAAAATATAAGATATATTATATAAATATGAAATGAAAAAATAATCAATGTTATTGATGTTGTTTTCCATCATATTAAACCGCAATCCATGTCATGTTGGAAATTCCTTCACTAAAGGCTTGTGACTTGTCTACATATTTCCCAGTATGCACCTTGATTTAGGCTAGTCTGCAGGTCAACTAAAATAGATAAGTTATCTGTGGTGGGGGAATTGTAAACAGGCATAATGAACTATCCGAGGCCAGTCTGGAAAGGGGTATTTAGCCTAAACTACAAAGCTGCTGAATACTGAGTCTCCACCCTTTTTCACTGATGACATAAGGATGGTTCAATCCTATCCAGGGGTGAACACTGAACGCTAAGTCAGCGTTACTTATTTAACATCTAGTCAGGAAGTTATCAAAGATGCTCCATGAGTTAGGATGGGCACTACTTGATGGGTCATGACTTCATGATCTTTGCATAAAGGGAAGAGGAATTGGATAAAATGATATGGGTGGTTCCTTTATTCTCAACTTCAAGTTTTTTCCCCGTTAAATCGGCCCTTTTTTCAACCAGCCCATCCTGGTCGCAAGAAGTTTATCATACAAAGATTCTGTTACAGTCATCTTGACGTTTAAGGCCTTTTCGTACTAGGCGATTTATGTTTATGCTGCGACATTTGCTGTCTATTATATGACAAAATATCTTCCGCACTAAAAATATCCAACGTGTTTGCTGTGGTACTGAATGTGGCCCAAAATACTATCTGACAAGTTTCTGGACGAAAAAGCATATAGCCTTAATATGGTATATTAGACCAGTATTAAAAGTGAAAAGAAGAGAGAGAGAAAAGAAGAATATGAAAAAATATGCTATGACAAAATATGCTTTTAAGATATACGGGTCAGGAAAAAAAACTAGGTTTTACTGTAGGTTTGAATGGAAACAATAGCCTTTCAGTCCAAATGGAATATTACCACCATTTTAACTAAAACTGGTAATTATACCTTCAGATACATCTTAGATTTGTCAAAATAGTACGTAGTACACGCGGGTTCTTAAGATAAAGCAGGTGAAAAGTTCTCGGTATTCAAAACCGCGTAAATACTTTGTGTTTTGCACTCTACAAGGTTAGGCAAAATTACATAATATTCGGAATTCCTCGAGATCTAAGGGGGTAAGTTAGGGCACTAGGTTTTGTCAACTGACTCCTTCAGCGAATCTAGTCCCATCTCGTCTCGTCTCCTTTCGTTGGATACTGGTAATTATTGGTGGTTATATATAAACTTTAAGTAGTTCTATGAAAGCGGATCTGTTTATTGACCTCTATTACATGAAAACTCAAAAATAGAATCTTAAAGGTCATTTCAAAGGTCACCTGAAAAACGTTGCAAAGGTTTGTAAAGGTCACCTTCTCATTATGTTTAGTTAAAGGGAGGCAAAACCAATAAGATTGACAAAACTCAGATAAGTATAGAAATATGTTAGCTGAGTCCAGTTAAGTTCAGTGGTAAAGTATTAGTTGAGAAAACTAGCTCAAACTGAAGTAGAATGCCACAAGAGATGGTAATATTTACATATGTTTGTAAACAAACCCAATTTTTGCATATTTCATGGATAAGATTTTAACATAGGCCAGACACAGGCTCAAGGAATGGATTTCTATGATTATTTGAATTTCAATGATTTATTGGTTTGGGCTCCCTTTAACCCTTCATTCAGGTCTCATTTACAATAATTATAGGTCAATAAAGGTTTAATTCCGTTTAATTGTGGACAGAAACACAGAAACATCTATAGAAAATAGAAATGCTATATATATATATGTGTGTGTGTGGTGTGTGGTGTGTGTGTGTGTGTGTGTGTGGTGTGTGTGTGGTGTGTGGTGTGTGTGTGTGTTTGTGTGTGTTTGTGTGTGGTGTGTGGTGTGTGTGTGTGTTTGTGTGTGGTGTGTGTGTGTGTGTGTGTGTTTGTGTGTGTAAAGAGGTAGGTAGGAGTTTCTTATTTATGTTTCCATTTTAGTACATTGTAGGGAGGTAGGGATGTCCTAGGAATTATAAAGACACTTATAGCAATGAGTTAAACTTGAAGTAAATAATATTATATGGAAATAGCAGTTTCTGTTGATTTAATTTAAAGAAAGTAAAATCATTCGAACAGTTTTCAAAAGTATTTCATTCGGCCTAGAATAGAATAGAGTCGGTGTCCAAAATCTCGGGCATGTCGGGAAATCAAAACAAAAGCTTGATATTTCATGCCTTATCCATATAAACTATCTGGAATATCTCCGAGTGATGCCTCGGACACCAGTCTGAACATACCCATGTCTGGATGTCCCCTTGACAGATTTAACCAGCAGTCTTTGTACACATATCCCGACCCACCTGGCGAGGGGGGGGGGGGGCACTCAATATATGAAAGTAGGTACTGTGAAACTACTGTACCCCTTCCCTCTGGTTTTTGGAAGGGGGAGTGAATTCTTCAGCTCACAAAAAATATATCATACCCTGACAACCGCTATTTTCCAGGATAGATCATGGGCTGCCCTTGTAAAACAGAATTAACTGAGAAATCTATTGGTCACGATCCAATTTCCAAACATAACAATATGCTTGAGAGCCATTATAAACCAAAACAGAACGTTATAAGTGCGTTCTGTTTCGGTTAAAGAATGTAACCAGAATGTTGTGATAATGTAACAGTGCAACGTCACGGTTTTACCTTGCAGCGACGTAATTGGGAGTCATCAAAAGAACGTAACAAGAACCGATTCAGAACCAACCACAACATTGTTGCAACATTATGATATTGTCCCATCCTTCCCATCCTTGGCTGGGACGGGCCCTGGAGGTCCTATCGCAGTTTGTACCCATTTCTAGACCAAGTTCCCCCACTCGCGGCCCTGAACGAGAGTATGGAGCTCGGGGGGCCCAGAGTTGTGTGTGTATTTGGGTGTGGATATTTAAACAGGTAGTAAAGGGCATTGTGCAGTTTTAAGTGGGTCTCGTCCTGACTTACCCCACCTACTAAGGGACTTAAATAAATGTGTACGCCTAGGTAAATATCCAATATATCACATAATATTTATATTGTATAATTGTATCGGTTTTAGAAGGTTATGTTTTATAATTGTTGTCCATTTTAAAGTACTGTATTAAATGGATTTTCCTGACATTAACACTTTACTATGGGACTTAGATAAATGTGTACTCTCGGATAAATATTTAATACATTACAAGATATCAATTATATATAATAGTATGTATCAGTTTAAGAGAAATTATCGCTTGCGGAAGTTATGGGTTATAACTGTTGTTTATTGTAAAGCACAGTATCAAATTAATCTAATTTTTGTGTGGCACCCATAAGCAGCACTCTGTGTAAACTCATGATCATTACTTTGCAATTCAAATAACGTCTTGGCATAAGTTGGCCCTGATATTAATACTATAAAATAGCGAAATAGAAAAACTCTTTAACCCAAACCTGCTTGATCGTTGAATCGTATTTAAACTAATAAATTAATAAGATAATATTCGCAAAACAATGCAAGCATACCTCGATGGTCTCTAGCTCAAATCAGTTCAAATGTATATTATATGAACTCTACATTGTACTCTATATATGCTTTGAAGTAGATTCTGGTAAGGCAAATTTCTGTATTGACTCTTTCGGAGGGTAACTGGCACAGGCTCAGTGTTTTTGTTTACTCTGCTACTTCTATATGCCCCTGGGAGGAGGTCGGGGTTCCTGGGAAGGGTGACATCGGCACCAGGTAAATCAAAGGTATTTTCTTAGGATAATGGGGGCATAATCTATAGCTAGTGGTATAAGATGGAAATACATATCATATTTTATACAGATATGATATCATGTAATGTATTATGTCATATATATTATACCTAATATATATAATTCATGCATGTACGTGTAAGCGTATGTATGCATGCAAGAAAATATGCACATATATATAATATATATATATATATATATATATATCATATACACGTATGCACGCATAAATGTAGGTATGTAAACAAACAGATGTATAATCATATATCTTTACTTTATAATCGTTGTAAAAAGAAAAACCTTGAAGATGACTACCAATAAAAGCCTTTGAAAAGGGCCTTTTATATATAAATATGTAATTATATCTATCTGTGTGTGTGTATGTGTGTGTATGTGTGTGTGTGTTTGTATGTGTGTGTGTATGTGTGTGTGTAGGTGTGTGTGTAGGTGTGTGTATAGAATTAGTGGCCCTGGACCATTGGAAGCTATATGTACGAGTATGTCAATATACCATCAGCTGATGTCCTTGGTATTCACCAGACTCTCCCATACAATGCATAACCACTCCAAACAACCACACCCTAACATTAACCCCATCCTTATCAAACCAATGCACTTACCTTAGCGGGAACATATCTTGCTTGGTCAGCAGAGGGTACATGCACCAGGAGAATCCATCCAGCAGTAAAGACGACTAAATCCAACGACCTCATGATGCTCTCTGAGCCTAAAGCTGAACTCCCAGTAGTAGTGGACCGGTCTTATATAGACCAACCAATATATAGCGGTATAAATAAACCCCAAGAGGCGTAGGCCTATACTGTGCTCTAAGGGTTGTGGTCGCGCGCTTATAAAGCCTAAAAAAGACGAGGGGCGACCGGGGGAGCGACCTGTGGCAACTCTGCGATGATTAATGTAGTAGTAGTAGAAATTTTATCGACAGTAAAAAAGTCAAGACTGACTTGTATGTCATAAAGTGGCGAACGGTTCAAAGGTGGTGAGCGTTTGCGGAGGTGTTGAGTCTTAGCGTAAGTGGTGAGTCTTAGCGTAGGTGGTGAGCGTTTCCGTAGGTCCTGAGCGAAAGGCGGCTGCTTGTTGAGACAAGGGCAAGGGGCATCAGATGGACACTTGTGCGAAAATCTTAGGATGTGTATTAGAATCCATGGTTCTGTCCTTATGGTAGTGTTGTCATTTTGGGTGGGAGATTTTGTCAGCTAATCAGGTAATCCAAAGGTTCTGTCTTGAATGGTTGGAGATTCCTTGTCTTGTCCTATGGGTGTTGTATTGAAGAAGTCCGTCGGGAATATATATATATGTTATATATAGCTCATCAGCAGCCAGGCGACCTGTCCTTAAGCCTATATTCCACTGACCGATTCTTAAGGCCGATAATTTGCTATTTATGACATTTCTAGTACAATATGCACGGCAAAACAACGTCATGCATCCTAGGTATCATTTGAGGGAGAGTTTAAACCCTTTCTAATGATATGTAACTGTCTGTGGTTTAATGCTATTCCTCCTGACGATTTATGATATAAGGATACAGCTTAAAGATACAGTGGCTTGGGCACTACTGACCCGTGGGTACCATAGGACAGCCAGGTATAGCACCCATGGGGGTCCCAATTTAGCCAATCAGAGTCACCGTAACTACTGTGCTTGTGGCTAGAAGTTTGTGAAACAAGCCCGTATACAGGTTCTGTGGGGGGTGGGGGGTGGGTGGCAAGGTTCCTTAAGTGGATTTTTTTTGTTCATAATTTTAAGAATTTCAACTTAAAAGTGGGGGGGGGGGGGGGGGGGGGGGGGGGGGGGGGAAGCGGAACGTTTCAGCATTTTCATTAGATTGCTCAGGGCTTTACATAGAATTTTTTAAGGAAAGAGGAAATATAAAAAGAGGGAAGAGAAAACTTTTTGAAAGATTTTCTTTGTGGGGTGCACCCCCCGCCCGTGTACGGGTCTGTGACGTAAGTCTGAAACATTATCAATGTAACTGATGCTGAAAAGAAGTTTCAGTTATTATAGTCATTCTAAGGTTTAAGTTAAAGATGACAAATGAAAATAATACTTCTTCATTTTAAATTAAAAATGTAATATATCTGTTTATTGTTCATTGTTCATTGTTTAATGTTTGTATGCCAATTTCGACAGGGCGACATTGCACTTTCTCAAAATCGACACAGGGACATTGCCTTTTCTTAATTTTGACATGTGACATCGAGACCCCCAAGAGATCGAGCCAAGCGTGGCGGGGGTCGGGGGTCGGGGGGTCGGATGGAATGTCTGACGGGGGGGGGGGGGGGGGGGGGGGCTTGAGGGGGAGAGGGAGGGAGGGGGGAGTCCAGAGGGTCAGTGAGTGTCAAGACTCGGTACAGCCACCCCTGCACTCAGGTGTCAAGAGTTACTTTTGCCAGATAACAGGTTCTGCCGTGGAGGGTGTGTGTGGGGGGGGGGGGGGGGGGGAGTTTTCCTAAGTGGAACTTTCCTAATATTTTTGTAAGAACTTAGGGGGTGGCAAGCAGTAAAGAGTGGCAATTTTTCAATGTGGACTGATTTTTTGAGTTTTCATAGTGAATTTTGGAAGGAAAGGTGGAACGTTTTGAAAAATATCCTACGGGTCGTCAGATACCAGGTGCACAGGCGGAAGACTTTTTATTCTATGAGGTCCCAAAATCGCCATTTTTTACTTATAAATGTCTTCTTTTTTTTCAATGTTCATGCGCATACCAATTTTGCTGCAAAATTTGGCCCAACCTTGGGTCATAAAAAATGAAATATCGTTAAAACTTTTGGGAGTTTGATGGTTAAATTTGAAATACATGTAAGTTTCTTCAGCATGTGCCCACAGGGGTGGACCCAAGTATTTGTAGGGGGAAAATTTAGCAAAATTTTGCCCTTCAGGAGAGCGCCCCAGAGAATAATTACATTCTTACCCGTACATGTGTTTCTAGGCCATTCATCATATACATTCGTTTTCACTTTCTTGTCCCAAAGAATGGAATGTACCCGAAAAAAAGAAAAAGTAGTTTTACATTTCTAACTCTATAATCTATTCGTTTGTGGTAAAAGAATTCACTTTAGAAAAGTGAAATTTGGGCCAAAATAGGGGTAGGGGGGTCACCCCCCCCCCCCCTCTCTCCCTCCCAAATCCAAACAAACCCACATGTGTGGCGCCTTAATAAATACATTCGTCCTCTTTTCAAAGGCTCCCAGCGGGCTAGCTACAAACATAGACATACATAACATCTCTTTGCTACAAACAAGGAAAAGTTAAAAGTGACGTCTCTCTCATCTCAGCTATTTTCAAATAATTATAAATTTTTATAATCAATTTATCATCATTGACTAGTTATTATAAGATATCCTTTCAAATTTCAGAAACCCTTAAGATGTAATGCTACTGGAAGCCTAAAGGCCTGGACACATACACCAACCCGACAGTTGAGTTGAGTCGGTATCAGTTGGTGTATGTGTCATACCCTTACAACTGGATTGTCGGCAATTCTACCAAATCGACCGTCGAGTTGTACATCATGTGATGTTGAAGATGAACAACTCAACTGCCGGGTCTGTAGTGTTAATTACTTAACATATTTCTGTCATTCATAGTAACCTGGAAATAATTTTCAGATTCAGATTCTGCATCAAATAAGCTTCCATATAGTATGTTCTTTGTTATTATCAGACCATTTTTGTGTGTAAATATGTGATACTAAGTGGTAAAGGGAACAGAGATATACACATATATTATTCTGCAACATTGTACAAAAACTGCCTAGAAAAATAGGTAAATAAAACCGTTTTAGGTATAAAGCATATGCATTGATGCTAATAGAAAATCCTTACATCTGGCTAGTTCCCGACGATCGGGTCGTAAAGCCCCGGCTCCACTGCCCGACAATCGAGTTGAGTGAGCCAGTATTACGACTAGAGTCGTAGCTAGTTGCTACGACTGATCCGTCGGGTCGTACATCTTCAGATGTTGAAGATGTACGACTGGATCGTCGCGTCTTAGGGGGGTGTGCCTAAGATAAGCCTATATAAATATAATGGTATATCTGAGACAGTTGGGCTGTAGTCCATGGCCCGGTTGAGTTTCTGTGCTAAGACCAGACAGTTGCAGGGCATGGCGCCGTTAACAGCTACGACCATCGAGTTGAGTTCAGTTGGTAAGTGGAGCCGGGGCTTAAGCTAGTCCGACGATCGAGTTGGTATAATGTGTCCAGGCCTTAAAGGTTTAGGGATACTTAACCTGACCAGGAGCAAAGAAAACAAATCCCCAGAAATCAAAGGAACCAACCAACAGTTACTTTTCACATCAAGCCCCCCACACCGGCCCTACGTAACTGTTCTCACTACACTACCCATCCCGTAAAGCATACTGTACCCACAGCGCTGCTTACATGGTGAAAGTATTACAAGGGAATCTGAAGCGACGGTGGAGTATGGCTCCCGTCCACACACACTGGGCCGACATTGGCGCCCCCTGTGATCTGACTTGGGTGAATCACCAACAGAAGCCCAGACCTTATTAACACTTCTCAAAACAGACAGTTAGTAGTTGTAATAAACTTTCAAAGAAAACCACAGAGGGACGGGCTTTAATAGGCGCGCCTTGGACCTCTCAGTTAGGGAAAGTTTTTGGGAAAAAGCTTATGGCGCGCCTGCATGCCTTACACTATATCAACCCCTGCCCCCATTAAATAATGTTAAGAGAGATATCAATGTTCATAAAATAAAAGTGAAAGAATAGACATAATTACACTGAATGTAATAAGGATGATATGACAAATTGAGTCATATCAAACTGTAGAGTAAAAATGTGTTCTATCATTCATTGTACTCTACAGTTTTGTGGTATCAATGAATAGAATTAATGCCATTCTAATCCCCTAAATAAAATTCAAAATTCGCAACAGAAGATATGAAACTTTCAGAAAAAGCCCTCTTTATAGAGGGGTCCATCCTTGGGACCAGTTGACAGCAAGACGACAAAAAGTAACCACAAATGTAAAATTTAAGTTGTTACTTAGAAAATGATGTCGCTTTACTACCAGACCCTGCTGAACCCTGAGGTTAGACACAACCTTCAATCACCAACCAAAACATCACGCGTCATTATTTCAGGTTAGTTCATATTATGTATCTCAGAACTATATACTTATAATTAATGTGACGCAACTGGAAGATCATGTAATTGTGTGAAGTTGTCAAAAAAAAGAAGATAAACTGAGAGTTGTTGTCTATCCTTAAGTGACCCCAAGTCACCTTAACTTGCCCATAGCCCTGTCTTTACTTTAACTTTCTGTGAGGTTTATTCTCCGAGGCCACGGTCCAGTTGTGAACGTCAATATTGTGGTTGACCTGACGAAGGACAGCGGTCCCTGAAATATTGTACATTTATTTTGATAAATGTAAACTCTCACTGTTTAATTCTGAGAGGTTGTATCTGTGGATCGGCTCAGAGGTCGGCTACACAGGCAAAATAACAAAGTAGGAAGTATAGCTTTAGTATGTATATAATTACATGTATGTATGTATGTATGTATGTATGTACATGTATGTATGTATGTATGTATGTATGTATGTATGTATGTATGTATTTATATAGATAAAATATATTTATATAGATAAATATAGTATATATGATATACATATATATATCTAACCCCTTCGAAGAATAGATGAGTAACTGGAATAAATGAACATAACAGTAAACAATGCAGAAAATTCTTTCTATTCAACCTTACAGGTGAATATTGGAGAAACACTTTGTGAGCCAGTAAAGCCACGCTGGAGCCCGGCTCTCCTTGATAACAGTAATGCCCAAAAGATGGTTGTGTTCAGGTAACATAGCCCGAAAAAGAGGGTAGTTAGGTCAATATATTTCTGTTTCTTCTTCTTTTTTCTTTTTAACTTTGTTTACATAGACAAATGGACCAGGGCAGTGTTGAAAATAAAAAGAATACTCAAAAAATCATCCCAATCAATTTCTAGCATCTCATTGCTCTTCTGTGTTCTGTTGATCAATTCTATTGGATTTTAATTTTTTTTGACAAAATACCCTGAAAAAATAGGGTAGTGCCAAAAATTTATGGTACGTCGGGTTACATAAACACAACCTTTTTGTTTTTGGCCTAAACTACATTTGGCCCAGAGCCAGCGTCCGAAAAGTCCGCTCTTTTTCATTTCTCCTCATCAAGTGGTCATTTATTAGACATAACGAATCCTCATACACAGGTGGGGAGGGGGGGGGGGGGGCCTGCCAGGTAGGCCACCCAGCGTGATCTACAAACACAGTCAACAAAGCAGTGGCCTAATTGCAATTAACTGTTACTAATTGAGAATCCAATGAAGAGGTCCAGGGGGGTCTAGGGCTGCCACTCCTAACTCCTACCCCTCCAACCCATAGGCAACCTTTCTGCCTCTGGGACGGTGCCCACGTCATATTCCCTACTTTTAGTTGAATTCCCCGCCAAAAAGTCAAGGATATGAGTAAAGGCGGGGTCGGGGGCGGCAGGACCCCCTGCACACCCCCCAATATTAATGTCATACCTTTCTGGTCTAGGGCTGCCACCCTCAACTCGCCTCCTCCTCCCCACACACACACACACTTACATCACCCCCCCCCCCCTTTCAGCGGGGGTACAACAAACTGTGACTTCTTCACCATGATGCTCTAAGGTATTGTGAACGTATGTATTTTCGCGCTGCTAAACTTTCGCGCACCAAGCAATGGGTAGAATTTCCGCGCATTCCTAATTCCGCGCACTTGACAGTTATTTCTATTTGTTTTATAATCAATATTGACAAATGTCCCTCACATCAGATTTTTCGCGCATTTAGAGTTGCGCGAAATGCGCGAAAATATGTACAGCGCGAAAATTAATACGTTCTCAGGTAGTGTCAGGTGAGAATCCAATTAAGGGGTCATGGAATCTGCCCCCCCCCCTACCTTTACCCCTATATCTTTGACTTGTTGGCCGGGATTTTAATTAAACAAAGAAGGGAATATGACATGCGCACCGTCCCAAATGCTACTGTTTTAGTGTAGTATGTATACCTGCCAGAGGTTGATCCATAGGGGGGGGGGGGTGATGTCCAGGGGGCCGTGAAGCCCCCCCCCCGCCTATACCCCTATCATTTTTGGCCGGAATTTTAATTAAACAAAGAAAGGAATATGCCATATACTCATGGTCGCAAACGTTACTATTTTAGTGTTCTATGTATACGTGCCAGAGGTGGATCCATGGTGGGGGCGGTATCCAGGGGGTCCTGACGCCCCCCCCCCCGGGCTCCACCCCTATCCTTGACTTGTTGGAGGAAATTTCAATTAAATAAAGAAGGGATTATGACATGGGTACCGTAACAAATGTTACTGTTTTAGTGTAGTATGTATACGTGCCAGGGGTGGAAATATGAGGAGGGGGGGTGGGTGGGTGGGGGTGGGGGTGTCCAGGGGGTCCTGACGCCCCCCCCCCCCTTTCGCCCTTACCCCTATCCTTGACTTTTTTTGCGGGGATTTTAATTGAACAAAGAAGATAACATGTCATGGGCACCGTCCCGCATTTTTCTAATTAAGTGAAGCATAATGCGTGCCAGGGGCGGATCCATGGGGGGGGGGGGGGGGGTCAAAAAACAAACAAACTAACTAACACAAAACATATACCATTGAAATAAAACAAAGGAAATGAAATGATCTAAATTTTGTATTGTAAGTTCATTGTTGATCTGTGAGCTTTGAATAACACGTGCTTTAAAGGCCTTTTTAAACTCTTCTTTTTGCGATGGTTTTCTTTTTTCGTTATGATATTGACAGAAAAAAAACGTGATCTATGTAAAGAGATGGTGGAATAAATAATTACCTGCCACCTAATGATATAATTCTCCCAACCACGGATAGCCAAATTCATAAGTACCTGTAGGTTAGCCTAGATCAGGATGCATTCTGGGTAATATGCATATGTCGACAAATCACAAAGGTCTAGCATAGAAGTTTTCAATAATCATTCCATAATTTGTTCTTAAATATGGTGACAAACTAGTGATTGTAATTTTCTTATTTGTATACAATCATATTTGATATACCCTAAGTTGTTTAAGAATTTATTGATTATAGATGTATATATAACAGTCATTTAATTATTTTCTATAGCTTTTCCTTTGGTTTTGTCTACAAAATTAGTCCAAATTAATCTGCAGGTAATTAATTGGAACAGCGCGGGAACATGTAAATGGACTAGAAGGACTAGGCACGTCGGAGTACCAAAATCTGCAAGGAAAGTTGTCCCATGACAACTGTGCCAGACAACTTTGCTGACATTGGTTTATAACTGTTCATAGACCCCAAAGTACTACAATTAAGAACTGTGGCTCGGACTGTTATCGGACATTTCAGAGAAATCTTTCCACTGACTTCACCTTTGAATCTACCGCGTAAAAATCCGCCATGATGCACGGGGCAGATAAGGAGAATTCCGATCCTGATCAGACTGGAAATCAATCATCTCAGGAACATGAAGGTAAATTACCCGCATCCAAAAAGGAAATTCGAGGAGCTACTAAGTTAGTAAAGGACCTGGAAACCAAATTAGAGAACTCTGGAGAAAATAACGGAAAAACTAGATAAGACAGAGCGTAAATTCTCCCAACAGGACCTTCGCATAGCCTATTTGGAGGCGAAGAACAAACGACTCGTGAATGCAAACAAATCTCTTAATGACAAGATTGATGCCTTAGAAGATGACAAGAGGAAGACTAATCTAAAGATTGACGGAGTCAAGGAACAAGACAACGAGAATCTGTCAGACATTGTGCTTCGAATCGCGGCAGACTTGAACATTCGGTGCCAACCTCCGGACATCAAGTACGTGTATCGTTTGGGCAAACCGCATGCTGCAGCTCCCGGAACAGGACCCCGTCGTCCAAGGCCTATTCTGGTCAAGTTCAAGAATGAAGCGGTAAGAGATAACATCTATTATGCCAGGGCGACTCTGAGAAACAGCACTGATTGGAAAAATGTCTTTGTAAATGACGATGTGAGTGAAGGAACTAGAAAAAAACGGGAAGATCTGCGAGCGATTGGGCTACTCTGCCGACACAAAAATGTCAACCACAAGCTCCACAATGACTCAATAATTATAAACGGACGCAGATACGCTGAGTCTCAGCTGGACCTATTACCGGAGGGTCTCACAGTGTCGGATGCCAAGGTGATCAGCACAAATAAGGGAGTTTTTTTCCAGTCAGAAAAGGCTTTCCTTAGTAGTTTTTATGAGGCACCCTTTGAGTACGACGGAATTGTTTACCTCAACGTTGAGACAGCCTTCAACCATGTTCGGGCGGCGATGGGCAAGAGGCCCGACCTAGCCATACGGATCCTAGAAGCAGATTCACCCCAGGAGGCGAAAAGAATAGGCAAGCTCGTTCCTGAGTCCAAAGAATTCAAAGCCTTTAAGGACGAGTTAATGGAAATTTTACACTTCGAGAAGTACTCACAGAACCCAGATTTACAAATGAAACTAGTTGAAACTGGCGACGCCCCTCTGCTGGAAGCCACAACTGACACTCACTACGGAATAGGACGACCCCTGAACCAACTCTTACTTCGTGAGCTTGTCTGGACGGGCACAAACCAACTCGGGGAAATTCTGGAAAGGATCAGAGGTGGTTTTGCAGGGGAATAATCATGTATGAACTACTCTTACTGACGGACTCTAGAGGAGATGGCCTGGATACAGCCATAAAAGATTGGGGAGACGTGCATGTTGAGGTGCTCTGCTTGGCAAGCGTTGGAATAGAAGCGGCTGTTGAAATACTCATTGAGCGCAAAAGAGACATGTCGCCAGACATGATAGTAGTATTAAACGGGATATGCGATGTGTTAACTAAGAACAAGTTCACTAAGAGATATTCTATGACCCACAACACGGTTGAAGATGTGGTGACTTCATACATGGAACAGGTGAAGAGGGGGAAGGATTTACTGGAGATTTTCTTCGATGCCTCAACTCATGTGTTTGCCCCTCTGACTGGGGTAGATCTAGCAGACTACAACAACCCTGACCGGAAAAAGATGACACCCGATGAGTTAAAGCAGCATCATGCTAACAAGATCATCCATCCCCTCCAAGAAGTGATAAATCTTAGTGTCATTGAAATTAACTCTAGGATTTGTAAATTTAATTCTAGATATCAGGTGATCACCCCATTCACGGCTACATACATCCACAGACACTCCAAGAACAGATACCAACACTCGTATCAGTTCACAACTGATGGCTGTCATCTACCAGATGATGGAAAGGTTTACTGGGCAAACCAAATTCTCAAAGCAGTGAACAAAACTAGGAATTTTAAACCTAAAGCATGAGGACATTGTGAGCATAAGACTTGATGCGGACATAATGTTATCATACCTCTTGGATTCATAATATAGGACTACTCGAGTCTTTTCTGGTTATCTCTATTTTGAGAAACCAGTAGCATGATCTCTATTGGTTGCCATAAACGTTGCTGACTCTCTGACTTAGCTTGGCTGAAATCACTTTCAAGATATGGTAGGAACATATTACCTTACTGTTCTTTGACTCTGATTATACTGTAATTTTATTGGGTTACTCCCATTAAGATCCGCTAGTTAAGAACTGTTTGATGCCAAATGTGACTAACAAATACAAGTACTGGTGGCAAGTCGCGTCCAAACCTGCTGGAGCGTTACTGCTGAGGACAGCCAGACAGGAGGGTACATCTACTGCTGCGAACAGAAGCTGGACGGAACCGCTGTACAAGACATATGGGTCTGGGCATCATGGCGTAATAGTATTAAGTCTTGTAGTCTAGCACTATTTTGTGCAGTCTGCCCCTAACTAGTCGTTAAGAGATTAACTGCCTGGTTAGTATCATTGCCCTGCTCTGCATGGAAATTCGGATTTCTGAGTCCATATCAAAGAGTTCAGGGATATTGATCGATACTTGGCCTAATTAAGATACATGTACTAACGCATGCTTAAGTCTTACCGGGATATCTTTGTACTGTTTGTGAAATCTTGTACAAAACAATTTTGAACTGACTGGGACTTAGGGTTATAGTGATTATCCGACCTAGCTACCCAACTAGTCTGTTATTCAAATACCGTGCTTTAATTGACGGCTTGAGTACCTTATGTTTTTATCACATAATAGTCTGGAGCTCACTATAATTTTTGCACTTTATTTCATTAGTTCAGGAAAATTGTCCATGGCCAAAGGTTTTCTATTATATGTAACCAAGTACCTGCTAGACACAGGAAATTACATGTTCGACTCACATGATTAATGTACAGGAACTGAAGGAAACCAAAGGGCTTACTTTCTGTCACCTTAACATCAGAAGCTTGTTCAACAAAATAGAACAGGTTAGATATGTTTTTGATAAATCGGACATTGGTATCATTACCATCTCTGAAACCTGGTTGACCCCGGATATTGACAGCACCATTTGTAAACTAAACAACTATAACCTTTACAGGAATGACAGGGCACAGATGCTTGGAGTAAACGGGTGTGTATCCAGTAATTTGAAAAAAGGGGGAGGTTTAGCTATTTACATAAGAAGGGATCTTAATTTTACTATCACACATGAAGGTTCCGTAAATCATTCAGACAAAAATGTTGAGTTACAGCGAGTGGAACTTGGTAGTCAGGTGCAAAATAACTTAGTTATTTATAATGTGTATCGACCCCCAAGTGGTGTAGTGGCTGACGCTATAGAGTTAATTAATACCAAATTATTGGAGGAGAAAAATTTCCATAAAAAGGAGTTTATAATCATGGGAGATTTTAATATAGACTACAGTAAAAAATCTGATATTAACACTAAAAAAGTAATAAGTTGGCAAAAGAAATATGGTTTTGAACAATTGATAAAGAAGCCTACGAGATACTCAAGACAGAAAAACTCCACCATAGATCTTATATTCTCTAATATGAGTTACTGCACCAATTCAGGCATATTAGATGTCAACCTGAGTGATCATCTGGCTGTTTACGCAGTTAAAAAAAAGGTTAAAGTTAAGCGTGCTAGTGTCAATTTTAAAGGAAGGACATATATTGGCTATAGCAAGGATCTTTTAAGCGACAAACTTACCAATTCAGTGAAACTTAAATTCAGATCTGAGCGGGACCCTAACAAGTGCTGGGATCGTATGGAGGGATTCTTGGTGAACTTTCTTGATGAATTCTGTCCGATCAAAACCTTTAAAACTAAAACTGACACCCCTCCATGGATAACTCATGACCTCATTACTTTAATGAAAAATAGGGATGAAGCTTTCAAAATTGCTAGAGCATCAGGTCTTGAGGATGATCTTCGAACTGCTAGACAGTTAAGAAATTGGACGAATAATTCAATTAAAAATGCTAAAGCGGACTTTGTGAAAACACAACTTGAAAATAATAGTCATGACCCCAAAAAATTTTGGCGTTGCATTAAAGAGGTACTGCCTGATAAAGATTCTGGACAAGTTAATCTGATCAATGAATTAAATGGGGAGAGTTACCCTAGGGAAATGCAGGCTGACATAGTTAATAATTTTTTCTCTGCCATAAGGTCCAATCTAGGAACTAGATTTGGAAACTTAGCGAAACCATATACACTACCTAACATTGTTCCACTCGATAATATTGATGACTCTTTAAATCTCAATAACATTCAGGAAAACGAAGTACTAGACCTTGTCAAAACCATATCGATATATAAATCCTCTGGGTTAGATAATATTAGCAGCAAGGTTTTAAAAGACTTTATGACTCTAGCTGTAAAAGAATTTACCTGTCTGTATAACAACATCCTAGAGTCAGGAATCTTCCCTACTAAATGGAAAATAGCAACGGTTACACCCATACCTAAGGTGAATAAAGCATCGAGACCGACAGAATTGAGACCTATATCACTCTTACCTTTGCCGGGAAAAATCATTGAAAAATATGTAGCTAAGAAAATCCAGTTGCATCTGGAATCCAATGATTTTTTCTCAGATAAACAATTTGGCTTCAGAAAGGATAGATCCACCACTGGTGCGATCTCGATACTCTTAGATGACATAATAGCTTCTTTAAATGATTCTAAAACTGTTCTTGTAGCCTATCTGGATTTCCAGAAGGCTTTTGACACCATAAACCATGATCTACTCTTAGCTAAGATGGAAAAAACTCTCATTGGAGATAATGTACTTGCATTACTTAAGAACTACCTATCCGGTAGATGTCAAAAAACTAAACTTTTCGGTCATGTCTCTTCTTTGAAACCTATTGAAATTGGGGTCCCCCAGGGATCAACCATTGGCCCTCTGATGTTTATTGTGTATATAAATGATATTATATCCGTACTGAAAAACTCTAAGGCCCTGATTTATGCGGATGATACTGTTCTTTACCTTGCTGATCAGGATGTAAAGCGTGCAACCAGCCTTATGCAATGTGATCTTGGAAGGATTCAGAACTGGTGTGTTAATAATAGACTTACACTGAATATCAGTAAAACTAAGTATATGTCATTTATGAGTGATAGGAAACGTGCCAATGGGGTACAGACCAAACTTTTTATAGAAGGTAAGCAAATAGATGAGGTGGAACACTATAGATATTTGGGTATTACCTTAGATAATAGACTTAATGGTGAACAGCATTATAATAAGTTGATGAGTAACTTAGGCTTCAAAATCAGAACTTTTGAGAAAATAAGGAAATTTATAAGTACTAAAGCAGCGTTAACAATATATAAATCTACCATCCTTCCTATTATAGATTATGGGAATATATACCATTTCCTCTGGTCACAAGAAAAGTTAGTCAGAATTCAAAAACAACAAAATAGAGGCCTTAGGGTAGTATACATGGGCAATAAAGGAAATGAAAATCAGCTACATACAGAAGCTAAGATAAACTTACTTAAGGAAAGGAGACAAATGCATCTACTCTCACTGATGTACCTGAGAGCTAAGGAGGTAGACCGTCTAGATGTAAGAGACATCAGGACTAGGCAATTTGACAAAATTAAATTTAAAGTCTTTAGGCCTCATATAGCCCCTGCTTTTAAGTCTCCAAATTATTATGGATCTTTCCTATGGGACAAGTTACCCAAAAGTACCCAGTTATCAGACTCCTTACAAGAATTTAAAAGGCTGGTTAAAAAGCATTTCTCAGAAGGGTTGTTTTCTAATGTATAAACCTCATCTTTGAATTTGTCCTTTGTTGGTTTCCATTAATACCTAAACCAGTTGATAACTATCATCTGATATAGTGTGTCGGACTGTACTACTAAGGATCTCTTACCGGATATGTAAACCTACTGTATATTGTGAGCTCATATGATATGATTTCTCTGTATAATTATTATTTCTCCTCATTTGCGATACTTGTACAAATTTAACTGTTTCTGAATAGTACTCAAATGTTGTATCTGTACTCGTGCCAGTTGGCACAGCATTCATTCGGTAGACCAGTGCTTATATTGGCACTGAGAATATACAATGCTGTATAAATTACTTGAATAAAAAAAAAAAAAAAAAAAAAAGATACTGTATATCAGCTAACCGTGGTAGGGAGAATTATCGAGAGTGTGAGTATTCCTTTTGTCAATTATTGAAAATTATCAAAGCCTAAATTCTTCTTCCTTGAATTGTCTACTTTTCGTCAGAAGAGAACGACTATAATCTTCATATATTGACATCATTCTTTTTGGGTTTATTGTGGTGTTTCACTGTTGTTGTCATCGTCCCACTCCCTGCGCAGTGATATGGGGATGGACCACTAAAATCGACACGGCGACATCAGCATTTCTTAAATTCTCCTAACCCCGGGTAGCCAATTTCTTTAGTTATACCTGCAGGTTAGCCTAAATCAGGATGCATGCTGGGTGATATGTCGACAAATCATAATTCTTTAGCATAAAAAGTTTCATTTATCTTTTCAGTATTTGTTCTAAAGCATGGTGAAAAACTAGTGACCATTATCTTTTAAATTCATATGCATATTCATTAAATATTGTCTAAGTTCTTTGAGAATTCTTTTCACTATAGGTGGATTTATAACAATTACTTGGTTATTTTCTATAGATTTTTTGCAGTAGTTTTGCCGATAGAATTAGCCCAAATTAGCCTGCAGGTGCTCAAAAAATTGTAAGCCAGCTATACGTGGTAGGGAGAATTCGACACGTGACATGGGGACCCCGCCCCCCAATCCAGACCCCAAGCGTTTCCTCCCTCAAATTCAGGCAGTCGCAATTCCCGTTTTCCCTATATTCCATGTACCTACAGGATAATTTCAGATCATTATGTTAACAAAAACTGAGGAAAACCAATAGGAGTTTTATATTTGTTTGCTAAATAAAAGCGTTTAAAGAAAAATAGTCAAAACTATCTTTGGAAATAGTAAGGACATACAGGTGCAAAATGAAAAAAAAATCCATATACTTCCTTTTCAGAACGTTCAACAACAGGTTATACCATAAATAATGAAATGTTATATGCTTTAAAGGCTTGTGAGAGGATATGGACTTGTCAACATATTACAAACAATGCACCTTGATATAGCCTGCAGGTACATCAAAATACAACTAACCAGAGAATCGCGTGTGGGAGGATTGTCCTTAGGCCAAGAAAAAAGTAGTTCTATTCAGGTAACATAGGTCCAAGAAAATAGGGTAGGTAGGTTGAAATATCTTTTTTGTTGTTGCTTTTTTTTACTAACCAAAGAGATCCGGGCAGTGTTGGGAGTAAAACAAAATTTCCAAATATCCTCTAAATACATTTTTAGCACCTATAATGCATGTACTGAGCATCTATGGGCTGTTTTATAGTTTTCCATGCTATTTTAGGGCAATTCTTTTGGATTAAAAAAAAAGAAAGAAATCCTAAAAATGTTTTAGGGTAGGACCACAGATTAAGGGTAGGAAGGGTTACCTTAACACAACAATTTTTTTTCTTTTGGCCTTATCGAATGATTATTGTGTCCCACATACTCCCATAATATTATAGTGTCCCCATCTGGAGAGAACCGCCAACACTACTAAAACAGATAAAACGGTAGACACAATTGGTTCAAAGACTTAACACCAGGTGGTGACACAGAATGAACGTTCTCCAAAGGGGCCTTCCATTTAGTACATACACAAATTTTTCAAAATTTTAGACCCCCCATCCCTCCTTGAGCTAGAGTACGCATTGAATTCGTACAGGAAGGTACGAAAATTTTCAAAAATTTCAGACCCCCCGCCCCTCCCCCCTTGCTGCATACGTACTTAATGAAAGGCCCCAAAGCTCAATCAAAATAACTTTAAAGTATCTGTTGGAGCTCTTTATCCTTTTCTATAGTTTATACGGAGATTATTTTTTATCCTTATTCCCTGGCCATAATGTACTATGCAGCATTGCCAACTTGAGAGGATGTACTTTCTATGATCCCTTGGTTATTAATTGCTTAATTTCACTCGTCATAATTATTTTGTGATGGTTATTCATTGGGCTATTCAGCGTGTTAGACAACCTGATTGTGATCAGACCTTTTCCAAAGTTATCATATTTATATTACAAATGGATTTGACCTTTATATCTAAACGAAATAAGATAAGCTTTAATATGACATAAACATAAAATGACACATTCTCATTAGTGAAGTCTACAATTTGATCACAAAAAATATCACCATTGAGAGTTTTGTGAAAATTCTACTGCTAATACTGCACATATATAATAATTGCATATATGATTATTGTTGTCAGTACTTTTCAATGATTTTCAATGTAGTTCCCGATGCCATATTCAACATGTCATTTCTCCCAACCACAGATACCTGATTAACTGACATTTAGACACCTGCAGGTTAATTTGTACTGGTTTTGTAGATTGAAAAATGGAAATTGAGAAATGAGAAAGTCACCAGCATGAACCTGCCAGATGCTTTGATGAATCTTTTCAATAGATCACATAATTGTGAATTATAAGCTAAATAATTAAGCAAACATAACATTCACTGTTTCAGAAGATAAAATGATCCAAAATAGTGTATATCTAACAATACATAATGTTGAAAATGGTTTATTTATCTCAGAAAAGACTATGTTTGGTAGAAATAGGGCCGTTGTGTTGCATAGGTGTTGCACAACTGTCTGCATTTCTTGATTGAAATATTGGTGGCGTGTGGAAAAGGTTAAAGGGAGCCAAAAGCAATGCAGGGTCAAAATTTTACAAATTCTGATAACTATTGAAATAAATTCTATGGCCATAACCTACATTAAAACTCATCCAGAGTCAATTTTGTTGACCAACCAAAATTGGTTTGTTCACAAACATTGCAGTCTTCAGGCATAAATGACATAAGTATTATGGAATTCAAGTAAAGTTATAGTTAGTTATCATGATTTTACTGTACCAGTGGCTAAATTTAGACTCTTAGAATGTATTTTCTTAGTTATTTGAGTTTGGAAAATTTTATCATATTTTGACACCACATTGCTTTTGACTCCCTCAAGGTCTTGGTAAACATGGAAAATGAGACAAAAGACGAATTAACAGAAACATGTATGTTTATTCACCTATAGTTGATAGTATCAAACAGCCAGTATGGTTTATATTCATAAGTAACATACATTGAACGTTTACACACCAAAAACAGGGAGAGGCAGAAATAGAAAATGGCAGTGACACCACATCTGCAAATTATATCCATTCTCTACCGAACTGTAGGAAGAGAAAATCGTTGTGTCTGCTGATTAATATTCTATGATATATAGAACCTGGCGTGTCGAAACCAGAATCAGTCGATATTAACAGAACCCTAGGACAGGAACCACAAGAATATAATCATAGGTTGGGATTGTATGTATATATGTACACTGCTAATATCCAAGTTCAATACAAAAGCCTGTATTCCACTGGCCTATTTTGATTCGCCTGATTTTGTATGCGTTTTATTTTTCTCCGAGAACCTGGTATGAAGATATACATGTTACATATCATTTTAAAGAGAATCATAAGACCTTTCTAATGGTATATAACATGTTGGTACTTTACCTTTATTTTCACTGCGAATTTTTAAGATCGATATTTTAAATCGGCAGCGAAATCGGCCTGTGGAACATAGGCTTAACCCTTTGGAGGGTGGGTTCATAGGTACTAATGGACTCTAGGGGGTTCTATAGTTAGAGTTATACTGAGTTCTTGCACCACTTGCATTCACAGAGAAATTGTCCTTGAAGGAAGAAGAAGTGTAGAAATGGGACTTGAGCTCTGCTTTCTACTAGGGGGGGGGGACAAAGTTGCGTAGACGGAGAGAGTTTGGTGTGATTCTATTTGAAAATCTACAAGCGTCTTCTGTGATTACTGAGTATGACTTGGTACTGATGTAAAAGACAGACTGACCACCATCCTACCGGCCACGGGGCAAGCAAACGAAACAGAGCAAGAACCATGCAGAGCTTGTCCTAACTTGGTCACATGGATCCTGATGTTTTAGCTGATTAATACTCAGGTCATGCAAAAAAAAAAAAAAAAAAAAAAAGAAAATCTGGGAAATGCAGATTTTTCTCAACCTAGAAAGATAAAAATGTATCAAACTACCTATTCCATTGTATTAGAATGAGTAGAAAACAATATGATTTGATTCTTTGGACATGGAGGACTTTGATTCAATTACTACTTATTACCCATTGCACATGTGACGTGGATTTGTTACTATTGCTATAGATCTGGTCAGCAAGAAACAGCTCATTTTGTTTTCCATTCATTGGTATATAGCAACAGTTAAGAGTTCTGGTTCGATATCATAAATGTAATTTTATATGAAATGTTGTACATTAACAGGACACATATTGTCATCACACTTTGAATGTGCCATTAGAGTTGCATTTTGGTGAATTTACGAGAACACAATAAAAGGCGAATTAACAGGAGGTGACAAAAAATATTCAGGGGTTCAAGTTGTTTCTTGAGTCCCAGATCTATAGTCTTATGTTATATAGGGGGTGATGGCACAGCATATATATGATGGGGGAGTGGTCATACAGGCATGAACAATGTAAGATATCCTAAGCCACAACATACAAAGTTTACCTAGAGAAACAATGGGAATAAACCCTGGCTTTACATCTAGGTCTCTGCACACTAACCTCCATAGGCAATGTATAGGCTGAGATTTCTCAGAATGTAGTAGACATAATATGGAATAATGTGGTAGGATTTTATCATAGAGGACACATGTATTGGTCCGAATAGTGTCACTAGACCCGCATAGATGAACAGTGTGGATGCGCTTTCCTGACCTCGACATGGAAATGAGGCTAGCGCATGCGTGGCAGTAACCTGTGGCGCGAACATGGCGTCTTCGGGTGAACTTCGACTTCTTGACATCAATCTCATTGACAACATGTATCAGCCCAGAGACAGGCTGCAGAGGGCAAGAGAAATCAAGTTGTTTGGTTACATTTCTTACAAAAAAGGGGGAAAATGAGAGCAAGTTCAGTTGAGGACAGTTGAAAAAGAACACATGGACTCTATTTTCACATGGGGGCTGACGTCACAGAAAAAAGCGACATACCAGAAGTGCATTGCCCACAGAACCGAAAAGGGGACACTTTTCCCCTCCATCAATACCTGCATGCTCTATGCTTAGTGTATGTCGTTGGTTTCGGCTTACAACTTCCGCCCATCTGCAAGATTTACTGTACAAGTCCGCCATGTTCGGCCCTTACTTTTGAGTAACAGATTACACCATTGACACTACAAATGTTTGACTATCCATCATGTTCATACACATCTACATATATAGTTCTTGTATACAGGGTCATTTGGTTATAGTTTCCTACAGGATTATGTATACATTCTGGGAGGGGGACATGCTCCTTAGTTGCTTCAGATTCCTCTGTAATCATCGCCCAGCGAGAGGCTTGACCTAGTTAACCCCAGCGCATAGTGATAGCTTCATGAAAAAAGGCTAAGCTTAGAGCAATGATTACTGCGGAATCTGAAGCGACTAAGGAGTATGGGAGGGGGAGTGTGAGCAAAAGAGTGCGCAGGCTAATAATGAATAATGGAATATGTTGACAGGGCGAATGACTGACAATCGATGTTGTTTAGTTACATCGACACACACCCTACGTTTACACAGCTACAAGTGAGCAAGTTGGAGTAATACAGTTAATAGGCTTTCATGAGTACTTTTTAACATGATCCTCCATAGTTATCATTACTTATTGCCTTTAGGAGTATGTAAATGAAAATAACTTGTTTGGTTTAGTTAATCGACATTTCACCTAATATGCTGTATGCACATGTATAATAATTTCGCTAGATTACAAGATGCTTTTTGGTATTATCTTATTGCATTATACCGACATATAAATTAGCACTAAACAACAGTTTGCCCAAAGCAAAAGGTAACACAGGACTTTAGTCCCTTAGGATTTAACTTTTTAGTCAACACTAATAACAAAAATAGCAGGCCCGATGAGCATTCAACAATCGTAAATGTTCAAATTCAACAATAAAGTGATAACGATACCAAGCAAACAAGCCTCTTTACAACAATACTTTTCTGCAGTTTTTGCTAATTTATGTGTGGGTTATTCAGAAATATAATCATATGGCAGTAACATCAGCTCAGGCAACACTTTGGAAGGGAAAGATATAATGTGTTTTTCCACCAGTTTGAAGGTTCAAAACCTAATATTGATAAGGGTTTTCTTTCCAAATCTGAATCCACACAAGCCAACTCTGCTGACTCTGTGGAATTTACTTTTATAGTACTGCTAGTTACATACATTTGTTTAGTTAGTTTTCACAATTCATGGAACTCATAGAGTTATTTTTAAACCTTCCTTATTATAGTGATAGATTAGAGAAAGAACTTTTGTGATTTTACCTCATGAATTCCAGCTGACTGTCTACAAGTTTGGAGATAAATTTCTTGTTCAATATCATTTCTATATTTGCCCTTTGGCAAATGGTATTGGGTCAAAATCTCACAATTTGATTATATCCAAACCTTAAAATAAGTTTAGTTCCTTTTTTCATGTGAATATCAAAAACTGATTAAACTTGAAAAATTAGTAATAAAAAAATGTATTTATCATGCCTGAAAGTCATATTTACTGGATGCACTTTCTTGTTCAGTCTCTGAGACTCAATCTGTTTGGTCACAACCAATAGTTGACAGGGGGGGCTGGAAGCCTGTGTTCGGTGATTGACATACACTGGTAACACTGCGTCACCACTTACGTTCTGCAACGCTCCACTATATGTTAGGAAAAGACGCAGGAACAGGCTGACGAAACCAGCAATCTGATTGGCTGATGCCCAGCACCTGGGATGAAATTCATTGAAATCTGACAAATTTGGCATTGGCTTGTACTTGCACACTTATGTCGGTCGAGTATCACTAGCGGATAGCCTTGGAACCCAGCGAATGGCAGATATAGAGTGAATAGGTGGGGAAGGATTTATTTGCCAGTTTCTAGGTTTGGTACTGACTATGGTTGGGAGAGGTTTGGGGTTCAATGATTTGGAACAGGGCAGGGGGGTCTTGGACTTACACATATGTTTGGGAGGAGGATCCCTCATTCACCAATAAAGTCAGCTACTCATGTTTACTTACAGAGGAGTATATCAAAGAGGGATATAGGGCCTTGATGTAGATAGGAAAAACTCCAGAAATGCTGCAGTATGGAGGAATATTACTTAAAAGCAAGCAACCAAATTAAGTTGACACTAAATCCTTTTTCTTTTCGCTAAAATCATTCGTCTTATGTAGTTATTGCTGTACTTAGCAGGACAAAGACTCGGGCAATTCTTGCCTTCATTGTCCATTCCCAAACTAGTTATCATTATATCCAGATACAAGTTGTAGGGATCTATAAAGTTATTAACCTTGTTCGGAGTAGGAAGTTCTCATCACATAGGTTTAGGCGTGTTCGCTGTAGAATAATTATTACAGGAATGATGTCATAAGGCCTGTTTCTTATCATTACACAGATATATATGTAGTATGTCGACAATGTATACATTTATACACATACACAGGATACACGAATATACAAAAACGTACGTATGGAGTATGGATATAATAGATATATAAAGGCCTTATAATAGGAGCGATCTCTTGGGTTCAATACTGAGTCCTTTAATAGGGGTATATAATAGAGTGAGCGCCTCTTCCGACCCGACAGGGTGGAATACTTGCCCAATGGGCTTATCGGCCAAATACAGGCATGTATACTATACAGGATATGCGCGCTAATCACGTGCTCGTGTTTCAGAGAAATCCTGACTGGCAACGTAAGGGGTCACTTTACCATTGGCTTCTATTGGAGGAAAATGGTTATTTTGCTTTTTTGAAAAATTGCTTCAATAAGTGGGAATAAGTTTTACATAGTTGTATCAAATGCCATAGAAATATTCTTTTTGCTGATTTGTAAGGATCCTTCACAGCTAATGAAGAATTTCTTTTTTCCATAGACACCAATGCTGAAGAGACCCAACTCTTTTCATCTTGATTATCACTGCGCGATTCCCAAATTGCTTTACCTTAGATTCGCATGTGCCATATAAACTTAGACAAGAATGTACTTGCAACATTACCATTGTTACTCTCCTCAATTTGAGAAGAAACTCCATGGTGCCATCATTCATACATTCCTCTCCATTTATTCAGTTTGCCAATTCCTCACTGTATGGCCAACAGCTTGAGGGGTCCTTGAATGTGAATTATTTGCAGTTGAACAATTCACACTTTAAACAGTTGAACGGTACCTTATGGTGCATTTCTACAGGGCGACTAAACCCCGGTGACTAGTTCAAGTCAGCGGTTGACTAGTGTGGATCCTTTCCAAACAGCAGCTCTCAAGCACTACCCAAGTAAGAATATGATGATAATATAATGTCACAGCAACGTTCTGTTTAGTTCCGCTTTGGTTCTTATTACGTTATTTTGATGGTACCAAAAAAACTGTCTTTAGAACCTACCATTGTGATGTTGCACTGTGACATTCTTTTAAGTTCTTTCAAATTATAATAACACTATTATAAATTCTTTATTAGTAATGTCTCAACTTCACTTGAATATAATGTTATTATAACATTCTATTTTAGTAAGTCTCAACTTTACCTGAAATAACGTAACGTAACTGTTGTGTGAAAGTTGGACAGGTCACAGACTAACTAAAAAAAGGTATGGTCGCAGAACGTACTTGTTACATTGCTGCTTGCCTGGGTAGTCACTAGGTTATGATGGCTGTTTGGAAAGAACTCACGCTAGCTGGATGACTAGTGGCAGGGTTTAGTTACACCGTGGAAATGCACTTTTGTGGAAAAGCGACCCCATCGACTCTTGACCAAAGAGGAGGGACTCTTGAGGATTGACATGCATTGGCCATTTGATAGAAAATAGAACAGAACTAGTCATGTTCGGTTAGACCAACAAAGACATAACCACAACGTCACGATCGACCGAATACAATATGCAAGAATCAGCGAGAATTCATTAATTGTGCGTGACGTCCTTACTTTGTGCTAAGTATGTAACGGTGATATGCAAAAATCGCCGATGTCAACATATCGATGACACAGTAACAATCTGACAAAACGTACCATATAGAAAGTGAAAAACAGTCGCTCAATTATAACATCAACAAAACAATTTGGTTGAAAAGCTGTACATCAAATTAATATAATTGTGACTACTTTTTAGCCTAAGCACTATTGACTAATTGTTCTAATTGCTGGGAATTTGCTAAACTGGGGGTTCCACATGGCAACAAATTTACAAAAATCCCTCAGAAACAAAGTGAATGGTCACATTCGCCCAGCGAAAATGACAAAATACTGTCGCCAAGTTGGGCTATTCCTTTAAGATTTACCTTGTCTTATTGCCTCGGATGCCCTCAGCATGTGGGATTTTTCTGGACAATAGTACAGTGATAATCTAAAATTGTTTTTGCTGACCTTTCATCCTACTATCACCAAGATTTTGTTGCCACAAAGAAATCCCCTTTTAGACACTTAGCTATCGAGGTATTGTCCAACGCTCTATTTGCCACTGCTCCTTGAAGAATACCCGACTTCGATCATATCCACAGGAAAAACAGTTTCGTACCCAAAATGGTTAACCTCGCATCAGGTATTTATTCTTCACAGCTAGATGTCAACACAGGCTAATATATTATTATGCATTGATAACTTTAGGTGCTAGTGTATATATACTCAGTCTATATACATTTCATTGTTAACTTTATGATAATGCCACCCATACAACATAATGAGGTTTCCATACATGGTCTTCTAATTAGTACAGTGAGACCTGAATTCTCCACTTCCGGCTGCCGTCTAGTCCTTCCGGTGAATCCAGATACAAATTAGACTTTTTGGCACAGAAATTCACCGAGCGCTTTGCACTATTAACCCTTAAGTGCAAATTCATAAGTTTAACTGTTTTGATAATGATCATTATTTTGAGTACACCAAACCATTTCCAGCTATCTCTGCTACTAATGATCAAAATGTGTAACATGACTCTGAAATTCGCACTGACTTTTTCTTAACACAACAGGTATCACACAATATGGTTTTAAAAATCATTGCATATATGCCATCATAATATAGTACCGGGTAGGCTATTGCTTGTTCCTTCTATTGCAGCCAATGCAATTTCTTCTTCGGTTGTCCGGTTTCCAACGGTCTCCTTGGAACTGGGGCACGATACATGTTTTTAATTAAAACATCTTCTTCCTCTCCTATCCTGTACTCATTGGCAGGGCAACTAATTCTTTATATATTCGAGGTAGCTTATTGTTTTCTGTCTGTACACCAGTCAACAGAATAGAGTGACTGCAATGCCTGTTCCATCCTAGTAGAGTTTTCATAATACTTCCTCCACTCTGCTTACATACATGCATACACATACACATACTTAACAGAGTCTCTTGGAGGAATACAATTTATGTAGAGAGGAAAATGGATGTAGTTCAGAATATGAGAAGTTGTGTAGAGTTAAAAAGAAATGAAAAAATAGTGAATTATTAGAATATAATGCCATGGAAAAATCACCATTTGTTGTGGCTCCCGGCCTCCTTTCGGTTGTGAGTCATTTAGATGGGTGGGTGCCAAATACCCGATGGCCCGTAACCCACACTTCTGACGTCATCAGCCTTGTTCCAAGCCTTACATCTATCCTTAACGAGAATACAGCACTGCGATAACCTCATATTCGGTCGCTCTGGCAATCAACATGGCTTCAGGCCTGCGCATGCGGCTCGCGAGCACGTTCGGTGAACACCAAGGAAGGCTAAAATGGCATATCCCTGGTTCATCCCATAGTTGATTTTCGAAGACCTTTAACAACCACTGGACACATTTAGTTTCCCATCTCTCTTTGAAAGCAGATTGGTACCTTCTGGAAGGAGTACCCACGCACATACCTAGACAGAGAATGGGGGTTGGCGGATACCTTATAATAATACACCGGACCCTCCGATTTAGTGAGCAATTTGTCTTTCTTGCCGAGGTCACCCTCCGTTTGTCGTCTGCTTCCCACCAAAACTCTCTAATCATCACGTGATGCCGGGGATGACGTCACATCTCCTATCACGTGATGCAAGGACAGACATTTTCTTGGAATCAGGTTTATGTTTTTTGAGCAGGTAGACTTTGTTGTTTTCTCTGTATGAACGTTGCCGCCATTTTCCCCTCATGGAACGAGAGGCCAGAGGAGGACGAACAGACAGACAACGACCCAGATGGCGGGTGACGCACTACTTCCTGTCAGGTGACCCGCTGAGCTCTGGCAGGTAGCATTGGCCACTGGTGGACTCACCCCCATAGGTTTCGCTGAAATTAGATAATGAAAAACATAAATCATAATGTTAGAATTCAATTGTGAATTTACATGTATCACATGAATGGCCAACAGTTGTTATTATAGGGGTATTGCATTATGGGATGAATTATCTGCAGACACACAAATATCCTTAACTAAAGGTCATATTCCACATATCGAAAGTACGTGCCACTGATAATGAGCATTCCCATGGAAACATATACTGGCAGCCCTTACTTTCGGTGCTTTTTCAGCAACCGAAAGTGCGATATCGGCAGCTAAAAGTGTGATATCAGTGGCTGAAAGTGTGATATCGGCAGCCAGCACAAAATTGGCAGGAAAAATTTGCCAACACGTTGGTAGTAGTAGAAGACACAATGCAGTATACACTGCAGACAACCAGATATTATAATAATTTGAAAAGAAACATATGCATAATTTCCAATTGATGTACTTGGGCCCAGATATAAAAGCTTTACAAAAAATATTCTTCACTGCCAAAGGAAGCACAAGTCCTCAGGCTAAGCATGCCAAATAATAAACTCACAGAATGAACTCTAAAAGACCAACCCCCTACCCCTCCACCTCCAGCAACAACACCCCACCTCCCCACAGAGGACTCCTCATTTCTAGTCCCCCTTTGAACACACACAATCAATTCCCCCCTAAGTCCTGTTTGGCCCCTGTTTCTTCCCAAGCTGTGTCACCTCCATTTCTTCTCAGTGTGGGCCCTGCAGGGCACCCACCCTCCCCAACTGATGCCATCCAAGTGAAAACACCCCCCGGCCCAGCCCCTCACATGGCCCTAGACCGGTGAATTTAAGATAGCGATAGAGGCATTTATTAAATTCTCCCAACCACGGTAAGCTGGTTTCTTGAGTATTACCTGCAGGTTAGCCTAGAAACAGGTGCATGCTGGGTAATATGTCTACAAAACTTGAGGCTTAAGCATATATATAGTTTCATGAATTTCACCATTACTTCTAAATTGATTGACATGAATTGACATGTGACATTGGCCTTAGTAAAATATGAGAATGGGGGCTTTCTTAAAATCAACATGGTGACATTACCATTTCGTAAATTCGATATGTGACACTGGTTTTTCGAACCCTCAGTGTCATACTACATGTTCGTTTCTTAAAAGCGACATGCGATTTCTGCCCCCCCCCCCCCACCAAACAAGGCCCCTGTCATCCCTCCAACTCTAATACTTGTCCCCCACTTGCCACCCCAGGCAAGCAGTGAAGTAACAACAACGTTCTGCAACCATACTTTCCCTGCCCAGACCTACCCAGTTTCCATGTCTCAATGACGTTATTTTAGGTACAGTTGAGACTTACTAAAAAGAATGTTGTGATAGCATCATATTTTAGTGAAGTTAGGTTCTTACTAATAAAAAATGTTATAATAACATAACCAGAGCATCACAATAACGTCACAGTGCAACATCGCAATGTTAGGTTCTAAAGAAGTTTTTGGGTGCCATCAAAATGACGTAACAAGAACCAAAGCAGAACTAAACAGTTATAACATTATAATATAATAACATTATGATAAAGTCGTTGCTGCAACATTAAACTAACATTATTCTTGCTAGGGACCATTGCAAAGCTCTCCTTTATAGGGCTTTTACTATATGCCAGAGCTTTAAGATTACTACACACATTGTCTGATCACCAACACTAAGATTATGCGACCTCTCACCAGGAAGTATTCAGCCACTGGTTTCTGCAAGCTTAATCCAAAAAGCTGATTACCAGCTAAAGAACCAGTGGCAGCTACAATGCAAAGATCATTCTAGTTTTTCAAGTGCGTCCCACTGAGCTTCAGGCGGACTTTACTAGTCTTAACAACATGGCGATCATTGGATGATTCCCCAGTTAGAAGGAATATTTTCATTGGCTATCTATATTCAGTGAGGCTTTGCTGTATATCCCAGGGTTGGACAAGGGTCAGACAAAATAGACATATAAGCCATCCTTGTCTCCTAGAGTTGGATTTACTCAAATTAGTAAAAGTGTATTTTTTTATTTTCTCCAAGTACTGCTAAAACATTATCATTTCTTAAATGTCATCAATTGACAGATTTGCAGGTTTGTCAGCCAATCAAAATGTATTTTAGGGAAATAGATTTGGACATTATAGGTTAGGCTGATAGACTTTACCATTGGTTTCTATGGGGAAAAGTCAAAAATATAAGATCACATTTTAGAAATTTAAGGAGCAATCTGTCAACTGAATTGCTTTGGTTAATTTTGTATTATGCATCTCTCTTCAGGGAATAAGCACAGAAACAATTTTGAAAATCTTTCATAATAAACTTTTTTGTTGGTTTCAACTGGGATGGGCTTATTCCCACCTTTAGATGGCAGACTCTGGTAGGCCCCTGATACAGCGGAGGCAGCCACAGAGTAGGCTAAGATCATTCTTGTGGAGTAGGCTAAGATTATTCTCTCACTGAGGTTGTCGAAGCGGCAGAGTGTGTCCCTCCTTCGCAATGTTTCCATAGAGGGGGCAGGGCAGTTGAGCTGCAGATCTCTGTCGCTGTTCAGTTGGGAGGCTGTTGATTTTTGGCCTGGGAAATATTGAGTTGGACCCAGGGGTGTTTGGTTTAAGAGATTGGCAATCGCTACAAAAGGCGGAGTCCACAGTGAGGCTGGGGAATTCCCTCGGGGTAATCCCCTTGGCGCAGTGCCAGTGAGTCTGATGGCACTCTCTGTGTGTGGCAGCCTCAATGCCTGGATGTGTACAAGTGTCTGGGTTCAATTTTTACCTGATTACCTCATGCGTAAAATAAAAAAAGGGAAAAAAATGGAAACCTCAAAGCAGTTCACATTAAAAATACTATGATGTTCCCAGTCTCAATGTTTGGATGTGCTCTAGTGTCTGGGTTAAACCGTTTCTGAATGCCTGATGTTTTTGGTCTCAGAATTGAAAAACTCAAAGCAGTTCATATGAAAAATACTATAATGTTCCCAGTCTCAATGTTTGGATGTGTACTACTATCTGGATTCAATGTTTTTGATTGCCTCATTTTTTCCCTCACAAATTTACAGGAAACCTCAGAGCAGTTAGTTTATTTCACAAGCTATGATGTTTCAATTCATTAAATGCAAAGCAATTGAAAACAATTGAAACCACATGCATTAGTGAAGGTCTGTTTGTCTATTTGTTTTTCCGAGTATCTCTGTCCCTGGCTACATATTTTTATTTGCATTTTGAAACACATACAGCACTGCAGGAATATGTAACATAGGGTATATTCCAGTTGCGCTTATTGGGCGTTGATATCTATATGTTGCTCGAACAAACACTGCGACAACCTACAAGGTACCATCGGCTCCCCAGTCAAGGATGTGACGTATTCTGGTTATGTTCTTCAACTTAAACAGCTTATATATATATATATAAATATATATATATATATATATATATATATAGATGTTCTTGTAATGTTCTTTCACGTCATAATAACATTATTATATCGTTCTTTATTAGTTTATTAGTATTAGCGGACGGCCCCTAAGGTACTTCTTCATTCTATCACCCAAGAACTATTCAAAATCTGTGAATATTTCTGAAAACAAGTTATCCACACTCTAGAAGGGAAGTAGTATAGTGAAACAGGGACAGAGCAGTATATGAAAATGGCTGTGGGTTTCGGGCTATATAGATGGGACGGGTGGGCTCTATTCATACACCATTTTCGAGTCTGCGCAGTGGCCCCTTTTATAAAGGTCTTGTTTCCATTAGTTTATCTCCGGGCCCATACGAATCCACATCCCAACACATTAGTTCCTGCGCATTACGCTAGTAGGGCGCCACCCTTATAGGAAAGATCTGTCAGACTTTTATGAATTGGCAAGAATGCAACAATGTATGTTCAAGATTTAGAACTTTCAGATTGATAGGGAGGCGAGGATTGAAAACGGATGATGTATTAATAATCAAAACCCGCTAAAGGCTTTTGGGCCACAGTGGGACATATTGAAACGGTGGTATTATAGGTTTCTGCAAATCTGTGCAACTATTCAGTTCAATTATCATGCAGTATTGAATTATATACATGTTACTCTAGTAGAAGCGGCCAATTTTAGCACACCAACTTAGTTGACCAACTTAGTGAAGTTCGGACCTCGGTATTGGGCTTACTGGTTAACTCCACGTTGTATTACTGCCATGCATATGGGTCATTGTACCGGGAAATGTACAATTGGGTCTGAGATGAATGATTTCCAAAATTCTTCCAAAAGTGAAATATATCTTCTTTTTTTACAGGAATACATATTTTTGTCTTTGAAAAATCTAATTATACCAGGATTATCACAAGATTTTCAGTTTTTTCAAAGATCTGAAAATATATTTAATGATAAACAAACGTCCGTGACCAAAATGCAATATGATTCATATTTATCGATTATAAATAAACCTACTTGCTTAATCTTTGCACTGTATATTGTTCATATGTTTTCCTATAATCATATGGAACTTAAAGTTTCAGATCCAAAAACTTTTTTTTCAGTGATTTTCTAAAAAATATTTAATGTCAAATCAATTGTTTAACATATTTTCAGTTTGAGTCTTTTAACCAAAATAGTCAAAACCAAACATATCTATGAATTATGAACTAACCCTATATATCCCTGAGATATTCCAATATCATTTGATACCATGAAATCATTTTGTTCAGAAAAATTTAGGATTAACAAACTGTTTGTTTTGGTCACGAATGTTTGTTTTTTTGGTCACGAATGTTTGCTATCAGATTATAAATGTGTATCATATGGTGTATTTTAAGAGTAATTTCATTATTATCTTCTTTTATAATTGATTGAATGTTTATTCATCATAGACAATTAACTTTAATGGCCAAATTTTTAAAGATTATTCCTATATGTTAGATTTTATTTTGGTCACGGATGTTTGTTTTGGTCACAAACGTTTGTTGTATTGCTTTAACCTGTCTTAAATTAATGTTAGTCACAAGATCTATTTTCCAATTTTTTTTTTTACATTATACTGTTACTTGTGAATGCTATACAATTACTTTTATTGATTAGAGAAGGCCACGTCAAGCCAAGAAACACCAGTGGACACAAAAAACAAACATCCGTGACCATAATAAAAATAAAAATATTTTCATTCTCAGTGCAAATGTGTACAAAATAAAAGATCCACTAAATGTCTATCTTTTTTGAAAAAAATCTAAATAATTTGTAATTCTGAAATACTATTTTTTAGCAAATTAGCTTAAAAACGTTCGTGATCAAAATACAAATCTACATGTACACAAAAAAAAGTAAATATATTGAAAAAAAATGCTTATATTATGAAAAGAATCATAGTATAATTATGTGATAACTTGTGCATTAATGGCAACTTGTGTATTAGATTACATCTGGCAATAAAACAGATTGATACAAACGTCCGTGACCAAAATGTTCTAGGAATGGAACTGCTAATTTTTTCAGTTGTTCTTATTCCTGTATGATCTAACAGCAATCATGAAGTATTAAACTATCCATAAAACTCTGTAAAACACCCTATTACTCTGTTTCTTTAGGTTCTTCGTTTTAATCACGGATGTTTGTTTTCATCACGGACGTTTGCATAATTAATTATAATTTCATGTGATATCAAAATATTCAATAATCAGAAACGTTTGTTGTAATTTTCCTTGAGTACATGTCCTTATACACTTGCAACATAGTGATTATTGACTATGTGTTTGAATTTAAGAATCTGTTGGACAAAATCTAAAGCAAACGTTCGTGATCAATATCAGTATAAAATCAATTAAACTTCCCTTGTACATCAACATGAATGACAAGAATAAAACCTTTTTAACACATTATTCATTAACCTTATGTCTTCATGTAGGTACTATAGATCTTTTCCTAACCCTATTCTTACCCCTTCTTAAAGCCTGTTGAAGTAATGGTCACGGATGTTTGTTTTCAATACTATGTTATGTATTTTTTGCAATTGGAAAAGAAATATTTACCAAAAATATCCAATATTTTTTAGAACAAGTCAGGACTGTCATAGCTTTGGTTTATAGTCAATATATCTAACATCTTCCTCCCAAAAAATAATATGCACTCACTTTTAATTCTAGTAATTGTAGAAAAACACTATTTTTTACCATTTTCTGGGCTTCAATGCCTCATAGTATCTATAATATTTATTAAAAATACATCAACCTAAACATATTATTGAAGCTCATGGTGTTTTCTTTCCATTGATCCCATTTTGAATAACATCTGATGTATTGGAGAGATACAGCACCTCATAAAACCTCAAAAACCCTGAAAATACGCAATTGTACATTTTCTGGTACAATGACCCATATACATGTAGTTACTTAATGGTCATTTGTATATTTATACCCATGATGAGCGGCCAAGTCATATTGATGCAGACAAATTGTGCAGATCAAGTGGTTGTGTAGGCGAGTGTTAACACCAATGATTCAATCTACCCCACTCTGCCACTTTGAAGCTGGCTGTATGGCGAATCATCTCTGCACTGTAGCTGCCACTTGGTCTGGCCCCAGCCAGTTGTGCTCTACCAGCGAAAAACGTGGGACTATTTTTAGCCCGGGGGGGGGGGGGGGGTGTAGTGATACTATAATATTGGTGTTAGTGTGTGATGATTTAAGGATAGATAAGGGGTCTCAGTGCCATAGGCTAGATGAAGGTACATTCAAAATCAACCATGGCAGTTACATAAACATATTATACGCCATCTGAAAGCTCACATTTTTATCTATCTGACCATACCAGTTTAAATAAAATTAGACAATAATTATAGAAATTATGAAGATAAAACTGATTTTTTCAGTTTCATTTTTCAAACATCAATATCTCAGTAACCATGTAAGATATAAACCTAAAATTTTGAACATGTATTCCTGATGTTCCCCTTGAGGGAAGCGTGTCTCAAAATTATGATTAAAGTCCTAGATTTGATTTTATGACAAAAAACGGGCAACTTTTTGTTATTTTTTAATACATTATTTTCTAGATTTAATAAAATAAAAAGTAGGACCTAAGTCTAAATTCTGAGACACGCTTCCCTCCCAATGGATCTCAAGAATACTTATTCCAAATTTCAAGGTTCTATGTCAAATATTAACTTAGATATTCTTGTTCAAAAAATGCTCATGAAAATTCCCTTTTTTGTTTTTGTCAAAATGTATCTTAGTGAATTTTTATCTCTTGCACACGTTCTTTATATTCTCAAAAACCTTACACCCTCAGCTTTTGAATGTTCTACATTATATCTGTGAATACTTAGAAATAAACTTATGATCCATTAAAGAGCTCATACATAGTGAATCCCGCACTGAGACCCCTTATCTATCCTTAAGACCAGATTCATGAGGTTAATTTACAGTTATAGGTTCTTTTAATGTTAACTTTTAAGATCAATTACAGGCAAGTGGTCGTTACGTCGCATCGTACGTTCGTGGGCAATGATGCCGTTTATGAAAAACCCCAGACCGCTTCCGGCGGTGCTGCGTTCTCGAGGATCACTACAAGTGCTCTACATAGCAGAGAGTACTCCCTCAGACTATTTTCCCAGAGTGGATGTGCGAACGCTGCAGAGTGCAATCTACTCATACCACATGCATATGGGGGCTCTGGATGGGGTTGTATCTGAGCCCATGATATTTATGCTTTTAGATAGCAAGGTCTTTTTAAGAAAAAAATCCATTTTGGTGCAAGGGCGGATACAGGATTTCGATTAGTCCTAACCAAAAGGGGGGGGGGGGGGGGGGGGTGTGTGTGTTGCATATTGAATGTAAGGAATGTCCCTGTCACTTATTCATCCCAGTGGCACATGTCGAATTTAAGAAACATCTGCATCACGCTGTCAATTCTACAAGTCCAGACCCACACTCTGGTTTAATCACAAGTTCATACATTGTCCCGCACACAGTCCCACAAACCCCCTAGGCTTAAGATAACGATGACCTAATTCGACCAGGCTCAGATAAGACGAGGTGTGCATGCGCTGGGACAACATCCGGCGGTGGTTCCTGATTCCACCATAGATGGCGCTCAGGGCAGGCTGTTTGATGGAAAGTGCCTATGCCGGAGCTTCGCCTCGAAAATGCTCACTCCCGGCGCAGATTTTTAAAATGCTCAGTGGCGGATTTAGGAGGGGGGGTTGGGGGGTTGAGGGGTTGGGGCACAGGGGTGCACGCCCCACTATTTTTGGCAAAATATTGATTTTTAATGTAAAACTCACGGACCCGTTGGTCCAGTGGAAAATTTTCAATAGGGCGTGAGTTGTAAAAGTATGTTAACAACTATAAGTACACTTAGGCCTACAGGCCTAAGTCCGATGTGCAATTGGTTATGTATTAGGCATACTGTCCTATTTCATTTGTGTTAACTTAAGCCCTATATCCTAAGGTTAATACAGAATATGTTTGGAACATAATAGGCCTATATATGCTTTTAATAAGGAATCTTATGGAATCAGTTTGTGCCTGGATGGCATGAGTATTATAGAATTCAAGTAAAGTTACAGTTAGTTATCACGATTTATACTCCACCAATGGCTTAAGTTAGATTCTTAGAACATATTTCTTTAGTTATTTGAGTTTGGAAAATTTCGTCATATTTTGACACAACATTGCTTGTGGCTCCCTTTAATAAGGAATCTTATGGAATCAGTTTGTGCCTGGGTCTTCACCCTTTTCTGGGTGCCAGCGCCGAGGTTGGTATTTTTAGCGCCACACCCTGTCGGCGGTGGTAATTCTGAGGCCCTATTACACTACACGACTTGGCCTGTGATACCGGTGCGATATGAGGATATTACAGACATATTGACATAGATGAGTCAAATAGGCCTAATCATTAAAAACGGCAATTTGGATGGTACACATTAATCGTTGGCTGAGTAACCAAAGGTCGTATCTCAGAAAAATCATATTTATTTTTATTTTTGAAAATATTTTTGATCCCCCTGAGGTATCTGGAAATTTTCGAATTTTTCGAATTTTCCAAATCTTTGGAAGGTTATATAAACAAAGGTCGTATCTGCCCAACTTCACTTTTTGGTGAGTAACCAAAGGTCGTATATGAAATGAGCCAATAATGTTTTCTTAGTTAAACACATAGATTCATAAACAATACTAATATCTTATAATTCAGTTTTTCAGATAAGTATCCTAGAAACATTTTTCTTTAATATTATTGTTGAATTTGTAAGATATTAACGAGATATAGGATTATAATCATACAATGTTATATACGACCTTTGTTTACTGAATTTCTGGTCTGGGTGTTGAGTAACCAAAGGTCGTATATGGGCTGTATTCAAATTTGAGAGTGTAAATGTCTTATAAATCTTCATTATTTCCATGTAATCAACTGTAAGATATCCTAGCATATTGAAATTACTTCAAAAATATTTTCTTGTGTCCTTGTATAAGTTTATTTGATGTTATTTGTATTTATCTAGAATTTATAAATGTTACATACGACCTTTGGTTACTGATCTATTTCCACTTTTCCCCCTAAAAACTGAGTAACCAAAGGTCGTATATGAAAAAGATTCCATATTTGTTACTATAGTAACAGCCTAATAATCTAGACATATCCAGTTTACTCACCAAAGTACATTTAGAATAGCATTCGACTTAGGAATTGAATATCCTAATGATTGTGCAGAAATATAAAATTATATAGCCCTTCAAAATGTATAATTTTCTTTTAAATGGCATTTCCTCAGAATGGGAATATGTCATATACGACCTTTGGTTACTCAGCCAACGAAAATTTTGTAATGAAGAAATTGTCTCTAAAAGCCTATGTATGATTTCACTGCGATATTGTCGTATCACAGCTTAGTCGTGCCGTGTAATAGCTAGGGTCTTTAAAGGGGTATTCCACTACACGACTTGGGCTGCGATATATATGACGATGTTGCAAGGAAATTCCAGATATTCCAGATAAAATTCTATGTTAAACATAGGCCTATATATGTGACATGCCTCAAATTGCCAACTTTTAACCATTCTATTAATCCTATACGCGAATTTATCTGTAATATTGTTATATCACGCTGATATCACAGCCCAAGTCCTGTAGTGTAATACCCCCCTCTGCGCCACACCCTGTCGGCGGCGGCGGTAGGAACTAATACCACCGGAAGTGCCACGTCGGCGCTGTCTGGTCGTCGGCGGCAGGTCCCTGGCGGCCAATTTGAGCTAACAAGATGATTCCAGCCGATAATACGCCAATCCCAGCCGGCCCGCCGCAGCGCGCGCCGCTCGCCGGGACCCAGCGAAAACTTCCCGCCTTTTTTTCTAAATGTCGTCTGCTCACTTCAATTTTTAACTTTTAACTTCTTTTTTGGAGGATTTTTAACTTCTTTTTTGGATTTAGAGCATTTGTTATGGCGCAAAGATATTAATGTGGAAGTGTGGGAGAGTTTTAAGTGAATATTTGGGTGGATTTAGGGTGGTGTCGTGAAAATTTGGGGTGGGCGAAAATAGGGGGATCGGAGTGATCTGGTTTGGGCGGGGATGATTTGGCGGGGCCTTTGGCGGGTGGCGGCCGTGTGATCAGCCCGTATTAGCCGCGGTTCATTTTGTCACCATGACTCACAGAACTGACACAATGTTCCCCTCCTCTCCCCCTCTCCCCCACCTCTCCCCCTCCCCCTCCTTCCCCCCACTCATCCCAGCTGGCCCGTCCCACAGGGCCCTCTTGGGGGGGGGGGGGGGGACTCAGCCTTTGGATTTATCACCTGCACAGCCAACGAGCGGTACGTTCCTAGCCAAGGATGCGATGCTATTGTAACATTGCAGCAATGTTCTGTTTCGTTCTGTATTGGTTGTTTTTAGCCTACATTGATGTTCTTTTGATGATTCTCAATCTTGTTGTTGCAGCACAGTGCTGTGACATTGCAATGCAATGTTATTGCAACATTCTAGTAACATTCTTCAACCCAACAGAATGTTATCATAATGTTCTGTTATGGTTATGTTCTAACCTGCCAAAAAAATAATGTTATAATGACATTCTGATCTGGTGAGGTTTCCACTTCACCATCAATAATGTAATATTATTGTTACGTGCTGTCCTAGTAAGTAACAAACTGACTAAAAAAAGTATGGTTGCAGAACGTTTCTGTTACATCGCAGGTCGGCTGGGTTAGAACTTATATAATTAGAGGGTTGGTGAGTCTAAACGGGATGTACCGCTACTCATTGTCATGATTTTCAACATTGAAAACAAATTCGTTTGGGTGATAAGATGTAGAAGAACCTTTGGGGTTGTCCTCTGGTGGTCGTATGACCCATGGAATCATACGAACCCCTATGGGTTGTACGGCCATCCTCATATGCTTGTGGTCCTGCATTAGTAAATACCAACTGCAAAACTAATTTTTTGTGATTTCAAAGCCTCAGAAAACCTGCGCTGCATACTCTGACGGCCCCTCTTTTATCTGGATGGCCCATTGGCTTACAGTCCCTCCAAAATACCATCCATCAACAAATTATGCAAAACAACCTAGTCCCAGAACTTAGCCTAAAAACTGGTTTGTAGGCCATTATGAAGAAATTCATTTAAAGGCCTCTCATGAAGTAAGTACCCATGAGTAGTATCCTTTTTGGTCGAGTTCAACACATCGAGCAGAAAATAGGGTCGAGTTCGACACATCGAGCAGAAAATAGGGTTGAGTTCAGCACATCGAGCGAAATTTAGGTCTTGTTCGACACAATTAATGCTTGAGTCAATGGTAGAATGTGCCGGTCTTGTTCAACTCATCGAGCAGAAATAGGGTCGAGTTCAACACATCGAGCAGAAAATAGGGTTGAGTTCAACACATCGAGCGAAATTTTAGGTCTTGTTCGACACATTTAATGCTTGAGTCAATGGTAGAATGTGTTGGTCTTGTTCAACTCATCGACTAGATTTCAGGTCGAGTTCAGCACATCGAGCGAAAATTTAGGTCTTGTTCAACACACGAGTGAAATTTTAGGTCTTGTTCGACACATCGAGCGAAATTTAAGGTCTTGTTCGACACATCGAGCGAAATTTAAGGTCTTGTCTGATTCATAAGTTTGAATGGAATAATGTGTTGTTCGATTCAGGTCTTGTTTCATTCAAATGTAGTTTCAAATATGTGGTTGCCATCTAGTGAAATGTTAGCGAATTATTAGTTTAAACTGCCATCTATTGGATTGTTATAGAGTTGCTTGTAAATGAATTTAAATAACGTGATTGTTAATGAAGCATATAATATTAAATAGTTTGGTGATTGGTTTTGGTGATTATATTTAGAGGTTAAGAATCATATATAATTCATTAGTAGATATATTTAAAATGGTTTATATAGAGTTTTGGTGTTGTTTGTTTTTATAGATTGGTATAATCTATGTATCGTATTAATGTTTTATTTGTATTGTTTTTGAAAATAAAACTGTTATGTGAACATAATATGAGTTGATTAATATGTTATTTTTAGATTTAAAAGTATTGATATTGAATCTTTTGTTTTAATATGAAAATGGTATTGACCTAGATAATATAAGGAAATCGTTGTGACAGCGTATAACATTTGTTGTTGTGTTTTTATTATTGAGGGTCTAGATTCTATAAATTGACGTGATAGTGCTACTTATCAGAATTCTGTTCCACTGGAGTAATGAGTTGCTCTTAATGACCTTCTGTTTAATGATTATATTATCATTTAGAGATTTAGTTTCAATGGTTAATCTTAAGAGAGTTTATGTTGGCTATTGAGGGTTTGGTCTAATTTGCAAATTGTGATTTTCATTAAATATAGGTTAAGAATAGCGTTTTGGAAGATTATTTCTGGAGTTTCAGGATTAGATTGGTAGGTAAAATGTATTTTATTTTGAATTTTGAATTTTTATCAATTTGAATATGATTTCTTTTATGTGTTTTTAATTATAGTTTCTTTTATAGGTTTATTGAAGACTGATCGTCGAGGGACGAAACTTCTTTTGACTTTGGTAAGGTGGTATTTCAAAACTATTAATTTCGTAATCTAGATTTTCGATGTTGAAACTTAAAGATTTCCAAATTTGTATTGGTATTTGCGTAATTGTTTCTGAGCTTGATTCTTAGTACGTTGGGTGGACGTCGAACCAACGCCTCTCTTAAAAATGTAATGTTTTGTTATAGCAGGTAATAATTCTTCTTCTTATTTGTCTTCGGTCCTGTTTCAGCGTAGATCTGTTTGAGGTACTGAAAGGTATTTTATTCAATAAGCCTTTTACTTTGAAAGTATTATGATGTTTTGAAAGGTATTATTGAATTTTTATTAAATTATTAGTAGAGTTTAGTTTCTTTTTGAAATAGGTTTGATGTAATCTTATTTAAGAAAAATGCATAATATTGTTTGTCATAATATTTTTGACTGAATTTTGTTAGATTATTTTGTGAAATGTAAATGGAATATAAAGTTTGGAATTTTAAAATTATTGTTTGATTTTGCTTGAAAATTCGGTATTTCATAATCTTTCATAATCCTTTCAGTTCCTCTGTTCCTTTGGAATGTTTGAACGTATTGTGAACGTACTTGCTGGAATTTGATTGGCTGATATTTTGGGACGTGGTATAAATAGTTACGTAGGTATAAATGGTTGCGTCACAGGGGTTGTTCGCTGTCGTAATCTGAATCTTCTGATGGGATAAGTCGAAGATCTCTAGTGCGGATTCATAGGATAATTCAAACAGTACCAAGGCAATTATACAGAGAACAATTGAACTTTATTGGATAATCAGTACTTGGATATTTCTTCGAGACTCTTCTTCGTTACAACACCGATAATACGAGGCTAAGGTAAGTTGAAAGTTTTATATTTGATTTTAATAGATATATTGGTTATGCATTTTCAGATATAATGTTAGGATAAGTATTCTTGGATATTATAGGTTCAGATTATTTGTTTGTTTGTTATATAATAGATGAAGTTTAATTAAAAGGTCAGTTGTATATTCGATGAAGCTTTGTTTGTTTAGTAGTTCAAGATTTAAAGAGTTGTTTGGATCGTTGGGAGTTCAAGGGGATCATCAGAGAGTTCAATGGTTTCGGGGGGTAGTAAGCGGGGAGTGCGAGGTCTATAGTATTGTCGGTTCTTTATTTTTCTAAGTCTGTGGATGGTGCATGATAGAAGCGTTATTAGGATGATGAGAATTGAGCATAGAGTTCCGCCAGCAATTTTTAAGATCAGTGATTTAGTTGGAGATTGGGTGATAGCCTGAGGGGTACCTGAAGGTGTGGAGTTTAGAGAGAGAGGCTTACTGGTAGATAGTACTGCCGAGGCGGCTGTTGAAGGCTTGGGGATTGTTTTTTTGATTGTGATAGGTGTGGGATTTGTTGGATTTGGTGTTGGAGAGATGGTTGGTGTTTTGTTTGGAAGAGTCGGTGGCAGGATCATTGGTGTTTGAAGGGTTGAGGCTGGCTTAGAAGAGGTTGCTGGTGTTAAGGGGTTTGGAGATGGTAGTGGTTTAGGGGGAGACGGTTGTGGTCTAGGTATGGGTACAGGTGTTTGAAGGTTTGGCGGCGATCGTGGTTTAGGCAGGTCTGTTTGAAGGGCTGGTTTAGGCAGAGTGGTAGGTGTTTGAAGCCGAGGCGGCGAACGTGGTTTAGGCAGGACTGTTTGAAGGACTGGTTTAGGCAGAGTGGTAGGTGTTTGAAGGCTAGGCGACGGCAGTGGTTTAGGTAGGGCTGTCTGAAGGGTTGGAGATGGTTGAGACGCTGGTGTTTGGAGGCTTAACGATGGCAGTGGTTTTGACTGGGTCGTAGGTGATAACGTTGGTGCTTGAAGTGTAGGTGATGGTTTAGGTGGAGCCGTAGGCCATGTCAGTAGTTTAGGCGAGGTCGTTGTTGTTGTTAGAAAGGTAGGTGGCGGCAGTGGTTTTGGTAGAACTGTTGGTGCCGGAAGAGTTGGTGCTGGAAGAGTTGATTTTCTGAAATAAAGAATTAGTTTGGTCGAATTTAGCTGAAATTATGTTAGTTGGAAGTACGTTGTAGCTAATAAATAGTTGAAATTATTATGTGATTATCATAGTGGTGTGGTCAGAAAAATATGTATTCCAACAGTTAAACTTTTTATGGGAATTTTAAAATCTGAAATTCAATGTGTCATTTATAAACATTTTCTGCTTCTTTATTACGCCATTTATTATTTCAATGTGCTTAGGATGCATAACACGTCCTTAACCTGATCACTAGGTGGTAGTTTTGGTTATAGGCCTATAGCTGAAATTACGTTGTGATAGGCGGGTTGATGAGCAATGTGGTCTGGTAAGATGACGAGGGGTAAGTGACTTGAATCTTAGGAGGGATTTCTTGATCATTTTTTGAGTATTAAGGCAGGTAGGGTTTGCGGAAGTTATAGGTTTGATGAGTTTAGTGGTAGTTTATAATTATGAAAGTTTGTAATTATGAAATTCAGGCTTGTATAGGGTTGGGAGCCTCAAGTAGTTTCATTAGTGTTCGTAATTTGACTAAGCGTTTAGTTACAATTTAAGTATTGATTCATTCTTACATTTAGCATAAGTTTATGAGTTTGGAAATTAGATTGATTTAAGTAATAACTTACGTGCATATTCCGGATTCACATTTGTACTCTTTTTCGTTGACGGTCATTGTCGTGAGAAAGGGAAACGCCGCAAGATCGTAGTTCAGTTGAGAATTTGATGGGTCGGCCGTTTCCAATTTCAGTAGTTCTGCTTGGATTGTTTCAATCGATAGATGTGTTGGAATGCAACTGCATTCTAAAATTCCTGGTTCTGTAATGGTCTCACAGTTGTTTTGTACAGTGCACGTGGTGCATATTTTCGTACAAATCATTAAGAAAACTAGGCTTATAAGAAGAATTTTCGTCATTTTGTAGTGTTCTGGGCTCTAGGTTAGGCTCTAGGCTGCTGCTGGTTTGAGTGCTTGACGGTTTGATTCTGAGTATAATCTTTGTGGGGCATTCTATCAAGTATTAGCGTTTTATTTTGTTTGCTTTATCTTAATCTTAGGGCAAGATTTATCTAGGGGCAGAAGTATTAGGTTTAGTCATTATGTGCATCTGCTGAATTGCTGCCCTCTGGTGAATGTTAATGTCGGTAAAGGTTTTGTAAATGTGCTGCCATCTATCGAATAATTGTTTAGGTTTGGAAATGTATCGCCCTCTGTGGATTAAGATAATGAATTTCTAACAGAGGTCTTTGGTGTTTGTTTAGATCGTGCAGTGCTGGTTGGCTAGTTTAAGCTGAAGGAATTAAGCAGTAAGTATAATAGTATATATTTACAAATGAGTATTGTTATAGATTTTGTAAACGAATTTGGTATTAAGTGTTCTTGTTTTTTTTGTAGGGTTATTGTCAAAATTATTAAGCGGTGTTCTTTTTATTCGGAGTTGCTTAAAATTTGTCCTTGTGATAGTTTAGTTACTTTTTCAGATGTTGTTAAAGCCGCGACATTAGCTCAAGAGATTAATTCAAAATTATATAACAAGATAACATTAAAAGATTTATGTTTAGAAACAATTGTGAATATTGCTCCTAAAATTACTAAAGATGAATTAGACACTTTAGGATTACCCTGGATTTTAAAAGAAGAAATTCTGAATTTTGCTGAGTCACAATCCGAGGAGTTTGATGAATTTGCATATTTGTCAACGGTTGTAGTATTGTTTAGACATCATATAGGTTTTAATGTGCTATATACTGAAATTTAGTCAGCTTTATTAATGGGTTCTGCTTTTAGTTTTAGCTGTATTAATGAGTACTGCATTAGTATTAAATTTTTCTGAGTCAAAGTGTAAATTTTGTTATTTTTATAAATTGAAGAGGTCAGGGAATTCATGTAAAGAAAATCGTTGTTTTTGTAAAGTTTGTGCTAGTCATTTTTATTCTTTAGATTTTGAATTGGTTCCACCTTGTATTCCTATTTTAACATCTTTAAAGGATAAAGTTGTTTCTAAAAGATATATTTTGAATTTAAATTTTAGATTATTAACATTTTATAAGAAAACTCCACTATATAAGAGATTTATAGCTGATATTCAGCTTTTGGTTTATTTGCATTTTGCTTACTTTTGTTTTCACATTATAAGCCATGCGTCATTTATACTTTGTTTAGATGACAAGTGAAGCAACATATGTTTTAGTACCATCTAGTTCGTTTCGATATCAGACTTGTCTTGATTTTGATAAAATTACGAGGCTGAATGGTACAGTTACTGAAATAAGGTGTTGTTGTCACACTTGTATTAGTTTGTATCTTTATTTTACACTTTTTGATCCTATTCCTAATTGCCATCTTATTTTACTTTATTCTAAAGGCAGGTTTATTTCAAAAAGAATTGCTTTGAATGAAAATTTAAAGATATGTTCATTTTATAAAAAGGTAATAAAAGAGAATTATGATAATGTAGCTGAATATTATAATAGTTTATTGTTTGCTCATTATGCTTTTTTTTCTGCTGCTATTACAAAGCATGTCGGATATTCTTTAGTTTCAACATTAAGTGAATGTATTGTTGTTATGCCATTTTAGTATGCGATGTTTTGAATGAAATCTTTTGAGCGCTTTCAGTTCAAGTCTTATCTTTGTTTTTATAAATCTAAGCGGTTGAAGAAATTGGTTATAGAATATAAGTGCAATTGTCCAACTTGTATAAGTTTATATCTTTTTTCTTTTCATTTAAAATTAATTCCTCATTGTCATTTTATTTTATTGAGTTTTAGGGGTAAAATAATTTCAAAAAGAATTGCTTTAAAAGAGAATTTCAAAATATTATCATTTTATAGGAAGTCAGAAAAAGATAAATTGGTTAATTTTGTTGAATTGCAACGAAGTTTATTGTATATCCATTGTGCTTTCTTTTGTTCAGTCATTATAAAGCATGTTGGATATTCAATAACTTCAGGTTAGGTTGTGGTATGAGAAGAAGATTTTATTTTTATAAATATATTTATTCAAATACTTCAAAACGTTTTAGAAAAAGAATTTGTCATTGTGCGCAGTGTCAACATTTGTTGGATCTTTATTGTTGTAAGAAATCTTGTCATTTTATTTTATTGAGTTTTAGGGGTAAAATAATTTCAAAAAGAATTGGTTTAAAAGAGAATTTCAAAATATTATCATTTTATAGGAAGTCAGAAAAAGATAAATTGGTTAATTTTGCTGAATTGCAACGAAGTTTATTATATATCCATTGTGCTTTCTTTTGTTCAGTCATTATAAAGCATGTTGGATATTCAATAACTTCAGGCTAGGTTACGGCATGAGAAGAAGATTTTATTTTTATAAATATATTTATTCAAATACTTCAAAACGTTTTAGAAAAAGAATTTGCCAATGTGCGCAGTGTTATCATTTGCTGGATCTTTTTTGTTGTAAGAAATCTTATACAGGTTTTTTTAGGTTTCATCAGATTCTAACTAAACGTGAAATTTTGAATATTAATGATAGAATATTTGAGTTTTGTCGAATGAATCCAGCAGAGTTTCTGATTCGATCATCAGAGTACATGTTAGGATATTCAGAATTTTTTATCAAAATTGCTCAGATTTATTTAATTGTAGTGCGGCATGAAAAATATAGATTAGCTTATAAGCGTCGTAGGAAAATATAGTTGAGATTGTTATTCAGATAGTGATTAATTGTAGTTCAGTATGAAATATATGCATGAAATATATAGCAATATATAACTATTGTAGGTAAAATTTGCTTAAGGTTAGGTGTGTCGTTTATAGATGCAGATAAGTTATAGTATAAATTTAGTTATTTTCAAAGTCAATTTTTATCCGAAAATTAATTTTGATTTGTTTGCAATTCATAGAAATATTAATGTTTCAACTGTTCTTTATAGAGGATCTTTAACATTTAAAAGAAAATCTTATACATTAAAAGTAACAAAGCATGGATTTTGTACTATTTATTTAAGGAGGAATTTTTCAAGTTTATTATCTGATATTTCTAAATTAGCTTTAGAAGTTTATGATTTTATTGAATTATATTGTTCATGTGAAGAGGTAGCAGATGATATTTCTATTTTTATAACGCCAAAGAATATTCAGATAACTTTTCAAATAATTTTTGTTTCAGAAAGGAGTAAAAGTTTTATGGAATTTTGTTTTAAGATAGTGGAAAGGTTTTCAGATAAATATAGTTTTGAGATTAAAGAGTCAAATTCGAGTGATTCTGTTTGGCTACCATATACAGGAACTGGCTCATCATATTTTTCAAGTTTTCGTTTAATTTTGAATAAGCTTGAAAGTAATTGTATTTTAACATTTTCACATACTTTTAAAGGTAGTTGTTTAACAAGTAATGTTTTATATTTTTCTGAAGTTTGTAATGATATTAGGACCTGCTATTTAGGTATCTAGATATTTAACTTATGGCCGGCATTTTAGATGAATTGCTATTGTTAGTGGTGGGGTTTTTATTGAAAGTTAATTCTGATAATAAGCAGTTTTGGCATAAAGTAAAAGTTGATGATACTCATCCTTTTCATTATATTTTTTTGCAGTTGAAAGAGCAATTTATAAGTGAAAATAAATTAAATATATTTAAGGAGGAATTAAAGGCTACTCTTCTTGAACATTTAAAGAGTAGTCAAGCAACAAGGAATGTTGCTTATTTGATTATTTTTAGTGATGAAGAGAATTTAAGATTAGAGTTGCGGTCTTTTCAGAGTGTTATTTTGCAGAAGCTTGTAGATATTTTAAAATTAAGTATTGTAGTATATACTGGTTCTGGTCGATCTAATCATTTTTCACCGTTTGACCACTTATTTAGACAGGGTTTACCTTTGGTTATTCAGTGGAATAAAGATCAAAATAAATTTGTTCAAACAAATTTAGGCTGTCATAAGTCATCAAAATTTTCAACTAATGAAGATTTGATTACTAAGAAATCTTTACAAAAATCATATAAGAAAAGAAAGATAAATGGTAAACAATATAAGAGTGTAGAGAGGTTATCTTCAAGTGATTCATCTGAATCAGATGAAGATAGAAAAAAGGAAGATATTGAATTGAAGCGAAAATGTAAGAATGTTAATAGTGATTGTTCTAGTGTAAATGATGATTTGTGTGTATCAGATACAGATGAATATGAGGAGGTTGAAGAGGTTAATAAACAGATAAGTGACAAAAAGGTTAATGATTTCCTATTTGAGCTTAACAGATTAAAAGAGACTCAACAAAGTTTTGATAAAAGTCAAAATGATTTTGTAGATGAAGGTAAAGAAATAGGACAAAGGAAAATAGATAAGAATTGTTTTGGTAAAGAGTTTGAGGAAAATAAAACAAGTAAGAGGAAAAATATATCAGTTAATGTAAGTGAAAGTGGAAAACATCTTCAAGATTTTTCAACATGTTCAGTGATGTATCAAGAATCTAAGGAAAAGATTGATGCTAATATTTCAAAATTTGTTGAAATTACTGACCGATTACGTAAACATGCATTAGTTATTCAAAATAATCTTTTGCCAGGAAATATTGAAACTTGCTTATGTTGTCCTGTACATTGTGCTCAGCCTTTGATTAAAGCTACAAAAGATAAGAGAGGTCCAAAAAAAAAAAAAATTTAATTTTATGTAGCGAGTGTAATAAAGAGTTATTGTCATTTTCGTTATTACGTTTACATAAATTACGTTTTCATTCAAATTATAATCCAAAAAGTCATTTGTTTATTCCACCGCCTATAAGAAATTATTCTACCATTTCTAGGAAATTTCAAGCGACGTAATATTGTGAGTACAAGATGAGAATGTGTTCTTTAGCTTTTTTCCAACTTATGCAAAGTTGTTTGTACTTTTCAGCTTTGGTTTCTTTCTATGCAGGTAATATTGATCTTCCTTTAGTAATTGAAATTCCAGAACAAGATAGTTTATCAGAACAGGAGTGTATTGGAATAATTAAGGTTATTTCTGAACATGTCGAAGAAGATTGGTTTCGAATGTTTAATGAATTTTCTGTTCAAGCACTTTTATTTTTTTCATCTTATTTCCATTGTGATGCTATTTTGAGTTATATTCAAAGTACTATGTGGACAAGTAAGAAGAGAATTGTAACTACTTTAAAAATGAGTTGTTATTTATTTGGCATAAAAGACAAATATACTCAGAGTATTTTGAATTCAATATCAAATTATTTAGGTACGCCAGAAGATTATATAATTTATCTTGTTAGACTTATCCATATTAAAGGAGAGAGACATGCAATGAGAGCATTATATAGGAAATTGAGGGATGTATCGCGGTATAGAAGATTGATTTTTTCAAAATTTGATGTGCATTGTTTATTTTGTTCGTTTCCAATTATTTTTTCTTATAAAGGCCCAAATTGTGAGATGGTTTTCCTTCAATGTTGTTTTAGACCAGTTCATATTGCAGGTTGTTTTGAAGGATTTCTTTCTCAAAGTTATGATATGGAAGTTTATTGTTTTAAATGTAGAACTAAATGGCGCGAAGGAAGACCTATTTTAGATAATAGATCTAGATTGCATTGTATTGAAGAAAGGTTAAGTTATGTTCCAGATCATTTAAGACATATTCAGAAATATTCTTCAGAGTTTTTATTTGACAGGTAAATTGTTTTGATTTTATTAAAGGAAGATCAATATAACGGTTTTAGTTTTAAGGCATATTTAACTATTTATAAATTGCTTTGAGATTAATTAAGTATGTGAATTAGTTAATATAGGTTAATGTAAGAAAGTAGTTAATATTTATAATAGAATAATGACTGGGAAGATAGTTGATGGGTTTTATTTATCTTTAGTATCAAATGTTACTCATCCTACACGACATAATCTAACAAGCCATTTTTTTACTGAGTTACCTGTTGAAAAAACATGTAAGGATTATTGGGAAGTGGCATTAGTCGAGATAGACTTTCCAATATCCTGGTATAATGTGCCAAGACATCCAGAACAAGGTCGAAATTGGGTTTTAAGTAGAGATATTTTTAAATTAAAAGATCCTCGTTTTCGTGTAATTAAATCTATAGATCAAGTAGATATGACTTCAATTAAGAGGGTTACCAAATCTTTTGCTCATAAGTTTGGAAATTATACAATAAAGTCATTAATAAAAGAAATGAATGATAGATTTATAAAAGCAGATAAAACTGCATCGGAGGGGAGTGAAGGTTATCTTAATTATCGGAGGTGGACAAAACTTTATGTTGATGATCAAAATTTGATTTGCTCATTGTATGTCGGAACTGGTGATACCGTATTTTTGTCAACATATTTAGCTCAAGTTTTGCGTTTAGATCAATGTAAAGGAGTTATAAATTGGGGACATTTATGCGAATTTAAAGGTAATAGGTTAGGTAGTACTGTTGGAGGTTTTAATGATGTATTAGCTTTGGATAAGGGAGGAGCATATAATCAAGTTATACAGGCTCAATATGGAACAGAATATGTTGGATTAGGTATTCCTGTTTTTCCTACAGATTCAACAAATATTTATATTTATTCAGATATTGTTGATTATGAATTTGTAGGCAATGTTGAAACCAAATTATTAAGAACTGTTCAAGCGTTTGGCAAGTTTGGAGATAATGTGAAGCATCGTTATGATTTTCCTTTATATAAGAAATTAGCTTATGATAGATTGAAAGAGATAGAAATTGTTATTAGAACTGATCAAGGAAAACCTGTTGAATTTGAGTATGGTAATGTATCACTTACATTGCATTTTAGGAGACTTGAGATATAAAAATTACCTTATGATAGATATAAAGAGATTGGAATTATTGATAATTCTGATCAGAGAAGTATGTTCAGGTTGAAGTCTATTCAGATCAAGCAAGAGAATGTATTTTTACTTAACGTATAAGGAAAATTGATATGAGGCCTAAAAGGGTTTTAAATAAAGATTTAGTGAGGAGACGTAGGGCTTTAAATAACCTCTTAGTTGATTATGATTTTGTTCCACAGAAAAAGCGTATAGATATTGAGCTATATCTGTATTTAAAATCTAAAGTTTTGTATAAGAAACTAGTGAAAGAGCTTTCTCGGCATGGAGGTATCAAATTTCAACTTTCTTTAAAGGTTTTATTAGGTAAATATAAGGTAGATACTGAAGAGTACTTTGAATGTCAACCATGGTTTCAGAGTCGTGTTACTCAGTTGTTGACTTTCCATTCTATTAAAGATAAACTTAATGAAGCTAAAAGATTAATTTTAGCATTTTTTGATGGGTTTATTCAGATGGGGTCAGGTTGGTTTTTGAAAGAAATTCAACTTTTACGTTTATCAGTTTATAGGTTTAATCCTTTTGGCGGGTGTGCATATATATCTCTTCCACTTCCTAATAAGCATTCACTTGTTAATATATTATGTGAAGATAATAGATGTTTTGTTTATTGTGTATTAGCTGCCTTTAAGAAATGTAAGAATCCTAGCAGATTTTCAAATTATCTTGATATGGTTTCTACTTTAGATTTATCTGGTCTTTCATTTCCAACAAAATTAAGTGAAATACCAAGATTTGAAAAGAAAAATGGTATAACTATAAACGTTTTTGGTATACATTTTGTATCTCTTACGTATGTTCCTTTTCCTATGTATATTTCAGTGAATTTTGAAAAAAGTAATCATAAGAAGCATGTTAATTTACTTTTATATAATAATCATTATATGTTGATTAGGAATATTAGTTCATTTCTTACTCCATTTTTTTGGAAGAAATCAAGATATTTCTGTAAAAAATGTCTTATTTCATTTTCAAACAAAACATCATTTAATCTTCATGAAAATGCTGATTGTACAAGTAAAGTATTTACTGGTCAACTTTATCATATGCCGTTACAGGGAGAAAGAGCTCGTTTTGTGAATTATGCTAAACAAATTAAAAACCATTTTATTATTTATGCAGATTTTGAAACATATAATGTTGCTTTGAATAAACAGAAAGGTAAATCAACTTTGAAAACAGAGCATAACCTTAATGCAGTGGGAGCTATACTTTTATCAAAATATTCTGAATATTCAAAACCACCTTTTATTTATGTTGGACCAAATGTTATTAAAAAGTTCATAGAATATATTTATCAAATGAGGGCAGAAATTTCATACATATTTGAGAAAAATAGGAAACCATTAAATTTAACACCTTCGGATATTTTGCATCTTTCACAGCAAACATGCTGTTATCTATGCGGCATTAAATTTAGGAAGGGGATGAAAAAAGTAATAGATCATGCTCATTTAGGGAGAGAGGGGAAAGGAAGAGATGTCAATTACGCATGTAATACATGTAATTTAACATATAGTGCACTTAAATTCCCTTTGTTTAAAATCCCAATCGTTATGCATAATTGTATGAATTATGATTTACATTTTGTTGTTCAGAATATTTATAAGTTTATTGCAGATGATATTACTGTTATTCCAAAATCTTCAGAAAAGTTTCTGACAATGTTTTTTGATAGTTTTTACTTTATTGATTCATTTCAATTCTTACCAAATTCTCTTTCTAATCTAGCAGATTTATTAGTAAAAAAAGATGTAAATGATTTAAAGGAAACAAAGAAATATTTTCCAAATGAGAAATATTTACCTTATGTAATGCGTAAAGGGGTTATGTGCTATGATTATATAGACTCATGGAAAAAGTTAGACGAGTGTAAGTTACCTTCACGTAAAGCTTTCTTTAATTCATTAACAAATAAACATATTACATCAAAAGATTATTATCATGCTTTAGAAATGTTTAAAATTTTAAAATGTAAGACAATAAAGGATTATTTGAAACAATATTTGAAGATAGATGTTTTACTATTAGCTGATGTATTTGAATCATTTAGGGAGCAGTCTTTGGATTTTTATTCTTTAGACCCTGCGAAGTATTTAACAGCACCATCTTTGAGTTATGACGCGATGTTAAAGTTTACTGGAGTTAAGTTTGATTTATTAACGGAATATGACATGTATGAATTTTTTGAAAAGGGTATTCGAGGTGGAATAACAAATGTTATGAAAAGGTTTGCTAAAGTTAAGAACAAGGGGGAACATATACTTTATGTTGATGCTAATAATTTGTATGGTTATGCTATGGTTCAACCTTTACCTTTTAAAGATTTTGCTTGGATAGATCCTAAGAAATATTGTAGTTTTGATGTTTTGAAAATAGAAGATTCAGCACCAATAGGATATGTATTAGAAGTTACTTTAAATTATCCAATAGAGTTGCATGATTTACATAACATGTTTCCTTTGGCGCCAGAGAAGATAAGTATTGATTATAGTCAGCTTTCGCCCTATGCAATTTCTGTTTTAAAAGAGTTTGATATTAATTATACTAAAAGTACCGTTAAGTTAATTTCAACGTTATCACAAAAGAAGAGGTATATTTTACATTATAGAAATTTAAAGTTATACTTGCAGCTGGGACTGACAATTGAAAAAATTCATAGAATTTTATCTTTCAAACAATCTTGCTGGATGAAGCCATACATTGAATTTAATAATCAGAAAAGAAAGGAGTCAACATCTGATTTTGATAAAGAATTTTTCAAATTAATGAATAATTCTACTTTCGGCAAATGTATGGAGAATGTTAAACGAAGGGTTAAGATGGTTTTAACGTCAAATCAAAAGAGATGTTTAAATATAATAAAGAAACCAACTTTTCAATCATTACATATATTTAATTCGAAATTTGTAGGTGTCCAGTATAGGAAAGCAGAACTGAAGTTAGATAAGCCGATTTATGTAGGTTTTACTATATTGGATTTGTCAAAAATGCATATGTTTAATTTTCATTACAATGTTATGTTAAAAACATTTGGTTTAGGTTCATTACAACTTCTTTATACAGATACAGATTCATTGATGTATAAGATTATTCATAAACGTTTCGATGCACTTCTTTATGAAATAAGGAATAATTTTGATTTTTCAAATTTGGATAGAAATAATGCTTTGTTTAGTAAGGAAAATTTTAAAGTTTTAGGGAAATTTAAAGATGAAACTGCGGGGAAAAAGATACTTGAGTTTGTTGGTTTAAGGCCTAAAATGTATTCTATATTGTTGGATAGTGGTAAGGTTATAAAGAGAGTTAAAGGAATAAAAAGAAGTTGCGTTGAAGATTTTTTACATTCTGAATTTAAAAAAGTTTTATTTAAATGTAAACGAACTTCAGTTACTTTTCATACAATAAAAAGTTTTAAACAAAAGGTATATACAGTAAAGGAACATAAATCAGCTTTGTCTCCATTTGAAGATAAGAGGTGGTTGTGTTCTGATGGGATAGATACTTTAGCTTATGGTAATTATAAAATAAAAATTCGGAAAAGGAGATATAAGGACAATGAAGATGATAATGATATTAGTGAAAAATTAGACTGTGATTACTTGTGTTTGGACTGATTATTACTTTGTGTTTGGACTAATTAGTATACTTATTGCTAATATAGTAACTTATTGTTATTATAATTGTTAGTGGATAAAATGGATAAAGAAAGGGAAAAGTCTAATAGGCATTTTGTTTTTTCATTTGGGAGAAGGAAGCGACTAGATATAACAGATTTTAAAGATGAGGTTTATGTACATATTAATGATTTGTATAAAACTAAAAATTTGTCATTTACGAGACAAGAAATTAAAGAATTGTTCGGATTAAAAAAGCAGGTAGAAAAGAAAATAAAGAAAGTTCGTGCTGTGTTAAAAGAAGAGTTAAGGGGGAGAAAGGATGAAGAATCTTCTAGTGTTGTATTAAGTAGTGATGATGAGGATATATCTGAGAAGAAAAAGAGGAAGAAGAAGAAGCAACGTAAGAGTAGACCAACTAAGGTTGCGAGAGTGGATATGTCTTCTGCTGATGAGGAAGAGGAGGAAGAGGAGGAGAGTTCTTAGAGAAATAACTTTGTGATAGGGTAGATTTGTAGCTGTGATAGGGTAGATTTGTAACAAGGTTAGGATAAGATAGGTTTAGGCGTGAATGATATTAACATAATGGAGACCTGTAGAGATAAGAGTTTATCGTCAATATATAGGACTGTGAGATGTTTTAAGTGTGGTTTAGTATATGATTATGCGTATAATTTTAATATGGATGATGAAAGATGTGATTCATGTTATCAGCAAGACAAGGCTAAAGTGACTACTACTGTTATTTTGGATGATGATGATGGTGATGATAAGGAAATGGAAGAAGTGATTGCAAATGTTGATGAGGGTTTTTTGGATTATAATGAGGAAATATCTGAAGATGTTAGTATTTTAAGGAGTGATCCAGTCAAGACTGAAAAGGATTTGCCAGATAATTCTAGTATTTTAAAGAGCAATGATTTGATTGAAAAGGATATGCAAGATAATACTAGTGATAGTGATAGTGATTGGGAGATGACACCTGAACAACGATTAATCAGTAATATGTTCATAGCAAAATGGAAACGATTAGAAAAAGAACGACTATGTAAGATAGCTTTAATGGAGAGAGATAGTGATGATGATGATGAGTTTACACCTGAGGAGCTAGAACATATAAGATTAATACATCTTAGGCGTAGAAGGCAGGAAGATATGGCAAATGATGAATAAATGTTTCTGTGATTAGGTTAGTATGACTGAAGTATCAAGCATATTCAACATTAGGTAAAGTATCAAGCATATTCAACTTACAAAGGTAAAGTATTATTATATTATATTATTTGCTATATATCATTATGGTTTTACAAAATTGTAATTATTGCGGCGATGATCGTCCATTTGTTGACGGTAAAAAATATTGTGAGATCTGTGAGGAAGGAATGTTTAAGGAATGTATTAGGTGTCATTTACCATATGATCATCCAAAATATTTTACTTTGGATGATAAAAGATGTAATTCATGTCAAAATAAGTATGTGAAGGAGAAGGATAAAGTTGCATCAGCGAGGATGACAAATTTAGAAGAGAGTGAGAGTGAAGATGAGCTTATAGATGAGGATAGAGAAAAGGAGAGGGAGACTAAAGATATGAGTGAAGATGATTATGATGATGAGGATCTTGTTATTAATCTTCCAAAGAAAACAAAGAGGAAAATAGTTAGTGAGGATGAAGTTGCTCCAAAAAAGATTAAGAAGACTAAAGATATGAGTGAAGATGATGAGGATCTTGTTATTAATCTTCCAAAGAAAACAAAGAGGAAAATAGTTAGTGAGGATGAAGTTGCTCCAAAAAAGATTAAGAAGAGAGTTTATAAGAAGAAGAAAGATAATGTAAATGATGAGCCAGTTCCAAAGAGAAGGGCTCCAAACAAAGCAAAGAGTGCACCGAGAAAGCCTAGAGTTCCACCAAAACAGAGGTTGACAAGACAGGCACAAATTTATGGTTGTATTCCACTTTTTTTTGTTAAAACTAAAGGGGGGGAGACTTTAGCAATGAATCCTAACTTAGTAAAGTCAGGATAAATCATATTATATTATAATATTATATTATATTCAGCGTGAAAGCGCTGAGGTGCTTACGGACTCCCGGAGCACTATATATTTTAATTTACTATCATGTTCTAGATCTGAGTTTCAAATAGTGTTTAATGGGATGTAAATGTTTGGATAGCCAGCTTCATCCTACCAGCTATTTGAAAAAATCAGTGAAAGAATGTGAGTTTTGTATATATTGTATTTAAGCTTAGCATGTGATTGTTGTTTATATTAAGCTTAGCTTGAGCAATAGTATATTAAGCTTAGCTTGAGCAATAGTAATTAAGTTTTGCTTGTGATTGTTTAATACTTAGTTTGAAATATAATTGCTTTAATTGAGTAAAATGGAAGATTATTTGAATAAAAGGGATTTATTAGCATCTATATATTTCAATCCCTTACATTCATCTTCATTTTCTTCTATTCGAAAATTATATTTATCTGCAAAAGCTATTAATCCAACTATTACTTTGAAAGATGTTAAAACATTTTTACAAAATACCGAGACATATACTTCATTTAAACCTGTTCAGAAAAATTTTCAAAGACGAAAAATAATTGTACGTGGAAGAAATGATCAATGGCAATTAGATTTAATGGTAATTCCTAAATTGAGAAATGATAATGATGGTTATACTAATATTTTAGCTGCTATTGATTGTTTTTCTAGGTTTGCTTATGTTGAACCTATGAGAACTAAAATGTCTTCAGAAACATTATTTGCTTTTAAAAGAATATTGCAAAGAGCAGGGGTTAAACCTCGTTTAATTCAAACTGATTCTGGTTCAGAGTTTAAAGGGGTTTTTAGCAATTTTTTAAAAAAGAACAATATTCAACAGTTTTCAACTTTTCAAGATCCAAAATGTGCTATTGTAGAGAGGTTTATTAGGACATTTAAAAATAGACTGTTTAGATATATGAAAGCTAAGAAGACAAGAAAATACGTTGATATTCTACAAAATATTGTTAATGGTTATAATCGATCTTGTCATAGAACGTTAGGTGTAAGTCCAATTGAAGTAAATCAAGGAAATGAGCAGGAATTATGGGAAAAACAATATAAAGATTATTTATATAGTAAACAAAGATATCAAGGCTTAAAAGTCGGTGATAAAGTGAGACTAACTAAATATCGAAAAGCATTTCAGAGAGGATTTTTATCAAATTGGAAAAAAGAAATTTTTCAAATAGCTTATATTCTTAATACAAGACCAGCTACATTTGTTTTGCAAGATAAAGATAATCAGATATTAACAGGTGTAGCTTATATTCAGGAAATAGCTAAAGTTGTAGGGGCATAGTTATGTCGTCGGAAGAGCATTTTAATATTTTTGATGCAAGATTGAAAACTCCGTTTTCAATGATTATTGCTGGTCCTAGTAATTGTGGAAAGACTACTTTTGTAATTGATTTGCTTAAGAATAGTGATAGGTTAATAGATAAAGATTTTGAATATATTCATTGGTTTTATGGTGAAACATTTCCGCATGATAAATATTTGTTAGAGAAAAATGTACAATTTCATCAGGGTTTACCTGATTCTTTTGATAATTTTGTAGATTCTAGCAAAGAGGGTCTTGTTGTGTTTGATGATTTAATGGCCGAATGTGGTAATAACAAATTGATTTCAGAATTTTTTACAAAACGATCGCATCATGAAAATGTTAGTATTGTATTTATAACACAGAATTTATTTCAAGATGGAAAAGAAAGAAAGAATTTTTCAAAAAATGCCACTTATTTGTGTATTTTTAATTCGCCTCTTGATCAAACAATTCCTTATTCTCTTGCTAGAAAGCTTATGCCAAAGAATCAGCGTAGTTTTGTTAATATATTTGAACATGCTGTGAATAAACCTCATGGTTACCTTTTCATTGATGGCCATCAAAAGACACCTAAAAATGCAATGCTTCGTGCAAATATTTTTGGTTTAGTGCAGCATGTTTTTATTCCTCAAGTTAAATAGTGTTGAGATTGATAAGGTTAATCTTTGAAAAGTAATTTGTTTGGATATTATGGCACCACAAAAGAAGTTGATGGCTCCGCAAAAGAAAAAATCACCTCAAAAGAAAAAGCAGAGACAAAGTAAATGTAAGAACAGTGCTTATGTACATAGACATTACCTTACTTTACTTTGTTGTGCGGGGCATAGTGTAAAGAAAAGAAATCAAATTTTAGATTTAGCAGATGCTAACGATATATTTTCAATTTGTGATTGTATTCATAATGTTTTGAGAGGTAACGTTAAATTGACTAAGTCACAGTTTGAAAAAGTAAAGAAGTTTAAAGAGGTTATGAGATATTTACTAAGAAAAAATCTTTCTTTGAAGAAGCGAAAAGATACCTTAAAACAAGACGGTGGTTTTCTTCCATTTATCTTACCTTCAGTGTTGGGTCTTTTATCTAAATTTATTATGCCAGTTGCAGGTGGATTACTTAGTAAAGTGGGGCAGATTGGTAAAATTTTATCATAATGATTAATTGACTTAAGGTTAAACTGGATAATATTGGTATTACAAGATTATTATAAATAGCTCAGATGGCTTCTTTTAAAGAAAGTGTTATTATACCATATGTAATGTTTAAAAGTTGTAATTTTGATGAAAAAACGAAGAAAGATAATTATGTTTTATCTAGACAAAATGAATTAATGCAGGAACGTATGTTTCAAAGACAAAGTTATCCTACTTTTTCATCATATATTCCTCAAGATTATGAAACTATGAGGAGTAAGCATACAAATATTTTTGATGAAAATGAATTAACAATTGAGGAAATTTTAGAAAGAATAACTTTATCACAGAAGCCAAATGTTGGTAGCATTTTAAAAGCAATGAAAAATAAATCTGCATCATGGGATGAAAAAGGACAATTAACATTAGGAGATGAAGTAATTAACGGTTCAGATATTATTAAATTAATGCAATATTTTTCTAAATCAAAAGAATTTAAAGCGCAACCAGTAGGAGCTGATAAAGTGTGGGATTTCTTAATGGATATAAATATTCCAAAATCTTGGATAAAGTTAAGATCGAAGAAAGCTTCATCTATAATGGAATACTTTTCGCGTTTTCCAGAAAAAAAAGATGAATTACCTAAACCTAGACCTACTAAAAAAATTGAAGAATATTTTCCACGTATTCCTAAAAAGTCTTCTCCAGTTTCAGTAGGTAAATATCCTTTCGAAGAAAGTAATAGAGCTTGGATTTCTGATGCACTTAATACTCCTTACTTAATGAAAGATAAAAATGAAAATTTAAATCAGGGTAAAGCTGGTGTTCATGTGGGAGAAATAGTTGAGAAGAAACCACCTAAGTTTGGTGTTAGTGATTTTGAATCAGATAAGGAAGAATTATTTCATAAGAAAGTAGCAAGTCCTACATCAGATGAAGAATTTGTTACTCCAAAATTAGATTTAGTTAAACGTAAATCCAAAGAAACTGGAGGAAAAAAGGAAAAAAAGAAAAAAAAGAGAAAGGTAACTAATGTTACAAGTAATGTAGATGAGGAAGTTTCAGTTCCAAGTCCAGAACGAACATCATCATTTGGTAGACCAATTAAACGAACTTTAAAATGGGAATCTTGGAAGCCTTAGAAAGTGAATCTTGACCTACTTGAAATTACTTTAAGATTATCACTTTCAGACCATTATGAATAATTTCATTAAGTAATAAATCTCAGTAAATTTATGTTAGGTTTATGAAATAAGAATGCAAAAGTATTGTGGAAAAGATTATGTTGGGCATTATAGAAATTTCTTTAAAAATAATGCAAAGACTCAGAAAGGAGGGTATGCAACATTTATTCCTCCATATATTGGAGTTCAGCATCAACGAGGTTATGGCATTGGAAATATATTCGGCTCTCTTTTAAAGGGACTTTCTGGTATGGCGTTACCAGCTTTTGAATCTGCTAAAAAGCATTTTTTAAAAAGTGCAATAAAGGGTGGTCAAAATATAGTTAAAGATGTTATTGTGAATCGAAAAGGTATTAATGATGCATTTAAAGATGAGGCTACTAAACAGTTTAAACAATTAGGTTCAGATTCTATTAATTATTTAGCATCTAAAGCTAAGAATAGATTTAATGATGCAGATGATGGTGAGTATGAAAATAGAAGAAAAAGGAGAAAGGAATATGATGAAGTTCCTAAGAAAAGAAGGAAAACAAGAAAAAATACTACAAATAAGAGATCAAATAGAAATAAAGATATTTTTAGTTAAATATAATTCAAGGAAATCTGCCTGAGATACACTTTATATCTTATGTTATGTTATGTTTATATCAATTATTTTTGATCCTATAATTTGCTGAAATTTTGAGTTTAATTAAAATGTCTATGTTTAATGAGTCTTGTGTTTGTGTAGATGATAGTTTTGATTATTATAATGTTCCACCAACAGATACAACTGCACGTAAAAGTTTTTATTCTAAAGTTTTTCCTATAAGCTCTTTAAGTCAAGGCGGTCCAATTGAGTTTGCCTTGAAGTCAAATAAAGCTGATTTTATTGATTTATTTCGAAGTTTTTTACAATTAAAAATAAAAATTTTAAATTCTGACGGTACTGCTCCTGCTGCACCAGCTGTGGATCAACAAACTGGTGCAGTTGGTCCTATTCCAAATTTGTCAAAGGTGTTTCCTGCAAATTATTTCAGTGGAGCTTTGTTCAAAGAAGTTCAATTGTATATAGGAAATAAATTGGTTTCATCAAGTAATAACCTTTATCCCTATAAGGCATATATTGAAAATCTTTTATCTTTTAGAGAATCTGTCTTAAAATCTTGGGGTGACTTGACATGTTATCATAAAGATACAAAAGATTTTAATGAAGTTTCAAATTTTGATGCTGCGCATAACCAGGGAGCTAAAAAGAGATTTGAAAAAACTCAATATGGGAAAAGTTTTCAGTTAATTTGTAAAATTCACAATGATTTGTTTAATCAGCAAAAGAAATTTCCTGGAGATATTGATATGAAAGTAAGGTTAATACGAAATGATCCAGATTTTGCATTGATGGCCAAAATTGAAGATGCAAAATATAAAATTGAAATTGAAGAAGCAATTCTTCAAGTAAAAAGGTGGACATTAGAAGACACATTTTTAGATGAAATAGAGAATAGTAGAAAGCCAGATAATTTTATGAAATTTCCTTTTCGGCGAGTTGAGGTAAAATATTCAACTCAAGCTCCTAACAAAAGTATTCTTCAAGAAAATCGAATGATTTCAAACGATGAATTACCAAAAAGAATTATAGTTGGTTTTATAGATGCACGTGGGTTTGATGGAAATTTGAAACATAATCCATTCTATTTTCAAAATTTTGGACTGACAGACATTGTTATACAAAAGGGTGAAGATGTTTCTCCTTTTTATGAAATGAAGTGTGACTTTGACGCTGATAAATTTTATGAAGCTTATATGGCAATGCTTTATGCTACAGGTAGACTTTTTGAGAACGATCCTATAAGTATAACTCCTGAAGAATTTAAAAATGGTAACACATTATATTGTTTTGATTTATGCAAAAGTTTACCAAATTCAAATTCATTTGAATTATCAGAAAATGGTACTATTAATGTAATAGCAACTTTAAAAGAACCTAAGAATCATGGTATAGTAATGGTATTCTTTAATGAATATGACAGCATGCTTGCAATCGGGCCTGTAAATCAACCTGAGGTTGTTATGCATTCTTGATTGCTTACTTGTTTGTAAATAAATAAATAGTAAATAAATATTTGACTAAGTGTGCTGGAATAATAAGTATGCTTGGATCAGATATTTATAGAGTTTTAAAATCTAATATAGTTACGTCTAAGATTTTTAAAGGTGTTTATTCTTCGGATAATTTATCAAATATAAGAAATGTGAGGTATCCTGCTGCATTTATAGTTAATACAGATGAAAGTTTTAAACCTGGTGAACATTGGGTTGCTTTCTTTTTCAAATCTTCTAAAGCTGTTCCAGAGTATTTTGATTCTTATGGTTTACCTCCGTTTAAAAAAAGTTTTTTAGTTTTTCTACAAAAGGGTAAACATAAGGATAAATGTAAATTTAAGTATTCTTCTAAAACTTTACAAAGTTTGTTTTCAACTGCGTGTGGGCAATACACTATTTATTATGTGTTTCAAAAATGTAAAGGTAAAAGTCTTATAAAGATTTTGCAAAGATTTACTAAAAATACTTTGAAGAATGATGATTTTGTTACTCGTTATGTTGAACGATTGAATAAACAATCTATAGATAAAGTTGTACGTAATGTTGATAATTTAGAATGTCATTATCAATGTTCTAAATATATGCAAGATGTTATTGAATCTTTAAAAACATGATTAAGAAATATGATTAAGATTAATATTATTAACTATGTTTAAGTATTATTTGAGTAATAAGATTAACAATATGGATATAATTAATAAGAACAATTCGAATGGAATTAAACCATCAACAAAATTAAGTATTGGTGGTTTATGTGTATCGGCTGCTCTTAGCTTAATTGTAATTGTACTTGAGATAAAAAGACCAAACTTAACTCAGCAGAAATACTTGTTAAATTGTGTGATTACTGGAGAATATAAACAAATGTCAAGGTTATTTCTGAGATGCGAAACTCAACAATTACAGTCTAATAATCAATTAATGCAACCTGTTATTGGAAAGGTTTCTGCGAATGCTTCGCAGCTTATGCAACCTGTAATTGTTAGGAATTTTTCAGTTACTGAATTGCAACCTGATATTGCTAAGGTTTTTGTAAATGCTTCACACCTTATGAAACCTGTTATTGACAGGAATATTTCAGTTTCTGAATCACGGTTGAAACTTATTAACGGGAATTGGTCGACCTTTGCAAATACATTGCAGCAAAATATTAACAAGAATAGGTCAACCTCTGCAAATATATTGCAACCCGTTTGGTAAATTCATGTAGGAGGAAGTTTGATTTACAATTGTGTAATAGTGTAATATGCATTATTATATATTTTGTTGACATTATTACTTATATGCAGACAACATTATTCTCAGAAGGAGTTTGATTGTCTGTGTAGCAATAGAGCTACGCTTCATAAGGAAGTTTGTAAGTAATAATGTTTCAAACTTTTTCCTTAAACTATATACATGTGATTTCAGTTTCTGAAAATGTATTTTATCTAAACCTATCTGCATTGTAACCTGATAGGTAATGGTATTTAACTAAAATGAGACCTGTTATTGGCAGGAATATTTCAGTTTCTGAATCACGGATGAAACTTATTAACGGGAATTGTTCGACCTTTGCAAATACATTGTAGCAAAATATTAACATTAGGTCAACCTCTGCAAATATATTGCAACCCGTTTGGTAAATTCATGTAGGAGGAAGTTTGATTTACAATTGTGTAATAGTGTAATATGCATTATTATATATTTTGTTGACATTATTACTTATATGCAGACAACATTATTCTCAGAAGGAGTTTGATTGTCTGTGTAGCAATAGAGCTACGCTTCATAAGGAAGTTTGTAAGTAATAATGTTTCAAACTTTTTCCTTAAACTATATACATGTGATTTCAGTTTCTGAAAATGTATTTTAACTAAACCTATCTGCATTGTAGCTTGATAGGTAATGACCAAGACCACAAATTCATGTAAGAGGAAAAGTTTGATTTACAATTGTGTAATAAGTGTTGCATGCATTATTACTTATATGCAGACAACATTATTCTCAGAGAGAGTTTGTCTGTGTAGCAATAGAGCTACGCTTCAGAAGGAAGTTTGTAAGTAATAATGTTTCAAACTTTTCCTTAATGTGTGAAGATCATATATTGAAATAAGAGGAAAGTTTGATCTGACATTATTATTCTCAGGAGTTTGATTGTCTGTAGCAATAGAGCTAAGCTTTCCTCAAACTTAAATATTATCATAATCTTTACCGAGACATCTTCGTAGAATTTATATTATGTTTGCGCAAACTTGAAGGATGTGCGGTTCACTCAAGACTGGTTTGAAGATCGTGCGCGGTTCAATCATGACTGGTGTGAAGATCGTGCGCGGTTCAATCATGACTGGTGAAGATCGTGTCAGGTGCGCTATAAATATGGTTGAAGATCGTGGAGAAGATGTGCGTCTACGATGTTTGAAGATTGTTGTAATCAAGACTTGAGATGATTATGAAACTAATTGTTTGTATAATTATGAAACTAAATGTTTGCATGATAAAGCTAAGAGCAGTCCGAACATATTTTAATGTAATGTTTCAATGGTATATGATAAAATTGGAATTTAACAACATTTATGCTGTTGTGTTTTTATTTTTATAATATATGGTAAACATAGCGAATACTTAGATCACATATTAGATTAAGTAAACCAGTAACTAAGTAATATATATATATATATATATATATATATATATATATATATATATATATAATACCATTAAGATGAATATATCTGTCAAGTATTAATACTATTAGTAACCGAGTAGGAAATATTTATCGTCGTGACAAATTATCGAATATAACTACTAGTAACCGAGTAGGAAATATTCGTTTGGATCTATTAACTTTGGTTTGTCTATTGACTCGTGGGTTGTGTAAAGGGCAACCAAGTGCGTGACCTGCAACACTTCCAGCACGAGTCTATCAAAAATTACCTCTAGCCTACTGACAACTGAGAGGGCGTATCGGATTAACGCTTAGTTTGAATGTGAATGGTTGACAAATTATAATGTGTAAGGAGCTTCATTCAAGTAATTTGGAGTAGGAATGGTGTTCCTGAAAATGTAGTTTTAATAACTGAATGTTTACGTGCTTTTGAAATTTATGATTATAAAAATAGTATCGTAAGCATATTTAAGATGTTTATTTTACATTCTTATATTTAATTCAATTGAAGATTCTTTAGTTAACATCTTTTGTTAAATTGACGTGCAACGTTATTCCGCGAGTAGTTGTGACGACATCTTGTGAATTACTTGACCTTAATTGATCAATTAGACATTTGCGCCACCTAGCGTATATAATGGTGTATTGACGTAAGTGACTACGTCACTAGAGATTATAAGTACTTAGTTACTGGTTTGTACTTGGTTGCCATCTACACACAACTCATGAGCCGATAAATAATCAAAAGTAATTTAAGTCATTCGACTCTTATCTTCCCTTAAATTATATTGTGATTACTGATTATAGTACGATTGATATAGGTCTTGTTATCTGCAATTCCAAAATGAAATCTAATCGTGAACTTAAATTTGCTAAATTAAGTACTGAGGCGATAACTCCAACAAGAGGTTCAAAAAAAGCAGCTGGATTTGATTTATACAGCGCTTATGATTACGTTATAGCTCCAAAAGCAAAAGTATTAGTTAAAACTGATATTCAAATTGCACTTCCTGAAGGATGCTATGGCCGTATTGCTCCACGATCAAGCCTTACATACAACCATTTTATTGATGTCGGTGCCGGAGTAATTGATCCGGATTACCGTGGGAATGTATGCGTTATCTTGTTTAATTTTGGTGAAGTTGAGTTTAAAATTGCAAAAGGTGATAGAATAGCTCAGTTGATTTTAGAGAGAATTTTTATTGCTGATTTGATTGAAGAAGTATCATTAGATCAAACTGAGAGAGGAATAGCTGGCTTTGGTTCAACTGGAAAGTAAAGATAACCTTTGATTCATTTGTAAATGACCTAAAGATGTAAAGATGTAATGATTTTAGAGAGAATTTTTATTGCTGATTTGATTGAAGAAGTATCATTAGATCAAACTGAGAGAGGAATAGCAGGCTTTGGTTCAACTGGAAAGTAAAGATAACCTTTGATTCATTTGTAAATGATCTAAAGATGTAAAGATGTAAAGATGTAAAGATAAATAAAAATTTTCATATGACTTTAATTCTAGTGTTCTTTATTTATCAATTGCATAACCTTTTAACTCATTTGTACGAGTATGTGGTGAGATAGACATACCTTGAAAACTATTAAACTTTCATTTATATAGAATCTCTTTTAAAACAGTTTGTGGCATAGGAAGTGAGTGGAGTTTAGAATGTTCCGCTCACGAGAAGTAAAAAATTAAAGTCCAGCTCGCATCTTCGACGCAAAAGTCAGGTCTTGCCCGGCTCACCAGCTCCAAATCAACCAAATATAATCAAGTCTCTTTTATAGCAGTTAGTAGTAAATGTTTTGCTGGTGAGCCGGGCAAGACCTGACTTTTGCGTCGAAGAGGCGAGCTGGACTTTAATTTTTACTACTGGCCGTATTGCTCCACGATCAAGCCTTACATACAACCATTTTATTGATGTCGGTGCCGGAGTAATTGATCCGGATTACCGTGGGAATGTATGCGTTATCTTGTTTAATTTTGGTGAAGTTGAGTTTAAAATTGCAAAAGGTGATAGAATAGCTCAGTTGATTTTAGAGAGAATTTTTATTGCTGATTTGATTGAAGAAGTATCATTAGATCAAACTGAGAGAGGAATAGCTGGCTTTGGTTCAACTGGAAAGTAAAGATAACCTTTGATTCATTTGTAAATGACCTAAAGATGTAAAGATGTAATGATTTTAGAGAGAATTTTTATTGCTGATTTGATTGAAGAAGTATCATTAGATCAAACTGAGAGAGGAATAGCAGGCTTTGGTTCAACTGGAAAGTAAAGATAACCTTTGATTCATTTGTAAATGATCTAAAGATGTAAAGATGTAAAGATGTAAAGATAAATAAAAATTTTCATATGACTTTAATTCTAGTGTTCTTTATTTATCAATTGCATAACCTTTTAACTCATTTGTACGAGTATGTGGTGAGATAGACATACCTTGAAAACTATTAAACTTTCATTTATATAGAATCTCTTTTAAAACAGTTTGTGGCATAGGAAGTGAGTGGAGTTTAGAATGTTCCGCTCACGAGAAGTAAAAAATTAAAGTCCAGCTCGCATCTTCGACGCAAAAGTCAGGTCTTGCCCGGCTCACCAGCTCCAAATCAACCAAATATAATCAAGTCTCTTTTATAGCAGTTAGTAGTAAATGTTTTGCTGGTGAGCCGGGCAAGACCTGACTTTTGCGTCGAAGAGGCGAGCTGGACTTTAATTTTTACTACTCCCATGACACGGTACATGTTTCTGGAATGAGTACCCCCCGGAACCAGATGGGCTCGTCCCACCACCACCCCTTTCCTGTATTGGCCTTTTTTCCCCTCTCGTCTTCACAGACATTTCTCCCCTGAATGCCTTCATTCGGCCCTACCCCCACAAGCAGGGGAGTTCTCAAGGGCTATACCCACTAGGCGATTTTGCCTGAGTCGTCCGACAGTTCAGCCATAAAATCAGCTGATTCCAAGGGTAGAATCGGCCGATATTAGCACCGACTCAGATGAAACATGCACATTCCAATATGCTATACTTACAGGTGACCGTAAGAATGGACAGATTCTCTCAGTCGCCCGCCGCTAGTCGGTGTTAAAATCGCCTAGTGGGTATGGAGCTTTAGAGGGAGGGGTGGGACTGGTAAAGGAACAACTGGCTGTTTCTATGGAGGTGAATGTGTTGTGTTTTGTAAGGCTTTTACAAAAGATCCCACACTGTTAAAATGGTGTTTAGAATTTAAATATGTTTAGGGTATAAACATGTTTATAATCTAAATACATTAAACGATAGCTGTTTAAAACCTAAACACTTGTAACTTCTAAACATGTGTTGGGTTAACTATGCTTAAAATCTAAACACATGACATCAGTTGTGTTTAAAAGTTAAACACTTGGAACCTCTAACCATGTTTTGAATGGGACATGTTTAGAATCTAAACACATAATATCAATTGTATACTATGGAAAAGAAAAATGGACACATTGGGATTAGAACCCGCATTCTCTACATTCAAGGTAGAAGCCTAACCAACTGAGCCAACTTGGACTACATGCAGTGCACACTGGCAGAGTCAGCACCAATGAGTAGGATCTGTACTACTATACAAGTATTCAACATTAGACAGACAATAGTTCAATACTCTCATACCCCTTCTTATTCAGTTAAGTAGCAAAGCTGAGCTGTGTCTACCTACAGGCCTCCATAGCTCAGCGGTAGAGCATAGGCTTCATATGTGAGGGGCCCCGGGTTCAAATCTCGGCTACTGAAGTTATCAAATTAATACTTTGAAGTAGTTGTACTATTAGTGGTTTGCAACATGCCGTCCATATTTTTGTCCATGATTAGTAAAATGGTTTTTCCATACACTTAGGAATTTGGAACTTTGTGATTAAAAATGTTAGATTTTAAAGTTTTTGTAGCGTCATTAAGATAATCACTTCATTGGCCTGCTATTCTAGGTACGGTCAACCAACCAGAACACCCCTAAAACGTTTACAAAACGTTTTAAAACACCTTTTCAGTAGGATTAACATGTAGACACCTTTTTAGTTCAAGAACTTTATTAGCTATACCCTGAAGGTTTTACCTCCAATAATCAAATAACCCATGCAAGGCTAAACCAAGAAGGAAGGACATACTTGTTATTGGCTCAATGATCCTGTAGTGTGTTTACACGAAAAATAAAACTTTAATTGCTGTTAACATTACATCTGGTGTAAACTGTATGGCATAGTACCATAGCAGTGTTTTACATGTAAAATCTACAGTTTTTTTTTTACACACTACGGTATATTATTGTTAAATCTAAAATGGTTTTCATCCTTAAGAATGAAAGAACACTGTACATATTATTATGGTATATTACTGTTTAACTTAACACCTAACCCTAAACACGTTGAAGACCTAAATGCTTCATAGATAAACACCTAAACATCATAGATTTCTAAACACTTAACAGCTAAACATCAAAAAAACATAAGCATTTTGACTCTAAACACCTTGAGGACCTTAACACTTCATGGGTAAACAGATAAACATCACACATTTCTAAACACTTAACTCTAAACACCAATAATTCTAAACATGTTTAGGGAAATAAAGTGTTCCAAAACTGGATGCGCCGAAGTGATTAGCAAAGTGTTTAGGTTCTAAACACTTGTTTTAACAGTGCAGACTTTAAGTGTAGGGCTACATGTAGCCTATGTTCTTATACCTTATATACCAAGTGCAATATCTTAACACAAAAGACACAAAGGGATAAACTGCGGGAAAAATACCATTTGCGCTTTAAAAACCCTGTTGTACATGTATTCAGGTTATTCAGTGCTTGAACCGTTTCCATTGTTTTACAAATTATTTCTCAGTGTACAGCCCAAATTATTTAAGATTATTTTGTCTATGAAAATCAAGGGGCACATCACATCACCTATATAATATCAAGGGGCGGATCCAGGGGGAAGGTGTTCAAGGGGTCCTGCCCCTCCCCCTTTTAATGGACCCTTAAACTATGAAAAAGGGGGAAATACCACTCGCATGAGCGTGAATGCATGGCATTCTAGTACTTAGCCTATATATACTGACCTTCCCCTTATAAAAATCCTGTATTTGCCCCTGTTTGTATCTAGCAGAGATGCCACTTCCGACTAATGGAAACACCTTTCCTACTTTTCTCAAGGAGTGACTGGGAAGGAAACGACCCCTTGGAATAGAGGTCTGACGATAAATTTGTATCTTTTAGCTGGAAACTAACACAAACGATGCTATAGAACAGATTTAAAGTAATGTAGGAAAAAATGGTTATGCAATCCAAAATCTCGAAAAAGTAGGAAATCCAACAAATGTAGGATACATGGTATCTATGATCTAGCTGTTCTCTCAGAAAGGCACATTTTCGTGTTCTCAACCCAAGGGGCCATCCAAAAGTAATTCAAGACCCCAGCTGACAGCTGAAAAAACACAGCACCCTCCTTTGATTCTGATGAAGGGTCGTTCCCAACTTGCGACTGTTTCCTTGCTATTTGTTCCCGATTTGCAGGGCAATTTGGCTGGGAAAAAAATAGCCATAACCTAGCTTACACCTAAGTGGAATCCCATAAAAGAGAGTAACATTTATGTTTATTTGTGAACAAATATTAATGCAGTTTTTGCAGACTGTCCTAAGTCTTACCCAGCCAGCGTGCAACATAAAAGAAATGTACTGTGACCATTTTTTAGCCAGTCTGTTACTTATTAAGAAGGCATGTAACAATTATGTTATTGAGGTGAGGTTGAAACCTCAAAAAATTAGAATTTTATTACAACATTATTTTTTGGTCTGATTAGCACAAACGCAAACAGGATGTTATAAGAACATTTTGGTTGGGTTGAATAATGTAACCAGAATGTTGTAATAACATCACAGTGAAATGTCACATCAGTATGATGCAGCGACATAATTGGGAGTCATCAAAAGAATGTGACAAGAACCAAACACAGAACCAACGAGAACATTGCTGCAACATTATTATAATGTTGCATCCTTGGCTGGGTACGATGGTGGTTGTCACAAGTATTTTGAGGGTTTGTGTAAACCCCCCTTAAGGAAGCCAGTTGGTGGGGGGAGGTCATGATAGTTGGTTCTGCGGGGCGTGGCAGGATGAGGGGGAGATGGGGGCAGGGAGACAGTTGTGTCAGTTTTTCAGATTAGATCTTCGATTGATGGTGGGTGGGTTCGGACACGAGAGTACGGCGTCAGTAATGACATCCAATTACCCATGATAATTTATGGCCAGCTGGGGCTCTGCTAGTCTGTTGAGTTCAGACCCACTGTTTCCCAAAGTGGGTCTGTACACCAGCAACCATTTTAGGTGGGAATTCCACCCTAATCCCAGCATGCTTTGCAGCTGCTGGTTTATGGTAGGTAAGACCATAAACCAGCCAGCAGACCAACTACCATCAAAGGGGTTCCCACTGCCATTTATAGAGGGCCAACAAGAGAACTTCTAACAAATTTAAAGTGGCCAATAAAAGCCATGCACTGTTGTGGGTGTGCGGACCCATTAAGTAATAGCTTATCTAGGTCAGAACAGACTAGGGCTCTGCTGACCTACTTACAGAGTGCAGCCAATGCCTGGTCACACACAGGCCAGAGTTCAATAGTTAGCGGAAACTAAATTTACTTTATGCAGGGTTCCCATTGAAATGGCAGATTTAGAGGGGTGTGCAGGAGCATGTACACTCCACTTCTTTGGCCTAATGAGACCACTGACCACTTTGCGATAAAACAGAAACATTCTATAACCATACCTTTTTTAGTTAGTTTGTCACTTACTAATGTGGCACGTAACAATTACATATTGATGGTGAGGTTGAAACCTCACCGAATCAGAATGTTATTATAACTTTTTGTTTTGGTGAGATGAGGACAAAACCAAAACAGAACATTATAAGAACTTTCTGTTTGTGTTGAAGAACGTAACCAGAATGATGTTATAGTGTCACAGTGCAATGTCACAGCAGTATGTTGCAGTGATGCAATTGGGAATCATCAAAAGCACCTAACAAGAACCAAATACAGAACCAACCAGAAACTGCTGCAACGTTATAATAACGTCGTATCCTTGGCTGGGAGGCCTTACATCTGGTGAGCTCTGCTGAGAACCATTCTACTGAGTCCAGATACTAGAGTTGGTTTCAAAGAGACCATCCCCTTTTACATTGTCTAATCGAGTATCTCATAACCTAATAAAAGAAGAATCATAGTAATTTTGTCCATAAAATGATAAATACACTTTCATAAAATGTTTTTCTCAAAAGGAACATATCTATTCGTGTGTCAGCCAAACTCATAATGTTTCATATTTCTGTAAATGTAACTCATTCAGATTGTAGTTAAAAAATTCATCATTCCAAAGTAATTATTTGATCGATCTGAAAATATGAATTCGGGCAATTCAGTTTATAGTGAGAGAGAGTGATATATAAATCCTAGTGACTCAATCTACGAACAACAGAATAGGATTATGTTGTTATTCAAAACTCTTTTTTACTCAAGTTCAAGGTTTTGCTCAGCTGTTCTTCCAGCCTTTCCTAATATTTATGTCATATAATTTGAATTTCCCTCAGGTTTTCTATTGGGTCTACATAATTTATGCACATACAACTGAATCATTTGGCCTTAAACCCCATACCGACTAGGCAACTTTAAAAAAGTTGGCCAATGAGCTAAAATCAGCTGATTCCTATGATGGCCTGTAGGAAATACAATATTAATAATATGTGGGTTTGATCTGAATCGCCACTAAAATCCACTGATTTTGGTGGTAGAGTCGGCTGATTTTAGTGCAGATCAGTCGGCTGACTTGGTCAAAATCGCCTAGTTGGTATGGGACATTAGTTGACCCAGATTCATGCGAGTAGATGAGGTTTGATCAGAGACACAACCTATGGGGTAGGGTTGGGGTTGGGGCGGGAGGTTAAGGGGGTTCTGACCCTGCCCTCGTTCGGTGGAGACCCAAACGACAAAACGAGAGGGACATGTCGGGCTGGGGGCATGCGAAACAGCCATGTTTTATTAAATGCTGGGCTTGGGGCACCATGCTACTTTTTTCACATATCCTACCAACGACCAATGGCTCAATCACGTTATTCTGCAGATAAACAAAATCTGGTGCAATAATATATTAACGTATGCTCTTTCAAAAAGCGTGATTCATACTTAAATGACTAACTCGTCCATATTCCTCAATTTGTAGAGGGACACCTTTTGAAGCTGTTTCAGTTTGGCCAATGGGATGTCACACAGTCCTGATCTGCGATTTCCCACATAGGCGACTTTTCAAATGCCAAAATGCCCTCCTATTACCCAGCCAAGGATGCGATGTTATTATAATGTTGTGTCAACGTTCTAGTTGGTTCTGTATTTGGTTCTTGTTATGTTGTTTTGATGACTCCCAATTATGTTGCTGCAATGTACTGCTGTGATGTTGCATGGTGATGATATTACAACATTCTTGTTACATTCTTCAAACCAAACAGAATGCCCTTATAATGTTCTCTTTTGGTTTCATCCTAAAGTCACCAAAAATAATGTTATAATAACATTCTGATTTGGTCAGGTTTCAACCTCACCATCAATAACATAATTGTTACGTGCCACCTTAGTACGTAACAACCTGACTTAAACAGTAAGGTTGCATAACATTTCTGTTACGTTGCAAGCTGGCTGTGCTAAGATTTCTTAAGGACAGTTCTTGAACCACCTGGACTCCCCTTGATCTGCCCCTGGCACAGTTATTCTGCCCCCCTACTAGTCCTTCTTTGAACCCCTGGCGGCTGTTGTACACAGCTCAGTCTAGCTGATGGATCTTATGATAAAGGAAATCGCCCGTTCCCCTGTGGGATTCTCTCTGAGAGTAAGACAGGACTAAAGTGGGTGCCCCATGGGGAGAGGGAGAGATCAATAAGAACACTGATGGGACTTGTCTCCCAACAACAGTGCATCCACTTTGGAGGAGGCTGCCATAGAGAAAGAAGTCTCAGTAAGGCCTGACAGACTTGGGGCATTGAAGTCTTACAAATACAGCCACAGACATAGAGTACAGAGAGTAGTATTTGTGGCGGGAATCTGTCGGATGTCGTCTGCTTGCAGCGTTTTGGGATCTTAGGTAGTTTGTTGCGTAATGTGTTTTTTGCCAATACTTGCTAATACATGTTCTTCCAGGTGCTACACATGTATTATATAATAGTTCTCCTCGGCTTCGATTCAGGTGGTTTTACGTAGTTTATATATAGTATAAAAATAGTAAGAGAGGTTAAGGCGATGGTATCGAGTGAAAGCTTTGGTTAGGTTATCTGTTTACATTGATTTGGAGTGTCAAACCTCTAGTGCCCTGCCACTCGCTGCCAAATGCATGTGCAAAACAACCCATTAGAACCGGAGCAGCTCAAACTCAATGGCCGTGGTGATGTGGCTGTAAAACTTCACAAAAAAACATGTTTTTTTAATTATTTTTTTTATTTCAAAAGGGGGCGCACCAACCCATAGGTGTGATCTTAGTTCCAGTCATAAATAATTCTTATTTAAGGACAATCAAGCCATGATAGAACTGGTGTTGAGATTTGCTAAAAGCTGGGTTCACAAGAGCAGACCCATCCTTTGGTACTTAGCAGTAGGGCCGACCCCTAGGTGACTAGTTAGAGGTCCTTTTTTAAAATTATCACTTTTGCATGAGTTTCATAGGTAGTGCTACCATTTCAGTGATCACGAAAGAATATTGAGAAGTTTGGTATCTTTGTAAACAGAATCATTGGTTACACCCAGTACCCCATGAAGTTTGGTATCTTTGTAAACCGAATTGTTGGTTTTACCCTGCGCCCAATGAAGTTTGATATCTTTGTAAACAGAATCACTGGTTTCACCCAGCGCCCCATGAAGTTTGGTGTCTTTGTAAGCAGAATTGTTGATTACACCAACCACCCTATGAAGTTTGGTATCTTTGTAGGCAGAATCGCTGGTTTTACCCAGCACCCCATGAACATTGTGAAGTTTGTTATATTTGTAAACAGAATCGTTGGTTTTACCCAGCACCCCATGAAGTTTGGTATCTTTGTAAACAGAATCGCTGGTTTCACTCAGTGCCCCATGAAGTTTGGTATCTTTGTAAACAGAATCGCTGGTAACACCCAGCGCCCCATGATGGGAGCTCGGGGCTGATTGAGTTGCTCTTCACCATCATTAGTTGGCTGTCAGGGGGCCGCACTGCGCATGTCACCACCTGTCTACTTCCCCCAATCAGCCTCGTACATGCGCGGACATACCCTGGACGATATTAAGGGTAATGAAAGCAGTGAGCGATAATGGGTGTATTTCCATCACAGGGGCACTCGGGGGCTATTATGTTGTTACTTTGAGTGTGGCCAATTCCTCTGATGTCCTGATTGTCAGAGCTAGTCTAAGGATGGGTAATCATATGTAAATTGTATTTATTCTGGTATGTGCTGCTGTTGGCAAGTTATTGAACATCTCTGCATAGGCCTGACCCTCTTACGTGCCTCTTTCGCATATAAGGGATCGAGAGCCTTCCTATGCATTTATTGCAATAGAACTAGAGAGTTGTTGCGTTTTGAAATCCTAGTAAACTGTAAACTGTAAATTTCTCATGATAAGACCTACTCTATCAGTGTAAAAAAAAAAGCAAAAAAAACCTACTCTATCAGTGTCATTCATCTTTTTTTTGTTACCATATTGGCAGCTGTATAGATTTATACTCTAAACTTGCTCTAGATTTTGAGGGAGGTGGAATTTTAGATACATCAAGGTCCAAAGCCCTATGTAGCCCCTATGTATCCTTGTGAAATCAGAAAAATCTCCTGTAACCATTATGAGAGTCTTGGTTAATTATGAAATATTTCAATAGAAATACCCTGCATCTATATGAACATAACATGTTGAATAATGAAAAGGATTACTGCAGTGCTTATCAATATTATCAGGGTCCTTAAACACTAGTGTCAAAACATACCTGCCACATGCCCACTGGGGTGGGTTCCAGTCTCAGATAATCTAAATGTGTGTTCTGTAAGTTAGAGGGAGTCAGTAATGGATGCTTTATGCTGTTTCAACAACTATGACCATGTTCACAGCAAAAACAGTTGGGACAAATTCTGTCTTTGGTGATTGTATCTATCAGATGAAGGTGACAGGGCGGGCAACAGCAGGGGATCAATACCTGGAAATCATTTTTGCTGTACCTCATCTCTTAGTGACCCCAGTAGCAACCAGGAATTGAACCCAAAGAACCACTTGGTCAGTGCAGGGTCCCCCCTATATGATCACCTTATACGATCAGCAGGGGCTACTAGGGGCCTATATTCTACCCTGGAACCCCCACAGTGTGTCCTGTAAGTTATGCCAGTAAAAATTGTAAATTGGTAGCAAACTGATTATATATCCCTCACATCTTTTACATCACTAGGATTCATACCTAAATGGCTAACTCGTCCCTATTCCACAGTTTGTGGAGGGGTACACTACATGTCAAAATGGGTCCAAGATTATGTACAGCCGACCAGTAAAATTGACTGTTATTGGGCCTGGTACGTGAATCCTGGCGGTACGCTAATGCTCCCACCCTATAGATCTGGACGGCAAAACAGCTCCTTTTCTGACATAGCAATAGTTAAAAGTTCTGGCTAGAAATTAATGTTATTCTATATGAAGTGTTGTACATTAACAGGGCACATATTGTCATTCCCAAGAAACTACATATATATTCACTTTAAATGTGCCATTAAAGTTGCATTTTGGTGAATTTACAAGAACATTGGAACAGACAAACTAACGGGAGGTGACACAAAATATTTAGGTTTTTGAGTTGTTTCTTGTGTCCCAGATCTATAGCACTCAGATAAGTTCAGTCATGTTTGAAGCTCAAGGCGTCTACTTACATGTTTTCCGCACCAGTTCTGGCAGGTACTCCTTCCAGAAGGCGCACTCCTTGGCGCGGGGCCCCCGGCCGATGGCCCGCGACTTGTCGGCCTGGTGCAGGAAGTTGATGTTCAGCTCCAGGAACTGCTTGCGGTGCGGGCTATGCATGGGCCACTCGTTAAGGGAGCGGCGGCCCGGCGCTCGGTTAGGGTCCCTGAAATAGAGAAATATAATGGTTAACAAATAATATCTTTTTATGTCATGGCTAGCGGGTGCATCAGTATGTGTTGTGCCGTTTCAAATTCAAATAAGTCCTGCTGCAGCCAGGGGTAAATATATTCTGGAATATATTTATCTCAGAGCATTTCAAAACAAAAATGCAACATGGGATGCTTTTTAGCTAACAGGTGCTTTGCATTAGGTAAACAAACAAGATGTCGACATCGCCGTCGCTTTCATGACATCACCATCAATATCGCTGTTGTTATTTATTTTGCTATAAAGTGATGGTTTTTGTGTGTGTAGCCATCACATAAAATAACGACAACACTTTTATGTTGTAATCAGTGAGATATATTTACATCAAGGCAATTTCGGACCTTGGCCTAATGGCTGCAGTCCAAAATTGCCTTGAAGTAAATATATCTCACCTCATACTCCATAATCATGTCTTCTTATTATATTACTTTTGATTACAGTCATTATAACAACAGTATAACAAAAACTACGGCAAGTGATGTGAAAATGGGGTAAACTTCATCTATTTCAACTACGGGTGGTTTTAAGATTTCAAAAGGGAGGAGTCAAGATGCATGTGCATAGTTTTGCACATGTCATACAATGTAAGCAAGGAACGTCAGATGTATACTATATACATATATAATTATGTTTTCAAAGAACAAAACAAATCGTTGTTCATCCTAAATAAGACTAGTGATGTCCGTAATACACTATATAGGCAAGCTCCAAATTCTTATTCCTATATACTTCTCACTTGTCGTATGTCCAACAAGCTTTACGCCCCATACCCACTTGGCGATTTTACCAGCGACTGGCAACGGGCATCAGCAGAATCACTGGTAAAATCGTCACCAATGCAGGTCAAATGTTAGTATCTAACATTGAAATGTTACATACTTCATTACTCCCCTCAACAACTATGATCAGAAAGTACTACAACAAAACTTAAAGTACTTCAATACCATACTAAACATGTGGCTTAGAAATGAGTCTATGCTGAGAAACAGGAGCGACACAGCCACTTCGATCTGGTGTCTCCGGTAGACCAAAAAAAGTGGATTGACGATAGCGTGGGCGGAGCGACACGGTGACGTCTCCATTTCGGTTACCATAATGAACTTTGGCTATTTTTAGACACCCCTGACAGGGGGATGCTGGGAGAGGGGGTAAGGAGGGTTTGAGGGGGTGTCACAGAGAGATGGGGGGTGGGGAGGGGGGAGGGGGGACGCCTACGCATTCTGTAACTGTAAAGAAGGTTGTCCTCAAATCACGGAACGACCAGAGCAGAACTGGCGGCCAGACAAATAGGACCTAGAGACGGAACGTATGGCTCGTAAACGAAACGGAGGGCCAAAGCTGACCAAGCATATCTTTAAGGATAAGGCAGGGGCCTTGATACTTCTAGATTGTTTCCCCAAAACAATGACGAGGTTCTGGAACAGCAGATTGAAGATTCAGAGAATCTGTCACTGGGAGTAAGAAGGAGAGGATTTACAGGCAAGGAAACTGTAAAATTTGGAATTACTGGAGTATTGTGATGGATTTTATACTTGACTTAGTCTGATGGGCAATTGGATTACTGTCCTATTTCATTTCTGGTAAGTTATATCTTAAGCCTATATTCCAAGTACCAAACTTGCTGCTGATTTTCAGAATTGGCAGTGGGAATGGTTCAAATATAAATAGGTTATACATCAATAGAAAGGCCTTGCAATTTTCTTTTGAATGATATATAGGATGTTAGGTCTAGTGTCATATTCTCAGAGAAATCTAACATACTAAATTGGCAACATAAAAAATGGTACAAAATACAGGATATACAGTGTAATTATATATGTGTGTGGAACAAATGCTTTTACAAAGGAATTTTATGGAATTAGTGCAGCTATGATATAAAGATATACGCAGTTTGACAAAAAATCTAAAGAGAATTACACAGAAACATCCAAAACAATAGAATTACGAAAAACGTTCTGGACTTTTAAGTCAGTAATTTTCCCTTTGTAATACCATTTACACATGTGTATGTATGCAATCATGAAAATCAAACTTGCAGAAATAGATTGGGAGAATATCAATCTTTCGAGGAAAAATGAAAAACACAATCAGTATCTTTTGATTTATGGTACACTTAATATATCGCTCCTGCCACGACTGTGGGTAAGAAATTCAGCGCAAACTCTTTAGAAAGCAAAAGAAAACCAAGAGGGAAAAAAAACACTTTAGTTCAAGTGCAACAGTAAGCAGTAGGCTCCCGGGGCTTATAGTGTTGGCAGGCGTGGTTACTTGATGCATCGATCGAGTATATCTGGGCTAATCTACTATAGTGTGTTAAGTGGTCTGACGATCAATCGGCCCTCGTTTCATCGACTGGCTAATTCTGGCTATATCTAAAGATCTGTAGGGCTGAGTTACAAAAAGGGGCTATAGTAAAAGCATCTATGTAGACCTCAGCCTTCTGTAAGCTATTTTATAGACCGTTTGCTGATATTCTAACACGACCACATTCTTATGATCACCATGTGATGACTACGCCTAATGTATTAATGGATTAAATGAAAACTATATAGATATGTAAAAACATTAACTAAATATTCGGACTTCATAGATTTGTTGGTTAAAGCTAACATTGCGTTCAGTCTATTTTGGTGAGATATTACGTTAACACAAGGCCTTTGCGCTTTTCATGATCACTTTTTTTGAGCTATAATATATGATTACTTATTAGATGTTACGTTTCAACGTGAATCTATTCTTGCAGTAAGTTTTAGAATAGATATTAGTTCAGAGAAAGAATACACACAATATAATGTAGGAATGATTCGGATGAATATTTGCATCTATAGGCATTGTGCACATGACATCACACCCTCCCCAATTGTGTTGGGCGCCATATTGGTGATCAATTTGAATTCAGTATTGTAACCATTTCTAAGCATCAATGAAGTAGATTTCTTACTAATTCATCAAAAGAAAGTTCACTAAATCATAATAAATTATTTTCTCGAAACTGTGGACATATCTAATAGCCATGTGGGCATGGTGACCATTTGGTGATCACCAAAATCTAGTCACGTGACCCTGTCTGCACAAGGTCTATACTCCTGCCATCATGAGAAGGTCTATTTGCTTGAAAACCGCTAGAAAGAAACACATCATGTTATAAAAAAAAACTTAATAGGGAAAACCTCATAGCTGAATACATAATTGGGTTGTCAAAGAAAAACTTCATATGGATCCTGAGTTTTTATCATAACCCAAGTTACGGGATGCGTCCGATTAGTCTATGGCTTGGCTTGGGAGTTTCAGCAACCAAAACACATCTCTATACGTTGAAGTATCTCAGGCCCGTACACATATTCTGCTATGGGAGGGGAGGGGGGGTGGCGAAGTTCCTTGAGCGGAACTTTTGATTATAATTTTAAAAAAATCAAAATTTTCATACAATTTTTTTTCGAGTTGTTACATAAATATGTTCAAGAGAAGGTGGACATTTTTTCCCAAAAATTTCCTTTGTTGGAGCACCCCCCAACACCTGAATACTGGCCTGTATCTCAAGCCCAAAATGTACCTTTAATGATATAATTTTGGCATCAGTTATTACAGCAGAATAAGAGATACGTTGCGTTTGCGTTACAGGACGAGTGGGAGTTGCTAAAACCTCTCAGCATTCTCAATAAATCCAACGTCCAATAGATATTTTGCCAAGTCCTCTTCCATAAAGCCATAAAAATGGTTTTATTGTGGAGAGCAATGTATTTGGGTAGTTCTGCATCTTAAATGATATCCTTGTTGGAACTCAATTAAGCTTAGATTGAGCACTTTTTATTGCTCTTTTAAAAGCCTACAGTAAATAGACCATTAAAGAGCTCATGCTTAAAACAGTATTGCTTTAAATCATAGGAGAATAGTGGATTGCTTCCACTCTCTTTCAGTCAATTATTACATTTATAGGTCTAGACCCCTTTATTCGACACGGCGAGACGGCCAAACTTCTGCCTAGTGACATGCGACAGGGGCTTAAATTCGACACGGCAACAGGGCTAATTCTTACAATCGACATGTGACATAGCTTTAATGACATTCAACATTCTTAAATTCAACACAGCGATATTGCCATTTCTTAAATTCGACATTTGACATTCAGAACCCCCATCTAGACGCCACTTCAATGTTTGCTCCTATTATATTTCATAAGAGGTGCATATCCTACTTTATCACCCGCACGGCCCGCAAGCGGTGCATGTTGTGGCCAGGGTGTATTGCCAGGCAGTGCGCACCGCTCAGTGTGGACTCCTTGTTTTCGTGAATTTTCACATATTTTGAATAATGCTTGGGTGATAAACATAAGAAGAACCTTAGGGGTCGTCCTCGGGTGGCCATACAACCCATGGGGATCGTACAAACATCAGGCTTTGCCCTCGGTATGTGACAATCAGCTATGGGTACAGCCACCTAAGGATGCCCACAGCGGTTCTTCTTATTATAGTATTGCCATCACAATAAGTTAAAAGAAGACACTTTATGCCATATTTGGTCCTATGTATTCAACTCGTACCCCACAACAGAAGCAAGGTTTAGAAATAAAACAAACATCAGCTTGAAAATATTGAAACAAATGGGTTACAGACCACTTTTCTGGCAGGCGGGAGACAGGCCTCTCAATATGGCAGTAAAAATCAGTTACCCTCCCCCCTCCCCCAACCCATGTATTTTCCCGCCATGTCTACCGAGCCGACCAAACGACATTTCTCAGCACTTCCGGTCCATCCGTCGCTGGTTCCGTCGCTGGCAATGAGTTGGTAAAGTGACAAGCCCGGGACAAGCTAAGCTCATAAAAATGGGGAAATTGCCTCATTACGTCGAAAGAGCAGCGTCAGATGGGGAGTGGATGGAGGGGGATGGATTGCAAGATCAGAGGGGTACAGAGGGGATGGGATGGGAATGTATATAGTGCAAAGAGAGAGAAAAAAGACGATTCGCTGGGTCTGGAGCTGTCCGCTAGGGGAACGCCACTGGCGTAACTACCGTGATGCAAAAGCACAACCTAGCCAGCTTGCGACGTAACAGAAACGTTCTGTGACCATACTTTTTTAGTCAGTTTGTTACTTACTGAGATGGCACGTAACAATTACGTTATTGATGGTGAGGTTAAAATCTTACCAAATCAGAATGTTATTATAACATTTTTTTGTTTAGGTTAGGATGTAAACAAAACAGTGTTTAATATAAGAACATTCTGTTTAGGTTAAAGAACATAACTAGAATGTTATAATAATGTTGCAGTGCAACATCACAGCAGTATGTTGCAGTGACGTAATTGGGAGTCATAAATAGAACGTAACAAGAACCAACTACAGAACCAACCAGAACGTTGCTGCGACATTATAATAACAGAGCATCCTTGGCTGGGTACCGTGATGCAAACGCACAAGAAAGTACACACGATTCTTATAAAATCACATAAAATGTTGGTTATGAACTATAGACCAGGTGCAGACGTGGTCACGTGACCACTTTTTTGGTGATCACCATGTGCTTATTTAAACCACGTGACAGTTTTAAAAAATTATAGAATTTATTAATTCCAAGTAATTAAAATGGGTAATTTTACCTTATTAGAGTCATCGGAAATAAATTAAGAATAAATTCTTTTCTAGATGTGTACTAATACTGAACCGTAATGATTTTAAATTGATAATCAATATGGCGTCCCTCTTTGGGTACTGTGACGTCATCTGCACAATGTCTATATGGAAAACCTGCAAGTGAGTTCGCCGCTTTTAGGAAAGGGGGAAAATATCTGGCATTGAGAACTCTCAGTTTTGGGGCTCGCTAGCATTAGCTTAGATTACCCATAAGTATTACAATATGAAGAACCACAGGGGGTGTCCGGGGGTGGCTGTATGACCCAGGGGCGATCGTCATGACCCAAGGGCGAAACCCGAGGTTTGTAAGATCCCATGGGTCGTATAGCCACCTGAGTACGACCCCAAAGGTTCTTCTTTATTTTATCACCAGAGAATGATGAGGGGTACATACAGCATGGCAATATGATATGCACTCAATATGTATATACTGCTCATCTGGCAGTGCGGGTGATAAAAGGAATGCAGTGATCTGATGTGGATGGAATATTCAATCCGCTCAATAGACACCGCCTGTCCACATTACCAGTGATAAAACTCAATGAAGCCATTTCATAAGAACTCAGTATAGCTATATCAAAACATCTCCATCGTTGTCTTTAATCAAAAACAGTAAGATAAGAAAACACATCAGCTCCTTCAATTATTACGTCTGCGCTCTCCGCCATATCCCTTTCCACGCCCCTCGTCCTTTACATCCGGGTAACCCGGATTGAAAGTCTGTTCCTGCCGGCGACTAGCGCTAGCATTCTAATCACGTGACCGGGCCCGGATCGAGGCTGCGTCTCAGAGAGGAGTAATTGTCGTCTGCAGACAGCTCAATTCGCGCCATTTGTTCGCGGCCCGAGGCGCCACCCCGCGGCTGCTGCCCGAAGCGACCACTCGGCACAAACTACTCTCCTGGGCGCTGATTGGTCAATGCCAACATGGAACGCTGCCACTGTCGGCTGCCTTGGGGGTTTAGAGGACACACAGACAGACAGACTGAGGTGCAGAGGGCAGGGACGCATTCAAGGGAATGTAAAAAGACATGAAAGAAAGAAGGAAAAACTAGATAGAGATGAAATATGGAAAAACTAGAGAGAGATGAGGAAGACGAACGACATTAAAGATTACAAATCGAAGTGGCAAGTCTAGGTTGTTTTGAAAACGACTCATGTTTTTAGGCACGAGACATGAATTTGCATATCTATAAATTATAAGATTAAGATATAGGGATTTTAATTGTGCAATATTTTTTGTGACTGGTTTAATCATAGACATGATGAATATAGTCAGACAGGCCTTTTGATTCTCTTTCAAAAAGGATGCATGCATTTTCCCAATATTATTGGAGAAGAGTATTATATCACCAAATGAACAGCAGTCAGACTTGGAATCAGATTAGAACAAAGAGGAACCCCTTAGCCTCTGGTTCTCTTGATCTATGGAGACTTCGTTAGCGAACAAAGGAGAGGGGGATCCAAGGGTTCCAATCTCCTCTACATTTTGGTAACCATCTAAACTGTACGGAAATGGGAAATATACAACGTTGTATGTGGACCCAGCCTTTTTCAGACCTAGTTTCAGCCATCCCTAAGCCTATTTAAACTCCTACACTTAGACCTTTTCTTTTTATTCCTACAGATACACTGCCACTTTGACACTCGGGACTCTTTTTAACCCACATTCTGTAGTAAATGACCTACAAAGCAGAGTCAGTTCTCAAGGACTATCTTTCGTCCTTTTTAGTTCTGCTTTAGTTCTTGTTACGCTATTTTGATAGCACCCAAAAACAGCTTTAGAACCTAACATTGTTACATTACACTGTAACATTATTTTGACGTTTTTGTAACATTCTTTCACGTCATAATAATGTTATTATAATATTCTTTATTAGCAAGTTCGCAATCCCACTAAAATACAATGTTATTATAATCGTTATTGTTCGGTGAAAATTGGACAGGTTACAGACTAACCGAAAAAAGAGTATGGTCGCAGAACGTAATTGTTACGTCGCTGCTTGCCTGGCCTGTCATCTGGGTAACATTACTATGCCCCTCTAAGTGGTGCCCCCTACCAGTCCAGGTAAAACTCACCTGTCTGACCTTTTGACCTTGGAGTGAACATCAAAGTTGTGGTTCGCTTTGGTCCATTGTAAGGCAATGTCGCCGGGCGGGCTAACGAGCATTTAATGAGGTTTACAACAGACGATTCGCTCTCTCGACAACTGTCATTGCCTTGCTTTGGCCAGAAGAGATGGACTGGTTGCAAGGACAGATCTCCTAATTAGGTTGCAATAAATAATGATGGTGCCCCAGGGTATGGATAAGAGGATAGGGTTGGACTTGTCCTCCAGTACATGCCAACTTGGAAATGGTCCCTAAAGCCTCGTCCCCACTTGGGCGACTAGATTACAAAAATTGGCGGCATACTAAAAAGTGGCGCCATCATGTATACTGACTAAACCACTAGTCGCTGTGGTTTGTGGCCAAAATATTTGAAAAGTTAAATATTTTTCTCTAGTGGCCAGCGATTAGTAGCCATGCCGGGAGACCAATGTGTCCTCTGGTTAACAGCAGGTTTATAGAAAGAGCATTCTAACCTGGGGACTAAATTTTTAGTTGCTCAGCAACTAGTTTTTCTCCTTGGTCGCCAGTAAAGCTATTAATCTTCACTAATCGCTGTTTATAGTCGCCCAAGTGGGGACCCTGCTCAATTTTTACTTTACAATGCAGTGCTTCCTAAACCCCTCGACTATCTAATTCGATTCTTTTAATTATTTAGTGAATAAGGAATATTGGATACTAGGGAGGTAAACAAACCTGACAAATATTGCTTTAAGTGAATCTAATTTATCTCTTATCAAGGTATCATGAATTATTGTAAGCATAGTTGACGATTTTCATGTCTTGCACATACAATCTAAGGATAGTCATGTCATCTTTTAAACATAAGGTACTTATGAAGTATTTCTCAGACCTAAGACGTTAAACATGTTGACGCATCAGGCACTGATACAGGATTTCAGAAAGGAGGGGTTCAGCGTTATAGGCAAGGTGATCAAATGTCACGTAATTGTATGGGCAAATATTAATTTTGATTTTGTCCTATATTACTCCTTCTATAAACGTGACATGTTAGTAATACACAGACATGGACACTTGTCACCTACATTGTACTGTCTATATGTGTGACCTCCCCAGACAAGCAGCAACGTAACAATCACGTTCTGCGATGGTTCATTTTTGGTTAGTCTGTAACCTGCCCAATCTTCAAATAATTTAAGCCTCTTGATGGCACCCAAAAATTACTTTAGAACCTAATATTGCAATGTCACACTGTGATGTTATTGTGATATTCTTGTAACATTCTTTCCCATCACAATAACATTATTATAACATTCTTTGTCTCGACTTGGCCTAAAATAGCGTTACTGTTACGTGAAAATTGAGCAGGTTACAGACTAACCAAAAAAGTATGGTCACAGAACATACTTGTTATGTTGCTGCTTGCCTGGGCATTGCTGTGTTGATTTTAGCAGTTCAGACCCAAAGTGGAACAGACATTCAACTCACGCTAATGAGTACAACCAACTGTTTGCCAACGATCAATAAAGTTGTCTTATAACAGGAGATCATTATCCCTTTGATGTAAAAACATTTGTTTAAGGTGATTGCCAATTCCTTAGTAGACAGTCGGTTGTGTTATCCGTGATATTGCAAATCAGTACAAGATTTTAACTTAAAGGAAAAGTAATCAGAGCAAACTATCATCGGTATCGATTTCGTTATTTGATTAGGACTTGTATGTATAGAAAGCGTTATCGTGTAAACGTGGCAGACACAATAACAAAAGGAATATAATGTTTGCCCACTATCCTTCACCATCAAAGTCGTACGTACATGTTAGTGAATATTACCAAATGAAAAAGAGCATTTGAGAAAAATGAGGAGGGGATAGTACTGTTGGGGGGGGGTTCAGGGTTTTTAAACGAGGGTAGAGGTGCTTTTTTATCTTGAATAGACAGAAGGCATGTTCAAGTTCATTAACTTTGTGGATAGGTGGAGAGGTTACAAAAAAAAAACTACTTTGCGGACTAGTTTATAGAAATTGGCAGCAACTAATACATTTTGGTATCCTGGCGATCAACTAACCCAACTTCCCATAGAATACAGTGGCACCGTGATGTCTGGCGACCAAAGTTCACAAGTTGCTGTGGTTTTGTGGTGAAATATTGGACATGTTTAATACTTCTCACTGGTGATTAGTCTAGTTAGTCACTGGACTAGGGGTCTTTTGTGCCCCCCCCCCATAAACCTCCCACACTGCTGCATTAGGTATATATATATATATATATATATATATATATATATATATATATATATAAAGGTGCCACATGTAGACCATAGTTATTCAATAAGTGGATAAGTGGACCGTCTAGGTAGTGCTTTCTCCTTAATTGGTAACACAAAAACAAGGAAGTAGGGACCAAGGTCTCGGTAAAGTTAGACGATTGATTCATATATAGAATTGAATCATGTGGATCAAGTACGGATCCAGAGTTTGCAAAGAAAGGGGGGCCTTATATACAAATTTGAGGTGCTCCTTCTGAGATCTAGAATTTCGTTAGAAAAATCTATATTTAGCTAAAATTAGGGAAGGCGCACATCTCAGTCGTCCCCCTCTAAATCCATCCTTGTGGATATAGAAGGAACGCTTAAATGTTTTCCCACACTTTTGCTATGTGGTACCACTCTATAATTAGTGAGTGAAACCGGGGATTTGGGTCCAGTATAGACGTTAACGTTGTGCAGATGACGTCCCAATAGCCAAATGGAATTGGGCACCATCTTGGTGATCAATTTATAATTCTTGTTACAAACATTTTACAAACATCTAGACCATTTATTCTTATCACATATAATATGAAATAACCATAATATGGTTATTTCATATTATATGTGATAAGAATAAATGGTCTATTATGATGTCGTAGTTAACAACTTGTGTTGTATAAAATTCATTACTTGTTGATTTATACGAAAGCCGTGTTGTCATGATAAACACATGGTGATCACCAAAAACAGTCTGCACAAGGTCTATAAGGCGAAATCCCCTTTGCTGTATACGTACTTGATAGAAGAACCCTATTCAAATATACGTTTCCTACACTACTTCCATGTAGTTACACAGTGTGAGTAGTATTATGAGTCGGGGATTTGAAGCAGGTCACTCCCGACCCCTTTGCACTGCTGAAGGTGAATTTATCCATAGCACAAACCAAGAGGCATAAAGCAATTCTCCCAACCACGGATAGCCACTTTTTGCTGGTTAGCCTCAAACAGGATGCATGCTGGGTAACAAGTCGACAAAAAGCATGGCTTTAGTATATACATTTAAATTCTAATGGAATGTATTATGATTTATAGATTAACCTTTCAAAAAACGTGTCAATTTTCTATAAATGAGATAAAAATGCTGCTAATGTTTGGTTCTCCCAATTTTCTTTTGACAATTCATATTGTTCCCTATTGTTTTGGAGATTGCCCTGACTAAGTCTTACTGAAAAAGAATGTTATAATAACATTATATCTTAGTGAATTTGAGACCTAACTATTAAAGAACATTATAATAACATTATAATAATGTGAAAGAACGTTAAAGAATGTAATAATAACATCACAGTGCGACGTCGCAACATTAGGTTCGAAAGACGTTTTTGGGTGCCATCAAAATAACGTAACAAGAACCAAAGCAGAATTAAACGGAAAGTTATAATAATGACATGCTAACATAATATCCTTGCTTGGGTGTAGTCCCACTGTGAGTAGTATAACCACTGAGGGGTTTGTGGAAGCCCCCACCCCCCCTTTTCGCTGCTCAGGGTGACACCACATTTCACGCCTAATGAGCAGCGAAGCCCACTTTTTAGCCTGGGAAAACCAGCCAAGCGGAACATTCACTGTAATGTTATTACAACGTTCTGGTTACATTTTTCAACCCAAACAGAATCTTCTCATAATGTTCTGTTTTGGTTTTGTCCTAACCTCACCCAAAATAGTATTATAATAACATTCGGATTTGGTGAGGTTTCAACCTCACACTCAATAATGCAATTGTTATGTACCATCTAGTAAGTAGCAAACTGACTGAAAATGTATGGTTGCAGAACGTTCCTGTTATGTTGCAAGCTGGTTGGGTTTGCCGCAGTCACCCCCCTCTCCCCCCTTTTCGCTGCTCAGGGTGACGCCACATTAAATGCCCAATGGGCAGCGAACCAGCCAACTAATTTGACTGGGAAAACTGGCCAGGCAGAACATTCACTGTGATATTCTCACAATGTTCTGGTTACATTCTTTAACCCAAACAGAATGTTCTTATAATGCTTTGTTTTGGTTCGTCCTAACCACACCAAAAAATAATATTATAATAACATCCTGATTTGGTGAGGTTTCAACCTCACCATCAATAACGCAATTGCTATGTACCATCTTTAAGTAGCAAACTTACTAAAAATGTATGGTTGCAGAATGTTTCTGTTATGGCACAAGCTAGCTTGGTTTGCGGCAGCCCCCACCCCTTTTCGCTGCTCAGGGTGACGCCACATTTCACGCCTAATGAGCAGCGAACCAGCCCACTTTTTAGCCTGGGAAAACCAGCCAAGCGGAACATTCACTGTAATGTTATTACAACGTTCTGGTTACATTTTTCAACCCAAACAGAATCTTCTCATAATGTTCTGTTTTGGTTTTGTCCTAACCTCACCCAAAATAGTATTATAATAACATTCGGATTTGGTGAGGTTTCAACCTCACACTCAATAATGCAATTGTTATGTACCATCTAGTAAGTAGCAAACTGACTGAAAATGTATGGTTGCAGAACGTTCCTGTTATGTTGCAAGCTGGTTGGGTTTGCCGCAGTCACCCCCCTCTCCCCCCTTTTCGCTGCTCAGGGTGACGCCACATTAAATGCCCAATGGGCAGCGAACCAGCCAACTAATTTGACTGGGAAAACTGGCCAGGCAGAACATTCACTGTGATATTCTCACAATGTTCTGGTTACATTCTTTAACCCAAACAGAATGTTCTTATAATGCTTTGTTTTGGTTCGTCCTAACCACACCAAAAAATAATATTATAATAACATCCTGATTTGGTGAGGTTTCAACCTCACCATCAATAACGCAATTGCTATGTACCATCTTTAAGTAGCAAACTTACTAAAAATGTATGGTTGCAGAATGTTTCTGTTATGGCACAAGCTAGCTTGGTTTGCGGCAGCCCCCACCCCTTTTCGCTGCTCAGGGTGACGCCACATTTCACGCCTAATGAGCAGCGAACCAGCCCACTAATTAGCCTGGGAAAACCTGCCAAGCGGAACATTCACTGTGACGTTATTACAACGCTCTGGTTCTTCAACCCAAACAGAATGTTCTTATAACGTTCTGTTTTGGTTTCGTCCTAACCTCACCAAAAATAATATCATGATAACATTCTTATTAGGTGAGGTTTCAACCTCACCATCAATAACGTAATTGTTATGTACCATCTTAGTAAGTAGCAAACTGACTAAAAATGTATGGTTGCAGAATGTTTCTGCTATGTCGCAAGCTGGCTTGGTTTGTGGCAGTCCCCCCACCCCTTTTTCCCTGTTCAGGGTGACGCCACATTTCACGCCTAATGAGCAGCGAACCAGCCCACTAATTAGCCTGGGAAAACCAGCCAAGCGGAACATTCACTTAAACGGCTGACATCATTTCTCAAAGTCGCATCTCACGCCAGGCTGAAAAAGGACTTGTAATACAATCTAACAAAGTTATCAGAGCCGCGCTTGTAATTGACATCCCGGGTTTGCCGACTGCTCAGGGAAATTAAAGCTCCAGGGTTTTAAGCTTGGGAACATTAAGTCAAATGGTTTTTATTCGGTTTTCTAGATGCCTACTCTAGAAATGGTTGTGACAATGTTGCGGGTTCTGGCCTAAAAACTGGCACACCACGAATAGAGAGATTAGGTAATAGACAAATACTTGTCAGTCAAATTTTGTATAATATTTCTGAAAAAAAACAGGCACAAGATTACATGAATATGGTCTAAAATGTTTTGGCGAATATGAAGTGCCTTTTATAACATTTATATTGGATTCACAGACCCATGAATACATTTCAGAATGTTGCTGCATGTATGCCAGCAACATATGTCAGCAACCAGCATGGCCTAGAATACAAAACTTACTTTGTAATGTTTGTAATTCGAGAAAGGTATTAAGCAATATGTAATGAAGCAACATTAAGCCAAAGCGAGTTTTGTTAAATATATTTGGTTAAAATAGTATGGTCACAATAAATCGCTAGGATGTTTGTAGCCATGCATTGGCCTACTAATCCCAGGCAAACAGTAATGTTACAAGCATGTTGTGCGACCGTACTCTTTTTGGTTAGTCTGTAACCTGCCCAATTTTCATGTAACAGTTATGTTATCTAAGGTGAAGTTGAGACTTACTATTAAATAAAGAATGTTATAATAATATCATTATTACATAAAAGAATGTTACAAGAATGTCAAAATAATGTCACATTGCGACGTTGTGATGTAAGGTTTTGAAGAGGTTTTTGGGTGCCATCAAAAAAACATTACAAGAACCAAAGCAGAACTAAACATAATGTTATAATAATGTTATAATAACGTCATATTCTTGCTTGGGAAGACATTATTGTGAAGAACAGACCTACCAAAAATATAAGACCCTACATCATTGCTTAGCTGGGATGTTCGCAACCATGCATCAGGTTTGTAAGCTTACTGTCCCCGAATCCCCTGCTCTGACCAGTAGCATTGAATGCACTTTCGCCATGCATCAAGCCTGAATCTAATGCTTTTTGTTGATCCCCAAACATTCAACTGTTACAATACATTCGTATGAGGAACAGAACTACCAAAAGGATAAGGCCACCCTACATCATTGCTTATTTGAGATGTTCACAACCATGCATCAGGCTTGTAAGCTTACCGTCCCCGAACCCCCTGTTCTGACCAGTAGCAAACTGAGCCACTTTCACCACACACCAAGCCCTAGTCTAATGTCTTTTTTGGTAATCCCCAAATATTAAACTGTTACAAGACATTCTCATGAGGAACAGACTGCTTGGCAGAGATGTTCGCAACCATGCATCAGGCTTGTAAGCTTACCATCCCCGAACCCCCCGTTCTGATCGCTAGCAATCCAAGCCGGATTAGCCGCCCGCCGAGCCCTAATCCAGCCACATTAGTCGCACCTTGAGATGCGGATCAGCCCGACTTAATTAAGCAGACCGACCTGGGAGAGAGCAGTCTATTAATGAGAGGAGCAGCTCAGGGGAGGGGCTCCCTCAACTGATCGGGGGGGGGGGGGGCTGTCCCTCAACTGCTCAGCGGGGAACTCTGTTTGTTAAGTCTGCGTCCCACTATCCAGGGGTGGATCCAAGGAGGGGTCCAGCTAAGTTGTGATGTAACAGAAACATTCTGCAACCATACTTTTTTAGTCAATTACCTAATAAGATGGCACATAACAATTAAGTTATTGATGGTGAGGTCGAAAACCTCAACATATCAGAATGTTATTATAACACTATGTTTTTAGTGTGGTTAGGACAAAACTAAAACACAACATTAAGAGGACATTCTGTTTAGGTTGAAGAACGTAACCAGAATGTTGTAATAACATGACAGTGCAACGTCACAGCAGAGGGTCGCAGCAATGTAATTGGGAGTCATCAAAAGAACATAACAAGAACCAACACAGAACGTTGGTATAACGTAATTAAACGTCACACCTCTGGCTGGGCTGTTTGTTAAAGGAAACCTTGCACATAATTGGATGATGAATATTTTCAAAATGAAACTATTTGAGGTCACTATATACTGCACACATGTCAGAGTTATTAAAGGGATGTTAACAATGTAGACTGGGTTTCGAGACTCAAAGATTTGGTCTATTTCATGTATTTTTAAAAGGAATTCTCAATTTTTGACGTCACAAGGACAGAAATTGGGACTCCCTAGGTTTCAAATAAAAGGGAAGCCCCAACTCTCACTGGTGTACAGAGGGAATTTCAGATTTAGCATACAACATTTATATTAGGTCCCATGTAGGCTATTATTTCTTGTAATAATTATTTACCAAAATTCATTTAATAACCTTGGATTCCTAAGTCATTTTGGAAGGGAATTCTCATTGTTATGACTTAGCAAGGACAATACTGAAAACCCATGAATACGGAAATTCCTCAATTAAGTCCAGGGGTGTTCTGACCCCCCCCCCCCCCCACACACACACACCTTTGGTAGGGACGTAAATTTGCTAAAGAGAAAAATACACTGTGTGCTGGTGAATGCACGCTATTTTAGTACTTAGTCTTTATGCAGAAACCCAACCCCCCACCTTTCCGAAATCCTGTATCTGCCCCAGCTATCTGATTTTGATGCTGGAGTCTTTTTTTTTTTTTTTTGACTTTCTCTATGAATATGGCATGAAACCATACATCCTATATACCATTCAAAATAGAATTGTAAGACCTTTCTAATGATACATAACATTTCTATATTTCTATAATGGACCTTAATTCTCCCTACCACGGATATCTGATTTACAGTATTTCAGCCACCTGCAGGCTAATTTGGCTGATTTTGTTGACAAAATCCATGGAAAAACTATAGAAATAAACAAATAATTGTTATGTATTCACCAAGGGTACAGCTTAAATTAGGGGTTTACACAAGCTTGAATGCAATGGCATGCATGACAATTCTTTATGAAAAAATGATACACAAAGATAAACTCAAAAGTTAGGGTGCGGCTTAATTAGGATGTGACTTAACTTTTATGGTAGTATTAAATCATTCATTTGCCTGCATTTCTCTATGTATTGCTAATATAATGCTAATTTATAACATTACCTTCTGTCCCACTGTATGATGCAGGTCAACAACTTTTCAGCAGAGAACTATGTTCACATACTGCAGACTTGCTTCTCACTTTGATTAGTTTTAAAATAACGAGGAAATGGATTTTCCTCCAGATGTAACCCTGTAAAACTGGAGGTTATCTTTTTATGGTCTCCACCCCACATTCTACTATAACCTCCTTCACCCCCTCCCTATAGCTCTGGGATGCAAGAAACAACTCAAGGAACTGAACATTTTCTGTTGCCTCCTAAGAAGTTTGTCTGTTCCTATCTTCTCGTAAATTAACCAAAATGCAACTCTAGTAGCACATTCAATGTGTAATGACAATAAGTGCCCTGTTAATGTACGCCACTTCATATAAATAACATTTATAATATCTAGCCAGAACTCTTAGCTATTGCTATGTCACAATAAAAGGAACGTAAAATGAGCTGTTTCTTGCTGACCAGATCTATAGCCGCCATACGGGCTCTCCTCCAGGGTCCTGGGAATTGAGGCAATACGTTTCCGTCTCGGCGGACATATTGGCTCCGGCTCAGACATCAGTTCTCGAGAAGAGGAAATGGTTCATTTGTCGGCGGTAACTGGCTGGCCCTAGGGCAGCCATCGGGCCCACTCTGTGCCACTCCCCTGTCTGCCCCCACTCCCTCACTGCCCCCACTCCCTCACTGCCCCCACTCTCCCTGCCTCCTTCTCTAGCCTTCCCTTGCTAGCTCCTCCCTGCTCCTCCCTCCTTTCCCAACTGCCCCCTTCTTCCCTCCCTGCCCATCCCTCTCTCTCTCTCTCTAGCCCTCTCTTGCTAACTCCTCCTGAACTGCTTGATTCTTCATACCCCTTCTCTTCCTCTCTGCCTCTTCTCCCCTCTCTCACTGCCCCCACTTCCTCACTCTCCCACTCTCTCACTGCCCCCACTCTCTCACTGCCCCCACTCCCCCACTCCCTCACTGCCCCCACTCTCTCACTGCCCCCACTCCCCCACTCCCTCACTGCCCTCACTCCCTCACTGCCCCGACTCCCTCACTGCCCCAACTCTCCCTGCCTCCTCCTCTAGCCCTCCCTTGCTAACTTCTCCCTGGCTGTCCTCTTCCCTCTGAGTCCCCTTTCCCAACTGCCCCCTAAGCAAGAATATGACGTTATTATAACGTTGCAGCAATGTTCTGTTTAGTTCTGCTTTGGTTCTCGTTACGTTACGGCACCCAAAAACGTCTTTAGATTCTAACAGTGCAACATCACACTGTGACATTATTGTGACTTTCTTGTTACGTCATTTAACACTGTATTAACATTATTATAACATTCTTTATCAGTAAGGTCCCAACTTCCCTAAAATATGACGTTATTATAATATTCTTTTTTTTGGTATGTCTCAACTATAATGTCACTGTGACATGGAAACTGTACAAGTCATAGACTGACCAGAAAAGTATGGTCACAGAACATTCTTGTTACATTGCTGCTTGCCAGGTCCCTCCTTCCCTCCCTGCCCCTCCCTCTCTCTCTCTAGCCCTCCCTTAGTTGCTCCTTTGTTGCTGCCAAATCCTGCCCACAGAAACTCTCTCCCCGCCCTCCCTGCCCCTTCTCCAACTGACCCTCTCTCCATAGCTGTCCCCTTTCTTCCTTGCCACTTTCCTGAAATGCTTGCCTCTTCCAATCCCATCTCTCTCTATTTCTTATCCTATACATGTGACATGTTAGTAGTATATGGAAAAAGGACTTTGGAGCTTGTCATGTGGTTTATCTTATACACGCAACATGTTAGTAGTATATGGAAATATGACTTTGGAATCAGTCACATAAACACATAAACAATCTTATACCCACGACATCATGTATGTAACGATCATCATACTACACACGACATCATGTATGTAACAATTAGTATACTACACATAATGCCATGTATGTAACAATTTTTTTACTAGACATAATGCCATTTATGTAAAAATTATCATACTACATGCTACATCATGTATGTAACAATTATTATACTACAGGCAACTTCATGTATGTAACAATTATTATACTACACTTGACGTCATGTATGTAATAATTATTATACCATACACGATGTCATGTATGTAACAATTATCATACGACACACAACATCATATATGTAACAATTAGTATATTACACACAAGGTCATGTATGTAACAATCATTATACTACATGTGATGTCATGTATGTAACAATCATCATACTACACTTGACTCCATGTATGTAACAATTATTATACTACATGCAACTCCGTGTACATGATGTTGCATATATAATCGGTTTGCATGAGGCAGGTTTATATCAAGGGGGATAGAGACACCTGACCCTTTGTTAATAAGATTATGTTCCTCCACAAATCTAAAGTTACTTTAGCCCAAGGAGGTTTGGATGGGGTTGGATGGGTCTGCATTGTTTTGCAAAAATGTGGGACGTACTTAATGGAAGGCCCCCATGGACAATACATCATATGGAAGTCACACATTTTAGAGATATAATTCGTTGTGACACATGAGATATACTTCAAATTATCAATTTTTAACAACTCTATCACTCTTTTATGCAATTTTCTTGTGATATCATCATTTTGTGCCGATATTGCACCACTAGTCGTGTGGCATAATACCACCTTCCCAGGCAAGCAGTGACGTAACAATCAGATTCTGTGACTACACTGTTTTGGTTAGTCAATTTTTGTGTGACAGTTTTGTTATTTTAGGTAAAGTTGAGACTTTAATACTAAACAAGAAAGTTATAACATTATATTATAGTGAAGTTGAGACCCTACTAATAAACAACATTATGATAATGTTATTATAATGTGAATAACATTAACATTACAAGAATGTCACAATAATGTCATAGTGTGACATAACAATGTCAGGTTCTAAAGATGTCTTTGGGTACCATCAAAATAGCATAAGAAGAACCAAAGCAGAACTAAACAGAATGTTATTATGACATTATAATAACGTCATATTCTTGCATGGGTTCATTCCGTGAATGCCATCACCTTCCATTGGTGTGCATTTCTGATTTCCCCCTGCCAAATGAAACCCATAGTGCATGCAGCAATAACACCCTTTAAGCCATCCCCACTACTGTTTCCTTTCCTTATCCCCTACTCCCTTCTGTTCTAATTTTCTATTCCCCACTGCAAGTATCCATGTGGCCCCTTTTTCACCTTTGATTCAAATTAGAATATGACTGGGGGAAATGTAGCCGCTGCTCCAAGCGCGCTGGCCCAGCATCGATTGCTGACTTGGAAATCTTGTTAGGGACCTCCATTCCATGTCTCTTGACGACTCATCTGTGATGTGAATCTACTTCCCTCCCCTCTCCCCTCCAGCCCTCTCCTAGCCCTAGCTGTCTCCCACCCCTTATCAGTGGGTTGTTCACCCACTATCCACTACCTGCAGCTCCCATATAGTAGAGCCCTTCCCAATTTACACACACACTCACACATAAATATATATATATAAATTATAGTCGACCCTCATTACATCAAGGCCCCAAAACCTCAGATCCCCACCTAGTTGAGATAATGACACTGGCTACCAGTTATTTTCCTTTATATTGGTATGCAGAACTTTAAATAATTCACAACCCAAGACTTGAGACACTTCTGAGGGGACCAAAGTATGAATTAACATAAAATTGGTCTCAAAGCACATCGTCCCTGTTGCTCCACTCACCTCCCTACCTATATGCTGCATTTATACACTGACACACGACCATGTGTTTATCAAATAAATATTACATAAATGTAAGAAAAAGGATAAATATGATATTAGCATAAATATAAGGTATATAATCCGTGAATGATATTGCTGGTATTCAATGATTCCATGAGTTTGCATGAGACAATTTGATTTGAATCTTATCCAAAAAAAAAGAATGTGCACCTCATTTACAAATTGTCTATAGCAGTGAGAAAGAGCTTCTAATTTACAAACCGTGTATAGCAGTAAGTAGGAGAGTCTCATTTACAAATCGCCTATATCAGTGAGAAGGGGTGTCTCATTTACAATCGTCAATAGCAGTGAAAACACACGTATCATTTACAAATAGTCTATAGCAGTGAGAATGCACATCTAATTTGCAAATCACCTAAACCAGTAAGAAGGAGCGTCTCATTCACAAATCATCTACGGCAGTGAAAATGCATGTCTTATTTACAAATTGTCTATAGTCGTGAGAACGCGCTTCCTCCTGTGGGTGATCCCACGATACGCTCAGAACACTCTCAGTTACAAATCGTCTATAGCAGTGAGAACGCATATCTCATTTACAAATCATCTATAGCAGTGAAAACACACATTTCATTTACAAATCATCTATAGACGAGAGAACCCGCTTCCTCCTGTTAGTTTTCCCACAATACACTCTCAGCCCACTCACTAGATGGTGCTACGACTCCAGGGGCATGTTTCCCATGCCACAGCCCTCATTACTGGTACCAGATAACAGAGAGAAGGAGCGTCTCATTTAGAAATTGTCTAAAACAGTGAAAACACACGTTTCATTTACAAATCGTCTATAACAATGAGAACGCACATCCTCCTGTGAATTTTCCCATAACACGCGCCCAGCCTGCTCGCTAGACGGTGCTACGACTCCAGGGGCACGTTTCCCATGCCACAGCCATCATTACTGGTACCAGAAACAAATCGTCTATAGCAGTGAGAATGCGCACTCATTTACAAATCTTCTATGGCAGTGAGAATGAGCGTCCCATTTACAAAACCTCTATAGCAGTGAGAAAATGTGTCGCATTTACAAACTGTCGACAGTAGATTGTCTATAGCTGTGAAAAGAAGCGTCTTAATTACAAATCGTCTATAGCGGTGAGAATGCACATCCTCCTGCAGATTTTCCCACAATACACTCTCAGAACGCTCACTAGACGGTGCTACGACTCTCGGGGTACGTTTCCCAGGCCACAGCCATCATAACTGGTACCATATACAAATCGTCTATAGTAGTGAGAAAGCGCACTCATTTAGAAATCATCTATAGCAGTTAGAACACACATCTCATTTAAAAATCGTCTATAGCAGTGAAAAAACACGTTTCATTTACAAATCGTCTATAATTGTGAGAATGCGCCTCCTCCTGTTAGTCTTCCCACGATACACTCTCAGAATGCTCGCTAGACGGCGCTACGACTCGCGGGGCACATTCCCCATGCCACAGCCATCATTACTGGTACCAGATACAGATCTGACGGCCAGTCGCCGGTACCAGCAGCGGCCAACATTTCCCGCCTTTTATCAGATGGCGGCGGAGAGTTCCAGGCGGCCATGTTGGGAGATTACACGCTGAGCAGCGAATAAGACAATCCTGACAGAGATGGTATCGGAGAAGTCATCCATTCATGTTGGCGGAATTATGAATACAAATAAGGGGTGATGTGAGGGGGCTCTGGACGGGGGTGGGGGGGGGGGAGGAGTTGGTCCCCATTTCGCATGTCAAATTTACAAAATGGAGATGTCGCATTTCTCTGTCGCTTATTTTTTTCAATGTCACATATGTCAATTTTAAAACAATGTCGATGTCGCATGTCACTAAGGTTTGAAATCTGTCTGTCATGTCGTTTAGGCCCCATGTCGTATGTCGATTTTAAAAACACCTGTGTCGCAGTGTCAAATTTAGTGGTCCAGACCCATATGTGAATTGTGATGTTATCTTTATGGAGAGGAGCTACATGTAGGCTACTATGCTCTTTTACATCAGCTCAATTAAGCGCTGATGCTTATTGGGTTTATTAGCCAAGTTTATGATTCCTAATTAGAAAGAGGTATATGATATGTTATGATTAATTCATAACATGGTTTTGTATGACTGTTCATAAATAGTACTCAGTATCCTCGTAAGTTGGCCTACTTTGTCTTAGCAGGACAGGATTTTTGATGAACGAATACTGGTTCCGATAATGCATTAAATAAGGGGTCTTCCATTAAGTACGTATGCATTTAGGTGGTATGGGGGTTCGACAATTTTTTAAATATTCATACATTTTAGTTCAGATCCAATACGCATTTTTGCCTAAGTGGGGTAAGGGGTCTATCGTTTTTGAAAATGTGCGTATGTACTAAATAGAACACCTCTAAGCGACACAAAGGGAAAAGGGATCAGAATTCGGAAGCTCATCGTGAATCTCCTAATCATTTTTTTATGATGTACAGTTTATTTACACGCAATGATATTGTCATCACTCACTCTATATTTAGAAGATTATGTTTCTACAGTTTTAGAACTTAACGTCCTTCAGCATTTTTTTTTTATTAATTGAACCCTATGCACCAAAATACCCTCTTGCGTTGCACAGTCCCCTTCTCCCATTTTAGAGTTTGCACAGACGTTGTCGCTTGATCACTTGTTGGTGATCACCACGTGGTGGTCATGACCACGTTGATATAAAATAGTTGATTAAGTTTTAGTAAGATTGTTTAAAGTAAATTTAGCATACAAATATATTCTCAATTGTAGATAATACTGATAACGTATACACCTTGTGCAGACGTGGTCACGTGATCACGTTTTGCTGATCACTATGTGGTCATCAAAACCATGTGGCAGTGGAACAATTAAAATACATGGATTCTAAGAGATAATTTCCGCATATTATTCAGTGAGACAATTCCCAGCAATTGTAGCATAAACCTGTACATTTTTACTTTAGGAATTTGAATTACAATGATCATAAGTTTATCACCAAAAAGGCGGCCAGCCTATTCCAGGCAGGTATGACGTCATGGGCCAGCCCATTTTAGGGGGTGTGATGTCATCTGCACAAGGTTTATAAAATCTATTCTGAGACGCTCCTTTCAAGTTTACCACGCCATGCTGTCAATCTATTTACATTTCCATAGCACCAACTGACCAAACCCTTTGGAATTCTTTTCATTTTCCAGCCTTGGTTATTTAGTTATATTTCATGATTTTCTTATATAAACCTTTTATCCAGTGTCTCCATTCTGTGGTCTAACACCCAGTTTAGTCCTATATCGTTTCCCACAGCCTCTTACACTGGGACAATACTGGTGAACAAAGTGCATTCTGAGCTAATTTGACATACCTCTTTTCCATTACATAGCTTGTATTCACTGAATAGTCCAGAGACCATACTAGACTTATTTTGGTAATTTATTTAGGGTTTTATACTAAATCTCATATTGACTGAATTATAGTTTGTCCCTCAATTTGGGGCGGATACAGTATTTTCTACTCTGCATCTCTTGATTACGATGACGGCACCTAGGGGTCAGAAATAGAGGCACGGGGCTACCATTCACCCATCAGGAGGGATCCATCAGGAGGGAACCAATCAGTGTATTACCGGACTAAAACTCATGTAGTTTTACTAAAAGTACCAAGATGATGCCAGCCAGCTTGCAACGTAACAGAAACGTTCTGCAACCATACTTTTTTTTAGTCACTTTGTTACTTACTAAGATAGCACGCAACAATTATGCTATTGGGAGCCATCAAAATAATGTAAGAACCAACACAGAACGTTGCTACAACGTTTTTTTAAACGTTGCACCTCCTGCTGGGTCTCTGCCTTTCCCCAGTGGCAAAGACTGGGTTATCAATGGTCTCTAGTAGGGGTGTAGACCCTTAAAATCGACAGGGCGACATGGCCATTTATCAAATTCTAATAGACCACCGGTTGTTGTATGTAGTGCCCTGGTTATGGGACACTGCATATAAGAAAACACCTGCCTCGGTAAATGTGTAGGGGTATGGTCTCTATCTTCCCATAGATTCGATCATTCCATAGATTCAATCATCAGGGACAGAATTGTCAAACCATGTTCTCGTCATGAAATGACCTGAGATGTTGTTATGGAGTTAAACCCTAATAACCAACCAACCTCCGGCTGGGATCACCCCAAAGCATCTCAATATCCGGACGTATCTCAAAACTTTCAAACCATATTAGAGGCCACTGACTAACCGGGCGGGGACGGGAGGGGTTGGGTCGGGGAGGCGGGCGCCCGGGAGGAGGTCGGGGGAAGCCGGGAGGAGGATGGTTGGGCGCCGGGCGCCGGGCGACCCGGGAAAGGGGCGCCGGTACGGCCGGGAAGGAGCACGGGGATGAGTCGACGGCCGGCGGTGGGGTTGGGGTGGGTGGGGTGCCGATAATAGGGAGTTTTAGCACCCCCAACGCATCCCGTAACGCTAACGCGACGTATCTAGTATCTCTGCTGCATGTAATAACTGATGCCAAAATTATGTCCTGAGAGTATCCGAGGTATCAATAGATGACTGATTGTTTTTCATAATTGAAGTGCAGTACATCGCTAATATGGGACTGACTATACGCGCGACGGTCGCGTACACGGCCGTCGCGTAGATCTGCTTCTATACGCGAACACAAGGTAAAATGGCATGTATTGTAATTTATTTATTTATTTTTTTTTATTTCAAAATTCGATTCCCGTAGTACAAGTTCTTCCATCGAATCATAGAATATAGCACATGAAATTATACATTAATATTTACATAAACACATATCTTGGACATAATATTATACGTAGATAAATAATAATACAAAAGATAACATGTTGATATATACCTCATTTAGTAGTTTTTTCACACCTCGAAGCCAATTTTCTTTATGGTGTTCTTGAACATGTTTTTGTCAGAGATATTCTGAATACTTTGATGTAACTTATTCCACTCAGTTAGCCCTCTAATATAAGGACTTTTCTGTATTTTTGAGTATTTGGTAAATGATTGTTTCATTTTTACCTTCGATGTCGAGGTACAATCTTATATGTGCAGAAATTACAAAAGACAAAGAAATAAAACAAATGGGGCTCGGGGCTTAGCCCCCGATTTACAAATGATATAATGATGAATAAATGAGGTACGTCCGCGTATATTACTGTGCTTGTATACGCGGCCACAGCGTCCGCGTATGCAAGCAGATCTGTTTGTGCGGATTTCACATCCGCGTACACAACTAATTCTTTGCGCGCGGCCCTCTGCTACTATGCGTATAACCCCAGCCCACCCCGACGCCCGGCGCTCGTCCCGGCGCCCGGCCGACGCCTGCCGCAGGGGCGGGCGGAGGGCGCCGGGAGAGGGGCGCCTATAGAGAAGGGGCGGGCGAAGGGCGGAGCCGCGCGGGGAGGGGAGAGGGGCTGGAGGAGTCGGTAGCAGGCCGGGGAGGGGAGTCGCGCGGGGAGCCGGCCAATTAAGCGAACACACGCGACTAACATGATCAGGCCGGCCTCCTGGACCCCGCCGCCCGCCGGGTGGGGGGAGGGGGGGAGGGGGGGGGGATGGGGGGAGGGGTGTGTGGGGAGGGGGTGTGCTAACTGAACTGTGATGGTAAATATCGGGGAGTGAGGGACATGCGACGGAAGTGTGGGGACTTGGCAGGGTGGAAGGCGGGTAGGGGACAGGCAGGGGCGAAGGGGTAAAGTTCTAGATTCGAATATCTCTGTAACTGAACTATGCTGGTAGCCTTAATATTATCGGGGGTGGGGGCGGGGGGGGGGGGAGTTGGGTGGAGGGGGGAGGGGGCATGCGACAGATGAGTGGGGAGGTGGCAGGGGCGGATACAGGATTTTCAAAAAAAAAGAAAAAAAGAAAAAAAAGGAAAAAAAAAAAAAAAAAAAAGGGGGGGGGGGGGGTGTCAGGACCCCCTGGCCCCATCCCTGGGTGGAGGGTGGGGTCGGATCCAGAGCCAGTAGGGTGGGTGGGTGGGGGTGGGGCGGGGCGAAACCCTGCACCCCTTATAACAATGAAAAATAAAAATATCAGATTTACACAGATATTTCAATCTTATGCCTGGTCCCCACTTGGCCGATTAACTTTTTTTTTTCGCCAGCGACTAAGGTGGTTAGTAGCCCGGCGATCAAGTCCTTACTGGTGCCTTGATGTCTGGCGACCAAAACGCTAGTCGCCGTGGTTTTGGGGGGAAATATTTGACATGTTTAATATTGTTCTATGACCGCCAGTGAAAAGTTAATCCCCGGGCGACTAACTAAAGTCTTCTCTCGTCGTCCAGCGACTAACTACAAGAGCGTCCCAACGTGGGGATTAACTTTTTTTCCCACCAGCAACTTAGTTAGTCGCCCGACTACTTACTTATTTCTTAATCGTCTGGCGACTAACGTTAGTTGCCGTCGTTAGTCGGCCAAGTGGGGACGCGGCATTAGTGTAGCGATATTTTCTCTCTTGGGTCGGGGGGTCGGGGGGGGGGGGCAACCGCCCCTTTTAGCTCCCCCCCCCCCCTCTTTGGATCCACCACTGGTTCCCTGACCTAAAGTGTCAAAATCTGAGGGGTTCCAGACACCCTACCCCCCCCCCCCCCCCCACACACACACACGTGGGAGGGGATACGCGGACCCTTCCTTTTGTTCGACTTGTTATTTCAAAGTAGAATTCCACTAAAATCAATTCAGTTATAGTGCTTTTACACTTTGTCCCCTCCTTCCCAAAACCCTTGACCCACTAAGTAAGTGAAAGACCTTTATTTGTTCTGAGGCCGGTGAGTCCCCACAGCAAATGAGGCAATAGCCAGACGGAGAACAAAATTTGTGATTAGAAATAATTAAATGAATCTCTCTTTGATCAAAATAACAACTAGGCTGTCAGCGATTTCAATGGCAAGGGCACTGCACAGTTAGTACCTTATTCTTGTCATATGCATAGATTTCACTAGTCAAATTATCAAACATTACGGATAAAGGAAGCTAATAAATGTCATTTTCTATACTTATTTTAATTTGTTTTCATATTGTTTTTGTAAGGGGGGAGTCCTAATATAGAAATTGAGGCGCCCCAACCGTGGGCTAGAATTTTACATCAAAAAAATCTAAATTTGGCAGACAAGGGGGTGGGGGAGGCGGGCGCCTCAGGCACCCCCTAAATCCGTCCCTGAAAACGTTTAAATGCACCCAAAGATTGTTTTCCCGATTAAGCTTTCCTTCGTTAGTTTGGTTGCTTGCGTTCAAGTGTTTGTTTCCAAAGTCGTTGCCAAACATTTGTATTGATGTAATTCAATCCATATACAACTTTTCTTCCGATCTTGTATTCCGCTTTCTTCCCTGTTCTTTTCGGAAGTCAGAACGAAATTAATCAAATATTACGACCACCCACCCTTAATATTAGTCAAACAAAGGTCATGAACATTAATACCTCAGGGTCAAACCTTCCCGCCCAAACCGCCAGAAACCAATCCGTTTCTATGGAAACATAACAAGAGCAGACGACAACCGCGCCACTTTCCCGCCTTTTCAAAATGGCGTCGGGAAAAAAGGTCTCCCGCACCCAATCCAATTGGCGCTAACAGACCGAGCTCTTGGCGCTTGGCCGGGCGTTTTCACTCTAGGTTATTGGTGTGTGGGGGCTCCAGGAGGCGGGGAAGGGCTGGCTTTGGGGAGCTCAAGGCAGATTTAGGGGTGGCCAAGGCGGGCTGCGAAGGAAGGGGGCACTTTTTACATTTCTCCCTACCACGGATAGCTGATTTTCAGTAGCTTAGGCACCTGCAGGTTAATTTTGACTTATTTTGTCGACAAAAACATAGGGAAATCTTTAGGAAAAACACAAAAAAATGCTATATATCTGTCTATAATGAATGAATTTTCAAACCATCTTATAAAATGATAAACATGTATATATACATATATAAATGAAAAATTGTCGTTAATAATTTTTTATAGTATCAAACCAAATATAAAGCCATGATTAGTGAAAATTACTATAGTTAGGCACTGAGGTTTGTCGACACATTTCCCAAGATGCACCTTAATCTAGGCTAGTCTGCAGGTACAACAAAATAAATATGCTATACATGGTAGGGAGTGGATTCCTGTGGGGGTTCTGGGGAAGAATATAGGCCCCCAGTAGCCCCAGGTGATCGTATAAGGTGACGATAGGGACCCAGCACTGACTAAGTGGTTCAATTCCTGGTTGGTACTTGGTTCACTAAGGGATGAGGTAAGGCAAAAATGATCGCTGGGTTTTGATCCCCTGCTGTTTGCCTGCCCTGTCACCTTTATCTCCTAGATCCCATCATGAAAGATACAACTCGTCCTAACTTGTTTTTGCCGTGAAAATGACCCTGGCGCTTCCCCATTACAGGCCCGTAGCCAGAGGGGTTGGCGGAGGGGCGGATCGTGGGAGGGGGGGGGGGGCAGAGGATCCTGACATCTCTCCCCCCCCCCCCTTTTGGTACACCCCTAAACTACAAAAAGAGGGGGAAATGCCGCGTGGTTCCTTGCGTACGTGCGCGGTTTTAGTACTGAGCCAATATGCTCATCCCCCTTTCAAAAATCATGTATCCGCCCCTGCAGGTTGATTTACTTTCATACAGATTACAGGTTACAAAGAACGAAGCCTCCTTTGACAAAACCTGACTACGTGCCTGTAAGAATTACCAAGACTAATATTTTCAGCCCAAAGTGCCCCCCTAAATATCCCCCCCCCCCCGTCACAGACTCCCCCATGCAGGGGGTGGGGCAGGGAAATCAGACAGAGAAATGAGCATTTAGCGAACCCGGCGGGCCGGCGGGCAGGTAGGAAATCAGCTCAGGCAGGATTAGCCCGGATTCGGGCCAATTACTGTCAATTTGTATCGGCCCGGCCGGGCGAACCGAGTGTGAGAGAGTCGGAGGTTGGTGAGGGGGGGTGGGGAGTGATGTTGGGTGGGGGGGGGGGGGGGATGGAGTTGGGGGGCTGAATAGGGGCACGGGGTGGCGAATTGCACTGGCAGATCCAGCATTTTGAAAAGTTTTTTTTTTTCTGGCAGGGGGGGGGGGGGGGGGCTTATCGGAAAAAAGTTTTCTTGAATTACTTTTTGGTCGAATTTCTCATTAAAAAGATTCTAAATTTAATATAATAAAAAAAAGATAGAAAAGGAAAAATGGGGTGGCACGCCCCTGCACCCCCCCTCAAAAACCGCCACTGGGTAGTGAAGAAATTATTGGATAGTTACTTGGGAAAGTAGAATGGAATGGTTGCCCCTGGAGGCATTAAGGGAATGCTATAGCTGTTTATTCTCTGAATTTATAATTTTAAATGTATTCTCAGTCTCGTTCAGAAATACAAATCAATAAAATTGGGGAAAGATCTAGAGAAAGGTTCGTAGTGGTGTTGGGGTTGAAACAATGTTAATCAAAGGAGCATTGGTTCAGAAATGAATATGGACAATAAAGTTCATTCCGTATTTAGGCCAAAAGAAAACTTTTTTTTTTTTTAAATGCAAAATAATCGACCTAAGATACCATGGAAAACCATAAAACAGTACATAGATGCTTAGGCCATGTATTTCAAATGCTAAAAATGATTTTAGATGATATGTGGAATATTTTTTTATTTCCAACACTCTTTGGCAAGTAAAAAATGAAATATAAAAAAAATAATTCGACTTACCTACCCTAACTTTTTCCGACCTATGTTACCTGAACACAACTAAATTTTTTTGGCTTTATATAAAACTCTTGAAGGATGTGTTGGCCAAAGTGAGTGGAACAAGTTGGGTGGCCCTAGGGTCGTCAGGGGTGTGCAGCCCAATCCACCAAAGTGGGCAGGTTACCACCTGGGTGGGTTAGTGCCACAGGTCAGGGGAGGTGGGAGGTGGGTAAGCAATGGGAACAGCCCAGGCAAGCAGCAACGTAACAAGCATGTTCTGTGACGTACTTTTTTGGTTAGTCTGTAACCTACCCAATTTTCATGTAACAGATTATTTTAGGTAAAGTTGAGACTTACTAAAGATAATGTTATTAGGACATTATATTTATGTGAATTTGAGACCTTACTAATAATAAAGAATGCTATAATAATGTTATTATAAGGTGAAGTTGGGACTTACTAAAGATAATGTTATTAGGACATTATATTTATGTGAATTTGAGACCTTACTAATAAAGAATGCTATAATAATTTTATTATCAGGTGACAAAATGTATAGAATGTCACAATAACGTCACAATGTGATGTAGCAATTTTAGGTTCTAAAGATGTTTTTGGGTACTATCAAAATAATGTAACAAGACCCAAAGCAAAATAAGCAGAACATTATATTATCGTCATATTCTTGCTCAGGCTGGCACCAGGGCATAGGGGCGGATACAGGTTTTTTTTGAAAAGGGGGTGGGGGTCAGCATTATATAGGCCAAGTACTAAAATGGGGGACATTTTCATGCACAAGCATGTCATTTCCCCATTTTTTTGTAGTGTAGTGGTCCACCTTCCCACCTTGGATCTGCCCATACGACAAGTATGGATTCTGGGGCTCAGTTGGATTGTGCTGTGAAAACTTTGCCACAGTTCATTTAATATCTTAATTGACGAGGTTAACCTCATGTGATAACTAAGAGAGTATCTTGTACCAGATTGGTTTTGTAACATAATGTTTTCCCTAATTAAAATGAAACATTAGATATAAATATGTCAACCGTTTATCCTCAGGGCTGCTTTTAAGTAAATTCTATGCTAGGACATCATGAGCTGTTATCATACTCTGTATGTTTAATTCTTTGGTATACTATGTATTAATTGCACCAAGGTAATAACCCTTAATCTACACAAAGCGAGCAGGCTATCATACTGATCATATTTATGGAAACAGTTTTAAATGGCCCAGCAAACATCTGTATTTCATGCATGCTTTTTAACAGCTTCCATATTTTTGCTTACTCATCATCACGCATGTACCAGTATTCAAGCTTACCTTTTGAGAGCTAATATTCATTCTTGAACCATGGTGTTTTCTAAAAATATAAACATGGGACCTTGGATAATAACTTGAAAAGAGATATGTATGACTGGTTAAAGCAGATAACTTACCCAGTCTTGGCAAAGTTGGTCCAGTACATCATCATTTGGCGGGAGAGTTCTCGCTCCGCGTCTGTGTAGTTAACCTTGAGCCCTGGCTTAAACGGCTCTCCAAAGGTAAAGACTATCTCATCTCCATGCAGCACGCCCATCCACTCGGGCCAGGGGTTGGACGAGTAGCGCTGGGTAAAGTAATACATGTACACATTCTCCCCTGCACTTGCATAGGTGTATGCAAAATGGTTGACGTGGCAGGTAAAATGGCAATCCCCTACGGCATTGTCTAACTGTGCCACATTGTTTCGATGATTGCCGCTCTCCAGCCAATTTGTGTATTGGTAGGCTATGGCGTCTAGACCAAACTCATTGTTCCTTTGGGGATATTGTGGATAACTGAAGAAGAGCATATCAATACTCTTCTGGAACTCCATTTGAGACATTTGGATTGAGTCCAGAGTTAGCCAATCATTCAGCTCGTATATGATGAAGAAAGAACCTTCGTTGAGGTTCGAGCCCAGCAAAATTGGGCATTTCTTAAAGCTTTTTCTCCGTAGAGAAACTGCTGGTGGCTCTATAAGGAAAGCACCGTCGATGACAGGAAGGAAAGGGAATTGCATAACCCCTCTGGACACCCACTGCATCTCCACCAGTTTCTGAGGGGAGATCCGCCGCATACAGTCAACAATGGCTTCACTGTCGTAGGACTTGTCACAGTCCAGCATGTCTACTAGTTCCATTGACCGTCGCTTGGCCTCGCTCATTGTCAGCGTTCCCCAAGGCATGTTCGCCGTGCCGCTCTGCATGATGGCCCGGTGGAACTTGCTTCGACTTAGTGGGGATAGGAGATGTAGACTGACACTGACACTGCCTGCACTTTCTCCACAGAGTGTCACGTTATTGGGGTCGCCCCCGAAGTAGCGGATGTTTTGTTGCACCCATTCTAGTCCCATGAGCTGGTCAAACATTCCTGCGTTACCAGGAGCTGACGCGCTGCCCATGGCCATAAAGCCGAGGGCTCCGACACGGTACCCTATAGACACCACAATAATGCTGTTCATAGCAGCAAGTATCTTCCCATCGTAGATGTTGAGAGTGGTCGTCCCACTGTAGAACCCACCACCGTAGATCCACACAAACACCGCAGACCGCCGAATCCTCGGCTGGGTCTTGGGCACCCAGACATTGAGGTAGAGACAGTCCTCACTGACTCGGGTCGTCGGGTTCCACATCGTCGAACCCCGGAAATCATCAAAGAACACATCCGGTGCTTGATAACACGAGTTAGGCAGTTTGGTGGCATTGTATATTCCCTGCCAAGGGTCCAAGGGCTGTGGGTGTCGGAAGCGTAAGTGGCCAACGGGCGGCTTGGCAAATGGTATGCCAAGGTAGGCATCGACGGCCATGTTAAGGGATGGCAGGTAGTAGCGGATGCCCCGCACCCGCCCTTTCTCGGTGTTGACGATGAGGTCATCGCGACGTGCCAGGCTCACGCAGAAGATGAAACAAAGATGGAGGACGGCGATGAGGTGAGGCCGGTGCAGCCGCGCTCCGGGGGCGGGGAACACCACGCCCATGACGTCATCAATCCTTCCCTACAACGTCATCACCTTGTTGATATGTCATCACAGCGCTGCACGGCTGACGTCATTGGTTCTCGGGTGCTCAAAGCAATGACGTCACAGTTTACACCGGTCATCCAACTACAATCTCCTTCTCTGTGAAGATGCTTCTTTCATTGCCTGAAAAAGAGAAAAAATACAGATATTTTTAATAATCTTTAAATGATTATATGATCTATTAAACAAGGGCACAACCATCTTATTCATCACTGAAAACTGACTAAGTTTGGACCACACAACAGTGAATTCTTGCAGTCCTTAAATCTGAATCCACTGGCGCAAGTTTATTGCATTTTGTTGAATGCGAAACGCCCATAAAGCCGTATCTTTTCCCAATACTCACTTCCCCTCAATATCAGGAATTAGTTTTACCTTCTACAATGAGATATAAATGTGAAACGTTGATTGATCATTTTGATAGCAAGTCAACTATAAGTGATGGTGTATCCCTTATTCGTGATATAGGATCCTGGCCCTAGTGCTACTTATACTTTTTGATCTTCACACCCAGAAGAGTTTACTCAGGCAGGCTGCCAACTGTCCCGTTTTTGCCAGGATTGTCCCGTTTTTAGTCCTTGTTCTGGCTTTCTCATTGAGCATTCAGATTGTCCCAATTATGTTAATGATGGTGAGGTTGAAACTCACCAAATGAGAATTTTATTAAAACATTTTTTGGTGAGGTAAGGATGAACCTAAGCAGAATGTTATAAGAACATCCTGTTTATGTTGAAGAACATAGCCAGATTGTTACAATAATGTCAAAGTGCAACATCACAGCAGTACGTTGCAGCAACGTTATTGGAGGCCATCAAAATAATGAGTCAATACAGAACATTGCTGCAATGATATAATAATGTCACATGTTTAGCTGGGTCTCCCCTCCCCCCAAGCAAGAATATGACGTTATCATAACATTATTACAATGTTCTGTTTAGTTCTGCTTTGGTTCTTGTTACATTATTTTGATGGCGCCTAAAAACATCTTTCGAACCTAACATTGTGACGTCACACTGTTATATTATTGTGGCATTCTTGTCACATTCTTTCATGCTATCACTTTCTTTAATAGTAAGGACTAAACTTCACTAAAATATAATGTTATAATAACATTTTTTTAAGTAAGTCTCAATTTTGCCTAAAATAACATAACTGTTACGTGAAAATTGGGAAGGTTACAGACTAACCGAAAACGTATAGTTGAATAACTTGACTCTTATGTCGCACCTTGGCTGGGTTGCTGCAACATTATAATAATGTCACATGTTTGGCTGGGATCCCCTACCCCTCCTTCCCTCCCCCCCACCCCCCTGCTCCCCTACCTGTCAGGTCCCTGATTTGCATGACGGCTGTCGGGATAATGACGCAAGAAGTTATTGTGACATTCTTGAAAAGTTCTTTCACATTATACTAACAAATTTATAACATTCTTTAAAGGTAAGGTCTCAACTGCACTAAACCACAATGTTATTATAACATTCTTCTTTAGTAAGTCTCCACTTTGTATAAAATAACCTGTTACGTGAAAATTTGGGCAGGTTACAGACTTACCAACAATGTATGGTCGCAGAACGTGCTTGTTACGTCGCTGCTTGCCTAGGTTATAATAACGTCACATGTTTGGCTGGGTCCCCCCCTACCCACCCCCCACCCACCCTACCTGTCAGGCCCCTGATTTGCATGGCGGCTGTCGGGATAATGATACAAGATTACTGAGATCCCCTTCCCCTGCTGAGTCATTAAGGGGGCGATTGGCCGCGCCCGCCGGCCGCATCCACTGCTAATCTACGGAATCTCCGGGAACAAGCGGCCTACTTCGTCTTCGCTGGTCGGGTACCAGCGATGACGAGCTGCTGGGTGTCGGTGTGATGGGTGCTAGTCATATAGAGTTACGCTGGTTCTTTGGCTCATGACGACTCCGATTGGGAATTATTATTTATTCTCCTTTATAGACTAACATAAAAAATGTGCATATATAACATATAGAAATATATATATATAGTGTGTGTGTTTACAGTTCCAGACAGACATATCGCACATTCTGAGGATAACATCCCAGGCAAGCAGCAATGTAACAAGCACATTCTGTGGCCATACCTTTTTGGTTAGTCTGTAACCTGCCCAATTTTCACGTAACAGTTACATTATTTTAGGTAAAAGTGACAATTACCAAAAATGAATGTTATAAGAACATTATATTTTAGTGAAGTTGAGACCTTACTTATAAAGAATGTTATGATAACATTATCATAATGTGAAAGAACATTACAAGAATGTCACAATCATGTTGCAGTGCGACATCACAATGTTACATCCTAAAGATGTTTTTGCATGCCATCAAAATAGCGTAACAAGAACCAAAGCAGAACTATACAAAACATTCCTGCAACATAACAATAACATATTATTCTTGACTGGGGGTTGCCTAGATACATTTACGTGTCAGTTTTACATCCAATTACGAGCTGTCAGTTTGGTACGAGTCGTCACAATGGCGGGTCAATCAGTCAGACACTAAGTCTCAACTTATTATTGTTATTGGTCCATATACTGAAAAGTAACTCAAGTAGAATGTCATTATGAGATTGTCAAGTGGTTTACGCAATGGATGATAGCCAATGTACTTTTTAGGGGAATTTATGAATGGATCTTTTAGCAGTAAACAGCTGTGTCACTGATATCGTGGGGAGGAGAAATAAGTCCAGGGGGTTCTGATTTCCTACCCCTTTTCCGTCACATTTTGGTGATTAACCTTGCACAAGAAGAAAAGGTTGTTGGCATGCATACGCCGGGACAGTTACTATTCCTCCTATCATTGCTCACCGGAATACTCAGAATAATAGGGATAAAGCCAGATACTCTGAAAACCTTAGGGAACACAGACAGAGATTATGACATAAACTCCTACTATGATTTGGTATGAAGTATGTTATGTGTCTTAGAGATACATCTCAGGGACGAATTCAGAGAGGGGCGCCTGAGGCGCGCACCTCCCCTAACTTTTGCCAAATTTAGATTTTTTTAATGCAAAATTTTATCCCTTTTATATATGGGCGCTCTGCCTTTTTGAAATCTCTGGATCCATCCCTGTTTGGTTATACGTTATACAAAGAACTTTCTTTTAGGTCCAACAATACAAAACATCTCTATTAACCTATGATGTCCGTAAATCAAAGATAATAAAGCCATTTTCAATCACGACCAATGAATGTAATCCCCACCGTTTCAAGCATGACGAATTAATGCGCATTAATTCACACCGGCGTAGTAATAATACCCCGGGAATAATGCGCAGCACGTGCGGCAGCTCTGCATATGGAAGCGTGTGAAATGGGCGTATTTCACAGACGGTGTGTGTGGCCCTAGACCCCTACATTTGACACGGCGACATGGCCTTTTTTAAAATTCGACACGGCGACGTAGCTGTTTCTTAAATTCTCCCAACCACACAGTGGCGTAGCTAGCCCTAACGTCAAAGTGGGTTCCAGGTAAACCTAAGGGGATTCCGACTTACATGTTTGTCAATATTTTTCTATATTTCATTTATATTTTGGGAAATCTAAGGGGGTTCCAGACACCGAAGAACCCTCCCTGGCTACGCTACTGTCACGGATGGCCATTTTTTTAGTTTAACCTGCAGGCTAGCCTAGATCAGAGAAAGTAAAGTTAATGCCTAGATCAAGATGCATGACGGGTAATATGTCCACAAAGCACAAAGCTTTATCATAGGAATTCTCATCAATCATGTGTTTATTCGTAGCCTAACATGATTAATACATAACAATTCTTTGCTTATTTTCTATAGGTTCTCTAGGGTTTTTGTCGACGGAATGAGCCCAAATTAGCCTGCAGGTGCTTAGAATACTGGAATTCAGCTATCCGTGGTAGGGAGAAATGTGACATGGCCACCTTGGTGACATGTGACATGACCCTTTTCTTAAATTAGATATGGAACATTGAGGTTAGTGGCATACAAAAGTAGCCTATATTGATTGCAATCTGATTTCCCTCTTGCATTGATCAAGTTTACAGACATACTGATTTTAGACCTTGTCAGGCTGATACTGTGCATTCTGAACGTTGTTTTATCCTATAAATCCCCATTTTCTTTTAAATGTTCAAAATCAATATATCATTGATCCCTGAAGAAGGACCCTAGCAGTCCAAAACGTTGGACCCTAGACACAATAAAGCTACCTTAAAACCAAAGATAGTCTCGTGATTCTGGTTTACCACAACCCTTCGATTTATAAGAAATATTAATTCCATAGAAGTCATAGGATATTAGTAACACTATAGCTACATGGCTTTTTCTTTAATGACAGGAGACATGGCCATTTCGTAAAATCGACATGCAACAACCCCCCCCTCCCCCCCACACACCCATCTAGACCCCCGTGTGTGGCCAGCCTCGTTCCGGCCGTCAACAGCCTCCTTTTAATCCCCGCCCCAAGCCCTGCGGTCATGCGCAACACAGACCGGAAACGCTGAGCGCTAACTGCGCGCGCCGGCCGACAAATATTTATCCGGCTAATCTCCGCCGGCTTACCTGCCCGATCCGCCCTGAGTCTCGCGGGATCTCGCGGGATCTCGCGAGGTCACATTCCTGGCGGCGACGACGATCGATACTTCTTACAGCGCCGCCGCCGGCCGGCCGACATGCGCATGCGCAGACGACATGGTTGCTCACGTGACCAATGGGCGTTCCCTGTCGCAGCACGTCAGCGCCATGTTGGTTTTTACGACACTGGACAGGTTTTTTTTTCATGGGCAACTTTCTGGTTTTTAGGACACTGGACAGGGTTTTTCATGGACAACTTTCTGTTTTTTACGACACTGGACAGGTTTTTTCGTTGTAATTTTCTCTATTGTTGTCCATATGAAGTAACATGTTGATTTCTTTCAATCTCCTAACGTATTTTTTGTAGCTGTTACTTCTTCAAATGTTATTAGTTCTGATACATTTTCATAGGGGGTTATAATATGCATTCCACGAGAAACACACTGATAAAAGTTGCAGGAACATAGGTATGGGAAATATATTGGGTGTAGCTGAAGACTAGTCAAAACCTAAATAAAAATTGCAAAGTAAATCATATATTAGCTATTAAAAAGATAAAAACCTTGAAAAATTAGTTCTTAACCCAAATATTAGATACATCTTAATATGAAATTTAGAAATGCAATGCCTGTCATTACATAGCTGACTCATTGTTTTATATATGAGGTTGGAAGTTACCGCTGGACGTCCAACCCCTGAATCAACATCCCAGGCAAGCAGCCACGTAACAAGTATGTTCTGTGACCATATTCTTTTTTATCAGTCTGTTACCTGCCCAGTTTCCACGTAACAGTTAAATTACTTTATGTAAGGTTGAGACTCTCAAAGACAGAGTGCTATAATAATGTTATATCCTGGTGAAGTTTAGACCATACCAAAACAGAATGTTATAATAATATTTTTACATGAAATAACGCAACCGGAATGTTTTAATAACATCACAGTGCAAGTCACAATGTTAGGTTCTAAAGACATTATTGGATGCCATCAAAATAACGCAACAAGAACCAAACCAGAACCAATTAGAACAAAATAACCTCATAATAATGTTACATTCTTGCCTGGGAGGATACCTTGCAATTGTAAATACAAACAAAAAGTAGCACTAAACTATGCTTGGTCAGTGACACAGTTATCAAAGGAATAAAGCTAACCCAAGCAAGAATATGACATTATTATACCATTCTGTTTAGTCCTGCTTTATATGTCTCACTGGATCGTTATTGTGACATCCTTGTAACATTCTGTCACCTTATAATAACATTCTTATAACATTCTTTATTAGTGAGGTCTGAACTTCACTAAAATATTACGTTAATATAGCATTTTTTTCAGTAAGTCTCAACTTTACCTAACAGTTACGTGAAAATTGGACAGGCTACAGACTAACCGAAAAAGAATGTGTTTGTTACGTTGCTGCCTGCCTGGGACGGCAATTGTATTTGGTCCTTGCTTGTAGGAAACTGCATACCAAAGAACGCTTGCCTCAGTAAATGTGTAGGGCCAAAACTCATAGATCCAACCATCCAGGAACAACATGAAATAACCCAGAACTCCAGAACCACTGAGTCTGGTAATTCAAGCCAACAAACCCTCACCTCTAAGCCTTAATTGAACGCCGCTGAACCTTGAAAAGTGCTCACATGCAGCTAGAATATTTCCATGGTTTCTGATATGCTTTAAAGTACAATCCAGGATTTTCTCCAGCATCCTGTGTCAGTCTGCAACTGTACTGTATTATACCTGTGCAGCCTCCTGCCTTCATTTGTCATGCATGACTGCCCGCCCGATCTCAGTGGGAGTATGGATTGACTGGAGGAGAAATGAGTCCAAAACTCAGCAGGTGACTCCATCCATCCACGGCCATTTACCCGTGGTGGTTGTTACAAGCCTAGTTCACATCAGACTATTCTTTTAAGACCTAACAGAAATGTTCTGCAACCACACTTTTTTAGTCAGATTGTTACTTACTAAGATGGCATGTAACAATTACGTTATTGATGGTGAGGTTGAAACCTCACCAAATCAGAACGTTATTGTAACATTACTTTTTGGCGTGGTTAGGACAAAACCAAAACCGAACGTTATAAGAACATTTTGATTAGGTTGAAGAACATAACCAGAATGTTGTAATAACGTCACATAATCTGATCCAGTCATTACTAAATAAAATGGGATAAGTGAAAGAATCATAAAGTCTGGACCTGTCTAAAGTATTGTACAGCGCCCTGGGAAAGAGCGGGACGGGTGTTGGGGAAAGGTGTGGCACCTCCGCCAAGTTAGAAAACCCAGCCACAACAACAACAACAACCCAGCAGACCACATTGAGTCGTTGCCGCCAATAGCCGCCGCGCGCACCATTTAACATTTACAAAGCGGAAGTCCCCCTTGGCGCACTCTCCCCGCACCCCTTTAGCGCACTCTCCCAGCAGACTTTGGCCACCTCCTCCTACCGGCACGACCTAGTTGGCACAGGCCCGTAGCCCCCGGCGGCTTGTTATTGGGCCGGTTGGGGATTCGGGGTGGGGGTGAAACAAGCACGTTCTGAGACCGTTCTTTTTTGGTTAGTCTGTAACCTGCCCAATTTTCACGTAATACTTTTGTTATTTTAGGTAAAGTAAAAACTTACTAAAATATAGATTGTTAAAATAAGTCATATTTTAGTGAACTTTGCAGCTTACTAACCAAGAAGGTTATAATGACATTATTATAACATGAAAGAATGTTATAAGAATTCACAATAACATCACAGTGCAACATCACAATGTTGAGTTCTAAAGACATTTTTGGGTGCCATCAAAATAATGTAACAAGAACCAAAGCAGAATCAAACAGAACGTTGCTGCAATGTTGTAATAATGTCATATTCTTGCCTGGGTGGGGATTCAGGGAGGGGGGTAGATTCCACTTCCCCCTCCTCTCCGGTCCCACACACAGCCATATTGACGACCCCCCACCACCCTGGAGGATCAATAGGGTTCGATGTTAAAGTTCACCAACCTCAAGTTGGTACCACTACCTTTCCTCTTGTCACACCCATGCCAAGCAAGAATATGGCATTTTTACAACGTTATTATAATGTTTTGTTAAACTTTACTTTGGTTCTTGTTACGTTATTTTGATGGCACCCAAAGAAGTCTTTAGAACCCAGCATTCCGACGTCACACTGTGATGTTATTGTGATATTGTTGGAACATTCTTTCAAGTTATAATAATTTTATTATGATATTCTTTATTAGTAATGTCTCAACTTCACTCAAATAAATTGTATCATAACATTCTTCTTTAGGAAGTCTCAACGTGTCCTTTAAAGAACATAACCATTACATGAAAATATTGCAGTGCAATGTTACAGCAGTATGTTGCAGCAACATTATTTGGAGCCATCAAAATAATGTAAGAATAACCAAACCAGAACATTGCCGTGAAGTCATTACAACATAACACCTCCGCCTGGGTTAAGAATGGACAAGGAGGTTAACAAAGGGGCAGAGTATGATAGCCCCAAGCCCAACTCATGAATCATACATCTCCCCCTCCCCTCCACCCAGCCTCTCCAACCCCCAACCCTTATCATACCCTGCCCCTAGAGCCCCCACCATAAACATGGAAGAGCCTGAGCCCCTGACCCAAAGAAAATGACAGATGCACAAGAAACTGACAGATGAACCAGAAAATGACAGATGCATCATTCCCACCAGCCAGTGACCCCCTTCCCAGAATCCCTTGCGGTTCCCCAGCCCCCTGGTGGCACCAAAAGTCACAAGTCACGTGACACCCTGTGGCACCGCCCTGGTGGCGCTTGCCAGCAACACGACATCTTTCGATAAGTGTTCGATGGCCGATACACAATTACACAGTTGACCTTATATATGAGCATATTATGTAACTTTTGATGAGAAAATACATTCTCCCAGTGGCATCCCTGATGGTCACAATCATTAGTGTGCTGGGTACCAGAATGTCCACAAGCAACGCGATAATGGTGGAACAGTGCAATTATGTACAGGGGCGGATACAGGATTTTTGAAGGGGGGGGGGGGGTGGTAGTATAAAGGCTAAGTACTAAAACACTATGCAATCGTGCATATGCCAGGGGCATTTTCCCCTCTTTCTGTAGTTGAGGGGTCCACCAAAAGGGGGGATCACGATCCCCTCACTGGATCTACCCCCGGTGTATTGGTGTCCCCTCTTCCCCTCTATTATCGTTTCCCCTTCTTCCCCACTAATATAACCTGTTCTTACAAAATCAGCCCTCTTGTAATTCTCCTGATACTCTACGGATAGCTATTTTACTGTATTGTACCTGCAGAGTAGCCTGGGTCAAGATGCATGCTGAGAAATATGCAGATAAGTCCAATGCCTTACGCCTATTTCTTTTTCACTAATGATGATATCATAAAATTTTATTTAACATAACTGAAAACTAGGAATGAACTCGTATTTGTTCAATCCTATCTATGCTTTATACTTGTAGGTTGATTTAAAAAACCTAAACATTACGATTTAGAAATAGGGTGAACATTTGCATGTTTTCTCTAGATTTCACAGTGTTTTTGTCCGCACAAATTTACCAAAATTAACCTGTAGGTACCTAAAATACTGTAAAGCTTATTTCCACAATGGGGTTTTTGTTTGTGGTACCATGAAATGACACAAGTAAACTGCTGCATACTTGCTATGGTAAGGTAGCGCAAGGTGGAATATAGGAAATACTTGTGGTATTTCCTTGTGGTAGGTCCTATTGCAGATGATTTTATATAGGGTTTCTATGGATTGCTTCTGGTGGGGGATACCAGCATGTTGGTACCTGAAATGCAAACTACTTTTGGAATAAAAATATGTTCCGCAAATGCTACCTACCACATAGTGGAATATGGCCTTCCATCTGGTAACCACACTGGGGAGAATTCTCCCAACCACACCCAGGCAAGCAGCGACGTAACAAGAACATTCTGCGACTGTACTTTTTTAGTTAATCTGAAACCTATCCAATTGTCACATTACAATAACGTTATTTTAGGTAAAGCTACAACTTATCAAAAAAGAACGTTATAATAACGTTTTAGTTTGGTCAAGTGGTGACCTAACTAATAAAGAATGTTATAATAACATTATCATAACGTGAAAGAACATTACAAGAACGTCACAATAACATTATACTGTGACGTTGCAATGTTAGGTTCTAAAGATGTCTTTGGGTGCCCTCAAAATAAAATAACAAGAACCAAAGCATGACTCACCAGAACGTTATAATAACGTTATTATAACGTTATATTCTTGCTTGGGCGGATAGCTTGATTATTGGAGTGTACCTGCAGACTAGCTTAAATCAAGGTGCATTCTGGGGAATATGTAGACAAGTCACAAGGAATAGTATAGAAATTTTCAGATATCATGGCATAACTTTGGTGAAGGATAATGGAAAACTTTTCCATTTCATACCTATAAATATTTGATATTTTTCGAGTTGGTTTCATTCATTTTGCATAGAAATGAAGCAAATATTTGTCAATTTTCTATAGTTTTCATAAGATTTTCTCTACAAAACCAGTGAAAATTAACCTGAATGTGCCTAAAAAGCAGTAAATCAGCTATCTGTGTTAGGGAGAATTGGGGTCACTACTATCAAAGAGCACGGCACTGTGACACATTGTGTAGGAAATAAACATAACCTCACGAGTCTCTGAGAAAACAGTGGCAATAACACCCATTACATAACTCATACATTCAGCATATAGACGTTCAGACTTACTAATCATACACCAATACAGACGTATAATATTACGTCAAGAGGCAAACGTGCCGACTTCAGTGGCATTCTTCCGCGAAACACCACGTATCGATTGAATGTCTTCTCATTCTGTTACACACTTTTTCTCCCCCATTGATTTCTTCTCAATCAAACCCGCCGTCGCGTCTTACAACAAAGCGAATACCCGCCACTTCCCCGTTCTCTTTCATCACAGAGTGTACGTATTCCAACAGAGAGCGCACTTTTAATAGCAAGATGGTGGAACACTATGCGGTGTTTTACTAGTATTTATGTCATTTCTCTGCATATTATAGGTGTTTGAAGCACTGCAAGATGGACCTTGTGCAGACGTGGTGATCATGACCACATGGATTAGGAAATATATTCAGGATGTGAAATTCTAAAGAATGAGGATTGCTTCACTTTGATTTGATCAAAATGTAGCACAAATATTTGTTCTACATATTCAAGAACTGAGAGTAATGATGATAATAAATTGCAATTGATGACCAATATGGCAGCCAGCCCATTTTAGACGATGTGACATCATGTACACAACGTCTATAGGAATTTAATTGTTGTGGTACCTGCGTTGAGCCAACGCAATTGTCACCATAAAATAATTTAGTTAGTAACAAACTGACTAAAAAGATATGGTTGCAGAACGTTTCTGTTACGTTCAAGGTTGGCTGGGAACCTCTGTCGGAATACAAGTACACTCTGTTCCCTCCCCTCCTTGCACACACTTTCTGTGATAGGGTGAAATATTGAAAGATGTTTAAAATTGAAAGGGTGAAATATTGGAAGATCTTTAATATCAGGCTAAGAAAAATGAAAGCCAAAATCTATTTAAAAATACCCCATGATACACTGGACATTGCCAGAAAAGCGCAATACTGTTTTATGCGAGTGACCCCTCTGTTGGAATACAAGCACACTCTATGCTCTCGTTCCCTCCCTTTCTCGCACAGACTCCCTTGGGTAGGTAAAATATTGGAAGATTTTTCAACTTTGGCTGAGAAAAATGAAAGCCAAAATCTATTTCAAAATACCCCACGAAATACATACAGTATATGGCAATACTGGTTTATGTTAATAGTGACCCCTCCGTTAGAATACATATACCCTCCCTACTCCTGTTCCCTCTCTTTCCTGCACAGACTCCCAGGGGTAGGGTTAAATATTATGATATATTTAAAATTTGGCTGAGGAAAATGGAGCCCAAAATCTATTTCAAAATACCCCATCATACACTGGACATTACTAGTATAGGCAATACTATTTCAACCGAGTAACCCCTCATGCAGTTGTAATACACCTACCCTCTGTGCTCCCGTTCCCTCCCTTTCTCGCTTTCTCCCTTGGGTAGGGTGAAATATTGCGAGATATCTAAAATTTGGCTGAGAAAAATGAAAGCCAAAATCTATTTCAAAACACCACATGATACACTGGACATTGCAATACTGTTTTATGCAAGTGAAATCTCTGTCGTAATACATGCACACTGTGTGCTCTCGTTCCCTCCCTTTCTCGCGCAGACTCCCTTGGGTATAGGTGAAATATTGGAAGATGTTTAAAATTGGGCTGAGAAAAATGAAAGCCAAAATCTATTTCAAAATGCCCCATGATACACTGGACATTGCCAGTATAGCGCAATACTGTTTTATACGAGTGAATGCTCTATTGGAATACATGCAGACTCTGTGTTTCCGTTCCCTTCCTTTCTCGCGCAGACTCCCCTGGGGTGGGTGAAATATTGGAAGATGTTTCAAAAATGCGCCGAGAGAAATGACACGCGTCCCGGCTGTATCGATTCGGGGCCATTTGTTCAACTGCACAGACCCAGCTCCTGAGACCCTGCTAACGATTTCTCACCCATACTTTGAAACTGAAGGCTGGTTTACACCTTACGATTTATCGTGTTTTCACAGGATCGGTATTGAACAGGCCCGTAGCCAAAGGGGTTCAGGGGGGTTCGGGGGGTTGTTACGAAACCCCTTGTACGAATCCTCCTGTAAAAAAACGACCCCCCCCCCCCCCCCCTGAAAAAAAAACTATTAGCCAAAAGCAAATCCCCCTCTGCTGGCCACGGGGCTGCAAAATCAGTGAAGAACTTCTGTGAAATCATGTGAACACCATCTAGGTTCGATGGAATTAGAATAGGATATATTATTAGGGGCGTTTTCAGGGTGGAGGTCCAGGGGGTCCTGACCCCATCCCGCCTTTGGTGGACCATTAAACTACAAAACGAGGAGGCGAAAAACGGAAATACTGAGTGTGTGAGTGTAAATTTATCAACCGCATGGCCGTCGAGTGGTGCTTACAGAGGCCAGTCAGTATAAACAGGCTGTACGTACCGCTCCTTGTTTTCACTAATTCAAACATATTTAGATAATTGAATTGGGTGATAAAAGGCGGATCCAGGGGGGGGTCCTGGGGGTCCTGACCCCTCCTCATTTTGCTGGACCCCTAAACTACAAAAAAAGAGGAGAAAATGTCACATGCGTATGCACAAATGCATGCTGTTTTAGTACTTGACTTTTATGCCCCCCTCCTTTCCAGAATCCTATATCCACCTCTGAATAGGATTTCTGGTGTTCAAAATTCCCATGAATGCATGGTTCACACTCTTTTATATACATTACTTAATAACCGACAGTGTTCAAATCCCAATGCGACGCTACGGTAAAGCCTGTATTACACTATGCGACAGGAACCCATACAAATTACACAATTTTTACAAAGGAAATTGAAATACTTTCCTAATGATGTATAACATGTCTATAATAACCCTTTATCTCAACTCGCGATTTTGGAAATTGTGAGTAGAATTGTACAATGGAAGGCGGGCCATTTTCATATCGTAAATGCCATGATCTATGTTACGATTTTGGGCCAACCAATTTTCTTCTCATGCATTTTTCACATATTTGGAATCAATTTTCCTGATGAAAATACAATTTTTCTAATATATATTATTCTAAACTCTTCGGAAAAGTGCATGTTGTATAAGAAAAATGATTATTTAACAAACCGAGTTTGAAAATCGGCCCAAAATCGCAACGTGGATCATGGTCTCTTACAAATCGTGCAGTGTGAACCAGCCCTTATAACCAGTAGAGCGTCGCTATTGATTTTACATTTCCATCGAGTCCTTTATTCTTATCTGTGATATCTTTGGGTGTTTTTTCCTACATTAAACATTCGTTTACAGCTCGGTAGATAAAAGCACCACCCGGGAGTCGTTAGTACAGTTAAACTTACCACTCGTGTCTTCCCAAGAGGTTAGCACGACCAGAGAGACTTTCAATTTGACGCTAAAATGAGTTTTTCTTTGCAGACGTTGACCATAAAATCATGAGTGTACAAGCCAACGATGTGGAAAGTACTAGTTAGTAATCACTGAAATGTACCCTGTGAGAATAGCCCGTTGAATCTTCACCAACTGAACAGTGCTTGGAGTTGTTCTCGTTTTGTGACATTTTAGTACTTAGTTTTAACGTGGGAAGTTTTGTAATCTTTTCGAATATCAGAGCCGCCCCTGCCAACATTTTCTGTTGCTAACTACAGTGTGATATGCGCGAATTGGCGTATCTTTTCTGAACGAACTGATGTAATCTGCATTAGAAAAATATATTAAAACCTTTGATCCACGAACACTCCTAACCCACTTGTAATTATCCATAGGCACGGATACAAAGAATTTAAAAAGGGGGAGCGCCCTCCTAAAAATTGGGGCGCCACCCAGCAGCCAGAATTTGACATCAAAAATCGAAATTTGGCCAAAACTGGAGTGAGGGGGCCCTCATGCACCCCCTAGCCCCTAAATCCGTCCCTGCTTAATGAACGGTCCCTAAATTAGGGCCATATCCAGCCTCAAAATCTCAGGGGGTTCTGGACAATTTTGGGGGTGTCCATGCAACATCTAATGTACTAAAGCCCTTAACCCTCCGGTCCCAATTTGTCCTTACAAAATTAATGCACAGTGAGGGTACCTGAAGCACTCTCCGTCGTGCCCACTACTTCCTACCATTTCAATCGCTATTGTACAGAGGGTTGGCAGAGTGTATTTGTACCAATTCCCGTCGCGTGTTTGAATTTTCTCCGATGGAAAAGAATACTTAAATATCGATAATTATCGAATACTTTGTTTAACCAAGAAGTCTTAGCTCTTTGTCATAAAGGGGGAACTCTTCTCAGAAGACCAGGACATGCTACTAGGAAACTACAAAGGACTGTAAATTTAACGATTAATATTGGCAATGAGGACTTTAAACGTAGAGATTTTGCGTGTAGTCATTTTCGCGGATCTGACCTAAAGGAAAAAGTCACCTGGATTTCATTTCACATTCTCATAACTTAAATCCTATGTGTACATGGTATATTCAAAGATATTTTCATGCTGTGCATATTTTAACGGGCATCTGACAAACACGAAAATATGTAGAGCGCGAATATAAATACATTCACAGTACATCAATGGGAGAAAATGGAAGATCCACAATGCTGGCAAATATTAAATTAAATCATATAAAGATTATTTCGGAAATGTGGCAGAAAAAAAGATACTTGGTGGGACGTCAGCCATATGGGCTCAGGCAGTAATTTCTCTATGCCCACCTCGTATTCAAGGTTGTACTGTCAACCTCTGTACGATTTCCTATAGTGGAAACCAGGCTTTCTTGTAGCAGGTATTGATTGTATCCCAGCCAAGGATGCAACGTTATTATAACATTGCAGTAATATTCTGTTTGGTTCTGTATTTGGTTCTTGTTACATTCTTTTGATGACTCCCAATTACGTTGCTGCAACGTACTGCCATGTCCTTGCCCTGTGACACTATTACAACATTTTGGTTATGTTCTTCAGCCCAAACAGAATGTTTTTATAACATTCTGTTTTGCGTTTCGCCCTAACCTCACCAAAAAATAATCTTATAATAACATTCTGATTCAATGACATTTCAACCTCACCATCAATAACATAATCATTACATGCCATCTTAGTAAGTAACAAACTGACTAAAAAAAAATGTATGGTTGCAGAACGTTTTTGTTACGTCGCAGGCTGGCTGGGTAGCGGGTATTGATTGTACGAGCCGATATCTATTCTCCCCTCTCTGTGGAGGCCATAAGGCCCTGCTCCGACACTAAACATGGCCCTCCAGGGGGCGCGAGCAGATAAGGAGCGGAGAGATTATACACTCATTGATTCTTCGGTTTCTCCAGACTTACGGGTGAATTCCACCTCCAGATAAGTCTTATCATAGGCATGTTATATATTGTTTGAACGGATTTTTGATTCCCTTTCAAATGGTATGTAGCATGGGTGGGTTCCTGCGACATATTCATATTCATAGCAAAACTTCATTGATTCTTCGGTTTCTCCAGGCTTACAGATAAATTCCACCTCCAGATCAGGGTTATCATAGACATGCTAGATACTGTTTGAAATGAATTTTCAATTCCTTTTTGAATGGTATGTAACATGCGTGGGTTCCTGTAATATAGCCAATGAAGAAATTAAAATTACAATGTTCCTAGTGGTTAGGATTGTCCAGTAGAATACAGGCTTCATTTCGTCAGTAGATTTCTCCCTCGGTAAGCTCCAGGTATAAGCTGTGTTTGCCATATAGACGTTAGATCGTGTTAATAATTCATTTCCAGCTCTCCCTTTTCTGTCGATAAAATGCATAGGATTTCCACCAGACAAACATGATCCTATTTAAAAGGACTCCCGTTTAGGGCTGTATGGAATAATGCCACGCGTTTAACGAAAAGATGCTCGAAAACAGTGTGAGCTATAATCAATATGCATAAGGTGAATGCCCTCCTCTTCATTAAAGAAGATAGGAATCGGCCAAACAGGAAACAGTTGGCCATATATATATATTGACTACACGAGCAGCCTAACGAAAAATGTATTTTCTAAGCCCATATATACATTTTCTACGCCCATAAATATGTACATTTTCTTAGCCGATAAATATGTACATTTTCTTAGCTAATTTATACATTTTCTCAGCCCATATATACATATATTTTTTCTAAGTGCAAATATGTATGCATTTACTAAGCCCATATACATTTTCTAAGCTCATATATACATTCTCTACGCCCATACATACACTTTGCAAGATAGAAGAAGAAGTCGGGAAAGCCAAGAAAATGCACAATGCTCTCGGGTACAGAACTCCGATATAGATTGGGGTAGGTTGGGAATCAGGATGAACGCGCCGATCGACGCAAACGACGTCTCACCCCCCTTAACGGCCAACTCTACCGGTATCCCCGGCTCCTCCAATCCAGTACCTCCAAACGCTATGCATCCCTCCTGCGCTTTGCAAGCTGCAAATCCTTCTTACCTTTCAAGCAGACAAACTCCAGTAACGTCCCAAAAGGTGCAATTTCCGACCTCATGCGACTCCTCCTGCCTTTCTATATGGCACTATATTATGGCAAACATAGCTTTTAAAAAATGTTTAAAGCGTCGGTGTTAAAGCCTGGCGTTCTCCTCCTCCTGTGCCGTTAGCGTCTCCTATACTCCTCCAGGGCGCCGGTATGAGGGAGAGGTGGGTATAGTGGTGGCGGTGGTCGCAGTGTGAATCCAAAGTTCTACCAGCGGCGAAGAGAGAGGGAGGGAGGGAGAGGGAGGGAGGTGGGGGGTTGGTGAGGTGGGAATGGTAGCTGGATGAGTAGTAAGGGGGTTGGGTGGAGGGTGAAGGGAAGAGAGGCTGGGAGAGTGTAGTAGTATAGGCTTGGAGAGTGGTTCCCCACCCAACTGGCCGGTGGTGCTGTGGTGCTGTTAGTGGTGGTGGTGCCTGGAATGGCTGGGGCTGGGTGGTGGCGGTGCACTCTGCAACGAATCTCCCTCCGCACTCTGCGGCAAATCACCCTCCGCGCCAGAAACGATAGCCCGTGAGACGCGACTCTGCTATGCAGGTCATTAACTATACACCGGTATTATAAGATTACTATGCCCTGCTGGATAAAAGTAGTCCTGCGGTTTCCACTGGTTGTGCCTGACTTGCAGGGCCGGGACCAAGTGGCAGCTATGGCGCAGAGATAATTTTCGGTAAAAGGTGTCAATGTGGCAGAGTGTGGCTGGGGCTGGGTGGTGGCGGTGCACTCTGCGACGAATCACCCTCCACGCCGGAAACGATAGTACAAGAGAGTACTCTCTGCTATGTAGGGCGCTAACTATATAACGGCATTATAGTATCACTACGCCCCTCAAGCTAAGTAAAAATAGTCCTGTGTTTTTTGCTTGTTCCAAAAGACTGACCGGGGCCAGACCCAGTGGCAGCTACAGTGCAGAGATAACTTTCGGTTAAAGGTGTCGATGCGGCAGAGTGGTGGCGGTGTTGGTGGAAGGGGAGGTGGTAGTGGTTCAATGGGGGGTAGCACACCCACCGGGATAGTGTTAGGGGTAGCGCTTCTGTTGGCTGTAATGGTGCTATGTACCCACCCTCTGTGTTGTACCCTACCAAGGGGCTGTTCGTAAAGGATGTCACACACAACAGGGTGGTAGATATCAAAGCAAGAATATGACATTATTGTAATGTTACTATAACGTTCTGTTTAGTTCTGCTTTGGTTCTTGTTACGTTATTTTGATGGCAGTCAAAAATGCTTTAGAACTTAACATTGTGACGCCGCACTGTGACGCTATTGTGACATTCTCGTAACATTCTTTCATGTCATAATAATATTATAATGTTCTTTATTAGTAAGGTCTCAAGTTCATTAAAACATAATGTTATTATAACATTATTTTTAGTAAGTCTTAACTTTACCTAAAATAACGTTACCGTTACATGAAAATTAAACAGGTTACAGGATGACCCAAAATGTATGGTCGCAGAATGTGCTTGTTACATCACTGCTTGCCTGGGTAGGTTGAACGGTGTAACACTGCCTGAAAACGGACCTTATTTTTGTGTTTAAAACAGAACATTCAGTGTGACATGGGGTGGGGGCATTCCTCAAAGTACTCTGAAAAAGTATGGCATCATTTGCAGATGGCCCCCAAAATACAACATCTCATGGTGCAGTGGTAGTACTGTGTTGGCTTTGAAGCCCAAAGGTTCATGGTTCAAGTCCCTGTCCTGCTGCTGTGGTGCTAGTCATCCTCCTTATGGCCGACATCAGGGATATCAAAGGCCTTGTGTCAATGTCCGTTGTAAGCAGTGCCCTACCTATTGGACACTGCATAGAAAAGAACGCTTGCCTCGGTAAGAATGCAGGAGTGGGTCTCTACGTCTTCATAGATGTGATCATCCGGGAGGAAAATTGAACTGTTCAGTTCCAATGCATTTTTTGTTCAAAGTTTAAAGAAAAGAGAAATTCAAATTACTTGTAGGCTCCACCATGTGAATGAATATTCCCCTTACTTTCATCATTTTATTCCGAACAGATCTTCATTGTTTTACAGAAAATGTTAACGATACTCAGCAGCATTGGAACAGTACAATCAGGCATCGTGCAGTTGAATCAAACTCCTTGTAATAATACTGAACTGATTTCTATGCATCGGCTATATATTAATTTCTTTTGTTGTAACTTCCTCTAAAATATAAAAAAACAACTATTGTTTTGTAGACCATTACCAGAACACAAAAAAACCTGCGCAATAAAATGCACATCCAGAAACAATATCTATTTCAAATTTCTTACTAGGTCTAGCCTGTCATCCGGTAATGCCTTTTCAGAATGTTTTTGTCGATTAATGCTTTAGCACTCTCCCCTTTGAAATTCGATATATAAATTCAGCCCAGCATCTTGTGGCAGTTCCTTCATGATCAGTAAGCCATAAAATAGATTTAACAGGTACACTGATGACTCAAGCATCTTCTCCATTCATTCACCTTTAGGCTATACGTTATCCGATTTCACTTGCGATTTTGAAAAACCATCCGTAGCCTATATTCCACATGCTGATTTTGTTACCGATTTTAAAAATCGTAAGTGTGAGTTAAGGGTAAATATAGACATGTCATATCTTACAATAAAGGTTTTACCATTCTCTTTCAAATGATATATAATGAATGTGTTATTGCATGTCATGTTTTCTGATAAAATTAAACAAATACAAAGTAGCCAGCATCAAAATCGACATGTGGAATACAGGTGACGTGCATTCGCATATGTGCGTGTGAAATTTCCTCCTCTTTTTGTAGTTTAGGGGACCAGCAAAAATTTTAAAAAAAGGGGGGCGGCGGGGGTCAGGGACCCCAGGAACCCCCCCCCCCCCCCCCTTTGAATCCACGCGTGCCCTTTCTCCCTGATTTTCATGTATTTTGTGAGGTCATTTTACAAGGACATTGAACCTTCCTTAGTTTTCGATAGAAACCCGAAAAAAACCTAAACCTTTTTTTCACAGCTAAACCTATTACAAACCACCTGAGAGAATATAACGAACATAATGAAGAAAACTACACCCCTACTTTTTCTGATGATGTCGACAACATGAACGAGTTCCTGGAAACTACCAGAAATCCGAGAAATCGTAACAGAATAACAATTTCCAGGAATCGGATAATTGAGGTTATAGAAAGTGTCGGTTTCTAATTGGTCGTCAGTGAACTGGCATATTTCAGGGCGTGGTGGTCATTATGAGTTAGAGGAAGGTATGGCGATATGTTTGTTATAGGGCTAATTGGCTTATTATAATGAGAAGCACCTTTGGGGTCGTCCTCGGGTGCCTGTACGACCCACAGGGGATCGTCACATACTGAGCCCATGGGTCGTACAGTCACCCGAGGATGACCCCTAAGGTGCTTCTTTATTATTTTTATCACCCAAGAAATCTTCAAAATCTGTTAAAATGACAACAAAGAGTTTCAGTGAGCGGTGCGTATGGCATGGCAATACGCACCGCTCAAAGGCAGAGCGGTGATAACGCTGCAAGGGGCAGGGAGTGACTAGGAGTGCTTTTGGATTTTTTTTAAGTTCCACCTTTCCTTCAAGAATTCACTATAAAAACTAAGATATTGTAAGTTAATTTTGGAAAGTCCCACCTGGGAAACCTTGCCAGCCCTCTTTTTAAGTTGAAATTATTGAAATTATAAGCAAAGGTTCCACTAAGGGAATCTCGCCACCCCTTAACAGCAGGACCTGTGTACGGGTCAAAAAAATAAATGCTGATCTCAGTGGCTTAGTCGCATTGTGTGCGTCTCTGATACATAAATGTTGCACTTGTTAGCACCGAGTAAAATTCTCCAAACCATGGATAGCAAATTTCTTGGGTTGTACCTGTTAGCCTAGATCAGGTTGCATTCTGGGAAATATGTTGACAAGACCCAAGGCTTGAGTATAGAGATAAAACTGATCATTATCTGTAGTTGAATGTGATAAACAAATATTTGTAGACTTTTTTAAATTTATTTTTATCCATATAGGCCTACACTTGATATTTTCTAAGTTGTTTGAGAATTAACTCATTATTGGTGAATACATAACAGTTATTTGTTTATTTTCAATAGATTTTCCAGGTTTTTGACGAAAAAATTAGCCCAAATTAACCTGCAGGTGCTTAAAATATGACGTTATTGTGACATTCTTGTAACATTCTTTCACATCATAATAATTTTATTATAACGTTCTTTTTTTTAGCAAGTCCCAACTTTACCTAGAATAATATACCTGTTACATGAAATTCAGGCAGGTTATGGACTAACAAAAAAATGTAAAGTTGTAGAACGTGCTTGTTACGTCGTTGCTTGCCTGGAATCTCTCCCTGAACACCCCCCTTCCCAAACCCCCCATCCAAACCCCCTCGATGCATACCCAGCCAATTAGACATATTGATCAAGAGTGCAACTCCCGGGCAAAACGTCCCAGTCGAATTCCCAGTCAAATGACCAACCCAAGGCTCCCTCCCAACTCCATCAATCCCCCCCCCTACCCTACCCCCTCCCAACCACCTCCCAGGGACAGATACAGGATTTTCGAAAGGGGGGTCAGCATAAAGGCTAAGTATTACAACTGTGCGCATTTGCACATACACACACAACATTTCCCCTCTATTAGAAGCTTAGGGTTCCACCAAAGGGGGTGAGGGAGAGTCAGGACCCCCTGGACCCCCCTCCCTGAATCCCTCCAAACCCTCTTCCCTCCCCCGCAACCCCGCCATCCAGCCCCTACTGGTCAGTGGCCCTAAGGTCCCCAACCCCTACCTCCACCAACAACCCCTCCCTTTTCCTCCTTCCCCCCCCCTCCCTTCCCACCCCCTTTTTCTCCACTACCCCCCCCCCCCCATCAGCCCCAACGGCCGGTTTTGTGCCCGCAATTGGGCTTATTTATCGGGCCGTCGGGCGCGGGTAAGCCTGGCCCAGCCTCGCCTTTCACTACTCAATTCAATTGGCTCACTTGTCCGATGGCAGTAGTGGTGGAGGGTCAGGAGGCTCGATTCCACCGGCCGATTTTTAAAATTTCGCGATTTTTCAAAAATCGCCATTTTGAGTAAAGGTTGATTATAGGCATGTTGGATATTGTTGGAAAGGGTTTTGAATTCTCTTTCGAATGGTATGTAGCATGTGTGGGTTCAGAAATAAACTTTGGGACTTGTAGCTATTTATGGACATGTATGCTAGACATCATCCGAAAGGATATAAACTAATACAAATACAAATATATATATATATATATATATATATATATATCACTAGCAAGGATTTCAAATTTACCTTCCAAGGGTATATAGGTTCCCTTCACAGGGGTGGATCCAGGGGGGTTCCTGGGGGTCCTGACCCCTCCCCCTCTTTTGGTGGGGACATAAACTTCCTAAAGAGGAAAACAAAAGATGTGCACGCATGCCAATCCGAGCCGTTTACTTAACCTGTATGCGGACCTCCCCTTTTCTGAAATGCTGTTTCTGCCCCTGCTTCATATTCCCAGTGGAAGCATACTCAATTCTCTGCAGTCAAAATCGCCTGGTGGAACCCAGGCTCCAATGGGACGAGGGTTGGTAAGGTATGCATGGTTTGACTACGGAGTGGCAGAGGGGTGGTTGTGCTGAGAGTTGAGGGGTGTTCACAATAAACGGGGTACACCCCTGCCAACAACCCCCACCCCCACACACCCCACACACACCCTCACCCCCCCCCCCCCTCACCCCACCAAGCCATCCCTATGGAGCAGACTGGAGGTGCGTGACAGGAGTTGAGGGGTGTGTGTGGCGGGGGGGGGTGAGGGGGGGGTGAGAGAGTGACAAGTGCTAGGGGTGTTAAACACCCTCCCTTTGGGATCTTCCTATCCCAGGGGGCAAAGCGCGCCCTTAGCTTGTGTCTGGAGTGTTTGTGTGTGTGTCTGTGTGTCAGTGTGTCTGTGGAGGGTGAGGGGTAAAGGTAGGATCCCAAGCAAGAATCGTAAGATATTATAACACTGTAGCAACGTTCTGTTTAGATCTGCTTTGGATTTTGTTCTTTTGATGGCACCCAAAAACGTCTTTAGATCATAACACTGCGACATAATGCTGTAACACAATTGTGGCATTCTTGCAATGTTCTTTCACGTCGTAATAAAGTTATTATAACATTCTTTATAAGTAAGGTCTCAACTTCACTAGAATATAATGTTATTATGACATTCTTTTTTTAGAAACTCTCAACTTAAGTTCAACTCAAATAACACAAGTGTTACACTGAAATTGGGCAGGTGACAGACTGACCAAAAAGGTAGGGTCGCAGAACATGCTTGTTATATCGCTGCTTGCCTGGGAAAGGTTTGGATGTAAGAGAAGTTGGGTGGGAGAGGAGAAGGGGGTATTGAAGATGGTGAAGACATTGGGATGTCTGGGATTGTTGCAATGCTAGACTCAAAGGTCAGTGTTAAGTCCATATTTGTGTACCATAATTCTCCACGATCCCCAAGTCCTGTCACCTTGTCCACCATAGCCCCTCCATGCAGCGAACGAGCTGCTCATTTGCGGCTTGACTAAGGGTATTGTCTCTGTAATAACGGGGTGCGTCAATGACGTGTACTAATAACTGTGAATCTCCCACAATGTGACACTCACCCACCCAGCTTTCAGTTTCTCACTTACAAGTAAAGAAATAAAAAAAAGAAATGTATATACATATTATGCTACTTTAGCAATCCTCTTACCCCCCCCCCCCTGCTACACCCAAACAAATTCACCCTTAACAATCTAGCCTTCAGTTCCCAACAAATGAATAGATAAATATATGTACTACATTAATTTAACACCACAATCCTCCACGATCCCCAACTCCTGTCACCTTGTCCACCGTCGACCCTCCATGCAGCCAACACGCTGCTCATTTGCAGCCCGACTAAGGGTATTGTCTCTGTGATTACGGGGCGCATTAATGACACGCACTAATTACTGTGATTCTCCCACAATCTGACACTCACCCACCCAGCTTTCAGTTCTTACCGAATCCATTTACACTAATTTTTTCCCAGGGATGAGCATGATCAGTGCTTTTTTTATGTGAAGTGTATTCTATGTCACATTCTTGAAAAATGAAGAGTGGTGTTTTGAAATGTCAATAAAGCAGGACTGATAATTGGGGAGTGACTTAAAAAGATCCTGAGTTGAAAAGTGAACAAAAACTAAACTACATGTTTCAACATGCTGGCTCCACGACTTAGTGTTTTTAATCTATAACAACAAGGTATTAGGCTTAAATCGAGTGCACACACTTGAAATGTCTTCAAATTTTGGAATATTTTGAATATTGGGTGAATTAATATTTGTTATAAATGTTGCCACACCAATGCCTATTTATCCAAAATCTTAGTGAACTCTGCCTTGCTTGAAAAACCACACACCTCCCCTGGAGGGGGTTGCATAACTTTCCGGTATATTTAACAGATGTTAAACGGAGCCACACTGTTGCCAAATAAATAGTGGAGACCTAGGGATTGCAAAATTTGTTAATACATTTCCGTAAAAGGAAGATTTTAACGGATTTTCCACTAAATACATCCGCTAAGAGTATAGAAAATACATAACATATCATTTAACGTAATCGTTAATGAACAGACTTTTAAATAGCAAAATATGCAACATAGTGCATCTCTGTTTGTTGTGCCAAAGTAATGGAAATTTATAGTGAACAACATTCACGGAAAGTTATGCAACTCCCCCCAGGCACGAGAACCAGTGTAGGACTACGTGGTTGGATGTAAGTAGTGATGTGAAATGAGAGTTGGGTGCAGGCTGGTGGTGAGTAGTAAAGTGAAATGAGGGTATGGTGCTGGCTGCCCAGGCAAGTAGTGATGTGACAAGCACGTTCTGCGACCATACTTTTTTGGTTAGTCTCTAACCTGCCCAATTTTCCTGTAACAGTAACATTATTGTAGACAACGTTGGGACTTATGAAAAAAGCATGTTATAACAACATCATATTTTAGTGAAGTTGAGACCTCACTAATAAATAACCTTACAATAATGATATTATAATGTGAAAGAACGTTACAAGAATGTCACAATAACATCACAGTGTGACATCGCAATGTTAGGTTCTAAGGACTTTTTGGGTGCCACCAAAATAACATAACAAGAACCAAAGTAGAACCAAAGTAGAACTAAGCAGAACGTCATAATAACATTATAATAACATCATATTCGTGGTTGGGAGGTTTTTAATAATGGTGTCAGATGTGGCTTAGATAAAAGAAGGTAGTAAGTTGTAGTGTGAATTCAGTGTATCCCAAATACTGCCGGACATCCGGTCATGTCCCACAATTTTCAGTCAATGTCCGATGTTTTACCCTTTAAAATCAGACATTTTATCCAACGAAATTTTCATCTTCTTTCTTCAGAAAATAACTTTTTTTCTCATTATCATTTTGCTGAATTCTTTACATGTTAATTAGATAAGGGTATGTCTGGTACGGCATGGAAATGTTAGGGGTAGCTGTACGCTTTGAGTAAGTAACTGTGTGAAAAATGGACTAGAAATAAAGTGTAGTGTGAATTTTTAGTATGGCACAGGCTGGAGATTAAAGTCAATTGAGAATAACTCAATAAAGCAGCTACCTTAGGAAAAAAACAATTATGATGTGAACAGTTTTCAAGACAGGTTATTTCTAGAAAACGTCATCAAAACATAATTGGACAAAGAATTCAATTCCTTTACAGCTAGATATTCTGTGAGGCAACTGAAATTCGTTTCTTCAACTAATTTGCCTCTGACATCATTTTCAGTCTAGCAGATACCCTTCTACCCTCCATTTTCAATCTTCCAAGGGACAGTCAGTCATCATTCCTGACTTTCCCAAATTCAATTACCTCTCCAAAGCCCTGCCAATGGGCTGGTATACTATCCCAACAAATAAATATATATAAACTAGATTCGCAAACTCCCAGAGGGGTAGCCGGGTCAGAAATTGGGGATGGGCGGGGCGATGGACAAAGGGGCGAGTGGCCGCGCCCTACTCTATGCATTATACATCTGCCAAGTCTTGGTGTTATGAGGGGGGTATTGGGTTCTGGCCCTCAGGCCCAGGGCTGGGAGTCCCTCTTGGTCCTGGATGTATTGATTCCTGCATCCCTGGCCCATATCCTTTACCGGTCCATCCATTCGGCCCGCTGTCTGGGCGAGGGCGAGCCGTCAGATTCTCCGTACTCCCTTCACTCACTCCGGCCGAGCATTCAAGCGAGCTGTCCCGCCCGAAAGAGGCTACAGCCTCAGAGTTTATCACCTAATACATCTAGACTTTATTGTGTTGATTTATTTCCTCTATTATAATATGTCTGGCCCCTTTGCCTTGTAAATGGCTCCCAAAGGACCCAGGTCCTGGGGCTCACTACCCATCTTCTTACACATCATTTGCCTGAGAACAATAATTTAAGGACTTTTTGGAATTTAGCTTATACTTCTTGATGATTACCTTGAATACAAGTATTTCATGATGGTTTACCTTAAATACAAATATTTCATGATGAATTACCTTAAATACAAATATTTCATGATGATATACCTTAAATACAATATGTATCATTTCTTGTATTTTTCAGATCCTGAACAGCAAGCAGTTTGGGGACGGAGCAGTAGAAGAGGTAGTTCGAACAATGAGAATGAAAACAATAAAATGAAAATTATATTCTAATAATTTCATTGTCATTATACCCATCAAACCGAACTGGTCCATAAATTGACCAAGTTTCAGTAGAATATCTTTAAAACGATGCCAATAATTGTGGCAATTAGGCCAGCTATTGTGGCAACTGGGCCAATTATAGTTGCAACTCAGATCATACATGTTTATTTCAGTATCTCATACTTACAGATGATCACTCTGAACCACAATCAGTAGACAGCGGATCGCCCTATTGGTTATGGGGCTTTAGAACCCGCGTGGCAATTGGGCCAATAAGTGTGGCAACTAGGCAAATCATTGTGGCAACTAGGCCATATTGTGGGAGCTCAAATCAAACAGGTTTATTTCAGTATCTCATACTTACAGATGATCACCCTGAAATATGATCAGTAGATAGTGGATCGCCCTATTGGTTATCGTACTTTTGGTTATCGTGCTTTAGAACCCATGGGGCTTTACCCCAGCCAGCTTACAATGTGACAGAAACGTTCAGCAGCCACATTTTTTAGTCAGTTTGTTACTTACTTAGATGGCACGTAACAATAACATTATTGACAGTGAGGTTGAAACGTCACCAAATTAGAATGTTATTACTTTTTGGTGAGGTTAGGATGAAACCGTAACCAACCGTTATAAGAACATTCTGTTTAGGTTCAAGAACGCAACCAGAATGTTGTAATAACGTCACAGTGCAACATCATGGCAGTATGTTGGCAATATGTAGCAACATAATTTGAAATCATCAAAAGAATGTAACCAGAACCAAATTCAAACCTAACCAGGACGTTGCTGCAAAGTTATAATAACGAAGCATCCTTGGCTGGGTTTAGAACCCGCGGGGCTTTACCCTCCCCCCGGGATACTGCCCTGCATCTCCGACTGACCTCTGGTGAGGCTTTTAGAGGCTGGTCATCCATCTCCCCCAGATGACCCTAAGATGTCCCCTTCTCCAGAGTAAACCCATTACCATTAATGTACCATGTGACCCCCCTCATCTACCTTCTCTAAAACATGGGATTTCCTTAAAGGGTTTTTGTTTTCTTTTAAGGGTTCGTGCATAATAACTTACAATTTGCTATTTTTTGTGCACTTTACCCCACTTTGGGGCTTTCCATTAAGTAGGTATGCAAATGTTCTAAAATTTCAAACCCCCACCCCCCTTGGGCAAAAGTATGCATTGGATTTACGTGCACATACGCATAAATACATGCCATTTTAGTACTTAGCCTTTATGCTGACCCCCCTCCTTTCAAAATTCCTGTATCCGCCCCTGGTATTTATGCAGTAAGTCCAGGAATCTGAAATTATGAAAATAACATGCCAAAAGTGTGTCTCTCCCCCTTCTAATAACCCAATAACCCAGCCACCGACCCAGAACAAACAAACACCACCACAAATCAGGGTAGCTGATTTAAGCCCAATTGACTGTGTCCCCAACCTTAGAACGTTAAGCCCGGTTACCCGGACTGTGATCTAATCATTGATCCAACGGCTAAGTGGTCTGAGTGGGGCCGATCCAGCTAATCGTTACAACTCACAAACATCTTACCCCACTGGAATGGTTCACAATAACCTCTGTAGCTATGTGGGTTTTATTTGTGCTTTTGGAAACTGTACTCTCGTAAGCAGCAGTCTCAGAACAAAACTTCCATAAAATCAACCCAGAACTCACGTAAATCCACCCAAAACTCACACAAATCCACCCAAAACTCCCGTAAGCAAAAACAATACTCAGGTAGCTATGATGAGGCTAAAAGGTGATTGTAACTTATGAAACGCAAAATTTGCAGACGTTTGGTATAAAACAGGCCATGATTACATGTCATATGACCTCAGCAACAGAACGTAAACATTTTTATTTCCCATATGAAACATGGTAAAAGATGATTATTTTGTAACTTTCACATGTTTAATATTACCATCCCAGGGGCCTGTTTCATAAGAAACCTCCGTATGACTACGTGAGTTTTGCTTTTTATAAATTTACGCTCACCTTTTTGGGTGCCGTAGCTATGTGAGTTTTGTCTTTGCTTATGTGAGTTTTATGATGAAGTTTTGTGTCAGCTTACGGGAAATTTTGTTATCAACCGGGAGTTTCAAACTATCATATAGTTTCCATACGGGTACATAAAACCTCCATAGCTACAGAAGTTGTTATGAAACACCCCCCAGAATGGTGAAAAAGCAGAATATAGTTGCAGTGAAAATAGGCTTTATTGTAGTGAGTTTACCCACCACTAGGGGGTGTGGGAACCACCCTGGAGGAGGTCAGGTGACTGTCAGCTGGCCCAGGGGGTGTGTACCCATGGCAACCATTGTCCTGGGCTGAATAATGTATCCTCTACAAACAGTCAGAGATCAAGACAGGGGTGGGGTGTGGGGGGGGGAGGGGAGGGGTGAGGAGATTGTCATTGGTGTAGTGTGAAGGGTTTGTAGAAGTGTCATAAAAACATGCTGTGACTGGTTTTATATATATATATATATGGGTCATTGTACCAGGAAATGTACAATTGGGTCTGAGATGCTTGATTTCCGAAATTCTTACATTTATGAAAGAGATGTTCTTTTTTCTCAAGAATACATATTTTTGCTTATAAAAAAGCTACTTATACCAGGATTCTCATTAAGTTTTAAGTTTTTGTAAAGCTCTGAAAATATTATAATTGATAAACAAACGTTCGTGACCAAAATGCAATACTATTGCTGTTTTGATATTATCTATCAACCTACCAGCATAATCTATGATATGTATTTCAGTCATATGTTTTTCTATGACCATGCGAAACTTGAAAATTCAGGACCAAAAACTTTGAATTCAGTGATTTCCTAAAAATTAATTAATGAAAATTCAAATGTAAAATCTCCTTTCAGTTTGTCTCGTTTAATCAAAATAGTCCAACTCAGGGAAGTTTATGAATTATGATCTACCTCTACATCTCCCTGACTTATTCCAATATCATTTGGTACCATAAAATAATTTTGTTTAGAAGAACTGAGCATCAAGAACCTGTCTGTTTTTGTCACGGATGTTTGTTTGTTTTCATCACGAACATTTTTTGCTGGATTATAAATGCAATCATATGGACATTTTTTGAGATTTTCTCTTGTAACTTCATTTACAATGATTTTTTTTTGTAACCAAAGCAAATAAATAGTGTATATTGTGAAAGGTTTGGAGATTGTTTCATTGTAACAGGTCGTATTTTGGTCACGAATGTTCATTTTGGTCACAAACGTTAGTTAAGTTGCTTTACCATGTCTATAATAAATGTTAGTCATAAGATTTATTTTCCAATATATTTTTTTCATATCATGCTATTACTTGAGGGTAACAATATACTACATTTTCGTTTTGAAAGTGGCCACTCAAGCAAAGAATGCCCAGTGAGGATACAAAACAAACATCCGTGACCATAATGAAAATATTAAGATTTTCATTCTATGTGGAAATTTGTTAGAAACGTAAGATCTACTAAATGTTCATCTTTTTGGAAGAAAATAAGGACAGTTTGCTAGTCTGAAATCATCTATTTCAACCAAATGAGCTCAATAACGTGCGTGATCAAAACAAAAATCAACATGTTCATAAGATAAGATTAAATATATTCAACAGAAATAATTTATATTGTAAATAGGAGTGTATGATAATTACTTGGTGGCTATTGTATTTACCACAAAGTGCGCAATAGACTATAATTATCTATGGCAAGTATACAAATTGATACAAACATCCGTGACCAAAATTGTAAAGTTTTGGAATTGCATAATTTTTCCTTAACAGTTATTTCTTTTAGATCAAATAGCAATCTTGAAGTACTAATCTACATATACAAAGTCATAAAACATGCTATTATTCTGTTATTTTAGGTTCATAGTTCTGATCACGGATGTTTGTTTTGATCACGAATGTTTGCATAAGAATCTCTTATTTCATTTGATATTAAGATATGTATTGATAAGAAACTTTTTTTGTAATTTTCCTTTAGTACATATCCTTATACACTTGCAACATACTGATCATTGACAATGAGATTGTATTTAAGGATCTACTGAACAAACAGTAATGCAAACGTTCGTGATCAATCTCAGTATAAAATCAATTAATCTGCCCTTACATATAGGCATGTAAAGCAAGGATAAAACAGTTTTCATACATTATTCATTTACCCTATGTCGTCATGTAGGTACCATAATTTTTTGCTCACTCTTTTCTTACCCCCCCATTATAACATATTGAAGTAATGGTCACGGATGTTTGTTTTCAATACTATGCTATGTATTTTGTGCCATGGAAAATAACATATTTGTCCAAAATAGTCAATATATTTTTGAATAAGTCAGGACTGTCATAGCTTTGATCAATATTCAGTATAACTAACAACTCTCATCAAAATGGTAATAATTTTCTAGTTTTAATTCTGTTAATGTTAGAAAAACCCTAAATTTTACCATTTTTCAAGATGCAATGCTTCAAAGCATCTTTGATATTGATACTTCTGATAAATTTTATCAGAAGTAGACAAAACTAATATTTTCTTATAGCTTATAGTGTTTTCTATCCATGGATACCAATTACAGTACTGTAAGGTGCAATGGAGCAATACAGCACCAGATCAAACCACAGAAACCCTGAAAATCTCCAATTGTACATTTCTCGGTACAATGACCCATATATATAACAAAAGCATGGGTGGATACGGAAATTCCTATCAAGTACATATGCAACAAAGGGGGGTGGGGGGGTCTGAGAATTTTGAAAATTTGTCTACGTTCCTGTACAATTCCAATGTGTACTTGAGACCAAGCGGGATTGGTGGGAGACGGGTCTAAAATTTTGGGAAATTTGCATATATGTACTTAATAGAAGGTCCCAAAGGGGATGAGCATATAGGCACACCATCCCCCCATCTTTCTAGAATTCCTAGATTCACCCCTGGTTTGAACCACAGAGAAGGCACAAAAAGATAACTATCCCTATAAGGCAAGAACCACCAAACACCAAAGTGGTCTAATATCGCCCACCCCTCTAAGGCGCATGCGCGTCCGCCCGAGAGCGAGGCTGCTCGTATTCATAACGAGGCTGCGTTTATTCCTAATGGAGGCTGGGCATGGCGGCCGTTTCGGATGATTGCACATGATGATCGCACTTTCACGGTCGGTTAAGTCAGGCAGGGAAGGGACGAATTTAAGGGGGGGGGGATGTCCCCGCCCCCATCTTTTGCAAAATTTATATTTTTTTATATCAAATTCTAGCCCTCGGATGGGGCGCCTCAAATTCTAAATTAGGGCACCCCACCTCTCTTTTTAGAAATCTATGGATCCGTCCCTGCAGGGCAGGAAGGGTTGGTTGTTAATGGCTACTAACCTTGGGCTATCAGTGTACCTTGCCAGGAACCAGTGGCAAAGAAATCTCCTGACGACCCCCTATAGGTGTTACAGCCACCCTCTGATGCCCCCCACAGTTTTTATTATAGTATGCTTCTTTTCATTTGAAAATATACCCAGCCAAGCATGTGATATTATTTTAATGTTACAGCAATGTTTTGTTTGGTTCTGTATTGGTTCTTCTTAAGTTATTTTGATGGCTCCCAATGACATTGCTGCAACGTACTGCCTTGATATTGCACTGTGGCAGTTACAAGGTTCTGGTTATGTTAGTCAACCTAAACAGAATGTTCTTATAGCATTCTGTTTTGGTTTTGTCCTAACCTCACCAAAATTATGCTTTAATAACATTCTGATCTGGTGAGGTTTCATCCTAACCATAAATAACATTATTGTTATGTGCCATCTTAGTAAGTACCAGACTTACTTTAAAAAAAAGTATAGTTGCAGAACGTTTTTGTTACGTCACAGCTTGGCTGGGTATCTACAATAATGCGACGTAAATCCCCAACTGATGCTTATCTAAAGGGCAGGCTTTAAAGAGAGATTCTATGAACGTGGTTAAACTTTGATAAAATCAGGAAGAGAACATTATCATGGTGTAAAATCAGAACTACCAGCCTTGCTTGATGGAGACACAATCATGGGAAACTACTCCCATAAAACACATTTTCAGCACAGATGAAGGACAGTAAAAAAAGAACCCAGCCTTGGAAAGCGGCCATAAGAAAGGCAAGCGCTACAGACAGGCGGTCGGTAGTAAAATGTCAACCCAAATTGTTATAAAAGATCGATGCCAGACAAAAAATAACTAGCTGGTTGGAGGGGATGATTTTGTCAATCGGAAAGGAAGAAAAAAAACTGAGTTTCTCTTTTATTTTCATCCAGAAATCCATTTTAGTTTAAAAGTGACATCTTTTAGGGATGCCACTCATGATGAAGTTAAAGAAATTAACTATAATGAGACCATGATTAGAGTCAAATCATTCTGTCGATCGGGAAAAGGGCGTGGGAAATGCGCGCTATTAAGATGTGGTTGTTGGATCACATTTAAACCTGAATAATTTAGGACAGCTTTTAAAAGGTCAAAGGATTGGTGACTAACTTTAAATTTCTAAGAAAGATTCCTTCATTCCATGTTAAGTTAATTATGTAAGATTGAGAGCACACACAAACAAATTCACACACACACATAGATAATTACAAATATAATTATATAGTATATGCAATATCCAAGGCAACCAATGATAATTATTGGTTCATGTTCATGTACCTAATCATTTCAAACGTTAATAAATAAAAGAAGAACTGCGGGGGGCATCCGAGGGTGGCCGTACGACCCTGAGGGAATAGTCATGACCTGAGGGCGAAGCCCGAGGTTTGTATGATTCCCATGGGTTGCACACACACCCAAGGATGACCCCTAAGGTTCTTCTATATCTTATCCCCCAAACTAAATTCTAAATGGGTTGAAAATCCTGGAAACCAGGAGTGGTACACACAGCCTGTCAGTACGCCCCTCCCCATTTATGTACCGCTCCTTTGCCATGCGGGTGATAAATATCATTATCCTACCGATTATATTGTTAAGCAATCTCAATACTTTATCAGAACTTCATTAATAGTATGACTCATTGTCTATCCTTTTTCTGATTTAGTCCTGCTCTAATTTTTATCTCTTCTCATTAACTGAATTACAACAGCCATTCTCAGAACTGTCTTATCATTCTTTTGTCTTCATTTTTAAGAATCTATCTTCATCTTAATCTGTTTGTACAATCACCATGAAATCATCCCTACCTCTCCCAAGCACCCCTCCAATCCCTCCATATCCCCCCCATAACCCCTTTCCCTCCCATCCTCCTTTATCTTTCTCCCACCATATCTCAGACACATTTACTTTAAAGCCTATATTACACATGCAGATAATAAAATCACCGTTTCCAATTTTCAAAATCGTCAGAAGAAATAAAGACCAAGAATAGACATGTTCCATAACATAAGAAAGGTTTTACAATTCTTTTACCAATCATATATGGGATGTATGGTTCCGTGCAATTAATATTTTCAGAAAAGACCAAACCAATACAAAATTGGCAGCATCAAAATCAGCCTGTGGAATACAGGCTTATTAACAATGACATAAAAAGGAAGCCCCGTGGCTCCCCTCTCCAGCTCCCTGTCAAGGTCCTTGTTCTTCTAATAAGCCATTCATTCACCCGCTCTCTCTGACTAAGACCCAGATCAAGCCTCTTCTCCCCCACCCCTCTCCCTTCTCTCCCCCTCTGCCCCCGCCAACCCCCCCCCCCCACCCCTCCTCCTCCACCCCACACACTACTGCTCCCCTCCCCTGCTCCTCCACAGCTCCACAAGACAAACAAAGGAGGACAGATGTGCGGTTCCCACCGGCGTCCCTGTCTACACCCCTGAGGCCAGCTGTAGCGTCCTCTGGCCTGTCATCCCAGAACAGGAGGAATTAAGGCTGGTTTTCACTAGCTGATTTTGCTCCCAATTTCAAAAATCTGAGTTAGAAATTTTGGTTCAACACAGACATGTTGTACATCATTAAAAAAAGGTTATATTAAAAATCTGCATTAGAAATTTTGGCTCATCACCCCTGAGGCCAGCTGTAGCGTCCTCCGGCCTGTCATCCCAGCACAGGAGGTGTTAAGGCTGGTTTCCACTAGATGATTTAGCTCCCACTTTCAAAAATCGGCATTTAAAATGTTGGTTAATAAGGTTTCCACTAGCTGATTTAGCTCCTGATTTCAAAAATTTGCATTTAAAATTTTGGTTATTAAGGCTGGTTTCCACAAGCCGATTTTGCTCCCAATTTCAAAAATCTGCGTTGGAAATTTTGGTTATTAAGGCCGGTTTCCACTAAATGATTTTGCTCTCAATTTCAAAAATCAGCATTTGAAATTCTGGTTCTTCTCATGGGCATTCCCGTCTACACCCCTGAGGCCAGCTGTAGAGTCTTCCGGCCTGTCATCCCGGAACAGGAGGCGTTAAGGCTGGTTTCAACTAGTCGATTTTGCTCCCAATTTAAGAGATTGGCATCTGAAATTTTGGTTCATCCCAGGTGTAGCATCCTCTGGCCTGTTATCCCAGCCCAGGAGGAGCTAAGGCGGGTTTTCACTACTCAATTTTGATCCCAATTTCAAAAATCAGCAATCTGCATATGAAATTTTGGATATTAAGGCTGGTTCCCACTAGCAAATTTTGCTCCCAATTTCAAAAACCTGTGTTTGAAATTTTGCTTATCAATGCCAGTTTCCACAAGCTGATTTTGCTCCAAATTTCAAAAATCAGCATTTGAAATTTTGGTTTATCTCACAGGCTTCCCTGTCTACACCCCTGAGGCCAGCTGTAGCGTCCTCCGGCCTGTCTCGTCGGAACAGGAGGCATTAAGGCTCGTTCCACTAGCCGATTTTGCTCCCAATTCAAGAAATCAGTGTTTGAAATTTTGGTTATCAAGGTTTTCAATAGCCGATTTGGCCTGAAATTTTGGTTATTAAGACTGGTTTCCACTAGATGATTTTGCTCCCAACTTCAAAAATCTGTGTTTGAAATTTGGTTATTAAGGCCTGTTTTCATTAACATATTTTGCTCCCAATTTCAAAAATCTGCATTAGAAATTTTATTAATTAAGGCTGGTTTCCACTAGCTGATTTTGCTCTCAATTTCAAAAATCTTTTTGAAATATTCGTTATTAAGGCTGGTTTCCACTAGAGGATTTTGTTCCCAATTTCATTTGAAATTTTGGTTCATCTCAGAGGCATCCCTGTCTACACTTCCTGGATGGCAGCTGTAGTGTCTCCCAGCCTGTCATCCCTGAACAGGAATAGTTAAAGCTGGTTTCCACTAGCCAGCTGTAGCGTCCTCCGGCCTGTCATCCCGGAACAGGAGGCATTAAGGCTGGTTTCCACTAGCTGATTTTGCTCCCAATTTCAAAAATCTGTGTTTGAAATATTGGATATTAAGGCTGGTTTCCACTGGCAGATTTCAAAAATCTGTGTTGCAACAATATCACAGCTCAAAGCAGTGTAGTGTAGTAGGGCCTTCAGTTGTGCTCCCAAATAACTCCTGTCACTGCCAGTACTGCTGTCAAATATCAACTGTTATGCCCAAAGCATGTGGTGACAGTTCACAGATAAATCGGACAGTGGAATACAGGCTTAAAGCCATCACATAACCAAACTATCGCAACAAGGACGTCCTTGTGGCTGTTCTGCTGGACCGATTTTAAATTTGTAAATGGTTTTGATAAAAGACATTTAGATCTTAAAATCCTGAAATTTTCAACCCGGAAAAACGATTAGAAGTACATGAAAATTGATGCTGAATTTTGGCACAACAGTGAGAGTTTGACACTTCCCAACAAAACCATCGCTGTTTTTATTATGTGACGGAGCAGCGATTCAGACTGCCAATGATGTGATAACTTATAACTTTTTACCAGTGATATGGTAAAAGAACACACATCCTACATATATAATTTGAAAGACCTTTCTAACGGTATGTTACATGCCAAAGATTGACCAAAATTCCCAGTGGAATACAGTGGAATACAGGCTTAACGCAGGCGTCACATCCATGATGAGATGAGGTCTAAATCAACCCTCAACCCTAATCCCACACTGCAACTGGGGTTGGTGGGATGAACATTTATCACCCATCGTATTAATCTGATTAATTAATTTGTGTTACACACACTTTGCAGTTGACAAGCCCATTGGCCCATCGCATAATGGAGCGTACAACAGCGAACAATGGTTTTGTCAATTCACATACTGTACATTATGCAAAAATCTTGCATCAAATTTCACCCGCTTTGAATGATCTTTTTGGGTTGAAAATCTCAGGATATTTCAATTTTCAAATATTTTTTTTTTAAAAACTGCTTACAGAGTTAAAATGGTCTTAGTAGAACAGCCAAAGTCAGCCATGGGACCCATGGCAACAGAGATGTCCTTGTTGAGAGACATTCAATTGTTTCACTGTTTTATTATCCACATGCCATCAATATAAAGATTAATGCCACTCGAGTGGTAGAGCACGCAATGGCTTGGTGTGAGGAAATAATAATCTAACATGTCAGATTTATGTTATTATTGTGGCTCTAGTTACACATTCTCTAGCTACACATATTTTCATGGATATTTTTCGTACGCGAATTTAGCAACAACAAAAAGCGAACATAAAAACGTTCAGAATAAAGGCCATATTCCACTGTGTGGTGTTTTGCTAGCGGTGGGGATCAAAGTAGTGTCACCTCCGCTGCAAATGAAACCAAGCACTGCAATATGGAATATAGGCAATTGCTTGCATTGCTACTTGCGTTGTTACTTGCGATGGCCTACCACAAGTGAATTTATATAGGTTTTCCATTGATTACTTGCAGTGGCAGAAACCAACATGTTGGTATCTGAAACGCAAATTACTTGCGGTGGCAAAAATGCCCACTACAAATGGTACCCCACTGCATAGCCGAATGCGGCCTTAAATCTCCGAAGACCAACATCAAAATAGTGGCTGTCCTTTCTGTCAACTAGCTTTGGAGCCATGGCCACAGCTGAAACAACATCAAGGCCAATATTGTTGCAGGAAGAGACAGCATTGACAAGGTCTTGCAAGGAATAAGAAAATGTTTCTATTCTAAACATCAATTTGCATACACTGGTCTTGAAATGTGTGGAAACAGTTTACACAGCTCATTAATAGCAACGAACATTCATTATCGAGTAACAATAATCAGTGGCAGTCTTAAAGATATTATGTGTGTACATGTAAATTACTGAAAATATCGCAAGAGACAGAGCTCTGCTATAATAATGGTTAAATGACAATAACAATAAATTAGGGCCCTTCCTTTTAGTATGTATGCACATTTTCAAAGTTCTCAACCCCTCACCCCCCCTTGGTCAAAAATACATATTAGATTTGTACTAGAATGTATGCACATTTTCAAAAATCTCAGATCCCCCTCTCCACCTTGATGGTACATACTTAATGGAAGGCCCCTTACATAAATCTACAATTTGATCTAAAAAAAAAATTCCCTTTTCATATCTACATTGTCCAGTCTTCAATTAGCCCATCCAACTTTGGGCATGGGTTGTGGGGGGTCACTAGAGGGTGGCTTTTTCACCCGCACAGCCGACGAGCGGTACGTATGTACCGCTCCTTGTATCCATGGTTTTCAACATAATTTGAATTCAGTTTGGCTGATAAAATAAAGAAGAACCTATGGGGTCGTCCTCGGGTGGCTGTACAACCCACGGGGATCGTACAGCCCACGGGCTTCGCCCTTGGGCCATGACGAACCCCTCTGGGTTGTACGGCTGCCTTTGGATGACCCTCGCTTCTCATGATAGTTCGAACCATCGGGGAGAGTCACACAACGAGGGTTAAGCCCAAGGCTCGTACAATCCCCATGGGTCATACAGCCACCTAAGGATGACCCCCTAAGGTTCTTCTATATTTTATCACCCAATCAAAGCTCCAATTATGTTAAAAATATTGAAAAAGAGCAGTACGTACAGCAAGTGACTATGCAGCACCGCCTGTATATACAGCTTCTCAGTCGTGCGGGTGATAATACAGTCTTTATTTCTCTGTTAAGACGAATGGCAATAGCAAATGAGGTATCCAGATGAGAGGGTGATGACCTTGTCTGACTTCTCTTCCCCTCTCAGTGGGAACCAGGCAGGGGGGTAAAGGGGGGCGGTACTCGGACTGGAAATGGGTACCAACTGTGGTCACACCATCGAGAAGCTGTAGCTGTCGATTGCCAATATGGCCTAAAAGAAGCGTGTGTGTGTGGGGGGGGGGGGGGGCTGTCAGATAATCAAACTACCTTTAAGGGGGCTGTCAATGACATATCTTTGATACTAAACTAAAAGTAAGAAAATATGCAGTTGAAAATATTTCTTAGTCTCTAAAAAGCAATTAGCACACTCTGAAATCAGGTTAGGAACAACAAAAATGTCAATGGATGCTTTTTCTGAGGGCCTGTTCCTGAGATATCCTGAAAAGGAGGGGCCGACAGATCATGCCAATAACAAAAGCTACTTTGAGGGCCCCCACTCCAGAACCTGGCTACTCCTACCACCTCCTCCTGTAGGAGATCAAGGCATGTCTCAGGCTACTAGACAGTGTTCGGAGAATGCCCCAGAAGAATATGATGTTATTATAATGTTATTATAATGTTCTGTTTAGTTCTGGTTTGGTTCTTGTTACATTATTTTGATGGCACCCAAAAACATCTTTAGAACCTAACATTGTGATGTTGCACCCAGACGTTATTGTGACATTCTTGTAATGTTTTTTTTGTGCTATAATGTTATTATGACATTCTTTATTAGTAAAGTCTCAACTTCTATAAAATATAATGTTATTATAACTTGACCTGAAAGAATGTAACTGTTATATGAAAATTGGGCAGGTTACAGAATAACCAAAAAAGGTTGGTCACAGAAAGTGCTTGTTCTGTAGCCGCTTGTCGGATAGCTACTCTTACCACCTCCTCCTGTAGCAGATCAAGGCACACCTTGTGCTAGTAGAAGGTGTTCAGAGAATCAGCGTTATGTGAATAGGTCCACAATAGGGAGTCTAGCAGCTCCGACGTATCACCTATAAGCAAACGTAAACTGCAGGGGAGGTCCCCATCCTTAACAGAACGTAATTGTGATGTTCTGATCACATCAGGTTTTAACCTTGCCTAAACAGAATATTACAGTGACCATTTTATTAGGTCAGGTGTCACCCTAACCTAAAAAGAATGTTATTGTGACATTCTTATTAAGTCTCAGTCTTATAACATTAAATAACATTACAAGAACGTTATCAGAACGTCACAATGTAACGTCGCAAAAGTTGGCTGTGGCGACATTATTGGGAGTCATCAAAAAAACGTCACTACAACCTAACAGTGTGATGTAACAAGAATCAATCCAGAATGTCGGTACAACTTTATTAGAACGTCATATCCTTGGCTGGGTACAGACATCCTTGGACGAACCTGCAGTTCTTATCATAACATAATAAGTGGTGAGTTAAAGCAGATCATTTATATGTAAGGACTCACCAGAGAATAAACATATGTAGTCATAGCTGATAATAGACGGTAATAAATGTGTGTATTAAAAGGCATGGATGTGTGAAGCAGATAATGGAATATATGGATAATTTGTCCATTTCCTTTTTATATGATTTAATGAGTTTTTTCCTGGCCCATTGACATTGTATATCTATACGTAATGTTATTAGCCAGTCATGAGCGTGCTGAATCAGAGAAACCGCAAATACAATGTTTATAACAAGATAGCAAAAATGTCAGATGTAACCAATGCAATGAATGGAGTGACATGGAAATCCTATGAATTACATTAATAATACTGTGGCAATGAGAGAATGTTATGCATTCGTTAATTCTGATCTTTATGCTATAAGGCCATATTTCACTGTGCGGTAGGTAGCATTTGCGGTTGTTATTTTTAGGTGTCTACAGCAATTCGTGGTTTTGATACCAACATGTTGTGTAGTATCCCAAACCGCAAGCAAACTATAGAAAACCAATACAAAATAGCAGGTGCCACAAGTACATATATTCCACCTTGCGGCACCCTACTGCAAGCAAGTTTGCAGTAGTTTTCTCGTGTCTTTTCATGGTATCGCAAGCAAATACCGCATGGTGGAATATATCCTCTTCCAATCCATTTCTTTATTCCAAGACAATCGGATGATGGTGACTTTTTGTTCTTCCTGTGATGATTACAATCAAGAATGATATTGTACCCCAATAAAGGTCTCTCAACTAATGCATCAAACCGTCATTCCACTCCACTTCACCGAAATAATCTCAAACAATGTTCAATCATATCTTCACCACTATTTACCAATAATATTACCGTTGCTACATCTCTCCCATAGATGAACATCTCCGTAAGATATCCAGTAAGCTTTGGGGTAATAAGTTTCCTAGATTAATTATGGAGACCTATAAAAAGAGTTGGCCAATGGAAGCCTTCAGTTGTTGTACCTTTTTAAAAAAAACCATTCACTCTGGCCGTTGTGGGGCTTGCGATCTGTTGCAACAATTGTCGGCTGAACTCCTGGAGCCTACGATCATGCAAATGACAAATCTGCAACTGATCCAATCCAACATGTTGGATTGGATAGTTTGAATTTCAGCCTATTCTTGGTGAAAAGTACTTGAGAAAATGATCAAGAGCCCTCTTTTCCCAGTATGAATATTATTTTTTAATTTCGCTTGCATACTATAATTCTATCGGCCCTAAGAGAATCATCTTTTGTACATACTTTTTTTTTTCGTTGCACCAAGCGACAAAATGATCGGCCAGGGCAAATGGGACTTCAAGTGGGTTCACATCCTACGATTTTCCCTGTTACGACAAGAGTTATGGCAGAATCAGTATTTAGATATGGCACAATTGGAACAGAATCGCTGGAAAATCATGTGAATCCTATATAAGAAATTAGCAATTGTTGTAAGGTCCGGACAAAGTCATAATACAAATTCTGCTCAGAGGTTTTATGCCATTTTACCATAAAAAATAAAACAAATACAAATTCCCCAATATCACAAGTGGAATAAAGGATACACGTTTTACTGCTTTAGATATTCATCGTAGAAGGAATACCCAATACCTCTTCAAGGAACGGGGAAGGTGGGGGAAATCTTGAGGGGTGTGCGGTTTGAAAGGGGAAGGGTAGGGGAGGGGGGGAGGAGGAGGAGGTGCTGGAAGGTGTGTGTGTGGGGGGGGGGGGGGAGGGGGGGAGGGGGGGCAAAGTAAGCAAGCGGACGTGTATTTCGCGCATGCGCTGGAAATGAGGTCCAGTCTTAAGGCGGGAGTCGATCGATGCGACATGAAGGTACAAAGTACGCATGCGTCTCGACCAACTCGCCCTGGCCCCTATAGACCTCCCTATTCACACTCTCACCCCCCTCCCCCTACCACCGTTGAGGGGGGGCACTCGGTCTTTGAAGGTAGGTACCAACTGCGAAACTACAGCCCCCGTTTTTGGGATGGTAAAATTCTGACAGCCCCCTTTTCAGAAGAAAACTCTGACAGCCCCCCCCTTTTCAGGCTATATCAAGGACAGCCCTTGTAAAAATGCATTTGATGACACAGTTTGCAGTCATTATTTGTTTTCTAAACTCAATAATTTGTTTTAGAAGCATGATGAAGTAACTAAATGTCATACAATACACTATTAATATAGTATGAAATATAATACATCATTGACAGCCCCCCTAAAAGATGGTCTGATTATTTGACAGCCCCCCTTTCTTTTGCCAAATTGGTGATTCACAGTTACAGCCCCCAGAGTTTCTGACCGCAGTTGGTACCCATTTCTGGACCGAGTGCCCCCCCTCCCCCTCCACAACCCCCTCAATCCCCCACCCCCTAGCCAGCCCACCCCTTTTGGCCAGTCACAACCCTACCCCCAATAGTCGATACTGTACTCAGCCGCCACCGCCAACAAATAGGCGCCATCTTTGAAGCACGGGGTCGACAACTTGTCCGACATGGAGTGCTTCGTGTCGCCGCCGCTAGGAGTGGCTTCCGGTCTGCGAGGGATCGGAGGTTACCCATCAAGTACCCGTTACAACAGGGGAGGTTATGAAGGAATTAACACAGTTTAGGATCATATCGAGAGGTTAGCTGGTCAAGTCTGGGTTAGACTTTACAAGAGGAAGGGTTATGAAGGAATCAACACAGTTTAGGTTAATATCGGGAGGTTAGGTTTTCAAGTAACCATTACAATGGGGAGGGTTATGAAGGAATTAATGCAGATTAGGATAATATCGGGAGGTTAGGCTGCCAAGTAGCCGTTACAACGGGGAAGGTTATGAAGGAATTAATGCAGTTTATTATAACATCGGGAGGTTAGACTGTCAGGTCAGGGTTAGGCTTTACAAGAGGGAAGGTTATGAAGGAATTAACGCAGTTTAGGATAATATCGGGATGCTAGGCTGTCAAGTCAGGGTTAGACTTTACGAGAGGGAAGGTTATGAAGAAATTAACTCAGTTTAGGATAATATCGGGAGGTTAGGCTGTCAAGTTGGGGTTAGACTTTACCAGAGGGCAGGTTATGAAAGAATTAACGCAGTTTATGGTAAAATCGGGAGGTTAGGCTGTCAAGTTGGGGTTAGACTTTACGAGGGGGCAGGCTATGAAGAAATTAGTGCAGTTTAAAATAATATCAGGAGGTTAGGTTGTCAAGTCGGGGTTAGACTTTACGAGAGGGAGGGTTATGAAGGAATTAACGCAGTTTAGGATAATAATGGGAGGTTAGCTTGTCAGGTTATGAATTAATTAATGCAGTTTGGGATAATGTGGAGAGATTAGGCTGTCAAATCAGGGTTAGACTTTACGAGAGGGAAGGTTATGATGGAATTAACACAGTTTAGGATAATATCGGGAAGTTTGGCTGTCATGTCTGGGTTAGACTTTACAAGAGGGAGGGTTATGAAGGAATTAACACAGTTTAGGATAATATAGGGAATATAGTTATGAAGGAATTAACGCAGTTTAGGACAATATCGGGAGGTTAGGCTGTCAAATACCTGTTACAGCTGGGAAGGTTATGAAGGAATTAACACAGTTTAGGATGATATCGGGAGGTTAGGCTGTCAAGTACCCGTTACAACGGGAGGGTTATGAAGGAATTAACGCAGTTTAGGATGATATCGGGAGGTTAGGCTGTCAAGTATCCGTTACAATGGGGAAGGTTATGAAGGAATTAACACAGTTTAGGATGATATCGGGAGGTTAGACTGTCAAGTACCCGTTACAACGGGAAGGTTATCGAGGAATTAATGCAGTTTAGGATGATATCGGGAGGTTAGGCTGTCAAGTCAGGGTTAGACATTACAAGAGTGAAGGTTATGAAGGAATTAACACAGTTTAGGATGATATCGGGAGGTTAGGCTGTCAAGTACCCGTTACAACGGGGAAGGTTATGAAGGAATTAATGCAGTTTAGTATAATATCGGGAGGTTAGGCAGTCAATTGTGGGTTAGACTTTATAAGAGGGGAGGTTATGAAGGAATTAACACAGTTTAGGATAATATCGGTTAGGTTGTCAAGTCGGGATTAGACTTTACGAGAGGAAAGGTTTTGGAGGAATTAACACAGTTTATGATAATATTGGGAGGTTAGGCTGTCAAGTTGGGGTTAGACTTTACGAGAGGGAAGGTTATGAAGGAATTATGCAGGTCAGGATGAAATCAGGAGGTTAGGCTGTTAAGTTGTGGTTAGGCTCTATGAGAGGGAAGGTTATAAAGGAATTAACGCAGTTTAGAATAATATTGTGAGGTTAGGCTGTCAAGTTAGGGCTAGACTTTACGAGAGGGAAGGTTATAAAGGAATTGACGCATTTTAGGATAATATTGGGAGGTTAGGCTCTCAAGTTGGGGTTAGACTTTACGAGAGGGAAGGTTATGAACAAATTAACGCAGTTTAGGATAACATCGGGCCAAGTTGGGGTTAGACTTTACAAGAGGGTAGGTTATGAAGGAATTAAGGCAGTTTAGGATAAGATTGGGAGGTTAGGCTGTCAAGTTGGGGTTAGGCTTTAAATTTACGAAAGGGAGGGTTGTGAAGGAATTAAAGCAGTTTAGGATAGTATTGGGAGGTTAGCTGTCAAGTTGGGGTTAGACTTTACAAGAAGGAAGGTTATGACGGAATTAACACAGTTTAGGATGATATCAGGAGGTTAACTTGTCAAGTCGGGGTGAGACTTTACAAGAGGGAGGGTTATGAAGGAATTAACGCAGTTTAGGATAACATCGGGAGGTTAGGCTGTCAAGTTGGGGTTATACTTTACGACAGGGAAGGTAATGAAGGAATTAACACAGTTTAGGATAATATTGGGCAGTTAGCCTGTCAAGTCCGGATTAGCCTTTATGAAAGGGAAGGTTATGAAGGAATTAACGCAGTTTAGGATATTATCGGGAGGTTAGGCTGTTAAGTCTGGGTTCCACAGTATGAGAGGGAAGGTTATGAAGGAATTAACGCAGGATTATGAAGAAATTAACACAGTTTAGAATAACATAGGGAGTTTAGGTTGTCAAGTTGGGGTTAGACTTTACAAGAGGGAAGGTTTTGAAGGAATTAACACATTTTAGGATAATATCGTGAGGTTAGGCTGTCAAGTCGGGGTTAGTATTTACGAGACGGAAGGTTATGAAGGAATTAACGCAGTTTAGGATGATATCGGGAGGTTAGCTTGACAAGTCGGGGTTAGACTTTACGAGAGGGAGGGTTATGAAGGAATTAACGCAGTTTAGGATGATATCGGGAGGTTAGGCTGTCAAGTCAGGGTAGACTTTACGAGAGGGAGGGTTATGAGGGAATTAACGCAGTTTAGATGATATCGAGAGGTTAGGCTGCCAGCTCTGGGTTACCATTTGCAAGAGCATTGTTACATGGACAATACTAGGCTATGTGAAAAAAATTATAGCAAATTCTTTTGGAATTGACATAAACCCATCAGATTTACTGTGAACCCCTTCAGATTATTGTCAGGAGGCTATCCTATGGAAATTGACCATACTCAAGCAAGAATATGATGTTATTATGATGTCAATATAACATTCTGTTTAGCTCCTGTTTGGTTAGTGTTACGGTATTTGGATGGTGCCAAAAAATGTCTTTGGAACATAACATTACAAAGTTGCACTAGGATGTTATTGTGACATTCTTGTTACATTCTTTCACGTCATAATAATGTCCTTATAACATCTTTTAATAGTAAGGTCTCAACTTCACTAAAATACAATGTTATTATAACATTATTTGTTAGTAAGTCTCAACTTTATCGAAAATAACATAACTGTTACATGAAAATTGGGTAGGTTGCAGACTAACTAAAAAAGGTATGGTTGCAGAATGTGCTTTTTAAATCGCTGCTTGCCTGGGTACCTATAAGGTGGACAAAGAGGGGCAGGGGCCAGAGGCTGTTCTACCTGTGGTTCGGTATCAATGATATTGGTGTGGGGAGAGTAGGCGTGGGTGGAGGGGTAGGTGGGCTGGGGGGGGGGGGAAGATGAGGTTTCTGAGTAAACTCTCTGTTCGATGTGGCCACTCGCCCTATGCATTGGCTTAAGACTTTTGTTCAATAGACCTTTTACATTAGGGTAGCAACTGTCTGGACTAATGAATTGTGGTATGGTTTCCCATGGAGCTGGGCATAAGGTTTGGGGGACAGGGTGCTTGCGTCAAAACAGAAACGTTCTGCAACAAAACTTCTTTTAGTCATTTTGTTACTTACTAAGATGGCATGTAACAATTATGTTATTGACGATGAGGTTGAAACCTCACCAAATTAGAACGTTGTTATAATATTACTTTTTGGTGAGGTTAGGACAAAATCAAAACAGAACATTATAAGAACATTCTGTTTAGGTTGAAGAACATAACCAGAATTTTATAATAACATCGCATTGCAACGTCACAGTAATAGGTCGCAGCAACGTAATTCGGAGTCATCAATAGACGAATACTAATCCCCCGGGATATGTAGGTCCACTCATTCATACTGGAATTAGATATCTGTGTCTCTCTGCAGTCAGATACATAAGAATAATAATAAATGTTTGCTCAAAATATATTTGCACTTTTGAGATATTTTATATAAATATAGTGGTATATATATGTGTAAATGTATGCGTGTAGACATGGCGTGGGGTTGGTTCCAGTGTCAAATTAGGAGGGAAAATGTAGGAGTGTAATTGTATATGATTATATCTAAACATTCATATATGTGCAAATGAATATTTCAATATGTGTGCTGGTATGAATGCATGTGTGTATGTGTGTACAGGTATGCAGGCATCTGCACACATGTGCATGTGTATGTGTGTGCATGTCGACACACAGAACCCAAAACCATTATTATCCACTGATAAGCACTTCCCAAGACTAAGACATTGTATTCCAAGATATTTTAATTATCTTTGAATAATAAAAAAGACAATGACTAATGCCAGTTCCCAGTTATCATATGAAGGGCAGCCTCCTTGCATGAGATTCATGTACAGCGGGGTAATTTCCCAGCGAGCGAAGACCTCCGAATGAGACAAAGTAATTACTGCCTTCATGCCATGTAGGCAGGCTTTTAATGGCAGCCAAGAATTAGCTTAATTCTGAGAGGGTTGGAGTCTGGTACTGAAAAGGCCGAGCGGCTTCGAGTTAGACAACTAAGTGGAAATGGAGGCGAGCCTTGTGGAGACAAAAACAGGGTTTATCTGAATAAGGCGGGTTTAAACTTGCAGACTTAACCCCATGCGTGGTGACTATAGATCTGGTCAGCAAGAAACAGCTCATTTTGTGTTCTTTTTAATGTGACATAGCAATGGCCAAGAGTTCTGGCTATATATTTTCAAATGTTGTTTTATATGAAGTGTTGTACAATAACAGGACACATATTGTCATTAGACTTTGAATGTGCCGTTAGAGTTGCATTATGGTGTATTTATAAGAACATAGGAAAAGATGAGTCCCTATACCTTAACCATTGTCATGCCCTCTCAGAAACGGGTGAATATAAGATCTGTTTATTTCCCTGAAGGACAATAATGCCTGTCTCAGAATCTGATGCCAATTTTTGTTGTTGTCAGTAAAAAGTTTCAACATTTTTTGTGTAATTGATATAGAAAAAATCAAATAAACTATTCCTGATGAGCTAAGCTATTACAATTACATTTTATATACCTATAGCTTAAGTACAAACATATTTTATATAATCATAGACTCAGTACAATCACATATTATGTAATTATAGGCTAAGTACAAACACATTTTACATTTGTGAGTATGCATGCATCACCCTCATTGTATAGGTAGAGTGTCCACCAAAGGGTTTGGAGTCCAGGGGGTCCCTCATCCATCCATCCCTCAGTACATAGCTATAGCCAGCCAGTCCAGTGATAAAACAAGACTCTACAACTGTCAAAAGATGCCATGTTTAATCTGGGGAAATCTCCACTGGTTCGCGGCGTTCCCAGTTGGCACTTGACTGCCACCTGGCAATAACCAGCGTCGAGGCCACTTCCGGTTCCTGTCTGTAGTAGAGCGTCCCTCCCCCCTCCCCCCTACTCCCCCTCCCCTCCCCCCCCTCCTCCTTTCATGTACCTTGATTACCTTCGTTTACCGTCGTCCAAAAGCCCGCGCCGTGTCATGCAAACGGAGACCCCCGTAGTCGGCGTTCAGGTAGACGCTGCCGGAAGAGCGCCAGGGGCATGACGGGAGCGTCGGCGCCGCGTCACGTGATCCCTATCTTCCCGTCGTGCCTGGCGGCTGGCGACGTTTCCGGGTAATTTTCCCGAAGCGCGGCTTGTTTTCAGCCCAGTGGCGCCTATGATCTTTCTCCAGGGGTGGTTTGAGAGGGAGGGTGGGGGGGCTGGTGGTAGTCTTTCGCAGTCAGACCCACTGTTTCCCAAAGTGAGTCTGTACACCAGCAACCATTTTAGGCGGGAATTCCCACCCGAATCCCAGAATGCTTTGCAGCCCCTGGTTTATGGCAGGTAGGACCATAAACAGCCAGCACCCAAACAACCATCACAGGGATTCCCCATGCCATTTTATAGAGCACCAATAAAAGAATTCCTTACAAATTTTAATTGACCAATAAAAACCATGGACTGTTGTGGATGCACTGACCCATTATGCAATAGCTAATCTGGGTCAGAATGGAATAGCCTGGAGGAGGATAGGATGGGGGGATGAAGAGAGGAGGGGGGACTGTCTAGGTTAAAATGGAGGTACCCTGGACCTCTGAATGTAGCCTATTATATCTGATTAGAAGGTACACTATGATTACAGTCTTCCTCCTGACTCTAACCCCCCATCTCCCCCCACCTTCCCTTCCTCCATGCCCCCCACCTCCTCATCCTCCTGAGTCCTCCCTGCCATCTTCTACCCTCCCCCCCTCTTATGTGTCCTCTGGTTACTTTCTTCAACCTAAACAAAATGTTCTTATAACGTTGTCTTTTTGTTTCCCCCTTACCTCACAAAAAATAATGTTTTCTTAGCATTCTTATTACTTTAATGAGCTTTCATCCTCACCATCAAAAACAATAATTGTCACGTGCCATCTTAATAAGTAACAAACTGACTAAAAGAGTATAGTTTCTGTTATGTCACAGGCTGGCTGGGATGGTGTGGTCTTGGGCTGGTAGCTTTCCAAGCAAGAATATGATATATTCATAATGTTATTATAACATCCTGTTTAGTTCTGCTTAGGTTCTTGTTACATTATTTTGATGGCACCCAAAAATGTCTTTAGAACCTAACATTGTGATGTTGCACTGTGATGTTATCATGACATTCTTGTAAGGTTCTTTCATGTTATAAAAATGTTATTATAACATTTGTTATAAGTATGGTCACAATTTCACAAAAATATAATGTTATAAGGACATTCTTTTAAAGTAAGTCTCAACTTTACCTAAAAAGACGTAACTGTTATGTGAAAATTGGGCAGGTTACAAACTAACCAAAACAGTATGGTCACAGAGCTTGTTATGTCCCTGCTTGCTTGGGTCGAGTAGCAGTTCGGAGGGTGGGGGCTGCTGGGAGGATGGGGTAGCTAGACTCACAAGTCACTTTACTTCCAGTATCCAGGGTCGAGGCACCACTCTGCCACTTTGACACTCACTGTGCAGCGAATCATCTCTGCACTGTAGCTGCCACTGGGTCTGGCCCCTGCAGGTTGCATAACACCAGCGAAAGCTGTGGGACTACTTTTATACTGAGGGGTGTAGTGATACTATAATACCAGTGTATAGTTAGCGCCCTACATAGCAGAGAGTACTCTCATGGACTATTTTCCTGGCGCGGAGGTGTGAGCGCTGCAGAGTGCCCGGGCACCACCACCAGCGTTCCAACCCTGGAGGAGGACAGATACAAGCCTAGATAAGGGCATCGATAAGAGTCCCAGCGAGCCCCACCGCGCCAGCATGGGCCGCGCTTGAATTCAATCATTCACTTTCATGTAAAAAGAATGTTTTCTTTTTGTATTCCACTTCTACTAGAAAAGAAAGAGCCTGATTCTTTTCTTGAGAAAATTGACTTTTAGAAGAAAGAGGGAAGTCTTGGTGGAGAAATATATTGCACACAGAAAAAGAAATATGCATGTGTGTGCAAATGCCTTAGTACTTAGCTGGTAAGCAACCACCCTTGTTAAGATGCTATCCTACATACAGATGCTATACAACAAAATCCAGTATTTGTCACTTAGCAGCAGTATAAAGATGCTATCCTACATACAGACGCTTGTTTTATTGGATAGCATCTGCTACCTGCTGCTATGCTACATACAGATGCTAACCCATAAGGGAGAGGTGATGTGGGCCGTATACCGGGTCAGCATTACATAACATGTCCTGGGGTCTGCAGCCCACCCTTAGCTCGAGGGCCATTCGCCCACTTTCTGTCTGCATACACAGGGTCTTCTTCACAGTCGGCCAATCAGAATCCTGCATTTTATTTTGATATTTTAATACACACTCAATCGCAATATTATAGTTCCAAGGTATGGTTACCGTTGACCTAGGGTATGGAAAAGGTATGCAAAATAGGATAGGGTATAGGACTCAGAGAATACCCAGGGTACAGAGTATGGGTGGTATAGAATCCCAGGGTACAGAAGTGGTATATGGGGTATAGAATACCCAGGGTACACAGGGGGTATAAGGGGTAGTATACCCAGGGCATGGATGGGGTTTTTACAAGGGTAGTGTACCCAGGGTATGGAGGAGGTATATGGGGGGTAAAGTGTACCTAGGGTATGGAGGGGTATTAGAGGGTACATAATATTCCCAGGGTATGGAAGGGGCTTTATGGGGGTCGTGTATCCAGGGTATGGAGGGGGTACCAATTTGTCTGTATAAGGAGACCCAGACAAGGACAAGGGATAGGGCTCAATATTTTAAAATAGACCCAGGCTATTGTCAGCAAAGACCATGGGTCTAGATAAATTGCAACTTTAGACCCAGGGTTATGGTCTGTGGAGACCCAGGGTACAGTAGCTCAAGCCAGGCACCCGAGGCTCCACCCTGTTACATCCTGAAACTCCATACACTGGGTACACTACCCCCCTAAAACCCCCTCCATACCCTGGGAATACTTTATACCCCCTAATACCCCTCCATACCCTGGGTACACTTTACCCCCCATATACCTCCTCCATACCCTGGGTACACTACCCCTCCGTACCCTGGGTACAGTACCTCTCCATACCCTGGATACACTACCTCTCCATACCCTTGGGACACTACCCCCCTAATCAAACCCTCCCCCTCCCCTTCCCCAAAGGTATTGTCACTTAGCATCTCTTTGTGGCTTAGCATATGCAGTGGATGCTAAGTGACAATTGTTTTGTCACTAAGCAGCAATTTTGTTGCTTAGCAGCTTGTGCAGCTGCTATCCTCCAAAAAGATGCTAAGTGACAAAATTTTGTTGGATAGCATCTGTATGTAGGATAGCATCTTAACAACCCTCCCTTTGCTAAATCCTAAATCCTTTGTCGTTTTGTCACTCAAAGCTAACATAAGTAAATTTGTGTGTGCTCAAGGCAAGTTTAAGGGGGTTCTTAGTAAATTTGAGGGTGTCAAACTGACAGTTTTGTCCAAGTAAGAACTGAATCGCTATGGAGTCAGCTGTGAATCAGTCTTGTGTAAGTAGTGGATCAGTCTTGAGTCAGCAGCGAATCAATCTCAAGTCAGGGGTGAATCAGTCTTGAGTCAACAGTGGATTAGTCTCGATCAAGCCAAGGATGGGACGGTTGGTCCTGTATTTGGCTCTTGTTATGTTCTTTTGATGACCCCAAACTTTATATGTCGCTGCGACGTAATGCTATGACTTTGCACTGTTATATTAATACAACATTCTTGTTAAGTTCTTCAACCCAAAAAGAATGTCCTCATAACATTCTCTTTTAGTTTCCCCCTAACCTCACCAAAAATAATATTTTGATTACATTCTGATTTGGTGAAGTTTCAACCTCACCATCAATAACATAATTGCTACATGCCATCTTTGTAAGTAACAAACTGACTAAAAAAGTATGCTCGCAGAACGCTTATGTTTTGTCACAAGCTGGCTGCATGGGTTTTGATTCAGCAGTGGATCAGTCTAGGGTCAGCAGTGGATCGGTCGAGGGTCAGCAGTGAACCCTGGGTCAATTCGATTGGCGAGCCCATGAGACAGACAAGGACTGTGAATATGAATGATACAGCGCGTTAGCTTTCCCGCCCGCCTAGTGTCGTCTTCATCCCCTAGAGGGCGCCCTGGCCGTACGCCGGCATGCCCACCCCTCATTGGCCACTCAGTCGCGCATGCGCAGAGCCCCAATCTCACACGTTCTCGCCATCCCCAGGGAGTGGTCTTTTTCACCTCCAACGGTATGGCTCTTCACCCTTAAATTTGACATGGCGATACAGCCATTTCTTAGAATCGACATGCAACACGGGCCTTAGTGGTAAGAAGAAAAAATAAAGGACATGACAGGGATAGACATGAGACATGAAAAGTTCCTAGGGGCAACATGGGACTTGGGAAGTTAAGTGACACGGGACGTAAAGGTTTCTTAAATTTGACATGCAACATGAGGACTGCCATCAAGGGCCCCAGCAATAGTGACACTGCGCTCACTCTATGACATGTAGTCCGTCCCTGACCCGCTTATTTTTCACATAATTGTTTGTGCGCCTGGCGGACTTGTACGTTACTACAGTCTACTTGTCATTTTGATCCCATTATCTGGGACCTTGTGGCTGTAATCATGGCTGCCATCACAAACCGGAAGTCAGAGGTATCATCAGCGCGTCTCATGGTAGGGGGGGGGTAGTCTGTCGCAGTCAGACCCACTGTTTTCCCAAAGTGAGTCTGTACACCAGCAACCATTTTAGGTGGGAATTCCACCTTGCATGCTTTGCAGCTGCTGGTTTATGGCAGGTAGGACCATAAGTCAGCCAGCACTCAAACAACCAACACAGGAGTTCTCCATGTCATTTATAGAGGGCCAGTATAACAATTCCTTACAGATTTTAAGTGGCTTATAAAAGCAATGGACTGTTGTGGGTGTACGGACCCATTATGTAATAGCTTATGTGGGTCAGAACGGACTAGAAGGGGGGAAGGGGGAAGGGTGAAGGGGATGGGAGGAGGGGGAGGGAGAAAGGGAAGGGATATAGAAGGGAGGGGGTCTGTACCCAGCTAACAATTTTACGTTGCTACAACGTTGTTACAACATAACAGTTTGGTTGTAGCAACGTTGCAAAATGACGTTGTTACAACATAAATTTGTGGACTCCCAGAAAGGTTGTAGCAACGTTGTACCCAACGTTGTACTGCAACCATTTCACAACCTTCTTACAACTTTTTTTTTTTTTTTTTTTTTTTTTTTACATAGTGTATATTCAATATTCATGAATATAATATAGATATGGCAATACATGTGTGCTGACATATTTCTGTTCCCGAGTGATGACACCATTTTATGATGTGCTTAAATCATTATACAAATTATAAAAATTACTTTATAAAATAGGCCTATATGAAAAAAATATCAATTATTCTGTCATTTTTATTTCATAGTACATTTTGCATCTAAGCATCAACATATTGATCAAATATGTTAGTTCATGTCAGGTTAATGACCTGTTGCATTTACAATCTAACACTCTCAAGCCTAAAAACCTCTACCTTGTTGACAACTTACAAAAAAGGTGTTTTACTTAAGTTTTTATTTCAGTTCCTCTCTTATATCATAATATATTATTACATTAAGACTTAATGAATATAAACAATGTCCCCTTATTCAGTATATCTTATTGATGCATTCTATTTGAAAACAAGAATCAAATTCTAGTCCAAATTTTCAGAAAATAAAAAACGTTTTTCTAAATTTACACATTGTAGACAGTGGTGCCACCTATATGTTGATTGTATGTCTTCCTTACAATGTTGTGGCAACGTTGTGAAAGTAATGTTGTCACAACGTTGTGAAAAAGACGTTGTGACAACGTCATTTTGAAATGTTGCAAGTATGTTACAATAAAACGTTGTGAAATACGTTGTGGCAACATTGCCACCACGTTATCAATCGAATGTTGTGAAAAGGTAATGTTTGACACGTTGTCTAAATGTTTGTTTGCTGGGTTTTGTGCACGTTGTGATACAACGTTGCACCCTGACGTTGCAGCAACATTTTTGGTATGTACTTAAATAACATGACCAATCTACAACCAAAACACAACGTTGTATTTACGTCATGTGTTTGCTGGGTAAGCCCAGACTGGCCTTAGCAAATGGTGGCAGCTGTGGTTCATCAGGTATTTAGCATCTGTGTCACATTCTTGTCTCACCGACTTTCTCTGAACTGGCTTGAAATATGGCAAGGGATAACTACCCCAGGCTGCGGCGTAACATAAACATTCTACAACCATGCTTTTTGTAGTCAGATTGTCACTTATCAAGATGGCATGTAATAATTACGTTATTGGTGGTGAAGTTGAAACCTCACCAAATCAGAATGCTATCATAAAATTATGGTTTGGTGAGGTTAGGATGAAATCAGAACAGAATGTCATAAGAACATTCTGTTTGGGTTGAAGAACATAGCTAGAACATGGTGATAAAGTCACAGTGCAATGTCAAGGCAGTAAGTTGCAGCGACATAATTTGGAGTCATCAGATCCTCGGCTGGGTATAGCGCAGACAGGTTATGCATTAGACAGGTTATATGCAGAATGTATTAAATGATGATAGTAATTATGCAACCAAGAATAAATGTGGAATATGTTTATCATCATGATAGCATGACAGGATTATCATGACAGTATGATATAGGCTGGTAGAAGTTATACATGTGCTACAGTTATACTCATCCATGTCTGGCTTATGATGAGACAATTTTCATTGAATATGAGTCAAAATTATCTTGAACAAATTAAACAAATTGCGTGTGTGGATGTGAGGATCAAATATGTCTGTCAAATAGAAGAAACAAAGAAAGAATGAATGGTTGAACATTTGACTAGAATTGTGACACCTGTAACAACTGACTATGTAACAGTGGACTAATAATACTATGCTACTTAACTTTGCTAAAGGCTAGTGATATCATACTGGTCAATATTGTCATATGTGGTTTTCTCTGGCTTTGAATGCAGAGTATACATAAGTACCCAGTGCTTTGATAAATTTAGCATCTTAATACCCATAACAGAAATGAACAAGTCTTCCTTGGGAATTGTAGAGTTGTCCAGCGATATTGAGTTAAGTTCGTCACAGTCCATCAGATAGCGAACAACTCGGGAGAAAGTGCTTATTATTATGATATCGGGAGAGAACTGGGCAGAGGTTCAGCAATTCTAACATAAACCCTATACATAAATCAGTCTACTGGAATGGATATTTAAAGTCAGATTGAAAACTTCTATAGTGAACCCCATCTCCCATCCCCCCTCCTTCCAACCCCCTTCCCCTACCCCTTCCCAGTAATTGGCTGTCTCTGCCTGGCCACCGACCCTCCTGTCGCTACATTAGCAATCTCCTATTTGCTCCAGCTATTTCCTTAGCGTCTGCGGCCCGCCAGGCTCCTGTGAGCGTCTAGTAGATAGAGTGGTCGTATCTAGGGTCCTTGTATGTGTGTTTATATGAAGGGCAAATTTGATGAATGATTATTAAGCCCCATTCGCCCTGGTCGATGTTTCTATCGCAGAGACCTACAAAAAATCTCATGCATTCGCAAATAACTTCATGTGTGAGAAAATTATCACAGGCTAAAGAAATTGATTGTATAGCATTCACACTGTGAAGAAAGGTCCCTTGCAATCATTTCCACAAGGAATCTCATCTTGAATTGAACAGGATCTCTATGAAAATATTAAACATGTTGAATAATTTCACAAGGGATCAGGTCGCAGAGGGCTATGATAATCCAACGTTCACGACATTCACAGATCTCAGAGGCCTATGACAAACCACGTTCACCAGGGCGAATGGGGCTTTAAAGTTAGTGACTTGAAGCTAGGTGAAGCTGGTGGCTATTCTACTGCTACTCCTCATTATTCCAACAACCTAGCCCACCTAAGATTCCTAGGAAACCTCCAAACCCCACTCTGCACACATAACCCCTCACATAACCCCACCTAAGATTCCTAGGAAACCTCCAAACCCCACTCTGCACACATAACCCCTCACATAACCCCACCTAAGATTCCTAGGAAACCTCCAAACCCCACTCTGCACATATAACCCCTCACATAACCCCACCTAAGATTCCTAGGAAACCTCCAAACCCCACTCTGCACACATAACCCCTCACCCACCCACTCTCATAACATAACAACTCACTCTCCATACACAACCCTTCACTCTTCATGCACAACTTTCACTCTCCATGCACAACCCTTCACTCTCCATTCATAACTCGTCACTCTCCATGCACAACCTTTCACTCTCCATGCACAACCCCTGACTCTCCATACACAACCTTTCACTCTCCATACACAACCTTTCACTCTCCATACACAACCCTTCACTCTTCATGCACAACCTTCACTCTCCATGCACAACCCTTCACTCTCCATACATAACTCGTCACTCCCCATACACAACCCCTCAATTTCCATGCACAACCCCTCACTCTCCATGCACAATCCCTAAGTCTCCATGTACAACCCCTCACTCTCCATTCACAAACCTTCACTCTCCATACACAACCCCTCGCTCTCCATACACAACCCCTCACTCTCCATACATAACCCCTCACTCTCCATCACAACCCCTCACTCTCCATCACAACCCCTGTAGGAGACAGTCGTCCCTAATTGAATGCCGCTTGTTCTCGGCGTGTACGTGATGAGGCTGAGAGCTAGGCTGTGAAGTCCCCAGGAGCAGGCCTGGGACCAGCGAAACCTTCAGAACAAGTATCAGTTAGCAGAGATCACAGGAGGAACAAGCGGAGGAGGGGTGTGGGGGGAGGGGGTTTAGATCAAAGCCCTTCCTCCCTTCTCTTAAACATAGACACCGTCGGCACTGCCTTTGTCTTACTGTGACTATATTTCATCAAAGCTGTATTCCACTTGCAGATTTTACACCCGATTTCAAAAATCCGCAGTTAAAATTTTGGTTGATCATAGACATCTACCATTAGTATGGTCTCCAAATTCTCTTTCAAATGATATGTAACATGCATGGCTCCTAGACGCCTAGTGGAATACAGGTTTAAGAGATTTTCAATTAGGTGACTATTGAAATTTTAGTATATTTTAAATCTCATCAGGAATATTACCAGAACCCCCACATGCTACATACCATTTGAATGGGAATGCAAATTCCAGTCTAATGATATATAACACGTGTGTAGTTAGCCCTTATTTGATTATAGCTAGCCCAATGACGATTTCCCAAATTGCGAGGGAAAAAATCGGGTAGCCTTGAGTGTGTATTCGTATAATGTAACGCCTGCATACTGTCTAGAACCTGTGAAGATGTGCTCGTTTCCATAGGAATTAGCAAAGTGTACTTTGCGTCCCAGGGCATGGAAATGTAGTTACACATGGGAGGTTGACATCTATCTACAAGAGGGGTGGGGAGGTCTAGTTGTTAGCATGTCGGCATTGCACGCGGCTGGCCAGGGTTCAATCCCATGTGCTGACTGCTAGACCACATTGCCTTGCCATCATTCTCATCTCCATAGATTTGGTCACCCTTACTTTGTACAAGCCAAAAACTGAGTTGGTCCTGATCTAGCTGAAATATTGCCGAATGGACAATAAGATTCAACAATCACCAGCATCTACAAAAGATAGAAACGCTATGGCAATGCCATCCATGTATGAGTATCTAGTACAGAGAGAATTTTGCAAACAAGCTGTCTATTCAGAGTAGTAGACTTTCAGCTCCAAAAGAAATGAAAACACAGGGACAGATACAGGATTTTCGAGAGAAAAAAAGAAAGGGGGGGGGGGGGATTTGTGGCTTGCTGATACGTTTTGAGTGATCCCCTTTCATTTTGAAATATTGAAATATACATGTTTGATCTGGATCACAGCAAAAAATTGATGATTATTAGTACATCTTCTTCACAAGGTCTATAGGAAATAAAGCAGGAAAAGTCACATCTTCTGCATAAGGTCTATAGAACCCAAAGTAGAAAAGTCACATCTTCTGCACAAGGTCTACATAGAACCCAAAGTAGAAAAGTCACATCTTCTGCATAAGGTCTATAGAAGCCAAAGTAGAAAAGTCACATCTTCTGCATAAGGTCTATAGAACCCAAAGTAGAAAAGTCACATCTTCTGCATAAGGTCTATAGAACCCAAAGTAGAAAAGTCACATCTTCTGCATAAGGTCTATAGACTATAAAGTAGGAAAAGTCATATCTTCTACACAAGGTCAATAGAACACAAACTAGGAAAAGTCACATCTTCTGCATAAGGTCTATAGAACCCAAAGTAGGAAAAATCACATCTTCTGCATAAGGTCTATAGAACCCAAAGTAGAAAAGTCACATCTTCTGCACAAAGTCTATAGATTATAAAATAGGAAAAGTCACATCTTCTACACAAAGTCTATAGATTATGGACTAGGAAAAGTCACATCTTCCACACAAGGTCTATAGATTATAATGTAGGAAAAGTTATATCTTCTACACAAGGTCTATAGAACACAAAGTAGGAAAAGTCTCATCTTCTGGAAAAGGTCTATAGAATACAAAGTAGGAAAAGTCACGACGATACACTTTCAAAGTACTTCTATTGAAGTAGTCGATCGAAGGGGAACGAATCCGGATCAGGTGTGGCCACTCTGCACCAATTGAGTTTTTTCACCCCTTCAGAGTGGCCGGTGATTCCCCCAAGGCGTTACCAAGGAAACCGGGGGAATCCCCAGAGAGTGGGTGTTTCCCCGGAACAGGGGGATCCCCTTCTGTGAGCGGCTCAGGTCACCCCCTCCCGTGTATAACAAGTAGTTCTGGGGGGTTCCTGTAGTCCTCCTGGGGGTAGGGGGGACCCAGCTGCATGCTGGGAATGTGGGGGGGGGGGGGGGGTTGAGGCCATCCATACACAGCCAAGTTCCAACGTAACAGAACCGGTACCATTCTGCAACCATACTTTTCTAGTCAGTTTGTTACTTGATAAGATGGCATGTAAGAGTCACGTTATTGATGGTGAGGTTTTAACCTCACCGAATCAGAATGTTATTATAAGTCATTTTTTGGTGAGGTTAAGACTAAACCAAACCATAACAACAAAACATTACAAGAACATTCTGTTTGGGTTGAAGAATGTAACTAGATTGTTGTAATAACGTCAGCCTGCAACATCAAAAGAATGTAACAAGAACCAATACAGAACCAACCAGAATGTTGCTGCAACGTTAAAATAATGTTACATCCTTGGCTGGGTAAAAAGGTTGTGTCCAATGTTTCTTAAACTTGGTCATTCCTCAAACGCATCAAAGCAGATTCAAACGTATGGATTTATATCAAATATACCAGTCCTAGTGTAATAACCACATTTTTCCATCAGAGAGTCTGTTTTCGATCAAACCTGAACCATCATATATATTTGAAGTTAAAAGACTTTATGAATTCAATTCACAGCCAGACCATATGACACCAGACACCAAGCAGAATGAACCAGAAGGGAACTGACTTTTAAAAAAGCAGAAAAAAATTGGGGGAGAGGGGGAGGTAATAGAGGGTAGGGCCCCAAAAAGGGCCATATCGTTATGTAGAGATGGATGGATTTAGCGGTAGGGGTCGGGGGTAGCCCCAGCCCCTAGAGCCGGCCGGGCCCCCAGTAATAGCACCCCACCAGGCCTTTTCGCTCGGGGGCGGAGTTTGGTTGAAGGCGGCAGGGGGGAGAGGGGGGTTACTTTCCCAAGCAAGAATATTATGTTGATATAATTATAACTTTCTGTCTAGTTGTGCTTTGGTTCATGTAACATTATTTTCATGGTACCCAAATACCTCTTCAAAACCTAACATTGCGACGTCGTCCTGTGACATTATTGTGACATTCTTGTAATGTTCTTTCACGTTATAATAACATTATTATACCAAGTAGGAAATAATAACATTATCATACCAGTCTTTAATAGTAAGGGCTCAACTTCATTAACATAGAATGTTATTATAACATTCTTTTTCAGCAAGTCTCAAGTTTACCTAAAATAACATAACTGTAACTGTAATGTAAAAAATGGACAGGTTACTGACAAACCAAATATGTATAGTCACGGAACATACTTGTTTCATCGCTGCTTGCCTGGGTGGGGCTTGAGTACCCCCCTCCCAAACCCTGCCATCCCGGACCCCTCCACTGATGGCCTGTTTAGCTTTGCAGCTAATTTGATCCGCTGGGGGGCGTGACCGTCGGTCCCCCACGTGACTCGGGGTTAATAAGGCCCGGCTCCTTCCGGCGCTCTGCCACCCGTCGCCCTCTGCCGGCCGCAGCACATTGATCGGTGTATTAATACGCCGAGGTGTTGGGTAGGGTGCAGGGAGGAGCGGAAGAGAAGATGTAGTTCGGGCCACGAAGTGCCCAGGCAAGCAGCGACGACATTTTGCGACCGTACTTTTTTGGTTTTTGATTAGTCTGTAACTTGCCCAATTTTCATGTAACCATTACGTTATTTTAGCTAATGCTGGGACTAAAAAGAATGTTATAATAACGTTATCATAATGTGACTGTAATGTGAATGTAATGTGAATGAATGTTACAAGAATGTCAACAATAGGATCTAAAGGAATTTTTGGGTGCCATCAAAATAACGTAACAAGAACCAAAGCAGAACTAAACAAAACATTATAATAGCGTTATAATAACGTCTTGCTTGGGTGATGTCTGCCTGTACCAATCCAAGAACAAGAGGAAATATGGCAAACTTTGCTTATGAGAGTAGTATATCTCTATTTTTGTTCTCATAGATGAAATGTGCTCTGAAGAAAAAACATTTTTAAGTTTAGAATTATATGAAAATCTAACATACTTTATAGGGTTTGAAGAAAAATGTTACTTTTGGTAAGTTTTTGAACAAATAATTTGTTAGAGACGCTGTAGTTCGGGCTGTGAAGTGCCCAGGCAAACAGCGACATTATTATTTTGTTTTTGTTATGTTCTTTTGATGACTCCCAATTACATTGCTGCAATGTACTGCCGTGATGTTGCACTGTGATGTTATTACAATGTTCTGGTTACGTTCTTCAACCTAAACAGATTGTTTAGCATAATTGTTACATGCCATCTTAGTAAGTAACAACCTGACTAAAAGCGTATGGTTGCAGAACATTTCTGCTACATTGCAAGCGGGCTGGGCAGTGGCGCAAAGTTGCATATTTGAAGAGTAGATAGCCGGGGCTTAGGGTCGTCTTTCCTGTTGTGACATACACCTTCATCTTGCAGTGACCCACTATGGACTGGTCAATAATATTGACCGCTACATACAAGTGTAGAGGCGCTGCCCTTAGGATACGAACATATGTGGCCCGTCGCATAATGGGGTGTATAACAGCGAACTATGGTTTTGTCAAATCACACGCTGTTGTGTAAAAATCTAGCATCAAATTTCACCCACTTCTTAAGATTCTTCCAGGCTGAAAATCTTGGGATATTTACATCCAAAGATCCATTTACAGAATTAAAGTTGGCTCAGTAGAACAGCAACAATTCCACAGCTGGACATTGAATTGTTTCTCTGTTTCATTATGCGACCAGCCCGCGACGTGTTTTGCGATGTTAGAACATATTCCAGCAATATTATTTGTCATGTCACAAATTTATTGACTCTATTTATATTCATGATATAATTACATTGGTGAATAGACTAGTTTTGACCTTTGGTCTTCATCAGAATTGTCGATAAAGTACTGTATAATTATGTACTTCATACATACATGACTTATTCATATACATATTGAATGTGAACATATGGCGGACATAATCACATATATAATTTACATATAAAAGCAATGGAATCTTTCTTGAAAGTCTTCGAATGCTTCCATTCAGGAGTGTTTGTATTTGTTCTACCCTAACTAATTGACATATCAAAATGTTGATTTCAACAAAGTAAACATTTGCCTGGATTCCCATGCCGTTATAAACCTTATTATTGGATGAATTAGAAGCTTTCACAGTTTCAAGCCCCATACCAACTATGGGAACACAGTTGGCCAGCAAGTCAATGGTAAAATTGGCCTATCATTGAGGTAGAATCGGTCAATTTTTAGTGATAATTAGTCAGCCTATTTGGTCAAAATTGTTTAGTGGGTATAGGCCTCAAGACAATATAGACACTGAATCCCTACTCTAGTGTCTCTCTGTCATTGCCTTTCCAAGCAAAGCCAAGCTTGCAATATTATCAATCTAAATATTACCATATTTGTCTCCAGGCGAATTTCAAATGTAATCTGGATCCCACTGAAACATGCAATTAAATCAGAGATAGCATTCCCACTGGGAGAACGTGGAGTTATTTTCATCCGGCTTGTAATGCAATCTCAGATTGTGAAATTTGCTCATTCCATCAAAATGCTGCAGCTAGATATGGTCAGTAAACTGTTTATCTAGTGATGTTATGGCTGTGATCAATTGTTTAACTGTGTGACATGAAATTTAGCATTGATATCTTTGACTTGGTATGCATATTTTACTTCCTTGGCCAAAATGTTGTACAAAGAATCTTGGTCAAATAAATAATGGAACACTTTGTATGAAAGTTTCATTTAAAGAATGAAAGTAATATTGGCAATTACGGATAGCTGATTTACAGAATTTTGAGGACCTGCCGGCTAATTTTGACTGATTTTGTCAACAACTTCATGGAAAAACTATAGAAAACCAGCAAATAATTGTAATATACCCTTCTAGACTGAACGAATTTTCAAACAACTCAAGAAATATTAATTTACATCGATACTCATTTAAAAGTAATGTTGGCTAGTTTTTGCAAATGTTATTCTAAAATTAATGGCATAATTCATTTACATACTCAAGCCATCAGTTTTGTTGACATATTACCCAGTATGCACCCTGATTAAGGCTAACCTGCAGGTAAAACTAACAAAACTGTCTATATGTGGTTGGGAGAATTGACCATATTCATGGATTAACAAAAACTTCAAATTACAGAGAATATACCTAGTCATACACATTTCTGTTCAACTCAATGTCAGATAGTTAAACACTCAGTCATATCTATGTTTTAACTAGATAAACAGTTTACATATCATATCTAGCCATAACATTTTGATAGAACATTCAAGTTTAAGTTATGGGGCCATCCATTAAGTACGTACGCACCAAGTGTGGGTGGGGGGTCTCAAAGTTTTGAAAATTTACCTGTACAAATCCAATGCGTATTTTGGCCCAAGGGGGGGGAGGGTGGGGGGTCTAGAATTTCAGAAATTTTGCGTACGTACTAAATGGAAGGCCCCGTTAGAACTCATGTATAAGGAGAGAAGAGGGATAGTAGGTACTGTACAAGGTAACAGTTTGTATTTTGAGGGAGTGTGCATATTTGGAGGTTGAGTTGGTCATAGGCCTATATTTCACGTGCTGATTTTCCTTCCAAATTTAAAAATCAGCAAAAAGAATTAAATCAAATATACACATAATGTATAAATAATGTATAAATGTCACTTTATGAGATATTTTACAATTCTCTTAAAAATGGTATATATTATGAGATGCATGGCTTCATGCCATATTCTTGAAGAAAATCAAAAGAATATAAAATCGCTAGAATCCAGATCTGTATGTGCAATACTGGCTTTCGGAGGGTACGTAGAAAAGGATGTAGATCTGGTCATTTTGTGTTCCCTTGATTGTGACATGTAGCCATAGTCAAGTGTTCTGGCTAGATGTCATAGATGTTATTTCATACGAAGTGTTGTACATTGATAAGACTCATATTGTCATTATGCTTTTAATGTGCCATTAGAGTTGCATTTTGGTGAATTCACGAGAACATAGGAACGGACAAACTAACAGGAGGTGACAGAAAATGTTTAGGTCTTTCAGTTGTTTCTTTTGTCCCAGATCTAGACTGGAGAGGAGGCAAGCGGAGTGTACGTCGATACAATACACAGGGAGCGGTTTACTCAGCTGCCGCTGTCCTGTTCGCTGTACAAAGAATGTAGGGTGCACTGCCTCCTGCTTTCTCCCTACTGTCCACCTCCCCTTAAGGCATATATAAGGCATACATTTGGGGGAACTTCCCACTGCCTTTTACTGCCCACTTTCTCTTACTGCCTACTGCCTTTTACTGCCCACTTTCTCTTACTGCCTACTGCCTACTGCCTTATACTGCCCACTTTCTCTTCCTGCTTGCTTCCTTTTAATGCCTACTTTCTCTTACTGCCTTCTGCCTTTGACTGCCCACTTTCTATTACTGCCTACTGCGTTTTACTGCCTACTGACTTTTTCTGTCCACTTTCTCTTCCTGTCTACTGCCTTTGACTGCCTACTTTCTCTTTAACTACCCACTTTCTCTTACTACTTACGTCCTTTTACTGCCCTCTTTCTCTTACTACTTACTTCCTTTTACTGCCCACTTTCTCTTCCTGCTTACTGCCTTTTACTGCCCGCTTTCTCTTACTACTTACTTCCTTTTACTGCCCACTTTCTCTTCCTGCTTACTGCCTTTTACTGCCCACTTTCTCTTACTACTTACTTCCTTTTACTGCTCACTTTCTCTTACTGCCTACTGCCTTTTACTGCCCGCTTTCTCTTACTACTTACTTCCTTTTACTGCTCATTTTCTCTTACTGCCTACTGCCTTTTACTGCCCACTCTATCTTCCTGTCGACTGCCTTTTGCTGCCCACTTTCTCTTACTGCCTACAACCTTTTACTGCCAACTTTCTCTTACATCTTACGATCTTTTGCTGCCCACTTTATCTTACTGCCTACTGCCTTTTACTGCCAATTTTCTCTTACTGCTTACTGCCTTTTGCTGCCCACTTTCTCTTACTGCTTACTGCCTTTTACTGCCCACTTTCTCTTACTACTTACTGCCTTTTACTGCCCAATTTCTCTTCCTGCCTACTGCTTTTTACTGCCTACTTTATCTTCCTGCTTACTGCCTTTACTGCACACTTTCTCTTCCTGCCTACTACCTTTGTCTGCCCAATTTCTCTTACTGCTTACTGCCTTTACTGCCCACTTTCTCTTCCTGCCTACTGCCTTTTACTGCCCACTTTCTCTTACTGCCTACTGCCCATCTACCATACTCTGCTGCTGTAAGGACCTGGCTTAACCGTCTACTTTCCCTTTCTGCCTTTTGTCAACCTCATCGTTTTTTAAAATCAAACTATCCTCATATATATATATATATATACATACTGATCTTCGGTAGAGGTTTTATTTTATACATATATCTTTGTGTGGATCCCCTAAATGTCAACTACATTGAATAGGTCGTTACAGGTGATATATTAATTATTAGTAACTTTACAGGGGCGGATACAGGACTTTCGAGATGGAAGGGGGGGGGGGGGGTCAGCATAAAGGCTAAGTATTGAAACTGCCCTCTATGTACTCCTACCCACTCCCATACCTCTTACCCCACCATCCCCTACCCCACTACCCCCTAGCACCCATCCTCCCATCTCCCCAATACCTAGTCATTTCATGACCTAGATACCTCTTGCACACAAGTTTGTTCAGCTAGCGGACTTGGACGTAACTACAGCCTACCCAATACCCATCCCCTCCACAACGCACCACGTGACCGGAAATCAGCCCCCAAAGTCATTTTAAAAGTAGCGCCGTTGTAATTTCCTAAATCCCTGCCGGAACTATTTGCCCTGGCGGAGGGCTACACGGCCCGGCCCGAGCCTCATCACCGCTCATCACGCGCCACTTCCGCGTCCCACCCCCCTAATCGGCGCTCTCCGGAAGCGGAAGTAGCCGACGTCGCCGCCGACATGACTCTGGGCCTGCGCAGTGCAAACCACCGATGGGTAAACTTGGCGATACGAGGAGACTAGGGGTAAGAAGTACAGGGGAGTCAGGTTAGAGGTACTAGAGATTGTGAACAGTTAAAAAGATACCATAACAGGATTACTGCATTTATAGGGGTGGTAGATGGAGGTAAACAACAAACTTTTACAAGTTTCTAGCACTAGTCCTAAAGCAAGGGCGGATCCAGGGGGGTCCGAGGGGTCCTGACCCCCCTTTTGGTGCATGATCCCTAAACTACAAAAAGAGGACAAAATGCGCCCCTGAAGCATCTCCCTGAAACGAATAAATATTATGTCAGAGACGAAGGGTTCTGTGCTTTGTTGACTGGCTAAGCCTTTGTTGTTAACACATAATCGTCAATGACAAAGGGGTAACATTGCATGATTTTTTCACCTTCTTCATCAACAATAATTAGTGCATCTTGTGGCAGGATTAGTGTACTGCCAGGATTCGTTTACTCGGCCTGATAACCGTCGATTTGACTGGTCGGCTGCACCTAATCTTGTACCAACCTGGACAGGTACCCCCTCCAAAGACTGTGGAGTAGTGAGGTAAAAGATGTGAGGGATATAAATAAAGTTTGCTACCCATTGCAACTTTTACTGGCATGACTTACAAAACACACATTTAGACTATCTGAGACCATATGAACCTACCCAACATCTAACACTCGTATTCCGATTTTGATGCTGGCTATTTTGTAGTTGTCTGATTTTCTCAAGGAATCAGACTTGAAATCTTACATCCAATATGTACCAATCGAAAACGAATTGTGAGACATGTCTAGGCATATATTTGTATGTGTATATTGAAATTAAATTTCAACTGCCGATTTTAAAAGTCGACAGCAAAATCGGCATGTGGAGAGTAGGCTGCATCATTTTATAAAATAGTAAACTTCTCTTCAGTATTTTGATTTTTCAGGTGTCCTATCTTTGAAGATTTTACTGCTATTTACAACTAGATCTCCTATATCTTGGTCCCTGAAAGTTTGCACAACGAACTTTTGATGATTTATTCTATGATCGTCTGCACTTCAAAAACAATCACTTTGAAATGGAGAAAATCGATTGAAATCAAAGAAACTAATCCTGCTTCAAAAACACCAAACCATTCCAGGTTAGTTCCTTTATTCATATTCCCCTTGGCTCCCCCCCCCCCCCCCCCCAATAAAAAAAAAAAAAAAAAGAAAAAAGAAAAAAAAGAGAGAGACATCCTGGAAAATCACTTCTAATCGTCTTGCATACATATAGAGCCAGAGAAGTGTGTCCTGTAATAGAGCATCGCGCGCCCACCCCACCCGCGCAATTGATCACGTGTTCAGGGCGGCCATTTTGATCATGGCTGCGTCGGGGGACTTCAAAGCTTTGTAACCTTATATTACTGGAGGAGGGGGGTGGGGGGAGGTCTGGTCGCTATTATTGATTCCCTATACTGACTATAGGATGCGCTGGTAGGGGGTATGGGGATGTGGGGGGGGGGGGCTGTTTCCTATAGGTTTCTACACTGCACTTGGTGTATGCCCAGGCAAGCAGATGTAGCAAGCACTTTCTGTGACCATACTTTTTTGGTTAGTCTGGAACCTGACTAATTTTCACATAACAGTAACGTTATTTTAGGTAGAGTTGAGACATACAAAAAAAGAAGGTTATAAGAATGTTATATTTTAGTGAAGTTGAGAGCTTACTAATAAAGAACATTATGATAATTCTGCACTTGGTGTAACCACGTCAAAATTTTGCACCACCCTGCGATGGTTGCAACGTATTAATGCATGTCCTGTCACAGGACGTTACCGCGGCTTTAAGACAGCGCCAATGCAAGGCCAAGCCTTGCAGGCATATGGGTTACATGAACAGATGCAAGGACAGATATAATAGATATCCTGAAGAACAGTATCAATGGGGGTGAAAATGACTGTAAATATAAGGTGAGGCAGTCTAACAGCCACCTCTGAGGATCGAACCTGGCCAGGCCACATCCAAAACCAAGACGCTAACCACTAGTCCACCCCATCTCTCTTAACAAAGACTCCCCAGCCAACTTGCAATATAACGTTCTGCAATCATACTTTTTTTTAGTCAGTTTGTTACTTACTAAGGTGGCATGTAACAATTATGATATTGATGGTGAGGTTTCAACCTCACCAAATCAGAATGTTATAATAACATTATTTTTCGGTGAGGTTAGGACAAAACCAAAACCAAATGTTATAAGAACATTCTGTTTTGGTTGAAGGACATAACCAGAATGAAGTATTAACATCACAGTGCAACTTCACGGTAGTACATTGCAGCGACATAATTGGGAGTCATCAAAAGAACGTAACAAGAACCAAATACAGAACGAACCAGAACGTTGCTGCAACATTATAATAATGTCGCATCCTTGGCTGGGGACAACCCCACCCCCCTTAACGAAGAATCGTCTGACTCCTTCTGTTACCCAGACTTAAAGATCCTGACTCAGTAGGCTACATAATTACTAATTGAGCACTTGGCAAGTTGCCATGTGAGGTGCCTACAACAATCTATAACATCTATACATTATGTAAACAAGGAGTCATACCTATTGCTTTCAAGCCTCTTCCCGGCCAGTCCTGCACCTTCTGGTGTAATAGGTCCTATGAGGGTCCCGATTCAACCAATTAGAGAAGACCGGAAGTTGATTGCTTATGACCGGAACCGGTTTGGGAAGCCCCTTGATGACTGTTAGTATTGAAGAGGGTGTCATCTGGAATTCTCTCTACCAAGGATAGCTGATTTACAATATTTTTGGCACCTTGAGGCTAATTTCCAGAAAATTATCACCTGCACTGCCAAAGAGCCGAACATATAGAGCCAAGTGAACATTGACAGGCCGTATGTACCGCTCCTTGTACTTGGTATTTTCAACAGCCTTTGAACATTATTTGGGTGATAAAATATAGAAGACTCCTTTTGGGTCGTCCTCGGCTGGCGGGACATCCTATGGGGATCATACGTGCCCTTGGCTTATACAGCCGCCCTTGGACGCCCCCCATGGCTTTTTTCCTAACACTAATATTTCTACTTCTTGTACAAAACTTCTTCTACAAAACTATTTATACAAAACTACCTCTACAAACTAGCCCAAACACTTCTGCTAACTCAATCTGCCTTGAAATCTGGCTTAACCTTCCTGTTAATTGGTAAAAAATAAGAAAATAACATTCAAAGAAAAATAAATAAAAAGCCCAGAATGTACTTCTCTCTTTGGTTTCAGACCCCATCAGGTAAATTCCAACAACGCCCTCTAGTGTCAATCTCATCACGCGCATGCGCCTGGAATCTGCCCTGTGACGTCATCGACGGGAGAACTAAGCGACCTTCAGTCGGAGCACAGTTCGGCAGAAACGACCTTCACAAAAGGCACAGTTAGGCAGATTGATCGCTGCATGGACAGTTAAGGGGAGTTGGCAGTGGTGTAAAACTAGCCCTGAATGTCCCCTAATTCCCGACCAGTCTGTTTTGATGTCTGGGGAATGTCCGATATTGTCGTACCATGAAGGGTGTGGACCCTTCAAATCGACAGGACGACATAGCGATTTCTTAAATTCAACATGCAACATAGAGCTTACCAAGCCAGAGGTGTGACGTTATAATAATGTTGCAGCAACATTCTGTGTTGTTACATTATTTCGATGGCTCCAAATTATATTGCTATGACCTACTGCTGCGACGCTGCACTGTGATGTTACTATGATGTTCTGGTTATGTTCTTCAACAGAATGTTATTATAATGTTCTGTATTGTTTCAACCTTACCTCACCAAAAACTGATGTTATAATAACATTCTAATTTGGTGAGGTTTCAATAAAGTAATTGTTACATGCCATCTTAGTAAGTAACAAACTGACTAGAAAAGTATGGTCGCAGAACTTTTCTGTTACATCACAAGCTGGCTGGGTAGTGACTTGGAGGAGAAAAAACATAAACGGCATGACACAGGGCATTCCTCCAATTCAACATAAAACATGAAGGTTTATAAAAATTGACATGAATGATATAGACACATGGACATGCGACATAGTCATTTCTTAAATTTGACGTGCAACATAGGGACCCCCCATCTGCACCCCTCACACTGATTATGAGGTATTGTTGGCTTGTTCAGCGTGCCGCTGGGCTGGTCGGGTTAGTTTGGGAGGTGGGGAAATAAGGAGAGAAAGAGAGCATGATTTGGAAATGTATTAGGAAAGTAAAAAGAAGATGGAATGGAAGACTTGAATGGGCAAAGGAAATGCTGGATGATGATGATGACTGTGAGTTTGAGGTGTGCTCAGCAATTTTTCAGCTATATCGACACCAACTCACGTTTTTGGCTTGTACAAAGTACTATGATCGTATCTATGGTGGTGGAAACAACGGCAAGGCAAGGCATATGTAGTATAGCAGGCACAGCCCAGACTGAAACCAGGGCCTCACACATGTTAAGTGAGACCCTATCCACTATACTATCATTCCCCCTAAGAAACGTATTGGATGATAGGGAGCGAAAGAGACATGGCTAGAGGCAAGGGTATTAAAGGTGAAACAGAGTGGCAATAGTGTTAATGTTATTAGATTATATAGCATAATATGTAACCCTCAACCAGTGAATGCTCAGAACAATTATGAGAAACTGGCAAACAAGAGAAAAGTGTATCACCAAAAACCATGGAAGCTCTTACATATTTAAGATTTATGTGAAAAAAAGGGAAAACAACAACTTGTGTCTTTGTTTCTATAGAAGTACGCTGGGGTTAACGGCATCAACTCACACTCCACTAGTATAATGATAAGCCACAGGTACAAGCCACCGCAATATTCATCAGGTTTTGACAAATTCAGCGTCATGTGACAACCCCTCGACCAATAAGATGACCAGAAAAAAATGGGGTGTACCTGCAGTCTCTCATGCCGAGTCCCGTAACGGAGAGATAGCGGGTACCAGCATATAGGAGAAGCAGGTCGGACTGGTACCAGCGAAAGAGGTCCACTTTGCGAGCTGCTCGTGTGGGAGCTGGTTTCCAGCACCCTGTTCACCCCCTACCCTAGCCTGAGGGGGGCTGTCCCTGACACTGTTCTGGGTTTGATGGCTAATTTGATATTCAACTCGCAGGCCTCACTTAATTGTCCCTTGTGACTGGGTCTGCTCCCTCCCCGCCCAGCCACATAACTCCTCCTCCTTCCAGGCCTCCTACTTCTAGGGACACTTCTAGGCACGCTGTAGCTTCTAGGCAGTGGCACAATAAGCCCACCCCAGTTTACACCAACACTACGGTTACTGTGAAATATCTATAAAATTGCCCCCATGCTTATTCCCTGAAAAGAGTTGTATAATACGAAATTAACCAAAGCAATTTGAGTGACAGATTGCTCCTAAATTTGGTAGAATGCAACTTTGTATTTTGTCATTTTTCCCATAGGAACCAATGTTAAAGCCTCTCAGCCCAGCCTATAATGTTCAACCCTATTAAGAAAAAATACAAAAAAAACACCAAATATGATGTTAATAAAAGCTTGTGAATACCAACTCTTTGAAATCCTTGAAAAACAGATATCAACTCATTACTTATCTCATGTATCACCAAAAAACCATGGAAGCTCTTATTTATCCAAGTTTCCTGTGGGGAAAAAACAACTCATATCTTAGTTTCAACAGGAGAAGCGGGTTGGACCAGTACCAGGCCCCACTTAATTGTCCCTTGTGACTGGGTCTGCTCCCTCCCCGCCCCGCCACATAACTCCTCCTCCTTCCAGGCCTCCTACTTCTAGGACACTTCTAGGCACGCTGTAGCTTCTAGGCAGTGGCACAATAAGCCCATCCCAGTTTACACCAACACTACGGTTACTGTGAAATATCTATAAAATTGCCCCCATGCTTATTCCCTGAAAAGAGTTGTATAATACGAAATTAACCAAAGCAATTTGAGTGACAGATTGCTCCTAAATTTGTAAAACGCAGCTTCATATTTTGGCATTTTTCCCATTGGAACCAATGTTAAAGCCTGTCAGCCTTAACTATAATGTCCAACCCTATTTTGTCCTGTATTACAGCATTTTTGTTGGCTTTTTTCCTGAAAATCTGTCAATTGATAAATTTTAGGAAGTCGCAATGGTTTACCAAGACTTGGGGATATAGAAAAATACGATTATTGCTGATTTCAGAAACCCCGGCTCTCTGAGGCAAAGATGGCTTATATAGTAATTTTGACCAACTCAATTTGTTCTTTTGATTTGTTCTTGACCTAACCTCACAAGGACATTATAACATTCTGTTTTGGTTAAGTCTCAACCTCACAGAAACAAAAAAGTAATAGTTATGTGACATTTGAGCAAGTAACAGACAAACCAAAAAAGTATGTTTGCATTACAAGCCTGTTATGTCACACCTTGGCTAAGACTAGTAAGTGCTTTTGGGAAGACAAGGGAGATTCTTTTCTTGTAAGGCAGGAATCAATTACCATTTTCTCATCAAGATCAATTACATGGCCAAATCATTGAATGATAATTATTTTATTCTAACATGCAGTTCCTGTGGACCACAACTTTTAGCATACATGTATGCATTCAATATCCAGATGAATTTATTTTGTTTTCAGGTAAAACCATCTCCTACCACAAGGCGTTGGTCTGGATGGTGGAGCGACAATCTCCGTGGACAGGTCGTTGCCCGCCAATGACCCTAAACAAATAAGGCCCTAAGCTGGGCAGTACTTGGGCTGCGTTAAGGATGTCAGCGAGTGCCCCCTCATCAGAGAACTGTCCGCTGAAGCACTAAATCTGTGGAGACCGGTTCACACTGAACAATCTTCTACACGAAATCTATAAGACTGGTTTAAAGTTAATCAATTTTAGCACTAAATCTATGAGGACTAGTTAACATTGAATGAGCTTTAGCACTACAACTTTGGAGACCAGTTTATCCTTAACAAGCTTTACTGCTGATGACCCTAAACAAATGAAGCCCTAAGCCGTGCAGTGCTTGGCCCTCGTAAAGCTGTCAGCCAGTGCTCCCTCATCACCCAACTGTCCACTCATAACACTAAATCTGTGCAGACTAGTTTACACTGTGCAATTTGTTACACTAAATCTTTGAGAACTGATTTGCACTGAAAGAGTTTTAGCACTCTTATCTACAAAGACTGGTTTACATGGAACGAATTTTAGCACTAAATCTATGAAAACTGGTTTACATTGAACGAATTTTAGCATTAAATCTATGACAAACAGTATTCACTAAACGAGGTTTATGTTGTTGCCCACCGATGACCCTAAACAAATAAAACCGTAAGCCGGGCAGTACTTGGGCCACATTAAAGCTGTCAGTGGGTGCCCCCTCATCAACCACTGGTCTATTCATAGCAACAAATCTGTGGGGACCGGTTCACACTGAACACATTTTTATGCTACGTATATGAATTTTACACTGAATGGACTTTAGCACTAAATCTATGAAGATTGGTTCACAATGAATGAGTTTTAGCACTCAATCTATGAAGACTGGTTTACACTAAATGGGGTTTATGTTGTCCACCGATGACCCTTAATAAATAAAGCCCTAAGCTGGGCTGTGATTGGCCCTTGTTATTGGCCCTTTGGTGAACCCTCATCGTGCCCCAAAATGTGCCCATATCACTAAATCTGTGGGTTCTAGTTGACACTGAAAGACCGGAGGAGTTACATTACGTACATCTTTGACTGTGTGAGGTTGTCAGTGTTGGCACTCGTTAAAGCTGTCAGCAGGCGCCCCCTCATCAGCAAACTCTCCCCTTGTAGCACTATATCCATGGAGACTGGTTTATGCCTAGGAATTTTTCACACTAAATCTATGAGGACTGGTTTGCTCTTAACTACTTTATCACTAAATCTATGAAGACTGGTTTACATTGAAAGAGTTTTAGCACTAAACCTATGAAGACCAGTTTACCCTTAACAAGCTGTAGGTTGTGCCCGCTGATGACCCTAAACAAATAAAGCCCTGAGCTGGTCAGTACTTGGGCCTCGGTAAACCTGTCAGTGGGTGAACCCTCATCAGTGAACTGTCTGCTCATACCACTAAATCTGTGGAGACTGGTCAACACTGAAGGGCGTGAGGAGTACATACGTCCTTCATTGGCTGTCAGTGAGCGTCCCCTCATCATCAAACTGTCCCCTCTTACCACTAGATCCATGCTGGCCAGTTTACACTTAAGAATTGGTTAAACCAAATCAATGAAGACTGGTTTACAGTGGAAAATTTGTATACTCAACATATGAAGACCAATTTACAACAAATAAGACTTAGCGCTGTGTCTATGAAGACCAATTTGCAATAAATAAGTTTAAACAGCATAATAATTATTATATATATATATTTATATATGAAAACCTGTTTACACTGGGGTTTTAGTTCAGTTTTTACCAGGGCTCATTTAGCCTCATTAGGGCTATCAGCGGATTACCCCTCATCAGGTCACTGTCCACTCAAGCACTTAATCTATGAAGACTCGTGTACACTGAATAATCTTTTACACTTAATCTATGAAGTCTGGTTAACACTGAATAATCTTTTACACTAATTCTATGAAGACTGGTTTACACTGAATGAGCTTTAGCACCAACTCTATGAGCACACTTCATAGTGTAGTCCAAGCCAAGGATGCGACGTTATCATAATGTTGCAGCAACGTTCTGGCTGGTTCTGTATTTTGTTTTTGTTACGTTTTTTGATGACTCCCAATTACGGTGATGCAATGTATTGTTGTGACATTGCACTGTGATATTATTACCAAAGAATTAATATAATAATAACATTCTGATTTGGTGAGGTTTCACGCACACCATCAATAACGTAATTGTTACATGCCATCTTAGTAAGTAACAAACTGACTAAACAAGTATAGCCGCAGGACATTTCTGCTACATCGCAAGCTAGCTGGGCATAGCGTAGTGTATTGTCACCAGGTGGTGTGTGGTGGGAAATGGGCTATTGGTCTTCAGCCTGGATTTCTGGGGAAGGCGGGGAAAGCCTACTTGAGATTAACATTGGCAAGGGGAGATTGGGTGAGGATCAGAACTAAGAGATCTACAGCTTATCTATGGATCTGTAAAAAGCCACAGTAATCCTTCCTTGAGACATCTGTAAGGTAGCAGATAAGGAAGCTTTCTCCAATCTTAATTATTATCTTATTATGTTAATTAATTGTTTAATGTCTTAGTGTCAAAATAATTTTATCCCAAGAAGACAAGGTAAGCATTTTCTCATTGTTAAAATCCTGGTATGCTTAAATGTTTTAATCTATGCAATTATCTATTACCGATTCTGGCCGCACTCAATAAAATGTATCATTGATATTTTCTATAGGGATGTCAATGATAGTACTAGTAGTACATGATGAAATCTCATTTGACCAAAGTCAGTGAAGGATTACAAAAACCAAAAGTTCGAAAAATCGAAAAATACGAAAATAATGTTCTTTGAAAGTATGCCACACAATTCTCTTTCTGAGGGCACACAGACTTAGTTTTAATTCCACTCTCTTTGGTGATAGCACATCTGGCTGTCTGTAGATCTAGAGGTTCTGAAGCATACCCAGCTGGAGGTGTGATGTTATAATAACGTTGCAGTAACATTCTATTTGGTTCTGGTTTGGTTTTTGTTACGTTCTTTTGATGACTCCCAATTACATTGCTGCACCCTACTGCTGTGCCGTTCCACTGCGACTTTATTATAACGTTCTGGTTATGTTGTTTGACTTCAACAGGATGTTTTTATAATGTTCTGTTTTGGTTTTATCCTAACCTCACCAAAAAATAATGTTATAATAACGTTCTAATTTGGTGAGGTTTCAGCCTCACCATCAATAACATTATTGTTACATGCCATCTTTGTAAGTAACAAACTAACTAGAAAAGTATCCTTGCAGAACATTTCTGTTACATCACAAGCTGGCTGGGTAGGATGGTAATGAATTGTATCTCCAGCAAAGAGGGGGCAAATTAGTGCCTGCCTGAAGTGTGTGCCCAATTAACACCCCTGTTCTGATGTGCTAATTACCCAATACCTCAATAGTTGACGAGTCGGCTGCTTGCTTTGTCCGAGCCCGCGGGCCATTCGAGCTGACTAGAGGTGCCACCATGCTCCACGGCAGAAGAACAAATAATTCGCAGCCAAGCATGTGATGTTATGATAATGCAGCATCAATGTTCTGTTTTGGTTCTTGTTATGTTATTTTGATGGCTCCCAAAGTTGCAGATACACATTACTATTACATCACACTGTGATTGTGAAAAGATTGTAATATTCTAGTTAGGTTCTTCACCAAAAATTAAATGTTATTATAAACTTTTGTTTGGTCTTAACATCATTGGACAATAACAAAATGATACCATCATGACTTGGTGAGGTCTCAATCTCACCATAGATAATGTTACTGTTTTGTGTGATTTAGTAAGTAACAGACTGACCAAGAAAGTATGATCACAGAATGGTAATGCTATGTTGCATTTTAGCTGGGCTAACTTTAAAGATTGCATTGTTATTTGTGACTAGGCCCCTACCCTACTTCTTGGTTCTGTGAAATTACGCAAGGAACTTTGATTAATTTGTATCTTCACTTTTTTTTGATAAATATTATAGAAACCTTGCTTGTCTGGTACCGTACCAATGTGACCCTCAGAAGCAAGGCTTAACATCATTTCTTTCACTGATCAAAAAATCAGCTGTAAATGTCCTAAATGCCATACCCACCCGGCCATTTTTACACCTTCGGCCGACGGATCGGCCGTAGAATCGGTTGATTCCACATGGTTACCTGTTAGTACAGTACATTGAAATGTGAATGTTTAATCTGAATTGGTACTAAAATCGGCCGATTCTTCCCTTAAAATCAGCTGATTTTAGCGCCGATCCGTCGGCCAATTATGTAAAATTCACCTAGTGGGTATGGGGCTTCAGTACTGATCTTCACCTCATCTGGCGCTCATCGCATCGCTAACTAAGATGACAGACAAGGGCCCGGGGCAAGTCTAGGCACACTCATCCATAATCACAAGGCTGGGCTACCTGAGCTTTCCTCTCAGAATTAATCAAGACTGACGAGAACAGAGAGAGAAGCTATTGATATGTCTCCAGCCTGCTCCCCTCTGTGTCGGAATAGGGAGGGGAACTAGGGCCCGATACTCACTATAGATCTGGTCACCAAGAAACAGCAAATTTTGAGTTCCTTGTATTGTGACATAGTGATAGTTAAGAGTTCTGGCTAGATATTATATATGTTATTTTACATGGAGTGTTGTACATTAACAGGACACATATTGTCATTGCTCTTTGAATATGCCATTAGAGTTGCATTTTGGTTAATTTACGAGAACATAGGAACAGACGAACTAACAGGAGGTGACAAAAAATGTCAGAATAGGGAGGGGAATTAAAGGTGGGTTTCCACTGAAAGATATTCTCCTCAAGACATCTCATGACTGGGAAAGATTTGGAAATCGCCGATGGTCAGTCATGAAACTGTTTAGTGGAAACAATAAATTGTTGGTTAATATATTTTCTCAAGACCGCAACCGACATTTGCTCAAGACAAAAGTAAAAGATGTATCAAGGATAAACCATTAAACATGCTAGATATTTCTCAAGATAAAAGCTAACAAATTTTACCAAGACCAATTAAAGGCAGTTATTCCTATTGATATTTCATGGCTGGGTCTTGATATACAAAGGGATAGTCGTCCAGGACCTCCCTGTTTCATCCAGACAACTATATTTCATTCTTCAGCTATTCTCAACAAAACTTTATAGTCGGTGGAAACCCACCTTAAGGATAGGAGAGGGAGATCTGACAAAAAGGTGAAAACAGACAGAAAGGGAAGTGGAGGAGAGTAAAATAGAGATTAAAAGGAAATATAGAAATATCAGAGGAAGCACTTCAAGGAAATACACAGGAAACACTTTATTTACAACTTGTATGTTGTGAAATTTAGAATCACCTCAAATGTCTTTTATTTCACATTCTATACCATAAAGAAGTATACAGCTTGCATGTTCTCTGTTTGGAATTGGTCTATCCACTGATTTGTTTTCTCTCACTATCTTTGTTATGGAATTGATATGATTTAATATCCATATGGGTCTCGATATTGTTTGTGCTAAGAAATACAGTGTGATAATGTGCACAGAATTTCTATAATTTCTGGACAGATTTTTTAAACCCAAGGACAATAAGTGACCTAAATCTCAAGGACGATAAGTATGACTTTTAATTTGATAACACTTGCTAATTTAGTTGGTCTTAGCAATAATTATCATGACTATTTCATCACAGGTATGTTTTTTCACTCTTTGAAACATTTATGTTATAAGTAGGCTATAGTGTGGATATAAAATATAACTCAAAAATAATGTGAACGCATAGAAATAGTACAATATGTTACCAGAAAATCTGATTTGATACTCATCAATCTCAGTAGAACATTACCCTTGTTTCATTCCCCTCCTTCGTGTCATGTCTTTAACCAACACAACTATAATTTCCGCACCCCCATCCCCCCACCCGGCCTGAAATAGCTACCCTGCGGTCCCCTCATCTATGACATGGGGGGGGGGGGGTACTTAGTTCGAAATACCAACTGTGGTTGGAGTGAGTGAATGTTGGGTGTTTTACGCCATACCGACAGCCAGGGTCATTTTCACAGTGAAAACAAGTCTTGACAAATTCTCTCTTTGGTGATCGTATCTATGAGATGAAGGGGACAGGGTGGGCAAAAAGCATGGGGATCAAAACCCGGAAATAATTTTTTCTGTACTTGATCCCTTAGTGAACCCAGATACCAACCAGGAATCAAACCCAATGAACCACTTGGTCAGTGCTGGGTCCCCGTATCGCTGCCTTTTATGATCAGCAGGGGCTACTGGGGGCCTACTCTTTGCATTCATTCTTTGCATCATATGCAAGGAAGAGGAGAAAGTGATTTCTGGGCAACTGGGTACCAACCATAGGCTATTGCTGTACTTCCCGGGAACCAGTATCAAAGAAAGTTCCTGGCATGGTACGCTGACAACCTATTCCTTCATAATGCCTCTTACACAAATCATTGAGTTCAGAAATCAAATTATGACCACAATATCTGTGCTTTTTTTGGAGGGGCTGCCCATCCCAAAATGGGGGTTGGGCTGTAGTATCAGAGGCGATACGGGGGCTTCCATTAATACTGACACATAATTATATTTTTTTTTAAAGGAAAAAAAGATCAGACCCCCTACCCCCTTGGGCTAAAGTACACATTGGATTTGTACTAGAACAAACACACAATTTCAACAATTTCCAGCCCCTCTTTATACGCACATTCTAAATGGAATTCCCCAACTTTCATTCAAAAACTGAGTGCCCCCCCCCCCGGGATAGGGGTGGCGCACTGAGCGTGTTGCCTTGACCTTTGACCCGGAAGTGTGACCTCTGACCCCGTTGGCGTGTCGCCGTTAATGACGTCGTCACCCGAGACATGGCCGTCGTCACGTGACTCATCGCGTTATCTCGCGTTATTTGCCTCATCTCCATGAATATCAATCTAACAAGGTTCTCCTCTCCCTACTCCCCTCCCTCCTGCCCTGCACTTCTTTCTGCTCCCTGTACAATGAAGATCTCCATTCTTTAAAGGACACCTTGCGCATAATTTTTCAAACACCTATTCTTTATTGAATTAGCTTCTGTTGGGTACCCTAAAAATATCTCAAAAGTAAAAATTGTAAAATGTTGAAGTATTAGTAAATTATAGGTAATTAATTTTAGTCTTTAGTTATGTGCAAGCTTTCCTTTAAAGGGAGGAGCCAGTGCATATGAATTACTGTGTGTATATGATCCCTTCCATTGAAGCATCCACCATGCCAAGTTTTATATCTTTCTGTACAATAGTTTAGATTTTATTTGAACTTTTATCAATTACATTGTGTGTACTGGGTGCACTTTGTACAGTGCACTCATCTGTGTGTGACGTCGCAGGCAGAGCATTTGAAAAATAGATAAGGTAGAAAATAATGGAATGTTATTTTGTAAAGTTGTTATACTTGGAATAAATGTCATATATGTCTGTGTAATATTGAAGATAGACCTATTAAAGTGTATGTTTATAGGCCCCAAATCTGCAGAGCTGGTCACAAAGGATCCATTCTTTTCACATCCCTGGGTTGATTTTGCTAAATATTTTAGTAGAGGGATGTAAAGGTTAAGTAAGACACAGTAAATATCATTAAAAAGGTTTTATGACTCCTTTTCAATTGTCATATAGGGAGCATGGTTTCATGCAATAATTTTGGACAAAATTAAACAAATATAGAATCAGAAGCATGAAAACCGGCCTGTGGAATATGTACAGGCTTCAGCTAGTAGCACAGGAACCCCCACATTAATTATATAAGTTAACAACAGGTTCAGATACCAACCTTAAATTTACGGATATCCTAGGCCGCAGCGGTATGTCCAATACCTGAAATGATAAAAGAAAATATTGTAGTTAAAGCTCACCCCATGCTCTATGTGCAGCTCACATCCTGCTCACATCCTGCTACTGTCAATCCATGGCAAGAAGTGACGTAACAAGCATATTCTGCGACTGTATTTTTTGGGTTAGTCTGTAACCTGCCCAATTTTCACGTAACAGTTATGTATTTTAGGGTGAGTTGAGACTTAGTAAAAAAGAATGTTATAGATAACATTATAATATTATTTTAGTGAGGTTGGGACCTTACCAATAAAGAACGTTATAATAAAGTTATTATGACATGAAAGAACGCAAAAAGAGTGTCACACTAACGTCACAGTGCGATGTTGCATCGGGTGCCATTAAAAATAACGTAACAAGTTCCATAGCAGAACTAAACCAAATGCTATATTGACGTCATATTCTTGCTTTGGTCTCTTGCTCAATCCCTCCCCTGCTCACTCCCTGCTCAATCCCACTGCTCACCCCTCCCCAAACCAAGCCCAATGAGCTGTTCACCCCCTGCTCACCCCACACTCTATGAGTAGCCCCCCCCCCCCCCTCTACACACGCCCTGCTCGCCTCCTGCTCACCCCCTGCACACCACAGTTTCTCTTAGTCCTCTTGGTCCTCTTGGTGCTCAGCCCCTGTTTCCCCCCTTCTTACCCCTGCTCACCCCTAACTCATCCCCTGCTCGCTACGGCCCCTATGAACTGGTCCGTCCAAGCCCAATGAGCTGCTCACCTCATGCTCTATGAGCAGCCCACCCCACGCTCACCTCCTGCTCACCTCCAACTCACCACCCTGGTCGCCCCACTGCTCACTGCTCCCCCACCCAAGCCCAATGAGCTGCTCTCCCCCCTGCAAACCCCTGCTCACCCCCTGCTCACCTCTAACTCATCCCCTGCTCGCTCCAGCCCCTATGAACTGTTCCGTCCAAGCCCAATGAGCTGCTCACCCCATGCTCTATGAGCAACCCACCCCCTGCCCTCCCCCTGCTGGCCCCCTGCTGAGCCCCCCTCTCCCCGGTCTGCCGCCAGCCCTCAGGCCCCGGTGGTCCTATTAGCGCCCCCAGACCCCTCATCTGATGGCCCTATTTCACACATGGCTGGAGAAGGGCCAGAGGGCTGGGGGGGGGGGGGTTTGCTTAGGGTGGTGGGGGGTGTTAGGGGGCTGAGGGGCGGGGGGGTTGGCGTCTGGAAAGCGGGCTAGGGGTGCTGGGGGTTATTATAACGTTCTGGTTAGGTTCTTCAACCTAAACAGAATATTCTTATAATGTTCTGTTATGATTTGGTCTTAACCTCACCAAATAATAATGTTGTAATAATGTTCTGAATAATGTTATTGTTACGTGCCATCTTAGTAAGTAACAGACTGACCAAAAAAAGTATGGTTGCAGAACGTGTCTATTACGTCGCAGCTTGGCTGGGGGAGTGGTTTGGTGTCGGGACGGGTTGGAGGGCTGGAGGAAATCTTGAAGGGGAGCTTCAGGAAAAGAAATATGCTATTTTCCCTGCTTTCATTTTGTTTATCTATAATTCTATTTTCTAGTGACATTGGGTAGGACAACCAGTTTTCCCAGGTTACTTTAGTGTAAATTTTAAAGTGTATTTGTTTAGGTTTTATGTAAAATTCTACTTCTAAAGTTTATTCCCCTCAAAGTTGCACTAAATCTATAAGGGAAATGGTAATCAGGTTGGGAAGGGATCTAGAATGGAGGAGAAGAGGGGATCGGGAAGGGGTGGAAGATTAAAAACATCAAAGTGAAAGACAAGTAGGGCTTTGGAAAGGGCAACCCAACCAAAAATATAACGTTATTATAACTTTACAGCAATGTTCTGTTTAGTTCTGCTTTGGTTTTTGTTATGTTATTTTGATGGCACCCAAGAAAATCTTTAGAACCTAATTTTGCGACATTGCAATATCACATTAATGTAGTATGCTGGTAACGTTTGTTCATCTAAAGTAACATATCTATAGCATATTGTATGTGAGTGGTCTCAGCTAAATGCAATGATTTTTCTTGCAAGGTTAAGATAACCAAGAAGTAACATTCACACTATCGGAGAAAAAGTTGCTTGTGATCAGATATGATTATTTTCTCAATGAAGCTTTCCCTAAAATTTCATAGGAGAGTATACAAGTATCCAATATGTTGCATATTATTTTGTCTCACCCACAAGACAAGGACGGAGAAAATATTATGACATTTCAGCATTTGAAGATCGCAACGATGATCCGCGCCGAGCGAAAATGTGAATCAAGGCCAAAATACCTGTAAGTAGTATGTGAATTGCAGATTTATTTCAGGCTATCCCACTATGTTACACATGCTTGGCAGTTGTCAATATCATCAACAAATAAGACGGGTGACAGCCTATCACGATATAAACTGTACTAACGAATTTTGTGAATCTGAATCTTTATATGTCCAATATTGGAATACAATAGAGTCATAATTGCCCAATGAAAGTCCATTGCTTCCTGTTAAGTAGTGTACAAAAATGAACCTTTACCTCAGGGTGGTGCACTCAACTTGGCCTTAGGTTCTATAAAGCGACAAATTCCAGGTGTCGCAATTAAAAATAGGAGTAATTGTTACTTTCAGATCACTAAATTAATTGCCTTTTTTGAAAAAAAGACCAATACGTAGCATAATGTCTTGAATTGATTGCAAAAGAAAACGACCCTGTTCAAAAATAGCTGAAATTGGAACTCCAAGAAAATTTTCTGTAACTCTCAAATTATGTATGATTTTTTCATTACCATGATGCATAATTCCAGTCTATCCCTGCCACCAACGGAATATACTAATTCAACAATAGATAGTTTTGATATCATAGTATGAATGTTATAAATTCAGTTTCTTTTACTAGTATAACTAGTGACAACAAACAGACAAACAATGATAATGATTTGGTAAGAGTTAAGATAGCTGATAAACAGTACCTTAAGAACCTGCAGCTTAATTTGGACTAATTTTGTCGACATAACAATAGGAAAACATATAGAAAATAATTAAATGTTGTAATATATCCATCAAAAATTTAGGAATTTTCCAACAACTTAGAAAATATCAAGAGTATGTATAGAAATAGAAATAAAGATCAATAGTTTTTCATCATATCTAAACACAATTTATGAAACGATTATTGAAAATTACTATACTAAAGCCTTGTGATTTGTCGACATAATTACCCAGGATGCATCGTGATCTAGGCTAACCTGCAGGTACAACTTATGAATTTGGCTATCTGCGGTTGGGAGAATTGCATAGCTATTTAAACACATAACTGTTATGGTGTGTATAGTCTATGGTCTGGTCTACCCAATGGGATTTGTAACAATGCATAATAAACAGTATATTGGAGAATATTTTCTGGTAATATCCCCCCTTTCAGTCTATCTTTCCTTCCCACCACCTCCACCCACACAACCAATGCAACCCCAACCAACCCCCATCACCCCCCCACACACACCCACCAACAGCCTCCCCCCACAACCCTCGAACAACCCCCCCACCAACCCGCGTCCCACAACCCCCTCCGGAGTGGACCACTTAACCGCCCCTGGCTAATTGGGCGTAGTCGTAACGCCACCCCTGGGACCCCACCCTCGCCATGTTATGCTAATTTTACAAACCGTACTCATCACTCCTCCGAGCCTCTTCATTCTACGCCCCCTCCTCTGCCGCCCGCCTCCACTCAGCTCCCTAACGTCAATAGAGACTGGAATGACTCTGCCACAACTAGGTCCCAAGTTATGGTGTGGGTGTTGTATTGTAAATATATTAGAGTAAAGTTCTAATTTCAGATTTTTTTCATGAAGCTTAAGATTTGTTTTTAAATTTTCAAAGGCTTTATTCTTAGATTTTGTAACTTTTGGTTTTTAATCTTTTAATTTTTACTTTTCTCAGAGTTGACAAAATCAAATTTGATTAATATGTTTACTGTTATTCTGGGCTGGGACCTGATGCTTCCTGGGTTACGCTAATTTTATCCACCTACACTGGGCTTCCTAAAGTCAATAGAGACCAGAAAACTGTACCAGGACTAGATCCAAAATCTACAGTATTGGTGGTGCATTGTAGATACAGGAGTTTCAGTTCTTCTTTGACTTTGAATTCTTAAAAAAAAACATTATACTGACTCTTTTGTTTGATTTAAGAAAAGAATTCAAATTTAGCAAAATTGGCTTGATTAATCTTTACAATATTGTTCAGTAATGACCTACTAGCCATATATAATTGTTCAAAATAAACTAAATCCAGACTGATCAATTGCAACATTCTTAGAAAATCAAATTTGAAATAACCTCAAAATGTACCGTGAACAACTTAATATGTTACCACCTAGGCATACGAGTGACCAATCGCTACACAATCAACTTTTTACCATGCTCCCAAGTCCATCCATTTCCAGCATTGACAGATCAAACAGTAATACCCCTTGAAACAAGCAGTATAAAGGGGTCTTTAGAAGATCAAACTTTGTCAGTGCCAGTGCCCAAAGAAAAAACCCCGGTAAAGTGGCAAAGGTCAGCCTACATTGTAAGTCACAAATCACCGAGCATCAGACAGGGCTGCCCACTGTCTGGCCACCCCTGGAACTGGGATCCCCAGATCTCCCCGATCTGACTGGTATTGGGAGTTGTCAGGGGCTGCGGGGAAAAGGCCGAGGTGGCTGGGGGGTTGGGGGGCTCTTACACTTTGAGGGTTATGTGGGTTGTGGTGGTTGCGTGGGTGGAGGTGGTAGGGAGGAAGGGTAGACTTAAAGGGGGATATTATAGGAAATTCTCCTATAAACTGTTTATTATGTGTACTATGATAAAATTATTGAGTTCTGTTGTAGTAGAAGGATATGACTAATTACACTGCTAGTAACGTGCCTCCGCTGCCAAACTACGCCCCTATATCTTCATGAATCTAATTGAAATGTATTAACAATACTTCCCAGTTTCAAATTATTGCCTCTATATTGTTCTATTCATGTAGTTCACTACTCCTCTCTCCCTCCCCCCTGCAAAAAAAACAAAACTGGTTGATCACCCCCATATTTTGACATTCATCTACACTGCTTAGTGCGTCTGTTGGGTAGTGGGTACCTTTTCAAGCCAAATTACCCCCCAAAGGGATGGTAGGGCAGGGGCAGCAGAAGGGGAGGGCAGGGGCAGTAGGGGTGAAAAGGGGCAGGGCCTAGAAAGGGCACGGCTGGAGCTGGCTGGAGAGGGGTGGTGGACGGTAACCATGAAGCGGAGTGCCTGGGAATGGGCCAGGACCACTGGATTTGACATGGAGATGAGGCTATTTGTTAAAATGGAGATAGGTATTTTTTTATAAGACATGGCCATATTTTGTTATATATATATTGAACTATGGGGTTACATTTTACTGTTATTGTTAGTTCTGGTTTGGTTCTAGTGACGTTTTTTTGGTGGCACCAAAAAACATCTTTAGAACCTAAAGTTGTGAAGTTGTACTGGGATTTTATCTTAACATTCTTGTTATGTTATTTCAAGTGAAAATATCCTTATTATAACATTTTGTATAAGAAAGGTCTCAACACCACTAAAATAGAATGCTATAATAACATTGTCAACCTAACCTAAAAATAATGTAATTGTTATGTGACAATTTAACACAAGTAACAAGTAACACAATAACCAAAGCAGTGTGGTCACAAAATATACCTGTTATGTTGCTGCTTGCCAGAAACATTCTGCAACCATACTTTTTTAGTCAGTATGTTACTTACTAAGATGGCACATAACTATTACGTTATTGATGGTGAGGTTGAAACCTCACCAAATCAGAATGTTACTATAATGCTATTTTTTGGTAAGGTTAGGACAAAATCAAAACAGTATATTATAAGAGCATTCTGTTTAGGTTAAAGAACGTAGCCAGAATGTTATAATAACGTCGCAGTACAACATCATAGCATTACCTTGCAGCAATGTTATTGGGAGCCAACAAAATAACGTAACAAAACCAAACCAGAACAATGCTGCAACGTTATTATAACGTTACACCGCAAGCTGGGAGCTCCTCGGGACCCTCCGTTTAGACCCTCCCGGCTACAAAAGCACCTCTGATCAAGACGAACGACACCCTTCCCCCTTCTCCCCCCTTCCCCTCTCCACTCCCTCACTCCCCTACTCGCGGCTATTCCCCCCTCTGTGCCCCCTCCCCCCGCTGCCAGCTTCGCGCTAACTCGGCAGACCGACACTAGGGGCGCTGCAGTTGGTGGCCATGACAGATCAGGCCAGGAAGGGGGTTGTTTGGTGGGGGGGGGGGGGGGGGGGGGGGCGGGGGGTCGCTCCTGTATAATACAAACCCACCGAGACCAACACCTCCACTCCCCCCCCCCCTTGCGCCGTCAGCCACCAAGAAAATGCATCAATGGGAAAGGGTGGAGTGCGGGACCTTTTGTGGTTGGAAGTGCTTACCCAGGCAAGCAGCAATATAACAAGCATGTTCCTCTACTGTACCTTTTTGGTTGTTCTGTAACCTGCCGAATTTTCACGTAACAGTTACGCTATTTTAGGTAAAGTTGAGACTTAATAAAAAAGAATGTTATAATAACATTATATTTTAGTGAAGTTGAGACCTCACTAATAAAGAAGTTATGATAATGTTATTATGACTTGAAAGAATGTTACAAGAATGTTACAATAATGTCACAGTGCGACATTGCAACTTTAGGTCCTAAAGACATTTTTGGGTGTCATGACAAGACCCAATCAGATCTGAACAGAACCAAATCAGATCTAAACAGAACGTTTTAATAACATTATGATAACATCATATTCTTGCTTGGGGTGGGAGTGTGGGACCTTTAGTGGTTGGGGGAGGGGGGCACTTGGGATTGGGATTGGGGGGATGAGTAGAAAGTGTGTTAATGTTTGATGTTAATGTTTGATGTTAATACATATGGATCCAAATGTTTGATGTTAATACGTATGGCCCAAAAAATGATGCCACTCTTTTTCAGGGTACTTTCAGAACCCCCCAACCGCCCCTGTCACACTAAAATTTTCTGTTTTGAACATGAAAATAATATATAATGCCTGTTTTTAATGTGTTCGAGGTATTACAAGGATGTGTACATTACTAGGATATAATTTGTGAACAGGATCCCTTTTGACCAGCAATTTTTCTGACAATCTAGAAAAATAACGTACATTGGGGATGGGTGGGACGTAGGATAATTGGGGATAAATGCTATGGCTTCTAAACTAAATGCATTGGAACATCTCCAGTGTATAGAAAATAAGCCACCAAGCCATATCATTGGAAAATAACATCAGTAGGGAAATTCCCCCATGGAAAAAGTGGTCAGAAACGAAGCAGACCTACTTATTAAGTCCCCCAACGAGGTGTACGCCTACAGTTTTCATTGCCGGTATTTTCCTGCAGGCCGACCTGCAGACTAGCCCCACATCCGGGTGGTGCGCGCGCAGTCCATTCAATGTAAAACACGATAATTGTCGTCTGCGCGCCTCCCGCTTTCCCGCGTTTTTTTTCCCCGACGGGTGGCATTTGTCGGCGGTTGTCGGGCGTTGCATCGGGTACACAGATATTGGAAATCATTACAAAGCTCACCCTCCCGACATGCATTGCGAAAGTTTGGCGATTGTTGCCGGCTGGCCATGTTTACAAGTTATACCTTTGGTTGCTGGTATCCAGTGTGTCATTCATTGATCGGTGTTTTTTCGCTGGTTCTACAGTGCTACGTGTGTTTGACCCAGTGAAACTGTTTTCTATTGGATTTACTGATTCTGTGGTGTGGAACAAATCAGTCTGAAACTGTTGGTATTTCTCCTAAACGGTGTCTCCTTTTTACACCGTAGTTTGTTGTTGATGATATCTGTAGGCCTACTGGTGATTCTAAATGTATGCCCCTATTCCTTTAAAGATGTTGTATATTCGATTTGATACACATGTTAGAATAGTCCTACTCAGATATATAACACTCCATATACTTAACAATTAAGCTTATAATAATTGTTGCTTATTCATTGTTGTTGTGTTTTCCTGTATTCCTTTCATGTTCACTATAATCAATGTACTTTTATGATATGTCATTCTAAGATATTCTATGATAATACGCCGTGTAATATTCTGAAAACCAGAGGTGATTCTCATGTTTATTGTATAATAAAATTCCAATAAAAAGTGCAGATCCTTAATAACATCCAATTGACGTAATACATTTCACAGATAAAACACACAGTGTATGTGTGCAAGGAAGCTCCTTTCATATATCTATGGATAATCAAGAATCTTAAACAGTAAGGAACAAAACAGCACTCAACAAAACAGATTTGACATTGAGAAGAGACTCCCAGACTTGTTTTTCAACCTTGGTTCATCAGGAGTGGAGAGTATTCTATAACCTCAAACCAATCACTTAACAGACCCCCTTTCGCTAAGTTGCATTAAGCATATCAAAGACATTGTTATTCACATACTGTGGGGCCTTTCATATTATGATAACCTCCATAGCTACAGAAACTGCACAAAACTGTTTGAAACTCCTGTATCTTACCGTTTCATATCCAAACTCTTGTAAACCCACCCAAAACTCGCATAATTCAACCGAAACTCATGTAAGCAATGAAATGAAATCTAAGGGGGTGAGAAATCAACTGAAGGTTATACTTCCCTATACATATATGGAGCAGAACATAACATGTTTAAGGTGCCTCGGAGGCCGATCGATAAGAGGAATGATGTCTTTATTCTGGCTTTAGGCTCGGCGGGCAAAGAAACCAATAATCCTCCCCCCCCCCCCCAAGGCCACTGCCCCCACCTACATCCACCCTCATACACACAGACCAACACCCTGCCATATACTACGTACTAGTATCTGACCTAGATCATGGCAGGTTCTACTCCAGAAAAATAATATAGCTGTATTCCCAAGCACGAATTTGACGTTATTGTAATGTGTTGCAGCAATGTTCTGTTTTGGTTCTTGTTTCATACAAACCCCCTCACTCGAAATATAATATAAATAACAATATAGTAGTTTTCAATGTACATTACTACAAAACATGATCACAGGTGCTTGACACTTCTAAATCTCTTGAGAACAAGTATCTTAATACATTTTTTTCAGGTATGAAATACGACAAAATATTAACATTTTCTGAAAAAGGGGTGTATTAGAAGCCCCAAAAATTCGCGTTTTACTGAAAAAAGGGGCTTTTTTAGCCAAAGAATTCACCAAAAGGGGTATTTTTCATATTGGAGAACACTGATGGGTTCCCACCTATCTGGTTGAGTGGGGGTACCGGGGCAAATGTCTAGACACTGGAGGAAGAACTTGGGGTGGGAGGGGGGGCAGGGGCTACACGCCTCGACCATTGGTCAGAACGTCGGCCTACGTACACACGGTCTTAACCAACCACACACATCTATAGGTTTGTTTTTCATGTGGTATGAGCTGCGATATGACGATGTGAAGTAGCACATAATAGAGATACGATTTTTGGTTATATGTTTGTGAAATACTCAAAATAGCCAATTTTTAGACAATCAAATCGTCACTGTGTGTTTGTGCTTTCTATGATATCCTCATATCACGCCGATATCGCAGCTCAGGTCGCGTTGGTGTAAAACTCCCGTAATAAGGCATGATAATATTATAGACCTTGTGCAGATGATCATGACCAAGTGGGTGAGATATTCCAATTATAATCAACATCACTTGCTCAGTATGATCAAGGAAGATTATTATAAGAATAAATAAGAAATGTTTTAAAATGATTATCAGGATTATGAATTGATCACCAACATGGCGGCCACCCCATTTCTAGGCTCGCTCAAAGGTTGCCGCCTAGACCATGGAGTTATAAAGGAGGGGGGGGGCGGCGACGCCTAGACCGTGGGGGAGGTAGCGGGGGCTGACGCCACCGCCTGGTCTGGAGGAACTGGCGGGGGCGGGGCGGGGGGCGGCCGGCCGACGGTCGATACCCCCCGGACGGCCGGGAGGACGGGGGCGGGCGAGGGCGAGCAGACGGGGCGGGGGTGGTTCCTCCAGGGCGGGGCTCCTCCAGGGTTGGCGGGCGGCCCCGGCCCGGCACCCCGACAGAACGCCCAGCGTCTGGCCTGCGTCCCATCGGGAGAGGGGCGGATCACGGGGGGAGGGGGGAGGGGGGAGTCTTGCCCCCCCTCCCCTGTTAAGTCATATTTGTGGGCGTGGGGGGGGGGGGGGGTCTCCCGTACATTCAAGTTTTGTGCCCCCCTCCCCTCCTCCCCTGTTAAGTCATATTTGTGGGCGGGGGGGGGGGAGGCTCAGATTTTGCTCCTCCCCCCCACGTCTGTAAATTCCTGGATCCGCCCCTGCCGCCCCGATGCCTGGAAATGACCCAGGAGGTGCCAGGAAATAGCATCTAGATCGGTATGATAACTCCCCCTCCTCCAACCCCACCACTACTGCCTCCTCCTCTCTCTCCATGCGCGATACAAGGAAATAACACCTATTGGGTCAGGGTGGGGACGATGTGTGGGGGGTGCCAACTAGGGAATGCCAGGAAATACTAGGAAATAATCGTAACTGTCCCAGATTTCTAGAAAGCGATAGGTGAGATCCCAGACAATGTGTGGGGACTCCAGGAAATGCCAGGAAATGCCAGGAAATTATCATAGCTGTCCCCGGTTTCTAGGAAGCGATAGGTGAGGTCCGAGAAAACAGCCGCTTTAGTTTTGTTACACATTGGCGTGCCAGGAAATGTGTAGGAAGGAAAAGGTGCCTAGTCTGGGGTTAGGGATACTACTGACAGTGTCGGGAGGGTGTTGAGACCCAAGGGGGTTACTTGTTCTCCCAGTCGGAGGAGTAGCGTTATAATAACGTTGCAGCAATGTTCTGTGTTGGTTTTAGACTATTTTCAATACCCAGCCAAGGATGCGACGTTATTATAATGTTGCAGCAATGTTTTGGTTGGTTTTGTATTCGGTTCTTGTTTCATTCTTTTGATGACTCCCAATTACGTCGCTGTGACCTAGTGCTGTGACATTTCACTGCGACATTGTTATAATGTTCTGGTTATGTTCTTCAACCTCACCAAAATATTTTTATAACGTTCTATTTTGGTTTTGTCCTAACCACAAAAAAATAATGTTATAATAACATTCTAATTTGGTAAGGTTTCAACCATCCCGCAACAATGCAATTGTTACATGGCATCTTATTAAGTAACAAAGTGACTAAAATAGGCACAGTTTCTGTTACGTCGCAAACTGGCTGGGCTCAAACCTGCCATGATGTGTGTGTCGAGCAGGGAAGGAAGTGGGTCTTCTTTCAGCCTCGAGTGAGTGGAATAACTGAGAAGATTTCACTCATAAGGGCTGCGTAATCTGCCTCTTCACTCAATATAGGTTAGGAGAAATATTGAAAAGTATTGAAACTGAAGTGAAGCTAGTACTTAACAATATTTATGCCCAACTGGTTGTTGGCTGATCACATCGAGTTCTTAAAAAGAGTGGCAAAAACTATTTTATTACAATTTCTACCCATTTGCAAGAGATTTTTGGAGATTTTTAGTTGCTATGATTATATGCCCTTCTTATTAAAGGTGGTGCCCCCTCTTGAGTGTAATGTGAACCCTGGTGAGGGGAGTGCTGTCCAGTTCAGTCTGCAGCACTGACCACTAGGCTTGTTGCAGAACCAAGCAACAATTCACCCTAGCCTAGCATGGATAGCTGAAATATAGTATTTTATGCACCTGCAGGCTAATTTTGATCAATTTTGTCAACAAATCCCCTGTGAAAAATATCGAAAATTAATGAATAATTTTGATATATCCATCAATACTGAATGCATTTTCAAACAACTTGGAAAATATCTATGTATATTGATACACATTTAAAAAATTATGATCTCTAGTTTTCCATCATGTCAAACTAGAAATAGTGACATGATTAATGAAAATTCCTATACTAAAGCCTTGTCATCTTGATCAAGGTTAACCTGCAGGAAAAACTCAAAAAATAGATATCTGTGGTTGGGAGAATTGGTGCCCACTCAAGTGGTCAAGTACTGTGCCTATTAGTAGTGTGTGGAATGTGTATATGAGAGGGGAGGGGGATATATGGTAATTGAGGTTGGGGTGACTGAGGTCCAAAACAATCCTTGTTGGTGAGTACCTGCAATTAACTCGTTTTTAGAGTTGACCTCCTTTCAATTAAAAGGCTAGCAAAGCTTAAAGAATTCCTTATCCTCTACCTAAACTACACATTTTATCATAATATTAGGTTACTTGAAGCAAAGAACAAATGTTTTTGAATTTTGCCAAAAGAAATCATGAATGAAGACATTTACCGTTAAACTTTAAACTAACTGTAGTTGTCCTGAAGTGCAAATTACTGCCAGGACTTTTGCATTGGTGGTTCAGTTCACAAACACAAACTCTAATGACTCTCCTCCTAGCTGGTGACCAGTTATCCTTTCACATCCTCTTTCTCCTTAACCTCAACCCCCTCAACTTTCTTTTCTTAGACATGGGGGATCTTGGTTCCCATCTAATTCAACACATGGCAACTAATCAACTAAAGGTTTTATTTCAACAAAAACCAAGGGTATCAAATGAAAAAATAGGCAGTCGCAAAACAGACAAACTAGAGATACAATTAAAAGCTTTTTTCACTTTTATAATTATTGTCTATCAGGGTGATTTGCTTTGATATCATTGCAAAGTAATTTTAGTATGCTAATAATGATAGCATTGGGTTTTTGCTGACAATAATCTTGATTCAAGTTTATTCATATAATCAACACATTAATGAACATAACTCTACTGATACATCTTCAATTAGTGCTCAATGTAATTGGTGCAGCGCCTGTACTTCCATTCGGAGTTGACTTATTCATTCCCATCTTATCTTAGATTGCTCCCCTGTGAGTACCTCTTGCTTAGTTCTCTTTATCAGCAAGTAGTGCTGACTCTCCAGAGGCTCCCTAACAGATAACACACTATAGACTATTTTCAATACCCAGCCAAGGATGCAACATTATTATACCATTGCAGGAATGTTCTGGTTGATTCTGTATTTGGTTCTTGTTTATACATTCTTTTGATGACTCCTAATTATGTTGCTGCAATCTGTTGCCGTGATATTGCACTGTGACGTTGTTACAACATTCTGGTTATGTTCTTCAACCCAAACAGAATATTCTTGTAATGTTTTGTTTTGGTTTCATTCTAACCTCACCAAAAAATAATGATTTGGTGAGGTTTCAACCTCACCATCAGTAGCATAACTGTTATGTGCAATCTTAGTAAGTAACAGTTGACTAAAAAAGTATGGTTGCAGAACGTATCTGTTATATTTTTGTAGGAATGCAAGCACCCTATCCCTCTATGCATTATTAGAAATTGCTTTCATTTGCTTGTGTTCCCTTGCATTCCTGTCAATAAATGCAAGTGAAATGCCCAACGCAAGTGGAATGACACATAGTGGAATATGGACATTACTCAGAACCATGTTTTACATTAGGGCTAAAATGGGTTGCTGGACCAGAAGTATGGGACCACTAAAGTAATAACCCATAGGGTTTGATCACTGTATTGTGTTAAGGCTACTGTATGGGTCATGGGTAATATGATTTGAGTATACCATCAGTGATCATTGCATTGACCTCATACCCTCTTCCCAGGTGGAATTTGCATTACTCAAATAGCCAACAAAGTATATAATTATATTGCATATATGGTATTTCTAGTGAATTTTTTTTTAAATGTCTTGCGCATAAGCATTCCATTGCCAAGTTTACTTTGATACATGAGAAGTCAATTTAATGTTATAAATTGGCTGGGAAAGAGATGAGAATTATAAATTATAGAGAAGTGTTTTTGCGAATGATTAAATGAAAACGGCTATCTCAATGAATAAAGGAGACAGTTCCAATGTTTAGTTAGTTAATTTCAATTTTATTAAATAAAGCTGTATATTAGATGATATATAAACAAGTATGTCTATTTGAGAACACAACATTTTCCAAATGTTTGGAAATGATTGGGGAAAATGCGAAGTGGTATGTGCAAATAGAAAATAAAAGATATGAAATTTAAACACATTTATTACAAATAAGTTACTTTCAGCCTAAGCCCATTTGAATCCATATGCAATTCCACTGATTCAGACCTATAACGATAGTTATATGCTACACTTTTGAAAAGGTCTATAGATTGTTGATCAGATATAGTTTTGAATGATTATAATTATTCCAGTAACTCCAGTACTCATAACCAAAGCCTTGCAACAAGGACGTCCTTGCACAAGTACGTCACTGTTGCGATGGGTCCCGCTGTTGAATTGCGGCTGTTCTACTGGGCCAGTTCTAATTCTGTAAACGGTTCTGAAAATTAGACATTTAGATCTAGAAGTCTTGACATTTTCAGCTCACAAAAATGATAAGAAAGGGGTGAAAATTGATGCTGAATTTTGGCAAAACAGCAAGAGTTTGACACTTCCCAAAAAATCACATCACTGTTTTTATTATGCGACGGACCACAGTTCCTTTACACGCAATTCATGCAAATATCTTTGATAAATCTGTCTTGGGCCAGTGTTAAGGGAATGGGGAATACAATGTTTTCTAAACCATTTAGAAGGACAGGTTTATATTCAAGAAATACAATTAGGTGGAGTAAGTGCCATGCAATCACATTAAAAAGTCTGCTGATAGAAAAATATAAGTAGTTCTAATTGGTGAACCTACCCAGCCAGTTTTTGGATGCCATCAAAAGAATGTAACAAGAATGAAACCAGAACAAATCAGAACATTGCTGCAATGTTATAAGAACGTCATATTGTTGCTTGGGTACCCTCTTCCCTATATTACATCACATAAAATGTCATAATTATAGCTTATAATAAAGCAGCAATCTTAATGTATGCATGACATCATCTCAATAGAACCAATTGCAAGAGAATTATTCTGTCTTCAGAGCCCTAGTAACCTTTTTAGCCCAAACCCCCTACCACCTCTCCCCACCCCAGCCATTCCCTCACATTACTTTGACAATCATGGAAAATATCATATGGTGGATTATAAGCTTAATGTTAATGTTACTGTAATGTTATAATAGCGCAGCAATCTTGATGTACGCATTACGGAAAGTTCTATCCTGTGTTCACAGCCCTAGTAACATTTCCCTCCTACCCTCAACCACCCCACTCCATCCCAGCCTTCCCCAAACATTACCATGTCGATCATGGAAAACCAAGGCCACTAACTGTCTTTGACCCAGGTAAGAGTGTAATGTTATCATGATGTTGCAGCAACATTCCTTTTGGTTATGATTTGGATCTTGTTTTATTATTTTTATGGAACCCAATAACGTCTTTAGAACCTAACATTGTGACATTGTAGTTTGAGGTAATTATTATATGCTGGCTACATAATTTCACGTAATAATAATGTTATTATAGCATTCTGTATCAGTAAGGTCTTAACTTTACCAGATTATAATTTTATTACAACACTCTATTTCAGAGAGTCTTAATGTAATGTAAAGAGATGTAACTGTTATATGAAATTGGGCTGGTAACAGGCTGACCAAAAACGTATGGTCACAGAATCTGCTTATTACTTCGATCTTGCATGGGACAGCCATAGTAACCTTTTACCTTCATCCCCTGCCACCTTTTTTTATTTTAAAAAACCCTTCCCAGTCCTTCACAACCCTTCCCCTCACCCAAGGCAAGTAGCGACATAAAAAGCACATTCTGCAACCGTACTTTTTTGGTTAGTCTGTAACCTGCCCAATTTTCACATAACAGTTACATTATTATAGGTAAAGTTGAGACTTACTAAAAGAAGTATATGATAACATCATATTTTAGTGTAGATGTGACCCCACTAATAAAGAATGTCATAATAATGTTATTATCACGTGAAGAACATTACAAGAATGTCACAATAAAGTTACAGTACAACATTGCAATGTTAGGTTTTAAAGATGCTTTTGGGTGCCATCAAAATAATGTAAGAACCAAAGCAGAACTAAACAGAACATTATAAAAACGTTATAATTACATCATTTTCTTGCTTGGACAATCTTAACACACATTGTCTCAATAAAACTAAGGGAACTGTCCTGTCTTCACAGCCCTAGTAACCTTTTACCCCCATCCCTTACCACCTCTCCTCATACCCAACACTTCCCTCACATTACGTTGATAATCATGGAAAATGTTACATAGTAGAATATAAGCTTAACATTAGTGTAATGTTCTAATAATGCAGCGATCTTGACAGGCACATGGCATCTTCTCAATAAAACTAAGGAAACACTGTTATACATTGGAATATAAGCTAAACATTACTGTAATGTTATAATAATGCAGCGATCTTGACATGCACATGACATCTTCTCAATAAAACTAAGTCTTCACAGCCCTAGTAACCTTTTACCCCCACCCCCTACCACCTCAACCCACCCCAGCCCTCCCCTCACAGTACCTTGACAATCATGGAAAATGTCACATAGTAGATTATAAGCTAAACGTTCCTGTAATGTTTTATTAATGCAGCGATCTTGACATACACATGACATATTGTCTCAATAAAACTAGGGAAATAATGTCAGACATTGGAATATAAGCTAAACATTACTGTGTGATGTTATAATAATGCAGCGATCTTGGCATGATCATGACAATAAAACTAAGGGAACTACCTTGTCTTCAAGCCCTAGTAACCTTTTACCCCCTTCCCCTACCACCTCTCTCCACCCCAGCCCTCTCCTCACAGTACCTTGACAATCATGGGAAATGTCACATGTTGGAATATAAGTTTAATGTTACTGTCATGTTATAATAACACATCAATCTTGACACACATGACATTGTCTCAATCAAACTAACCCAGGCAAGCAGCGGCATAACAGGCACGTTACATGACCAGACTTTTTCAGTTAGTCCGTTACTTGTAAAATTGTCACGTAGCAATCATGTTATTTTAGGTAAGGTTGAGACTCACTAAAAAGTAACATACCATTTTAGTGAGACCCTACTCATACTGAATGTATAATAATTCTATTTTCATGCTAAAGAACATGACAAGAATGTCAAAATAACATTACAGTACAACATCTCATTGTTAGTTTCTAAAGAATATTTTGGGTGCCATCAAACGAACATAACAAGAACGAGACATGAACTAAACAGAACATTGCTGCAATGATATAGTGATGTCAAACTTTTGCATGGGAAAGGAACTGTCCTGGCTTCACAGCCCTAGTAACCTTTCCCCCTTCCCCTACCACCTCTCCCCTCACAGTACCTTGTCAATCATGGAAAATCAAGGCCACTAACCGTCTTCACCCCAGGCAAGACTGTAAATGTTATTATAATGTTGCAGCAATGTTCTGGTTTGGTTCTTGTTATGTTATTTTGATGGCTCCAAATAATGTTGCTGCAACGTACTGCTATGATATTGCACAGCAACATTATTTCTTATAACCCTCTGTTTTGGTTTCGTCCTAATCTCACCAAAAAATAATCTTATAACAACATACTGATTTGGTGAGGTTTCTACCTCACGATCAATAACATAATTGTTATGTGCCATCTCAGTAAGTAACAACCTTACTAAAATAAAGTATGGTCGCAGAATGTTTCTGTTACATTGCAAGCTGGCTGGGTTATCTCAATAAAACTAAGGGAACTGTCCTGTCTTCACAGCCCTAGTAACCTTTCCCCCCCATCCCCTACCACCTCAACCCCTCCCAGTCCTTCCCATCCCCACCCCTCACAGTACCTTGACAATTAGCTGTCTGTGTGTGTCTAGCACCTGCCAATTAGAGACCCTCGGTTCGTCCTATTGATCTGCACCAGTCTCTCCGCTACATCCTCAGGGGCGCTCGACATCTAAAACGCTTTGTTCCGAGCGGGTCGGGGAAAAAAGACCGGACAGCCACAAGCACTTGTCGATAGAATTTCATTAATTTTTCATCAGGGCCCTAGTGATGGGTGGATGTGTGTGTGTGTAGTGGGGGGTAGGGGTTGGGGAGATGGGGATGGAGAGATGGGGTGTGTGTGTGTTGGGTGGGGTGGGGGGTGGGGGGTAGAGTCGGGGGGGGGGGTGTTGTGTTGTGGACAGCTGGGAAGTTTGTCTCTGGTCTGGAGGCTTGGCTATAGACCTTTTGCAGATTTGGTCACACGACCTGTTTTTGGTGATCACCACGTGGTGATCATGAACACATGCAAATCAAAACATTTAATATCTATAAGGTTAAAATGATAGTAATTGTTGATTATGAGTCAGGAAGTTTGTTAAACGTGAAATAATGTATGGTTATTCATTCTATAGGATCAAGAATTATAAATAAGACCTGTTAAAAACTGATCACCAATATGGCGGCCAGACCATTCTCACGGATGTGATGTTATCTGCACAACATCTATAGACCTTGTGCAGATGTGGTCACATGACCAATTCTCCCTACCATAGGTAGCTGATTTATGGTATTTCAAGGACCTGCAGGCTAATTTTGACTAGTTTTGTCGACAAAATCCATATAAAAACTATAGAAAATAAACAAATAATTCCTATAAATGCATCTACAATGAATGAACTCAGGAAATATTAATGTACATGGATACTGATTACAAATATAAGGATGGCTAGTTTTTAAAAATGTTGATTAAAAAATAATGAGACAATTTATAAAAATTTGTATAGCAAAGCCATAAGTTTTGTCGACATATTACCCAGCATGCATCCTGATTTAGGCTAACCTGCAGGCAAAACTCACAAATCTGGCTATCCGTGGTTAGGAGAATTATATTGCATCCCTTTGTGTTCTTCAGGACTGAGGGGTGTGGGATGGTATAGTGGGTAGAGTCCTTGCCTCGCATGTGGCTGGACGGGGTTTGAGTCTTGGCTGTGCCAGCTATAGTATCTTGCCTTGCCATCATTTCCACCCCACATAGATCCAATAATTAAGTCAAAACATAAGTGGTCCTGTTATAGCTAAAAAGAATTGCTGAGCAGACATTTTACTCGAACAATCATCATCATCTTTATGACTGCATGGCTGTTACATAAATCAACAATTCATTCATTAAAATTTTTATGTGATTAACGTTAGTCAATAACATTTCTAAATGTTTATGGAATGTTGATGATAAGATTTCTAAATTGATCACCAGTATAGCAGCCAGTCTCTTTAAATTTCTGACCATTTTGATGTCATCTGCACAATGTCTATAGGAGAGGGAAAAGCCCCACTCACATTAAAGACATTGTCCAGGTGGCCTCTGTGTGATTCTAAAGGTTAATAATATCAATTTGTATGCTGGACCCTATTTACATCTTTTTGTAGTGTGAGGCCTGAAATCATAGATGACTTGCAGATATTTCAGAATGCAGAGGTACTTTCAGAATTATACAATATGCATTCAGAGAAATCAAATACAAGCCATATGTGAAAACAATGTTTCTATAAATAACGTCATATCACAATATTAGGTTCTAAAGATGTTTTTTGTGTGCCATAAAAAACGTAACAAGGACTAAAGCAGAACTGAACAGAACATTATAATAACTTTATAACAACTTCATATTCTTGCTTGGGTTTTCACTAGTGTAGCATTCTTTTAAACGTGATCATCACTATTTAATCATCAAAGTCCAATCATGTGATCCTATCTAAACACGGTCTATTTTCTGCAGCAAACCGATTCAAGTGATACCAAGCAATACCTCACCAAACCACAATAGAAAAAGTACAACACAAGACACGTAAAATCCAAATAAAACATTTATCATAATCCATACCATAAATTGTAGAACGTTAGGACCTATAAACCTTTATCCACTTTAAATCAAATTAAGTTACAACACATCTCACCTAATCAAACCTCAGGAAAACTACAACGATAAAACGTCCCCGATGTCCCTATACAAACCAAGTAGATTAGCGCTAGAACATCTTTGGTATCTGTAACACTATGGATAAGCAATATGCTCAATACAAAGATATTTAATCAAGTTTGATCAAATCATACTACATGGCCTGGCAATGTATTCAGCCTTAATGAAAAATGTTTGATAGACCCAGTTTCATTATGTTTAATCATTCCGAACCACAACATATTCCTATTGAAACCAACCAACACTTTATCCACACTAAATCCAATAAAAGCCTTAAACAAATAATAAATCTTCAACCCAGAGAGTGAGAACACGTCTACTCTTGGCGGTGAAGATTTCTTGTTATATGGTCTACACACCTAAAGAGATCGATCGCCCAAGGCTAGACTAGCCCCACGCCCTACAGCCAGGAGAAATAATTCATTAAATTAGCTCTAGTTTTATTTCTGCAAGGCAATTACTGGTTACAATCTTTTTATTTGCTCCCCACACTTTTTTTCCCTACTTCTAGTGTGACTGCTTATCAACCAAGCCATAGAGATCTGTAGCTTGCAATCTAGTTTTTTTTTCTTCAGGAGAGGTTCAATTATTTGATTGCCACGTGCAATTTATACCTTTTTAAATTGATTTTTTTCTATAGATTTATTGGTGCAGGGACTATATTGCCCCTCGCGGAAGCAGCACATTTTAACTGCCGATGTAATTGGACAATTTCCTTTCTATTCTATTGTCCTACTAAATCAAATAGTCCAAGCACTTTACATTGAAGCTAGGAGTTCATTAATTTTTCTGCTCGGTTGTACTCATTATCAAAATGGTTCAGTCTTGTATGAGATATAACAATGGCACAAATACATGGACTACATGGACTGAAGCGAAGGGTCTTTAACAAATAATGCTGACTGAAACATAAAGATAGCTATACTTTGCCGGATTTGATGACCGTGCACTATAAATATTACTAGAAATAAACTTAATATCAAAACTATTTATCACTTAGCGGAATGAAGATTAGTATATATTTGATATCAATAAATAAAAAGACATATCTCTTTATATCATTTAAATTAATTTGTCATACAATCATTTTATTATAATAACATAATCGTTACATGACATTTGAAAGATAATTAACTAAATACTCCTATTCTGCTTCGCTCCTCTAGACATCATGTACAGCCGCAGGTCCACCCTACTGCCGAATGCATCAGATTTTGATTAATTTTGGGTCATGTGACCACCTCTCTACCAATCAGATCCCTGGAAAAATCGGGGTTAACCTGCAGTCTCTCATGCCGAGTCCCCCTAGCGTAGAGAGTACCCAGGCAAGAATGTGACGTTATAATAACGTTATTAAAACGTTCTGGTGGGTCATGTTTTGGTTCTTGTTACGTTATTTTGATGGCACCCAAAGACGTCTTTAAAACCTAACATTGCGACGTCACAATATAACTTTATTGTGATGTTCTTGTTACATTCTTTCACGTTATAATAACGTTATTATAACATTCTTTATTACTTTGATCACAACTTGATCAAGATATAACGTTATTGTAACATTCTTTTTTGATAAGTTGTAACTTTACCTAAGATAACGTTATTGTTATGTGACAATGGGATAGGTTTCAGATTAACTTTAAAAATACAGTCGCGGAACGTTATTGTTACGTCGCTGCTTGCCCGGGTAGGGGGACCAGCATATCTTCTTGTATGAATATTATTAACATTTAGTTACTTCGCAATAAAGTTGTAACATTGAGATGTGACGATTCTGAAGGAGACTCATACGATTATGATTCGTACTTATATGTTGATATTTATGACGTAATATCAATAATGTATAAGATAATATTCATAATGTATGTATGTGTATTGTATTATGATGATAATTATCTGAAATATCATGTTATGTTGTTATAATAATGTAATATAAAATTACCTCACTTAATTGTTTTGGCTGGAAGAACAGTTGATGACGGTCAATAAAATTGATTTGAAAAAAGAGACAATGATGCAATAGTAATAAGAGGCAGTTTGGGTGTATTTGCTGATCTAGGAATAACCATTTCAACATTGTCTAGATAACTGTAAATGTCGTAACCGACAGTTCATAACATTGATGAAATAAGCTTGTTTTTTTTTGTAATTGATTAACCAATCAACAATGCTGGCGCCACATTTAATAATTTGGTAGTTTGACCTTTCCTGGATGTACAAGTCTAGCTTACAAGCTGATATACAATTACAACCCCCCAAAGGTCAATCAGTGCACTCTGGCCATAGCTAGCCCATATTCAACTAGGCGATCCAACTGCCGGCAATTTGGTATTGGTATTGAAGAGCAGAACGACTTTTCTGGGCCACTGGGTACCAGTCATAGGCTATTGGTGTACCTCCCCAGGAACCAGGGGCAAAGAAAGTTCCCGGCATGTAAACTGATAACCTACTGCTGGTACTAAGAACCCAGTAAAGCAGTTTTCTTCCTCTGTGGCGGATTTAGAGGGGTGTGCTGAGGCGTTCGCCCCTTCCTTTTTTTCAGCCAAATTTAGCTTTTTTTAAATGTAAGATTCTGAAAAATTCCAGATCCGACACTGATCCTCAACATTTCCCCCCCCCCCCAACAACATGGCATCTAGCCTATTTATTCTATACCAACTTTGTAGCACCTATACCTTCATCATTGTCCTGTCCCGCTAGCAAAGGTGGAATAACGGATGGCGTTATTGCCCAAATTGTTTTTCATGGGTTGATAAGTTAATAGGTAATTTCTCAGGGTTATTGGTATAGAATAAAATAAGAACTAACCTCGGGGCCCTCAGCCCTGATTATTGCCCCCTGTGACTGGTCTCGGGCAAAGCCCCCGACCCTTCGACAGTGGGGCAATAATCATGGCTTTGTGCCCCCTCGGTTAGTTCTGTGTATATATATCATTTCAAAGAGGATCAAACAAACCTTTCTACTGCGGGATATAATACATGTCTGTTATCAACCCGTAAAATCGGCTAGTGTAATACGGCTTTGCTTGTAATACCCTGTCATTTTCTGTTCGATTAATGGGCTACATTGTCATCGATACAGTTGATCAAGGTAACAGCAGACTGGGCCAACCAAGTCAAGGCTATATAGACACTGCCTGTATTGATCATATAGATCACCTGAGGGGTGGCTCAGGGCATACATATACCCCTAAAAACACAGAGAATGAAACACAGCTTATAGAAGGGGATACTATAGCCCTGTCAAGGGTACAGACTGTCCTTCTAGTAAGGGGTCACCAAACTGTTAAGTTGAGACCTGACCAATAATGAATGTCATAATAACGCTATTGTAAAGTGAAAGAACATAACTACCCTGGTGCCAGTTTGACTGGCTATTAAGTCTGTTTTAATGGTGTTCTTGGCCGACAAACCCCAAAAAATATCAGACATGTTTGATTTCAGGGGGGTTAGTCACCAGGCAAGCAGAGACGTAACAAGTACATTCTGTGACCATTCTTTTTTGGCCAGTCCATAACCTGCCTATTTTTCGCATAATAGTTATGTTATTTAAGTTGAGACTTACTAAAAAAAGGATGTTATAATAACATATTTTCGTCAAGTTGAGACCTTACTAATAAAGATAAAGATTATAATAAGGTTATTGTAATGTGAAAGAACATGACAAGGATGTCACAAGGAAATCTAAATGCAGTGCGACGTTGCAATGTTAGGTTCTAAAGACGTTTTTGGGCACCATCAAAATAATGTAACAAGAACCAAAACACTAAACAGAAAGTTGCTGCAACTTTATAATAACATCATATTCTTGCTTGGGGATATATATCATACCTCAGGGTGATACAGGTTCAGTTGTTAAGAGTTGATAACCCCTCCCCTTCCTAGTCATGTCAAACATGCATGCTAAATGCAGAGCAAACCCATCCCTCGATGACCAAACTGCCAGTGATTATATCCCCTGGCGCCAGTTTCCATTTTTACGGGGTCTATAGGTCGCCAACCCAAAAAAATATCAGTCATGTTTGATTTAAGAGGGGTTTAGTAATCCTGAGCGACTAACTTTAGTCGCTGGGAATGATTGAGCTTTGGTGGCCAACCAAATCCCTTTCTATGCTCAGTGGTGACCCAGCTATAGACTAGACTTTTCAAGAGCTAATCTCACACTGACAAAATCATAATTGCATTTCTCACATCTTAAATTCCAAGATAAGACAGATTTCCACAGTTATAAACCTTAACTATTAATCCCTAGCATATACAGCAACCAGCAGAACCATGGGATGACAGGGTAGAAACATCACCATTATCATATCCAAATATCTCATATGGAAACTCAGTCTTAGAGTTTGGATCATGGAAAAGCGTCCCTTTTATAGAAAGTGCGCACTCGGTTTTGGTCATACATAACCTACCCTCCATGAGGAAATGGGCTGGGCATATAAAGTACACTTATAATTACCCTTATGGCTCAAAGGATATTGCTTTGGCAGGTTAGGAAATCACCACATATCAGTACGGAAGTGACCCAAGTATGAGTTGCAACATCGGAGAAGGGGGCGGTTGCGTCGGACTATTTTTACATTTTTTCATTTATTTATATTTCTTATAGTGTGTTGGCATGATTGGATCGACTAAAGAGAAAAATGGCAGGAAGAGGCGTGGTGAACTCTGGTTCGGTGTCATGTAAAAGGAAGCATGGTCATGTCAGGGCCGCGGTCATCATCATATCACATGGCTGTAAATCTTTTTGGCTTTAAGGCCATATTCCACTACCCAGGCAAGCAGCGACGTAACAAGCACGTTGTGCGACCATACTTTTTGGTTAGTCTGTAACCTGCACAATTTTCATGTAACAGTTATGTTATTTTAGGTGAAGTTGAGACTTACTAAAATTGAATTTTACAATGACATTATATTTTAGTGAAGGCGAGACCTCACTTAGTTATAATAATGTTATTATGATGTGAAAGAATGTTACATGGTATGAACCACTTATAACTCTATGATAAATCACATGTTATGTAGAAATATTAAATGTTCATTAAGCCAATTTTAGAAATTGTTAAAAAATTGTAAACATAGATTGGTGAAAAGTGATCACCAATATGGTGGCTGGCCCATTTTGGAGTATGTAACCAGGGGCGGATACAGGATTTTCAAAAGGGAGAGGAGGGGGGGTGGTCAGCATAAAGGCTAAGCATCAAAAATGCATGTGATTGCGCATACACACGCAGCATTTTCTTTTTGTAGTTTAGGGGACCACCCAAAAGGGGGGGGGGGGGGGGGGGGGGTCAGGCCCTGGATCCATCCCTGGGGGCCTATTTAAGGACATTTTACGAAAGATTCATATTTCAATATCTTCAAATTATTCCACCAGGGTGACATATACAATGGGAAAAAAAGTTTTTTTTATGATTCGTAAAGTTTGTTATACTGTATCGTATATGCTAAAATATACGAATACCAATTTCAGCTTCGTACATTTATTATAATCAAAATTAGAATTGTAAACTCTTCCAAAATTATAGAAACACACAATTTTACTAATTTCTTAAGTAAAGATCGAGGCTTATGACGTTTAAACTGATTGTTTTAATGTTATTGAATGTGAAATATGAAGCATTTCGTTAATTGTCCCTAAATTGCCGCCCTGGTAACACCATCTGGAAAAGGTTTATAGGGAGCAGCAGAATGGGGCCAACAGATAGGGATGGGGTCTACAGTATCGACTGTGAGCGGGGGTGGGCTGAGGAAGGGCTATATACAACAGCCTAGATCCTATCCTTTCAAGCTAGGTTCACACAACAAGATGACTTCCAATATTTTCTTGACAGAGTCTTCTGTACTGTCACATCCTTGACTGGCTCAGCCAATCAGCTATAGCTATAAAAATAGGCAAGCAGCGAGCCAATCACCTAGGCAAGCAGCGACCTTTAGCTAGTCTGTAACCTGCCCAATTTTGTGAAAGAATGTTACAAGAATGTCACAATAATGTCTTAAAGAAAATTTCTTAAAGAAAAGCTTGCACATAACTGCAGGATAGTCATTTTTCATTGAATTGAATTCAGTATGTTACTTACAACCTGCAGCATCAATGTCAGCAAAATGGAAAGAAAATATTTAGTTTACACACATTTATGGGACATTAATAAACATGAATTTTATCACATTTCTAAGGGAAATCGAGTTCTTGGGGAATCCCCTCTTCCCTAAGAAGGGAATCCCCATCCCTGTAGAATTTGTAAGAAAAAATAACTTCTCTAACAAAAAGTATATATATCTGACTTAATGCAACTGATAATAAATTGAAATATATATCCATTAACAACTATTCTTTAATCAGGGAATCCCAAAATAACTTTAGAAGGAATTCCAATAGGTGTGACGTAGCAAGGGGAGTACTGAGCAGCCCAGCATTGAGGGAATTCCCAAAAATAAATTTCTTTCCTCAATAATTCCCTAACACCTCAACATTTTCAATTTTTTACTTTTGATATATTTTTAGAATACTTGAGTGAAATTAATTATACAGAAAATAGCACGTCATGAATTTATGTGCAAGCTTTCCTTTAAGATGTTTTTGGGTGCCATCAAAAGAATGTAACATGAACCAAAGTAGAACTAATCAGAATGTTATAATAACAATATGATAATATCTTATTCTTGCTTGGGCAGCCACATATAACTGTCATATTCTGCGATGTTCTCATAACATTCTGTGACGTTCCGTGACCTAATAAAACGTTCTGTGACATTGCATCCTAACTACCATTACTATCCAGTTCGTCATGGACATTTTGTCAGTTTGTGTAAACAACCCCCCATGCAGTAACTTCATATCATCCAGAGGGAACATAACTTCAGGCTCACTGGAAATAGGGCATAGGGTATAGGGCGGCAGAATGAAATGGAAAAAAATAGTTCTCCTTGTAGGGAACACTACCCCAGAGCTGAAATTGGACAATATATCAAGGGAGAGGGGGGAAAGAAAGAAGGTTAGAGTCTGCGGAGGGTAGAAAGAAGATAAAACCCCATGGCTAAATCAATGCCCAGTAGCCCATTGCACAATCACATTTCATAACAGCACATACTCAAGGATAACTTTAACAATGGTTGTGCTACAGCACAAGGTTGTGTCTACAAAACCTTATATCTCTGCTTCTGCTGGATCAAATTAAGTTCTGTAAATTGATGTATAAGTGGAAAAAAAATAAAATTTCCTGCAAAGATTACAGCTCATAGCAATCATTCTGAATAGTTTTTTAGTGTCAAAACGTGTGTTTTACTGTTGCATCATTCTATTTTACCCTTTTACAAACTCACATTCTGAGTATTAACCAACTCATAGATCCCTAAATTTGATAATGTTATTCAATAGGCAACATCATTATTCTTAGGGGTTCACGACAGGCAACTGTGCCATTTTTAGAATTTGGTGCTGCACCATGACCATTTTCCCTGGCAATTGGCTACAGGCGACTGGCAGAATCACTGGTAAAATTGTCACCAATTCAGATCATGAGTCAGTATGTAATTTTGAAATGTACATGTAAAATCGGTTCATTCTACCCAAAGAATTGGCCGACTTTAGTGCCAACTAGTCGGCTGACTTTGTCAGATGCCTCGTGGGTATGGGGCTTAAGGGTAATGAAATATATATTGTGCTGACCACACAATAACAGTACCCCTAGACACAAGTAGGCACGGTGCCCCGAAATAAGCTTTTCCCCCACAAAGAAACAGGGGGCTGGGCAAATATAGTCTCTGGTCAAGGACTATTCTAGCCACATGTTGGACCAGCGGCACCACCCAAGCAAGAGTATGAGATTATTACGACATTATCATGACATTCTTTTTAGTTCTGCTTTTGTTCTTGTTACATTATTTTGATGGCACAAAAAAACATCTTTAGAACCTAACATTGCGACGTTATTGTAACATTCTTGTAATGTTCTTTGACATTACAACAATGCTATTATAACATTCTTTAATACGAAGGTCTCAACTTCACTAAAATATAATGGTTATTATAACAAAGTGTCAACTTTACCTAAAATACCATAGCTGTTATGGAATAATTGGGCAGCTTACAGACTAACCAAAAAACGTACAGTTGCAAAACGTCGCTGCTTGCCTGGGCAGTGTTCTAGTTGCCGACCACACAATAACGGTACCCCTAGACAACAAGTAGGTGCGGTGCCCAGAAATAAGCTTTTCCCCCACAAAGAAACAGGCGGCTGGGCAAATATAGTCTCTGGTCAAGGACTATTCTAGCCACATGTTGGACCAACAGCACAGGGCTAAGGAGTTTTGTGTGGCATCCCTAGATTTGATCCCAGGCTAGAATAACATATTGATGTCTGTCTGTACCCCTTGCCCACCAGCCCCACCCCCTTATGGCCTTGGATCAATGCCCCATCATAGACTAGCCGGTTGCATAATGATCCTGCAAGGCCAAGGGCCGAGCGGTAAATACCGAGCGCCCAAATCGAACTCGCCTGCATAATCCGTCAAAGAAACTGGCCTGCTGCGTGCGCCCAGTGCAGGAAATCAAACACTGATCGTTCAATCTCGATCTGCCGCTGGAGATGATCTGGCAGATAAGCCATGATCTGGGTGCCTCTAGTAGCTGGCTGGCTGGATGGGACAATCGCGTCCACCGAGGCATGCATAAATGGCTGTGTTATTTGGGGTAAACTACTGGTGTTTCTTTGGGATAAACTACTGGCGTTTCTTTGGGGCAAACTACTGACGTTTCTTTAGGGTAAAATACTGGTGTTCATTTGAGTCAACTACTGGCATCTCTTTGGGGTAAATTAGTAGCATTTGTTTGGAGTAAATTGGTGACATTTGTTCGGGGTAAACCGCTGGTGTTTATTTGGGATAAACTACTGGCGTTTCTTAGTGCCAAAGCACTGATGTTTCTTTGGTACAAAGTACTGGTGTTTCTTTTGGGTAAACTACTGGCATTTCTTTGTGGTAACCTACTGGCGTTTCTTTGGAGTAAACTACTGCTGTTTCTTCAGGGCAAAGTACTGGCATTTCTTTGGTGTAAAATACTGGCATCTCTTTAAGCTACTGGTGTTTATTTGGGGTAAACTACTTGTATATCTTTGGGGTAAACTACTGGTGTTTCTTTGGGTAAACTACAAGCATTTCTTTGGGGTAAACTGCTGCTGTTTCTTTGGGATGAAATACTGGCATTTTTTGGAGTAAACTACTGGTATTTCTTTGGGGCAAACTACTGGTGTTTCTTTGGGATAAACTACTGGCGCTCTTTGGAGTAAGCTACTGGTATTTATTTGAGCAAAGTACTGGCATTTCCTGTAGAATAAAAGTAACCTGTATTTAACCCAGTTATTCAAAAATGTTAGATTATATTTCCATTCCTATTTTTTTTAACGGAGATTTACATTGGGTGTGATTTGTATGCTTTGTGCCACAAGTATCTTACAGTTTGGAAGCACTGTAACATATAAAGAAGCATCAGGCCTCGGGTTATGAAAATTTCCCACATATGACTTAACAAATCCTAAGATCTTTATGCTTTACATTTTTGTTTTTTGTTTTTGTTTTTGTTTAAGAAATAACTTCTACAACAAGCAATGGACGTGACTATTGATATGTTGCAGTTACTAGGTTACCATAGTTTTCCTTTGATATAGATTGAATGGCATGATGAGAGATCAACAACTGAAATAAAACGACAAACATCAAAAACAGTTCGATAATTTCATATCACTTCAAAGGGAAAACATAAAATGATGTTTTGCGAACCAGTTATAGTATACTTCACACTTCTTTTACTTCAAAGAGAAGCTAGACACTTATTTTTACTCCAGTCCTTCACAGAAGATGCTATTTTGGGTCAACTCTGTTGCATAGTCTATAATGCCCCAGTCCCGTTTACCATAGCACTAGTAAGAGAACAGATATTATACCTAAGCTAAGATGCTCAACTCACAAATACCAATATATACACCTTTCGCATGAACAAGTGCAGTCCTCCACCTTAACTACTTTTGGGGTTTTTGCTAACTGGGTCACTTCACTTCATAGTTTAATGACAGGAAACAGCCAACTCGAGCACTTTCTATAGCCATTTTGTCACACCACCCAAGCAAGAATATGACATTATTATAATGTTATTACAATGTTCTGTTTAGTTCTGCTTTGGTTCTTGTTATATTATTTTGATGGCACTCAAAAACGTCTTTAGAACCTAACACTGCAACGTCACACTGTGGTGTTATTGTGACATTCTTGTAGCGTTATTTCATGTTATAATAATGTTATAATAAAATTCTTTATTAGTAAGGTCTCAACTTCAGCTGCTTGTTACATAGCTGCTTGCATGGGTATCTGTAAAGGTCTTTGTAAACCGTTACAACAAGTGCATTTTACCTTTCCCAAACACAAACTTTTGTAACAGATAAATTGTTTCCCAAGAGAAGAGGTTGCACAGGCTATCCCAGGTGGCACCACATGCATGATATTCATAGCAAAATGTCACAAAGTTTGCAATCTTACTACAAACCATCGTTGGTAGACGGCGGTGGAGATTGGGCTGTGGACCAGGCGACTTGTACGGGCTTATCCCTGCGACCCGCCTAATCTACCAATATGGTCGTGCATCATGTCCGGTCGGCCGACCCATAGAGAGGGCAGGTCGGGGAGGGGGTGGGGGCGTATAGAGGCAACTGTTTCACTGGGGGCCCTGGATATGGGTCCCAACCCAGGCAAGCAGCGGCGCAACAATCTGCATTTATTTTTGGTTAGTCTGCAACCCGCCCAATTTTCAAGTAACAGTTATGTTATTTTAGGTAAAGTTGAGACTTATTAATAAAGAATGTTATAATAACATGTATTATAGTTAAGTTGAGATCTTACTAATAAAGAATGTTATAATAACGTTATCATAACATGAAAGAAAGTTACAGGAATGACACAATAATGTTACAGTAGGACATCACAATGTTGCATTCTAAAGATGTTTTTGAGTGCCATTAAAATAACGTAACAAGAACAGAACCAGAACTAAACAGAACATTGCTGCAACGTTAAGATAATGTCATATTCTTGCTTGAGAATGTTGATTTTTTATCGTACATTATGAAATGGTTTACTTAGTATCTGCACATCGACACATGCTAGGGCAGATGCAGGATTTCGGAATTGGGGGTGGGGGTGGAGGGTACTAAAACGCCATGCATTTATGTGAATGTGTGTGTGTTTCTTTTTTCTTTTTTCTTTTTAAGTTCAAGTCCCCTCCAAAATATACATTACATAAAAATCCTGCCCGTCTTAAGTTAGAAACCTGACAAGAAAAAAATAGATAAAAAGAGAAACAGATGGAGGTATACAATTGGACTGTATAGCATCTGCCAATTCTGTTCAAATTGACTGGGAAATGGCCTTTTGACTCCATTCCTCCCACTGTAGCACCTCTTGGGATATGGCTACATGGCCAGATGCAAAATGAAGTTGGTACTGCCTCTTGCAGCCTGTGGCTACTGTGGCTGTTTCCCATACTAGGAGCTGTTGTTACCGATACAGATTTATCACCCGCACAGCCGACAGGCAGTTCATATAGGGGGTACCCAGCCAAGCTGCGATTAACAGGATCGTTCTGCAACCATACTTTTTAGGTCAGTGTACATGTGTTACTTACTAAGATGGCACATAACAATTAAGTTATTGATGGTGAGGTTGAAACCTCACCAAATCAGAACGTTATTACAACGTTAGTTTTTGGTAAGGTTAGGATGAAATCAAAGCAGAACGTTAAAAGAACGTCCTGATGAGGTTGAAGAACGTAACCAGAACATTATAATAACGTTGCAGTGCCATGTCACAACAGTACATTGCAGCAGCGTTATTGGAAGCCATCAAAATAACGTAACAAGAACCAGTACAGAACCAAACAGAACATTGTGGCAATGTTATAGTAACCTCACATGCTTGCCTGGGTAGCGTGTATTTCCAGGCCATACCCAGCCAAGGATACAATGTTCTATATTATATAACATTGCAATAATTTTCTGGATTGCTTATTGTTACATTACAATGTAAGGTTGCAGCGGCGTTCTTCTGATGACTCCCAATAATGTCGCTGCAACCAATTTTTGCAACATTACATTTTGACCTTCTGATAACATTCTTGTAACATTATTTATAAGGCTTACATTGTGGCCTTACCCAATAAAAATGTCACAATAATGTTATGTTTAGGTTAGTTGAAGACCTTACTTAAAGAGGATGTCACAATAACATTATATTTAGGTTAGGTTGACATCTAACCTAGTAAGATAGTCACAGTAACAAACTAACATACTGTTTAGGTAAGGTTGAGACCTGACCTAATCAGAATGTCACAACAAAGTTTTGTTCAAGTGAGGTCTAGACCACACTTAATCAGAATGTACCAATGACAATCTATTTCATTTTGATCTTGTCCTAACCTCACCAGAACATCATGATAACATTCTGTTTTGCTTAGGTCTCAACCTCACAGAAAAATAAGTTACTTGATATTAATAAATAATTTTTAGTAAGTAACAGACAAACCAAAAAAGTATGGTTGCATAATGTGACCGTCATGACGCACCTTGGCTGGGCTTGCACCAGTAGAACAACTGTAATACAGGAAATCCTGATAAATCCAGCATGAATTGATAAACCTAAGACCAATATTTGTCCCAGCTGGTTTGCCAATGCTGTTGCACTTGTTTAGTAAAAATGATACACTGAAATTAAAAACTCTCTACGTAAGGGACTTTGGACTGCAATACACATAAGCCATAATTCTAATGCAGGATGTGACATTATTATAACATTGCAGCAATGGTAATGTTGCAGTAATGGTTACATTCTTCAGCCCAAAAAGAATGTTCATATAATGTTCTGTTTTGGTTTCATCCTAACCTCACCAAAAAATAATGTTACAATAATATTCTTGTTTGGTCAAGTTTCAACCTCACCATCAATAACACAATTATTACATTAGTTAGTAACAGACTGACTTAAAAGGTATGGTTGCAGAATGTTTCTGTTATGTCACAGGTTGGCTGGGCTCCACACAAGGGACTTTGGACTGCATACACATAAGCCATAATTCGAAGGTGAAGTAATCAATATCCAGGCAGAATGTCCTTGGTAACAGCCTCTACACACACACAATGATTTCTTGAGCCTGTAGTAGCAAAGAAATCCTTGTTGGGAAGGTCTCCTATTTCTCAGAATTCCAGATGTATCAATTACCAAGGGCAAATGGCAATATCATGAAAAAAGTGTCCATGAAAGAGTATAAAAAATTATATAACCCATCGACAGAAATATCATCCTTGAGGTCTCAAACAAAGGTATTTTTCATCAAAAGGATCTTTAAAATGACCGAGAAATAATATGAGAAAAATCAAAGGGGGGCATGCAACGATGGCCATATAACCAGAGGGGTAAGTCACAGCCCGAGGGCGAAGCCCGAGGTCTGTATGACTGCCATGAATTGTACGGCTACCAGAGGATGACCCTAAGGTTCCTCTCTGTTTGATCACCTTAATCCAATCATGAGAGGCAATCTGTTCAATATTCTTCTGAAATCCAGCTATGTTTGACATTTTCTTATTCTGGATATCATAGGTCTATAAATAGGTCTATATATTCTGCAACCTTTCATCCTCTGAATAACCTAAGTCAAATATATATATATATTTTTGTATTTCAAAAATAATAACTTATACCGATTAAAAGTGCTAAATGTTACCTAAATATTATGACTTTATTATTTGATAAAAATTAAGTATGATTTGAATTAGGAATAAACAACCTTACCATCTACAACTGGGGCATGCTGTTTGTGCAATTAGAAACCTTTGCATGTATCCTATGGGCGTGTGATTATGTAACCTTTCAGTATTAAGCCTATATATGTCAGTGGACCCATCCCCTTTTCTGAAATCATGCAGCTGTTCCTCAATATAGAAGCCATGCTAAAATCCCAGGACTAAGGCTACATTCTACTGACCGATTCTACTCCTGATTTTAGACATCAACATTAGGAATATATGCGTTAGCCATATGCATGTAACATATCACTCAAAAGGGCTTTTAATTTCCTTTCAAATGATATGTAGGATGCATGGTCTTTCGCCATATAACTGGGACGATTGTATAAAAGACCGCGTAGTAAGAATCGCCTTGTAGAGTGATATAATAGGCTTTTATTCCAACTGTCAGCTGATGCTGTCTCTCCGATTGGCCCCCTGTTGTTTCTCACGCCCCCAGAAGGGAGCAGTCCTTATTGTCCCTTGTACCACACCCTGCGAAGGGGTGGTACTCTTCCCGGGCAAGAATGTGATGTTATCATAACATTATTATAACGTTCTGTTTAGCTCTGCTTTGGTTCTTCTTGTGTTATTTGATGGCACCCAGAAACGTCTTTAGAACCTAACATTGTGACGTTGCACTGTGACATTATTATGACATTATTGTGACATTATTGAGATATTATTGTGACATTATTGTGACATTCTTGTTATATTCTTTCACGTTATAATAACATTATGATAAAATTCTTTAATATTAAGGTCTCAACTTCACTAAAATTTAATATTATGATAACATTCTTTTTTTAGTCAGTCTCAACTTTACCTGAAATACCATAACAAATAATTGAAAATTGGGCAGGTTACAGACTAACCAAAAATGTACAGTACCGAACGTGCTTGTTATGTCGCTGCTTGCTTGGGTAATTTTGAGACTAAAGTGCCCCTCCCCCCTTTCCTGGGTACCACACACAGAGAGCCCATCCCAGGTCCAAGGGCAGATGGGTTATGTGAAAGCAGGGTGGGGGCTGGATAAAAATATAATACTGAGGGAAGATGTTGCCGCCACAGGGAGTGATTAGGACGTTTTGTTAACAGGTGAATGTGGAAAAGACATCTGCATGTGGATAGATTTAGGAGGGGGTGACATTGGTAGACTTTAAAGCCTGTGTTCCACTAGGCAAGTTTGCCAATAGAGAAAATGTTGGTTTCCTATTTCTATTAGGAATACCATCCAGGGAAGCAGCAACATATCAAGCACATTCTATGACCATACTTCTTTGATTAGTCTGTAACTTATCCAATTTTCATGTAACAGTTACGTTATTTCATGAAAACTTACTAAAAAACGATGTTATAATAACATTATATTTTAGTGAAGTTGAGACCTTACTGATAAAGGTCATTATAATAACATTATTATAATGTGAAAGAATGTTACAATTATGTCGCAATAATGTCACAGTGCAACATCAGAATGTTAGGTTCTAAAGATGTTTTTGGTGCCATCAAACTAACATAACAAGAACCAAAGCAGAACTTAACAGAATGTTATAATAACGTTATCATAACATCATATTCTTGCTTGGGCACAGGAATACATGCATGTCAAATATCAATTCTCCTCAAGCCCCAATTATAAGAAAATTATCGTATAGCATTCACACTGAGAATTGAGGTCCTTTGCGATCATTTTCTTAAGCAATCTCCTCCTGAATCGCCCAGGATCTCTACGAAAATATTCAACATGTTGAATAATTTCACAGAGAATCTGATCCCAGAGGGCTACGATCATCCAACGTTTCCAACGTTCTCAGATCGTAGAGCTCTACGAAAACCCACGTCCACCACGGCGAGTGGGGCTTCACTATGGATAGCTAATTTATTGTAGTTCACCTTCAGACTATCCTTAATCAAAGTGCATTCTAGGAAATCTGTAGACAAGTCACAATGCTTAAGTATACAACTTTTCAACAATACTGGAATATTTTGTAGTTTGACAATTGAAATCTACCAGTGCCTGTTGTTCCATTTCATATATATTTGATGTTTTGCAAGTTGATTTGAAAATTCATTAATTTCACAAGGATATAAAACAAATAATTATAAATTGTTTTTTGTATACAAAATCGGTCAAGATTAACTGCAGCTGCCTTAAATATTATAATCCATGTTTAGCTATCCGTGGTTGGGAGAATTGAAATGTCAGTTTAAATCCTTTCTAAAGGTATGTAATATATAGATCTATAGTAAGTGATTATTCCCAGTTGCGATTTTCTGAAATCGCAAGAAAAATTGGATAGTCGAATACAGCCTTAACATTGCTGAACAATTTGTACTGTCTAGGATTCCCCAATCTGGGATACATGATAGGGCATTGTTCTCCTACTGTTCTGTTTTAGTTCTGGGGATATTGAGATATAAACATTGTTACCTTGTGGTTAAAAAAGGTGGTACTTGGAACCGCCCTGTCTTTCAACAAGATGCCATTGTCTGCCCCGATATATTTTTGATCACATTTTATAGATGTTGAAATATAGTATTAGTTACTTGAGGGAGTATGGAAACTATCAGCGCTCTAGGGACAGGCAGTGCCACAGGGGCAGACTTTGATATTGTTTTTATGCTCTTCAGGATATCCTATACACCCTTCCCACGAGTCTGCGCACTGAACCCTCCCATACAGGCCTTGTTACCAAAACCTTCAGGGCGTGCCCATTGGAAACCATATCCCAACCAGGGGGTAGTTGCATAACATACCGCTCAAGTTACCTGTTAAACATCTCTGTTAACGAGCGGATATATAGTGCTGAAAATTTGTGATCAGGGTGCCACATTAATGAAAAAGGTCTATATCAAGTATAATAGCCAGTCCATCAAAGTTTTCTACTAGGGCCCATATATATATATAGACCTTGTGCAGACGTGGTCAAGTGACAACTTTTTGGTGATCACCATGTGGTCACCACACCTACGTGGTCATTAGACATATCCATAATTTACCTATAATACTTTTTATTATGATTAAATGGGTTTCCTTTGGATAAAACAGACTAAAACAAACCTTTATAGTAGATAATAGTAGATTAAAGTTGATCATTAACATGGTGCCCACCTCAATTTGGGAGGTGTAACGTCATATGCATAACGTCTATAGCGAACACTTCTTGACTTTTTCAATGTATTATTGAACCCATCTTTAGGATGCCAAGTTAGAATGCACTTGATTTCTTTGTATTTGGTCTTTTTTCACACAGAAATCAGAACAAATAATCTAATAGAGAAACCTATGAAGAAAGTATAGCAATAAAACGATTATGCAAACAAAAGCATATTCATGACATCGTTCATAATCTGTAAAACCATTTAGTAGAAAAAAACAAAAATAATTTGACAGTGAATTTAACATTTAAAGTCTTTAGCTGGGACCAATTATTGCTGAGTCACAACCAATATATCTGCCGCTGTTCACCACTGGTCCCCGGCGACCCACTATATTCAGGTCAGGATCATGACGGAACCAGTGGAATGTCCAGCATGAGTTGATATGGGACACGCCGGAAACAGATGGAACATGTGGCAACCAGCGAAAAACATCCGGGGCTTCTCTGCGAAAACAACGGGGGCTGTTCGAACAATGTTATCAGGGGGGACCTGGAGGGACAGTGGAGGGTTAGGGAAGGGGGGGGGGGTCTCGGAAGAGCAATCCCCCCATTTGGAAATAAGCCCTTTAGCCTATAGTCCTTTTTCATATGGATGGGGGGTATGGATGGGGGGTTCCAGTGTCGCATGTTGAGTTTACGAAATAGTCATGTTGCCTGTCACTATATTTTGAATATCCATGTCAAATTATTGTACTTCGCATGTTGACTTTAAGAATTGAAAAATGTCGTTTGTTTTTCTCCTAATGTCACTGAGGCCCATGTCGCATGTTGAATGGCAATGTTAGGGGTCTACACCTTACAGGTGAAGCGCCCCCCCCCCCCCTAGAGTATTTGTCTGAACCAATGAATTTGGGTAGGGCTTCCTATGGAACTGGAACTTAGGTGTCGGGTACAGGGTCAATTGGCTTGACTGCGCAGACTCGTGGAAAAAGGTATATAGTTAAGACTATTAAGATCATTCTGCCCCCTCCCCAAACGAACACTTTCACCCACTCACCCTTACCAATCCGATTATATCTCCCCCCTCCCCCCAATTAATTCATTGCGGAAATTCATTTTTTTAAATACCCTATATTTGCTCTTTTAGAAAGAAATTGCTTTCTCAATTACATGCAAGTATATACAACGCTCAGGTTGTTACCATCGATATAGGTACATATATAAATATGTGAACATTTATATAACTTTTTAACCACAGGTAGTGGCAGTAAACTTGTTTAAACCTTCAGTTGCCTTTCGTAACAGTGAGAGTTCTAAACTTAAAGGGTTCCTTGCAAATAAATTGATATGTTTCTAATTATTGTGTTTTTCACTTCACTTTAGTATTCTAAACATGTTTCAAATGAAAAAAAACCACAAAAATATGCAAAATTTATCAATTATTAACGAAAGAAAATTGAATTTGGGAGTTCCCTAAATCCTGTGTTTTTCAGTACTCCCCTTGCTACTTCATAATGATTGGAATTCCCTTTCAAAATAATTTCGGGAATCCCAGATTATTGAACAGACTAAGACAAATAAAAAATGCAATTAATAACAGCCTGTATGGGGCCTAATATATATATATATATATATATATATATATATATATATATATATATATAATGCTAAAGTTGAATTTCCTGTTTGTAATACTTTCAGACTGGCAAATTCCCCTTTAGCTAAACCTGGGGATTTCCAATTAGTGTCTGTGTGTCCGTGTGACGTCACAAATCTTGGGATTTCCCTTAAAAAGCATAAAACAGAATAATGATTAAAGTATCATAACTGTGCTTACATTAAGAATTCCATTAAAATCTCTGGCATTATTAGTTCTTGATACACCATGCACAAAGAATTTCATTCAAAAATATTTACTCATTAATTAATTATGTGCAAGGTTCCCTGAAGTAAACTTTCAGCCAGGTTTCGTAACACTGAAGTCCCAGTGTTTTTCAGTTAGGAATAACCACTGTAAATTCTGTAAATAGCTTTCAAAATAATAGATGTAATGTCATTATGCTGTCCAGTGATGCTGATCCACATATACATGTATGCTAAAGTTGTCACTCGATTGCCAAGTTTAACGTTCGGCAGTACGTCTGCAGACTACCGTCCCGGGGCTGGCATCCCTACAGACACAACTGATAGCAAACAGCTTACTAGATAGGGCTTGTATAGACCCTATAACCCCACTGTCATGTGGTTGATGCTCTTATTAATTGGGGGTTTTCAGGGAGACGATACAGCAATGACCTAAAAGTATTATCAGTGGCCTGTTTCATAACAAACCTCTGTATGTTTTGCGTTTCATAAATTTACAATCACCTTTTTGGCTGCCTTAGCTACATGAGTTTTGTTTTTGCTTACATGAGTTTGGATCAATTTACGGGAGTTTTGGGTCTATTTACGGGAGTTTTGGGTCAATTTACAGGAGTTTGGTTATGAAACGGTGTGATACGGGAGTTTGAAACTCTTGTACAGTTTCCGTAAGCACAAAAAAAACCTACGTTGCTACGGAAGTTATTATGAAACACCCTGCTGCAACCTGTTGTTCTTCAATCACCGAGGTTCTTTTACCACATCTGTTCTCCTATAAGACTGACATGAGACAACAAAACCTTAAGAAATCTTATCTGAGCGAGTGAAACAGACAACAATGTAGTTCAACTACGTGTTTTTCTTTCTTATTTACTCATTTGATTTATCCTGGGCTTTGGCACACAGGTTGACTTGAATTGAGGCTTTATGTAACTGAGTCTTTTAGACATATTCATACTATAAAAACTAATATCCAAGCTTCTTACTTCATTTCTATAAAGTAAGAGTCAGTCTGTGATTAAGCCAACAGCATCTACAAGAAAGATACACATTTTAACCTTAATTCAGATAAAATCCATGAATGGTAATGTTAGATGCGGCTTCAAGCCAGTGCCTTTGATAAGAAGATATGACAACTTACACTTCTTTAACCCTTTAGACCCCAATCTGGCCATACCCGCCAGAGGGTGCACTCTACAATCTGGCCCTAGCTGCCCAGAAAATGACTATTTCCCCAAATTTCCCCATATTTTTTCAATGTGAACTTTCTGATAGGTCCTCAACATATCAAATCGGCAAATATATTGGGAACAAGCTGATTGATCTACCTAGATAATGCCTTAAATTAGATATCTCTAAAGTTGATTGATAGGGATGGACATGGGCAAAAGCATTGTTCTTTCTTAATATCAAGACATTTCAGGGGTTCAAAAGGAAAATTCATGGACATCCTGGGAAAATCCTGCAATTCCGGAGCACAATCTTGGAATAAACTAGTAATATCACAAGCTGAAGCAAGATAGAATCAAGTCCTTCTGTTAGACACCCAGGCAAGCAGTGATGTAACAAGCATGTTCTGCAGTCATACGTTTTTGGTTAGTCTTTAACCTGCCCAATTTTCACGTAACAGTTATGTTATTTTAGGTAAAGTTGAGACTTACTAAAATAGGAATGTCATTATAACGTTATTATAACGTGAAAGAATGTTACAAGAATGTAACAATAACGTCACAATGCCATGTTGCAATGTTAGGTTCTAAAAACAAAACAAGATTCAAAGCAGAACTAAACAGAATGTTATAATAACATTATGATAACATCATATTGTCGCTTGGGTAAAAATATTACGAGCTGGAGCAAGATGGAATCAAGTCCTACTGTTAGACAGGGAAAGGTCAGCTAGTGAATCATAGCAGTACTCCTAGGGCTGGTTTCACTGATTGTGTGAAATCCGAGAAGAAAATCCCTGAGGCCCCTTCATCGAGGAAAAGGTCATAGGGCCTTATCCGTATCGTGGCCCTATGCTCTGACAAGTGTCAACTCAGCAATTCTATCCTAGGCAAGCAGCGATGTAACAAGCACGTTATGTGACCGTGCTTTTTTTGTTAGTCTGTAACCTTCCCAATTATCACATAACAGTTATGGTATTTTAGTTAAAGTTGAGACTTACTAGAAAATAATGTTATAATATCATTATATTTTAGTGAAGTTGAGTCTTTACTTATAAAGAACGTCATAATAATGTTATTATAACATGAACATCAGTGCAATGTTATGCTTATATCTCCTTTGATTCTTGTTACATTTCTTTGGCAACACCCAAAAATGTCTGTAGAACCTAATGTTATGATGTTGCACTGTAACGTTATTGTGAAATTAATCTTACAGTCTTTCACGTAGAACATGACAATAATATAACATTCTGTAATAGTAAGGTACCAACTTTGCTGAAATGTAATGTTATCATAAAACTCATTTTTAATAAGTCTCAACCTAACCTAGAATAATGTAATTGTTATGTGAAAGTAATAAACTGATCAAAAAAGTTTTGTCACAGAAAATGCCTCTTACATCTCTGCTTTCCAGGGGTATGCCTACTGCTCTTCATCTGAACATGTATACATATTTGTTTTAAACATAATGTTATCTTTTCTGGGGGTTAATTTTCTTGATTTTATATCCAAGAAATCTAGAAGAAATTCCTGATGTCTCATAAATAGTGGTTGTCTTTGAGATGCTAAATTTATATGGAGATGATTCACATAGAATTGCTATACAAAATGACACATGCTATCCTATCATACTCCTTTGGTAAATTGTTCATGTAATTGACAATTCAATGGTATTTCATCAGAGTATTTACATACTACCAAGCTTCTTTTTGCTCAGTGACCCTGATATCTTTGCAAGCTATTTTCCTCTTCTGTGCTGTTACAGTCAATCATGTATTAGAGTTCAGATAATTCTGATTGCAATGGCAGGAAGTGTTGTATGAGGAAAAGTGAAATGTTCAATTTTACCTGGTATTATATACCATTGGACACTGAGCATTTCTATTCCCATACTGCCTCTTCCACATCCCAACTTCATTTAATACAATACAAAGCCATGTAGAATGCCCCAACATAATACCCATTCACCCTTATTGGCCGATGATAATATATCAATATGTTTTTACATAATGATATACTATTGATATACAAAATGATGCATGTAAAATAATGAAAAAAGGAAGCCCTTTGGCTCCTAAAATGGCTTCAGTGCTCTTACAATCTATATCTATGAACATAAAATGCTATGCAGCCAACTCTATTCAGATTGCCAATAATTAGTAAAAAAAAACCTAAACCCATGTTCATAAACACATCAGAGAATACAAAATCAATAGCAGTGCTACAACCTCCTCCCCCTCCCCCACCCCCACAGCAGCTGACAAAAAAAAGTATCAATACAACAAGCTTGGGTGGATCCCTCAGCAAAAGAACTGGCTCTGTATAGAGGGAGTGTGGATACCAAGGAGTGTGTACTTAAACAGAAGGTACACTCCAGCCTACCAATTCCAGGCAAGCGCCAGCGTACCCCAAGCAAGAACATGACATTATAATAACTTCATCATAACCTTCTGTTTAGTTTTGCTTTGGTTCTTGTTATGTGATTTTGATGGCACCCAAAAACATCTTTAGAACCTAACATTGTGATGTCGCAATGTGACTTTATTGTGACAGTCTTTCACAGTATGATAACATTATTATAATGTTCTTTAATAGTAAGGTCTCAAATTCACTGAAATATAATCTTATTAAAACATTCTTCTTTAGTAAGTCTCAACTTTACCTAAAATAACATAACTGTTACATGAAAATTGGGCAGGTTATAGCCTAACCAAAGAAGTATGGTCACAGAACGTGCTTGTTACATTGCTGCTTGCCCAGGCATGCTTGTTAGGGAAGTGCACCCTCTGTTAGAATCGATGCGGACTCTGTGCGGGGCCTTTCTTATGAATATCAAAGGGCGCTGCTGTATGTGACGGGGGAGACCAGCTAATTACGTCTATTGACTGAGTCTGATGACGAGATGGGTATGGATACACAGGGGGGGGGGGGGGGCTTGGCAGGGGGGGTGGGTAGGACATGGGGGAATAGGATGTGCCCTCACCCGTCTTTTCATGGAGCTTGGATATACCCAGAATGACAGGGAAATCCCATGAAGATGTTGTGTCCTTGATATTATGTTGTGTGATGATTTTATCTTATTCCCTTGTTAAGTGTAAAACATAGTCAAGTAATATATTATATGTATATCTTTGGATGTCAATTTATGTGCATGTGTTTCTATTTGATTTGTATATTTGTATGTATGTACATGTGTATGTGTATGTGTGCATGTTTGCATGAATGTATGTATACACACATATATATATATAAGTAGGTTGTATGTTTGTATGCATTTGTGTATGTGTATAGGCATAGAATTACATATATATGTATATTTCATGTATGTATGTGTGTGCATACTTCTGTGTATGCATTCCTGTTTGTGTAAGTATATGAGTGCATGTTCATGTATGTGTGTGCATACCACTTATCCAATAATACCACTTAGCCAATGCAACATTCAAAACAACATAGCAATGCTATCAGTGGATCTTCCATCCCCATCCCCAACCACCATCATAACCCCCCCCCCCCCCGACCTCCCATCCCACCACCCCACCCCTGGCCCTGGAGCCTATTTGTCAGAAAAGATTGACGGCTGCATATCGGGGTTTATGCAGACCTTCATATCTATATGGGTCTGTATGCATCAACATACGAATGGCCATGTCTAAATAGGACTGGCTACCTAAAGGCTGTATTCCACTAGCCGATTTTACTCCCCATTTCGAAAACCGGCATTTGAAATATTGCTTGATCATAGACATGTTACACATCATTAGAAAGGATTTTTAATTCCCTTTCAAATAATATATAGTATTGAGGGTCTTTTGCCATATATCTGAAAAGTAGTAATAAATTAACAAATTACTGACAGTCAGAATTGCCTAGAATACAAGCTTGGGTGTATGTGGGATTCAGTGTGAATGTAAAGGCTGTATTCCACATAATGAAAGTTCGCTATTGATTTGCAGATGTATACTTTCGGCATTGCCTATATATGATCAGCGGCATTGCCGATAGAATTTTATGAGCATGTTGGTAAATATTCCCAGCCGATTTTGTGCTGGCTGCGGATATGGCACTTTCAGCAGCCGATATGGCACTTTTGGCAAACGATATGGTACCTCCGGCGAGCAAAATTGCACCAAAAGTTGATGCGCCTGATAAAAAGTGTTACCCTGGAGATGCTCAACATAGGCGGCGCATACGTTCGGTAAGTGGAATACAGCCTTAAGTATATCGATGCCTGTGGTCTATGCGGGTAAGTGGCTGTATATGTGTCTGGCTGCTGACACTAGTGGCTTGTACCTGTTTGTGCCTGTCTTTGGGTGTTATAGTCCGGGAGCCAAATCCTGAAATCAGTCAAAATAAGGATTTACCCTCCGCGGTGAGCCCCCTGGATTTTCTTGATTTTTTTCATCTTATAGCATCCTAGGGACCATGAATCAAGATGGTTCCGAAGAATTTAGGTATGCAAACACTGTCTTATTATGGGATTTGTGCTTAATTAGCAAAAAATGAAAAACGCGTTATTTCTAAATTTCTCTGGAACTATGTAAGATATGATAACATGCTATATGTCATCTGAAAGGTAATTTTTTTCCTGATTTTTTGATATATTGTTTGCTATTGTCATTAATCATGGCAATGAGTAATTAAAGAAAAACTGTTGTTTCAGTCAAAATCATTAGAACTTAAAGATCCAAGGTTAAATTCTGGAATTGATAAACCAAGTCCTAGGTATACTTAAAGGGGATCTTTAGGCAGTTTTTAAATAAGGTTGCATCTTATTTCATTGGAAATATAATGTAGAAATCATTTTTTGCTGATTAAATTCTAACCGACAACAGGCTCATTTTGCACTTATATTTCAAAAGGAGAGATGATATCATGAAAATAACACAATATATTCTAAAGAGATTGGAAAATGATTATCACTGTCTCCCTAAGCTGGTATTTCAATGCTTTCTGAGCTATTTAGTCCATTGTATACAACATTGGAGCTGTAAAATAAACATTAACAAGAAATAAGCAAGAAATATGTGTCCATGTAATTTGCAGACAAGCTCATCTTTGTTGCCTGATCAAACTAGTATAGTCATTGATTCATTTACTCAAAATGGTTTGGATGGCTCTTTATATTGCTAAAGATTCACACATTGACAATATGCAGCAGACAATATGCAGCAAACTTCTATTTACATACCCCTGTACCGACTGATCTTTAAAAAGCATGTTCCTATAGGGAGAGTGGGAGTTGTAGGCTGTAATACTCTTTTATATCCCCCCATTGCTGGCCCCAATATCTAATGTTTATCTCACCCTGCAACAGGACTGAGGCCTGGATAGACAGAGGAATGATAAAGATGGCAGACTAGGGTTCTTATCTCCCTGTTGTGTGAGTTAACCCATTGGTAAGACACTGTACTTACAACCTAATAAAGGTTCCCTCAGAGAGAGGGGCAGACTTAAATTTTGGCTACTTATGACTGTCTAATTATTCAATTTTATCACATAATTCCACAAGGAGCATGGGGTTCATCACTGCAGCTGGTTAGATAAAATGATAAAGTTAACTGTTTAGACAATGTTGCCTTCCAGCAGTAAAATGAAGGTAGTGGATCTTCAGAACCATATCAGTGGTGGAGAGGTCTAGCCTTTCCCCTAAGTGACCTGAACTGGGGGATAAGGGCAGCCTCCCATGGTGCAACACACTGTAGGCCTATATATAGAGTGCCATAAACTGTGGGATTGCTGACCACCTGCTGTACTTTTGTTAACATCCTACCACCAATCTCCAAATTAAACTTTGTTACCGTTTTGTTACTAGAGGGTTTACAGTTCCAGGCTGTATGAGTTCATTGCTCACTTAGCTTTATACCCATTTGCATTATAGACTAAGTATTCAGTGTTGTATTATAAGAACTGATCATAGACTGGAGGATTATTCATATATTCGAATAATGACTCCCTTAGTTTTGGGTCTCTGAGTATTTACCATATTGACCTTTCGCTAAGTATCTAACTATAAGCTGTCTCTTGCTGTTGGTTAGGGAAATTGGATCCTTGTTCATAGCAGTTGAGAAATGAAAATGGTCAGTTATATTTTGATAAGGGAATAATTTTGTTTCTGAGGTTTATATAATAGAAAGTTTGAGGTTACAACCAGAATCACAGCAATTTGTTGCTCTTGTACATTCTCCTAATACGGTATTGCCTTGGTTATGGTCCCACAGCAAGGGTGCTGTGCACATGCTGCTCAATATGATTAAACTACTAGATACTATTGGGAAACCAGTAATGGCTATACCAAAATTTTGTAATTTTGAAATAGAAAGATATATCAGGAACTTCTGTATTGTTTCAGGTTTTGATATTTGTTTGAGGTCTTGCCAATGATATTGATATGTATGTACACACACAGAGGTCTCAGTTTCTCTGGTACACTTACTAATAAAATTGGATATACGGCAAAATCCTGTTAGTTGATAGGATGAATCTCAGTGAAGCATGACCAAAGGCTGGTCATAACTTGTATTGGTAATTTGGGAGGATTAGAAGTTTGGCTCTTAGAAATGAACTGTGACCATGATCATAATTTAATATCAAATTACTAATACCAATAACCCATATATAGAATAAAATATAAGATATCCATTTATATAAGCACATGGGTCTAGAATCCAAGAGTGCAATCTAGTAATTTATTAAAACCAACAATTTGGCAGAGATAGCACACCTATCAAGTTTACAAGTTTAACAAATAGCACACTTGGTCTTTTTGCAGTTGGCATATTGATACAAGGACTCTTTTCTAAATTCAGAACCTTTGATATATGACAGCATACTTGGGATTCATCTCTTCTTTAAAGTAGTATACCCTCAGAAATCTGGATTGGGATCAGGTAATGGGTGAGTCTACTACAAGCTATTCTTTTCTTTATGTAAACAAGAAGTAGAGGGAACTATAAGGGGCCTTCCATTTAATAAGTACACACATTTTCAAAAATCTCAGATCCCCACCCCCCTTTGGTCATAAATATGCATTGGATTTGTACTAGAAAGTACACACATTTTCAAAGATTTCATACCTCCCCCCCCCCCCCCCTTGATGCATACAAACTTAATGCAAGGGCCCTAATAAGATGGTTTGTAATAAAACTGAAACATTATCATGGTATTATGCTGAGGAAAGAAATCTTACTCAAACCATAGTTTTATTGTGACACATCTTTCACTGTGATCCAAAATGCTCTCCAAACAGCTACCATATTATATGCATATGCCCAAATGGCTGTGAAAGTAATGAAATACCAGCCTAGGGAGATAGTGATTATAATTTTACATGCCTTTAGGATATATTGTGTTATTTTCATGATATCATCTCTCCTTTTGAAATATAAGTGCAAAATGAGCCTGTAGTCGGTTAGAATTTAATCAGCAAAAAATGATTTCTACATTATATTACCAATGAAATCAGATGCAACCTTCTTTAAAAACTGCCTAAAGATCCCCTTTAAGTATACCTAGCAGTTGGTTTATCAATTCCAAAATTTGATCTTGAATTCTTAGGTTCTAATGATTGTGACTGAAACAACAGTTTTTCTTTAATTACTCATAGCCATAATTAATGACAATAACAAACATTATACCAAAAAAATCAGGAAAAAAATTACCTTTCAGATGACATATAGCATGTTATCATATCTTACATAGTTCCAGAGAAATTTAGAAATAACGCGTTTTTCATTTTTTGCTAATTAAGCACAAATCGCGTAATTAGACAGCGTTCGCATACCTAAATTCTTCGGAACCGTCTTGATTTATGGTCACTAGGATGCTATAAGATGAAAAAAATCAAGAAAATCCAGGGGGCTCACCGCGGAGGGTAAATCAGGATTTTCAGGTTTGGCTCCCGGACTATTAGGCCTTTGTTCACCCCTGCATCTACAGATATCAACAAGGTCTGCTCTTTGCAATTGGTAATTATTGTGTATGTTCTTGTGTATGATACAGTGCGGAAATACATACAACTATATTTTAGGCTTGAGGGGTTGTCATAAACTACATGCATATTGAGACATGTTGATATTGAGACATGTTTTAGACATGTTTTCTAGACCAAACCCATCTCCCTTTAGCATTAACTATGCAATAATAATATATTGTAGCCCTTTGCATTATCACCACTTTGTGTCTCAGTTATGCATGTTTGAAATTGGTACTGTAATGCTCAAAAGTGACATCTTTCATTATAAATACCTTGAAAAATGCAATTTACTTGCATCTTAGGCCTATGATAAAAAGTTAAATATGAAAAGTAGGTGAAATATTATCAAAATCACTTTGCTATTGTCCATTTCAATAAGTGTGTACCCACTGAAATGTTACTATTGTTTGGCAGTACATTGCCTCAGCTCTTTTTATGGCCCTATGCCATACTACACTACATGTCATTGAGCTGCGATATTGGTGCGGCACGATAATGATACAGAAAATTCCCACACATGAGTAGTACAATTGTTTGAAATTTGCATTTTGGAGTATTTCACAAGGGCCTGGCAGAGAATATTATCTCTAATATGTGTGGTTTCTCTTTGTGACATTGTCATATTGCAGCTCATGTCGTGTAGTATAATAGGGCTTTTATTTTGCCATTTCCTGCAAAAGGTAGAGTCTACATTACTCTTATTATAACAGAAGATTATTGCATTTCCAAGGCCAATATAATTAGTGTCTGTCGGTGAGATGCAGTGTTCTAATAAGTATCTCAAATTCACTATGATATTATCCTAATGTTATGACCTATGAATAGGATGTCATTTGAGCCCATATCATTAGACAAGAAATCAACTAGTAATCATAAGTCTGTCTGTCTTCAATAATGACGATTTCAGTCTAGCAAATCATTCTTCCATATGATTCACACCCCTACAACCTCAGTCACATTCCTACTGCATTTAATGATCAAGGGTGGATCCAGGGGGGCGTGGGGGCACATGCCCCTCTCTTTTTCTAGAAAATTTTGCATTTTTATGATATAAAACTCAGCCAAAAAGCAATTTAGGAAAAGGTTTTCCAACAGAACCCCATCACCCTGGATCCGCCAGTGAAACTAGTCACACCCCTGCAAGTCCAGTCACACCCCTGTATTATAACCTTTAAAGATAGTAACTTGTGATAACCATGCAACTCCACAATCACACCCCTGCAACATTTAAAGAGAGTAAATAGTCGCACCCCTACAACCACTAAAGATACTAACCAATCAGTCCCCTCCAATCCAACAGTTTCACCCCCTGATCATTGATCAACTCCAACATGCACTAACCTCGTGCTGCAAACCCGTCCGATTTGGTCACAACCCTGCAACTACAGAGTCACACCATGCAACCCCACAATCACACCCCTATAACCTTTAAAGATATAAACTATTCACACCCCTACAACCACTAAAGATACTAAAGATGATAAGTCCCCTCCCATCTAACAGTCACATCTTTGATAAACTCAAACACACACTCACCTCGTGCTGCTAACCCGTCAGATTTGGCGCCGTTTTTCACCCCTACAACCACTAAAGATACTACCTAGTCACCCCCCTCCAATCTAACAATCAAGCCCCCAGATCTTTGACCAACTCCAACATACACTCAACTCACAACTCAAGTCACAACCCTGCAACCCCACAATCACACCCCTATAACCTTTAAAGATAGTAACTTGTCACACCCCTACAACCACTAAAGATACTAACTACCCCCCCCCCCTGCAATGTTACAATCACCCCCATCCCGATCTAAATCTTTGACCAACTCCAACACACACTCACCTCGTGCTGCAAAACCCGCCCGATTTGGCGCCGTTTTTCAATCAACCGACAACGACGAACCTCCCCTCAATGAATCAGTCCAACAAACCTCCACGGCCAACGCCACCACTGCCTTAGTAGGAGCAGTGCGACTCGTTCAGACACTGGAGGAGGAAACCACAGCGGCAGAGGCTCCTCCAGGGCGTCGGGAGAAGCGGCGATGGGTGGGTCTACCCCGTCAGAGCTGACACCATTACCCAGACTGCCCCGCGCGTCACGACGTCGTCGTACGGAAAGAGGTAGACTGTAGTGACGTCCAAGTCCGCTATGGAATGGGTAATCTGGGTCAGAACGGACTAGGAAGGGGCCGATACACTGGAGTAGCTTGTGGGACGATTGTGGGACGCTGGGACGCTGGCGGGACGCTGGAGGGACGCTGGGGGGACGCTACTAGGACGCTGGGGGGACGCTGGGATGAACGCCCGCCACAACGCTACCACAACTACCACCCCACTATCGGAGATAGTAGTGGCAGCGGCCGCCCAGATACCCCCACAATACTATGAATTAAGGGGGTATTCCACTACACGACATGGACTGCAATATCAGCGTGATATGAGGATATTATAGACAAATGTGTGTACAAGAGTGATTATTGGTTAAAAAATGGTAATTTGGAACATGTGACATTTGTGTAACATAGACGTGTGTTTCAATATGTGCAATTTCCTTGTGACATCTTCATATCATTGCCCATGTCGTGTAGTGGAGTACCCCCTTAACTACGCCCAGAAGTATCTATAAATGCTCCCTATGTGGCATTGTATTGTACCATCCAGGGCTTGCACTGCTACTAGCGTCTCCAGATGCTGTAGACTGGAGGCCCTATTACACTACACGACTTTGAGCTAATGATGTTACAGGCCCTATTACACTACATCCAGCCAAGGATATGACGTTATGATAATGTTGCAGCAACGTTCTGGACAACCAACTGTTGTGACGTTACATTGTGGTATCCTGATAATGTTCTTGTAATGTAACTTATGAGACTTAATAAGAATGTCACAATGACATTCTGTTTAGGTGTGGTTGAGACATCACTGAATGAGGATGTCACAACTCTCATTCTGTTTAGATTAGGGTGACACCTAACCTAATAAGATGGTCACTGTAACATTCTGTTTGGGTAAGGTTAAGACCTGACATAATCAGAACATCACAACAGCATTCTGTTCAGGTGAGGTTGGGACCTCCCCTGGTCAGGAGGTCACAACAACATTTTGTTTAAGTCAGGTCTAGACCTCACCTAATCAGAGTACCAGTGTCATTCTATTTTGACATTTTTTTGACTAGATGACATTCTATTTTAATTTGTCCATCTCATATCACGGAGAATGTTACTTCCAACATAAAAAACTAGTAAACTTCAAAGTGCAGTGTAATACCCTAAATAGTGAAATTAAGCTACGGACATTCTGGCATATACAAGTACAAGTTAGACAGACTGGCAGCTCCTTCTGTGGTACCAAATAATGTCACCTTACAACAAGGTCCTCATATTGCAGGCAGTTGTTATCGTGCAGTGTAACAAGGTCTTCATTGTCGTCTGCTGCGGCTACGGAAAGCGCGGGAAAAGGCGCACCTGGAGCAGACGACATTCTACCGGCGGCGACCAATCAGAGACGGCCTAGTATTCTACCCGGTGTGATCCTGGCTGGGTGGGGGAGGGGGGAGGGAGGGGGTCGTTGACCCCCAGTCTTTTCCATATTTACATTTTCAGGCACAGATGGGGCCCTTGATGAGGGGTCCCAATGTCGCATGTCAAATTTAAAAAATGACAATGTCACGTGTCTTTGTCGCTTTAAATATTTTCACAAGTCGAATTTAAGAAATACCTATGTCGCGTGTCACTATGTTTTTAACCCCGTCTGTCATGTCGTTAAGCCCTGATGTTGCATGTCGCATTTAAAAAACGGCCATGTTGCCATGTTGAATTTAGTAGTCCAGACCCATATAGATGAATAAAGAAACACTTTGCCTGCTTGTAAGGGATCTGGGCATTCGGAGGATCAAAATAGAGAGTGGCTGGATGTAGTTCAATGTGTGGGGAAAATAGGTTAACAGCTAGTAGGGTTTAACAGTTACTAAAACATAGATTAACACCTTGTTTTTCTATTTGATGAGAACCTATTTTCACCTGACTACCCGATTAAACACGAGGTAATGCCTTACAAGTTTATTGCAAATAACAATATTGGGTTCAACGTCAAATGATCATTTCACAGTTATATCTAGTGAGGCTATTGGACAGCAATTATATTTGTCGTTATTAGCCAATTTTGTATAGTGTTACATATTACAAAATGGGATTTCTATATTCACATAAGAATAAGGCAAAGCCGATGGATTCAAATCTATACATCCGTCTGTTTCGACCATTACCTTTCACCCACTAACTATAGGGGGTCAGCCAATGAGGAGTAGGAACACCACAACATGGCTGTGCCCAGTGCGAATCTCCCATATGCGGTATACCCGATTCGGGAGTCTAGGTCTGCGCATGCTCGTAGCTTTCGCGCCACTACCTGTGGGTGGACAAGCGCGATCTATCAGCCATTGAGGAGTGTCCCCTTATACCACGTGACTCAATATGGCGGCGCCCACTGGGCATCTCCTAACGCGGTATACCCAACCATTGCAAGACCATTGGAGTGCATCAATACTACACAGACTTTGCTCTTCAAGGAATCATGTTCCCTTGATGGCAGGTCTGTAAACTCAGTTATAAGAGTGGCTGTCCTAGAAATAATTGGCTGCATAATATAGTTATTTTTAAGTATCCAGGCTATGTGTCTGTATATACACACACACACACACACACACACACACACACATATATATAATACATTCATACTAGCAGCCAGAGGAGTGATCACATTACCATATAGGTATCATACCCAGAACATTGGGGTTTGAAATAGTTATAGAAAAAAACAAAGGATGAGACCCTAAAAAAACTGCCAACTCCCAAATCCCATACCAAAGTTCAACAGAAAATGCCTCTCTTACCTTATAAAACGCAAACGTTAACGTTCATAACTTTCTCTGTACTCCCACGTGCAGCTAGCAGCAGTTCTAGGTCTAGGTCTATAGATCTGCCACAGCACTGGAGCCACAATGACTTGTGTTAATAGTGTATCACAGAGTATCGGGTGATGTGGGTGTGTCCGTACATACTAGACCCGAAGCAGCCATGTCTCCATGAAGCGATAAACTTTAGCCGTGTCTCCACTAGGCGATAAATGTTTATTACTGGTTGATGTTAATTAACACTTGTGATAAATTCATAGCGATAGATGTTTATTGGCAGGCGGCATATATCTACCCTTTTAAAAGCTGTAGGCTACACCCATTGCATAGCGTTGAAGTAGTGATTGCTTAAAAAGGGTGGGGTTTGTTTGTTGCTGGACGACAAACTCCTCTTTACTGTGATGGAGATTCATCAGCAGGCAATACATGCAGCAAATATTCAAACATGTTTGATCAGGTTTATTGCTGATATTTCTTTTTATGTTGCTGAGGTTCATCACCAAGCAGCATGGGGCTTCCATAATTACATGGGGCAAGCCTGTCTAGCATCCTTAGTGATAAACTTATATTCATTGTTTCATGGAGACACAGCTTCATAACTGTATCTCTGCAAGACGATAAAAAGACCCGTTTACAAACATGACTTGACAGGGCTTGACAGATCAATTTAGAAGGTGGTTGCCTTCTGGGCAAGTAGACTCCTGAATGTGGTTGCCCAGTAATAAAATGTGGCTGCCCAGAAATGTTTGAACTTAAGAGAATAAGGTAAAATAGATAACTAATAACTCGAGGTTCAAAATTTTCAAACCTTGATTTGGACCTTGACTCTTGTTGCCCACTGGGCAACTCAGACACCCATTTTAGTGGCCCAGTACACCTTCTTGGTGGTCCTTGGCCACTGGACACCAGATTTGTCGAGTGAATTTACCATTTCTAAACAATAACAATTTCAATGCTATGTGATGGGTGCATAAACATTTATCGCCGTGAAATTATCGCATTGTGGAGACACTTAAAGCCCCTTACCCACTAGGCGATTACACCTGAGTCTGCCAATAATTCGGCGCTAAAATCGGCTGATTATGCCCATAGAATCGGCCTATTCAGGCAAAAATTCAGATCAAACCTGCACATTCCAATGAACCATACTAACAGGAAACCTTAATAATCTGCTGATTTTAGCATCAATGAGTTTGCCGACTATGTCAAAATCGCTTAGTGGGTATGGGGCTTAACACACCCATCTCAGTACTTGCGCTACATCGGTTCCTCACCTATTCACCGACAAAGTATTCAGCCTACGCTTAAGGCTGCAGAATGCCTTTTTGTGCAGAAGAATACAGCTGGGGTTCACCTAGAACGTCTCCGAGCGTCTGTATTCTGCTTCTTCGGGCTTCGTTGGGGAACCTCCTCAGAAGTCTTTGATGTTGGTGCCATTCATATAGCCAGGTTAGAACATGAAGATCTTTTGTAAGTTATGACAAAGGTGAAGAGAGAAAGGCTATCAACACTGGAAAGAATGTATCCCAAGTAAGAATACAATGTTACTATAATGTTATTATAACATTCTATGATAGTTCTGCTTTGGTTCTTGTTATGTTATTTTAATGGCACCCAAAAACGTCTTTAGAACCTAACATTGGGACATCGCACTGTGACATTATTGTGACATTCTTGTAACATTCCTTCACATTATCATAACATTATTATAACGCTCTTTATAAGTAAGGTCTCAACTTTACTAAAATATGATGTTATTATATATCATTCTTTTTTAGTAAATCTCAACTTTACCGAAAATAACATAACTGTCACATGAGAACTGTCACTGTTATTGGCAGGTTACAGACCAACCAAAAATTAATGGTTGCAGAACCCGTTGTTACGTTGCTGCTTGCCTGAGAAGCTTGCGCGTATAATTAGAAGGATGTAACTGTACAAGCACTTGACCAAATGTGAATAGTCTATTACTTCCATGAGACGTGTCAGCTAGTTCCAAACTACCCCCACTACCACCACCATGGCAGGAAACGTTAGTTGACAAACACATTTAGAACACATATATTTGGAAGAAGGTAAGCATGCATACATTTTTCCCAGTATGAATTACCCTTTAATTGATTAACATCAAACATTTTGAATAATTTTGCAGAGAAGCAGGTCATCCAGGGCTATGATTATCCAATGTTTCCAACGGTCGCAGATCAACAAGGCCTACGACAAACCACATTCACCACAGAGAATGGGGCTTTACCCATCCCAACTAGCACCACCATGGCGGGAAACGTTTGGCGACAAACCAGCTCAGTACCCGTATAAGCGGATTAACGGCCCGGCCATGGGTAGGCCCACCCCGCTGATCGATAACTAATCTACTGACTAATTAGCCGCTGTCAGATCATTAGTCAGATCAGGACAGTAAAGCCTCTGATTCAATCAGCCATGTAATTTAAGCTTCACCTACTTTTTAACCCATAATTTTCTTTAATTTTTTATTTGAAACAGTATCATTTATCCTGAGGGTGGGTTGGATTTCTCTAGTCTTCCTCCACCCTGTAGGTCCAGTCTTCCCACCTTTTCTAATTATTTATTTATAAAAAGAAATTCCTACATAATGATTTAAAACAAAAATATTCTCAAAGGGCCACAGTGACTTAGAACAGAACAGTATTGTACAGTATGTGCATGGAGACATAGTTAAGTGACTATAAAAGCCATTGCAAAGTAAAATGCAACAGTAGCAGTCTACCAGATTATTCAGATGCATTTCTAATTGAAGCCCTAGCTTAGTGAGTGAGTGGGCAAACAGCAGGGGATCAAAACCTGGAAATCATTTTTGCTGTACCTCATCCCTTAGTGAACCCAGATACCAACCAGGAATCGAACCCAAGGAACCACTTGGTCAGTGCTTGGTCCCTGATCAGCAGGGGCTACTGGGGGCCTATTCTTCCCTGGAACCCCCACAGGGAGCCGTAGCTGAAACTAAATGTTTTACCGTGGTCCTCGTCCAATTGATTCTATGCAATGCAAGCTAATTTATATCCGTTTTTCACAGGTTGTTTTTATGAAATATAAATGCATGACGTCTTTATATGAGAAAACAAAATTCCTATGACCATCAACTTGGTTCATTGTTTTGTAATGCACATGTGTGTGACAATATGATTATGATATGATTTGAACACAAATGATCATAAGTCCTTATCTCATATGGAACAGTAGCTTATCAAATATATCAAATGAGCCACCACAGTTGATAATTGTGTAAACAATAAACCCATCCCACATTGGGTATATCCCAGGGTTTGACAAGGGTTGGACAAAATTACAATATAAGTGATCCCTGTTTCCTTAAGTTGGGTTTACTGAAATGAGCAAGATTTTTATTTTTCTAAATTGCCAAATACTAATAACAAATTGTGTTTTCTTAAATTTTACCAATTGACAGATTTGCAGGTTTTCCAGTGCATCAAAATGTTATGTTTCAGGGTAAAACAGGGTCCGACATTAAAGGTTGGGCGGACAGGCTTTACCATTGGTTCCTGGGAAAAAGGCCAATATGTAAAGCAAATTTTAAGAGCAATCTGTCCACCAAGCTGCTTTGGTAAATGTTGTATTATGCAACACTCTTCATGCAAAAAGCGCGTAAAATATTTTGAAAATATTTTATGGTAAACCTTAATGTTGGTGATAACTGGGATGGTCTTATTATCTGGTTAATACAGAAAAATTTTAATCATTATTTGAAAATATGGTCTCAATCTCTACGGCCATTTTGTTTCTTATTGAAAATGCTGTAGTTAGTTTGAATAACATTTTTCCACAATATAAATATATGCGGGAAGAACAGATGGTTAAGAGTTTACAGGCATGGATTTAAGGGGGGCGTGCCAGGCATGCGCCCCTCCCCCCTACTTTTTTGGGCCAAATTCCTGGAGGGCGAAAAATGTTGCTATAGCATGGCCCCCCATTTTACAAAATCCTGGATCTGCCCCTGGTTTAATTTGTTCTTCCCTTCTAATTAGATTCCCCACTAGTAGAAAGGTCTCTCTCAGCTCTTTAATGAGCTTCATTGGCAGAGCTTAGGCCTTGACAAGTGCATCATTATGACATGCAAATTCCTAGTCTATTGCTCACTTTAAAGCCTGTTTTCCACATGCTGATTATGCTGCCAATGTTAGAAATCTGCAGTGGGAATAAAGTTCAAATATAAAAAGAAAGGCCTTACAATTCTCTTTCAAATAATATACAGTGTGTATGGGTCCATGTCGTATTATCAGAGTAAAAAAGCCAAATGCAAAATCGGCAGCATCTAAATCGGTACTGTAAACATGTTAATTGTCATGTTGTGCATATTGTCATGTATTTCGCGTACCACTATAAATGCGCTCAAATATGATGTGAGTGAAATGTATACATAGTATAGGAAATATAAATATCTAATAAGTGCACAAAATTATGAATGCGTGGAAATTATACTCATTGTTTGGTACGCAAAAATTTAGCAGCATGAAAATATATTATTCATTCACTGTATGTGGAATAAGGCATTAAATATCTTCTATAGTTGTTTCATAATCTAGGGGAAATGCTGCAAAATCCCAATCCAGATACCAACTATATCATGAATCTCTTGATTTATAAGTGAAAAATTCCCAGGCAACCAGTGATGTTACAGGAACATTCTGCAACCATACTTTTTCAGTTAGTCTGTTTCTTGTTAAATTGTTACATAACAGTTACATTATTTTGGATTATGTTGAGACTCATAGACAAAAATGTTATAATAACATTACATTTAAATGATGTTCAGACCCTATTCATACAGAACGCTATAACAACGAATACATCTCTGGTAGGAATGGACTTTCCCCTTGCCCTATAAAATAAACGATGCCCTCCTATGAAAGTCAATATACTGCTTAACAAGTTTGACAGAGGAATGGACCCTACTTTGGTAATAAAAAAAGTGATTACAATATCTGCTATGAATGGACTTTGCTCATTGTTATTTGCAAGCTGTCTGTAATCAGACAGCCTAAAGCCTGTATTCCATGCACCAGTTTCCTATTTTGTTTAATTTGTTTGTTAATAACATAAATTCATAATTATTAGTAATAGTACTGACTCATTAAAATAGCTTCTTTTTTTTTTAATTCTTTTATTTCAACAGACATAAAATAAGCTTACACTTGTTTACATTTTACGCCTGTGGTAGTACAATGACTACAGGATGTACATATAACAATCACAAAAGTGAATTTAGGAATTATTATATAATTCTAGGCTTTGGTGAAATAATAAGTTAAAAACCTATGATAATTTACATAACAATGGTATAACAATTAAAGGATATATATATCTGTTCAATGTATCACAGTGTCAATAAAACAGTAAAAGGTCTGAAGTAAGATTCAATTTGTCAATAAACAAGTCTTGGTATAAGAAAAGGGTCAAAAGGGGGATATTAAAAGACAATAAAACAATAAAATCAGCGTTTAACCGCTAATTTAAAATCGGTAAAATTTAAATTTCTCGTATTATAATTCAAGGCATTCCAGGCAATTGCCCCTCTATACATAACATTCATTCTGGCCTTTTCATTGGTGGGTTTATAAGTGTTAAACACCGGCGCACGATGTAATCTGGTTGCATAGGTACATTTTTTTAACATACTATCATGAGAAGTCATTTTATGCATGAATAACAACAAATGCGTTTGTAAATGTGCTGGAAGGCTGCTGATCTTACATTCAAGGAGCAGTTCGTCCCTATTGATATGAACATTAGAGTTTTCACATAGCCTTAGGCCTCTGTAGAAGAGTCTTGTAATCTTATTAAGGTTTTTTTCAGAGGTACCATTGTAGATAATGTCACCATATTCAATTAATGATAATATCATTGTTTTAAATATATCAATACAGGCACTCTTGGTTATGTAACGTCTTATTTTCGAAAGTAGGTATAATTTGTGGTTAACAATCTTACATAGTTCGTCTACATGCTTATTAAAATTGAGGTTTTCATCAAGAATAAATCCCAAATACTTATATGAACAAACACGGTCGAGTACACTATTGTTCAGGGATAAGATCATAATTTGGTCTTTACTTTTTTTGATACAAGATCTAGTACCGTATACACAATATTTAGTTTTCTTACAATTTAGGGTCAGCTTATTCATATTACACCATTTTGCCAATGAGTTCAAATCCTTATTAATATTTACAACACATTGGTTTAAGTCAGTATTGGAATAATATAATACAGTGTCATCCGCATATAATGATAGGTTACAACTATTCATGGTAGCTTCCAGGTCGTTAACATACAATATGAAGAACAGCGGACCACATACGCTACCTTGCGGAATACCGCAACATACAGGCAGGCTCTGCGAAACCATATGATTTGCTACTGTACATTGGAGACGACCAGATAAATAGTGTTTGATCCATAGCCATATCGGCCCTGTAATTCCATAAAACTTTAGTTTTTTTAGCAGGATTTCATGGTTAATGGTATCAAAAGCCTTCATTGCGTCGATATAGACTGATATTGTATAAGAATTTTCATTAAAAGCATTATAGATATCATGCAAATAACGAGCAGTGGTCATAGTTGTAGAGAAGCCAGGCCTAAAACCACCTTGTTTGTCACTTAATATTTTGTTTCGAGTACAATGCGTATATATTCTTTTATGAATTATTTTTTCGATCAATTTGGCTATTAGTGGTAGTAGTGTTATTGGCCGTAGGTTTCCCACTTCATTTGTATTATTTACCTTAGGGATTGGGGTGATTTTTCCAGATTTCCATTCAGTAGGCACGTCAGTGGTGTCGAAGGATAAATTAAGTAAATCAACCACTTTACCCGGGATAGCAAGAAAGGCATCTCTTATAATTTCTGATGAGAGGTTGTTAATACAAGATGATTTGTTGATATTAATCTCCTTACATAGTGTGATTACCTCTTCAATTGTAGTACGGACATGGATTAATTTTTCGTTGCATTTCTTGCCCATAAAATTCCAATCATAGTTGTTAGTAATTTTCGATGCTAAATTTGGGCCTATATTCACAAAGAATTTATTAATAAAATCAGCAGTACAATCCGTAGGTATAGGAACGTTAGTATCGTGGTCGATGAGCTTAATGTTGTTTTTGGAATCCGACCTACATGGTGTAACTAGTGTTTGGATATTTTTCCAATATTTTTTAGGATTATTTTGGTTTTCAGCCAGGTTTTCTTGTATAAATTCTGCTTTAGCCCTTCTGAGCCTAGAAATACAGGAGTTTCTAATTTGTTTTGCTTCCTGCCATAATAATATATTGTTACGGTGCCTTTTGGCATTTTTAAGGGCCATGTCCTTGTCCTTTATCAGCCAGGGCTCCTTTGTTTTTTTAATTTTAAATGTTTTTAAGGGGCACATTAGATTAATCTCATTTGTTATTATGTCCAGAAGAATGTTCCATTTATCTTCTATATTCCAAGTATTATCATATAATGTCCAGTCATTGTTTAAAATTTGTTGTTGAAAAATATCTTTGTTATAATTTCTGTAACTGCGCCCTGCAAATTCACATTTGGTATTACGGGGAGTTTGTTTTTTTAAGGTTAGGATGATTAGTTGATGGTCACTAATATTCAAATTCGCAACACCTACTTTGGAGATTTTCCTAGAATTTGTAATCATCAGGTCTAAACAACTGTCTTTGGTATGAGAAAACCTGGTCGGACTCTTGATTAATTGGGTAAGTCCATAAGGCTTGATAAGGTCCTTAAGTTTTTTTGTATCAGTATTGTTAGTATTATAGTCAATATTAAAATCGCCCATTAGTAGTAGTTCAATTTTATCGAGCAATAAATTTGCAAATATGTTATCCAATATATCTATAAAATCAGCCAGGTCACCTTGAGGGGGTCGGTATAGATTGCAGACCAATAGTTTTTTGGAATTGGTTTTCAGTATGGAGACCCATTGCATTTCAATTGATTTACTGCTTGTATTTAAGTGTGCAAATTCAGATGTTGAAAATGGGATATTGTTATTAATATATAAACCTATACCGCCTCCTTTTTTGACATTATTGTTACCAAGGTCAGACCAACTTCTATCCAATCGTATAAAATCGTATTCATCGGTTAATCCGTAATATGATGAGGGCATTTTGTCCTCTAGCCAAGTTTCAGATACACCAATAATGTCCAAGTCACTTGTTGCAAAATGCGTTTTAAATAATTCCCATTTATTGTGGATACTTCTAACATTTATATGTGCTACATGAGTTCCCCTTTTACCCTTTACATCGGCTAGATCATAATTATTAGCAGAGACAAATTGATATTCACAGTTTCAACAGACATATATTGCCAGTTTTCACTTAGCAAATTCCCAAATCGAGAACGGCTCAAATAGCCAACGATTGATTCTCTGAATGAAATCATAGGTCGCAAGCTTACAAGCAGTTTTAATAGTGCGAGGAATAGCTCTTCCGTACATTATTAACTATTTTAAATTTTAAAATTTAAATTCCTGGCCAAGCAAAATAATGTTCAGTTCAGTACTAGATTTAACCAACAACAGCGTCTCTGTACGTGCATAGGGTTTCTCCCAGCTTATTCTTGCCAGGGATGGTGTCCTTTGCAATGGTTTTCGCCTCGGATAGTAGTAACCCACAAGCAAAATCCAAGTCACGGGTTGCCTCATACAAGTTCCCTTTTAGGTTTATTAGGCGATCTTTGAGGTTGGGGTTCTGGTTGAATTTGAGTTCGACGATTAACCTCATGACCCTAAATTTCTGGTCCTGCCATTCTGGTTTGATTTTGATGTCCTTAACAATTTTTTTTGCTAGATATCCTGATTTAGCCTCAAGGATTGCATCAATTAAGTCGAGTCGGTCATGGTAACGGGCCATCTCAGCTGAGTAGAGGTGCTCTGCTGATTTGTAGTTAACTCCCTGGTATTTAATATTGCACATGTACATATCATGTAAATAAGAAATTAATACCTAGATGTTTCTTGCCCAAGAGCCCGGGTTAGCGACCAAAACGCGACCAAAAAACCTTTAAAGAGAGGGGCCAGTGAAATTTCAATTTTGCAAAATTCTCATCTCATACAGTAGATATGATGCTTTAAAATGAACACAAAACAATGTTATAACTATAGATTGATATCTTGTAAAGAAAATCTAGTCTATTATATCAGATCAAATATTGAAACCTGACACAGGGTGTCTGTATGTGACGTCACATAAAATGACAGTTATAATCAAATTTCAAATTTCCAAATTCCATAAAAATTGTATTTTTTCACATTTTCTTTTATGAATCATTTAATTTTGCGATTATAACCTCTTTTAGACTTATAAAGAACATGTGACAAATTTCTTTTTGCATTTTTTCTTTGTTTTACATTTTTTCAACTGTTCTGCTTGTGACGGCAGAGAAGCTAAGTTTGAAACACAAAAATGTGCATAAAATAAAAACTAATAGAGAGAAAAGTATAAAATTTGGTATGGTTATTCCCTGTATGGTAAGGATCACGACAGTATACTAATTTTTGGTCACTGGCCCCTCCATTTAACAAATATTTGTCAAAATGACATTCACAAATCTTGTCCAGAAAACATTGGCCAATGTCTATGAGCAATCACAAATATTCTGGAACATTAAGAATGAGGTTTATAAGGTATATAATATATTCCATTTTCACAAAATAGTTTTGAAATAGAGAAAAATGATTTTTTTATCTCAAATTCCCTATCGTATATCTGTCTATGGTACAAGCAAAGCTCGACTAGCCTTGGTAAGACAGAGTCAACAGGGCACAGAAACACCCTGTGGGCAATAGTCACTACTTCAGGACAAACCATTCGCTGCTGAGGGCAGTGAAGGGGGTTGGGGAAAGACTGATAAGTATGGGGTGCCCAGTGTATAGCCCTTAACTTTCCTTTTTGCCCTTTTGTTAATTTTAACCCTACTCTGATAGAAATGGAAAGGACAGCAAGTGAGTGAGTGAGTGGCGAGTCCAAACCTTCCGAACACTCGCTAGCCAAGGATGCTGTTATTATAACGTTGCAACTACGTTCTGGTTGGTTCTGTATTTGGTTCTGTATTTGGTTCTTGTTATAATATTTTGATTTAATAAGTCACATCCTGCAGTTAAGGCAGGAAGTGGGACCCAGTGGCTGCAGCGACTATCTGATATGAACGGTTCATATTAGGTTTACCGCTGCGCAAATGGTGTGCACCACATTTGATAGAGCGTCCCTCTAAGTTGCATTTAAAGTACTAACCATTCGTTGTATTATCAGAGATTCTTTAAAGTAGGAAATGCCATAGTTTTACTGTTTATAACTGTTGGCACATCCTGCCGTTAGGGTGGAATGTCAATAACATCGCTAGGTTACCTTCCAACAGTGCAAAACGCGTCGCTGGCCATCGTGTTATTATTCTTACGTCTGCAGAGGTTAACCTAAAAACTCATGTACGAGACAGCCGCTTTAAAAGTAAGAACTTCCATGGTTTTAAACCATATAACATTCGGCACATCCTGTGGTTAGGGTGGGATGTTAGGTGGATGTTGGACCCAGTAGCTGTGGCGACTATCTAATACGAATAGTTCATATTAGGTCTACTGCTGCACAAACAGTGTGTGCCAAATTTAATAGAGTGCCCCTACAAGTTGCATTTAAAATACCAACTGATGTGTCATCAAAGATTCTTAAGCCGAACCTGATTACCCAAATAAAAACAACCTAAAAAGAGAAAGCTAGGAAATGCCATGGTTTTAAACCATATAAGATTCGGCACATCCTGCGATAAGGGTGGGATGTTAGGTGGATGTTGGACCCAGTGGCTGCGGAGACTATTGGGTAGGAACGGTTCAAATTAGGTTTACCGCTGTGCAAATGGCGTGCCCCAAATTTAATGGGGTGCCCCTGCAAGTTGCATTTAAAATACTAACTGATCGTTGTGTCATCAGAGATTCTTAAAGGGTGGAAGATCGGCCAAGCCGAACCTGATTACCCAAATAAAAACAACCTAAAAATTAAGAAGCTAGGAAATGCCATGGTTGGTTGGTTATTGGGTATTTAAACCGAATCAACAGCAATAGTCATATCACGGTGAGAACAAGGTCTTGACAATTCTGTCTGTTTGATGATTGCATCTATGAAATGATTGTATCTATGAGAAGGTAGAGACCATACCCCTACACTTTTACTGAGATAAGTGTTCTTTAATATGCAGGGTCCCATAGGCAGGGCTGAAATGCCATGGTTTTACACCATATAACAGTCGGCACATCCTGCGGTTAGGGTGGGATGTTAGGTGGATGTTGGACCCAGTGGCTGTGGAGACTATCGGGTAGGAACGGTTCAAATTAGGTTTACCGCTGCGCAAATGGTGTGCGCCAAATCTAATAGAGCGTCCCTACGTGTTGCCATGGTCACCGGGCAAGGAATGGGCCCACTTTTGATCATGAATGCTGGAATTGGGGTCATAATCAAGGCAGAAGTGTGGGGTGCAGGGTGAGCAAATGTGGGAATGGTAGGGGAGGGAAAGCAAGGGTGGATCCAAGGGAGCTTGGATAAAAATGATATTGTAGCTACACTAAGATGTCTGACTCTTGCGTGCTCTTACAATTATTTTGTGATGTCTTTGATGGTAGTGCAACCTATGGGAGTTTGTGCAAACTGTTGCAATGTGTGATATGTTTTGGCTTTTTTCGACGTCAAAATGTTCGACAAGTGTAAAACAGATCAGGCGTAGTCAGGCCTGCCAACATTTCAACAGTGCTAATCAAGACGGAGCATATTTTGTACATTTTTTAAAAAAGGAATAGTGCTTTAGTCACCAGACATCACAGCGCAGTGTCTAGTTGGTCGCCGGGCAACTAACAACATTGGTCGCCACCAATTTTTGTAATCTAGTTGTTCAAGTGAGGACCAGGCTTTTAGATTTTCATGAACACCCATAGGCAGCACTACTGTTGGGAATTTCACATTGAGACACCATTAAGTTTGTAATCTTTCCTTTCTACTATCGTTGGTTGGATGTTGCCAGAACTGTACTCTGTATGTGTGTAAACATTATTTACTTCCAGTCCAAGGAGATGAATTTTGGTGGCCTGCCCCCAACATCAAAACTGAATGCAACTATTTTTTCTGGTCTAATAACTAAATCAAGGTGTTACATTTGTACCAACTATCAGAGATTATATACCATATGCACATATAAAAATAAAATGAATATATTGATTAAATGGAAACACTTCAGTCCATGTTCTAATATTATCTTGAAAATCATGATCAAATTAAACTTTGCAATATTGTTCCATGTCATGCTGAACTCAATAATAAGATTTATCCTCGATTTCCTGATTGAAAACTCACTCCCAAGCCAGAGGTGTGACATTATAATAACGTTGCAGCAATGTTCTGAGTTTCGTTATTTTGATGACTCCCAATTACATCTCTCCAACCTACTGCTGTGACGTTACACTGTGAAGTTATTATAACATTTTGGTTCTGTTCTTCAACCTAAACAGAATGTCCTTATAAAGTTCTGTTTTGGTTTCATCCTAACCTTGCCAAAAATAATGTTATGATAATGTTCTAATTTGGTGAGGTTTCAACCTCACCATCAATACCCAGTAAACAGGACACGTGTATTACCCAGTTTAACACGTATCCCACAGGTGTTATACTGGTGATGCTGGAAACTCTGAGTAAGGATATGACTTTACTTAGTAAAGTAACTAGTTTTCACAGAGTAAAGCACCTGTGTAATATTCATTTTTACAACACTTTTTTTCTGTGTCATATGGTAAATATAATCATGATATATCTAATTACATGTTATCACGTCTGTATTTATATTCTCATATTCTAGTGGAATTCTAATGACATTCTGGTGTAGGGATAATCCCCATGTAAACTACCTAAATCACACAAGTTTTGACACATGTTATTCTCATGCAATACTGGTGTTGTGTAAAACCCAGTGAATTACCTGAGAAAGACCCCTTCCTGAGACACTAGCCATGGACATGTGTAAACTCAGAGAAAAAACATGTGTTTCACACAGGTTTTACGTGAGTTTTACCTTAGATATTAAGGGTAAGTCTTACAATACTATGGAGAGTCACACGAGTTTTCACTAGCATTATACATATCAAACCCAGTCTAAACTGGTGGGATAGATTGGTGTAAAATGTAATTAGTTTACTTAACTGTCTGGAATGATATATTGAATTGTATTGCTTCTTTTAACATGCATTTGCTTGATTTACACTAGTCATTAATTATCTATGCAACTCATATACAACTGTCTTACTCTTTACCGTATCCAATCCTCAATAGCTCAGTGGTAGAGTGCTTGCACTGTGTGTGAGAGATCCCCAGATCCAAACCCCACGATCTATTTTACAAAGAACTGATAGAAACTCGAGTTTTACATGAGAAAACTCGTGTTGAAAACTCGTGTTAGAAACTCGTGGGAAACACCAGAAATGAGGTCCACAGAATCCCGAGTTGTACTCGAGTTTAAAACACGTGTTTGACACCCCTGAGTGCCCTCCCTCAAACGTGCCCAGCACGTGTCTTTGTTACCTGGGTAACATCATTGTTACGTGCTATTTCAGTAAGTAACAAACTGACTAAAAAAGTATGGTTGCAGAACGTTTCTGTTACGTCGCAAGCTGACTGGGTCTTACATATATTGTCTGTCTGATTACTTTCAATAATACCTACCACTTGGATCCCCTCAACATAGCATAGCTTGACAAAGACCCCCACTTGAATACAGGCTTGAATACAAGCTTGAATACAAGACCATTCAAGCCTTTTCATTGCACTGAATTACTCCAAACGTCCATATCCCTTTGTGGAAAATACCCTTCGATTAAAACACACAGATCCCTTTTAAAAGATACCACCTTTTCCCTGTGCCTTGAAATCAAAGATTAAAGCCCAGGATTTGTAAAAAAAAAAAAAAAAAAAAAAAAAATAGTGGATGATTGGCACGGTGGTCTTTGATATGGGTGAACGGCCCGAAGTGGCCGCCTATTGGTTGGGTAATCGTACAAAGCGCTGCCAATGAATTGATTTCTAATGCCCCGCCTCTGCCATCTGTCTGTACAAGGGGTGCCAGCCTGCATTGCACAAGGTGATTTTTACTACTGAGATATTTGGCGGATTTTTACTACTCGAAAGAATTGGTGATTTTTACTACTGAGATACTTGGTAATTGATGCTACCAGATGGTTTGGCATTTTTCAATACTGAGGGATTTGGCATTTTTACTATGGTGAGATTTGGCAATTTCTTATTACTGAGATATTGTGTGATTTCTACCACTGAGAGATTTTTGGCCAAGGTGTGGTAGTGGGGGGTGGGGGCCAAAGATTTGATCAATTTTGTGCATGTACTAACATTTTCTGCAATTCCCAATACAATCTTGTAGTTTGATCCAGCCACGAATCAGGCGCGTGTGTGTGTGATTGTTGGAGGGCTGAAGCATTGACTGTCTATTAGACAATACCCCAGATCGATACTCTGACCCGCTTCCTTCCGCGTCCCATCGATTCCCGCCAAGACGCGCACAGCAGACGACATTCGAACAGCGCGCCGCCGCCATGTTTGTTTTTCATTCTCACCACGCATGCGCGCCTTTGGATCTCTTGTAAGCCGCCTTTCTGCTACTTTTTTCTGGCGGGAAAAAGCAGACGACAAGATTCTACATCCTTCCTCTAGGGGGCCTTCCATTTAGTACGTATATATAGATACATTTAAAAAAAATCTGAAGCCCCCTCCCTCGTCCAGTAGGCATAAAATGCACACTAGGGGGTATAGATGGGGGGGGGGGGTTTCCATGTCGCATGTCGAATTTTTAAAAAAAAGGCAGCGTTCCCTGTCGCTATGACTCAGTTTAAACCCATTTCACATGTCGAATTTAAGAAATAGCCATGTCGCATGTCACTATCTTTTAATGCTCCTATCCCATGTTGAATTTAAGAAAATGCCAATGTCATTGTCCCTTAGTTGCCATGTCGCCTGTCGAATTCAACAAACGGCCATGTTGCTGTGTTGAATTTAAGAAATGTCCATGTTGTGCTGTCAATTTTAAGGGTCTAGACTCATATACTAGATTTGTTTTAGAATGTACGCTCAATTTCAAAAATCTCAAACTCCCCCTCCCCGCCTTGATGCATACATACTTAATGGAAGGCCCCTAGGCTGTAGGCTGTAGGAGGGAACGTAAGATGGTGTACAAGGGGATATGCTATGTTTTGACTGTTTGAAATCCTTCTTTACAAAACAAACCGGAAAAGGAACTGGACAGCTGTCCATATTGGACTTGGCGCCATAAATGTTGACGCAGCAGACAATTGTGAGAGGCTGTGTTTGGTTTATAAACAATGCATTTCCAAGTAGGTCTACAGGACCGTATATATATTTATGTGGATCGAGGGACAGCTATTAAAACAGACTGCGGCGCTCCTATTGCCAGACAAAACAAAAATAAAAGAACCTGCTCAGATCCTGAGAGAATTCGGGGGGGCAGACATTTAAGGCAATTCTGTGTATGTGTTTGTGTTTGCTGAGTGTAAAGTGGAATGTCTTTGTGTGTATTTACCTATGGTCTAAGATTCACTAAACTATGGGATGAATAGTCAAACACATGTATATTCGAATAAGGTGACGATAGGGGGGACCCAGCACTAACCAAGTGTTCTTTTTGGTTCAATTCCCGGTTGGTGCTTAATTGGTTCACTAAGGGATGATGTACAGCAAAAAATTATTTCCATGTTTTGATCTCCTTCTGTTTGCCTGCCCTATCACTTTCATCACATAGATACGGTTACCAAAGACAGAATTTGTCCCAACTTGTTTTCACTGTGAAAATTACCCTGGCTGTTGGTATGCCGTAAAACATGTATATTCAATCTAAATTCATTGTTGTATATAGGACAGATTTAGTAGCTTTTCAAAAACAGGTATTCTATTTTGTAACCCTGTTCAAAGAAGAGTGGATGATTAGAGGAAATCTCCTAGAGAGGGATCCAATAATCAATAATTTTTCTTTAATAATCAACTCTCTTACTATAAAATAGATCTGATCAGCAAGAAACAGCTCATTTTTTGTTCCTTTTATTGTGACATAATAAGTTATTTTATATGAAGCGGCATATATTTACAGGACCATACTGTCATTACTCTTCCAATGTGCCACTAGAGTTGCATTTTGGTAAATTTACATAGGAGCAGATGAACTAACAGGAGGTGACAGAAAATGTTCAGGTTTTTGAGTTGCTTCTTGTGTCCCAGTACTCCTCGGTGATTCAAAAGCCAGTGGTCTGCAATGCGCCAAAACGTCAACATATCCTATCCGCATTCAGTTTTGATACATTGAGAAATAGATTTTTGGAACACATTTCCATTGCATAATGATAATAATAAGGTTTGGAATGTGGAATACGAAAAACATTTTTAAAAAAGTAATAATTTGTCTCCAAAATTACTTTTTACATTGGTTCGAATTTCGGTCATTTATAATCTTATCTTGGATCACTGCCTCCTCAAGCAGCCTCAAACCTTACTACCCATCGAGCTTGCGATGTAACAGAAATGTTTGGCAACCATACCTTTTTTTTTTAGTTAGTTTGTTACTTACTAAGATGTCACATAACAATTATGTTATTGCTGGTGAGGTTGAAACCTCACCAAATCAGAATGTTATCATATGCATGACATTTATTTTTAGGATGAAACCAAACAGAATGTTATAAGAACATCCTGTTTTGGTTGAAGAACATTACCAGAACGCTGTAATAATGTCACATTGCAGCATCATGGCAGTACATTGCAGCAACATAATTGGGAGTCATCAAAAGTACGTAACAAGAACCAAATACAGAACCAACCAGAATGTTGCTACAACGTTATGATAACGTCGTATCCTTGGCTGGGTATATACATCTATGGTATATGTGAGGGCACCCTCCCCTGCCTCTTTTCAAAATATTGTATCCACCCCTGACAAAGATCTTACAAGGTGGAAACCAGCCTTCTCTCAGTGGGGGGTGGGTATGGATTATTGGTATTTACTCTCAAGGCCGGGGTCGATTCCTTCTACCTGCCAGGAGACTGCCTCTGAGGTGTGGAGGTATTATAGGGCAGGCCTCTGTGAATCAAACATAATCAGCTAGTTAGCATGCCCCAGTTAGCCTAAAGGCTAGGTTAGATGTTTATAACCCAGGCAAGCAGCGATGTAACAAGCGTGTTCTGTGACCATACTATTTTGGTTAGTCTGTTACCTGTCCAATTTTCACAAAACAGTTATGCTATTTTAGGTAAAGTTGAGACTTCCTAAAAAAAAAGAACGTTATGATAACATCATATCTCAGTGAAGTTGAGTCTTTACTAATAAAGAACGTTATGATAATATTATTATGACGTGAACGAACAAGAATGTACGCATTGGAGCAAGTGAGCCATATGTACCACTCCTTGTCACAATCTTCTTTTTCTTTTGTCAAACCTTTTGTCAACTGGATACCCAATTTACAGAATACCAAGATTTATCATATCACATAGGATAGAGAATCAGATTATGACAAATAAAATGTCAATAATTCTCACATTTATACGTCTGTTAGTGTTTCATTAAACTAAATTAATAGTTCCAACTCTACCAATTTGACAATTAATAAATAAATAACAAAAGTTATTTTTTTCTAATTTCCGTCGTACTTTGACTTTTGGCTCTACATGAAAAGGTGCAGTCGCCATCAGTATCTATGACCGTTATTTCTATGACAACATCTGAAGCGCTGTGCTTTCAGCTCAAAACCTTCTTTACAAAAGCGATCTTTTTCAATGCCTTTTTAGGGTTATTGGGTTGTGATGAGGGTGTGAGGGGGGATGGGGAACAGGGCATCAAACGTTTTGTCCTATTTCAATTGACTCATGCGGCCTCCTACAGATCGAGGTCACAAGGCTTTAACTAGGTCATGACCTCTACAGATCACTTGATGATCAGGGGTCAACGCCCATTGAGTATGGCCATTATATGGGTGTGGACCACTAAATTCGACACGGCAACATGGTTGTTTCTTAAAATCGACATGCAACGTGGGGGCTTAACGACATGACAGACAGCTTTAAAACCATAGTGACATGTGACTTAGAGTTAGACATTTCTTAAATTCAACATGTGACATTGAGAAAAATAAGTGACAAAGATATGCGACACTGCCGTTTTTTTATATTCGACATGCGACATCGGGACACCCCGCCAGATCCAGAGCCCCCATTATTGGTGTTACGCTAAATTTGGTAATGTCCATGGCTGTAATGATGATTGTGTTGGACTAGGCCAGACGGGGACAATGGTGGGGATGAGTGTAATCAGGGGAGCCCTAACGGATACAGAATCCCCACTTTTACACCACTTTTACACCAGATAGCGCCATAACTTTAACGCCCTTTGTCTAAGATTAATACAGTATAAACTAACCAGACAAATACCTACTTTTACACCACTTTTACACCAGCTAAAGTCATAACTTTGACGCCCATTTCTCTATTATTAATACAGGATCCATTAGACAGATCCCCAATTTTACACCATTTTTACACCAGAAAGATCTATAACTTATACTTTCTTTCTCTATGATCATCTTTGGTTTTCTTATATCTATTTTCAGGGGACATTTCCTTACTCTTAGGACAATTGAAAAACAAACTATCTGAATGACAATTAGGATGTCACATTGGCAGTTTAAATTGAGCCAAAAACAAGATCATGCACACTCCATTGATGACGAATAGCGATGGAAATAATGTAGGTTGTCCATAAATGATGTCACCCACAAGGGGCTGGCTGGTGAGGTTAAACATCGTGACACTGCCTGAAAATGGGCCTTATTTTCATGTTTAAATAAGACAGTTCAGTGTGACATGGGGGTGGGGGGCTTGCCAAAATTACCCTGAAAAAGTCTGACATCATTTATGGACAGCATCATAGTATTAACCTACTGAAGCGATTTATGTATTTATTGTATTAGATTTGGGAAATGTTTATAGAGGTTGAAGAGGTTAATTGATATGTGGTAACTCCCTGAGTGTTGCGTCAAATTCGTAACATGACCAGATTTTGTTGTAACAAATCAAAACATATCATTGGAGATGATGTTGCTAGGATTAAGCCCATATTCCACTATGCAGTGGGGTACTACTTGCGGTGGACGTTTTTGCCACCACTAGTAGTTTGCAGAGCAGAAACCAACATGTTGGTTTCACCCACCGCAAGCACTACATAGAAAATCTATATAAACTCATTTGCAGTGGTACTTGCATTGGGTCAACGCAAGTGCTAACACAAGTAAATTCCTATATTCCATCTTGCAGTGTTACAAACACCACAAATGTGAGGTGAAACACGGCAAATATAAGCAAAACACTGGATAGTGGAATATGGCCTTTATGGGTGTAGCCCTTAACATTAGCAACATTCACACAATACCATGGCTTTTTAACTATTTCCAAATAAACTATTTCATTACAATTCTGAAAAAAAAAACTATCAATGAATATTTTTCAAAAATTAATAAAGAAAAATGAAAACCCTTCATATTGAGACAAACCCTAGCCTCCCAGCCTTCTCAGGTTCCCTCCAGCAGTTTTATTTCAGGGACCTTAATGAGCATGCCTACCTCCTGTAACCATACCTCGTCACAGAAACCACAGAAACTGATCAAATAGAAACTAAAGACCCTGCTTTAAAAACAATAACCAGAGCCTGCACGAACCCAGTGCAACTCGGAACTATAGATCTCCCAAGCAAGAATATGACATTATCATAACGTTGCAGCAACGTTCTGTTTAGTTCTCCTTTGGTTCTGTGACGTTATTTTGATGGCACCCAAAATACTAACCATAAGAGTACTGTTGCAGAATGTGCTTTTTACGTCGCTGCTTGCCAGGGATGGAGAAGCTTGAATGACTTTCTGCCATCTATTTTCTTGTTTTATTCTGATTTCAACTAATTTGAAACTTATAAGCGCACATGTATGGAGTCTACAGGTAACAAGTTTCTGTTTTTGCACAATTTCTCATCCAGGAGATGATAATAGATATGAAACTTTTCTTATTCATTATCATAGTCAAACCAGATGAGTTGTTTCTTGGTGATTTGATCTATAGCGCAGATAGACCGTCCTAGTTTAGTTTATGCAAAGAACTATTACACGGACTTTGATTAGAAACTGCATCAGAAGCAGTCATTTCTTCTTCCAGATAGCAAAACAAAAAGGTACTTACTGTTTATATGGTTATCAACCTAGTGCATATACTTGGGCGTTGTTCTACCTATTCCATTCTACCCAATAATAAGGATATGTTGATGTTTCTGGAATCAAATCTCCAAATTCGCCCTTAGCCATTTCTGAAATCTATCCTAACCCCACAAATAATACTGTTATGATAACATATTATTTACAAGATTGTCACAATAGTGACATTTTTGGGTGACATCACACAGTAATGTAACAAGAACCAAACTAGAACTACACATAACGTTATAACAATGTTATAATAACGTGATATTCTTGCTTGGATCCTGAACGATGAGGTATGTATAGGATAGTCCTTCTGATTAGAACACCAACCACTGTACCTCGTTCCGTTTGTGCCTAACAAGATTGATCTTTTCAGGGTAACGGCCAGGGTGCTCTGGTCCTGAATACAGGCCAGTAAAAGAGGATCCACCACGGGGGAACCGAAACGAACTATGTCAGCTGGACGAAAACCAGACGCAGTCATTGGACATTCTGCAACCGGAAGTATTTTGATATAAACCGGAAGTTAAAGTAGTAAGTCATTTTGGGGGGAATCTGTGGCCCGTTGCATAATGAAATTGTAAATCGATTCAGTTTCTTGCGAAAAGGACATCCCTGTTGCGAGGGGTCATTAAAAAGTCTGTATTCACAGTTTACATTTTACCACAGACCTAGCCTGTGGCTACAGAATATATTAAAAAAAATAACAGTATTTGCCAACTTTGTACCCTACATTGATTTTGGATCTTTAAAGAACGTTACAATTACAGACACCTTCCAGTTCAAGTGCTGTCACCAACGATTGTACAAAGGAAAGATTAATGACTGTACTACGTTTTGCAGTGACGTCCTCGAGAGGTGCGTCCCCTACAAGAGTCTGTGCAACCAGATATGACGCAGCCGTCATTGTTGCCGTTCCGTGACGTCATTATCAATTTATAATGTAAACAAACTGACGATGACGTCACAAAAATGGCAACAGTTATGGCTGTGTTGTATCTTGTTGCATGGACTCTTATAGGGGGCGCCCCTCTCGAGGACGTCACGAGAATGCCATAGTCGACAGCCGCACTTGCCCATCTTTGTGTAGCTATACTAATTTTGCTGTCATTCAATCAAATAGAACCTACCTAGACGGCATATGCATTAGGATTTGCCTGTTTATGAAAAGATGAGGCCATAAAGATGACCAATCATGTGCATGTGCAATCAACGAGCCTACAAGATAAGAGACGCAATTCGTGATGTTTCCTTGTGAACGTCGTTGTTACAGACTCCGTGCACACTGTTACAGCGCCTTCGTCTCTTTTGCTGTTTTCGTGACGTCATCTATAAACAAAGGGGTGATGACGTCACGAAAATGGCAAAAAATGGGTCTCGTCGTAACGGTGTGCACGGAGTCCATAGACGGCGCCACTATCAAGGAGGTCACAAAAATGCTGTAGGCAACGTCCGGACTTGCCCATATTTGTGTAGCTATAATATTTTTGGTGCAATCTTAAACAAATGGGTCTAGTCAAAACCTTAGTTGAATGTCACATAGGTCCGATAATGGTTTTTATTTGTCCTTTTATCAATGGATTGCCTTTTTGTATGTGATAATGCAATGTATGTCTCTTACTAAGATAAAATGAACAGCATAGGATATTTAGATAGTACTGAAGTATGTTACTTTCATTTCTATAAATAGATAATATAGAGCCATTAGCGACAACAGAATCATTTCAAATCTCACTTGGGATTGAGATTGAGATTAGAGAGAAATACACATCAAAATATTAAATCGTTCTACTTGCCAGACCAGGGGCTCGTTTCATAACAAACAAAGATTTGCTTTTGATAAAGTTACAATCACATTTTTGGCCATCGTAGCTACGTGAGTTTTGTTTTTGTTTATGTCAGTTTGGTTGGATTTGCAGGACTTCTGGGTTGATTTACAGGAGTTTTGGGTCAATTTGCAGGAATTTTGTTATGGAACAGCCATGTATCTGTAAGGATACATACAACGTAAACTCCATATTTTCCAGCTATCTCGATGAAACAAAGCTGGATAGACAAAGAATATTGGCGTGTGCCAATGTTTATCCAGGATAAATAAAGGATTTGAAGAAAAAACAAAAAAAAACATAAAACCTCCGTAGCTATGGAGGTTGTTATGAAACACCCCACTGCTGGATTTCCTACTTTGTAAAATCTCATTTGATCCGACCTGAGTCTAAAACCCACGGAAACTGTACGCAAGTTTGAAACTCTCATATGTGGTCATTTCATAACAAAACTCTTGTAAATCAAGGCCAAACTCCTATATATCAAGCCCGAACTCCTGCAAATCAATCCCAAACTGTCATAGATCATGCCCACAGTACACTCTTGTAAATCCACCCAAACTCACGTAAGCAAAAACAAAACGCGTGTAGTTATGGCACCCAAAAAGGTCATCATAACTTTATGAAACACAAAATTCATGTACCAGTATGGAGGTTTCTAATGAAACAGGCCCTGCTAGATTTCCTACTTTGTAAAATCTCATTTGATCCAACCTGAGTCTGAAACCCCTCCCCTCCCCTCCTCTCACCCCTCATCAGTCAGGGCCGCTTAGTGGGAAATTGAGTTAGTGTGTCAGAGGTATTATTTATTCATCCCTGAAAAGTCCCCCCTGGGGGGCGCTAGTGTCGACGATCATTATGGCGCTGAATGATTCAATGTACTTAAAGGTAGTCTACTTTTTGGTGTGTCAAACCCGCCCGCAGGCCTACAACTATGGCTCAAAACCCCTGAAATTGACACGCGACATGTCGGTTTAATAAATTCATCATACGACACCACCAATTTTAGTGAGAACAAGAGGTGACAGAGCAATTTCTGTAATTCTTTAAGTGGAACACAGCAATACCTGAAATTCAGCAAAGGGTATGGGAAGTTCGGGGAGAAGAATGACAAGTGAGGCAACTATCCCAGGCAAGAATATGGCGTTATTATACGTCACAGCAACATTATGTTTAGTTCTGCTCTGATTCTTGTTACATTATTTCGATGGCACCCAAAGATGTCTTGAGAACCTTCCATTGTGACGTTGAACTGTAACATTTATGTAATGTTCTTTCACATTACAATAATATTATTATAACATTCTTTAATAGTAACATCTCAACTTCACTAAAATATAATGTTAATATAACAATCTTTTTTTGGCAAGTCTCAATGTTATCTAAAATAACTTAACTGTTATGTGGTACTTTTGGCAGGTTACAGACTAACCAAATAAGTACAGTCATAGAATATGCTTGATACGTTGCTGCTTGCCTGCAATTTTAAAATTTTGCTGTGGAAAATGGAGACCCCCCCAATCTAGAGCCCCACTACTCCAGCCTCTCAGCGAGTGACAAAAATAATGATAGCGTAAACCTCCTAATCCCTGCTGCCCCCTAGGGGACAATTCTGAAATGAAAAATAATATTTTACGGTATCGCGAAACAAATTTATTTCTCCCACCTTTGCAAGAGACAGTTTGATCTCTAAGATGTACTGAGATTGTTGTGTGCTATCTTGTGAGCTATTAATTTAGGGTATTTTGTTGCTCAGATAGCCGCGATAGAACAAATTGGTTAATGTTTGCGGTATAGCCTTGGGCTGACAGGGCCAATTAGACGTTGATGTATAGCCTTCGCGAAACGATTGCGTGTAATCTATAGGCATTGTTTATGATCAACGGGTAGGCAAATGGCCCGCGTTAGAGTATGCTAGTTTCACAGTCATATATCAAGGCCCATGTCTCAATTTTTACTCCTCCAAACCAACAAAACTGCCCTCATCCAATTTTTTACTGTCAATTTAGACATTATCATTTTTCAAAGGCAATGGTGAAATTGTAATGTTTATAATGTTTTTATTTTGGATGAATCAAAGGACCAACCCAATCTGCCTCTGATTCTCATTCTTTTTACATAAAATATAATAAAGTTAATAAATTGCTCAAGAGTACATCTAACTCAATGACGACTTTGTAGAATGGATGTTTATTATGGATATGATAATCAGCAATTCATAATAATGATAAATTTATAGTAGTTATATTTTTCTCATGAAGGTAACAATGTACAAATACCAATCATTTCTGCTCATATCTGAAAGGTCTACTGTCATAGAATCGATTGAGTTTACAAAGTGCAAATTTAAGCTTTGCCTCCTCTCCTGTCTTAATTGATCCGAATATAATTTCTTGGTGAAAAGATGCATCCCCTCACACAATAGGCAATTTAGAAATATGTATAGTTATTGTCAATAATTGGTTTATTGTGCTTTTCTGCACCCCTTTTTAACATACCAATCAACGTATCAACGTTGTGTTTTGATAAAAAAAAACTCGAGAATTCAAATAACATGAATTATTTGTTGGCTTCTTATCTAGAATACTCGATGCTAAATGAATTCATCCACATTTACAGATTCCCCTACATTTCATGATAATATTCAATATGCGACATTTTTGTAGAGTTTTGAATGCAAGTTTAAAAGTCAGGGCAGGTAGGCCTACATGAATCTATGGAGAGAAGGTTTTGCAATCTGGTCCAGCATTTACTTTTCCATTAAAATTTAATCATATACACATCTTTGTTACTATCCTGAAAAATGATACTCTGATCACTATCCCATCTGATTATTAACATACTTAATCCACTCCTAAATTGCCAATTATGTTGTCTTAACAATTATGTCCTATCTTATTGTCTTACCTTATGAAATACATCTCATACCAAATACTCATCCACTTATATAGTATCATACATCATTTTTACAATAATTCACTATCATTGTTATACCATCCCTACAACATGAACTATGTAGCTGGGTCATCTTGAAAACTGGTTCTTTTCTGGACTCAAGCATACCCAGGGTAAAAACCTTTGACATAAAAAAAGAAAAAAAGGTCTAACAAATCTGGTACTTTCAACCTATCAAGAATAGTGCAATTTACCCTACCACGGATAGCTCATTTATTGTATTTTACGCACCTGCAGGCACATTCTTACCAATTTTGTCAACAAATCACCCGGAAAAACTATAGAAAATTTGTGAATAATTATGATATTTCGATCTATAATGAATGAATTTTTAAACAACTTAGAAAATATGTAATGTATATGGATACACATATTAAAAATAATGAACTCTAGGCTTTGTGAATGTCAAACTGGAAATAGTGACATGATTAATGAAAATTCCTATGCAAAAGCCCTGAGATATGTCGACATATTACCCAGGATGCACCCTGATAAAGACTAACCTGCAGGTAAATGTCAAGAAATAGACTCATGGTAGGGTGAATTGCCCTCTTTTACCCATCATCTCTAATGCCATGTATATGGTCAAGGTAATAGAGAGTTAGTTCCTACCTCCAGCACTAGAGGGCAGCAGTGGCTCACCCACCTGTACCACCACCTGGCCCACCTGGTTGGCACCACAGGCCTGCAATAGGCTTGTAGGGAGTTTATCCATGGGGGCGGCCATTGTCCCCCATTACAGGCCACTCGGGGGCCAAGCTAGACCCCTCCACCACTGATAAGCTACCAAAAAATCCACTACATTCATGTCTCTGCTGAGAGACAATAGCGTCTAAAAAATAACTTTATCATTTTATCTCAATAGCCTCAGTAATGAACCCTGTACTCCTTTTGGAATTTCTTGATAAACTTGAATAATAAGGAAGTTATAGGTAGGTAAAACTTATTATCATTGCCCAGGTGTTGCTGTTGTTTTAGGGGTTTAGCCATTAGGTAAGACAATGTCTGAGTGGGTTGACTACCACAATAGAGAGGTGTGAACCCTAGTCTGCCACCCTTATCATGCCTCTTACCACACAGGCCTTATCTGGTAAGGGGTGTAAAGTAAACAACGACCAATGGGGCCTGGAATGGGAGATTTGAAAATATCTATCAGTCTACAACTCGAGCTCCCTACTTCCTTATACTAATATATCGATATACACCTTTTTCAATAAAGTTGGCCCTGGCGTATTAATTTTGAAACAATTCTTAGGGAGTTTTCTTTTTGTAGTTAACCTATATGAAGTGAAGTGACCCATTTACCAAAAGTCTCAAAGGTTGACAAAATGACAGGCTGCTCAGGTTCATGGGAAAGGTGTATGAGAAGAACTGCAGTGGCCCGTTGCACAATAGAATTTCGTTGTTATGATAACATTAACGATAGCATAACAAAGAAAGGTGTTTTGTTGTTACGAAAATAGTAAAATCTCTGGTTCTAATGAATGAAATTCAATTCAGTAAATTGATATGAAAAGGGAAGAAATTAGAAAAAAATCAGTAAAAGTTACAGCTCTTTGCGGGCATTCTAAATATAGAAAAGAATTGCTGCAAAACGATTGTAATCACGAAAAAAGTAACAACGGAAAGTTTTGTTAATAATATTGTTTTCGTTGCTAAGAAAATAATTGTGCAACAGGCCGCAGGGAGTGTCTGAGGGTGGCCCTATGGCCCAGAAGCATTTGTTGTGGCCCAAGGGTGACGCCCGAAGTTAATATGATCCCCATGGGTTGTATAGCCACCTTAGTATGACCCCAAAGGTTCTTCTAATTACTTAAGGGCCATACACACTAGGCGATTTTGACCAACTTGGCCAACTGACTGTTGCTAAAATTAGCCTATTATACCCCAATATTTTGGCACCGACTCAGATCAAACCTGCACATTCCAACATACTTTATTACAGGCAACCCTCAGAATCAGCCGATTCTACCAGTTGCCTGTTGCCCATCGCCTGTAGAATCGCCTAGTGGGTATAGGGCTTTATGGCGGCAAATGGGCCCATTGCAAACAGTCCCCCACCACATAGTGGAGTATGGCCTTAACCTTCATGTATAAGTTGATTATTTTTTCCTGGTGCAAATCCCTTTTTGTAAGTAGTATACTTAGGACATCAAGGTAACGCAGCAATTAGCCTTAATCCTAAAGTTATTCATGCAATTATGTACTCTTTGCATGTATGTACAAAAGACACCTTGCTTGTTCTTGAAATATGAAACTATATAGTCCTACTCAATGTAAAAACAACCAATGTGGATGTAAAATCAGTGGCACGTAGGCTAAGTACTAAAACTAGTACATCGATTGTGTGTTCATACTTTCATGCGCACCATTTCCACCTCCTTGTGTAGTTTAGGTGTCTAACAAAAGGGTCAGGACCCCTTGAGCCCCCTGGATCCACCCCTCCAAATATAGCACTACGTAGACTTAAAGTGAGGCATATTTCTAATAGTTTCTATTTTTATGCTACTGTAACTTTGGTTTATAATTTAGATAAAAATGAAAATCAAGCAGGAGCAGATCAAGTTTTCATGAAATGGAGGATGTAAATGAAGGCTAAAATGCTAAAGCAATAGTACATAATTTATTCACACCCTCTCATGCCAGCATTTCCACATATTTGTGTAATTCAGATGTCCACCAAAAGTGGTGGGGGGGAGGAAGGTCCCCCCTGCCCCCCTGCCCCCCTGGCCCCCTGCCCCCCTGCCCCCCACCCCATCCTGGATCCACCTCTACAAATATAGCACCACCCAGACTTAAAGTGGAGGAGAGGTGGTGGTTATAGATCAGGCATCAAGAGGACCCCATCAAAGGCTGTCCTTATCCCACTCCCCTCTGTATCTACCGCTCCCCCTCTGACAGCCCCAGCCCTCCAATAGCCCGATGATGAAGCCTTCCTCTGGCCTCATCAGGATCCCATGCATTTTAATGGGGCGCGCATTGACACAGGCTCATCGGACAATATTGGGCTAACAGGCAGCAGGAATCAGGCTAGTCTGGCGAGTCAGACGCAGTGTTTCCCAAAGTGGGTCTGTACACGAGCCACCATTTTAGGTGGGAATTCCCAGCCGATTTGGAGCATGCTTTGCAGCTGCTGGTTTATGGCAGGTAGGACCATAAACCAGTCAGCAGCCCAATGACCATCAAAGGGGTTCACCATGTCATTTATAAAGGGCCGATAATAGAATTCCTTATAGATTTTAAGTGGAAAATGAAAGCCATGGACTGTTGTGGGTGTACGGACCCATTATGTAATAGCGATCTGGGTCAGAAGGGACTAGGATCAGGCCGAGCCGTTAGTCCTCCATAAAGATGAGAGGATGGCCACATTAAGCTGTGTTTACACTGTATAACCGGGAGGGTGGCCGATGATTTACTGTTGGGGGTGTTCGAGGAGGGGGTGGGGGGTGGGGTGTTCCCCATGCAGGCACTGCCTCTTTGTGTGAGGTGGGGTTCCCAGCCAGCTTGTGATGTAACAGAAACATTCAACAACCATACATTTTTTAGTCAGTTTGTTACTTACTAAGATGGCACTTAACAATAATGTTATTGGTGGTGAGGTTGAAACCTCACCAAATTGGAATGTTATTATAAAGTTATTTTTGGTGAGGTTAGAATGAAACCAGAACAGATCAATATAACAACATTCTGTTTGGGTTGACAAAGTAACCAGAACATCCTAATAACATCACAGTGCAATGTCACGGCAGTACGTTGCAGCAACTTTATTGGGAGCCATCAAAATATCATTATTATAACATCAGACCTCCAGCTGGGTTGGGTTAGGGGTAGAGGTGGGAGGTGAGGGATAGGGGTTATAGGGTAGGGAGTAGGGGGCAGAGGAGAGGCACTGGTGGATCCAGGGGGAGTCCAGGGGGTTCTGAATCCCCCATTTGTGGGGCTAAAACTTGCCAAAGTGAAAAAAATGTTGCATGCATGCATGTGAACGCACGCTTTTTTAGTACTTAGGCTATATGTGTATCCCCCCTTTTCGAAATCCTATATCTGCCCCCTTGGAGGGGGGAGGTAAAAGCGGAGGATCAGTACAGGCGAAGTACGAAAAAATGTTGCGCATTTAGTGTACTCACTAAACATTTTGCCTTCTTTGTTTAGGGGTCCCCCAAAAGGGGGAAGGAGGGGGTCATTACCCCTTAGACATAACCCTTAATCTACCATTTTAGGTGGAAAGGTAGGTGGGAATAAGAGGGTAGGGCTCTTTGATACAAGCATAGGGGTTGCTTCACATAAGTTGAAACTCAAAGATAAGTTATCAGAGATCTTGTTCTCAGTTTTTGACATATTTTCAGATCTGCGATCCAATATTAATCAGGATCACTTTCATAGGAGATATATCAACAGTTTCTCTTAACTATCAATAGATGTGGTCCTAGAATCAGGAGGTAGGGAGCAGAAACTGAATAATGCACTTACCTCTCAAGGTGTATTGCATTTGGGTCTTTTACACATACGGAGGAACGCTGCTCTGTAACAAGAAGAAAAATAATGAATTAACCAAAGTTGCTGTATCAGACTATGAGAATATGAACTGATGAACTGCTTTTACATTCCAGTTATTTCAGATCATTCAACAACACCTATAAAAAAGCTGAGTTCGGGCAGATTCAAAACATACTGTTACTATATACATATTTTTCATTAAGGTGGCGCCGCCCTGGTGTATTGAATTTGAATTTTTTTTTTAGGGAATTTGCGATATGAAGTGAAGTGACCTAGTTACTAAAAGCCCCAAGAGTTGGCCGACTGGTGGACTGCGGAGGTCCATGGTAAATGTGTATAGAGACCATTAAGCCCTGTACTCATTAAGGCGAGTTGGACCTTGGTGCTTTTGTTTGATAGCTCATCAGAATACATCAAAGCAGTATTTAAATGTATGTGTTTGATCAACGTCTATATTACAATAACAGTTTGACAATTATACAGAAATATAAAAAAGTTTAGGACCTCAAAAGAACTGTAATTATCTTTCTGTAGGAATGATGTTATCACCAATATGCATGTGGCTACCTTTTCCTTGAAAACACACAAACACAGATGCACCCAGACACAGCATTTTATATTGTTTGTTTTTGACACCGGTAAACTAGAACTGTTTCGATTGAGTGCAAACCTATAGGAGAAGGTGTATAACGTTATTGATATAACAGATAAAGAATTTGGAAGCGCGAAAATAATATTATAGTTTATAGTATTCTTCACTACCATCCACACAATTTTTTGCACCTGTTAACATCACTTTTGCTCGAGCTTCAATTTCCAGGAAAGGATATTCCATGAATCATGGTGAATATTTTCCCATGATATCTGACATTTCAGGACGACAGTCTGTTCCTGAAACTGTTGCCCTTTTACCACCAAAACCTGAGAATCAATAAACAGGAACCATACAAGCCCACATTCCACTAGGCGAGTTGGACTTTGGAATTTGGAAGTTGACATTGGGAAAATAACCCAGGAACCCTTGGATAATATGTACCATTTGAAAGAGTATTTCAAATCCTTTCTTATGATATGTAACATGGTTTAGTCATACTCATTATCTCCAAAATTGCGAGTAAAGACTGATAATGTAATACGGGCTTTAGATAAGTTTTAAAGCCGCGCTGTCATTACCAATGACGTCACTGTTTGCTACATCTTAACCATCTAATTTACATACCAAATTAGTGATGTGACCAATAACATCATTGGAATATGTTCCAAAAGCAGAAAGCACGTGGCCAGCCATCGTGTTGTTAGGCTACCCAAGCAAGAATATGACTTTATAATAACGTTATTATAACATTCTGGTGAGTCACGTTTTGGTTCTTGTTACGTTATTTTGATGGCACCCAAAGAAGTCTTCAGAACCTAACATTGTAACGTCACAATATAACGTTATTGTGATGTTCTTGTAACATTCTTTTAAGTTATAATAATGTTATTATAACATTCTTTATTAGTTAGGTCACAACTCAAGCAAAATATAATGTTATCATAACATTCTTTTTTGATAAGTTGTAACTATACCTAAAAAAGGTCATTGTTATGTGACAATTGGATAGGTTTCAGATTAACTAAAAATGTACAGTTGCAGAACATTCTTGTTACATCGCTGCTTGCCTGGGTAACATCAGCAGGTGTAAGCCTAACAACAGGAGGACGAGACTGTAGCTTTAAGATAATCCCACCAACAAATAGCTTTATCATAATCAATGTGGGAGCTGTGGGTTGTAACCTTGGTGAGAGATGTTTGTTTAATCACAATCCTTATTACCTCATTAGTAATCGATCTGTTATCACCTATAGGTCTGCTCACCAAGAAAGGACAGAAAAACTTGTATGTGTTACACAGCCAGCTTGTGACGTAACAGAAACGTTCTGCCATTTTTCTCAAGTATGTTTGTTACTTACTAAGATGGCACATAACAATTATGTTATCGATGGTGAGGTTTCGATTTCACCAAATCAGAATGTTAATTTAGCATTATTTTTGGTGAGGTTAGGACAAAACCCAAAGACAATCTGATAAGAACGTTCTGTTTGGGTTTAAGAATGTAACCAGAACGTTGTAATAATTTCATAGTGCAACGTCCCAGCAGTACATTGCAGCAACGTAATTCGGAGTTATCAAAAGAACGTAACAAGAATCAAATATAGAACCAACCAGAACATTGCTGCAATGTTATAATGACGTTGCATCCTTGGCTGGGTAAGCAAATATAATATACACATAATTATAAAGATACATATTTGTACATACACATATCAATAGTCTCTTACATTGGAGCAATTTTGTGTAATTACATTTAAGTATATATGGATTTTATGTCAAAAATTGTTAGTTGTTGCAATAATATTGAAGCTGGTATCCATGATAAAAATAATACTGACGAAATTGTCCGTAGATAATTATTGGCATAATTGTGGAGTCTTCTGAGTTGGAAGTAACCAAAGAAAAGCCTTGGCTCCAAAAGGTTGCAATAATAATGCGGAATAACACGATTTCTGGACCCTTGATGGTCGTTGGGGTTGAAATAACCTAACCCATTGTAAACATAACAACCAGAATTAACCGATTAATTCGCCATCTAATAGGCACGGGCGGCCCCTCATTAAAATCACAAAATTACCCGAAAACAATTTCGGCCAAATTATGGGCGAAACCCCACACAAAACGCTCGGAGATGGAATTAGCAAGAAACTGTGGCGGGAAACCGCCGCGGGTAAAAGAGTAAAAATGTCGGCTGCTGGTTTTGGCTGCTTGTAATGGCGGGAACTCATGCAACCTGGAGGTATAGAGGGGGTGGGGGGATGGGGGGGGGGGGGTCTGGTCTGGGGGGGGGGGCACTCAGTATATGAAGGTAGGTACTAACTGCGAAACTACAGTCCCCCTTTTGGGGGATTTGACAGCCCCCAAGAAAACCTGGGATACTCTGACAGTGCCGTTTTTTCAGAATCCCTCATAGACAGTCCCTGCAAATAGATATTAACCTTCACATTTCTTGGTCAGTTGTAGGAGGTGACACTTTGTTTGAGAGCTATTATGAAGGAATTTGATAACCTTCAATTGACTTTTAACCTAGTATCAGATTATTATAATCTGTCATTGACAGTTATCCTAAATAGTGGTTAGATGGTTTGACAGCCCCCCTTTATTTTTAGTGAAATTGCCGATCGACAGCTACAGCCCTTGATGGTCCAACCGCAGTCGGAACCCATTTCTAGACCAAGTACCTCCCACCTGAAGGGGGGGGGGGAGTGGGGGTGGCAGTTGGGGGAAGGTGTGGAAAGGTGGGGAGAGGTGGGGGAGGGGGGAGGGGTAGGAAGCCATATTGACATTCAAACTCTCTCTCCTGGGCCTGGGATCACGTGATCACTCAAACTCCAGAGTGAGGCTGTGAATGGTGTGTGGCAGGCATGTTTCAATAGTAAGAGGTAGCCTTTGTTTAGAGATAGGATACAACTTGTAACTTCTGAAAGATAATACTGAGACAGGGGAATTCAAGATGGCGGATTTACCCACAATGCCACAGGTGCAAGGACAGGTGAGTCAGCAGTTTTTTCCTACACAAACGTTTGAAATCATCCTTAGAGGGAGTCAAAACCAATTTAGTTTTTTCAAACTTGCCAAATTTTGCAATCTTAAATTACAAAAAAAGAAAAAAGATTCTATGGGTCTAACTTTGGTTAATGGTAGAGTATAAACCATAAAAGCTAACTTTAACTTTAAATGAATTCCATAAAACCCATGGCATTTCTGCCCGTTGACGACAATGGTAGTAAACAAACCCATTTCAGTGGGTCACTAAAATTGACCAGAGACAAGAATAAGCAAACTTTTTTTTTAAAAAAATTGTTTATTAAGTAAATCACTTCAGGGTTGCCCCTGGTTTCAGTGATGTTTAAGCCTTCGGTGACAGTCCATATTTCACTATGGCCTAGGCTATGGCCATAGAATGTATTTCAATAGGTAGCAACATTCGCAAAATGTTGACATTGTATTGCTTTCGGCTAACTTTAAAAAGTAACAATAAATGCAACATATTTTTCATGGCTACTTTATGATAGTTATCTAGAATTAAGATCCTAATTTTCAGGAGCCTGCAAGACAACTCATTGGAAATAGTTTTCTCAAAATACTACTGTTTCATTACCGATAATTATTTGCAATACTAATATAAGAAGAACCACAGTGCCTGTATGTCCCATAGGTGATCGTACGCACCGAGGGCCAGGCCACCGAGGACGCCCCCTAAGAACTGTGGAGGGTGTCAAAGGGTGCCTGTACGACCCATAGGGGATCGTACACACCGAGGGCAAAGCCCGAGTTTTGCACCATCCCTATGGGTCATACAGGCACCCAAGGCACCCGCGGATGCCCCCTAAGGTTCTTCTATATTTTATCACCCAATCAAAGGTCCAAATATACTATAAATAGCATAAGTGAGGAGCAGTACGTACAACCTGGTTATAATCACGGGCCTTTGTATGCACCGCTCGCTGGCCGAGCGGGTGATAATAACATAAGAAGACCCGCTGATGTCATTGGAGGGTAGTTGGACAAACCAGAGGTTCGTCCAGCTACCCGAAGATGACCCCTGAGGGTCTTCTTATAATGAGAAAAACCATTGAGGGTGTCCAAGGGTGTCTGTACGAATCAGAGGGAATCGTTGCTACCTGAGGACGAAGCCCGAGGTTCGTATGATTCCCATGGGTCATACAGACACCCGAGGACAACGCTGAAGTTTCTTCTTTGTTTTATCACCAGAACAAAATTCAAATATCTTGAAAATTATGAACATTAGGAGCAGTTTGTACAGCTCTGCAATACGCACTGGCCCCTGTACGTACCGCTCACTGGCAGTGCGGGTAATAAATATTTCATGACCCAAGCAAAACAGAAACATTCACATAATCATGAAAAAAGAAGGATCGTTTAATTTGGATATGCGGAAGTACACAACCTCGTTATAACGATAGGTGTAGGCACATAATCAATACCAAAAGGGACGGCCCACCTCTCTTCACGTGTACTGAGAAGAGACGGAGGTTAAAACCTCTTCAGATTTTTTCTCAATCAAACTTAAACTATACAGCCTTCTTCCTTGGTCACATATACATATTTTGATATATTAATATTTGTGAAAATATATATTTCTAAAACCGCGATATTTTGTAATTATCGTCACGATACTGATTTGAGGCCTTGGCGATAATATTTTGAGTATCGCAAATCTTTTATGGAAGCGCTTTAACTCATGCTAATTATCGCCAATTTTTTGTGGAATGCATACCATGCTTTCACTCCAGCAATAGGATGAGTGTGTTTTTATATTTTGCATTATAATTTTCACTATTAAGAATATGAGGTATAGCTAACAACAAAAACAAGTGAGAAAAGTCAGATTGCAGAAGGAATATTTCACTTGAAACCTCTGATCTGTACTTTTCTATATATTTCCCTGTGTTTTTTGTCGACGAAATTAGGCAGGTTCCTAAAATAACCAAATAAGGCTTTCCGTGGTATGGGGAATTTAAGTTTGATCTTTATCTCCACGTGCACGATATAAAACCTGCATTTCATCTCATTATAAAACCACGATAACTATCATTTCTATAAATTCTTATTCTCTAATGACCCCAATGACCAACCAACCCTGTCCCTGTCCCAACGCCTGGTCCGTGCATGCATCGGAACAGGTTGAGTGGGGGCGGATCCAGAGTCCGGCTGTTTTTGTTTTCTTTTGTTTTCTTTTTCTTTTTTTCTTGTTTTTCTTTTCTTTTTCTTTTTTTTTTTGTGGGTTTTTTTTGGGCGGGGGGGGGGGTGTGTGAAAATAAATCACATCATTTTTGAATGAAACAACAAACATAGATTATTTGAAACAATTAACTTAGTCCAGGGAAGGGGGGAGGGCAACTGTTTCTTTTGCCCCCCCCCCCCCCCCGCCCTCTCCCCGGATTTGCCACTGGTAAGTTAGAGTGACCGGTGTGTGCGTGTGTGTGTGTGGGGGGGGGGGGGTCCCTGCTCCGGGCAAACCCTTGAGCACCTGACTTTTATTCCAATAACGATCCTCAGGTACTAAAAGACGTCCCCACCTATTACCGTAATGGTCCTAGTTAACCAAGGACCATAAATACCCTCCTTGTCCTTTTTTCACACCTCCCTCTAAGATTGGCTTCTGAAGGGGCCCCCACACACGCAGCAATGACGGCTAAGCCTTCATTACACATGCCGATTTTGATGCCGATTTCTAAAATCGACTTTTAAAGCCGGCAATTGGAATTAAGGTTAAACATAGACACGCTATGTATCTAGACATTGTGCAGACGTGGTCACGTGACCAGATTTTGATGATCACCAAGTGGTGATTAATACCACATGGATAAGAAATAAATTCAAATAGATGAAAATAACTGACAGTTGTGATTCCTTGAATCTATTTGAAGTCAATGGGGTATGTAAATTTGTTCTAAATGTTTCAGAACTACGAATAATGATGAAAATAAATTGATCACCAATATGGCGGAGAGTCTATTTTGAGAGATGTGACGTCATCTGGCCAACATCTACGACTTGAAGATCTAGAATATCGAAATTCTCTTCCATTATGGTTTATAGGATATATGTAAAATTACATTTTCTCCTTGAACATCATAAAATTACAAATGCAAAATCGCCACTATCAAAATCGGTATGTGGAATACAGGCTAAAAGCAAAACGTGAAATAAACTACAGAATGCCTGATTTACTGACACTTTAGTATTATGTGACTGGACCAAACCTGTTGGATATAGGCTACACACTTTCTTCTTCAATGTCAACTAATTGCAGGCGTTACACAAAGGTACAGTACATTTCCTATTCTCGAGCATGTTGCATTTCTACAAGGACTGTCTTGGATGAATATAGAAAGAAGTCCTCTGTTCGGTTGGGCCTATATGGAGCGTCCCGAACTACTGAACTGGGATCAATAGACCCTTTTCACTGTAGTGTCCTCAGCCTTATTGACCTTGTGCAGATGTGATCGCGTGACCCGATTTAGGTGATCACCATCTGGTTCTTATAGCCACTTGGCTATGCAAAAGTTGGAAATTTGAAATCAAAACTTGTTAATTCTGATTCCATATAGTTATGTTTAAGAGAACTTGTCAAGTTTCCGTAAGAAAAGGTAGATTCAGGTGAAAACAAATGGCAAATGATTACAGTATAGCCTCAGCTTTGCACCATGGCAACTATCATAGAAAACGCACGAAAAACCTTACATTTAATTCTTTGCTGAATAATATCACAACACGATTCTCGCGAGGTTCATCCCAAAGATAATATCATAACAGTGTCATTTATATAGAATACCACTGCTCAGAACAAACCTCAAACCTCCGTCATCCAGGCAAAAGAAATCCCATCCCCACCACCTCCCGCCTCTGAATACACGCCCAATTGATCACCATACCCTCCTCCCTAAACGACCACAGGTATTTGTGGTTAGTTCTGACCAGGACCAAACCTCAGACAGAACGCCCTGGAGGAGCCCCAAGGGATGGGGGGTCTCCTCCAGTGTTAAACGGAGTTTCCCTGGCCATAAGCCTTGTACACACTAGGCGATTTTAAGCTGGACACCCACTAGGCGGTTTTTTGCCCCATACCCACTTTGCAATTTTAAAGCGGCAAAATGATGATCAAAAACAAAATATGATCTTGGTTCTCCCTAAGTTGTCACGGATCTTACCCATCACACGTTGGCAGGCCTGGAATCTTAATGCCATATTCCACCTTGCGGTAGCGTGCATTTGCGGCCGCTATTTAAGGGGGCCGCAAGCAATTTGCGGTTCAGATACCAACATGTTGGTATCCCTGAGTAGGTGACGCAAACAGAGGTCGCAAATAGAGGCCGCAAATAGAGGCCGCAAACACCCATATTCCACTACGTTTGCGGCCGCCACAAACTCATTTGCGGCTGCTGCAAACTCGTTTGGGGCTGTTTGCTTGCATCTGGTGGCCGCAAACAAGTGAAATATAGCCTTAAATCAGCAGGGGCCGCAAGCAGTGGCCGCAAGTAGGAGCCGCAAGCACCTATATTCCACCTTTCAACACCTGGCCGCTAACACTTTTCCGTTGGCGTTTTCGGCCGTTTGCTTGCGGTTTTTGGGTGGCCGCAAGCTGCGAGTGCGTAGTAGAATATGGCATTTAGTCCAATCTGTCAGTCGACAAATGTCCTAGTGGGTCCAGGATTTTAAGGGTAGAATCGGCCAACTTTAGCGCCGACTCAAATCAGATGATCATAGGAGTTGGCTGATTTTACCACCGACCTGTCAGCTGATTGTGTAAAAGTTGCCTAGTGGGTATGAGGCTTAAGTCATAGAAGGAGGAGGAGGTTGGGTAGGGTTCTTTTTTAAGCCTGGGCCCTTAACGGTTGTGTCACGCCATGCGACGTTAATGATCATTACTGCGTGTGTCGGGTTGGGCTCAAGTGGTTGCCTCACGCCAGGCTAAGTGCACTGCCACCTGGTGAGAGTTTCCTCACCTGTCCGTTTTTAGGGTTACGACTTTCTCTATTCATTTGTCTGTCTGTTTCCAATTCACCCTACCACAGATAGCTTATTTATAGTATTTTTTGCACCTGCAGGCTAATTTCTACAGATTTTCTCGACATACCCACTGGAAAAACTATAGGAAAAATGGAAATATTTGCTCTGTATCAATCTGTAATGAAAATGTTTTCTAGCCAACTTAGAAAATATTAGATATATATAAATGCAAACAAAAATATTGAATGTTAATTGTCTGTCATGTTTACTTACAAATAATGGCATGTTAGTGCAAATTCCTATACTTAAGCCTTGTGACTTGTCCACATATTAACCAGAATGCACCTGGATCTAGGCTAACCTGCAGGTGAAATACAGGAAACTGCTGGCTATCCGTGATAGGGAGAATTCTTTAATAGAGTAGATGATGATTGTTGGAGTTTAATATTCACTCAGCAATTTGTCAGCTATATCAGGACCACTCACATGTTTGACTTTAGACAGTTCTATTATCGGATCTATGGGGATGGAAACGACGGCAAGGCAAGTTGGTATAGTGGGCGCAGCCCAGACTTGAACCTGGGCCTGCCACATATATGAAACAAGGGCCCTATCCACCATACCATCCCACCCTTTCCTCTTTATAGACTAGATATGGAGAGCACTGGTTTCCTAAAGTGATTTGTACTTGTCCCTGTAGAGACAAAAAGGCTGTCTCTTACCATTAATTTTATCTGTTTATTCCCATTTCCCTCGTGTAAGCTATAGACTTTAAATAGACTAGACCTCGAGAACACTTATTTTCTCGGTTTCTCATGTTTGCTTATTTTACTTAATTCTTGTCTCTGTTGCTCATTGTATGTTTATCATTTATAACCCCTTTTATGGGTAATAGAACGGTGTTCTTTGCAGAATATACTATTGGCATATCAACGTTTACTATTTTCATTCTCATATTGGATATTTTAATTTACATTCAATGAACAGATATCTTTTGTATTCTACTTAAATGTAATTTACATACTTCATATTTTTTGAAAAAATAAATTATTCATTTGAATGCTGTATCACACAGCATTGGTATACCAAACTTTATCGTTTTCTTGTGGAAATTATGTATTCCAGGTTCTTTCAATGAGTCTGTAGTTCAATAAAAGAAACAGTGTTTTTTCATTTTCTGATGTTATTTCATTTGTCACTTTCATTACCATTCTCATGCCATGCAGACCCCTCTTTTAACCTCATTCATTTAATATTCTTAAATGTACTTACAAGACAGTCGATTAGTAGGTATAACCATGCGAAATCCCAATAAAAAACTTAACAGTCCTTGATAGTTTAAGTTCTTTTCCTATGAAACATTGATACATTACTTTTTCATATGTGATGTCTGAGATAAAACTGGTATAGAAATCATGTTAGAAACAATAGAAATATAGTCCACTGACTCACAAGGCAAACTTGGGCCAAAAAAAGAAAAATTGTTGTGCTCATGTTTCCCAACCCACCCTATTATTTTGCCTCCACTCTAAAGCTTTTTATAGAAAATATAGGAGAAATTCAGTAAGATATGGCTAAAATGAGAACTCTGCCTATCATTGCAGTTAAAAATAAATACTAGAAAAAAAATACGGTGACCAACCGACTGAGGTATGAAGAACTTAGTTTTTTGGCCTTGTCTTTAATACTCATGTCTAAAGCCTCATGCCCACTAGGCGATTTTTACACAGTTGGCCAACTAATCGGCTATAAAATCAGCTGATTTTAAGAGTAGAATCAGACGATCAAACACACACATTTCAATATGATATACACACAGTCGATCATAGGAGTCAGCTGATTTTACCGCCGACTCTTCGGCCGACTGTGTAAAAGTCACCTAGTGGGTATGGGCTTTACATCCAAAATCCAAGTTTTCCAACCTACGGAACACGTGTCTTTGTAAGCTCTGTAGTCTCTATCTTACTCACCAGCTATGTATCAAATGTGAGGACCTTCAAAGCCATGATTCAGTGGGAGTTATTGTTAGCCCTTTTCTCATCATTGCCTATTGATCCTGAGGTCAATAACTCCAATTATTGTTCTCAGGGGGTGTGTCTTTTGTCTTGTAATACATCCTCTTTGAGTCACTGTTTTTTAGTTCTTGCCTCATTTAGGGACATAGAACTGTAAAAAGAATTGTTCAATAGAATAATAGAAGTTGTGTCCTTTGTGTCTATAAGTCTGAAGAAGTTCCCAGACCGTCTGTGCTATTGAGCTTCCTTTGACCAATGCCAGTCTTAGAGGTTGTCCGCTCTACTCCTCACAAACCAGTACTCCGGTCCTATCTCAAGTCACCTATCTATCTCACGCACCCAAGTGTTATCCCAGCTCTGTAAGCCCACACATTTCGGAGGTGCCTTCAGAGGCCACTTGTTTCACTCTAACAAGTGCCAACATACACATCTTATTTGCCTCGTTCGTGACATAATCTACCTACTCTCTAATTGCACCACAGTTTTGCATAAGTCTGAGTCTATCTTAGTATGGGTCTAGTTTCTAACAAACAACTAGCTAAGATAACTACTGTGCAATGGGACTGACACCCGCATCTGTACAACATTTTTAGAAATTAAACGTGTGTTAAGGGACTCATGTGTTTAAAATCTTTACATAGTCGTTTAAAAAAACCTAAACATGCATTTAGATATTACACGAATTGAGTTATGAATGCAACAAATTGGGTTATGGGTATCTATCATTGCTATTTAGTCCGTCTAACCCTATCAAATTCCCCTTTTTTCTGATTCGATTTAACCACCCCGCTGCCCACTATCCATTCAATCACGGCGCTTATAATCTATTCGACAATGCTGGCAGCTCTAAAACCATGGAACAAATCATGGCACGTTGTTAGTTTCCTGTTCGCCCTTCTTTCCATTTCCAGCCCGTTCCGTTTGCGGGGTGCTACTTAACCATGCCGATCCCCATTTTGGTGCCACCGCCACTTCCGCTTAATGGCGGCCAAGTTGACGTGTTGGTTTGGTATCTGGATTAATAAATCATCTCTCCGAGTCAAATGGATACCTTCACACAATCCGTAGATCAAATAGAAATAGTGGGCTGTCCATAAATTATATCACACATGGGCGGTGGGTGGGTAGGTTGAACAGTGTGACACTGTCTGAAAACAGGCCTTATTTTAATGTTTAAAACAGAAAATTCAGAGTGACAGGGTGTGTGTGTGGGGGGGGGGGGATCTATGTGGTTGTTGCCCCAGAAATTGGTCATATAATGGCCCTATATTTTCCAAATCAGAACAATTCTTTGTCATTCTTGCAGTTTTCCATACCAAGTCTTATTACACACTAGGCTGAATAACCCGTGGGGTTTCCGGCAAGACTAGGCCCCGCATAGCCCCTGCTGATTATATATGGCAATGATAGGGGGGACCCAGCACCGACTTAGTGGTTCTTTGGGTTCAATTCCCAGTTGGTGCTTGGTTCACTAAGGGATGAGGTACAGCAAAAATGATTTCGATTTTGATCCTCTGCTGTTTGCCCATCCTGTCACCTTCATTTCATAGATACGATCACCAAAGACAGAATTTGTCCCAACCTGTTTTCACCATGAATATGACCTTAGTTGTCAAAATGGCATTAAACATCCATTACTCACTCACTCTCAGGCTGTATTAACTTGGAAAAAGCAACTTGAGAGTACAGAGCTTCTTCTCCCAGCCTTGCCCTTAGAGCACAAATACTTTGTTTGACTTTAGCTAAGCACTGTAGCTGATTTTAAAGAACACCCACACTTGGTTCATTAGCTGACAGAATTCTTTTCTTTTTTACCTACAGACCAACTGCTTTTCTTATTTCTTTTAAATGTTTCTCTTTCATATGGATAGCAAAGGTCTTTGAAATATGAAACTCACACAAGTCATCTTATTTTTCACTCTGGCCTACATTCCCTAGAATTGTACCTGTTTTAATAGGGTCCTAGAAGTCAGCACACATTGGACATGCAAATGTTCTAGGGTTACCAATTACTGCAAAGTTGGCATTCACTTGTTTTTGCAACTCACTTCCTTCTATTGTATTTAACATTCAGGTTTTTTATTCTTTCAAGGAGACATCCTTCAAAATGGTTGACATGGATCAAATTAATGTCTCTTTAATTGATATAAAAACTGACATATTTAGAAAAATAAATTATGTACAATAGTTTTTGTATCTTTGCTGGTCATGCTGGGAGATGAAGAAGAAGCTTAAGGACATCATTGTGTAACTTAACCAACAGCAACCTCCTCATGCAATCGTGAACCTCTAAGGGCCATTCACGCCTTACGATTCATCCTGTTACAATAAGTGTTACAACAGCATCGTAACGGGTTCAGAACAGAAATTCAATTCTGGTTCTGTTACGATACGTCTGACAGCTTTTGTAACACAATGAAATTCTAGATAGGGTTCACACTATAATGTTCAGATTCTATCTCAATGTATTGCCAATGCTGTCATAACCCCAATCGTAAGGGTAAAATTTGTAAGGTGTGAACCAGGCTTAAGGCTGACATGGTTTTGGGTGCAAGATTTTACATCCTGACCTCGAAATCTGTCCATCCCCCAATTAAAGCAATATATATATATAAGTCCCTCCAAGATTCAAACCCATAACATGTTTGGAGGGGGTTGCTAACCCTTACACTATGAAACCACATAGAGGATGAGAGGGGAACTAAATAATAGTGTCTTGACCTAATTTGCTGGTTCCCGCAGGTCCCTTAAAGAACTACATAACAAATCAGCAACCAAATGGACTGGCTGGTAACAGCCTATTTCACTGGTTCTTGGTATAGCCTGAAGTAAGTTCAGTGCATAGACTGTAACATCTGAAAAGATATCATTTTAGAAGTAGTATGGTAATAAATGCATGTTAGGAATCACATATAAAGATAAAGCAAACCAGAACAGACATAAGCCTGAGATAAGCCAGCCTGAAGGTGCCTAATCTGTATGGTATGAGGGGCCCTGGGTAGTTGGTCTGTTTAGGGCAACCCTGGAGGAAGCCCCTGAGGTCATCAGACCAGATTATCAGCCTTTCATGACCGCTCGCATAATAGGTCCTTACACCCACAATAGTCCATGGCTACTATAGATCTGGGACACAAGAAACAACTAAAAATAACCTAAACATTTTCACCTCCCAACAGTTCGTATTTTTCCCATGTTCTGGTAAATTCACCAAAATACTACTCTTATGGCATATTGTAATTGTAAAGAAAATATGTTTTTTTAATATACAGCACTTCATATAAAATAACATTTACAATATCAAGTCCTATCTGCCATAAACCAGCAGCTGCAAAGCGTGCTGGGATCTGGGTGGGAATTCCCACCTAAATTGGCTGCTGGTGTACAGACCCACTTTGGGAAACAGTGGGTCTGACTGGACAGACTAACCAGATTATCCCATCACCCTGACCCCAGTCAAGAATACCACCCTGCCGATTAGGTACCTTAATCTGATAACTGGGACCTAGGGTAGGAAGGGCCCAGGGAAGGGGGCTATGGAAAGCCGCTCCGGAAAAAATGAAGCAGCCACTGTTATGCTGGAGGCTAGACCAGTTAGGTTACAAGCTCAAGGGGGGGGGGGGGGGGTTCGGTGTGGGGGGGAGGTTCAGTGGCCCATTACACAATACCTATTGCTGTTACGATACCTATTGTTATTATGACATATTTTGTAAGCAATTTTACATGTAATACCCCACATTTTGAAGCTAAAGAAAAACCTGTTTAGAATAATAACGATGAGCTGCTATTTTTATGATTTATAGCCCTACAGAGCCCCTTTTTATTTCAATTTACAGAATTTGATTTGATCCAGTAGAAACTACTAGGGAGTATCCTAGTAGCGATAACTATCATTGTAATGACAACTTCTTCAAGTTATCTTAAAGTTATCATTTTTACGCAAAGTAATTGTGCAATGGGCCACTGGGGGTCCTCACCCCCCTTTTGGCGGACCCCTAAACTGCCAAAAAGACATGTGCTCGCGAATGTATGCCATTTTAGTACTTAGCCTATATGCTCGCTGTCTCTTTTAGGATATCCTGTATCTGCCCCTGCAAGCTGCAGTTCATTTTCTTAAAATCAGTTTGGTTACAATAATTAAAAGGGAGACACAACTACATGAGGTTGTTTAAATATGTACAGGTCATAATAGTTTATAAAAGAAGTTTCCTTCTTGATGGTTAGAAGTGTAGGTTTATTTGCGGTCTGCATCCACTAGCTGAACCTGATTCATGCTGATTATTATAACATAGTGATTAGAAAGTGAGAGGTCGACTGCTCAAAGGTGATTGCAGTTCCAAAGCCCAGGGGTGGTATTGGGGGAAGGTTGGATATATTCTATCTGGTTTTGCAAAACCACTTGCCTCACATAAAATAGGCCACGTGCAATACACAGGAGAAGAATGACTTTTGTGGGCCACTGGGAACCAGCCATAGGTTATTGGTGTATGTGCTGGGCACCAGCAGCCAAGAAAGTTCCCAGCGTGTTACACTGATAACCTACTGCTGGTACCCAGCGGCCCAGAAAAGTAGTTCTCCTCCTAATCTGAAACAGATCTACCATTTATTCCAACTCGGCCTGTGATAGTTCAGTGAAGAGAAGCAGGGCTGAGTCATAGAGTAAAAAATGGTGAGCAGCTCGTTATAATTGTGAGTTTGTACAGAAACCTCTTTAGAACAGTGAGTTGGTGCGGACACCTTGTTAGAACAGTGAGTTGGGGGGATCAGCTTGGTAGAACAGTAGGTTGGTGTGATTGTCTAGTTAGAACAGTAAGTTGGTGCAGACACCTTGTTAGAACAGTGAATTGGAACAAGTGGCTTGTTAGTGAGTTGGTAAGCAGCTAGTTAGAAGAGTGAGTTATTGTTAGCAGCTTGTTAGAAGAGTGGGTTGATGAAAGCACCTCGTTAGTACAGTGAGTTGGTGCAGACACCTCTTTCGAACAGCGAGTTGGTGTGATCAGCTTGTTAGAACAGTGAGTTGGTATGAGTAGCTTGTTTGAACAGTGAGTTGGTATAATTAGCTTACTAAAATAGTAAATTATTATACAGTGAGTTGATGCGGGTAGCTCATCATAACAGTGATTTGGTGTGATCGTCTTGTTAGAACAGTGAGTTGGTGCAAGGAGCTCCTTAGAACAGTGATTGGGTGTGATCATCTTGTTAGAACAGAGAGTTGGTACAGGCACATCTTTAGTACAGTGAGGTGGTACAGACACCTCGTTAGAACAGTGAGTTGGAACCGACACCTCGTTAGAACAGTGAGTTGGTACCGACACCTCTTTAGAACAGTGAGTTGGTACCGACACCTTTTTAGGACAGTGAGTTGGAACCGACACCTCTTTAGGACAGTGTGTTGGAACCGACACCTCTCTAGGACAGTGTGTTGGAACCGACACCTCTTTAGAACAGTGAGTTGGTACTGACACCTCTTTAGAACAGTGAGTTGGAACGGACACCTCCTTAGAACAGTGACTTTGTGTGAGCAGCCGAGGCCCAGTAGACCCACTGACCCGTCAGGCCTAGCCACCAGAAATCATTCATCTTCACGCCAAATAATCCCTATAATACAATAGTATTGAACCAGGGGCACCACAAAGGACGCTCGGGTAGTAATTCCTCAAATCGAATTTCACCAGGCCTGAGCGCTTGGTCGAGAGAATTCCCCGACCAGCAGCGAATTCGATTTAGGCGTGCGGCCATGTTTATCTAAGCACAGAGCGAAATGAACTTAGATACTTAACTGAAGTCGCCCGGGGGAGGGCTGTTTTTATATAGGGTGTTCGGGCCCCTGGAAAAGATACAGCGCCCTGGGGCCTGGTTTTCTGTTTGGAGAGTGTAGCGCTTGTGCGCAAGCGCCATTGTACACTCTCCTAGCGGATACAGAACAGGCCCACGCTAATTGCGTATGACAAATCTGATTGGTCGAATAAATACAAGCCAGGCGCCCAATGGGGTCAAGTGACCCTCGCGAGAGTTGACGAGACCTCGCCGAGAATTTGGTCTCAAGGCTTGGTTCAACTCGCCGATTTCTACTGGCGATTTGACAAATTGCAAATGGACCTTGTCCCAACTGAAATATAAACGTGCAACGCATTATTAGAATTGGTTTTGAATACCTGATTAATTGATATGTAGAATGAACAATGTTCTGCGTTATCATCGGTGAAAGGTCATTTATCAACAAATTGCGGACAGCTAGAATTGCCCAGTGGAATAAAGGCTTTAGGTTCGATTGCAGGAAGACTGCCAATGTGTTTAGGCACTTCCCATTTGCTCACAAATACGAAGCAAGGTCAAGATTGACTAGCTATAGGATACGAGTCTGGCATCTTTCCTAGAAATACTATGATATATTTCGTGGCCTTGTTGTCCATGATACAACTATCATGTGTGCTATTCAATTTATTCTAGTTGAAATAGAGTCGGACCCCTTTCAAAAAAGGATTTGACATGAGACCGTAGAGAAATACATAGACAAAAATAAGATGTATGTCTATGTTTAATTATTGTTAAACATTAGCATTTGAGAATGCAACTTACCATACAAGTGCCTTTTGAATGAAATTTTGGCTTGTTATATTATAATTCTTATCTTGTTGTAATATTTAGTTATAAGACGAAATCATCTTTCTTTTGTACGTTTTATCTCAATTGAAATGTGAAAAATTCCTTTAACACTAATGGGAATAGTAATGGACATTCATTATAGTGGATAGAGTCCTCTGAGATCATTGTGTTTTGCACCAACTGCAAAACTTTGTTACATAATGTATAAATCGACTAGCAGTTTGTTGGGTAAGGTTATCATGGTCTGTCTGCCTTATCAGACCAGACAGATCAGATTATATGTACTTAGAGGTGGAGATTGATGTTGCATTGGGCCTGCTGGGGTGAGAATCAGCCCATCGAAGTTTACACCAACATTAACATTTACCATGAAATATTTTCAAGACTTTTTCTGTGCTTATATGCCCATCCCAGTTTACACCAACATCTAGGTTTACTATGAAATATTTTCAAAATTGTTTCTACAATTACTCCATGAAGATAATCGCATAATACAAAATTAACCAAAAGGATTTGGTTGACAGATTTCTCCTAAAATTTGTGAAATGCAAATTTGTATATGGGCCTTTTTCCCACAGTAAACAATGTTAAAGCCTGTCAGCCCAACCTTTAATGTCCAACCCTATTTTGCCCTGAAATATGCCATTTAGATTTACTGGCAAACCTGTTAATCTGTCAATTGATAACATTTCAGAAATCATGATGATTTTGCTGTACTTGGGGATATGAAAAAAATAGAACTCTGGCACATTTCAGTAACCTAAACTCTAGGAGACAAGGATGGGTTACATGGTTATTTTGTCTGACCCTTGTCCAATCCTGGGACATACCCAATGTGGGATGGGCTTAGAACAGAGTTTTTTTTTTATCCATTTCACAAGAGACCTTTTGACCTATAGGTTTTTATGTATCAAGAGTGTATGTTTGACTAAAAAGGGAAAGCCGTTTTGAATATAATAAAAGGGAAATGATACTTGAATCATTGCATACAGTCAATACTTGTATTGACCATGTATTTCTGTACATTAGTCATTCCAATTTCTCATTGATCTTTACAGAAATAAGTATTATTGATTCCAATCTATGACTTAAATGACCATAATCTATACAAATCCCAAGAAATCTGCCGTTTTACGACGGGCTGGTATACTTCGCAATACACACTTACATGGTTCCACCACCTGTGAGCACACAGGGGCCACTCTGGTGATTACACCAACTGGACTAACATCTTGCAGGATGCTCTTGAGATAATTAACTAATTCACAAAAAATGACGTCACATCTCCATATATATGGTAAACCATGTAAGCATGTATGCTAAGAACTGACCTAGCGCTTGGATGATGTCAGGAAGCACTCCAATTGGCAGGTAATTGGGTTGGCGCATTAGACTCTCCTGTTCTTTCTTTCTTCCTTAGTATAGCAATGTGTGAAACTAACATGAAAGTCTTCCTCTGGGTCATGCCCATTAATTGTCAAACCCTGCCAACCCGCGGGCCTGTAAGCTGTCTTTTTGCATGATGATCCACAATTAGGGAAGTTTATGGCCTACTACAGAAGGGGAGTGGACTGGCCCCTTCATATTTATTGAGTGTGGGGTGGCTGGTTGGGGCCATATGTAGAGTATCCCTTGGGAAGATTTGGATTCTTGGTCCGACCAAGGATGTTTTACCAAGGAAAGATTAAAGCCTGGTCCCCACTTGGGCGACTAGATTCCCTTGGTCGGCAGATGACTAAGGTTGTTAATAACCTGGTGACCAACTCCAAACTGGCGCCGTGATGGCTGGCGACCAAACCACTAGTTGCTGTGGGTTTTGGACAAAATAATTGACATGTTTGATATCTTTTTCTAGTCAATCAGTGCAGTTAGTAGCCCAGCTGGGAGACCAATGTGTCCTCTAGTCACTGGCAGCTTCATAGCAAGAGCATCCCAATGTGGCGACTAGCTTTTATTTTTCACCAGCGTCTAGTTGGTCGCACGACCATGTACAAATTTCTTAATTGGAGGGCGCCTAACGTTAGTTGCTGTCATTGGTCGCCCAAGTGGGGTCGCAGCTTAAAAAATCTTCACTTTTCCTTGTGACTCCCATGGGGACCCAGGGAGGAGGTTCTTTCTGGAACTGCCTGGGAAGAATAGGTTCCTAGCACCCCCTTGATGATCATATGAGGTGATAATTGTGGACGCTGTGCCCCAACAGGGTCATTTAAGGCCAGGTGTGTGGTGCCCTTTCTGTGGGACACTGCCACTCCTCAAAAAGAGTAGGGTATTGCACCTGGTGGCAGGTTCCTCCTCAATCATATCATAGATATGATTCACCAAACCTGAAAAGCATTACAAGAGTTGGCCGGACGTTAAACTAACCCAACAAACAAATTTAAAGAAATCCCTGTGAACATTGTGACAGTGGCACCCCCTGTAAGAGCATGTGCAATCTCTTCGACATTTGTATGACATAATCATGGCTTGTTGCCATTGTGCGGTTTGCACAGACTCTTGTAGGGGGCACCCCTGTTGCTATGTTTACAGAAATCATATAGGCGAAGGTTTAACTTGCATATCTTAGTGTAGCTATAATATCTTTGGTCAACCATTAACACCACGAGTTGGCAAATGGATGATGTGGATGGGGCTGGGATAGGGAAAGGGGTTATGAAATGCACACACTTTTAGGAAAATGTCAAAGATTTGGGAAATTACAACAAAATTATTTTGGGGGTCAGTAGAATGGTTGAGTGATGACAAGTCATGATACTTTATTAACCTGATCATATTTTACTAATATGATGACATTTAAATAAGTATATTGAAACCTTATATGTCCTGGAGATTGATCAAATGAAATGTCAGGTTGACATTTTGTTGTATTTCTATAGTGTCTGCATGTTTGTACTCAAATAGGTCATAATTCAAGTGCTAATTCTGTCTAGAGATGAACTAATATTTGCTGTTCAACCAATTGTTTAAGCAAATTTTGTCAGTGACGATAGTCCAATGACATTCCCTCTGGCTTCAAGATAAGGGTAGCAACACCCACAATAAAAATCACAATATTTTCATCACAGACAGAAGTACAACAAAACTAAATGATGCACTTATTCGTATTCAACATACCGAAAGTATGCACTGCTCATACTGAGCATCTCCATGGTAACGTTATTGGAGCCATCCACTTTCCGTGCGATATCGGCTGCAGAAAGTGCAATATCAGCAACCATTCGGTAGGAACTATTTACCAACATGTTGGTAAACTTTTCTGCCATAACTTGCGATATTATATCGGTGCCTCATCGGCAGGGCACTTTCCAGATGTAGAATACGTCATTAAAAGCTATATTCCACATACCGATTTTGTGTCTTATTTCGAAAAACGGCAGTGGGAATAAAAGTCAAATATAGATATGTCATGCATCAATAGAAAGGTCTTACAATTCTCTTTTGAATTACATATAAGACGTGGGGTCTCATGTCATATTTTTAGAGAGAATCTGGCAAATACAAAATTAGCAGCATCAAAATTGGTATGTGGAATACAGGCTTAACAGATTCAAATATTTGAGTGTTGGGAGTATGGGATCTAACTGGGCACCTCTCCAAGCCTTCCCCCTATGCCAGTTTAGGTGCCTAATGGAGCATTACAGGGCACCCATGGAGAAAGACCTGGGATGCTGCTTTTTTGGGTGTCCCTGGTTATATCTATATAGCATTGTAGCTAACAATGGGGACTCCCTCGATGAGTCATGTCTTTACCCATTTAATTCTCTTTGTTCTCAATGACCGGTTACACTATCTCATGTTCAGCAGTTGAAGGGCATTGCTTTACAATGGTTGTTAGAATCAGGCAGTGTGAGAAGCAAGAAGTAGGTTACATAACCACTGCCTGAGCCAGACAGCCCTCAACCCTCCACTGTCACCTGCAGGTGGGCAGTTCTAGATGGGTGAGTGACAGGTCACTCAGTACTAGGTGTATGGCAGTACATGCTGGGGCCTAGTAGTAGCCGTTTCTTAAACCCCTCCCTGATCTGTGTGTGACAGCAGGAGTGGTGGTGGTGGTCAGCGCCTATAGCCCATATTACACATATGCTTCTGGTAATAGGAGGGCCTTCAGTTTACTGAGGGACGACCCTCGCTCATGCATGAGCGGAACTTTGTAGCTATTTTGCTTCTTGTTTTTGAACAGTTTTATTCCCAATATCAAATGGTCTTCCTATTGGACAGATGATCAATTATTGATGAGATGATGTAATGAGATTATCTTGATATCATAGTTCTAGTCACATACTCAGGGGTGTTTGAAACAGTTCCACATCATATCATTGCCTGTAGAGTGAGAAATGTAGCCTCATTCCGTCTGCACTGAGATTTGCCGCTGATGCACTTTCCCTACTGCTGATATATTATAGGTTGCACTGCAGTTAAAATTTATACAAACAATTTTTACAAACAATTAAATATTACCATCTCTAGGGGAATTCTACTTTGGTTTGAGCTTGTTTTCACAGCTAATACTTTACCACTGACCCTTAAGCACCATATCCACTAGGCGATTTTGACTGAGTCGGCAAACTAATCGGTGCTAGCATCGGCCGCTTTTTCACATAGAATCGGCCAAGTCTAGGGCCAATTCAGATTATCAGTCAGAATGGTATATTAAAATATACATGTTTGATCGAGCCTCAAGGCGACAATAATGACAATTCTCCCAGTCCCCTGTTGCCCGTAGATGGTAAAATCACCTAGTGGGTATGGGGCTTAACTATGACCTATGCACCAAGAAAGGGTGACTTTAAAAGTTATCGAAAAAGGCATTTTTTTCAAACAACCATAACTTTCTAGGTAAATGAGTTACAGTACTATTTCATATACCACAGGATTCAGAACGAATTGGACAATCCATCCAGACTTGTTTTGGAAAACATATCATAGAACCTTTCTTAGAACATATTTCTATATTTATCTGAGTTTTGAAAATGTCAATTACATCAGTTTTGACTCATTTTTACAAATCCAGAGAACCAGAGAACAGAATGTTTCCCATCCCATGTTCCATAGTGGAAAGATCAATGCTAGGCAGGAGGCCCAACCCGTTTCTATTGGCCCGCTCAGATTGTCCACAAGTACCTGTAATTTGAGAGACGCGCCCTACCTGGCTGGTCAAATATTGGCTCGGGAACGCTCTCTCTACACACCATACGGTTAGTGTACCTGTAGAGAACACATCCACAGGGACCTAAGAATTAGCACAAAGACCTAACAATAAGCACCCATGGCCTCTATCATTCCTCTCATTTAACCCTTTAGACCCCACAGGTTGCATTCATGAATTAGTTGATTCCTTGTTATTGAGAAAGTTCAAAGACTAACCCACTTGTCTGAATGAACGTCATAGAAATGGGGTTGGGAGCATTGGAAAGGAAACTAAATAAGCTTTTAAACAATATATTGTCCAACTTTGTTCATTGAAAACTCATAATAGTGTTCTCCTTTGAAAAAATATGGAAAACCAATGGAAGAATTCCCGTCTTCCGGGCGTCTACAGCTGGATTATGGAATACACTCTCGGGCTGCTAATGCCGGGTCCCCACTTTGGCGACTAGATTTCCTTGGTCGGCGGACTACTAAGGTTGTTAATCGCCCGGCGACCAACTCCACACTGGCGCCGTGATGTCTGGCGACCAAACCACTAGTCGCCCTGCTTTTTGGGCAAAATATTTGACATGTTTAATATCTTCCTATGGCCACAGGTGATAAGTTGGTCGCCGGGCGACTAGAGGACACTTTGGTACGTCGTCCAGCAACCAACTAACATTAACTACAAGAGCGTCCCAACGTGGCGATTAGTTGCTTAGTAGCCCGGCCATTAGTTGGTCGCCTGACGATGTACTAAATTCTTTAATCGTCGGACGACTAACGTTAGTCGCCTTCGTTAGTAGCCCAAGTGGGGACGCGGCATTACTCTCTTTGGTTCTTGAATATGACCCACTTATAGGACAGCTTTCACAATGTCACAACGTCATCATTACCCTACTACTTCTAAAATGGTCTCCTCTCTCATCCTCTATGTGGCTTCATAGTGTAAGGGTTGGCAACCGCCTTCAAACACCTATGTTGTGGGTTTCTTTTTTTTTTTTTTGAATTATTGAGTAATTCTCTTCAGGTTTGCCCCTGCTTTTCAGTGATATTACAATCAGTATAAAAATGTAGTACATAAACATTTTTAGTGTAAATTATAACAATGTTTTAATCCTGGAGGGATTTGTTATTAATGAAAACGCCTAATCTAATTTTTAAAAACACATGTTATCCAAAAAGCTCACAAATACACTTATAGTGAGAAAAAAAATATGATCTTTTAGTTTAGGTGAGAAACCCCTCCTTAAATTGGAAAGTGTGCCATACACACACGCATTGCACACACACACAATGCAACTTAGATATAGCCTCGCAACAATGACATGCAAATAAAAATTTCTAGAAAGTGAAAGTGCAACAAATAATCATATAGTGCTGGCCAAAATGTAAGAGTACCTCTAGGGATCAGAGGTACAAATCTCTGCAAATGGAGACACCTCAATTCAGGACTGCAGACACATGCATGGTCTACTGAATACAGGGCGCATGCGCGGGTGGTCTGGATCGGGGTGGCGGCGTGCTTACAGTCGGTTTACATAAGAAGCGCTTCATTGTAAATCTCAGGCACCAACATTGATTCGACAAGCCTCGACAAATAGTTCCCTCATCAGCCTGGTCCCTCAGACCCACAGTGTTTATTTGCGAAACATCGATGTTCGTGTAATATTCATGGCGGCTCCTCGAATGACCTTTGCCTCGGTGTGAGGTCAAATGTATGTAATGGCCAATTTGAAGTGTTAGTATGGTTGTCAGGAGGATTTGATAGATTGTGAATGCAAAGTAATATGGAAGTGATTAGTTTGGGTCCATCAAACTTGTCTGTGCATATGAGACTTTTGTAAGTCTGATTGACTCTACCTTTACCTAATTTGTAACCACTGCGCCTAATAACTGGTCATGGCAACAAAACAAAAGTACATCTAACAAGTGGAAAATGAGAACGCTAAGAAAAATAAGGACGCAGTGGCGGATCCTGGGCGGGGGATTCTGGATCCGCCCCTGGGACGGAAATTTAGAAAAGGGGAACATATATCAAAATGGGTCCCAGCGGCTCTACTTTATATTAAAAGTTGGCTACAAATAGGAGGGCAGGTAGGAAAGCGCCCCCCTCCTTAAGCCCCATACCCACTAGGTGATTTCACCGGCGATGGGCGATGGGCAACTGGGAGAAGCGGCAGATTCTTAACGTCTCCCTTAAGTATGTTATATTGGAATGTGTAGGTTTGATCGAATTGCCGGTAAAATGGACCAATTCTAGGGGCAGAATCGGTCAATTTTAGCACCAATCAGTCAGCAGACTTGGTCAGAATCGCCTAGTGGGTAAGGCCCCTAAGCCTCATACCCACTAGGCGATTTTGACCAGAGTCAGCCTACTCATTTGCTCTAAAATCGGCCAACTCTACTAGAAGAGTTGACCGATTTTAGCGCCGACTCATATCAAACACACACATTTCAATATGCTATACTCACAGGCAATTATAGGAGTCGGCCGATTCTCCCAGTTACCTGTCGCCCATCGCCAGTAAAATTGCCTGGTGGGTAGAGGAATTTAATCAAACCCTACCATTTGGTGTATTGAAGGCCATATGAAAATATGAAGGATTGGGCAGTGACTCTTACTTTATTCAATTATTTCAATAAGTCAACGAAATGAAAGTCCAGACTCAATGAAACATTTCCATATACTACTACCCGAATGAAGACTCTGGAATATGACCTGTGGATTTTCCATAATATGTCACATAACAGTAACATTATTTCAGATTAGGTTGAGACTCACTAAAATGAGTGTTATAATATCATTATATTTAAGTAAAGTTAAGAATGTACCAATACAGAATATTATCACAATGTTATCTGTATGTGAAAGAACATAAAAAAGAATATAAAATGACGTCATGGTGCAACGTCGCAATGTTTGGTTGTAAAGTGTTTTTGGTGCCGTCAATATAATGAAATCAGAACCAAATCAGAACTACACAACACGTTAATGCAAGGCTAAAAGGCATTGCAATCTTGCCTGGGAATTAAAATCCAATATCTCTGACCGCCATATAAACAAATAGTATTGGCCTTGAACAATACGTGTCAAATCTATACTTTTGAATCAAACTGCTGTTTTTGTTTTTGTTTTTTGTTGTTGTCTTTTCTTTTTCATTTGAAAAGTAGATATAAAGGTCAGTGAGGCGGGGTATGCATGGAAAGCCCCCCTATTCCCTAGGGGCGGGGTCGGGGCGTTTAGGGCGAGAGGCAAGCCACGCCTGCTCTCGTGCTGCCAGCAGTTCTCGCGAGAGTTCGCGAGGCTTTGAAGCAGTGTCCGAGGGGAGTCTCGAGCACGCGAGATTTGGCGGCGCGGTGGACTGTAAAATTGGCACCGCGCCTGGCCCCTGAACGAAACGGAACGGCGTGGGACATTTCCCCCTCCCTGAACCGCCCCTTTTGCTACCACAGACTTTAGAGTTGTGTTATAGAGGGGACGCTCTTGGGTTTTGCTAGTCGTGGTACAAGCAATGTCATATATGTTGATATTACATTGGAAAGTACCGTTGATACATGTATCATCTTATATATTATTTTGAATCCAAGTATATGACGTGTATGTTGATATTATAATGGAGATGGTCAATGGTGACAAAAACATGTATGATGATGTTATTACTATACACTATGTTAATCTTATTTCTTCCAGTTCATAATTATCTATAAAGCCAGCACTGTGTAATGCTAGCAGTTCCTGGAAGACCGGCCCATTATACTGTGGCCGGTGGACTGTATGATGATTCTAAGTTCAATTAAAAAGACAAAAACAAAGACTATTATGCTATTTATGGCCCGTTGCACAATGAATTATCGTAACAACGATAATTTTAAGACAACTTTAAGACACATAATTACAACAAAGTTATCATTATAACGATACCCCTTATATCTTTGTTCCTATGGGATCGAATTAAATTCTGTAAAATGATAAAAAAGAAAAAGGGGGCATTGTAGAGCTATAAATGATCAAAATAACAGCTCATTAATAGCATTCTAAATAGGTTTATTTTTTTGTTTCAAAACGTGTGTTATAACGGGTAAAGTTGCTAGGAAAGGTGTCATAACAACTTTGGGTATCATAAGAAACAATGGGTATTGTGCAACGGGCCACAGGGCAATAGTATTCAACATTATTTTGTAATTGACAATTGACACATCTACGAGTGATATTTGTCTTGTCTGCTTTTATGGTTCATCTTGGATTGACCATTTGGAGTGTGTGGGCACACTTAATTGCAGGTTGGACCTAATTTTAATAGATTACAAATATAATTTCTTATGACTCTCTCTGTTCAACAACTTTTAAACAAGTGTTCCAGACCAGCAACTGAGTGATCAATAATATGAGTCAAAAATAGGGAGGTCTCCCAAGACCTGATGCCCCACTCTGTTTAAGTCTACAGTCTGTTTCCCGCCCTTAAGCCGCATACCCACTAGGTGATTTTACTGGCAACAGGCAACAGGCAATGGGCAACGGGGAGAATCGGCCAATTCCTATGATTGTCTGTAAGTATACCATATTGAAATCTGTGTGCTTGATATGAGTCGGTGTTAAAATCGACCGGCTCTTCAGTAGAGTCAGCCAGTTTTAGAACCAGTGAAGCGGCCAACTCCAGTCAAAATCATCTAGTGGGTATGGGGCTTTAGCCCCAGCCGCCTGCTGCCCCCCTTATGTCCCTATGATAGAGGGAGTGTCCACTCTGTATAAGTCTACAGTCCGTGTCCCGACCTAAGCCCCAGCCGCCTGCTGCCCCCCTTATGTCCCTGGGATAGAGGGAGTGTCCACTCTGTATAAGTCTACAGTCTGTGCCCCGCCCCAGCTGCCTGCTGCCCTTCTTATGTCCCTGGGATAGAGGGAGTGTCCACTCTGTATAAGTCTACAGTCTGTGTCCCGCCCTAAGCCCCAGCCGCCTGCTGCCCCCCTTATGTCCCTGGGATAGAGGGAGTGTCCACTCTGTATAAGTCTACAGTCTGTGTCCCGCCCTAAGCCCCAGCCGCCTGCTGCCCCCCTTATGTCCCTGGGATAGAGGGAGTGTCCACTCTGTATAAGTCTACAGTCTGTGTCCCGCCCTAAGCCCCAGCCGCCTGCTGCCCCCCTTATGTCCCTGGGATAGAGGGAGTGTTCACTCTGTATAAGTCTACAGTCTGTGTCCCGCCCTAAGCCCCAGCCGCCTGCTGCCCCCCTTATGGCCCTGGGATAGAGGGAGTGTTCACTCTGTATAAGTCTGTGTCCCTGTCTGGTAATGTCAAGCCTTTTTTTAATAATATCACAACTTCCTCCAGGATATGGTGTGGGGAATTGTATTTCACCCGAAGTTGTGTACATGGAGATAGTAGAGTCAAAGATCTAAGTATCGTTTCTTTCCTCCTTGGTAGAGTGGTAAGTAGGGAAGCAGCAGGCCCAGTTCCTACTTGCTCTCTCTAAGCCCAAACCAACTCTGCCCATCACCAACCAGGTAGGAGTATTTAAGCTCCCAAATTTCCAGCTGAGGACAGACACAATGCAGGAGTTACTGACACAATCGAACAGTCACAATGCAGGACCTCACAAAGAGATAACCAGCAGTGTGGTTACTCTTTTGTGACTGGTTACACGATCCTTTTTTGTGAGTCATTTGCATTTACATCTGAAAGGATCTTGTAGATCAGAGAGAGCCAAAGACAACAGGCCAGCCACTCCCAAGTTACACAATCCAATAATCCAAGGTTTAGAAATACGACTACACACTCCAATAACCTATAATTTCAACATACAACTTTGTTACAGTCTATGATTTTAAAATACAACTTTCGTATGTTCTATCATTTCAAAATACAACTTTGTTACAGTATTTACTCTGTATAAGTGTACAGTCTGTGCTCCTGTCCAGCCTAAAGCCTGGTGCACCCCTTATGTGTCCCTTCACAGGTCCCCGGGCGGTCTCTTATCAAATGAACAGGAGTGCTGCACATGTTCACCACCAGGGGGTCAGCGTCCCACCAAAGATGGCGGCTTTAGACTTGACTAGGCAAGGCGCCGAATAAATATCTCAGGACTGTTCGAGCGTCAAACATTGCAAGGGTGTTAATAATTATCAATGGCAAGAGTTGGGAGTATTGCTACCAATGGCTACCAATATGTCTTTTCTGTGTTTTGACATCCTGCAACTTTTATTTTTGCAGGGAATTTAGAATAATTCCAATGATGTCACACTTTAAAAATGTTATTAATGCAATATATAGATATAATATATATGATGATATGATATAGTAATTATGATAGATGTATCATATATTTTCATAACATTTATAACCATAAAGCTTGTATTTTACAAGGGCGAGGCAACAATTTAATCATATCAAAAGAGGGATTTCATAAGGGTTTAACACAAGTGCATTGTGCATTTACTGACCACAAGTGAGCTCCACCACTGGGAGGCTAACCCGGGTCACCCATGCTAGAGTCCGGCAGCTATATTAGCTATAGGCCACTACTGGAGTGGCTGTGGGTGGGGCTCCAGTGTGGCCATGGCAGGCCATTTCGCTGGGCGCTGGAGTTCTGCCTTCTGTTTCATAGTGGCATGTATGAGTAGAGATACCAGCAATTGTCTCAACTGGCACTCTGCCTCCTGCTCTGACTCACTTGTGTCCAGTGGTAGCTAGCATTGAGCAGATGGGGCTTGGTGTAGATTGGAAGCAGTGCCGTTTTAATATAAGGATAGTAAGCACACTTCATCTCAGATGTTTGAATAGCTTCTAGATAGATATAAAAAACTATTTCTGATTAAGCAACCTAACCACAAATAATACAATAGTAAACTACTTGAATATGTAATTTAAGTTCATAATTGCATTTTCCTTTGCAAGTCTATAACCCAGCAATATTCCCATCAAATTAACAAAACCTTGTTTGATAAAGATAGCATTCATGCTGGCATTCATACATGTATATAAACCCTTCTCCTTTCATAGACCATAAATATAATCCATGAATATTGAGGTCAATAAACTGAATACCCACATCTCCCGAGCCTAGGCCTATACTGCATTTGGGAGTCCAGGTTCTCACATGTGTCGCGCATGTGTCGCGCATGCACCATGTTTCACGCCACTAACTGTGGGTGGTCAAGCGTGATCTCCCAGCCAATGAGGAGTGTCCCCTTGTCCACCTATACCACAACATGGCCGCGCCCAGTGCGAATCTCCCTTATGCGGTATACCCTCAGTCCCTCAGCCCCAAACCCCAAACCCATCCATTGCTGCCAGACCCCAATCGATACTGTATCGCCCATACTCATACAGGATTGACCCACCATCTGGGCCCAGTCCCCAGGATCTGGTATTATTGAGGGGTCTCCTATGCATACTGGGGTAATAATGGGTCAGTCAGGATCCAGGGGGGAATCTAGGATTTGGAAAGGTTTGCAGGGGTGGGGGGGGGGGAGCTTGACATATATTCAGGCACAGGCACAACTCCTGTTGGTGTACTGTGGTGGGGCTTCTGCTCCTGGGGAGAATATAGGCCCCCAGTAGCCCCTGCTTACAGTAAAAGGCAGCAATAGGGGGGGACCCAGCACTGACCAAGTGGTTCTTTGGGTTCAATTCCCAGTTGGTGTCTGGGTTCACTAAGGGATGGGGTACAGCAAAAATGATTTCCAGGTGTTGATCCCCTGCTGTTTGCCAGCCCTGTCACCTTCATCTCACGGATACAATCACAAAAGACAGAATTCTTTCTCACTTGTTTTCGCTGTGAAAATCATCCTGGCTGTTGGTTCAGCGTAAAGCATAATTAGGCATCCATCCATCACTCACTGACTGGCACAGGCACAAACAAAAAAACACAGACACACAGACAAAAACTCACATCCACAAAGGCCTATAGACGTTGTGCATGTGATGTCACATTGTTCAAAATGAGCTTTCCGCCACATTGGTTATCATTTTATCATCAATATTATTCCCAGTTCTGAAACATTTAGAACAATAATGTGCGCCACATGACATAAATACTAAACCCATTCAACCATAATCAACAGTCCTTTAGAATTTAGAATTCTTGAATTTATGACTAGCCCTACGGTTATGCTCACCACATGCTGAACACCAAAAAGTGGTTACTTGACCACATCGATATCTTCACAAGGTCTATACACATGTCATCTGCATCATCCATCCATCCATCCATCCATCCACAAACTAGGTCCGCCTCTAACCATTCAGCTACATATATATATAAATTTAAAGTAAATGTCAACGTTAAAACTATATTGGAGCGATTGTCTTTAAAAAATGAAGTGATTTTAAAAAGATGTTGGTGTGATATGAAATTGAATATAGACATGTTACATATTAACAGAAAGGTATATAGGATGTATGGTTCAATGCCATATTCCCAGAGATAATCAAACAAATGCAAAATTACAGCGTCAAAATCGGTATGTGGAATACAGACGTAAAGTTTACAATATCATGAAGTTTGATATAATCACTTATAAAAAAATAACCGTTTCAGACTATTTTTGTTGGGACACTGTTGAATGTCTTAGAGGCAGCCAAAAGCAATGGTGTGTCAAAGTAATTTGACAAGATTTTGCAAAATCAAATAACTATAAAATGACTTTAGTCAGTTTTCCTGTGTCACCAAAGTTGAAGTTTTAATGTATCTTAGTGTAGCTTAAGTCTGAATTCACAGCCTATATCTCACCATAGGCCTAGGCTATGGCCATGGAATATACATCAGTATAGTTAACATAATTTACAAAATTTTGACCCTGCATTGCTTTTTCTCTCTTTTCAACAACGTTTCTGCAAATAATCGTTCTCTGTACACCTCTGGATATCCTATACCACATGGATATAGGCAGTTCTATTCAAACAGAGAGGTTTTCTTACTTAGGCTGTACCTATAACATAACAGGATAATTGTTACAATATTTGATAATCTGTATGATATAAATGGTGCTAAACCACAAGTTTACTTTTATAAATATTTTACTAATAGGGATTTCCTTTTATTGATAGATGGGAATTCCAAAATTGTCACCTTGTGACGTCACAATATGGGGATTTTCACACAAAAATATATATACATATATACATATATATATATATATATATATATTAGCAATATTTCAAAGTCCCATAACCTTTTCTATATTTGAAATATCCTTTATATATCTCTAGCATTATTAGTCCTTGATGTAAACGCCATGTATAAGGACTTTTATTGGATAATATTCATCCTATACTTATGTGCAAGGTTTCCTTTAACTTCCCTATCCCTATAGCCCTCCCATGGCCCTTTCAGTGTGTCCACGTTCCGTCAGAGGTCGCTGTGGCGCCTGTCTTTAGTTCCCATGTACCCACAGTGGGTCGGCCCTGTGCCCCACGAACATCGTTACTGGTCTCTAGAACCCTACCATCCCCCAAATCCACGGTACCCCCACTCTCAGAGCTATGTGATACGCATCAGCGCTGTACACGTAAAAACGTGAAAAAAGGTTATAGTTCACATATAATTGAAATTGGAAAAAAGGTCCTTGTTGTTTTTACCAGAAATGCGCCTGCAGATACCAGAAATTTTGGAGGGGAAAAAACTACATATTTTAGACATAAATGCCATGATTTGGAAGTCAAAATGTTGTCTACAATGCAGAGCATGCAGTGGCCTGTACTACCAGCTAATACTTTAATAACGTAATTCAGACATATATGAATTAATCTGAATTTCTTCGCTTCTGTATGACGAAATGTTTCCTATGATAGGGTTCTCCCTATCATAGGAAACATTTTCCTCATTAGAGAGGGCTGCGCACTCGCGTATTTTGGGCAAAAAAATCCATTTTCAACGAAAATTTTCGTCCAGAGAATTAATTTTTACTCCCCCCCTTCTTTTCCTTTTTTTTCTTTTCCAAATCTCTGGCCCTTACTTTATATGCTACCTGCAGATTTTTCTAGATCAAAGTGCATGCTGGGAAATAATTATGTCGAATACTCCAAAGGTTTGACCATGTGCATGTGTACATACTTTAACTAATCATGACTTTCATTTGGTGTACCGTGATGAAAAAGTAACATTGATCATCTGTGCAGTTTATATCTGAATATTTGATATCTTTTTAACGGGTTTGGAATCGTACCAATTACTGAGTATTATCTAACAAATATTTGCATATTTTCTCTAGTTTTCACTACGACTTTTAAAAACAGGGCTAATATTTTCAATATTTACACGATTTGAACAAAACATAGAGTAAAATAAAGAGATTAAAAGAAACATGCCCACAATGTCGGACCGGCACGCTGGATATGACAAAAGTAAAATGATGCGTTTTGAATTACTTTTGGAGCCAATTTCAAGTACATCATGTGATCATGAAGGTTTGGACGTAGATTCCTAATGCATGACAGAGTAAACTAGATATTACATTGACTTGGCATGCAAGCGACAAGGGTTCAACATTCTGTGCCGTCATATGATGCATGTTGCCTTTTGAAGATTAAAATACATTTAGTTTTTGTCGCTAGCGCTTTCAGTTGAAGTAAGATTTTTATTGATAAAAAATGGGATTTTTATTTTGGGTTAAGCTCTAGATCTCGATCTTTGAATGTAAGTCTATATACTTATAAATCAAAAAATCTAACTTATCACTTACCAAACATGATTATTGTACTGACGCGGGTGGCCAGTCCATGTTAAGGCAGTAGGGCGTGAGCTTTAGAAGCACACATGTAAGCCGTGTTTCACTTTAACAGTAGTGAAATGGGGGAGGAGTCACGGTGTGACGTACCACCTTATAATAATGTGTTCCGCTCTTAGCCAGCCAGAGTTAGCTGTAAACACTGTGTGAGTAACATCCAGGGAAGGTTGAACCTTTAACCTGCAGTCTTGGTTCTGGATTGAGGCATCGAAATTGTGTAAGAGCACAGAGCCTTGGCTGAATGTGTTTGAGGGGATTCCTACCTCGAGACTGATCATGGTCAATCGAGTTCTTGTCACAGAGTGACTATACACTGGATAATAAACAACAATATCCTTTCACGCGAGTGTTCATGTCTTACATGATATTGAACTATGATTATGTATTGGACAACAGCAGTCGACAGGAAGGAGACTGCGTACGGAGCTAGTTATTATCTACAACTTAATTACAATTACTACAGCACACTACGAATAACAAGATAATTAACCTCTATAGTTCATTATGATGATTAATCTCATTTCCTCTGTCATAAGATTATGGTGAATGGTAAAATATTTAACAGGAACAGAAAATAGTTAAAGTTCGAAACGTATGCAAAGCATGGACTTCTTCTTTATACACGTGGTTATGGGGATATAAGGTCTTCCACAGTTCCATGCTTTTATGAGCACAATAAGAACACATGAGACATGATTACAAAAAACGTGACCACAACTCCTTTGAATAAGTCTGGTGTATCTGAAACCAACATAAAATGGCGATTAGTGAAAGCCATAATGGTGATCCGATGCTTCCCGCCTAGCTCTCAGTTACCACTTCAAAGTGAAGAGCTGATCCACCCCAGTGTGTCATATTTCAAGCCGCTTTATGAGTAAGTCTCAACTTGTCAGATTCCTTCGAACCGACACCCCTCTGTGTCCTATAAGGTCATATTCCACTAGCCGATAGTCAGTCGCGATTTCTGAAATTGCCAGTGAAAGTAAAGCCCCATACCCACTTGGCGGTTTTGACCAGAGCCCGCCGATTCACTGGTGTTAAAACCGGCTAACTCTACCAGAAGAGTCAGTCGATTTTAGTGCCGACTCTTATCAAACATGTATATTTCAATATGACATACTGATGGGTGATCTGAATCAGTGACAATTTTACCAGCCATTCTGCCAGTTGCCCATAGCTAGTTACTGGGAAAATCCCCATACCCACTGGGCAACTTGGCCATCAACCGGCAATGGGCAACTGGGAGAATCACCGATAAAGTCGCGGGGCAACTTGGGATAGCCATGCGACTCCCCAAAGGTATGGTGAAGATTCTGGATGACCAGCAATGGGCAACAGAATCGCTGGTAAAATCGCTGGTAAAATCGCCAGTGAAATATCAATTTTGCTTGATAATCCATTCACCCAGCAACGATGACGGCGATTCTCCCAGTCGCCCATCATCAGTCCCTGCTGAAGTCGCTTACTTAGTGGGTATAGCCTTTTAAGGATAATCATAGAAATGCTACATATAATTAGAGCAGATTTTCAAATCTCTTTCAAATGGTAGGTAGTACAGATAATATCCCCTCATATCTATAACACAAACTAATAAATTACCAAATTCTCAGTTGTCGGGATCGTATAGTATAATTCAGGCTGTAGTGTGAAACTTAGACGACAGAGGGCGCGTCGGAGATGAGCACATCACGTGACTGGGTCCAATGATCACGTGGTCTTAGCGGGCAGATCAAAGGGCGAAAATAAGGGAAGAAGGGGCAGTGGGGGGGGTCTCACGAACTGTCAACTCTGTGTCAACCATTGACTAACGCAATATCAGTTGAAAAGGGAGGAGGGCAGGAGGGGTTTGATTTAGGTGGGGGTAGGGGTGGGGGGGCTGGGGGTAGGTTTTTTTTGTGTGTGTGTGTGTGTGTGTGTGTGTGTGTGTGTGTGTGTGTGTGTGGTGTGCACGTCTGTGTGTCACTATGTGCATGTGCATGTATATATATGCATGTTTTCTTGTGTGTGAGTGTGCGTATGTGCCTGTGTATCGGGGAGGAGTATGAGGTACCTTGGTGATGGGGGGAGGGTAGACGGTGTGGGAGGGGCGGATCCAGGGGGTCCAGGGGGTCTTGACCCCTCCTAGGTTTTCACCTAAGGCAATACCACACTACATGACATGAGCTGTTATACGACAATGTCATAGAGAAATGACACCCATTAGAGACGCTCTTCTTTTATACACATATATATATGTGAACTACTCAAAATTGCCATTTTCAAACAATAGTATCATTTCTGTACAATGTGATTCAAATGTAAAATTTGGGTCCCGGGAGAGGACGCAGGGAGAATTTAGGCGCCCCCGACCCCCACCCCTCTTTCTAGAATCCCTGTATTCATCCCTATATAGAAGGTCAAAAGTCAAACAAAACATCGAAAACTACGCCTGTATCCTTACTTGCCTCTACCCTTACTATTAGTTCCTTGTAAAGTTGTACCATATGCATTTCCGTTTACTTGTCCCTGTGTACGACGTATGTTCAGTGAACCACAGACACTTATAATCGAACTCACCTCACATGGTAAATATTTGATCTCCTAATCTCACCAAAACGAACCAAGCCCTTCCTCCCCATCCCTAGCTGCCACAGTACATATATATCAGTCATTTTCTATAGACGTTGTGCAGATGATATCACAATAGTCAAAAAGGGACTAGGCGCCGTCTTGCATGGTGATCAATTCTCCCTACCACGGATAGCTGATATATAGTATTTTACGCACCTGCAGACTAATTTTGATCAATTTTGTCGACAAAAACCCTGAAAAAAACTTGAGAAGATTCATGAATAATTGTCATATATCTACCTATAATGAATGGATTTTCAAACAACTAGGAATATATATAATGTGTATTGATACAAATTAAAAAAAACTATGATATCTAGTTTTTCCTTATGTCCAACTAGAAATAGAGATATGATAAATGAAAATACCTATGCGAAAGCCTTATGTTTTCTTGGCATATTACCCAGCATGCATCCTGAGCAAGGCTAACCTGTAGGTGAATGTCTATTTGCTTTCAGTGGTTTGGCGAATCTAGAAATCTTATTATAGATATTTTACCAACAGTTGGAAGGTTATTTCTGAATGGTGTCCTTAATATGATTGTATCATAATGATGAACAACTTTTATGATTTAAATGCATGCGTTTTAGATTTATGTAACAACGAAGTGGTTATGAAGAACACATGATGATCACCAAAGAGTGGTCATGTGACTACATTATGATCATAGATCTAATTCTGTAATTACCACGTGGTGATCAAGATTACATGTCATGGAATAAATCACAATTTATTTAATTATAAAATGATAATTATTGTTAATTATTATTCACTGAGACTCTTTCAACTCACGCTAGCAGAAAATATGTGTCAAGTGCTTCAGAAATGTAAAGAATGATAATTTTGAATTGATCACCAATATGGCGGGCAGACCATAATGGCCAGTTGTGATGTCATCAATGTTAGTACAAAGGAATTCGAAAGATTAATGACTGTTTTACTTTTCGATGTGAATGTGGGTGATAGTGGCACACCCTATGTCAGGCTGTGCTACCAGATACAAATAAATGAACAGTGCATCATTTTTGGACTTTTTCAAAATGTAAACAATGGCAATGACTTCACAAAAACGGCAAAATAAACATTGCGTCGTAACGATGTGCACAGACTCGCATAGGGGGCGCAACAATTGACGACGTCACGTAAAAGATGTAGGAACTGATCAGGAGTTGTAGGCCTATATCGTAGTGAAGCTATAATATTTTGAGGTCATCTACACAAGGTCTATAGATACTAAACCTGATCCAGGTGCTCGCAGGTCACATGACCCCGACGCCCTTCACGCTTCATTGCACACCCTCCCCTTTGCCCCCCCCCCCCCCCCCCCAGGTTTCCTTGACGACGTTTGTCAGAGTTACCATGGTTACCACCACCACCACCACAGACACGACCTCTAGTGACAGGCTTCAAAGGAACAGCAAGGTCAAGGTTAGGGTCAAGGCCAACCGAGGTCAAGGTAACCCGTCTTGGGTGCTACACTTCCGGTTGAAGAACTGAGGGGAGTTCAGGTCAAAACATGACCTAGTACTGACTTTGGGTTTCCCTGGAGATGTATGGCCTGGGTTCTATTAATATAAGTATGTACTAAGTGTGTAATATTTTTCCAAAATTCAAGACTGTCCACTCTCCTTTGGCTGAATTACATAATTGGGTTTTACAGGAATGTACACACATTTAATAAAGAACAAGTGCTTCCGTCACATGAATTCCACAATTTGACTATGTTCTTCCTTTCAATTTTGTCAAATATTGTGGTAATGATTTGTAAAAAAAATCTCTAATGAATGTAACCACTGTGGACTGTCATTAACATAATATCATTATTGTCTGCACAGGAGTTACTGTGTAGACTTATATCCACACATTAGCTACTGCACATGCACAGACATTTGTCTGCTCAGTGGCTACTGTGCAGACAAGTTGCTGGGTGCTGGAGTGCTGGAGTTCTGCCTTTCTCCTTACATAGATATTTATATCATACACCAGCATTTATCTTGACTCCAACTCAGTCCCTGGCTCACGCATGTATCTGATAGGTGGCTAGTATTTCAAAGGTAGGGCTTGGGTAAAGATTGGAAGCAATGCTGTTTTCTTATGAGGAAGTGAATCAGGTCACATTAATGTATTACCCTTACTGGAAGGCCTGATATAGGGGTGGATACAGGATTGCAGAAATGGGGGGATCGATATAGGTTTAGTACTAAAATGGTCACACAAATTGCCGGTGCAAAAATTGCAGATAAGTCAAGCACAGACCGTTAGGGGATGGAGGTAGGATTGTTATCTTTCCAACATTTGACGATGATAATTATAATCATCTCTGTGCTCCACCTAGAACGAATGGGCCTTAAAGTATAAAGGTCATATTCCATTGTTAGCGATGGGCACTATACTATATAGCAGTGATTACCACCAATGTAAGTAAAACCAAGCACTGCAATATGGAATGTAAGTATTTGTTGCAGTGGTACTTGCGGTGGTACTTGTGGTGACCCAATACAAGTATAACCGCAAATGAATTCATATAGTTTTTCTAAGCATATCTTAGGATGGGGGATACCAACATGTTGGTATCTAAAATGCAAATTACTTGTGGTGGCGAAAACACCCACCACAAATGGTACCCAACCACATAGTGGAATATATAGGCCTACAGGCCATATTCCACTATCCGGGGTTTTGCTAGCGATGGGCAATTAACTTGTGGTGTTTGACCCCACTGCTAGTCAAACTGGGCACTGCAAGGTGGAATACTTGTGGTGGTAATTGCGCTGACCCACCACAAGTACCACCGCACGTAATTTATATAGGTTTTTTATGGAATACTTGCGGGACCAGAAACTAACATGTTTGTTTCCTCACCAAAAGAATTGACAAAAATAATCCCTGCAAATGGTCCCCAACCACATAGTGGAATATGCGCTTAAGCCTGTATGGGGGCTGTGATGTTCAGCCCCAGTACAAATAGATGGATTAAGCTTTGCTGACCAAGGGGACCTTGACCCATAAATGTATTGATTTTACGTCCAGCAAACTTGTCAATATTAACAATGGCACGCCGCGGGCACACCTCTGGGTCGGTCACGCCTGACTAACCACCGAACCTACTAATGAGCATGACTAATTAGTTAACGACCAATTAATTATGTGGTCGCCGAAGCCACGAGGCGAAAAAAATCTGACATTTTTTCAGTCCTCCATGTTGTTTTTCTGCAAAGATCTGAAAACCTACTTGGGTAGTTCCAAAAGAAATAGTAAATGGAGATGATTATAGAATGTTCCTCCATAAAAATGTGTATTTTTCTCTAAGAGTCATTGTAAGGATGACAACAATAGTAACTTGTATAGAAAAAAAAACTATTTTTTGTGTCATTGTAGGTGAAAAAATACATGGGAATGACAATGGCCCATCGCACAATGAATTTTGTAACAATGAATGCGTTCGTCACAGCCAACACATTTGTTGCAAATGCATTCATTGTCAACTTTAATCATTGACCAGTCATTTTCCACCCTCAAAACTAATATATTTACAATAATAAAAATGTAAATGACCTGTAATTTTACAGGATATAGTCATACAGTATCTGTGCATATATCAATTTACAGAATTCAGTTTGATTCAGTAGAAATTGCATTTCATAACAAAGATATCTTAACATTTTTATGATAGTGATCTTAAAGTGACTGAGTGAGTGATGGAGTGATGGTAAATACTGACAACCAGGGTCATTTTCGTTTCGTAATAAGAAAAAAATGAGATGGAATGAGGTGAGGTTTGGAGCAGAATATGTTTTTTTTATTTTAGGTTAAGGGGTTATCCATAATATTATCCACCTTAAAACTACTGGAGGAACCTGTATGCACACAAATTGGTAAATTTATAAGTAAAAAAAGGATCTTGAAGCTTTTTGGGACAGAACTGATAAAGCTGTTTAACTTTCATACTCATAAATCCCTATCCTCAATTAATCTTGGGCATGGACTGGAGATACAAATGTTAATTTTTAACTTCAATCAATCTAATCGGATTAGCTATCGAACTATTTACTATGGAATTCAGAACCGGATTTTATACAATACAACCCAGGATACAACATTCACAATATATTGAACTTCGTCATATAATTTTTACTAGTTTCCGTAATCATAGGGCTACAGATTTTATACCAGCAAATTCAAAAGTTGATTTCTCCATTTTTGAATCTTAAGTTAAAAGCACCTGTTCAGTCCTCAGCCATAACCTTACAAACAATAGATACCATAGCTAATAACAGATTCATGGGACTGCAAGCCAATGTGTCATCATACTAAAGTCATAAGGATTTTTTGTAAAAATAAAAAAAAATAAAAAAGCAACTGATCATAGAGTCAGGACAGGACAGGTATGAATATGGGGGTGGACCAGTAAAATCAACACAGGGGCAGGGGCATTTCTTATATTCAACATGAAACATGGGGACTTAACAACATGACAGGGAGGGTCAAAAACATAGCAACATGCGACAACGGTATTTATTAAATTTGACATGGGACATTGGGATAAATATGCAACAAAGACATGCAACATCGACGTTTTTAAAATTTGACACGTGACCGACATCAGGGCCCCCAATCGAGAGCCCCATGAATTCGAAACGCCCGTTTAGCGAACTGTTTGATCAAAGCCGTTGAACATCAGGTGGCCATAAACCTGTAATTTTTCATGATTTGGCATTAAACATGCCTTTTTTAATGTTTTCTGTGTCAGAGATCAGCCACAAATCAAACAAATGATCGTGTCAGTCACACCCACTTAACCCTATCAATAAAATTACTCCGAAGTACATCTCTTGAAAACAGGCAAAATACAATTCTCTCATAATCAATTCTCCCTACCATAGATTTTACCTGCAGGTAAGCCTAAATCAGGATGCATGCTGGGTAATATGTCGACAAAACTCATAGCTTAAGCATAGGAATTTTCATGAATTGTACTATTATTTTTAGATCAACACTAAATAGAACTAGCTATCATTGATTTTTTTATTCAGTATCCATATACATTTATTATTTCCTGAGTTATTTGAAAATATGTTTGTTACAAATGGATATAGGTAAAATAATTGTTAATTTTCTATAGTTTTCACAGTGGGTTTGTCTACAAATTTGGAAGATATTAGCCTGCAGGTGCAGATAATATTGAAAATAGGCTATCCGTGGTAGGGATAATTGACTGGTCCAATAAGGCCACACTTCAACTATAAATCCAATTTAGTGAGTGAAATGAGTGAGAAAATTTCAGTCAAAGTGGGTGTAAAATTTGCTACTACACTTTCTATGTGGGTAAGAAATTCTTGAGAAATTATACAAAATAGTATAGAAAACTGCTCAAACTAAACTAATTCCATGTTGAATAGACCAAATATTTGAAAAGTGAAAACATTTCATACAAACATGTTGTATATTTGCATTAAACCCCCTAATATGGGTATGAATTGTTTACTACATGCTTTCTTTATGAGCATATTTTGCAGAAATATCTGTCCTCCAAAATGGGTCTGTTTTCAAAACCTGACAAATACAAGTTGCACCCTTGGACAGTGCAATGAAATACTGAGTATTGGTTACTATAGGAGTGAGCTAGTGAGTGATGGGTGTTTTAAGCCATACCGACAGCCAGGGTAATTTTCGCAGCAAAAACAAGTTGGGACGAATTCTGTCTTTGGTAATCATATCTATGAAATGAAGGTGAAAGGGCGGGCAAGCTGCAGGGGATCAAAACCTGAAAATCATTTTTGATGTACCCCATCCCTTAGTGAACCCAGACACCAACCAGGAATTGAACCCAAAGAACCACTTGGTCAGTGCTGGGTCCCCCTTATCGTCTCCTGTTACAATCAACAGGGGCTACTGAAGGCCTATATTATTCCCAGGGGCAGAAGCCCGAACCCAGTACCCCCACAGGTACCTCCTGTGGAAACCCATAGGTGGGTTTCCACAGGACCACAAATGTGAAAAAAATAGTATCAACCCTTTCTAACTTCAACAACTATTGGCACCACCAAGCTTTGGTTGTTGAGTAGGGAAAGTGTTAACACTTGGTTGCCTCAACAAACCAGGTGCATATTTATCTTCCTGTGGAAACATATACCTTTAGCGGAAGCAGTGTCTGATACATGATACGTGATATTCATGGAGGTTTAGAGGTTATAACAATACCCCTATTATCTTTCTTTCTACTGGATCAAATTGAATTCTGTAAATTGATATATGAAGGGGGCACTGTAGGGCTATAGATTATGAAAATAACAGCTCATATTTGGTTCTGGTTTAGTTCTTGTTACATTATTTTGATGGCATAAAATAACCTGTATAAATAATGTTATTATGTAATTCTTTATTTGTAAGGTCTCAACTTCACCAGAATATAACTTTATTATAACACTCGGTTTTTAAGAGTCTTGACCGAACATAAAGATATGTAACTGCTACACAGAAATTTGGCAGGGAACCGACTCCCCAAAAAAGAATGGTCACAGAATATGATTTTTTTGTCGCTGCTTGTCTTGGTGGTCACTTGAGCAGAAGTAGTTTGGTGGGTTATGGCCGTATTCCAGCTTGCGGTAGTGTTCATTAGTGGCTGCTATTTAAGGTGGCCGCAAGCAGTTTGCAGTTCTGATACCAACATGTTGGTATCCTTGACCGCAAGCAAACTGTAGTGGCCACTAGCAGAGGCCGCAAGGAAGTGTTGCAACTACCTATATTCCACCTATCGCAAACGCGTCCAGGGCGGCTGCAAATGCATCCAGGGTGGCCGCAAATGTGTCTGGTGGCCGCAAACAAGTGGAATATAGCAGTAGGGCGGCGGCACCCTAACGCTAACGCGTTTGGGGCTGCCCTGGACGCGTTTGCGGCCGTTTGTCGCATAGTGGAATATGGTCTTTAATCTGCTCATGGAAATATACTTTATGCTAGTGGTGAGTGGGTTGGTCAGCAGTGGTCACTTTACCAGAGCAGTGTCTGACACGTGAATAGGTGTAATCCGGTGCGTTTAGTCGGCTCGTGGAAACGCGCCTTATGTCAGTGGTCAGTGAGATGGTCAGCAGTGATCATAAGGGCCACTTCCACTAGACGATTCAAAGATGGCTGATGCCGATGACCATTGGCACTGGCGTAAAATTTTCAAACATGCTTAATATGGATCGACAATGACGCCGGCCGTCAACATGGCCAATGTTGGCACCAATTAGGTCTGAGCAGATTTGACTGACTCATCTGTAAATCAGTTAGTGTGTATATGGGGCTTTAACAGGAGCAGTGTCTGACAAATGAGTAGGAGTAATCCGGTAAGTTAAGTCGGCTCATTGAAACGTGCCTCATGTCAGTGGTCAGTGAGGTGGTCAGCAGTGGTCACTTAACGGCGGCGGCGTCTGATACACGAGTAGAAGTATTCCGGTGCATTTAGTCGGCTCGTGGAAACATGCCTTATGTCAGTGATCAGTTGGATGGTCAGCACTTGTCTCTTAGCAGGGGTAGTGTCTGACACTAATAGACTTGACTAGACTACACTAGTAGAAGTAGTCAGATGGGTTAAGTTGGCTCGTGGAAACCCACTTTATGTCAGGGGTCAGTGATATGGTCAGCCATGGTCACTTAGTGGGGGCAGCGTTTGACACATGAGTATAAGTAGTTGGTCGGGTTTAGTCGGATCGTGGAAACACGCTTTATGTCTGTGGTCAATGGGGTGGTCAGCAATGGTCATAAGCGCCATACCCACTAGACGATTCACTGACAACTGATGCCGATGACTGTTGGCATGGGCTTAAAATGATCAAACATGCTTAATATGGATCAGCGATAGCACCATCCATCGGTGTGGCTGACGTAGGCACCAATTATGAGTGGGTATGTCTTGTCTCAACGGACTCGTCTGTAAATCAGTTAGGGGGTATATGGGGTTAGCAGGGGCATCGTTTGACACATGTGTAGAAATAGTCCGGCGGGTTTAGTCGGCTTGTGGAAATGCGCCTTATGTCACTGGTCAGTGAGGTGGTCAGCACTGGTCTCTTAACGGGGGTAGTGTCTGACACTAGTAGACTAGACTAGACTAGACTAGACAAGTAGAAGTAGTCAGGTGGGTTAAGTCGGCTCGTGGAAACATGCCTCATGTCAGTGGTCAGTGGGATGGTCAGCAGTGGTCACTTAGCGGGGTCAGTGTTTGACACACGGGTGTGGTACTCGGCTGTGGCCCTACACGGTTTGTCCATTAATTGGTCCCCTGACCTATAGTACTGGTCAGCACTGGAGGCATTCGGGTCTGAAACCGAAGACCGAACACCCTTGGGAAATGTCATTGGGGATGCCATTGGAGGGCATTTTATATTTCATTATTTACCTTAATTCTTCTTTTATTGACCAAGGGGGAGGGGGGGAGGGGGAGAGGGAAGGAGGGGGGAGGGGGGGAGGGGAGGAGGGTAAGAGTTCCCCACATCTAGAGCAATTGAGCATAGAGATTCCAAGTTAACCAAACTGAAACTGTAAACTTGTAATTATTAGTAATTCTGTTAATAGGAAGGAGATGTTAAATTGCGAAATTAGACTAAAACTGAGGTATTTTACTTCATGTGGACATAATTCCAGTTCTATTCACTTTTTTTTGAGAATTCTTCTCATCAATGAGAAGCCCAATTGTAGCCCCTTCCTTGCATCTATAACTTTAGACTTGCTAAAAGATGTGACTTCTTGAAAACTGATTTCTCAGCTCTGTGGCCATTCCTCTTTAACCCTATGTAAGCTATCCTGCCACATTCATAAAAAGGTCATAATACTGGGCCTTTTGATGTTCATGGGGTACCCAGGCAAGCAGCGACGTAACAAGTATGGTCTTCAACTGTACTCTTTGGTTAGTCTGTAACCTGCCTAATTTTCACGTAACAGGTACGTTAAGTTGAGACTTACTTAAAAGTTGACACCTTACTAATAAAGAATATTATAATAATGTTATAATAACTTGAAAGAATGTTACAAGAATGTCACAATAACGTCACAGTGCAACATTGCAATGTTAGGTTCTAAAGACGTTTTGGGGTGCCATCAAAATAACGTAACAAGAACCAAAGCAGACATAAACAGAACGTTATAATGATGTTATCATAACGTCATATACTTGCTTGGGCAGAGAGCCTAGTCCACGTCCATCTCTCTTCCTACCTACCTCCTAGTGCTGAAAGGGGGCACCACCTGATATGACTGATTATACCTGTCAATCATCCCAACTCATTTGCATATCAAGTCTGATTCCAATCGTCCTTTTTCAGTTTTCTGCATATTTGAACTATAGGACAATTCTGATGTAACTGAAGCAATATAGTGAAAGTTAACAGCTAATTGTAAGTTATTTCAAGTAATGTTTGTGTTATCAAATAAAGTTCTTTTATAGTAAAAAGAGTGACAACAGCATAAAAGATTGAAAATGTTTTTAATGATTTAAGAGAAAAATTTATTGATATTAAAGGTGTATTTATTTAAAAAAAGAAAACTGGAATCTGGTATGGTTGGTCTTTCCAAGGTTCACTGCAAACTGGTCCAGGAGGGATAAATCAGCCAAGTTTATGCTGAAAAAATAAAGGAATAATATTAGTAAAATGAAACAACTCTCAGCTTTGGTACTGAGAAAAGAACTACTATTTTATAACAATCTATACCTCAGTTTTATGTATCAAGGAAGACTGAACATAAAGTTATCCAAAACTATTCCTTTACTATCCCACTTATACCAAAGAAAAACTGGCAAAGTTTATACCTTCAGCAAAATGGTGCTCAGGCAGTGGAACTCTGTAGCCCTGTAGGAGGTGGAGGTGGTGCCCTGGTGTGGTCTGGAGTAGAGCCTCCGGCGCCCGGTGTGGGTCTGGAGCAGAGCCTCCGGCAGAGAGGGTACCTGTGAGCTGTAGTCCTCTCCTACACACCTCACAGGGAGAATGAATTCTGACTGGAGCCTCCCCACAGCCGGCCTTTTATACCCAGCCAGCCCCTGGGGTCGTTGAGGGTGGTCGTTGAGGGTGACCTAAAGGAGTCCTCTCAAGTGAGGTGAAGTGGTTGAGGTGTTAGTGCAGTTTCAATTGGTAAGGTCAAGGTCCTTTGAGGTGGCAAAGAGTACATATGCACCTGAGAGCTTTAGGTCTCACTCAACCAAATAATTCTCTAGTACAGTGAAAAAACAAGAAATATGAATCAGATACTTTATCAGACTATGAAACATAAATCTGAGGTGTAAATTAGGCACCAATATGTGCTGGATATAATAATGTTTGAAAAAAAAACCAGTTTCTATACCTTTTCAGACCAACCATATAATATTAATATGGAAATCATTTTATTCAAATATAATATGAACAAATTTCTGGGATCTGTAACAGTTTGTTATTTGTTTCTTCTATTGCATTTTTTTCAATACTAGATGAAATATTATGTGTAAAAATGGGGAAATTATAAATATAAATAAACAGATATTAGACTTGCCATTCTAGCCCTCATCCACCATACACTGCCTGCCCACACACACAGGGAAAGTTGTTGGGTTCTGATTGGCTGCAAACATTCAAATGTCACAACGAACATGTCTGATATTAACTCAGAAGAAAGGCTCACTTTCGTGATATGATACTGAACATGTCCCACAGCAATTGTACAGACTGTACCTAGCCAGGGAAATAACGTTTTAAAAATGTTGCAGCAACGTTCTGGAGTGATTCTTGCATTGGCATTCTTTTGATGATTTCCAGTAACAACGCTGCAACCAACTTTTGCAAAGTTACATTGTGACAATCTGGCAGCATTCTTGTAATGTTATTTATAACGCTAATATTGTGAGCTATCCCAGTAAGAAAATCACAATAAGGTTTCTTTAGGTGTGGTTGAGACCTCACTTAAAGCAAAATGATAAACCAGTGTGTCACAAAACAGTAATCACTTCCTTCAATAATTATGATCATTCCTATCTGGTTTTCCCAGAGTAAGGGCTCTAAAAGCAATTGCCATCTTCGTGTTAGCAATTATAACTACTGATAAAGTAATACACGCTTTTGACCTACTAAATTGGGATTTAATTTCCTTAAATTTTCCTAGATTTTAATTAAAAGTGGAACATCTAGATATGGTTGGATAGGGGTTAAATGGTTAAATGGTATCATCTTGAAAATGTTTCTAGATCTATAGTTGTTAATGTAAATTCCCAGGCAGAGAGCAACAGAACTAGGTTAATACTTTTTAATGACCTATGCAATCTCTATCTTCTACTTCCCTGTTTCCATGAATATCACCTTCATTTTGTATTGTGTACAAGTTCTGATACCGTCTGAATCAGAAGCCTGAAGCCTTGTTTCCGCAATCCGATTTTACTACATATTTCAAAATCGGCAGTGGGAATATTGGTTAAACATGAACACGTTATATACCATTTGAAATGGTTTTTAGTTCTCTTTCAAATGGTATGTTGGTATATAATATTTTGTCATGTTACTCATTAAAAGTAGTAAATTACTAATAACAGACGGTCAAAATTGGTTGGTGGAAACCAGGCTTAACCGTTGCGCCACCGCTGCCAATCAGGGAAACAAAAGGCATTGTTCAATGGGGGATAGAGGGTTAGGAAACAAGAAACCACCTCATGCAATCCACAAGAGTATAAAAAACAGTGTCTATAAGGAGAAGTATCCAAGTCAAGCGGTCAGTAGCAATTATTCACATACAAATCCTTGCGGCCCGCTTTTTTGCGCTTTCCTCACTGGAAACCGTAATCAGATTAATCTCATAATTCATTAAGGGCCTACACTTGGTACACAACCTCCTCAATCGATGAAATCTTCTTTTTTTACTCGGTTGATATGATTAATTCACTATGATAGATTTGTTTCTAAAGATGGTCTATATAGATGTGGGGCCTTTGACTGTAGAAACCAAAGAGCAAAATGAGAATTTGTTAAATCTCCCATACATGATGAACCATATCAAAGTTCCTCTTAAAATCATGTTTTCAAATCTTTAGCAATGTACTCATATTAGTATTTTCATGATATATTCTAGATCATACAAATATTGTTAATAAGTTGAAAATAATATGATTTTTTAAAAGTCATTACTATTTTTTAATGATATTGTGACGTTCTCTGGTAAGTCGGGGTTGCCGATTCTTACGACAGAGGAACGTGGGGGTTGTTCGGGTCTCGGGGCGGACGGGGAATCCGGGCCAAGAACCGAGATGTGTTTCTAGAGTCGTGCCTCGCGCACGAGGGGGGGCTGAGCGAATCGATCGGCACTCGATGTCGACGGAGGACTGCGGGGGAGGGAAATTATGGTAGGGGTACGGGTCGGCCGGGGGGCGGTCCACCCCTGAGTTCCGGTCCGCGGGGGCGACGGGCCGACGGTCGCCTATTGTTTGGTAGCGTGGGGCCGAGCACGCCGCGCCCTCGTCCCCGCGGACTTCGCTCCCTCGTTCCGCTCCCCATGTCTTCGTACCATACTACGCCTCGGTTTCCGGTACTACTTCGGGCCTTCGTGCCCTACTCCGTTCCCTCGTTCCTCGTTCTTCGGGCCTTCGGGCCCCTTACCCTACGTTTCGACTACCTATCTCGGACTTCGACTGTTTTGTCCTAACTTCGGCTTAATTACTCTATTCGGCTCATCTTTAGTGGTTGTTTCAGGAAAGAGGACACGTCTGGACACCAGGAGAACTGTTAAAGAACTCTGTTTATTCGGGCCTCACCGCCCCTTTATATACTAGAGAGGTCAGCCCTGATTGGCTGCCTTCGGTCACGTGACCTACAACTGACGTCACTTCCGGTTTATATATTCCGTTTCCGGTTTACATTTCACTTCCGGTTTACATATTTCCGGGTTTCGTTCCATTACGTTTTCGTTATTCGTTCTTTACATATTCGTTATTCGTTCTTTACATATTCGTTCTTTACATCTATTTCGTTCTTCGTTCTTTACATATTCGTTATTCGTTCTTTACATATTCGTTCTTTACATCTATTTTCATTATTACCTTATTTCTATTATTTTAACCTCTATGTATTTTTGGCTGAATAGCCGTTCATCACACCCTCCCGCACCTTCTTGAAAGGTGGGAAAACACGTTATACAAAATTTCAACATAGTTCATACAGCAACGACAACAGAACATACTCTAGAACCAGAAACATTTCAATCCTACGCTCCTTATCGGCAGAGGAGGAGGTGTCACCCTCTGTCCTCCCCGGTCTACTTCGGAGGGCCCCCGGGGCCTATCCGGCTAATTATTATTTCTCTTCTTTCTTCGTTTTTCTTTCTTCGTTTTTCTTTCTTCGTTTTTCTCTCTTCTTAATAAAAGTTCATATAATTCGTTTTTATATATCTTAGTCTCTTCGTCAGAGTTCTCTTATCCTTGATCTATTTAGGACCTCCTGTTTTTCTCGTCTTTTAGGATGAGCGAGCCGGTCGTGGCTCTCCCACCCGGGACTGGGGGTCGGTCGTGACCCCGTCGCCCCCGCTCCTCTCCTCTGGGCTCTGTTTACTTAGCCCCTCGGCGCGTTTTTCCTCGCCTTTTTACCCTCATTAGGACAGAGGGACCGGTCGTGGTCCTCCTGCCCGGGGCCATGGGTCGGTCGTGACCCGCAGTGCCCCCGTTCCCTTCGTTTTTCGTCGTCCAGACGTTCTCCCCTCGTTCGGGTGGAGAATCGGTCGTGACTCTCCCACCCAGAGGCCAGGGTCGGTCGTGACCCTTAGTCCTCTCGACCCTCGGTCCGTTCTACCGTCGTCCAGACGTTCTCCCTTGTTTTTGGGTAGAGAATCGGTCGTGATTCTCCTACCCGGTCGGTCGTGACCCCTCGTTCTTCCGTAACTGTTACTCTTCTCTGCGTTCTCTTAGGTGATGATGATGATTTTAAGGATGAGTTGAAGAAGAAAGACTGAAGCTTTTGTAGATAGAATGTTCTTTTTGGACTTCGCACCCTCGGTCGCCTCGGCATTCAGAGCCTCCCAGTGACTTTTTCACGGTTGGCAAGGACAACATGTTCGAGCCAGAGGCCAAGGTACCCAAAGAAGAAGATGGCGTTGTATGTGGAAAGGAACTTAACTTCATTCATTAAAGCTTAGAGTGGAAGCTTCAGCAGACGACGTCGCGGGTTTCGTGCTACTTGTCACGGTGAAGCTTTGAGATGGAGTTCGGGTGAAGGTGAGACTGAGAAGATTAGAATCATTAATTATTGATGAAGTGTCCGTTTTCCGTACAGGAACTGAAGTTTGACTTTTACGACACATGTCCTCGTGGTTAACCCAGCATCAAGATGTTCCGTCCTCGACCACGTCGACACATTTGAAGATTTCAGGATTTCAGAAAGAGATGTCGGAGAGAGTCCACCATAGTAAAGTATTTCCGTCACCGTTCCGGGCCCAAGTGGCATGACAACAACCGGAACGGAGACCTGATTAAGAAGATAATTTTGATGAAGTTTCTTTTTGATGACAGGAGCCGGTGCCTCTCATCCCTCCCCCCCCCGTAAGCAACGGCAGGAAGACAGTCCTCTTTGGGGCGAGAGGGAGGCTCCTTCGTTCTACTGATGAGATGATTTTCCTAAGAAGAGGATTCCTGTTTCGGGCACTCAGGCCCTCGTTCGTTTCCTAGGCTCTCGGGCCTCGCTTCGCCTACTAAGTTTTTCTCCTCGTCCTCCCGGAGGACCGTGCTTATTGACGATTTTCGTAAGACTGTAATACCAACAAATAGTTCGTTAATAGAGGTAAGTTTAAGATCCGGTCTGGTTTGATTTTGGAGTAAGGCCACAGTCGTCCACGGTGCCATGTCACATTGCATGGAGACACTATGCCTATGACGAACGCCGAGACAACAGCTCCGAGCCGTTCCGGGCTGCTCCTAGGTACGACGGTTCGAAGTTGGTAAGTTGAAGATATTAGTGAGAAGGAGAAGAAGAAGCCGTAGAAAGTGAAGATGGACGACATCAACTGGGACCTGCACCCAACGTCAACGTCTGAGATCCGGAACGGGCCCATTCTCAATAAAATAGCATATATAGAGAAGAACTCATCCGATGTCGAACTCCAAGAAGGATCGCTCCTCGTCGCTCTTTGCAGACCTCTTGATTTGTCTATCAAGGCATCCGCGGCCGACGTTCCAAGCACCACCTCCCTGTATATTGCAAAGATTACTTCCCTATATGTTTCAAAGACTATTTTGTTTCGTTCCTTGGGAAGAAGACATCAGGAAATACGACATGGAAGGAGTCTCTGTCGTTACAGCAGGTAAGAGATTAATATAAGTTTTAGTAAGTCTATTAAATTTTTTTCGTTTCTCGTTCATGTATTGTTTTTACTATATATCACGGTCGGTCACGAGCCAGGGCCCCTAAGTTATCGTCCCTGCTCGTGCCTTGGTCCTCCGGGAGACATCTACGACTCGCCGCAATCCTTTCACGACTCGCTGCATCAACTCTGGCACGATAAAACCAGCATTCAGGTCGAGAAGTTCCATTTTGCCGCTCTTCGTATGCGGTAAGAGGCTGAAGACAAGGAAACTCAGAAGATGATGGTACATGAATCCGGGTTCATCCACATTCTGATCGATCCATCCAAAATCAAGAAGACAAAGTTGCAGGAAGTAGAAGTGCCGCTAGAGGACAGAGGTCGTCTCTTCCTCGCCTCCAGATCGCTCAAGGCAGCGCGGGAGAAGGGTTTTCAGTCTTGGCCCGCGCCAGCCTTTCCTCCAGCGGCGAGTCGCCGGCCCACCGGTACCTTATTTACCCCGGCACGACCGTCGACTCAAAGACTACAATGACAACACTATCCGTCCTTTCTGATTTCCTTTCCTCGATTCCGCCTCCCAACTTTCACTCTCGCTCCCGGGTCGCCCGGCCCGTTATCCATTTCCGCGACCGGACGATCCCGTTCCACCTGCTCGGTCCCAACCAACGCAGCGGGCTCCAGGGAAGAAGAGGAACAGCTACAAACTTGTTTTTCCTCCTAGCGCCTCCTTCCGTCCCGTATTCGCCCCGCAGGCTTGGTAAGTTCATTCCAGTCATGGACCCTCCAGCTCGCTGATTACGCTCAACACCTCCTAACACATGTGGTTTCGTTCACTTCCGCAAGAAGGTTTCCATAAAGAAACTAATAAGAATAAATTAAGATAAGAATGTTCGAGCCCGCCAGTCCGTTCCCGATGAGTTTAAGTAAAGTTTTCGGGCCCGTCCAGCGGTCTCCAGGAGAGTCTTTTATCCAGGCTTCGGCCTCCTGTGCGGCTCAGGTACCTCCGCCTCGGCCCGGTTCTCTCCCTGGGGGTTTGACACTATGGGTGAGGAGCCAACGCCCCGTAATCCCTCCCCACCCGACTCGCGACGCGCCATCTTCCGCCTCTGGTTCCGTCGCGCTGTTTTTCTTCCGTGCAAGACCTCGAGCAGCATCTACTTCACCCTTCTTCTTGGCGCCGGATCGGCAGCAACAGTCTTTCCTCCCTAGCGGGGAGCTCGAGAAGTTGATCCACCATTCCGCTCTGTTTTTCCGCCTCTCTTGTCGCCCTCAACAAGTCATCCAATTGATCCTCGTTTTTGTGCATCACTAGGGTCTGAGCCAATTGGACGGTCCGGTTGTGTTCGTTAACTAGCTGGTCGACCCCCGGGAACTCCCTGGTCAACGGCCCCAGTGCCGCCGTCGGGAACTGCGCCATCGCTTCTTCAAATGTCTCTGGCTTGCGGCCCGTTTCTAGTGCCATCAGGAACGCCATAGACGCCGAAGCCATTGCTCTTGTCTTGGCCGTCATTCCTCGCACCTCTCTCGGGGGCCACGTCAGTTGCACCCGAATGGCCTTTTCCGCGTCCCAGTCTCGTACCGCTCGCGCCGTCACCGGAAAGTGTCCCTGTAAGACCTGGTGAACGGCCTGTGTCCGTAATAACTTGAGTCTCGGTGTTTCCCTAGATGGTCCTGCCGTCGGCATCTCCGTTCCGATAGACCCGAACACTGAATCCGCTCCCGACTCGTCCAATTCTTGTTTCTCCGGCTCGTATCCTCTGGTCTCGGCCTGCCCCAACTCCATGTCCTCTGAGTCTTCCACCTCCTCGTCCATGGACTGGGCAGCCGGTATTTGTAATCTGTGTATCACAACCCGCGGTTGTAGCGCCCGCCCGTGTTTGTCCTCGTCCTTGAGTGGGGTATCCGGTCCTGGCGGCGATCCCATACGTTCGGGCGACGGTGGTCCCGGGGTCTCTTCCGATCCTTGCGACCCGAAAAACGAGCTCCCCAAACTGGCCCGAGTCAGGTTGTCAACCGCCGCCCGTGTCTCTGGCGTGTCTGGTGCTACCGTAATGTCTCTCATTCGTTTCAATCCTGGGGGCGGCACTATCGGCTGCTTACATACCATCTTCTCCAGGGGTGAATCTGCTTTCGTTGGGGTAGGGGTAGAGAACAGCGGCTGTGTCGAGGCCGTCGACGCCGTGTCCTCCGGCCTGGCCGCATGCCGAACATACTTTACTTTCTCCACTCGCCCTGACGGTTTGAGTCCCTGCCTTTCTGCCATCTCGCGTAGAAACCTCCCTAGGTACAATGCTTCTCTTTCCACCAGCCGGCCTCCCTGTGCTTCCCGAATGCTGTCCTCCAGCTCCCGGTCGGATCTCGCCTCGTGGTAACCCCTGAACGATCCCTCCCGGTTCATTGTTCCTTTTAAATACCCGGGGTACCTCGGGTGTCGTGATTCGTATATCACCGATTTCTTATGAACTGTCATCATAGTAAATTGTGCGTCGCTACAAGGTGGTTCTAGTCCCGTGGTCCGTCTGACTCCTGTCGAGGTCTCAGGCTGTGATGGTCCCAGCTCTCCCGTGCTGCTAGACTCAGCGATAATCAAAGACCGATCGCTTCGGGCCGACATACTCCTGCCTGACTCCGACTGGTCCGAACTCGTTCCCTCCTCCAATTCCCTCGGGACTTTCTTGACCTTTTTCCACTTCTTCTTTCGCGACGGCTCCTCCGTCGGGCATCCCTGCGTCGGGGGCCTCTTGAAAGCGAGCGGCTCCTCTTCTTCTTTGACTTTCGGTCGTTGGTCGTCGGACGAGCTCACCAATTCCACCACCTCAGCCCCCGGTGGTATTCCTGAGCAACCCGGCTTCGGGGTGGGTGTGGATGTCCGTCCTTTTCCTCTGCCTGGGAGTCCTCGTCCTCTCGGTTCCCGTGGTTCTCCCTGGGCGTTTAACTTCTTAATTCGGCTCTGTACTAACCCTGATATTTGGTCTGGTGTCAGGAGTGGTTTCGGGTTGACCACGGCCCGGCTCGCGCTTCGCGGCGACTCGGTGTCTTCCTTCCGTACTCCTTTCGCGGCCCTCCGAGGGGAACGACGCGTGGGTGTTGATCGTTCCGCCACCTCGGCCAGGGGTCCCTTCCCTGCTGCTTTGGCTGCTTGGGCTCCCTTGCCGGCCTCGTCGGCCTCTGATCCTTCTTCGGTCGCTACCTGCTCCAGCTGCTCGGCGTCGCTGTCCTCGGATCCTCTCGACGCCCTCGGGTAGTAAGGGATGCGGATCTGCCGTCGCGGCCTCTCCGGTGCTTCCTTATCCACCGCCCTTTCAGGGGGTTGAAACCCCTCCGGATGGCGCACCGCGTAGTCCCGTTCCATGTTGGCTACCCGGGCCGCCGTTTCATCCCCAGTAGCGAAACTGGTGTACGGCGGTCGTCCTTTCGGGTCCAAGGCGAACGCCGCAGCATACTCCAGCCTCAGAAGGGGGTCTTGCTTCGGCATCCCCCTCTGCAGGTTCCCTTCGTGTGAGTCCGTCATGTGCTTTCTCCAGTCCTGGTGTGTCGAATAGGCTCGACTCGAACACACCGGGCACATGTAGTACTGCTTCCGTAATCCATCGTGCTGGCCTTTAATATGCTTGGCCAAGTGCTTAAACTCCTTTCCGTGACAATGTCCTTCCCAGCACTGTCCGCTCATCGTGTCTGTTTTCCGGGCTTTCGGGGCTCGTTCCAATCCTGAAGCTCGTCCCGTCAGCCGTTTCCGTTTTTGTCTCGTGGTGATGCTGCTCGTCTCGCTTCTCTGCTTTTCTTCTTGTTTTCTTCTCCTTAGCTCAGTCTGCTCGTCTGCGATTCGATGAATCCTGGTCGGCTGACCAGAATGACCTGCTCCGGCGAGCGCTCTGCCTTTTATAGCCGCCGCAGGCGGAAGTGGGCGTGGCCTGCACTAGCGACCCCTAGCGTCAGACTCACCATCCACTTCTACGGTGGCGCCCCCTACTATTTTCCGGTCCCCGGGGCCCGCCGCTGGTCACCGCCTCGCCTGCTTTCTTTACCTCGCGGCCCTTCGCCCGTCCTCGCGTTTTTCCTAGGCCTTTTATTGCCCCACCGGACGCCCTCGGTCCTTTCATCCCTCGTCGCCTTTTCTTGCCTTTTTCATCTTGGCCCTCACAGTGCTTCCGCACACTTCCCGGAGAACACAGGGGCTCGGCGTTATCATCTCCTCGCCGCCGCCCCGTTCTCTTTGTCCTCTTTTACTCCTTTTACGACCTACTTTAAAGCCCGTCCTCGTTTCAGGCCTCGCCTTTTACAGCCGTCCGTTCGTTCCTCCGGCGTTCCCGAGAGTGCCGCATCTACTCTCCTCCGGTCTCCTGGACGCTGTAAAGCGGTATTACCAAGTCGGCATTACTTCAGAAGTCTTCACCAGCTTGCCACCGGGTCTGTCTTCTGTTGTAATCCAACCATCTTTTCCACGCTGTGGTTCCTCCGAACTGACCGGAAAGCGGCTCCGTGGGACTACTTTAGACATTCGGGCCGTCGTGGCTCCCGAACGCCGTTTTTCGTTCCAACCCCGCATTTCCCACCTATATTACATCCGCAAGAGAACCAATCTTCAGCTAGGTAGCGAATCTCTACAGCCTAACGACCTGCACTCCTACTGTAGTGGTCAACGCACCGCCCCGACTCAATGGCCCCAGGTTGATCAGTCCTTTTTGGCCAAAGCCTTTCTGTGTAGCGCCGATTTGGTCGTTCCCTTGGTCCTCTTCCACCTGCGGAATCGAGACACGAAAACGACTTCATCACAAAAAGGGGGTACCCCGTTTCCTTACGTGCCCTAGCGCGCCCCACCCCAAGCATTTACTGTGCAGCCTCGTATCCTTGCTGGTCAGCTACCATCCAAGCTGGCGCAGCGTGTCCTCGGTAGGGTTCCAGGCGGTCCACATGGACCACCCCCCCCGGTTTCCCTCGTTTCTTCCGTACTACCACCCGTCCTCGGTCAAGCACCTTGACGATCAGTGCAGGGCCCATCCATGGAAATCGCAACTTCGTTCCCTTGTCCCTATCCACTACCGTATCGTGCACCCAGACCAGTTCTCCGGCGTGGTATTCCCGTCGAGTCACCTTCCCATCATACTCGTGTTTCTGATGGATGGCGGCTCGTTTCAGCCCCGTCCGGGCCTCCCGATAGGCCGCGACTAGCCCTTCCTCCAGGCTTTCCACATAGTCGCCTACCCGTCGGGGTTCCTCCTCTGGTCCTAGAGGTCTCCCATAAATCGCCTGTCGCGGCATCATGGTCTGTCGGCCCAGCATCATCATGTTCGGTGTCACTCCCGTGCTGGCTTGCGGCGTTGCTCTATAACTCATCATCACGAGCGGGACCATCTCGTCCCATTCCCGGCCTGTCGCTCGGCAGCTGGCTTTCAAACAACACCCCAAAGTACGGAAACTTCGTTCTATGTACCCGTCACTCCTGAGGTGGTACGGCGTCGTTCTTGTTTTGTGAATCCCGAATAGTGCATAGACCTGAGCCACTACCTCGGATTCGAAATTCGTGCCTTGATCCGAGTGTAGTTCCCGAAACGCGCCGTACCGTGCTACTACTTCTTCAACCAGTTTGTTCGCCACTGTCGTTGCCTTTTGATCCGGGATCGGGAAACACTCCAACCATTTGGTGAAATAGCATCCCACCATCAGGCAATACTTATTTCCTCGTTTGGTGACTGGGTACGGGCCCGAAACATCCATGGCCAGCCGTTCCATCGGCTCCCCCACGTTGTACTGATGTAGCGGCTCCCGTCTTCCTCTTCCCTTTTTCAGCAACGCGCAATCACATTCTCGACATTCCTTCCGCACGTCTTCCCGGAGTCCCGGCCAGTAAAACCCTTGTTCCAACAGGGCCGTCGTCCTGGCGACTCCTAAATGCGCTCCTGCCGCGCCTCCATGGTATTCCCTTACCAGCTTGGCCCGTTCCCCTCGGGGAACGACCAACTGGTTCCTCCAACCATGTCCTTCTAGTTCCCAGTACTTCCGATGCAGCACGCCATCCCTGAGGCTTAATCGTTCCCATTGCCTCCATAGGATCTTTGTTTCCCGGGATTCCGGAGATATGGCCTCCCAACCTGGCCGGTCCGCATCTTTTTCCATCCGTGCGACAATCGGCCCTATATCTCGATCCCTCCTCTGCGCTGCTCTCACCTCCTGCGGGGACCATCCGGGCTCGTACCCCCGGGCCCGCGTCACTACTCTCACTTGTTCGGTATTCTCGTGCTCCTCTCCACATTGTTTGCACGGATACCGGGACAACGCGTCAGCGTTCCCATGCTTCCTGCCCGGTCGGTGTTGGAACGACACATCATGCGAGTCGATAATCTCAATCCACCGAGCAGCCTGCCCCATCGGTTCCTTACTCCTCTGCAGCCAACTAACCGCGCTGTTATCCGTCCGGACTATCACGCGTTGGCCATAGATGTAGCACCGAAAATGCTTCAAAGCTCGCACCACCGCCAACAGTTCTTTCCGCGTGGTGCAATACTTTCGTTCGTTTGACTCCAGGGTTTTGCTCGTGTAAGCTATCACCCGTTCCTCCCCTCTCTGCTCTTGTGATAGCACGGCTCCCGTTCCCACGTCACTGGCGTCTGTGTCAAGCCACCATTGTCCTTCTTCCTCCGGGAATCCCAACACCGGGGCCTCCGTTAGCGCCTTCTTCATCGCATCAAATGCCTCTTGTCGTCTCGCGCTCCACACGAATGGTTCCTCCTTCGTTGCCAATTCATACAAGGGGGCAGCCAACTCCGTGAAGCCGTCTATATGCCTTCTGTAGTACGAACATAATCCCACGAAGGCTCGTACCTCGTGGAGATCCCGCGGGACCGGCCACTCGGTTACTTGCCGACACTTTTCGGGGTCGGGTTCGATCCCGTTGAACGAGACAACGTGCCCCAAGAACGGAATCTTCTTCTGGAACAGCTTACATTTTCGCGCCTTTAACTTCAGTCCTGCAGCGTTCAGTCGGTCCAGAACCCGTACCAATCTTTCCAGAGTCACTTTGAACGTTGGTCCAAAGACCAGTATGTCATCTAAGTATACCAGACACTCCTCCCACACGATTCCTCTGAGGATTCTTTCCATCAGTCTCTCGAAGGTGGCTGGGGCGTTCACTAGCCCGAATGGCATCACTTTAAACTCATACAATCCTCCCTGAGTCACGAAGGCCGTCTTTTCTTGGTCCTCCGGTGCCATCTCCACCTGCCAATATCCGCTTGCGAGATCCAGACTGCAGAAGAATAGGCTTCCTCCCAAAGTGTTGAGGCTGTCCTCTATCCGCGGGAGCGGATAGGCGTCCACTTTCGTAGCCTGGTTCAGTTTTCGGTAGTCAATACAGAACCTCGTTCCTCCGTCCTTCTTTTTGACTAGAACGGTCGGGCTACTCCACGCACTCCCGCTCTCTTGGATAATCCCTAAATTTAACATATCCTCCACCAGTGCTCGTTCTTCCTCTCTCCTGGTGGCCGGATACCGTCTGACCCTCTGCTTGATCGGCATCTGATCCCCCGTTTTAATTCGATGTTGTACTAAATCTGTCCGTCCTAGCTCATGTTTCGAGGTCGCAAACATTTGTTCCCGGGCCATGATGGCTTTCTCCAGCTCTTCGCCCTCCTTCGTGGTCAGGTCTTTCTTAGCCTCCCCTATCATTTCAACGAGCGCTCCTGGGGGTTCTTTTGCTTCACTTCCTACTCCTCGTACCTCTTGTACGAAGGTGGCTTCTCCGAGTACCCCGCCGGTTTCCAATTTCGCGCTCTCGGTCCCTCGGTTGGCCACCCAAACTTCATTTTCTTCTCCCAATGTCACCGTTCCTGGGATCACCTCCAGTCCCATAGGTAATCCAGCGCCGGTGATGACAGCCAGCTGTCCACCCTGTCTTATGTCCATTCTCGCTACTACTGTTACTCGGGTCACTTGGAGTGGGGGTATTTCCGTCGTTTTCTCGATTCGCACGACCTGTCCTCCGACGGTAACTGCCCGAATCCCATCCGTTCTCTGTTCCACTCCCGGGATTCGTTCCCCCTCTCCCTCCCCCTCGGCGGGCAGGAAGATGGCACTCGCGTGGGGCTTAACTGTCAGCCGGTATTTCACCGCGAAGTCGTTTCCCAGGATTCCTTCATCTCTACCGATGTCTGCCACCATGAACGTCCACTTCAACACGCGTGTTCCCAATTTCACTGGCAAGTTCGTGCATCCATAGCACCGCAACGGACTACCATCTACCGAGCAGAGACGTCCTTCATATCCATCCAGTTCTTCTCTTTTTCGTCCCCACTCTCTCCAGAGGCGTTCCGACAGCAGACTGATCATAGATCCGGTATCAACCAAAAAACGGACGACACTCTCTCCCACCGTCCCGGCCACATAAAGTCCACATTCTCCCATGCCTACTACTTCTCTCGCCGCGCCCGAAGGGGGCCCCGCGCTTACTGCGACGGCGACTGTCCGTTTCCCTGACGCTGAGAACACTCTCTTGCGAAATGGCCCTTCTGGTGACAGTGATGACACTCTAAATCTTCTTTTCGCTTCTTAAACGCCTCCCTCCGGGCCGTTGCTTGTCTTCTAGCTTCCCGTTCCTCTGCCAATTCTTTCATCATCTCCTCCAACTTACCGTTCAAGGCCATGATCTGTGTATTGGCGTCCTCCTCGGGCTTCACTGCCCGCAGGAGGCGGCGTGAGTATCGTTCCTGTATTTCTACCACCTCTACCGCCTCCTCTAGTGTCTTGCATCCTTTCTCTGCACACTTCAGCTGAAGGTCTTCCCCAACTGCAGCCTGGAACGCATGTAATGCTGCTTTTTCCTGGCTAGCGTAGTCGTTGGAGAAGTAGGCTCTCGATGCCAGTCGCCGGGCATTATCAGCCAACTCCTTCGCTGTCTGGTTCTTTACACGTTTCAAGCCCGCCAACTCTTGCAGAGCATTACACGTGTCCTTCTCCTGACCGAACCTCCGGCGCAACGCATCCACCCTCGCCGAGTAACGGAGTCGTTCCCTGTCCGGGAGTCCGACAAAGTACATTCGTGCCGTTCCCGTCAGCGAGAGGAAAAGCATCGCCGCTTTTTCCTCGGCCGTCCAGCGTCCCAATGTTGCGTACTCCTCAAACTGGTTGATCCATCCCTCGAAATCCGGTTTACCGTCATACTTCTCTGGTCGTAAACTGAACTTCTTCAAACTCGCTCCTTCCTGACCGGTCTGTTGTTGTTGAGCCCGCACATTCTGCTCATCCGTCGGGGTGGACGTTCCCATAAAATTAAACTGCCTACCCATGATGGTCGTGTCCTCCCCTTTGGTCTCGGTTTTCGCACCTCCTTTCTCCTCCCCACCTTCCTTGAAGGCGACGTCAGAATCCATCTGCTCGAAGACTGCCGCAGTCGCCATGAGTATCCAATACCGATGAAACACCCAAGATCCACAAGTCCGTATGTGCCTATTTCAGCACCACCGCTGCCACCAGTGTGACGTTCTCTGGTAAGTCGGGGTTGCCGATTCTTACGACAGAGGAACGTGGGGGTTGTTCGGGTCTCGGGGCGGACGGGGAATCCGGGCCAAGAACCGAGATGTGTTTCTAGAGTCGTGCCTCGCGCACGAGGGGGGGCTGAGCGAATCGATCGGCACTCGATGTCGACGGAGGACTGCGGGGGAGGGAAATTATGGTAGGGGTACGGGTCGGCCGGGGGGCGGTCCACCCCTGAGTTCCGGTCCGCGGGGGCGACGGGCCGACGGTCGCCTATTGTTTGGTAGCGTGGGGCCGAGCACGCCGCGCCCTCGTCCCCGCGGACTTCGCTCCCTCGTTCCGCTCCCCATGTCTTCGTACCATACTACGCCTCGGTTTCCGGTACTACTTCGGGCCTTCGTGCCCTACTCCGTTCCCTCGTTCCTCGTTCTTCGGGCCTTCGGGCCCCTTACCCTACGTTTCGACTACCTATCTCGGACTTCGACTGTTTTGTCCTAACTTCGGCTTAATTACTCTATTCGGCTCATCTTTAGTGGTTGTTTCAGGAAAGAGGACACGTCTGGACACCAGGAGAACTGTTAAAGAACTCTGTTTATTCGGGCCTCACCGCCCCTTTATATACTAGAGAGGTCAGCCCTGATTGGCTGCCTTCGGTCACGTGACCTACAACTGACGTCACTTCCGGTTTATATATTCCGTTTCCGGTTTACATTTCACTTCCGGTTTACATATTTCCGGGTTTCGTTCCATTACGTTTTCGTTATTCGTTCTTTACATATTCGTTATTCGTTCTTTACATATTCGTTCTTTACATCTATTTCGTTCTTCGTTCTTTACATATTCGTTATTCGTTCTTTACATATTCGTTCTTTACATCTATTTTCATTATTACCTTATTTCTATTATTTTAACCTCTATGTATTTTTGGCTGAATAGCCGTTCATCACAATATTCAAAAACCCTTTTGTACCAACACAAATAATCCTGTATGTTCTCTCTGGAGCAAATGAAATGAATATTTTACCCACTGATGGTTGGCATGGAAACCGTTAAATTGAATATATTGTGAGACAATAATTATCTCAGTAATTATGACATGTAGAATGACATAGTCAGCCTTGAAAGGTGATAAGAAATAAAACTGATAGATATTATTGTTTGTGGCCATCTATTTTATTATCTATATATAAATTTTTTAAAAATGTCAGATCCTCCAGCCCCTTTGTTGCATATAATATATTATATACTTTAAGCTCCAATAGTAAAACCCGTATTCCACACGCTGAAAGTGCGAGCTGCTGATTTGCGCAGTGATGCAATGTTGTCATGGTGAGGCACTTGGAACACTCAAATTTTGCAGCATGCAACTTCGGCACACTTTTGGAACACTTTCAGTGCCAAAAATGTGCCAAAAGTGTGCCGAAAATGTGGCCTGCCAATTTACACCTGCAAAATCAGCTACCGGCACATAATTGGCGGGAAAAAATTACCAACGTGTTGTTAAATTTTATTGGTAATGCCACTGATTATATATTGGCAATACCAAAAATGTAGCACTGCAAATCGGCAACGTATTTTCGGTGCATGGAATACAGCCTTAAGGCTTACATCTGTGGAAGTTGTCCTTACGACACCAAAGTTGACAATGTGTTTTTCGACATTAGAATGTAATCTGATGACATTATTAGTAACGACAAGAATCCGATGCCTATATGGGAGTTGCAATGTATCAATTTATATCCATCGAATAGATAAGACGGTAGCTTTAATGAAAGGCCCGATTTTAATAATCTGGATTGGAGTTAGGTTCTTTTAAGGGACCTAAAATATAATTGTCAACATTTTTAAAACTCAGATTAGTATAGAAATATGTCAGATGAGTCTAGTTAAGGTCAGTGGTAAAATATTAGCTGTGAAAACTAGTTCAAACGAAAATAGAATTCCATGAGAGATGGTAATATTTCCATTTTTGAAGATCCAAATTAAGTAAGTTGAGCAAGGTAAATGTGTTTTAAATGATTTTCTACCATATTTCATGGTGTAGATTTTAACATTGACCAGAAATAGGCTCAAAGAATGGATTTCCATGACTATTTGAGTTTGGAAAATTTCTTTGAATTTATTCGTTTTGGCTCCCTTTAAATTTCTTTAGTGTATGGAGCCCCAGCAGTAAACTAGTCCAGCACTTGGCACGCCTGTATCCGGGAAACAAGGCGTGCTATCCAAATAACCCAGCATGCAAGGCAGGCATGTAGTCAAAGGCAAAAGGGGAAAAACAGCAAAAAAACACCAAACATAAGCACGGTAACATGCAAGTAACATTTTACAGCCAAACCATTAAAGCAACTGTAGTTTAAAAAAGATGCAACGTAACAGAACAAATGTGAAATGAACCCCTGTCACAATATATTACTTGCATGTGTAAGGCTTTAGGGATATGGGATGTATTGTGATATTGATTACTTTATCAGCATCTTTTAATTATGTTTCACTATCTTATGGTTATTGAGGGAGTGGGACAGTGTAGTGGGTAACCTCCTTGCCTTGCAAGAGGCAGGACCAGGTTTGAGCCCACAGTGGGTGGTGTGCCTGCTACACTGCCTCACCTTGCCGTTGTTTTCACCCCGATAGATTCGTCGGTCATACAACTGTGTATAGTCACAAATGCAAGTGGCCCTAATAGAGCTGAATAATTGCTGAGCGGACATTAAACTCCAACGATCATCATCATCGTCTCCATCATCATCGTACAGCTATTGTTTTATTCAATCTTCTGAATCATAAAGTCTTATACATTTATAGGAAAGGCTTCAAATTATTACAATTTTAACACATTTCTTATACTTGCCAGATATGATAAATACCTTACCTATAGCAAAACATTTTGGCATGTAAAAGAGGTGGATAGGTGGATACCATTGGATTATACTTTCCTGATTTGCAATTGCTTGTCTCAAGACAAAATATATTATTCTGACCTATTAACACTATGCATTAAGTATGAATGAAATAAGGTTTCTTGAAATAACATTCAATTGTGATGAATGTCTATTCATCAGATAGGTAAAGACCGAAATAGGAAAAGTAAGGTAATACGACAAAGTAAAGTATGTTTTGTAAAAGGCCCGAAAAAAGGCCCGAAAATGTAAAAGCCCGAAAAACCCGAAAGGCCCGAAAAGGCCCGAAAATGTAAAAGCCCGAAACCCAAAAGTCCCAAGAAATATGTAAACCTGAAGTGATAAAGTAAACCGGAAGTGACGTCATTTGTAACCACGTGATCAAAGACAGCCAATCAGGGCTGACCACTAGACTATAAAAGGGGCGGTGAGGCCTGAGAATAAATGAGTTCCTTACAGTTCTCCTTGTGTCAACATGTGTCTTCTTCCTTTGGTAACCGATAAGATGAGCCGATACGAGTTAATTAACGAGAAGTTTAAGTAAAATAGTAGAAGTTCGAAGAAATTAGGCGAAAACTTAGGACGGGGGCCTGAAGGGCTAACAGGGCACGAAGGCCCGAAACTGGCCCGAATGGAGTCCCGGAAACGCAGGCCCGGAATGGCACGAGGGCCCGAAACAGGGGACGGAAACCCAGGATCCGGGGGAACGACGGCGCGACCGGCTCGGCCCCACGCTACCAAACAATAGGCGACCGTCGGCCTGACATCCCCGCGGACCGAGACCGAGGGTGGACCGTCCGCAAGAGAGAGCACCGGCATTAGAGAGATAGAAATGACTTCCCCCTGTCCCTACCACTTTTCCTTCCCCGCAGTCCTCCGCCCGTCGACGAATACCGATTTCCCGATCGACCCGCTCAAATCCCCCTCGTGCGCGAGGCACGACTCTAAATATCACATCTCGGTTTCTTGCCCGGATTCCCCGTCCGTCTGAGATCCGAAACAATCCCCACGTCCCTCTGTTGTAGAAATCGGAAACCCTGAACTACCGAGGAACGTCACACAATCAATCCATTTTGTAAACATGAGATGGGCTTTTGTTGTCCAAATCACTGCCTTCCTCATATACCTGCTATTATTCTTTTGTCACATTTACTACCAAATTTAACATTCATATTATTATTATTATAACTTTGTAGCCAGTTGGTCGGATGCCTACTTTGAATGTGGGAGGTAATAGGTTCAAACCCCAGCTGAGTGGTTGTTGCTTGTTTGGCACTTAATATGAAGTTAGAACCATAAAACATAACTGATTTGCCCTGTGTTAGTATAATGTCATATCTCAGCGATTCAGCACTAGAAAGAGGGCATAGGGTCCCACTGATACAAATAGGCACCGTCCTTGATATGACCCTGCCATTTGATTAGGGCATAAAGCAACCAATAACCAACCAATAATTATTATTGTTGTAATATATCAATACTTTTATTGTGTTCTTTCTATGTGACATCTTAGATTGCCAGCTAGATAAATATTTGTCCTTTGTTTCACTTCGATTCTCAAGTTAAAGTGTCGTTTGAAATGTCATGACAATATAAAAGTTTTGTTTTATTGCAGACCTTTCCACATCAACCCATATCAGACTACATGCCCCTAGAAACTAGATCATTGAGTCATTGGACAGGTCCAATTCATGGAATAAATAAGAGGAATGCTGAAACCCAGCCTACATTCTTTATGTATATCGAATATATATTTGATTTTTATAATGTATTTTTGGCTGTCTTCAGATAAATCTGAATAGACTATTGTTTAAAATAAATAATACAATGAAATCAACGCATCTCTGTGAATCATTACCAGCTTTTAGATGCTAAGACACTAGCCACTTTTACGTCTGATTTAATAAATTTGTCAGTTGGGATATATGTGTTAATCAAAGATATATCCTAAGTCAATAAAAAAGGGTCTAAACTTCTCATCATATGACATGTAGGGAGCATGGACCTTTGGCCATAATGTTACTGAAAAGTAATGAAATACAAGTATGTCAGCGGTCAGAATCACCTAGTAAACAAGCTTAAAGCTGTGTCCCCACTTGGGAGACTAACACTGGTGACCAACATTTGTCGCCTGAAGATTAAAAAATTAGTACGTAATTGGGCTACTAACTAGTTGCTGGTGAAAAAAGAATTAGTCCCAAAGTTGGGAGGCTCTTGCCACCAAACTGCTGGCAACTAGAGGACACACTAGTCCCCCAGCTCAGCTACTAACTGCACTGATCACCAGCGACTAGAGAAAAATATTAAAAATGTTAAATATTTTGCCAGCAAACCGCAGCAACTAGTTGGTTAATCATCAGACATCACAACGCCACTGTTTATTATGTCATTAGGCGACTAACTATTAGTCGCTGTTGAATCTGTAATATCTAGTTGCTCAAGTGGGGACCTGGCCTTAGTAAGCTGTAACTGTAAAGAATCCTTTTGATGTTGACCAGCAGAATTTGCTGAGCAAGCATGAAGTTGAGAAGTCTGTTGAATACAATGGAATGACAGATGACATATAAGATCCTGACATGTATATAAAAGGCATACCTAGTTTATTGGTAACCTTAGATGTTTATTGATATATGGGGATGTGGGGGCAGCAGAAATACAGACATGTTCTTAGAGCCTTGAAAGAAATTTTGTCATTGAGTATGGATAAATTCCACAATGCAGGAAACTGATAGATTCACATAGCAAATAGACACTAAATATTGCTGAAGTTGGCTGAATTGTGTTCTGTAGCTTAGAGACTTTTATTTTGCAGTATAAGGATGCATTTAGATGAAAACCCAAGGGGAAAAAGACAATTATAGGGATGGCATTCAGTATGTATGGGGTTGGGGAACATTGAACTGGAACTGGGATGGTACTGGGATAGCACTAGGTTGGATGTACTACAAAGTCTAGTTTACACAATATATTACATTACAATAATGCTTATGAATAGATTATGAGAAAATCTTGAAAGAAGTTTCAAAACTTAGTGTTAACCCTTCATCAGAATATATATATATATAGTCTTCCGACAAATATGGCAAGAATTCTAGGGACAGTCCTAATAATTCTCATATAATTCAAATCAACTCTGAAATGATATTTTTCACTCCTTTCATATGGTTTACACTATTCTTCCGAAAATAAATTCTGTCAATGCTCGTTCCAATATTATTGAATTATTTTCTAACAATCTTTTTTGTAATATAACCTAGAGTGCTGTTCATAAAAGATGTGACAGTGCCTGAAAATTGGCCGTATTTTCATGTTTAAAACAGAAAATTCTGTATGTTAGAGAGTTGGAGTGGGGAGGAGGTCCTTAAAGTACCCTGAAAAAGCGTGACATCATTTATGGACAGCTCCCTATCACAGTGTGTAAACCAGAGTTAAGTATGGCATGGGGATGAGGAAGGGCCTAGGGGGAGATTCCCAGTCCTTGGTTAAGGTATAGATCAAGGAAACAAATGTGAATACTGGGGATCTGTGGGGGGAGAGGGGAGGGGCTGGTGGGTGGGGGGGGGGGGGGCTGGCTGGCCGGGGGGGGGGATCGGTGGGAGCAGTTGTCGGTTGGAGGCATTTGATGGGGTGGGGGAACCCACTATGAAAGTCCATGCAAACAGTTAAACACAGGCTATTTTGCTTAATCATGACGTAATCAGCCGTTTGTATATGTCAAGAAAATGACCGAAGAAGACAGACTTGCATTATTTGTATCTGGTTGCACAGACTTTTCTAAGGGGCACTGTCATTGCAATGTGCAGGCACAGTTCAGACTTACTCATCCTAGTGTAACTATAATATCTTTGGTGTGAGCAAAGTTCGGACGTGAGTATCTTTGTGTACCTATAATATCTTTGATGGGTTGGGGGTTGGGGGGTCTCTAGTGTATTAGAGGAGTAGGGGGTCTGCCTTGGGTCAATACTCAGGGCAGATGTATAGAGCCCAAGCCCTGTAGGGACATAAACCAGTAAGTTTGGACTTACTTATCTTAGTGTTACTTTAATATCTTTGGTGGGGATGGGGTGGGGGGGGGTGGGGGGGGGGGTTCCCTAGTGTATTGGGGGAGTAGGGGGGTCTGCCTTGGGTCAATACTCAGGACAAATGTATAGGGCTCATGCCCTGTAGCGACATAAACCAGTAGGGGTGGGGCTGAAGTTGGAGCATTTCCCTGCCAAGTACCCTCGAAGGGTCTCTCTATGAGATATGCCCACTTGCAACTTGTATCATATATTCATACAAAAGTATTGGTAGGAGACACACCTTTTGAAATAGTCCATACATTTTATCATTATTCTTACACCACCAAACTGCTTAGTTTTATTTATGGAATGAGGTGGAAGATAATATCATTTTTAACATTATAAATATTTTTGTGAGGAGGGTGTTCAAAATATTGACTCTTGGTTCTCTTCTGATATTACCCTAATCACCATTGCAAAGGTAAGTATTGTAATGCATAAACCAGGTATTACACAGATTTATAGGGTAACAGATAAATCGTCAGAGCTGCATGTGGCCAATAATTTATCCTATCAAAGAAATCTAAGAAGTCTAAGTCCATTACATTAAAACTTCTATATTATCATAACAATAGTTATTTCAGAATGATATGTTGGATGATTTTAAAAGTAAATAGTAGGTACAAATAAAAAGAAATACATATGCTATAATCTTTAAGAATGGAAAAACAAAATGGTGGAACTGGAATAGCTGATAAAGCAGGTGCAAGATCGATTCGTTTTTACATTGTGTGCCAGATGGACCAATGATTTGTGACCTACCCCTAAGTTAGCATGTCAAAATGTACTTGTGTGACTTGGTCTTTGGGGCATCATATTTCAATAAAACCTATGAGCAGAGAGAATGGCCATGTGTGCTTCTGTTAGGCCCTGCCTGCACTGCATGAAAAAATGGGGGAAGTCGTGGGCCAGATGGACCAATGATTTGTGATTTGCCTCCAAGGTTAGCATGTCAACATGTACTTGTGTCACTGGGTTTACAGGCTAAGGCCATGAGCAGAGAGAATGGCCATGTGTGCATCTGTAAGGCCCTGCCCACACTGCATGATAACAGAAGGGATTCATGGGCCAGATGGACCAATAATTTGTAATTCGCCTCCCAGTTTAGGATGTTAATGTGTGCTTGTCACTGGCTCTGTGGGCTAAGGCTATGAGCAGTGAGTATGACCTGTGGCCGAGTGTGTGTCTGTTAGATGCACAAATGATTTGCGATCCATTCCCCATAATGAGCATGTCAACATATACTTGACCACATTGCACAATGAAATGGAGGAAATCGTGGGTCAGATAGACCAATGATTTGTGATCTATCACCCAGATTAGTATGTCAAAATGCACTTGTGTGAATGGGTCTGTTGGCTAAGGCCACAAGCTGGTTTAAGAGCTGTAGCCATGTGTGCTTCTGCTAGGCCCTGCCAACACTGCATGATGAAATGGAGGAATTTGCATGCCAGATGGACCAGTGATTTGATATCCACCTCCAAATTAGCATCTCAACATGTAATTGTTTCACTGGGTCTGTGGACTAAGGCCACTAGCCCAGAGTATGAACTGTGGCCATGTGTGTGTCTGTGAGGCCAGGGTACTCTGCCACTTTGATGCTCACTACTGCGAATCATCTCTGCACTGTAGCTGCCACTGGGTTGAGCCCCGACTAGTTGTAGCCAACCAGCGACAACCAGAGGACTGTTTTTAGACTGTAGAGTGTAGTAATCTTATAATGCCGGTGTATAGTGAATGACCTACATAGTAGAGTCAGTTCTTATGAACTATCTTTCTGACCCGGAGGTAGATTCACTGCAGAGTGAGGACAAATGTGATAAATATATTACATACAATAAAGATCTGAAAATGTGTTTTTTCTTTCTATAAGCTTTTATTCAGGTGTTCTTCACCTGAACATAGGTGATCTTCTTTCCCCTCCCCTAACAGAATACATCAATTGCAAGGTAAATTGGAACATTAAAAAAGATGGTCAAATTGTCTTATAAATCCCGAATACATATATATATAAGAACACATTTAGATGAAAGCCATTAATGGTCTTTGATGGACATGTGTGATTAAGCTGAAAGGCGATATCAGCAAATTCATACTGGTTGTTCGGATTATTATCGCAAATCGGGCCCTTCATATGGCATACCACCTTTTTCTCGGTATCGTTCCTCCTACAGAACGACCCAGACTAGCTCCTTTAGTGGTTCATCGATTATCAATGCCTCTCCCACCCTAACCCCTCACCTAGCCCCTCCCCCCAACCCCACTCCCCTCCCCCCTCCCCAACCCCCTAACCTGCTCCTTCACCCCTCACACCTTTACCACTAGACTGTAGTTATGTCCAAGTCCGCTGTGTGCTCAAACTAGGACTGATAAGCAGCGACGATTTTAGGTGAGAATTCCACCCTGCATCCCAGTATGCTTTGGGGCCGCTGGTTTGTGGGAGGTAGGACCATAAACCAGACAGCACCCAAACAACCATCAAAGGGATTCCCCATGCCATATATAGAGGGCCAATAAGATAATTCCTTACAGATTTTAAGTGACCAGTAGTAGCCATGGGTTGAAGGACCTATTGTGCACGAGGTATCTAGGTCATGGAAGGACTAGCCTCACACCTTCACCCACTCACCCTAAAGGCAGTGGGTCACATGACCCTACCCAGCATCCCCCCCCTAAACGGTGCGCGTTAGGTTGGATATTTATTCCACCCCTCTGCGGGCCCCCTACCACCTCACCAAATTACCCAATAATTAACAGGTCGTTCCTTACCCCCTAGCGGCCGACATAAACATCAGGGGCCAGCCCATCATGTTACCCGCTGTCTCCTTCGTCCTCCCTAAGAAGCTGCTATCACTAATAAAGTACCGATCAATGACTAGTAACAAGGGTGCTTCGCGCCCCGAGACCGGTGAATTTATACGTTTAGGGGCCGTCAATAAATGATGTCACAGTTTTTCAGGGTACTTTTAGGACCTTCTGCCCATACCCCGTCACACTAAATTTTCCGTTTTAAACATGAAGGCCTGTTTTCAGGCAGTGTCACACTGTTCAACCTACCCACCCCCTAGTGTGTGACATCATTTATAGACGACTCATTATCTTAACGTGTTCCAGACTCGTCTATGTCATGAATCGATGCTATTCTTACAGCCCGACTAACATGGATCGATATATGTGTAATAAGGGATAATGTGGATTGACTGGAGGCATTTTTAAAAATATCTAGTGGAGTAATGGTATAAGGCGTTTGTCTGGCTACATAGCCAGCTTGCGACATAACAGAAACGTTTCGCAACCATACTTTTCTAGTCAGTTTGTTACTTACTACAATTATGTTATTGATGGTGAGGTCGAAACCTCACCAAATCAGAATATTATTATAACATTATTTTCTGATGGGGTTAGCATGAAACCAAAACAGAACATTATAAGAACATTCTGTTTGGGTCAAAGAACATAACCAGATCGAACCTTGTAATGGCATCACAGTGCAATGTCACATCAGTAAGTTGCAGCGATTTATTCGGGAATCATCAAAAGAACATAACAAGAACCAAATATAGAACCAACTAGAACGTTGCTGCAATAATGTTGCTTCCTTGGCTGGGTTATACCCAATGCTTTTAGCTTGGTTACATTGGAGTACAGTACCCATGTGGTTTAGCACTATACTAGCTACTAGTAAGGCTCCACACTAATGAAAAAACCTCATAGGCCTATAGAATACATAATATAACGTATTGCTGGTGTTGTAGTTAGATGGTCATTTTGATTTGAAATAATATCTACAATGGGTTTACCCTTAGCTCTCAAAATCCTTTAGGAAAGACCACATGGGATTGAAAATATAGGGGATGCACATACTTGTTGGTCAGTCTGTTATCTGCCCTATTTTCAGTTATATCTTATATCATATTCGGATGAAGTTGATACCTTACAGATATAGAATGTTATCTTACGTTGCTTTCACATGAAATAAAATAACCAGACTGTTATAATAACATCACAGTGCAACGTCACAATGTTAGGTTCTGAAGACGTTATTGGGTGTGATCAAAATAACATAAAAAGAACCATACCAGAACCAATTAGAATGTTACTGCAAAGTTATAGTAACATAACATTTTTGCCTGGGTAGTGGGCAATGCCAATTGTTGAATACCCTCCCGAGGTATGAGGGGCCCGGGGGTGCCTACGTCCCAAACATGGGCAAAGTGACGCGTTCATAGGAAAGGTGTATAATAAGAAGCAATGCGGGGGGGCGTCTGAGGGTGGCTGTACAACCCATAGGGGATGGTCACATACTGAGGGCAAAGCCAAAGGTTTGTACAATCCCCTTGGGTCGTACGGCCACCCAAGGATGCCCCCTAAGGTGCTTCTTTATTTTATCACCCAAACAAAATGAAAAATAATGTGTAAAAGCATAAAGACGATGAGCGGTATGCACAGCCTGTCAATACGCACTACCCCCTGTATGTACCGTTCATTGCCAGTGCGGGGGATAAAAGAGTTATTTCCATCACTGTCCATTCTTAACCTTACACCTTCTTTGCTGTGAACTTCCATCCCCTATTGACTTGTAGCCCAATGCTCAGTCCCCCTATACACTATACCAGTCCCCACATACCCCACCCCCACCCTTTTCACACACAATATCCACTCCCCAGTATAAAATAATTGGCTGTGACTTAGATCTAATTCTCTATGGTGCTAGACGAGAGACTAGGGAGGCCTTTTTCCCCTTACCTCAAACCCCACTGCCCCCCTTTTACCCTCTCCCCAGGGCTCCCCAAACACGCTGCGCATGGCGGCCGATGGGGGTATGGCGTGCGCATGTCCCCTGGGCCTGGGGGCAGGCCACTTCCTGTCAGGAGTTACTCACCGTTTGAGGGAGCTGCTCTCACCAGTGGGGGCATTCGTAAATGTAGACTAAAGATTTCTTAGGAGGGTAGATTTGGTTGTTTGGTTGGTTGGTTATTGGGGTTTAACACTGCTCTCACCAGCGGGGCAGTTTGTAAATGTAGATTTAAGATTTTTTAGCGGGGTAGATTTGGTTGGTTGGTTATTGGGGTATAATGCTACTCTCACCAGCAGGGCTGTTCGTAAATGTAGATATTTAGGGGGGTAGATTTGGTTGGTTGGTTATTGGGGTTTAACGATGATCTCACCAGCGGGGCTGTTTGTGAATGTAGATTTAAGAATTTTTAGGGGGTTTGATTTTGTTGGTTGGTTGGTTATTGGGGTTTGTTGCTGCTCTTACCAGCCGGGCTGTTCATAAATGTAGATTCAACTTTTTTATTGGGGTTGATTTGGTTGGTTGGTTATTGGGGTTTAACGATCCTCTTACCAGTGGGCCTGTTTATAAATGTAGATTTAAGATTTTGAGGGGGTTTGATTTTGTTGGTTGGTTGGTTATTGGGGTTTAACATTGCTCTTACCGGAGGGGCTGTTCATAAATGTAGATCTAAGACTTTTTAGGGAGGTTGATTTGGTTGGTTGGTTACTGGGGTTTAATGCTGCTCTCACCAGCGGGGCTGTTTGTAAATGTAGATTTAGGATTTTTTTAGGGGGTAGATATGGTTGGTTGATTATTGGGGTTTAACGCTACCCTCACCAGCGGGGCTGTTCGTAAATGTAGATTTAAGTTTTTTTTTAGAGGGGTTGATTTGGTGGGTTATTGGGGTTTAACAGCACAGCAACATCAAAGGTCATATCCCTGCAAGAAGAAGGTTTGACAATTCTGTCTTTTTGATGAATGTATCTATGGAATGAATGGATCTATGAGAAGATAGAGAAAGTACCCCTACACATTTACTGAAGCAGGTGTTCTTTAATGTGCCTGGTCCCATAGGCAGTGCCATACACACAACAACCTGTGGTCCAAGAAATCTTTGACAACCCAGTTGTTGGCACTTGGTGGAGACTCAGAGAGGTGTAGCAGCCTCGTCTTGTAGTTTAGTTTTTTTTTTTTTTTTTTTTAATATTCTTTAGTGTTTACGCTTGTTTTCCGATGTATTACATGAACGTCAATAAAAGTGATGATAGTAAGAGTAATGATAGAAGATTATTCACAACAATAATCATTGTCATTGCATAATGTCAGTTTCTAACAGGGAACTTAGATAATCATTTGAACACTCACTGCAAATCTAACATTATATATAGCAAGGTTTAAGATGGGTAGAATTGGAAAGTTTTAGGGGTAGAATTGAGGGGTAGAATTGAAATTTCGTAATCAATTCGCAATTACCCCTTATTTACTCCTATGACTCATCGAAAGTTTTAAGTTTTAGTAATGTTTTAGCTCCTTAGTTAACTGGCAGACCTTTAAAGCCCCGCCCCCCATCCCCCGCCCCTACCACTGAGCCATCGACTAGACCAGTGTGCTGTTTCTAATCCAAAACGTTTTATAATTGTTTGAAAATTGTATTATTATGGGGGTGTGTGTTTATTGAAAAATTTGCCTAAAGTTATTCAACAACAAACAGAGAAAGTTAAATCTAAACAATGTGTGAAGAAGTTGTTACAAGATGGGAGTTTATAAAATATTATCTATTGATGATGATTTGACAATTTGTATTAATATAATTGCTGGAATTTGTTGGATTATATAACTTATATGACAATAAGTATGCTGCGCTTGCTGCGACATAGTTATCTTTATAGAAATATTTATCTATGTATTTATTTGGCTGACTTGCTTTTTTTTGTATATATGATGGTTTGTATATAAGGTAGATATTATTGTAATATATGTCACCAAATTCTTTCTTGAACCTATGCAAGATCTTGTATTCGAACAGGAAGTGGATTCAATAAAAATAAATAAAATAAAAAATACAATATCAAGAATATATAGCTACTATCTGAACCTTGCAATTACATGGTCGAATGGAGCTGCCGAGCCAGCCAGCTATCGTTATCCGATTACTTTTCCATTATTGTGAAACCATATAATAAGAGTAATATAACATCCATTAGTGCAATGATACTATTCAACAGGTTTATTTGTATATGTTCTATAATACCATCAAACTAATGATGGCCTGACAGTAATATAATCGTTATGAATACAGCATTAAGTCCATAAGTCAGCACTATTTCAGCCATTGAATGTCGACGTAGAAAAGCGAAATAGGCAGGTAATACGAGAAGCTGTTGTCGCGAACGGGCAATGTTCAGTTTGAATATTCTGGCATCTGCAATGCACTCAGTGGCCTAAATGATCCTGGACTGGTCGATGGCGATTGAATCAGTTATCGATATATAGAATCCCGGGCTATAAATGATTCATCATCAAATCTAAAGGCGGCTCATATCTCCGGAAAACATCCAGACTAGTCCGGTATGGGATATAAACCGCGTCAAAAATCATGAATATTTTTAGCCGCCCCCTCTTGATTAAATTGATATGGTTTTCAATGCACCTGGCTGTTTTTTCTATGCACCTGCCTGTTAATCTGCTGCTGTTTGGTGTGTACCTGTGTGTACTATGCAGGGTGTGATAGCATTTAGTGGCTCATTGCTGGTGCCCCGTAAAGGTGGTATTACACTACACGACTTGAGCTGTGGTATCGGTGCAATATAATTATATAACAGCTAATTCACATACAAGAGTCATACTTTTATTAGAAATTGCCAATTTGGAGTATTTTACACATGTATAACAAAGAATTGTACCTCTAATATGTGTAACTTCTCATCGCTGTCGTCATATCGAGGCTCATGTCATGTAGTGTAATGCCGCCTTAAAGCCCCATACCCGCTAGGCAATTTTTACACAGTCAGCCGACTAATCGGATAAAAAAACAGCTGATTTTAAGGGTAGAATCAACTGATGTTAGCAGCTACTCATATCAAACAAATACATTTCAATATGATATACATACAGGCTATCATAGGAGTCGACCAATTTTAACACCGACTCGTCAGCTGATTATTTTTTAGCTGACTCGTCGGGCAACTGTGTAATAGTCGCCTAGTGGGAATGCCGCCTTAACTGTCATTCTGCCTGCCAATGGGATAGATTAAAACATGCCCCGGAGGTTCTAGGCTGGCTTTCATAGTATAGGGAGAATGGGTTGGTGATAACTGTGGGTGTTGGTATATTTAGAGGACTGGGAAGGTGTTTAGGATGTTTAAGCTATGGGCCCATGAACTCTTCTCTCTACAGGAGCTTTATGTCACAGAATTGTATTATGTAATATACAACCATGCATACACACATAGGTACAAATATATCTACCTATCTATATCTATTTCATACTATACCCATGCAGCCAAGGATGTAATGTTATTATACCGTTGCAGCAACGTTCTGGTTGGTTCTGTATTGGTTCTTGTTATATTTTTTTGATGACTCCAAATAACGTCACTGCAACCCACTGCTGTGATATTGCACTGTGACGTTATAACAATATTCTGGTTATGTTTTTCGACTCAAACAGAATAGTCTTATAACTTTCTGTTATGGTTTGGTCTTAACCTCATCAAAAAATAACATTATAATAGTGTTCTGATTCAGTGAGGTTTCAACCTCAGCATCAATTTAATGTAACTGTTACGTGCCAAATACACATCCTGTAGTTATGTAGAAGGTTTCCTTTAAAGAGAGGAACCAGTAAATATAAATTTTCATACTGCCCTGATACTCATCAACCAAGTAGTCATGGTGCCAAATTTGATGCGCTTATCTTTATTAGTTTGAATTTTACACACAATTTTCTAATTCAAAGTTACTGTCCCTGTCTGCATCTGGTGCAGCATGCACAGTGCATTTATTTGTGTGTGATGTCACACATAGACAGTGTCATAAACAGGAAACTTAAAAAATAACAAAATTTAAAACTTTAAATGAGTGTAATAGTGTTAAGATAAATGATATTGAATGATGTATGCACAAAAATGGGGGGGGGGGGAATTTACATGGATTTTGAAATTTTGAAATTTAAAATAATGTCTTTTGTGTGTGACGTCACACACAGACATGTGTTTTCCCTGTGCAAGAGGGTTTGAGACATTTCAAGATTTAATTATGGATTTTACATAGAATGTTGCATACCACTAATTATCTATCTAAACCAATGCTTAGAATATAAGATTAGTAAAAATGAAATTTGACTGGCTCCTCCCTTTAAGAAACAGAGATGTTGCACGTAGAATCTAAAGGTACAGACCCATGGCATAGACACCCATGATCCTTGGTGTATGCCCGATCGATGCGGCCATGTTTTATCGGCCATTCTGTCTTTTGATTGGAGGAGTTCAGTGGGTGCTGGCTAACAGTGTTCAGGGTGGATCGTTCCAGCGGCCCACAGTTCTGCTGGGTTTTTAATGGGCTGCTGAGAGGTGTGAAAGTGACGGCTAAACATTTGGACGGGGGGCAGGAGCAGATATAGGACTTTTGAAAGGGAGGTGGGGGGTCAGCATAAAGGCTAATTACTGAAACTGCAAGCATTTGCACATATATATATATGCTGCATTTTCCCCTCTTTTTGTAGTTTAGGGGTCCACCAAAAGGAGGGGGAACAGGACCCCCTGGACCCCCTGGACCCCCTGGATCCGCCCCTGGGAGGAGGGGGGGGGGGTTATGCCAGCAATATCATAAGTCTGTTTCTCATGTCTTATGTCTTATGTCTGATTTTGTCTACCCTCAGTGAATATGAACCATAGGGCGACATAGTGAATAGCTACCAATTGCAAAAGAAATGCAGGATCACCTAGAAGTGAAAAAAAGAGCAGGTTTCAAGCCAGCAATATCATAAGTGGGTTCTTTTCTGTTACACTTTTCTTCAGATTTTACCAGTCCTAAATGATAATATACTTTTTGGCTACATTGTGAATGGCTCACAATAGAAACTTTGGATTGCAAGTCGAAGACATCTTCTTGTTAAGTAAGACTATTTTGATATCCATTCCTTGAGTAATTTGATAGACTTAATATGGTCACTTACAATTGTCCTGTTCAGTTTGAGTCAAAGTAAGTGAAATGATCCATATTAGTAAGTTACCAAACCAAAACTTTCACTAACAGGAGAATACGTGAAACCGTGTTAAAATTATCGGAGGTCCCGGGGGTCCTGACCTACCCCCTCCCTTTTGGTGAGATCTTAAACTTGCCAAATAGATTAAAAACAACATCCCATGTGTGCATGCAAATGCGTGCCATTTAGTACGCATACATATGTCTAAATGCAGACCCTCCCCTTTTAAAAATTCTGTATGTGCCCCTGCAAAGAAACCTGTAGAAAGGTAGGCCTAAATAGACTAAATCAAATGCAAGCCCAGACCGTTTTTCTTAACAGCCATTTGGGTGTTGCTTCTCCCCGCGGTAGGCAGTGGGGCTTAAGGCTAATCTTAAAGCAATCTTTAATGGTTTACCACCAACCGCCCCACCCCCTTACCACAAGCCTAAATGCCCTTCGCTGACATTTCTTCGCCCCTTTTTTTCGCCCTTTTCTACTCATCACGCAGGTCTCTTAACTGAAAGAGCTTGGTGGGGCTCCGGACTGGGGGTCCCGATGGGCTGGAATTATACGTGCGGGCATGGTAGCAGATTCCCGCGCACCCAGAATTACTTGTACACGCGGATGTAAGGTCCGCGTATACTGACAGTCCTGTATGTGCAGGCTTATAAAGTCCGCGCATACAGGTAGGGGTGTACACGTTGGGTTGTGCCCGCGTATATAGGAGTGGTTATACAGGCGGACGTACCTCCTTTTTTCATCATATTATTATTTGTTAATCGGGGGCTAAGCCCCCGAACCCCCTTTTTCTCTTCTTATTTTAATATCTGATCTAATTTCTGCGTGTTTTAATTATTCGAAACACACAACACACCACTTTACCCTATGTCTGCATATATAGGCAGATGTGTATGCGCGGACTTCGTGTCCGCATGTGTAAAAAATCTATACACGCAACTACCGCGTGCGCGACTGTCGCATGTATAACCAGTCCCATCCCGATGTCGCATCAAATTTAAAAAACGTCAATGTCGTTACTCTCTGTCGCTTATTTTTGTCAATGTCGCATGTCGAATTTAAGAAATGTCCATGTCGCATGTCACTATGAATTTTACCCTGTCTGTCGTGTCGTTCGGACCTCATGTCGCATGTCCAATTTAAGAAATCGACATGTCACCGTGTCAAATTTAGTGGTCAAGACCCATCTTGGTGGAAATAGCAGGCGGAGAAGCTGTTGGAATCCTCCTTCAAATCAATACCAATTTATCCCTGAGCCCCCGTCCTTCAGGAACGCTGCCTCCCAGCGTGCAAAGCGCCCTAAATCTAGCCTGGTTTCCGGTTCCTGTCGCGGGGACTTGAGGTCTCACAGCACAAAGTCGTACATCTCATCTTCTGCTATTATCGCCCACCTGTGTGACTCTGACAGTGGGGGCTTCTGTCTCAGCCTCTTCGCGAGGTATTGGGAGTCTCTGGGGGGATGGGGGGATTGGGGGGGGGGTACTCAGTACTCAGGATAGGAAGGTAGATACCCAACCAAGCTGCGACGTAACAGAAACGTTCTATGACTATACCTTTTTAGTCAGTCTGGTACTTACTAAGATGGCACACAACAATTATGATATTTATGGTTAGGTAACAACCTTACCAAACTAGAATGTTATTAAAACATAATTTTTGGTGAGGTTAGGACAAAACCAAAAGAAAACATTATAAGAACATTCTATTGTTATAATGTTATAATGTTATAATCATTTTTACATGTTTGGCTGGGTACCAACTGTGAAACTATGGCCCCCCCCTTTTTGGAGATTTGACAACCCTCAGAAAAACTACCAAACTCTGCCAGATTTCAGGATATTTCATTGACATCCCTTGTAAAAGAGCATTTACCAATAAGTTCTTGGTTCAAATCAAATTTCGGAATGTGATGATTTGTTACAGAGCCATTATAAAGGAATATAATCACCTACAAGTGACTTTAAATCAAGTATCAAATAACATAATAACATAATAATTATGGCATATTATACGCAGCTTGCCTAAGGTGGATTTATTACTTGAAAGACCTCTATTTTTAGCTAAATTGGCGATCAGCAGCTACAGCTCCGCAAGGGTGCAACCGCAGACAGTACTCATTTCTGGACTCAGTGCCCCCCACCCCCAGGTTCGGAGTCGGAAGCTAGTGGGGGGCCGTCACTAAGAATCGTGTCATTTGACTGCAATTTTGCAGCCTTTACACAAAATCAATGACGAGTGCCATTTATTTAGGAAGCACCAAGTGAGTGGGTTAGAGTTTTAGCTGTGCGATGTAATCATTGGCCAATTAGACTAGTACTTCTTTTTTCAAGAATTGCAGTAGGATCAACCAAAGTTCTCATAAGCTAAAAGAGACCTCTAAATCAGGAATGCAACATTATTATTTGAAGCAATATTCTGTTTAGTTGGTTCTTGTTATAATATTTTGATGGCACCAACATCACTAAAATGTAATGTTAAATGTATATGTATACTTATTTTAAAAAATAATGATGCCATCAGTTTTGCACAATGTCCATCCAAACATGGTGATCCAATTCATGAAAATGTATATATACTAGAGTCTTGAGTTTTGTCAACATATTACCCAGCAAGCATCCTGTTTCAGGCTAACCTACCAGTATCACTAAAGCCTATATTCCACTTTGCGGAAGTTAGCATTTACAATCGCTATTTTTAAGTACTGCAAGTAATTTGTGGTTTTGATATCAACATGTTGTTATCCCCAACCGCAAGCAATCCATAGATGACTAATGTAAACTACTAACTACCGCAAGCAACTATTGCAAGAACCTACTGCGAGTACCAAGAACCCACCTTGCGATACCCTACTACAAGCTGGTTTGCGGCAACTTGCCCGCACTTTGTACAGTACCGCAACCATATAGTGGAATATAGCCCTTAAGAAACTGGCTGTCTGTGTTTGGGAGAATTACAAAATAGTGGAATTAACAGTCGGCCTTTTATAGAGATGCAGCTTATCAATGACAGCTCATCTTGACATGAAAGCTGGACCAGCTATTGGGTGTCTTTGTGTCTGAGACTCTCCGGCACAGTCGGAGACCAATAATGCTTTGATTAGTCTCGCGGAAAGAAGAGTCTATCTCGTGAGATTACGCGAGATCTCCAGCGTCTGGATACTCCCATGCTATGTTTTTCTATATGTGTGTGTACAATATCTAGGTGTCTATCTATGTATATGGGTTATATACAGTTATATTATATTTATATCTTCAGGGCTATATATATATACACACACACACACATATATAGGCCTATAAATATGTGTCTCAACATTAATAATATCTTATTATTATTTTACCTTAAGACATGGATTAAGAATTAAAGGAAAACTAAAAAAGTTAAAGAATTAAAAGGAGAACAAAAATGTCTGCTTACTTATAGAAATGAATTGTACAGTTACTGTTTCTGTATAAAGCCAGCCTAATATAATGTGACTTAATTCAAGTACGTACAATGTTTATTATACCTCACAATACCTATACATATATAAATGGAAAGCAAATCTCAAAAAAGTAAAGAACGACTGCGTGAATGTCTAGATATGTTAGGATCACTTTACCTTCTATTCTATATTCTATATTCTAATAAAGGGCCATACCCACTAGGTGAGTTTACTGTCGCTGGGCAACAGGCGCCTGGGAGAATCAGCAGTCATGTCAAATTATCAAATTATCAATGGATCGCCGGGCGATTCTCTGTGGGTATGGTTTGTATTCTAGGCAATGGGCGATGGGGATCAGAATTGCTGTTAATTCACAAGCAAAATAATTGGTAAAACATCAAACTTGCTTAATATTACAGTCACCCGATAACAACAACAGTGATTCTTCCAATCGCCCATCACCCATCAACGATAAAATCACTTAGTGGGTATGGGGCTTAATTTTAATGTTGTGAGGGCAAAGTAATAATTATTTCCTGTATCAGTTCTCCTTATTGCTGTACTTTATGAGATATGCATCTTCGCAAAGGTTCACATTCATATTGCCAGAACATATTTGATAACTGGAAACTGATCTGTAATCATTCAATGAACTTGAAACCGTCGGTGTCAATTTGAGATTTGTGAGCCTAAAATAGCTCCCAAGAGTTTGATAATGACTCAGTTTTAACTGAGAAACAACTTCCACAAAATAATAATATGCACAGACCCGCGGGGGGCATCTGAGGGTGCCTGTACGACCCAGAGGGGTCTTTCACATACGAGGGCGTATTCCGAGGTACATATGATCCCCATGGCTCGTACGACCACCTGAGGATGACCTCTACCGGTCTTCTATATTCGAACACCCAAACAAGACTCAAAAGTGAATGGAAATGCTGAAAACAAGGAGCGGTACGTAAAGCCTCTTTATACACACTGGCCTTTGTACGCACCGCTCATCAGCAGTCAGTGCAGGTGATAAAATCACAGATTTATATGCGAACACCAGTAAAACACCTCCCATATGTTTTGCTGCATGCCACATTGACATTCAGCTTTTTGCCAGTATTTCCTGCCATCCAAGCTGTATTGGAGCTCCTGTAGCCTGAGGGGCACAGGCTGTGTGTACATATAGGGGTAAATTTCCCCGAAGTATTGCGGGCGAACCATGGCCGGGCTAACCCCGCCTCTAGTGGCCACAGGGGGGAACTAAACAGGGGCAAGGGTGCCCCCCGGGCACCCCCCTACTGAATCAAAATGGAGATTTCTGATAAATGTGGGCCTCTGTTGTCTCTTTTAGAAAGGATTCTGTCCATTCTACTGTATAGCAGATCTAATGGGATGTATCAGATATATGGGATGATTGAGTGCTTGTATCTGATATACCGACTCGGGTATTGTGTATATTAGATATACCGGTGGATGTAATGTTTAACACTGCAACGTATGGACGAATACTGGAGAACTCGGACCGCAGCAGGACTCGGCTGGAGTTATACACGCGGACATATGAGTAGATGGCCGCACATATGGAATTCTTTGTATATGCGGACATCACGTCCGCGAAAACAGATCTACTTACATACGCGGACGTTGTGACCGCGTATACAAGTATAGTAATATACGCGGACGTAGATCCATTGTGGAATCTTTATTCATCATTAAATCATTTGTAAATCGGGGGCTAAGCCCCCGAACCCCCTTGTCTTTTCGTATTTCGATGTTTTATCTCATTTATGCACATTTATGCATTTTAAATGTAAATTACACGCCCCCTTACCCAATGTCCGCGTATGTAGGCAGATACATATGCGTGGAGTTATGTCCGCGTATGTAAGAAATTATATATACGCTACATCCGCGTGCTCTACTATCGCACGTATAGCCTTTCCCGCAGGACTCGGTCTAGGAGAACTCAGCCCGCCGGAGAACTTAGCCTGCCGGAGAACTTTGGCCACTGAAGCTGGTTTGAGTTGAGAAGGGCCGTCCATAAATGATGTCACACACAAGGGGATGGGTTGGTGGGTAAAACAGTGTGACAGTGCCTAAAAACAATGTGACAGGGGGGTGGGTTGGTCCTAAAAATACCCTGAAAAAGTGTGACATCAGTTATCCTTGTCTCCTAGAGCTGAGGTTACTGAAATGAGATAGAATTGTACATTTTTCTATATCACCAAGTCCTGCTAAAGAATTGTAATTTGATAAATTTCATCAATTGACATATTTGCAGGTTTGGCAGCTAATCAAAATGCTGTATTTTGGGGCAAAATAGGTTGGACACTATAGGTTGGGCTGACAGGTTCCTATGGGGAAAAGGCCAATTATGTTAAAATCTGCATTTTACTGATTCAAGGAGCAATCTCTAAAGCTAATTGATTTGGTTAATATTGCATTATGCAACTCTCCCCAGGAAATACATGGGCGGATCCAGAGGGGGGACGTGGGGGCATGCGCCTCTCCTTTTGTTGTAGAAAATTTTGCATTTTTCTAATGAAAAACTCGGCCAAAAGGTAATTAAAGAAAAATGTTAAAGCTCCCCCTCCCCCTTTTTTTTCAAAATCCTGGATCTGCCAGTGGAATAAGTATGGAGGCTGGAACCACGCTTTATCATAATTAGGGGCCTATGTGCATTTGTCGTGATAAATTAGAAAATAATAAGCAGAGTTCAGTTGGTTAGTGTGACTGGGGCTTTAGTTGTTCATGCCATGTTTGACTCGTCATCTACGTGTTAACCACCCAACGCTAACCCTGGAATTGCTTCCGTTTCCATGGCAATTTACTCAATCGCTTACAATATTGCATGTCCAACCCAATCAACAATGCATATTGAACATAAGGAACCCTCAGAAATAGACACATCTAGTAGGAGCATCCCATCTAATAACAGCCCATATTATCTTTTTTTACGACATCAAATGGACCATCAGAACCGAATTCACACACAAGTCCAATTGTCGTCTGCTTCGTGAAAATTGTCGCCAAAAGCATCGCACCGCTTGAAACTGTCTATCTTCACTGATTAAGGTTTAGATTTTTATCTTCACGACACATTTATTGATTATCCTTGCACAAAAAAAGTGTCTTTCTGCGGAACGCCACTAACTTTATCGACACTTGATCTGACGGAGTTGTTTTTATTCATTGACACGTTTCATGTTGCAGTCAAGCGGCTGGAAACAGGTGGAGGGACTCAAGGCAAAGCCAACAGATTAAATTCTCTGACGAGCTCGATTTAGCCCCCGGGTAGAATTGCGGTTTCGCGTTACTGTCAAAGAATTAGATCTGCATAAGTGTTAATTATTTATAATCATTTCATCATGCACCACCGAAATGTTAGTCTTGTCAAGGCTCAGATTGTCACAGAATTATGTAGCTTGTTGTTGTTTGTGGTGTTGTGCGACTTTGGACAACCACAAGACACCCAGTAAACTTTACGCTGTTTTTGTAAAGTGAAAACACCACTTTGAGTTCACAAAATTTCCCAATTATTTAAAAACTGGCAAAGAAATATATATAGTGAGGTCCTCGAAGATAGCTCATGGGCAGACATCTTTATTATAAGTTTAATACTTAAGGCTATATTCCATGGTGCGTTGCCTTGGGGGGTACTTGCGTTCCTTTAACGCAAGCAGTTTGCATTCCAGATACCAACATGTTGGTATATAAATGCAAGTAAACTTGGGTTTCCATAATTAAAGAAATGCAAGTACTCCCCAACGCACTGTGGAATATAGCATTTTACTTGCATTCATACTTGCATTGTACAAACGCAAGTATGAGCGTAAATAAAATTATGAATGCAAGTACAGGAATGCATCGTGGAATACAGGCTTTACTATCATTAAACTTGCGATCAAAGACATTAAGTTGCCCTGACATTTTGCAAAGAAATCCTCATAACTCTTATAATTCTTGATCAATGTCAACCATCTTGGTATCATTCTAAAGCTAGGAATACAATTTAACAAATAACAGACTAACCAAAAATGTATGGTAAAAGAAAATGCCCATCACATCACTGCTTGCCTGGGGAGGTGTCAGTATGTAGGCAAAGTACTAAAACCCCGTCTAGCCTAAAGGACCATGCCCACTAGGCGATTGTGCCTGAGTTGGTGACAAATCGGCACTAAAATCAGCCAATTCTGAGGGCAGAATCGGCTGATTTTATCCCAATTCAAATCAAACATGCACATTTCAATATACCATGCTGGCAGGTGATCATAAGAATCGGCCAATTCTCCGAGTTGCCCGTCGCCCATCGCCGGTAAAATCGCCTAGTGGGTATGGGGCTTTATGTAGTAGCCACCAAAAGCAAAAGGGGAGGGGGTGTGGAACTCCCTCCCCTCTGGATCCACAATTGATAACAATTATTATCTCCATTATTTCATATACATTTTATAATCTTATTTTATAATAGGCATTTAGTCTTATGTAAACTGGGAGGGCTCATTCTAAACATAGACAAATTCTCCAGGGACCCCAAGTACTGCTGACAGAAATCACAAGCTCCCACTACCTGAATCAATACGTGTTTTCTATGAGAAATCAGGGCCCCATTCCCAGAAGAATAGCCCCTTAATAACCACTGATTCCAGCTCCCACATATCTACCCCCAGGCCTAGTTCCTACTAATGAGTTTACAGCCACAAGACAAAAGGGGTTGTTAAATGAAAGTCCCCCTACCCAGAAGCCTGGTTTGAGGGACAGCGGAGGGGCGGAGCGATGATCGCTCACTGCCATATTCATTAAGCCTGTATTCGACGGGCCGATTTTATCGCCCATTTTCAAAATCAGCATTGAGACCATTAGCCCTGGGAATCAATTATAAGGCTAAATATGAAAAATGTTATATGTCACTAGCAAGGTCATATACTTCTCTAAAATGGTGTGTCAGATGCATTGTTTTATGTCATATTCTTAGAGAAAATCAAACAAATGCATAACAAATGCAAACTTATGACAAACTTCTCATAATCCTGTGGAAGCATAAGTGTATATTTCATATATCTTTTTTGAAGGCTGTAAAATCACCTTTTACAGCAACATTATTTTAAAGAACCACCAATTGCAATAATTAGAGGGCATCAAATCACACATCAAACATCTCATAGTGGAATATAGGTCTTAGAGTTGACTTTTAATGATTGTGCAGTCCCCACTGACTTCATGTCGAGCCTCAGCTTTAATGACAAAACAAGAGACCCTCTGGCAACCCGCACACATCGGTAATTAGTCCTAAATACAATCAGACTAGGGCAGAGTCTACACACTATCCCATTGGGTCAGGCAAGAGATTGGATTATATACTGGTCAATTTTATATACTGGGTTGTTTTTTGTTTGCCTCTTTGAAGAACAGTTGAGAATATACAATGTATTCCATACTAGATGCATGAGGCCAGGTTATATATCTGTATGAGTACTCTAGCTGCACATGTACAACTATGACGTTTGAATAGGAAATCATTGTCTCATAGTCAGATGTGAGCTTTTGATATCTATTGAGAATATAAAATGGTTAATATTGCTGAATGTTGTCCAGGTTAGATATCTGTATGCCTGCTTTACCTGCAAGTAGTATAAGGCTTACACGGGAAATCATTATCGCCAAGTGAAATGTAGGCTTTGGAAGCGACTTGTTTCCAAGCTTTAATGACAAAACAAAAGACTCGCTGGCAACCCACTCACATTGGTAATTAGTCCTTAATACAATCAGACTAGGGCAGAGTCAGTGGACTATCCCATTGGGTCAGGCAAGAGATTGGATTATATACTGGGCATTTTTTGTTTGCCTGTTTGTCAAACAGCTGAGAATATACAATGGCATCAATGCTATAGATGAGAATTGGGTTACATTTATGTATGCGTACTCTATATGCTTAACTATAAGGTTTACATGGGAGATCATTGATGCATAGAAGAATGTGAGCTTTTGAGTGAAATTGAAAATATATATATATATTGTTAGATGGAACCAGGTTAGATATCTGTATATTACTTTAGCTATACAACTATAGGGTTAGCATGGTAAATTATTATCACCAATTGAAATGCAGGTTTAAGACACAACTATTTAATGATAAAACAAGAGACCCTCTGGCAAACCACACACATCAGTTAATATGATCAGACTAGGGTAGAGTCAGTGTGCTGTTCCATTGGGTCAGGCGAGAGATTGGATTATATACTGGGCATTTTTGGTTGCCTTTTTGAAGTACAGCTGAGAATATACAATGGTCTCAAAACTAGATGAGGTTTGATTTAGATTTCTATATGCGTACTCTTTTTGCAATTGCATAGCTATAATGTTTACATGGGAGATCATTGATGCACAGAAGAATGTGAGCTTTAGACTGAAATTGAAAATAGGAAATATTATATTGTTGGATGGGATCTGGTTAGATATCTGTATATTACTTTAGCCATACAACTATATGGTTAACATGGTAAATTATTATCACCAATTGAAATGTAGGTCTAAGACGCAACTATTTAATAATAAAACAAGAGACCCTCTGGAAAACCACACACATCAGTTAATATGATCAGACTAAGGTAGAGTGTGCTGTTCCGTTGGGTCAGGCAAGAGATTAGATTATATACTGGGCACTTTTTGCTTGCCTGTCTAAAGAACATCTGAGAAAATACAATGGTCTCAAACCTACATGAGGTTTGAGTTACATATCTGTATTTGTGCTGTATCTGCATAGCTATGAGGTTCAGATGGGACATCATTATTGCATGGTGGAGTGTAAATTTGCAAGTGAAATTGGGAATATAAAATGGTTTATTTTGCTAGATTAGAACTTGTTTAAACATTTGTATCTCTACTCTACCTGCACAAGTATGAGGCTTTTGTGGGAAATTATTATTGCCAAGTGAAATGTACGTTTTATAAGTGATGGATTTAAAGTCGCACATACTACATGTTGAGTCCTAGTTTAGTGACAAAAGAAAAGACCTGTGGCTAGCAAACCCCACAAATCAATAATCAGTCCTTAATACAATCACACTAGGGCAGAGTCAGTCTGCTATCCCTTTGGGTCAGGCAAGAGATTTGATTGTGTACCTGGCATGTTTTGTTAGCCATTTTGAAGAACAGCGGAGAATATAAAAATGTTCTCAATGCTAGATGAGGATTGAGTTAGATATTTGTATGTGTATTCTATCTGCATAGCTATGAGGTTTAGATGGGACATCATTATTGCATGGTGGAATGAAAAATTGCAAGTGCAATTGGGAATATAAAGTGATTTATATTGCTAGTTTAGAACTTGTTTAAATCTCTGTATGATTACTCTACCTGCACTAATATGAGCTAGGCTTTCATGGGAAATCATTATCGCCAAGTGAAATTTTGGTTTTATAAGCGACCTTTTAAAAGTCCCTACTGACTACATGTTGAACCCCAGCTTTAATGACAAAACAAGAGACCCACTGGCAAACTGTACGCATCAGCAATTAGTCCTTAATACAATCAGACTAGGGCAGAGTCAGTGCACTGTCCCATTGGGTCAGGCAAGAGATTGGATTATATACTGGGTATTCTTTGGTTGCCTATGATGTTTGAATGGGAAATTATTGTCTCGTAGTCAGATGTGAACTTTTGATATCAACAGAGAATATAGAATGGTTTACATTGCTGAATGAGGTCCAAGTTAAAAATCTATATGCCTGCTCTACCTGCAGGTTGATCAAGGCTTGCATGGGAAATCATTATCGCCAAGTGAAATTTTGGTTTTATAAGCGACATTTTTCAAGTCCCCCCTGACTGCATGTGCCCTAGCTTTAATAACAAAACAAGAGAGACCCGCTGGCAACCCGCACACATCGGTAATTAGTCCTAAATACGATCAGACTAGGGTAGAGTCAGTGCACTATCCCGTTGGGTCAGGCGAGAGATTGGATTATATACTGGGTGTTTTATTTGCCTACTGCTGCTCAAAGAACAGTTGGGAATATAAGACGGTGTCTATTGCTAGAGAAGGATCAGGTTGAATATCTGTAGTCTACCTGTACAACTGCTGGCTTTATATGGGAACAGCGTATGCAGCTGCTATTTGTCTAGCTGTAGGTTTCATGACACGAAACGTGACTGGCGATATTGTCTGGCCTGGATGATGCTTGATAGAGGCAAATTGGCTCAATGTGATTCCTTCTCTTTGAAACTATACTTATCTCCAAGCTGCTAGAAGATACACATAAGAGTGATTTGTATTGTGAGCTTGAGAAAAAATGTTTAGAATGTATACCAAGGTACAACAATTAGAAACGCTTATGTTTCTAAGGATCTCATTTGCACTTTAAATAAAAAAACACAGGGACCCAACACTGACCAAGTGGTTCTTCGGGTTCAATTCCCAGTTGGTGCTTGGTTCACTAAGGGATGTGGAAAAGCAAAAATGATTTCCAGATTTTGATCCCCTGCTGTTTGCCCGCCCTGTCACCTTCATCTCTTAGGTACAATCACTAAAGACAGAATTCGTCCCAACCTGTTTTCACCTTGAATATGACCTTAGTTATTGAGGCGTGCGGGGTGGTGAAGTGGTTAGAGTGTCCGTCTGCTGTGCGGGCGGCCCGGGTTCAAGTCTGGGCTGAGGTGGTCTGGCTGCTACTCCCCTCTGTATGTCTCCCTGTGACAACAACAGGATTATCAAAGGCTCCTAGTGGGCCACCGGCTGTTGTGTGTCTGGCCCTGTCTATGGGACCAGGCACATTAAAGAACACCTGCATTGGTAAATGTGTAGGGGTATGGTCTCTACCTTCTCATAGATTTGATCATTCCATAGATACGTTCTTCCCAGACAGAATTGTCAAACCTTGTTCTCGCCGTGATATGACCTTAGATGTTGCTACGGTGTTAAACCCCAATAACCAACCAACCAACCTTAGTTATTGAAACAGCGTAAAGCATCCATTACTCACTCACTCACCAAATGGTACTGATATGAAACATCTCACCACTGAAAGCATGTCAGAAGACTTGGTGCCATTGGGGGCATACTCAGACTATATGGGGCTCTGGATAAGAATATGTCACATGTGAAATTGAAGAAATGACCACGTCGCACATCATTGTCACTTTATTTCACAATATCACATGCTGTTGTACAAAGAAGCACAATGTGCATGTCCCTTTATTTTTCTAACATCTCATCGTGGCACTAGTACTAAAGATCATGTCGATGTAAAGTGTCATGCCCACTATACAATTTGGCCTCGGCAATTGTATTTCCCCCTGATCGCCTGTCAGAATAATGTTTTGAAATATACATGTTTGATCTGAATTGCTGGGGAAATCGCCTGGCAATTCGCCTGGCAATTTTATTAAACCTGTTTATTTCAATGTAGCATACTGAAGTGAATGAGCAAAATCGCCTCGTGGGTATGGGGTGTAAGAAATACCACATTCGCGTGTCAGTTTTAGGGGTCCAGACCCATGTATGTGGACAAATAGCCCAGAGCATGTAACTAAAGGGCTCATAGATCATGAGATGCTGACTGGATCAATAGTCATTTAGCCCCTAAGGCTGCAGGCTGGGGGGAGGGTGGCTGGAGGAGTGCAGGGAGACACCTGGTGGCCTAAAATAGAGGTAACTGGTTAGTGGGGCTCTTGACCCTAAACAGGGTCCCAACTCAAAAATATAGACATATATTTTCGTAAAAAAATTTCTGAGGATTTCAGCCCGGGAGTAACATTATAAGTGGGATAATTATGATGCTGGATTTGTGTCTATTTTGACAAGGAAAAGCATTGGCTGCTATATGAGTCATTATACCATGGGCCACTGTGTGAAGTCACATATTCAAACTCTCCCAAAAGCGAGAGAACAGCGAGGGTTTAGTCACGGGTCTCGCTACAGCAATATCCTTAGGGTTTGCACTTTACCAATCCTTGCTGTTGCGATGGTTTTGACCACATTTTGACCACATATAGTTGAATGCTAAATACATTTCTGCCACTTACCTCCTATATATTTTAAAGGCTGTGGGGCACAGCTATCATTTGCTAACAACAGAATATTAAAATGATGACCCCAGAATATCCCTCTGGTAAATTAAAAAAAATGGGTGTGAAGCCCTCACTGTTGTTAGGAAAGTTGGATTCACTCACTGTTCAACAGGGATTGGTCTCGCTGTTTGCACCAACTCTCCCAACATCGAGAGCCATTGTGCGACAGAGCACTGAGAACCAGTGCTTTTTTCATTAGCAAAAGAGTAAGTAATATAAGCATACCATATATATACATCTCTAGTTCCCAAGGTCATTACAGTTTCAGCCAATGGGATAGGTTTACAGCTCTCAATGGCCCCTTTATCCTGATCAGATGTATCTCTTCTGACCCTTCATTGTAAGCAATTGTCTGCCTAACATAAGCCAACAGTATGTTCCTGCCCGACTGGGCTGTATCAAGGGAAATGGATCATCTATACAAGTATCTCTGCTCCACTGCTATGTGTCTCAGGTTCTATAGTAGAACCAACACACTGTGGGTGATTTCACACTAGGAGAATCAAAAATGCATTTCTCAGATCTCAAATTGTAAGATAAAATGTCTTTAACATTCAATAATCTTTGCAATTCAATAAACTTTGCAACTATATCTATATAGCTAACAAAATTAAGGAACATAAGATCTGAAGTCTGAAACACATCCTTGAAAAAGTCAACATAATCTGAACTAAAAATACATTCTTAGAGGTATGAGTAGTCTGAAACACCCCCACACTAATTATTTTCTAGTCATGTCTTCTGTATACTAGAAAATTATTGTAGATAGTAAACATGACATGGATCAAACTTCCTTGCAGTTTCTGTGAGCCTGAATTGCAAAGTAACAAGAGAAAGCTCATCTTTCTGCACTGAGGTCTGTATTATTTTCTGCAGACTAATCAAGGCTCTCATGAATCAAAATTAAATGATTGCGATAATAGAAGCAGGCTACAGTTCATTAATACATTACATTTAGGAGGGTATATATATATATATTAAAAGAGAAGGTATTTTACTTTGGTTATAGTCCACCAAGGCATCCTTTTACATGCATTTCAACCAATATGAAGGCCTTTCACACTCAGGCTCCAAAGGCAAAATGTTATCCACATTTAGATTAATACAAAGTGATAGTAATCCTGTATCTGAAGACATTGCTTGTGGTAATCTGGTTGAAGCTTACAACCAAGGCCAGCCATAATTAGTTCCCTGTGACAAGCTTAGAACTCTAACTACTTTTTCTATCACATAGCCCGGACAAAAATATTTCCAGAAAACTCACTTTTTCAGAGCAAACAAAAATACGCCAAACTTCGGAGCGATCAAAAAAACCACATACTCGACATGACAACTGTAAGTTGCATTTTTTTAAAGTCCTGCAATGCTCTAGTATCCATGGAAACCTTTAAAATGGTCTTAGAACCATATATTAGAACATGTAGAGGCCTTTGAAATAACCCTTACCTGTAATCTGATGTATAAACCAGGTCTTTTTGTGACTTCAGAAGCCAAACGTCGAGGATCTGCCACAAAAAAGCTAAGTTTAGATGCAGATATTTTTACACATGAACCATCAACCACTGTCCTATACAAACAAAGTTTAAAACAGGGCCTAGACCTTTTTTTTCAATGCCCAACCCCACTGGTGACGATTTTGTGAGCCTGACCCATATATAGATATGAGCAGTAGACCTAAATAAAAAGAAGTTGGTCAGAGTGTGAGGGTGTATAACAAATCATTCTACACTTGGCATTGACAAAATCACAAACTCTGTACTTGGTACATCACACAAACTATATTCATAAGTTGGCGTGGGTTGACATAAGAAGTAAACATACAACAACAGGAATAGATCGTGGTTGTGACTGTTTATAACGAAATCACACGCTCAACACTTGGTATGCTGTAATATAACTAGAACTGGCTTGGACATCGGTAAAAGAGTAGTGGTATGGTCTCTATCTTCTCATAGATTCTATCATTCAACAGATATGATCATCAAAGACGGAATTGTCAAATTTTGTTATCACTGTGATATGACTCATAGGGGATTGTCACATACCGAGGGCAAAGTCCAAGGTTTTCATGATCCCCATGGGTCATACGGCCACCCAAGGACAACCCCAATGGTCTAAATATGATTAGAATAGTGAAAACAATTAGGCCGTTCAGGTGATAAACCCCAATAACTAACCAACCAACCAACACTTGGCGCGCCATATAAGCTACTTGCCAGTTGATGTCGGTTGACCTGTTCAGTAGACATGAGTCAATGGGAGTAGGTTGTGGTGTGAGGGAGTATAACAAAATCACATGCTTTACACTTGGTATGCTGTACAACTACTCGTTGATATTTGCGATTCGACAAAATCACATACACTACAGGGGCGGACCCAGGAATTTGTAGAGGGGGGGGCCCAAAAACATGAATGTACACGGGGGTGGGCCCCCCATCAAACATGATTTAACAGGGCAAGGGGGGGGGCCAAGGCCCGTCCGGCCCCCCCCCCCTGGATCCGCCCCTGCACTACACTTGGTACGGTATAAAGTAAGAACCATGAAACATGACTGGAGGCCCAGTGTCAGTATAATAGGACTGGGTGGGGTATTGTGTTGGCCTATGATATGATATCTCAGTGTGGCAGCACTATAAAAATGGCATTAGATCCCACTGCTACAAATAGGCACCTCGTTTCATAAATTCCGTCACTGCCCCCGTGGCATAAAACAAACTAAAAGGCTTTACCTTGTGCAGTCTGGTAAAAAATCCCTGAAGGGTTAGCCGGATGTTAAACTAACCCCACAAACAAACAAACTACACTTTGCGCTCTATGCAAACTATTCGTCCGTTGATGCTCGTTGACCTGACCAATAGACACGAGTCAATGGCAGTGGGTCCTGGTGTGAGGGTGTATAACAAAATCACACGCTTGATTCTGTACAACTACTCGTTGATGTTTCCTAACAAAATCACATGTACTACACTTGGCACCCCATAAAAACTATTCGTAAGCTGACGTTCGTTGACCTGACCAATAGACATGAGTCAATGGTAGTGGGTCCTGGTGTGAGGGTGTAATAACACGCTCAACACTTGGCATTCTACTCGTTGATGTTCACTGACAAAATCACACGTTCTACATTTGGCCCGCCATAAAAACTACTTGCCCCTTGATGCTCGTTGACCTGACCAATAGACATGAGTCAATGGCAGCGGGCCCTGGTCTGAGGGTGTATAACAAAATGACACGCTTAACACTTGGTATGCTGTAAAACTACTCGTTGATGTTCACTTAAAAAAAACATACTTTACACTTGGCACGGTATAAAGTAAGAACCATGAAACATGACTGGTCGGCCTAGTGTCAGTATAATGTGACTGGGTGGGGTATTATGTGGGCCTATGACATGATATCTCAGTGTGGCTGCACTATAAAGAGGGCATTGGGTCCCACTTCTAAAAATAGGCACCTCATTTCATAGATTCAGTCACCGTCCCTGTTGCATAAAACGAGCTGAAAGGTTTTACCTTGTGCAGTCTGGTAAAAGAACCCTGAAGGGTTGGCCGGAAATTAAACTAAGCCCACAAACAAACAAACTACACTTGGCGCACCATACAAACTACTTGCCTGTGGATGTTCTTTGACCTGACCAATAGACACGAGTCAATGGTAGTGGGTCCTGGTGTGACGATGTAATCACACGGTAACAAAATCAGACATTCTACACATTGCGCACCATACAAACTACTCGCCCGTTGGTGTTCGTTGACCTGAGTAATAGACATGAGTCAATGGCAGTGGGTCCTGTCATGCGGGCTTCTATCAAAATCACACACTTCATCTACAATATTTTGGTTTGCTATACAACTACTCGTTGATGTTCACTGACAAAGTCACATACTCTACACTTTGCACGTCATACAAACTACTCGCCCGTTGATGCTCGTTGACCTGACCAATAGACACAAGTCAATGGCAGTGGGTCCTGGTGTGAGGGTGTGAGGGAGTGGACAGTTACCACATGGCCTGCCATCAGCCTATTGACAGCTTCACTGATTGGCTGGACAGGCTGCAGGCGGTAGGGGTGGACTGGGGTGTGGGGTGGGGCCCTGACAATGTACAGAGACACCACACACATACACCTAAAGGGTACAGGGGTAGGGCCACTGGGGGGGGGGGGGGATAAAAAGGAGGACAGGCAGGCCTTTGGGAAGGTGGTTTTAATGTGTTAAACTATGAGAGAATTGGCATGGAGATTAGAAAATGTGTTGTTCAAATGGCGGGTTTTTTTTCGTTTTTTTTCCCGTTTTTTTTTTCGGGGGGGGGGGGGGGGGAGGAGAGGGGGGAGGTACACTAGTACCTCGCGCTACTCCACCAGGCTACATAGACACTAGAACAGCCCGCGGCCTCCATCTTGAATTTTTCGTAACTTTTGAAAGTTTGTTTACATTCTGAATTCTTATATTTAGAACGCCCCCATTTCTTAGATATTTTACGAGGCTAATGCTTGAAATCTTAATATGGAAGAAACTGAAATTTAGAATTTTGCATCGTACATTTATTCAATTTTGGTCTGACACCAGGTCTGAAATCCGGATGTGGAAACTTGAGGTCAAGGACAGGTGGGTATCTACAGTTACGGCGTTCTGCGGCGAGATATACCTCCAAGAGAGACTGTTGAGAGATTGTTGCGTTGCAGAGTGGTAGGCGCGGAACAGGCTAGATGTTTTCTCGCTCCCTTTGCCAATCTAACTGAGTTTTCCTATGTCATATTGCTACTAAATGTACTTCATTCGTTATGTTTATTAATATCATTAATCCTCTAGAAATCATAAATGATCTTATGCAATAGTTATGGTGGTATGAGCTTAACAGTTTGGTTGGAGGGCCACACGGGGCCGCGCGGCCGCCATTACGTGTTTACGCAGTTCTAGTGTCTATGTAGCTTAGCGTAGTTGGCACAGGTACTAGTGTAGGGGGGAGGGGGCCAGACCGGGGGCTTCAGAGGTGCACCTATTACCTTTATTCAAATACTATTCTTTACCTCAATGTAATATACCACTATTTGCCTTGCATAGTCAAGTGAACATTTTTACGTTTGGGCACAGCGGTTTTCAAAGTCTCTCTATCCAGGGGCGGATCTAGGAATTTTCAAAAGGCGGGGCGTGCTATAGCAAAAATTTTCCGGGAGCACTTCGGGCCCAGGAATTTTACATTAAAAAAATTAATATTTGGGCAAAAATAAGGGGGGGGGATGGCCCCCCTTAAATCCGTGCCTGCTATCCGCCTCTGAGGTTTTACGGTGAGACGGGCTGATCTTGGATTCTGTAATAAAAGGTATACATAGTGGTTATAGTAGAAGTATGTAGGCTAGGCAATGGTATATTATGCCCTATATGACTCTTGCAACACCCTTAAGTGCTGCTATTTCTTTAATTTTCTCTTGTAGTTTTATAGTTTACAAGTAGGAATATGGCCCAAGACCCTGAAATTCGACAGGGCGATATGGCACTTTTTGGGGCTTAGTGACATGAGACAGGGCTATTTCTTAAATTTGACAGAGCGACATGGGTGTTTCTTAAATGCGATATGTGACACTGGGACCCCCCTCCCCCCAATCAAGGGCCTCATGAATGGGCTAAGGCCCTCCCACCGATCTACATCCTTTACTTTGTCTACTTTTATTTCAGTCTATGTTGCTTGAGAATCATATGGATAGTGCCACTATTCTAGACAAGTCACCTGTCAGGCTTAGGCCTATATCTACACATGCCTATTTTACATATAAACCTTCACATAATATCATAATGTATTAATCAAAATACATGTTTAAATTTTGCGTACAAGCTTACATATATTGTGTGTATACATGTTTTCTTCATGACTTGATTCACATTCATGTAATATCGGAATTCTAATATGTCATTATATCCTATCAACATGCCATCTGAATATGTTTTCAAAAAAGTTTGGAGAAAATATTTCTGGCAGCGGTGGGATTCGAACCCACGCCTCCGAAGAGACTGGTGCCTTAAACCAGCGCCTTAGACCGCTCGGCCACGCTACCTGTTGCGCATAAGCCTATCAGTGAGCCTGAAGCTACCTGTATGTAGGCCTATCTATCTTTACATAACCTATGGGGGTGAGCCTACACCTATGTAGGTCGAAGGTGGCCCTCTGCATAGATTAACACTAACCTGTATAGGCCGCACTAGTACTAGGTTTATCTATAAATAAACATGATCAAGCTCTTCATAAGATTTGTGGGATGTTTCATAATAACTGCATAATTTTGTCCATACGGAAAACAGCCGTTTCATAACAAAACTCTTGTAAATCAAGCCCAAACTCAAGTAAATTCACCCAAACTCACGTAAGAAAGAACAAAACTCACATAGCTACAGTGAGCAAAAAGTTGATTGTAACTCCATGAGCCTTACGGACTTTTATTGTGAAACAGGTCCCAGGTCCCAGGTCAGCAAAAGACAGGTCATTTTGTGTTCCTTTTATTGTTACATGGTGAAAGTTAAGAGTTATGGCTAGATATTATAAATGTTATTTTATTTGAAGTGTTGTACATTCACAGGCCTAGGACACGTATTGTCATTTAACTTAAAATGTGTCATTAGATATGCATTTGGGTGAATTTCCGAGAACAAAAGAACTAACAGGAGGTGCCAGAGAAAGTTCAGGTTTTTCAATTGTTTCCCAGATCTATAGGTAGCATCAGTTTTTTGTTACCAACATTACATAATTACCCTTAAATATTGATCATCTATACAGCTTTGCTGCTATTATTAGATAGTATTGTCGGTCAGTGGTTCAGCATTGATTTGGGAACTCATGTTATTGAAATGAGATTTAGTTTGAAAAGGAGATCATATATCAGGTTTCTAAAATAGCTGGCACGGATTTGTAAATCAATACGATCAACAATTCCAGCATTCCAATGTTGTTCTAACGCTGTCGGATGGGTAGATTTAGATTGACCAAAATTTATTTAAAAAAGAATAGGTCTAAACTAGCGTTGTTCAGTTTCTAAGCAATAATGGTTAAATCAGGTTTAAGGCATCTTCTGTCATTACTGCAGCCCAAGTCGTGCAGTCTAATACGTATATACCCTGTTTGGACCTGGTGCAGATACGGTCACGTGACCAGATTTTGGTGATCACCACGTCCATGTGGCTATTAGATATATCTGCAATTCATAGATAATGAGTTTGTTAAGATTTAATGGCCTTTCTTTTGACAATTAGACAAAACATCTTCATCATAGATGCATGTGAATTGTGAAAAAAAAAGAAGAAGCAAATTTAATTTTATCACCAATATGGCTGCCGTATACGAAACTATCGAGCAGTAAGTGGTAACAGCTCCGCATGTATCCTTATACTAGGTCAAGTTCAATCTGGTACGTCCCATTGGAGTGGATTTAAAAACAGTTTGTGATTCACTCATGCAATTCTCTCGGCTACATCTAAAGACAGGCTCGTCAGTGTATACGCCTCCGCTCCTTTCCTCTATTATCGACGCCCTTTGGACCTAAGCCAACTCATTTCCAGGTGCCTTCTCCCCGTGGAAAGGATGACCAAGGTCCCCATTTTCCCTTTGTGTATTCCTTCTTAGAATTTCAGTAATGTCATGTAGGTAGGGTCATAAAGAATGACATTGTTAAAGGGCGGATACAAGATTTAAAAGAAAAATGGGGGGTGGGCTCTGCATAATTAGTGCATAATTATAGGTTAAGCACAAAAACGCCACTCGATCGCATGCATGCACGCAACGTTTTTATCTATTTGTCAAATGTGCAATAATCCAGTTCAAAATTTACCTTCTTATAAAGTGGATAACAAATGTAAAATCATCAGGAAAATATCCAGGGGGAAAGGGCGGGGGTGGGGAGGGGGGCTCTAATGGGTTGTGATTCACCTCTTTACCCAATAGTACATAAACCACAGAAAAGGCATTTGATAGGGGTATAGATGGGGGGTCCCTATGTCGTGTGTTGAATTTAAGAAATGGACATGTCGCATATCATTGTATTTTCATTTTTGATGTCGATTTTAATATATGTAAGAACCTTCCATGTCACATGTCGATTTAAGAAGTCCCCTATGTCATGTCGGTTATTTTTTATTTCCTGTCACTAAGGCCCTTGTCGAATTAAAGAAAAGGCCATGCTGCCCTGTCGATTTTAAAGGTCTACACCCATAATTGCTATAATTATGGAAGTGTGTGTGTGTGAGCTTGTGTGTGTATGTGTGGGACTATGTGTAAGTGCATGAGTATAGGTCTATTAAAGTGAGTGTGTGAGTGTGTGTATAATATATGTGTGTGTGAGCGTGTGTGTGCGTGTGAGTCTATGTGTAATTGAATGAGCATAAGTGTGAGTCTGTAAGTGTGTGTGTGTGTGTGTATTTGAGTGAGTGTCTGAATGTGTGTGTATGACAGTATGTGTATTAGTGAGTGTGTAAGCGAGTGTGAGTGCTCATGTGTGTTTGTGTACAAATCTACGAAGTTTTAAGGCCATATTCCACTATGCGTTTAGGGTGGTCGCAAACGCGTTTAGGGTGGTCGCAAATGCGTTTAGGGTGGTCGCAAACGCGTTTAGGGTGGTCGCAAATGCGTTTAGGGTGGTCGCAAACGCGTTTAGGGTGGCCGAAAACGCGTTTAGGGCGGCCGCAAATGCGTTTGCGGTAGGGTCCCTACTGCTATATTCCACTTGTTTGCGGTCACCAGACGCTAAAAAACGGCCGCAAACACGTTTTTGGCAGCCACAAACGCGTTTGCGGTAGGATTCTGCTAGATGGAATATGGGTGTTTGCAGCCTCAGTTTGCGGCCTCCGTTTGCGTCACCTACTCAAGGATACCAACATGTTGGTATCTGGAATGCAAATTGCTTGCAGCGGTCGCAAATAGCGGCCGCAAATGCACCCTATCGCATAGTGGAATATGGCCTTTACTACGACTCACATGTTAGAGAACCTAGCCCTTTCCCAAACCCTGGACCAGCCCCTGATTATGAACCATTATTAGGGATATTCTTGGCACAGTGGCCTTGTTTTCACATGGAGGCCATGGTGAGTACTTTCCTGGGTTCATCCCTTGTTATTGTGGCCTGTGAGTATGATGTTATGGCATTAGGAGAGGGGGTATCTGTGCTGTCACTCGGCATGAGGTGCCAAATGTACAATCACTTATTTCGTTTGTGTGATGATGATTGTTGGAGTTTAATGTGCATTCAGCAATTTCTAGGCTATATCAGGTAATGAAACTATCTCATATCACTAATTTCTCTCTCACCACAGCTTTCTCTTCTTCCTCTATATATATTTCTTTTTATTTTATTGTTTTAGTGACATATGATATGGAATCATGTAAGGCTACAGATTACCTGCTAGTGACAAAGTAATCAAATGATCTGGTCACCAAAAAGTGATCAGATGAACATGTCAACAGAAAATAGTCAATTGCCATGCACAACAAAATGGTTAAATGGCCTTGTGATCAGAAATCGGTCAAATGGCTCCTCCACCAACGATATAAAAAGTTTCCACAAAGCTATGTCTATACATACCATGTACCCTACTACTGCTAAAATGGTGTCCTTTCACATGGAACAGTCTACACACTGAACTTACTTCAGGCCATACCAAGAACCAGCAAAATAGGCTGCTACAGACCAGTCCATTTGGTTGCTGATTTGTTAAACAGCTTTTTAAAGGACCTGTGGGAACCAGCAAATTAAGCCATGACACCATTATATAGTTCCCCTCTCATCCTCCATGTGGCTTCATGGTATAGTGGTTATATAGCACCTCCACCTCCAAACCCAAAGGTTAATGTTGTGGGTTCGAATCCTGAAAGAGTTTGTCATTACCAGTGTTTTTCAATCTGGCGAAGCCACTTGTTAAGGATAGAGATTGGTGATTAACGGGCATTTCAGTAAAATTGCAACAGTTTTGCCAATATTGCTAACTGATTGATGTATTATACGTCAAATGAAAGGGCAGATGGTAAAGATAGATTTTTTAATGAACCGGGAATTAGAAAAAAATATATATGAAAAAGTGAATTTTTCACTTTTATTTTTTGAATGTCAATATCTTCTCTGGAATTCTGAGACTTTAAGGGTAATACAAAAACATTACTCTCTTTCCTTGATAGAAAAAAAAACAATGTTAGTCACCCTGCATCCCATAGCCCCACCAGGAAAGGGCGGATGATGGTAACGGCCACTGGCTCGTTCTGCTCGGAGCTGCTCGGAACTGCTCGGAACTGCTCAGAACCACTTGTTAAGAGAAAAAAGGAAATGTTAGTCACCCCGCATCCCATATCCTCACCAGTAAAGAGCAGATGATGGTAACGGCCACTGGCTCGTTCTGCTCGGAGCTGCTCGGAGCTGCTCTATGCTGCCAGCACTACAGAGGAGCGCCTCATCCCTGTCCTGGCAGCTGCTCCCCCACCCAGCCCACCACTGGCCAGTTTGAGTCCACTCCCTATGTCTATTGTCTGACCACCTGCCAACTCCCCTCACACTCCCTGACTTTGCACTTTGCAGCGTACACTACGGTCTTTGCAGCTCATTGGCAACTTCTTTTTGGCATGTTCAAATGTTGTGAAAATGTTTTGGCATGCTCAAAATTAATGATAATGATGATGGTTGTTGGAGTTTGAGGTGTGCCCAGCAATTTTCTCGGCTATGTCAACACCAACTCGCTCGCAGTTTTTGGCTTGTACAATGTACTATGATTGAATCTGTGGTGGTGGAAATGATGGCAAGGCGAGGTGGTATAGCAGGCACAGCCTAGACTCAAACCCGTTCCAGCCACGTGCGAGTTGATGACTCTATACACTATACCATCCCCTCCCCCCCTTCCTTATTGTGAACATGTTGTTATGGATTTGTTCATTGTTATGAATGACAAGTGGGGTTTTGTGGGGGTTAGATTGACATTTTTTATGCTAGATTCACACTAGAGCTTTTATGCTGTGCCCTCACGTAACACTTGGCAGGGTGGCAAGTCTTGGCAGGGTGCCAAGCCTTGGCACTTGGCAGAGGGTGGATCTAAAGGCTTTGGTGCCAACACATAGGTACTGAGAGCCCAGTGATGGGAGGTTTTCACGTGCTACGTTCACTCTTTGCCATGCAGGGGGGGACACAGTTTTGCGTAGACTCAACTTGTCATGACTCATCACTCTATATTGACTCAATTTATATCAGGTGGCTTTAAAATCGTGTTAATGGGTACATGTATTTATATACTATTTGTACCATACTTTATCACCCACTCTACTGACATATTGTGAGCAGCGTGTATTGCAATACTGTACGCACCGCTCACTGAACACTTTTCTGTGACTAATTTTAACAGATTTTGAAGATTCTTTGGGTGATAATACAAAGAAGCACCTTAGGGGTCGTCCTTCGGTGGCTGTACGACCCATGGGGATCATAAGAACGCCAAGCTTTGCCCTCTGTATGCGACAACCCCCTATGTGTTGTCCAGCCACCCTCGAACGCCCCCCCCCCCCCCCCCGCAGTGTTTCTTATTATATTACCAGTGCAATGTCGCACTGTCAGGTTCTACAGACATTTTTTGGTGCCATCAAAATAACGAGAACCTAAGCAAACCTAAACAGGTCTTTGCTGCAGCGTTATGATGACGTTGCATCCTTGCTTGAGATCACCTGATAGGCCTTCTGTTGAGAAAAAGCATTCCTTAACCCTATCCTGCCCAGTTGAATACTGTGTTACAGCATCTTATTTATAAGCTTTATAAGCATGTACTACAATTTATACTTTTTGGAATATTACCGAAAACCAGGGGCAATCCGGATTTGAATTACTTAATAATTAATAAAAACAAATGTTCAAAACATTGATCCATTGATCCATTGATCAAACAAAAAACAACAGATATTGATACGATATCTGATAATTCAAAATTCTTTTATGCACATTGGTTAATTGTGATAAAAAGAAGTGGCAATTTATAATAAAGGTTATACGGTGCCACTTGCAAATCACCACAAGAGAAATAACTATACTGTGGGCCTAAGTAGTATATTATAATATTGAGGCTATATTCCACTATGTGGTATTCACTTGCAGACCCATGAAATAACGCAAGCACATTACTGCAAACTTGTTTGCAGTAGGGTACTACAGAGTGGAATACAGTAAATACTGAAGGTACTTGCTTGTTGTAGGTGCTACTGCAAATGATTTCATATAGGTTTTCTATGGTTTGCTTGTGGTCGAGGATACCAACATGTTGGTATCAAAGCCACATTTCACTTGCGGCAACTCAAAAAAGGTGCTGCAAATGCTACCTTCTGCAAAGCAGAATATGGCCTTAACCCAGCTGTAACTATCAGCTTTCTCTGCATGCATGATCGATCATAGATATATGTTTGACAAGCTCATCCCAGTTTACAGCAACTTTCAAGTTTACCATGAAATATTTCTAAAATTGTCTCCCTGCTTATTTACTGAGGAGACTGGCATAATGCAAACTTAAGAAATGTAATATAGTTGGCAGATTGCTGCTAAAATATGTCAAATGTTGCTTTATATTTTGACCATTTCCCCATAGGAACCAATGGTAAAGACTGTCAGCCTAACCTATAATGTCCAACCTATTTTGCCTCAAAATACAACATTTTGATTGGCTGCCAAACGTGTAAATATGTCAATTGATAAAATCTAAGAAATCATAATGGTTAAGCAGGACTTTGGGATATGGACAAATATAATTATTGCTTATCTCAGTATCCCCAAGTCTAGGAGACAAGGATGGCTTATATGGTTATTTTGTACAACCCTTGTCCAACCCTGTCCAACCCTGTCCAACTCCAATGTGGGATGGGCTTAATAAGCTTTTTCCTGCTTTATTATAAGGCAATTAAAACAATACATCAAATTAACAGATAATAATACATGTATATTTCCAGTCCCACCTCTATACCCCACATATATATTTCCAGTAGCCTGTCTGCACTACATACAAGATCCATGTACCATTATATCCACCATTTTGATTGGGTTAGCCTCCTTCAGACCGCTATTAGGCAGCCAAATCGATCATAGAATCAGTGACTGGAGTTCTCTAGGGATTTCTTGATTTCTCTATGGTCTCTTTCGTTCGGAGGAAACATGATCCGGGACGTTAAAAACGATTCCTTTGACACTGCTATTGCAGCACTCCGAAGACCTGTATTTTCATCGATACCGTATATTTTCATCATGTATATGGACGTAGTAGGGAATGTATCATATACTACATTGGTTCAATGGACAATGGCTATCGATCATAAACTACAAGCTATATTAGAGTATATCATAATTTGTTATATTCTTATCAATAATATATTTTTTCAATGTTTATATCGACGTAGTAGAGATTATATTTATATGCTACCTTTGTCTAATGGGTGATGAAAAAATAATCAAATATTATAAATTATATCAAAGTATTATTATGACAATTTGTTATACATAGGCGTGTGGGGTGGTGAAGTGGTTAGCATGACTGTATGTCATGCGGGCAGCCCGGGTTCGATCCTGGGCTGGGGTGGGCTGGCTGCTACTCCCGTCTACATGTCTCCATGTGACAATGACAGGGTTATCAAAGGTCCCTAGGGACCACCGATTGTTGTGTGTCTTGCCCTGCTACTATGCACATGAAAGAACACCTGCTTCAGTAAATGTGTAGGGGTATGGTCTCTATCTTCTCATACATGTGATCACCATCACTTGATATAACCGAGAACCAATGCAGAACTGAACAACACATTGCTGCAACATTATAATAACGCCATATTCTTGCTTGGGACCGTTATGTTCTGCATAAAAGTGGTTGTATTTGATGCAGACCAAGGGAGGCTAACCCAACCCTCCCAAGATGTTCAGAGGCCAACCCCTGCTGGCCTGTTGGTTGAATAGATCAGTGTTAACCAGCACCCTTAATCTTTAATGTAGCAGCGTAACCAACATGGCCGCATCCCCAAGGAATCGCTCCCTCGCTCTAAGGTCATGAATCAATAAGCTTTTCTATTACTCCCAAGCCTTACTATAGTGGCCTCCACTTTACCTGTAAGCTCCAGCTTTTACTCAACACTTCACACCTAAAGGAATAGTTACTGGGTATATCTGCCTTGTTCAATGATATTTCCTCATGGTAGCCTAGAATAAGGGTAAATATTATAAGTTGCATAAGTATAGAATGCTCCATACAAAAAATGTCTTGAATTGTAATTGACCACTTTTCATATACTACTAACTAGGTTTATCCATATTAATGTTATTGCTTGATGCATGACACAAAATTAATGTTCTATCCCCCAAAAAGAAAAGAGCTTATCAACTTCTTACATGTATAAAATGAAGTATTGATTGAAATACTTTAAGACTGCAAGTGCCTAATAGATATACACATATTCACCAGGGCCTTTTGATCAAACCGCCCAACCAGTTATGGAAAGACCTTTTTATTATGGATATAAACTATGGAATAACTTACCCATCGATTGCAGAACTATTATGTGCCCTCTTGAATTTAAGAGAGCATTTAAAGACATGATAAATCAAGACCTTATCCTACTATGATTTTATTTCATATAAAGAATGTTCTTTTCAGCCCCTTTAAGATGGTGAAGAGAATTGAAATTGCAACAACTGTGTCTGTCTATGTATTCTTCATGTAATGTCCACGTTGCAATGTCCTTGTACTGTATTTGTGATTTGTGATTGACTTTGTTCGTCCACTCAGAAGATCATTGTACGCTACATGTATAATTATGTGTACTGAAGGTGGGGGGAGAACAGGCTAATGCTTGACCCTTTCAGGATAGTTGATGAATAAAAAAAATTATTTCACTCTTTCATTATGCAATAGGCCACTTCTCTCATGTCCTCCACAATCTTCCATGTATAAAATCAGTTTCTCTCCTTGTCCCCTTTTGGTGTTTTGTGTCACAGCTGTGCTTAGGGTATTAGTACACCTTGACACCTCTCACTATAACAGGGGTAGGCCCAGCAGGGTCACAGGGGGGTCCTGACCCCCTCACCCCTCTCTTACAGGAGGTCCTGACCCCTCACCCCTCTTTGATGGACACATTAACTACACACAAAGGGGGAAATGTCAGGGGAAATGCCGCATACCTGTTTTAGTATGTAAGGTTTTTATGTATATATGTGTGTTTTTTGGCTCTCATAAAGGCTGTATGTCCAATTCACCTAGTTGAAATACAAGTTTTATACAGTTACAGTACACAAGAGTCTAGGTTCAGGCATTTGGACACGCCAGAACTAGTTGTTACTTATAGCTGCAACATTGGTTAGTTTTGTTGCAACGAGCCACTGGGAAAATTTCAATGTTAATAGTGTCATAATCCAGATATTTATATCTAAGAGCAAAAATGCCATTTTAAATGGGAGAATCATGATGCTAGATCTTTGCATTACAGCAGCCTTTACAAAATGAAATACTGAAACAATTCAATTGGTCCTGCTGTTGAATTGTGGTTGTTCTACTAGTCTGATTAGAATTCTGTAAATGTTCTGAAAAATAGATAATTTGATTTAAGAATCCAGAAATTTTCAGCCAATGGAAATTATTATTAGTCGGTGGAATAAGATGATTGATTTCTGTACAATAGCGTGTGATTTTTATAAAACCATCGTTCACTGTTTTATCACCCATACGGCCAACGAGCAGTGCGTATTGAGGGCAGGTCGTTTTTGCCAGGCCATACGTACCACTCATCGTTTTATCTATTTTATTCATATTTAGATCATTCTATTGGGTAATAAAATAAAGAAGAACCTTAGGGGTCATCCTCAGGTGGCTGTATGACCCATGGGGATTGTACAAACCTCGGGCTTTGCCCTCGGTATATGACGATCTCCTATGGGTCGTACAGCCACCCTTGGACGACCCCTGCAGTTCTTATTATTATAATACGTGCAATTATGTAATGGGTCACAGTGGCTGCTTCTACAATATACCAAAGGGAACAAATTGTTGGACTTTTGCACAACAGCGACATTTTTTAACAAGAACATTAGTTGTTGTAATTCAATCGCTTTCTGTTGATTATGTGAATTGACATTGACATTCAGCATCCCACAGTAATGGTCAGAAACCCACAGAGTCTACCTAGCAGACACCCCATTAAGCCTGTATTTCACTAGACGATTTTGATTACTGAGAATCTTTCTAAATTAATTTACCCAAGGGATATTGCAACAACCCCATCCATGTTACATACCATTCAAAAGAGAATTTCAAAATCTTTTCGAATGATATGTAACACCCCTATAGTTAGACCTTATCATCACTACTGGCGATTTTTAAAAATTGTTAGTAAAAAATCGGACAGTGGAATGGAGCTCTAACCATTGCGCCAGCGCCGCCGATCAGCGTTCAATATCTCCAGTGAGTGTGGGAGGGAGTAGTCAGGGGGTGGGTCTGTAGCCGGCAGGTGATGATACCTACAGCCTGCTCTCGCCGGTTCCCAGCTCAGTAGGACGCAGACCAGCGAAGGATCAGCGTCGTCGTCGTTGTGGCCGACTCTCACTAGGTGGCGTTGGTGTGGCCGCCGGAGGACTGCTTGGAGGACGGCTAAGGAGCAGGAGGACCGGAGGAGGTGGTTGGGAGGAGAGGGGGAGTTCGTTCATATATAGAGGGGTGTGGTGAGGCGCGAGGCCCAGTCTGCTACTGGACCACCTACCAACTACCAACCCACTGGAGGACTTTCCCAGCCCGCCCTGGAGGGAGTGCGTGGAGGGAACCCACACTGCTTGGTGTTCCTTAGGTACTGGAGGAAAGGTCCACTGGAGGCAGGGTCATCGATATAAGGTCTGCGGATTGGACCCTATGAATGACCTGTAATGACCTCAGTCTAATGACCTCAGGCTAATGACCTCAGGTTGTTGTCATTATCCCCACCTGGAGGAGGTACTGTCCTCAGCCTAACGCCTTCAGCCTGACCTTGCTGGCTTTAAGGGCTCCTATTGGATATACCTTCCCCAACAGTTGGTATACATACAAACTTTAGGGTGTCCACACCTGCTCTATACTACTAGTATTCTACGTCCAGCCGTGGGGTGAACCAGCATAGGCTACATTACCGTTAAACACAATCCACTGCCAATCGTCCATCCAGTAGATACCCTCCATATTACCGCTGATACTACTACCTGTCTACACCTCCTGGAGGAACGCTACCCCTTCGTTCACATGGAGTGACCGGCGTCTGTAGGGCTTCTACCCAGGAAGGGTAGGGACCTCAGGAGGGCCTAAGGGGACGGTCAAAGACACACAGACACACAAAGAGACACAGACACACAACCAGACACACACACACACACAAACATACACTGTGTGGTGTACAGGAGGAGATACATGGTCCATCCCCATCCCAGGAGGGGTAGGGACTTCAGGCCTAGGAGGGCCTAAGGGGACGGTCAAAGACACACACACACACACACACACAGTAGCACAGTCATACCCCACACACCTTGTGTCACACAGGAGGAGATACTTGGTCCAACCCCCTCTGCCCTGGAGGAGGTGGCAGTGAGGGAGGAGGAGGAGACCAGTGGTAGGCGCCCGGAGAAGGGAGAGGGAGGAGCCGTCAGCTGCCGGGGTGTCGCCGGGATACTACGGAGTGGTATAGGCACTCCAGGGTGTTCAAACCGTGGAGGGGGGTATACCACAGAGCTTGGAAAAACCAAACCTTCCGAAGGTTGGCGGTTCAAGTCTCTGTCCTGCTGCTGTGGTATTAGAGATTCTCCCTGTGGTCAACAACAGGGTTATTAAAGGTCTAGTGCCACCGTTGTATGTGGTCCCCTGCCTATGGGACACTGCATATAAAATAACACCTGTCTCGATAAAAGTGTAGGGGTATGGTCTCTACCTCCTCATAGATTCAATCATCCAGGAGCAAGGGTGAAGTATCCCAGTGTTCCAGAACAACTGAGTCTGGTGGTTCAAACCGACAAACCGACAAACAAACAAGCCCAACGTTAAAAGGGCCCACAGCTGGAGGTACGGTGGGACGGAGAGAGGGAGGAGCAGGAGGAGGTAGAGGGGGGCGTGTCTACCTACAGCTCCAACCCCACAACTCATCCATCGTCAGTAAAGGCCCTCCACCCCTGACCCTTAACCTTTGACCCTTCACCTTTGACCCCACCCTGGAGGAATAGCCGGTAGTGCCCCTGCCCCCACGGGGTAGCAGGAGGTATACACTCACAGCTGATTCAGAACCACTAGGTGAGACTCAGACACCCCAGAGCTAGTTTTTGGCCTTAGGCTTGGAATCGGGCCAGACACCAGAACGTCACCGCCTGCAGCATTTATAGGCAGATGCCTCTCACTGATGGAGGCTCGTTCGTAAATTAAACCGCGGTGCAACTTTTACGGTTTCCCAATTTACGGGTCGCTGAAAAACCAATTGACTGAGCTCTACTGGGGCCTGGAATGGAGCCATTCACTTGACAGTTTTCTATGAATAGGTTACATCCTAAGGCTTCGCTGTGAACCTATTCATGAAATGTATTATTGAAAGCCATACTGTTAACTAAGTTAAAAGCCGTGGATCCCTGTTTGAAGACATTTTTGGCAGGCATTCAATGACGCCACTTGTGGATACGAATCATGGAAGCCACTTTGGAAGCCACTTGCAGAAACCACTTTTTTGAAGCCATTGCTGAAGCCACTTGTTAAAGCCACTTTTTGAGCCATTCTGGAAGCCACGTTTTGAAGCCACTTGGGGAGCCACTTTTTGAAGCTACTTGGGAAGGCACTTGGGAAGCCACCCTCGAATATTTAATCCACCCTGCAGAATTCATTTGTGATAGCCTCTGTGGATCTCTATTGGTAAAACTCTACCACAAAGGCATCAATTAAGGTTTGGGTGACTCTAGTCAGTCTGTATAGGCTGCAACCATTACCTTCCCCCCACCCTCTACACCCACTCTGCGACACTCGCACCGTCGCTCCGGGAAAATAGTCCGAGAGAGTACTCTCTGCTATGTAGGTCCTATACTATACACCGGCATTATAATATCACTACGCTGTGCAGGCTAAAAATAGTCCCACAGTTTTCGCTGGTGGAGTACGATGAACCAATCGGCAGCTTCAGTGCAGAGATAACTATCGGGAAAAGGTGTCGATGCGGCAGAGTGCCTCTACACCTACGCCTGGCGCTTTGGCCACTTTCTATAGGGACAGGAGCCAAGAGGTGGGCCACGCTTGGTTAAACACAAAGCCTAGGGATTTCCCGCTATAACCTCCAGGCCTCACAACCCAACAACAACCCCCCGACACCTCCAGTTAGTAGATAGACACTGGAGGGGGGTTTGCTGTTCGATTAGTGCAACACAGCACACGCTGCCCCTTACTACCCAGGAGGTCTAACCCATTTCTATATTCATCCTGCGGCGTATCCCTTAACTGTCAAATCGAACCCACCACTTGAGAGTAAGTGAAAATTGCTTATAATCATAAGGGGTTGATATGTAGGTGTATTTCTATTGATCAGTCAACAATCAATGAACAGGGTATAGTTGATCACTGGTCACATGCATTTTCCGTCAACAATCAAAGAACAGGGTGCATGTCACAAATCCTAAATGTGCGTGGAACTAGGCTCTGGCTGGGAACATAACAAGCTTTCTAATTAATTTGAAAATAGTCCGATTGATGTGTAACCCACCTTGCCGCAGAAATATTATCTCAAAGGGAGGAAAAAATGGAAACGGTGAGATTGTGGCGAAGATAACAGACGTGGGAAGATAACCAAGTCATCCTAAATTCCCCGACTTGCGTTTTTTCTCTCACCCAGCCTCCCTGACTTGATTGGAACTGGGAAATGAGAGTCGGGATCAAATCTCTAGAGACTGTGCTTGGAGAATCAAGACGTGAAAACTGCCACAGCTTCAGAAAGCTACTGCTCCTGTGGCAGCCTGGAGGCAGCTTATTAACTCATGGGAATTCCTAGAAATTCACCTGGAGATTTCCTGGAACGGCCGGACCTATAGGCGCAGATCCCAAGAATTCCCGGAACGGCCGAACCTATAGGCGCGGATCCCATGAGGTGTTTCTGGGTCCTTTATAAAAGGAGGTGTATCCTGATGTAAAGACGCTGATCGCAGAATGACCCCATCTATGTGGGCTGCCAAGAACTCAAAGGCCTGCCAGGCACCCCTCAAGGTAGGTCAAAGTCAATGTGTTTAGTCTGCATTCTATTTGCCAGCACCCCCCCCCAAGCCCCCCCCCCCCCCACATGGGGGGTACTGGGGTGGGGCTTCTACTCCTGGGAAGAATTGTCAATTTTGTATGTTAGTTTTGTACGTATATAATCAAGTTACTTTGTTGTATAGTTGTTATTACAACATCGTGAAAAGCACAATATTGTGATGATGTTCAGTTCAATTAAATACAAAAAAAGAAAGATTAAAGGCCCCCAGTAGCCCCTGCTGATCGTAAAAGGTGACAATAGCAGGGGGCCAGCACTGACCAAGTGGTTCTTTGGGTTCGATTCCCGGTTGACGTCTGGGTTCACTAAGGGTTGATGTAAAGCAAAAATGATTGCCAGGTTTTAATCCCTTGCTGTTTGCCACCCTCCTCTCATAGAAACGATCACCAAAAACTGACTGAAGAGTCAGAATTTAATTTGTTCTAACTTGTTTTTGCTGTGAAAATGACCCTGGCTGTCTGTACGGCGTAGAAAATCTACCACTCACTCGCTCTATTTGCCAGGCTAAAATAAACAAGTTATAAGTCTGGAGAAAAACAATGTCCCTTTTTGCTGACACAGCACTTTTTCTAGATCTCCTCCCACGCACTCATCATCAAGCTTGGGGGCCTTCCATTTAGTACGTATGCATATTTTCCAAAAGTTTAGACCCCCTTGGCCTAAAGTACACATTGAATGTGTACAGTAGCATACTCAAATTTTCAAAATTTTAGGACCCCCCCCCCCCCTTTGCTGCGTACATACTTAATGGAAGGCCCCTTGGCTTAAGCCCTCGGACAGATTTAATGCAAGTGGAATACAAATAGATCAAAGTTGGGGCGTTTTCAGGGAGCTTGTGGGGGATTTGGGTGGACATTGTGATTGGGTCTAGGTAGATCAAAGCGAGGGTGTTTTCAGAAAGCTGACGGGGATTTGGATGGACGTAATTCTGGGCAGATTAGTGGCAAGGGATGTCTTTATAATCCTGTCACACTGTATGTGTGAGGCCTATATTCCACATGCTGATTTTGCTGCTGATGTTTTGGTGGGTGAGTGATGGATGTTTTACGCCGTACCAGCAGCTAGGGTCATTTTCAAGGCGAAAAACAAGTTAGGGCGAATTCTGCCTGTGTTGATAATATTTGCGTAGTTTGACAAGAACCAATATATACCCCATAGCATTTAAAAAGGGAATTCAAAAACCTTTCTTCAGCCCTGTATCCACTAGGCCAGTTTAACAGAGTCAACCGATAGCTGATTCTGCCAGAGAGATTGGCCAATTTTAGCGCTAATTCATAACATAACACATATATGTTAGTATTACATACTGATTAATAATTACACTAGGCGGAGAAATTGGCTGATTCTTTCAGTAGTTATTGACTAGTTTATAATTCACGATTCCGCCTAGTGGGATGGGGCTTACTGAGTATTAATGCGAACAAATAGCCATAAACCCCTAACAAATTCCATTAAAGGATTACAGAAGGCTACTAAATAGATGAAATGATTATTCCTTTAAAAATGTATTTATTGGCAAACACATGAAAATTAAGCAGCACCAAATATATATGTTCACAGTGTGCCCATACTTAGTCCTTTCTGCTTTAGCCCACAGGGGCACCGACACCTTACATAATGTGGTCACAGAGGCCACCAAATCCAGCAAATTTTGATGTGGCGAAAATTCCCTTTATTCCTAATTGCACAAAAATTAAGCTGTGCAAAAATATATCATATCTATTAGAGATGTAGCGAGTCGTTCTGCACAATTGATGTAAAAAATATATTATGTGTTCATAGTGCATCCATGTTTAGTCGTTCCCACATTAGCCTGTGGGCCCCTTACACCTTACATAATGAGATCACAGGAGGCTACTAAATCCAGGAAATTTTGATTTGGCTAAAATTCCCTTTATTCCTAATTGCCCAAAAATTAAGCTGTGCAAAAACATATCATATGTTCACAATACTATGTCCATGCCCAGCACCAAATATTTATGTCCACAGTATGTCCATGCTTAGTCCTTCCTGCATTAGCCCGCGGGGGCCCTGACACCTTACACAATAATTATGGCCACAGAAGCAAATTTTGATTTGGTGAAAATTCCCTTTATTCCTTATTGTGCAAGAATTAAGCTGTGCAAAATTATCTTATATGTTCACATTATGTCCCTGCTTAGTTGTTCCCACATAAGCCTGCGGGTCCATGGCACCTTATATAATGAGATCACAGGAGGCTACTAAATCCATGAAAAAATTATTCCTTTAAAAATGGTATTTATTGGCAAACACATGAAGAATAAGCACCACGGAAATACATTTGTTCACAATATGTCTATTCGTAGTCGTTCCCACATTAGCCCACGGGCCCCTTACACCTTACATAATGAGATCACAGGAGGCTACTAAATCCAGGAAAATTTGATTTGGTGAAAATTCCCTTTATTCCTAATTGCGCAAAAATCAAGCTGTGCAAAAATATACATGTTCCCAATATGTCCGTGCTTAGTCCTTCCCGCATTAGCCCGGGGGCCCCCGACACCTTACATAATGCGATCACAGGACACAGACGACCGTCTCCCGCTGGCTATGGTGCTGGTCACCGGGACACAATCAGTTACCTGACCCATCTCCCCTCCTCCCAGCCACAAACACACAGAGATTAACCCTCCAGGTCCCAGGATTACTGCCTCCAGGGTGGGTAGGGAGAAGGGTAGAGTTACCTGAGCTCCTGGGTTAGAGGGGTTAACACTAAGGCCACTGATGAGGTTTTAACGGTCTGTAATGGATGGATGGGAGGGGCTAGGGTGGATCTAGGATTTCGAAAATGTTGAGGGGCAGGGAAGTCAATATTATATATACCTCTAAACAATCACACATATCACCCTAGGAAATACGTAAGTGGGATTAAAATAAAGTTTATCACACCAAACCTCCAGTAGTTGTTGGGCTAAGTTGTCTTATTGATGAGGGAATTGTGCAATCAACATCCTTCGACTTTTGATAGTCTTTGATAATGATTAAATGATTGAAAATAGCTCAGAATCGACTAGGTATATCACCTTTTAACATGGTTGAAATGATCAATAAACAGTCAACAGTTGAAAAAAGAATTTTGATTTTTAACATGGTGGAAATCATCAAAAATAGTGAAGTAGGTTTTGGAAGAGTCACTGGAATAAGAATGTATGTTTGTTTACTGGAGGTAAAGTATGACTAGGTGGAGAGGGAAGATGACTGGTTGTAGTGACTATATGGATGAATTGGATGAAAAAGTCTAACCGTGTGGCTTGCTAGGGGTGAAAATGGTAGGTGCAACTGTATCAGGTTTAAAAGGGGGTAATGGGTGAATAGGAGGGCTGGGACAGATCCAGGATTCAGATCCAGGATTCTAGATACACGCAAAAAATGGGTACATGGTCTCCTTGACACCCCCCCCCCCCCCGCCCCCCCACCACCACCACTTCCTTCATTCCAAGGGTACAATTGCATGGTTGAAGAGGAAGGAGGCGAGTAGGTGCAATTGTATGGTTGGACAAGGAGGCAGAGGATAGGTGTAATTGTATGGGTGGACAGGGATGGGAGGGTAGGTGCGATTGTATGGGTGGATAGGGAGGAGGAGGGTAGGTATGATTGTATGGGTGGACAGGGAGAAGGAGGGTAGGTGAGATTGTATGGGTGGACAAGGAGGAGGTGGTTAGGTGTGATTGTATGGGTGGACAGAGAAGAAGATAGGTGCAATTTTATGGTTGGGAAGGGAGAAGGAGGGTAGGTGTGATTGTAAGGGTGGACAGGGAGGGGGAGGATAGGCGCGATTGTATGGTTGGGAAGGGAGGAAAAAGGTATGTGTAATTGTATGGGTGGACAGGGAGGGGGTAGGTGCAATTGTATGGATGGACAGGGAGAAGGAGGGTAAGTGCAATTGTATGGATGGACAGGGAGGAGAAGGAGGGTAGGTGTGATTGTATGGGTGGACTGGGATAAGACTGTGTTGGTGCATAGGGAGTAGGAGGGTAGATGCAATTGTATGTGTGGACAGGGGAGGCAGAGGGTAGGTGCAATTGTATAGGTGGACAGGAAGGAGGAGGGTAGATGTGATTGCTGGGGTGACAGGGAGGAAGAGGGTAGGAGGGGTTGTATGGGTGAACAGGGAGGTGGAGGGAAGCTGCCATTGTATAGGTGGAGAGGGAGGGGGAGGGTAGGTGCGATCATATGGTTGGAAAGGGAGAAGGGTAGATTTTACTGTGTTTGTGGCTAATGAGAGTAGGTGCTACCATGATGGTGGACAGAGAATGGGCCATTGGGCCGGGACAGGGCAGGTAGAGCTAGAGCGTATACGTAATTGCGGGGGAGGACAGGTGCAGATTAATAACAACTGGCACACTCTATAGCAGCAAACACAGCCTCACAGACACGAATTAAGTATAAACGACAAGCTGAGTAGAGCCGAGTTAAAAAAGCGATGAGTTGGGCGTTAAAAAAAGGCTGTCGGACCGGGCGCTCCAGCCGGGAGCAGCATCTGGTGTGGTAAAGAAGTGTCCCCGAGCGGGTCGTTTGACCTGAATGGCTGGAACCAAGGGAGCAACTCTCCTAACACATTCTGGGCTGCTCAGAATGGCTGAAACCAGGGGAGTCACTCTCACAGCATGTGCTAGTCTGCCCTGAATAGCTTAAACCAGGGAAGCAACTCTCCTAAAATATTTTGAACTGCTCTGAGTGGCTGAAGCCAGGTTAGTCAATCTTCAAACACATTCAGAGCTACTCTGAATGGCTGAAACCAAGGGAGTCAATCTCCAAACACATTTTGAGCTGCTCTGAATGGCTGAAACCAAGGGACTCAATCCGAAACCAGGGGAGTCAATCTCCTAACTCATTCTAAGCAGCTCTGAATGGCTGAAACCAAGGGTGACAAACTCCAAACATATTCTTTACTGCTATGAATGGCTGAAACCAGGAGAGTCTTTCTCCAAACCATGAGAGTCTCTCTCAGCTGCACTGAATGGTTATTACTAGGGGAATTACTCTGAAAAGAATTCTGAGCTGCTCTGAATGGTTGAAACCAAGAAAGCTACTCTCATTCAGACACAGTCAGAGCTACTCTGATTGGCTGAAACCAAGGTAGTCAATCTCCAAACTCATTCTGAGCTGCACTAAAATTAATGGTTATAACTAGGGGAATTACTCTAAGAAATTTTCTGAGCTTGATTAATTGCTCTGAATGGCTGAAACCAAGGGAGTCAATCTCACAGCATAATTATTCTGGGCTGCTCTGAATGGCTGAAACCAAGGGAGTGACTCTTCAAACATATTCTGAAGTGCTCAAACCAGGATAACCACACTCCATACACATTCTTAGGTGCTCTGAGTGGTTGAAACCAGGGTAGTTGCTCTTCAAGCATATTCACAACTGCTCTGAATGGCTGAGACAGTGGACCGGCTCTCTTAACACATTCTGAGCATGTTCATAGTTTTCAAATATGCCTATTTTGGTTATAACTAAGTGAGCTATGTCTCCCCAAATGTCAACAGTTGAGCGGCAACATTTACCTATTCGGAGTGCCGTTATATTGGCCGCTCCCTTGCAATTAGATTGGCTTCACCACAAAATAACCACCATCCCTCTAGCAAATCCCACTCCTGCCCGCGTGAAATTAACGCTCACTTAAGCGGCTCAGAAACGTTATCAGATTATTTCATCTCTTTTTCAATGACTCCCTGGATTAAACTCTCAGACCGACCAGTGGCTGAAAGTAATGGAGTGTTTTAAATGAGAAAGGATAAGGACAGAAGCAAGGAGGCTGAACATTCATGAGGGTAGTGATTAAGCACTGATATGGTCAATCTATAACAAGCACATTTGTTCTGTACAAACTGGACATTTGTTTTTAATACGTATGCACCTTTTTAAAAATCGCATATCCCGACCCCCCCCCCCCCCTTGGACAAAAATGTGCATTGACTTGTACTAGAATGTGCACACATTTTCAAAAAGTCTCAGATCCCCTCCTCCCATGATGTGTACATACTTAGAGGAGAGCCCCATAGCTGCTGCGTTCGGTCACATAACCAAACTCTCCCAACAGTGAGAGTTCTGGGAGGGTTTAGTTGCGGGTCTCCCTACAGGGATATCCTTAACTTTTTCAATGTGCCAATCCTCGCAACAGCGACAGTTTTGTACACATTTAGAACACATTTGTTTGACTGATATATAAATTTCTTCCACTTGCCTCTTAAACATTTCATAAGCTGAAGGACACACCTAACATCTGGTGAAAACAGAATATTAAAATAATGATCCCAAAATGTTCCCCCAGCAAATTTAAAAAAAGGGTGTGCCAACCCTCGATGTCGTTAGGAAAGTTGGATTCACTTGCTGTTCAACAGGTATGGGTCTCGCTGTTTGTACCAACTCTCCCAAAAGCAAGACCCGTTATGCGACAGACCAATGGGATGATTAGCTGATGGCCGACTGTCGTTATGCAGAGTTCGCTGTCAAATTATCAGCATTGTATTATCAAATGAGCTTGTCATGCTTTAAGATATCTGTGTTCAAACGGGCTTAAACCAGATTTGCTTTTTGGAAATATGCTTTTATAACATCTATAGCTCAGTTGGGTTTAACTAACCCTTAACTTTTTGGAAATACTGGGCATTAGTATAGAACAGTAATCGGCTGATTTGGGCACCCATTCAACCTAGCGGGTTTGTCACATTGGACTGTGATGAACTTAATGATAGGACTGTTCTCTGGTCAGTGGTGGTTTGTAGGCATGCGTCTTGAAACAGGGTGATTAGAATAGTTTGTCGGTTGACAAAAAGTACACAACAGTTTGTTGCCTGATGAAAATGAAAACATTAGCTGGCAAAAACCCTAGTCGGTGGTGCTTGTTGTCCAAGTGGGAATGGGGCTTTAGGGAGTTTTCTGTGGGGCTTTATTACTGCAGCACCTGGTTGCTGGGATGAGTCATCTTGACTGGGTCTAGGGAATATGCGCCCAGGCAAGCAGCATCGTAACAAGTACATTCTGCAACCATACTTTTTTGGTCAGTCTATAACCTGCCTAATTGTCACGTAACAGTTAGGTCATTTCAGGTTAAGTTGTGACTTACTAAAAAAGAGTGTTATACCTGGTGATGTTGAGACCTTACCAAAACAGAATGTTATAATAACGTCATTTTTATGTGAAATAATGTAACCAGAACGTTATAATAATGTCACAATGCTACGTCGCAATGTGAAGTTCTAAAGAAATTATTGGGTGCCATCAAAATAACATAACAGGAACCAAACCAGGAGCAGATAGAAAGTTATAATAACGTTACATTCTTGCCCGGGTTGTCTTCTCACATTATTGCACAATCAGCCTACTTCTAATGTTTTCAAAATACTGACTCAAATAATGACCGGTCCATGGTCATACCTCACTGATTTTACTCAGTATCTAAACAATATGCATTGACCATAATCACAGAAGCTCTTTTTTATAATCTCTAATTTATTACTTTCCCAATGAATGGTCCTTTCACCAATATTTGGCTAAGCAAACATAATATTAGTTTTGCCTTTCATAACAATGTTAATATGTGACTGATGTATTTTGACCAACATTATTATCCTTCTCTTTATGGCATTTCCTACATGGGGACGACTTACTCCGAGCCCTACTGCCCTGATGAATAAAACACTCCGTAAAAGTGTATGAGTTTAAGTAAGAGAGTGAGCATCTGGCGCATGTCTGACGAGCACCTCACATGTCTTATACCATATGGATGTATGCCATTCACCCATACCCTCCCCAGGCAGAAGCCACCTCAGTCCGACTCACTGAATGCTAATTAACGTAGTCGAAGCCATATATGTGTCTGCCTCCAATATATAGATAGAAGCCTGCATTCCACAAGGCGATTCTGACTAACAAGATTAGTTATTCTAAAGTTCTCATTAGAAATATGATAGAAACCGAAGCATGCTACATACCACCAGGAATGGTTTCTAATGATTGTATATAACATGTCTGTAGATTATTTTCAATTGTTATTTCTGAAATCATGAGTAGATATGAGCTAGTCGAATTCAGCCTTCACCTGTAATCTAGCAAGACCACAATTCTAATATTTATCTATTTATATAGATTCAGCTCTATTTCAAGTTGTTATGCAAACATATCAGGCAATGATAAAAATATCCAAAAAGAAATAGTCATACAATATTTTTCAGATGGCTCAGTGCCCCTAAAACGTCTTAATCAATATTTCTGAAAAAGACACTGCTTTTATCAAACCATATATTACTGCATATTCATATATGAACATCCATATTCTGTATCACATTGGATACAATCTATTTAAAACAGAGAGGCCTTAGAAGTGCTCTGTGATTTCTCCTACATCATAGGGCTTCAGAAAACACATAAATCTCTTGAAAAAAGGTGGATGTTAAAACAAAGGTGTTCAACAAAGCAGGTGGTCTGCAGTATAGAGCTGACATTCGAGACACGCCCACACACACACACATACACATAATATACAATATATTGGGTTTTAAGGTAAACAAATCTCTTACAGGGAAATAACAATCAAAGGGTTGTGTTGCAAGGAAATGAGAGGGGATTATACCTGCATTCACGCATAAAAATATACATACATACATACTTACATACATACATTGATACTTGTAGACTTCTATGGATACATGCTTGATACATGATATCAGCCACCTAAATATATATACATAGTTATGTATGTATGTATGTACATACATTTCTATTCATATTCCTACTATATACATGTACATACATACTTACATACTTACATGGATACAGACATACATGCAACCATACAGCAACAATGCCAGCCAGAGATTAAGATAGATGGACAGATGTGTACATACTTTTAGGAAATGAAACATGCAGGATTTTGTTTCAGGTAGGGTGGAGGAAAACATTTCATATGAATGTCAATTCAAACATAGAGCCACTGAACATGAATGTGTTGTTGGACACTAACATGAGAAATATATGATACCATGAGTGACTGCTGAAATCCCAGTGCTTCTAGATACAAGAAGACAAAGTGCGCGGATAAATTGCTGAGTGTCCCACTGTGACCGCAGATGGACCCATTAGTTAAAAATAACCCCATCTATCGTCAGATGTATGTTTAATGCACTTCAAAGTGTCCCCAGGTAGAGTAAATGGTGGCCGGAGACCCCTGCACCGTACACCAGTAGAACCGGCTGCGTGAGGCTGGCGCTTAATTTCCACACTGACATACAGTTCAAAGATAGCCATTAAGGATGTATTCCACTACCTGATTTAACTCATGATTTTTGGAAATCACCATTAGGCTTACGAGCATGTTATAAACATCATAGATTTCATTAGAAAAGAGCTTAGATTATCTTGAAAATGGTATGTAGCGTATGTTGGTTTCTGTCATAATTCTGATGAAAACTCAGACACTACCTAAAACGTGATAGTCTGAATCATCGAATGGAATAGAGGCTTGAGGCGTGCAGACTGACTCTGTCTACTGGTTCAGGTTCTGGCTGGGATTTGATGGACAAATAATACATTCAACACGCACACCTCGCTTTGAGGACCTAAAGGCATTACGACCACTGCATGCATCCATTTCAAATCCTTTTTTTCACGATTCCTCTTTTCTGGTGTATTGCTCCTTTTACTATTCAGTAATTGTATTTCCATACTGATCTTCTATTTCTGTTCCCTTCTGTATGTGATTGTCGATTTCATCCTACATGTCTGGTATAAAACATGATTATGCACATGTATATAGGGGCATATATGAACAACAAAGGCATCCCAGCCAAGGATGCGACGTTATTTTAACATTGCAGCAACATTCTGGTTGGTTCTTGTTACATTCTTTTGATGACTCCCAATTACATTGCTACAATGTACTGCAATGACATCATACTGTGATGTTATTACAACATTCTGGTTACATTTCTTCAACCCAAACAGAATGTTCTTATAAAGTTCTGTTTTGGTTTCCTCATAACCTCACCAAAAAAAAATGTTATTATAACATACTGATTTTGTGAGGTTTCAACCTCACCATAAATAACATAAGTGTGACGTGGCTTCTTAGTAAGTAACAAATTGACTAAAAAAGTATGGTTGCAAAACGTTTCTGTTATGTTGCAAGCTGACTGGGATAGGCCTAACATATTGGTGATGACGTGCTCCTGCTTCTAAAGGATTTAGATTGCTGGGTCTTCACTGGGCTGCCAAATGCTGCAGATGATAGTGTTTTGGTCAGTCAACAGGTAAAATCTTGTCATCGAGTTACTTAAGTTTGTCACCTGGCAATTCAACACTTCAGTCACCTGACTCATGTCAGACATGTCCAAAATTTAGGGTGTTGCCCAGCCAACTCACTCTCTAAAGGCCCATACCCACTAAACAGTGATGGATGACGGCCAACTCGGAGAATCAGCGATGAAATCGCCAGGCTACTGCAGATCGTTGGGCGAATCCCATGCTATCTGGGCGACAGGCGATGGGGATCAGGATCACCGATAAAAATTATGTTAAAATCAGTGGTAAAATATCACTGTGAAAGTCATTTAATTTGTATGGCCCTTAAAGGCCCTATCAGACTACACAACTTAGAGCTGCAACATTGGAGTGATAATATTACACAAAATAAGTGAAAAAATTGTTCTAGATTGGCAATTTGGAATGTTTTAAACATGTTTAACACAGAATTCTGTCTCTAATATGTATGATTTCTATGCGACATCGTCAAATTGCAGCCTATGTCATGAAGTGTAATACCACCTTAAAGTTTGTTGCCATAATGCATGCATGCCCCTTTTAGTCACTCACTTATAAAATATATTTTTTATTGGCCAGAAGTCTTTTGTTCTGTCAAAACACTAGTATTTTCTTAAGGAACATGAAATCTTGTCAGAATACAGACCACTACTATTGTCACAAAGTAGGTTCTCCCAGCCTTTTGGTACCCTTTTAACCATACAGAGGCACCTAGAAAACCTTTAAATTGTCTGTATCATCATTCAATTCTGTACAAAGCACTTTACCATCTCCATACAAACTGCAACATTCTGACATACATTCTCACACAAGTTTGGCTCCAGGGAGACTCTTGGGGCATCTCACACTAGCAAATATCACAAGTGTATTTGTATCTTAGATTTTAACATGATTTGATTTTCGAGTCATTTGTTATAAATATACATAATCTACATCTGACAACAAAAACACAGTGTCACAAAACTGAAACATTACCATATTTAAGTCAAACGGCCTTATTTTGATAATTCAGGCAGACGCAATTCCAAGTTTCCCTCTAATTTATGCACCATCAGGATAATTTTGGCATATATTTTGTTGACAAAAACATGGAAAAACCTATAGAAATAATGCTTCTTATGGCAATACAAAAATATCTAACTAAAATATTCTTAAATTAACTACGGATGTATGAAGTTCATAGACCAATAACAGAAAAAGTACCTAATTTTACTTGTTGATTATCTAAAAACAAAATGATAATGTCACAAATGATTATTCATATTATGCTTAAGGCTAACATGGACATGTCGACATATTTCCCACAATGCATCTTGATTTAGCTTGCAGGTACACTGAAATACAACAATCCAGAGAATCATGTCTGGGAGAATTCAGTCTTCGAGTTAAGGCCGTATTCCACATACCGATTGTGCGCTGCCGATTTGTCGCTGATACACTTTCTGCGGTGCCGATATACTTTCAGCAGCCTTGCTGATAAAATTTACCAACATGTTGGTAAATATTTCCTGCCGATTCTGTAAGGGTTGCAGATATTGTAATTTCGGCCTCCGATATTGTAAATTCGGCTGCCAATATTGCACCAAAAGTGGGTGGCACAGATAAGGAACATTTCCATGGAGACACTCAAATCGGCAGCGCATACTTTCGGTATGTGGAATATGGCCTTAAGGACCCGTGTGAAACACCCCGAGACTTAGTCGAAGATTGAGGGCCAAGTATGTCTCTGCTCCTCTCTGAGATGGATGAGAAGGATCAGTCTTGTTGGGACAAGGACAAAGAGGGGCTGACTTTCTAATATATGAGGTCTGGTAGACAGCACATTGTAAATGGCGGATGAGGGGCGGGACCCCGCGCCTAGGGATGGGACGCCCCGGGGCTTCGCATGCACATGAGTAGGTATAGAGGGCTGGGTGTGAAATATTTTGGTTTTCTGGGTGTGAAATATTTTGAGTTGTGTTTGTGAAATGTATTGGGGTTTTGGTGTGAATTAAATGAGTTTTTGGTGTGAATTAAATGGGGTTGTGGTGGTGATGCGTATGAGGTTCTTGGTGTGCAATCTTTTGGGTTCCTGGTGTAAATTACATGGGATTCTTGGTGTGAATTTTATGGGGTTCTTGGTGTGATTTGTATTTGGTTCTTGGTGTAAAATTCATTGGGTTCTTTGTATTGATTAGATAGGGTTCCAGCTGTGAAATGTATGGGTGTGAAATCATTTACGTTCTTGGTGTGAAATGTATTTGGTTGTAGGTGTGCACTGTTTGTTCTTGGTGTGAAATGTATGAGGTTCCGAGTGTAAATTTCATGGAGTTTTGGGTGTACATTGTATTTTGTTATGGATTCTGTAACCATACTATTTTAGTCAGTTTGTTACTTACTAAGATTGCATGTAACAATTACGCTGTTGATGGTGAGGTTGGAACCTCAGCAAATCAGAACATTTTTATAACATTATTATTTTTTTGGTGAGGTTAGGATGGAACCATAACTACTGCTGTGATGTCACATTGTGATGCTATTATAACGTCCTGGTTACATTCTTCAACCCAAACAGAATGTTCTTATCACTCTGTTTTGGTTTAATTCTAACCTCCCAAAAATATAATGTTATAATAATATTCTGATTCACAGGGGTTTCAACCTCACCATCTATAACATCACTGTTACATGCCATCTTAGTAAGTAACACACTAACTAAAAATGTATGGTTGCAGAACATTTCTGTCACATCACAGGTTGGCTATAAGGTCTGCAGTGCAAGAAAGAACTGAAAAATTTGAAATATCTGGTCCTTCTAACTATCTTAAAAACGTAGTGCTGCTGATAATGTTATGATAGAAATAAAAGAGTTGTATATTTAGATTCAATATATTTTTCATTCAATACCAAAATTGTTTGTCAGGCACAAGTATTTTAATAAAGAAATGGGAGTAGAATCTGACAAAGACGTAACAAGTTTTCAAAATATCAGCATCCCCCATGTGACATTGCTAATGAATATAATGAGTAATGGGAACAAAGGGGAAAAAATATAAAATACGTTCAGATGATAAATGGCCACAAATGACACGCAAAATATGTTTAGAAAATTAAAAAAGTCATCAATCATGTACTCCCCCACCAGTAAACTTATGTGATTGATATAAAAAGAACTCAAAATAGAACTGAAAAACAAAACCAGCCCTTTCTTGCCCTGCAGACCTTTAGGTAGTCTTTAAAGTTGGCACTCCATAATGGAGCAGCTCTAACGAGGCCAGACTGAGTCGTTCTGAGCACTTAACTCTGCGCCAGCTCAAAGAAGTAAACCCTACGCAAATAGGACACGAGATACCAAGATCTTCTTACACACTGAGACAGAAATCAGCTCAGTCTAATTGCGGTCTAAGCCCTCTTAAAGGCAAGAGACCTCTCCAGGTAAAATGAAGGGAGAGACTGTATAGGTTTATTGAGCAAAAAGTGAGAGACTGGAAGTTTACGAAGGGAAGAATGTGATAAGAACTTTTAAAGACAAATAGAAACAAAGCCTAGCAATAATTTGTCGTTATTATAACGTTGCTGCAACGTTCTGTTTAGTTTTCCTCTGGTTCTTGTTATGTTATTTTGATGGCACCCACAAAGGTCTTAAGAACCTAACATTGTGACGTCCCACTAACGTTATTATGATGTTCTTGTAACGTTTTTTCACATTATAATAACGTTATTATATCATTCTTTATAAGTAAGGTCTCAACTTCACTAAAATATAATGTTATAATAACATTCTTTTTTTAGGAAGTCTCAACTTCAAAATGATGTAACTATTACATAAAAATTGGACAGGTTACTGACTAACCAAAATTGTATGGTCACAGAACGTGCTTGTTGCATCACTGCTTGCCTGGGAGTGTAAGCCTTTTAGTCTAATCTGGTCTAATCTGTATGGTAGAGCATAGGAAGCTAAAAGAGATGAGGTGATTATTTATTTAACAGGGACAAAAGGTTCCGGGACAGATTTCTGTGGGGCCCGATTTGGGGGCGGAGGGGGGGATTTCAGGGGGGTTGTGACCCCTCCCCTTTTTAAATCTGGGATTTAAACTTGGCAAAGGAAAATAAAAGGTTGTGTGTGTAAATGCAAATGTGCAACGTTTAAGTGCTTAGCCTACATATATTATGCAGACCTACCTCACTTTCCAAAATCCTGCATCTGCCCCTGTTCTGTTTGGAAATGTGTCCATAGAAAAGTAGGAAAGTAAACCTGTGAACAGTTAAACACATAGGGTAACCTGATTGAAATAACTTCCAATTTGCCAATAGAAAATAGATCAAAAGAACAAAATATAAGAGGGGAATTACAATAACTAGCAAGTGCAAAAATACCTCAAAACAAACAACAAAAATACCAAGGGTAATGATAGATTGCACGAACCACCTGACGAACGATGAAAAGTTAAGGGATCCTAAACACATTATACATCAGAACTTAAGCCTTCGGTAAAGACGCAGCAAAAAAATGCCATTAAAAAAAGGACAAGGATTAACTGGGCGACAGACGGAAGAGGTGCTGTTCTGATGTATGGATCTGGCAGAGGGCTGCAGGGGCCAGCAGCAAGACAGGAAATAATTGGCGGTCCGAGCCTGGCACGGGGATGATTTTGACATTAATTATTCAGGCGCCTCTGGCACTGCGCGTGTGCGAAGATCATGGGCCACCACAGACCAGCAACCAGGGGCTGTTTGAAAGCCAACAAGGGTAGAAATACAACTATTGTGGGTGTCATTAGGTGTAAACAGGGGGCCAGTGGGGCAGGGAATCTATTCTTGGTGTCATTAAGGGTAGGCAAGGGGTAAAAGGGAGAGGGAAATATATAGCTGGTGTCATTAAGGGTAAAATAGGGGCAAGGGAAGAAGGAAATCCATTCTTGGTGTCACTAAGGGTAAATAAGTGGCAAGGGAGCAGGAAAATCTATTTGTGGTGTCATTAAGGATAAACAAGGGGCAAGAGAAGAGGGAAATCTATTCTTGGTGTCATAAAGGGTAAAAAGGGGTAAAAGGGAGCAGAAGATCTATAGGTGATGTCATTAAAGGTAAACATTGGGCAAGGGGAGAAGGAATAAAGAGCAAGGAAAAAGAGGGAAATCCATTCTTTATGTAATTAAGGGTATATAAAGGGCAAGGGAAGAGGGAAATCCATTATTGGTGTAATTAAGGGTGAATAAAGGGAAAGGGAGCAAGAAACCTGGTGTCACTAAGGGGAAACTGTAAGAGCAATAGATATGAGAAATGTAGGCACCTTTTATTGGTAAATTGGGGGAGAGGTATTGTAGGTATAGAAACACAGTCATTGTTTATCATAAAAGAGGTGAGAGAAAAGTAAGAAGAGGATCAAGAACAACGTGAACCTGAGTAGAGACTGGCATAAAATTTACTTTTGAAGTATATCAAACAGACAGCAATATAGACTTTTAGATAGAGGTCTACCAAATATGAAAGATAAAGCAATTACTTTTAAATACCTGAGGTTTAAAAATATCAAGCAAAAAACTGCTTGTTATTGACATATTTAAGCCTCAAGTCAGGAACATGTACAATAGACAGGCATGGCTAACATTTCATAGAAAATACAAATTTATCAAGAGAATTACATATAGATCATATCATTGTGTATTGTAGACAAGCAGGTGAGGATATTACTTCTTGATTATTCGTAAGGGAACAAAAACACTTTCCATGGAGATACAACGTCAATAAGTCTCAATGATAAAGTAGAGACACACCAAAGGGAAGGCCTAGACAGAGACAACTAAATACAGACCCTATGAGACAAAGCACTGGAAACAACTACACAGAAGGTGGATGGGATGACAGGAAAAGGACCAGACAAACAAAGACTGCTTGGGTAGGATGTGCTATACCCAGCCAAGCTGCGACATAACAGAAACGTTCTGCAACCATACATCTTTAGTCAGTCTGTTACTTACTAAGATGGCACGTAACAATTACGTTATTGATAGTGAGGTTGAAACCTCACAAAATCAGAACATTATTACAACGTTATTTTTTGGGGAGGTTAGAACGAAACCAAAACAGAACATTATAAGAATATCCTGATTAGGTTGAAGAACGTAACCAGAATGTTATAATAACGTCGCAGTGACACATCACAGCGGTACGTTGCAGCAACGTTATTGGAAATAACGTAACAAGAACCAGTACAGAACCATACAGAACGTTGCTGCAACGTTATAATAACGTCACATGCTTGCCTGGAATAGGAGCAGCTCACTAGGCAACATACCATAGTAAAGTGACAGGCCCACACCCAAGTTCTGCTGTAGGGTGTTGCCAAGGTTCCACAAGTGAAACTTTTGCCTATATTCTCAATAATTTGAACTTGAACAGAGGGGGTGTTGAGCAGTAAAAAGTGGAAAATTCAATATTTTCCTACTATTTTTTAGGGTTTTTACATTAAGTTTTTGAAGGCAATGAAGGCAACGACAACCACTAAATTTGATGGCAACAAGAATGCACCATGATATCCACAGTAATTGCTTATGAGGGCTGCAGCAGCTACTAAATTAGGCCAACAGAACATTTCGATGAGGTCTACAACAATTGGTCAGTGAGAGCCACAACAACTGCTCATACCCAGCTACCTTTTATATACATGTACTATAATAGCTCCCATAGACCATGGCTGCTTAGAACTTTGAAAATTGATAATTACCCACTTCGTTCTGCAGAATGAACCACTTTCGATACACGCAATTATACATACAAGGATAGGACAATCCCTAGTTATACACATTGCAGTATTAGATGGGTGGGAACTCTCCAAGCTGCTGTATGAAAGCCTCATTTAACACGCATGACACAACTGATGCACAGAATAATAAAAAGATGAGTGAAAAAACTATTCACTGTCATATTCACTGTACAGTGGAAAAAGCTTGCCAACAGCTAACTTTCATGTTATCTTCCAAAATAGAGTGGAACAAAAAACTAAATGATGACTGAAACTAAAGAGAAACACTCAAATTGTAACATTCACTATACATGTAAACAAGGGGCAAAGGGAGGGGGGATACAGTACAAGTTTTAAGTTATCCTTCATAAGCCCATCCCAGTTAACACCAACATCAAGGTTTACTATGAAATATTTTCAAAATTGCCTCTATGATTATTTCCTGCGGAGAGCTGTATAATAACAAATCAACCAGAATGTAGCTTTATATTTTGGCCTATATATTGGCCTTTTTCCCATAGGAACCAATATCAAAGCCTCTGAGCTACGCCCATAATGTCCAACCCTATTTTGCCCTGAAATGCAGCATTTTGTCTGTCACACAAACCTGTAAACCAGTTATTGATAAAATCTAAGAAATCATAATGTGTAATCAGTACTTTAGGATATAGAAAAAAACAATTTTTACTTATTTAAGTTACTCCACCTCTTGGAACCAAGGATCACTTATACAGTTATTTTGTCCAACCCTAGCATTTAACCAATGTGGGATGGATTGGAGACAATACTGATTACAATATCAGAATATAATGTGTTATTTAGATGAAGCATCCTGTACCTTTCCTTTAAGGTAGGTTAAAACCTAACAATCTCATTTCAACTTGATTTTATTTCTTGGCAATTTGCCTGCAGTGATAAAGTCTATAGATAAAACCCTTGAAATTATTGGATAATATTAGAAAACCATTTAGAAATAATTGTTCTTATCATGAGCAACATCAGAGCGAATTCCGGTTTCAGAAGTATAGTAGTATTACAGGAAGATATTGCAAGGTGGAAGCCAGTCATGAGTTGAGGATGTTAGCGTTGCATGCCGAGATAGAGACACTTGCCAAGTTTGCGACTCCCTTAAACAAACATTGAAGGACCAAAACAGCTCTTTCCTTAGCTACAGACAAAAACCTATTGTGAACTTTATATAAGAATCCTAGTATGTCAGAAAACTTGCTAGAACTAATTGCGCAACATCCCAGCAAAATTTTAACCAAAGTGTTAACCGCAGTTATATGGGAAGGTATTGATAGGTGGAAGCCAGGCTTAAAAGGTGTACAGGCAAGGGCTACAGATAGTAGCCTTCTGTACCAAGATGGAGAGATGTTCCAAATCAGAGCATCCCATACAAAAAGGATCATCATTATAGAATAACCTTCTTGGGATCATTAAAAGATGCAAAGAACCCCCTTACATGGCTACAGGCAACACATAATGTATCATGAATGCTATTTTATAATCTTTAAATGTCAGAAAATTTGTATCAAGTACTGGAGCAACATTAAAGTGCAGTTCTAGTTTCATAACCCTAGTCATATAGGGAGGTATTGCAAGGCGGAAGCCAGGCTTTAAAAGGTGCACAGGCATGAGTCGAGGACGGCAGCGTTGCATGCTGGGATAGAGACACGTGCCAAGTTGGCGGCTCCCATAAACAAACGGCGATTGCCATCATAAAAACGTGTCTTGGGGTTGTAAAAAGACTGCTCGGGAATATAAAAGAGGCTCGATCACAATGCTTGTGTCACTTGTGTCGCGTGTGCATCTTGAAAAGGCGTACCCTCTCTAAAAACAATAATAACTCTTTTGGGACTATTCTGGTAGCTTAGTCTAGATGTACAAAGGTGGGTGTGCATTAGATCTCAGTAGGAAGGAGCAAAAAGCAGCCTCTGATGAAAACACTTATTGTTACAGAATAAATAAGTACTTTCTTAGGAGCAAAAGAAACTACAATAAAAGGAAAATTTGTTTCATAACAATGTACACAAGTTTGGTGTGTGCACTAACTATTCAAGTTATTCAAGAGTGCATATTATATATGACTGCAATTCTTCCACAGCAACAGTATGAATAATTGTGCACCTGTCAAAAATCCTGCTTTCGGCTTTTACATCGTTAAGAGCACATATAAATGCAAAGGTCCCCGGGGTTTGTTAAATAGCCTAGCTATATGGATAGAGGTTCTTCATCTTAGGAACTAGGTATCTTGAATTAGATCTTAAATGGTTTCTTAACCCTTTCTCACCAGTAAATGCGTCAATGAATCTGAGATAATTTGGATAATTTCTATTTTGCTGATTCTGATATGTCTTGCATGGTGTCACATGTAGGCTTGATTTAAAATTCGCCTAGAACTGAAATATAACTGTAAAAGTAGGGGGAGTTGCATCACAGTCCCTTTTGCTGTGTCACCCAATATTTAATATTAGGCTGTGTAGCAAAACGGACTTTAATGCAACAGTATTTGATATTGGGTGGTGTAGTGAAAGGGACCAGAATGCAATACTACGTTTTCACTTAGAGTTGATCGGTTCTAGGCAAGTACATTTCTCATGCTTTGAGAATATTTTCCCTGGTGTAACTAATAGCCATGACATTTACAGATGAACTAATGGGAGAAGCAAGTGATTATAGGTTAGATACATAATCATATAAAAGTCAAAATGTTGCAATGAGACTTACAGATAGTTATGATTGATTTAAGGCAACTGTCAAGTCCTGGATGCTAACTGAGTGATAGTACCCCAGCCCCATGATGAAGAACTTATAATACGCAAGTATATTTATTGTGATAAAAAAACTTAAACATGACATACCGTACTATGAGTGTCTTTTCACCCCACGATATACCTATAGTCATAGCAACATTGTATATGCTTAACATTTTATACTCCTGACATATTCATATATGCTGCCAACTATAGATATTATCATTGTATATACTATATTGTAGATTTTAGTTATATACTAACCTTACTGAAGATGATATATTTTCTGTACTTTACTTATGCAGAAAACTGGTCATGCAGAGGTTAGCCAGGTTAATAAACCAATATAAAAAAACAAACATTCTATTTGAGAGCTGGATCTTTTTCGCTAGCTATAGGAAACCGGGTGGCATGATCGTCCAACAGTTGTATAACATCTATTCGAAAGCCATAATGTTTAACATTAAAGGTCCCATAAACAAATCTTTTTCAGATTTCTTTATGTGACATCCCGTAAAATTCTTACTGTCTGGTTGCCTCTTTAAATCACCACGCGTTGGGAACTTCACAAAAAGAATCTGAAACAGTCTCATTCATTTTGGACCGTAAACTGCTTTTGTCACATTAAAGCGGCTGTCTCATCCGTGCGTTGTTAGGTTAACATACGCCGACGTAAGCCTAACAACATCATGGCCGGCAGCGTGTTTTTCACTTTTAGAATGTAACCTGGTGATGTTCTTGGTCACGTAGTGAATTTGGCACCACTCTGCGATGGTTATAACATATCAGTTTGTGACCCCTCGCAGGACAAGAAAGCGACTTTAACAATACAACATGGTATGCCAAGCAGTGTTGGTCTACAATCATTTGTTGGCGTTAAGGTGGAGAACTACTTTCCTGGGCCTTTGGGTACCACCAATGGGTTATCAGTGTACCAAGCCGGGAACTTTCTCTGTCACTTGTTCCTGGCAATGTACACCAATAGCCTATGGCCGATGAACCGTGATGGTGACAGGACAATTATCCCCCAGACACTTACCCTCAGACACTTACCCCCAGACACTTACCCCCAGGACACTTACCCCCAGGACACTTACCCCCCAACCTTGGAGAACTCAATCCAATGATTTTTTGACACTTCCCCATCCAATAACTATTGGATTAGCCTTTTAGGTATGAATCCTAGACATCTATTAGAAGAGAGGGATATTTATACAGTTTGCTTTCTATTAGAAAGACTCTTACCACATAATTTCCTCTACAAGTGGGTGGGTAAGTGTCCTAGGAGGTAGGCCTAAGTGTTCAGGGGGTGTATGTCCTAGAATCCCAGTGACCAAGAAAAGTCTCCTCCTCACTTTGGGGGTGTCTCACACTTTTCTTAATTCTAAGCAGCTAAGGTCAGATAATTCAATTAATATAATTTTATTCTAACATTGACCTGTGATTCCCCGTTCCTGTTGAAAGTCATACATTATGTATAATTAGAATTATAGAATCTACAAAATCATCTAAGATGTAAGGAAACAGATAGAGCTAACATTTTAGTAGTGTCAACAATCCCTAAAGTTAGAACAGATAGGAACATGAAACTGAATAGGATAATCAGGAGCTATATATATTTGACATGTCAAAATGATCAAGAAGTGTCTTTGAGTCTGAGACATAAATACAAATTTTCATTTCCCCCAAACAACGTTATGCATGCATCATACAAAAGTTATAATATTTCATGTCATGTTTGTATGATTTCTATTGCCAACAATGCAAACTTGTGGCTATCATATAGCTTTTCACTTTGAGATTAGATGCCTCCCATCAATTGCAAGCATGTATACATGCATCAAGGGGGAAAGGGGTATGTGGTCTGGAATACTTGAAAATGATTGTTACTTTCCTATATAAATCCAATGCTTACTTTAGCCCAAGGGGTGGGGGGAAGGGGGTATGAAATCTTTTAAAATGTATATGTAATCGGAGACGTTACAACAAAAAGCATATGGACCTTGAGACTTGAGGCCACTGACATTAACTAGCATGTTAGAAAAAATGTATTATGATAATGGCACAAAAATATGTAAAATCACATATCAAGCAATCTTTGATAGATCAGTAAGAGTCGCCCAACCGTATCAGTCAGTTAGTATCAGTTGGTATATGTGTCAAACCATTACAACTGTTTAGTAGGTGTTATGCCCGATGGATCCGTCGGGTCGGGAATCATGAGATGTTGAAGATAAACAACTAGACTGTCCGGTCTGTAGGGAGTATCACATCTACTTCTTTTTCCACATAAATGATATGGTTGAATAGAACATGAAATTAGCTTTCATATGATATGTTGTTGGTTCTCCTATGACTATCCTTTCTATGGCCAGCAATATGGAGTTTGATATTTTCCATACTTTATAAGGAAATGTCATGACATATTTCCTCTTCTAATGACTTTTCTGTTTGGTAATTACATACTTCATAATCTAAACTCAATTATTTACTGAAATATGACTTAAGCCCCATACCCACTAGGCGATTTTACCGGCGACTGGCGACGGGCAACAGCAGAATCACTGGTAAAATCATTACTAATTTAGCTCACATGTTAGTTTTTAACATTTCCATGCTACAAACTAACATGTGAGCTAAATTGGTAATGATTGTACCAGTGATTCTACTGTTGCCCGTCACCAGTCGCCGGTTAAATCGCCTAGTTGGTATGGGGCTTTAGTTTCTATAACCAAATGGTCATCATATGTGACACCCGACTGGTCAATACGACTGGTCAATCCCTGACGATTGGGTTGGTGTACGTGTCTCGGCCTTTAAACATCTCGAATTGTGTCTGTTTGATATAGCCTGACTGCGTGCACACACACACACACACACACACACACACACATCCACACACAAACACAAACACACACACACACACACGTACGCGCATACACACACACACAGACACGTACATGTGTATGTTTTTTTGATTCTTTATTTAATCAGATGTAAAATAAGCTTTGACACTTGTATCCTTTTTACAGACAAACTATGTAGGCGCACATGGTTTTGTTCCCTGTTAGTAACCCTACCCCGATGCACACTCCCCTTTTGTCATGCAAAGCCATGCCGTCAAAGTGAACATGCACACACACTCGGGAACCCCACAGGGACCAGATCTGGTCTTCAGAGTAAATGCAGACTCAATAAACTGATAAATACTGCGTAAATATAGCCTGTAACCCACCCCGTATGGGACACTACTATTTTTGCACTGAACATATTTTCGCGAACAAAATGAAATCCCCAAAATTATGTATTTAGGAAATGTAGATCTACATTTTCCTCTGCAGCTGCTTAACAGATAGCGATATATTTAAGGGAGAAATCATACACCCACAATGGTGACTGTTATTGCCTTTTTATGCAAAAGTTCATGCCTGGGAAAATATCTCCATGACAGTAAAGCCCCATAGCCACTAAGTAACTTTTACACAGTTGGGCAACAGATTGGCGCTAACATCGGCCGTTTCTAGGGGTAGAATCAGCCGATTTTAGCGCCGATTCAGATCAAACAGGCACATTTCAATACACTATACTTACAGGCAATCATACGAATCGGCAGACTTTAGTTCCAATCTGTTGCCCAACTGTGCAAAAGTTGCTTAGTGGGTATGGTTAATGCAGGGATGTATGTTTCACTCTGCTTAAAATATACCATAGTGATATATCTAAAGGAGAAATCATACCCCCACAATGAGGACTTTTATTGCCTTTTATGCGAAAATTCGTGCCTGCAAAAATATCTCCGCGACATTAAGTAAAAGGGCCTGGGGTGTCGAACTGATGTGTTGTTCTGGGCGGATATACTGGTAATACTCTAGTTAGCCAAGTCGTAAAAGTTTATGTTATACGCATCATGGGTCCCCATCATCCATTCTCCCAGTATGTGACTGTGATTTAAGACTGTCGTAACTGTCTATTTGTACGCGGGGCACTTCATTATAGCGGTATTGAGTTTGGAGCCCCAAGTGTAAAATTCCATACCTACTAATCTGGTCAGCAAGAAACGACTCATTATGTGTTCTTTTTATTGTGACATAGTTCAATTATAATAGCTTATGTTTCTGTTAATGTGAATAAAAAGGTCAATTTTCTGTCTTTACAAGTATATGCCATATTACACTATGCGTCGGTTGGCTTCCCTTTGGGCCATTTTGGTCCAACGTAAGTACCTGACGTGTACTGGAGTAGCCAACGCATAGTATAATATAGAAAAATTGGCCCCAAACGTGAACTGGGTGGCCAATACGACCTAACACATGCCAACGCGACCCCCAATGCTTGCTAAAACGCATGGTAAAATATACTATTATTTCACATTGGCCCGCCGCGAAGTATAATATGACCAGAACGCAAAGCGTTTGCTTTGGGCAAAACCACCTAACGCGAACATGCGCCCAACGCGTAGTATAAATAGGGCTTATGTCGGTTCAGATGTCATTTTGTGTTATGGGGTTTGCTCTTCCGAAATATTGTTAATTCAGGGCTAATTTTCCACTAGAACCAATTGCAGTACCTATTCAGTATTAGGCCTACATTAATTAGTTTAATTGAGTTGGTTAATTAGTTGTGCTAATTGCCCAATTTCTGGTTAGCACTTGACAAGTTCTCCCAAAGTCATCATTGTCAAGTTGTTCTGGATCAATGGCAAAATGGTAGAGAATAGCATGTTAATTATGGGGCTTAGCTTTGAAGGAAGCTATGCAGCTTGATTTCAATTTTCAAGATTTGGTGAGCTTTAAAATGCATTTGTGTCATCCAAAGGGTGTTGTAGGGCCAATGACTACTCAGCCAAGCATGTGACGTTATTATAATGTTGCAGCAATGTTGCAGCAACGTTCTGTTTGGTTCTGTATATATTGGTGCATGTTACATTACTTGTCTCCCAATAACGTTGCTGCAATGTACTGCTGTGATGTTACACTGTGACGTTATCATAATGTTCTGGTTTTGTTATTCAACCTAAACAGAATGATCTTATAACGTTTGTTTTCATCCTAACCTCACCAAAAAGTAATGTTTCAATAACATTTTGATTTGGTGCGGTTTCAGCCTAACCATAAATAATGTAATTGTAACGTGCCATCTTAGTAAGTAACAGACTGACTAAAAGCATTTAGTTGCAGAAACCTTCTGTTACATTGCAGCTTGGCTGGGCACATTCTGCAACCATACTTCTTTGGTCACCCTGTTACTTGTTAACCTTTTATATATGTTACATTAATTTATGTTGGCTTGAGACTCACCAAAACAGATTGTTATGGTAACATCACATTTTATTGAGGTTGAGACATTTCTCCAGCTTTTACAATATTGTTTACAACAAGCCCATTCTAGTTTACACCAACATTAACATTTACCATGAAATATGACTGTTCAAAATTGCTGCTTATTTCATGAAAACAGTTCTGTGATACAAAATTAACCAAATGCAGTTTTATATATTGGCCTTTTTCCCATAGGAACAAATGTTAGAGTCTGTCCACCAAACATATAATGTCCAAACCTATTTCATCTTGAAATACGGATTTTGATTGGCTGGCAAACCTGCAAATCTTAGTAAAATCTTAGAAACCATAATGTTTTATCAGAACTTGGGAATATATATCTTGCTTATTTCAGTAACCCCAACTCTAGGAGATAATAATGGCTTGTACAGTGATTTTGTGCAACCCTTGCCCAACCTTGGGATATACACAATCTTTGATGGGCTTACAATGAAGAAAAAGGTGAATGTGGCTTCTCTTAGTAGACCTGCATGTGTATCACTGTAAACCTACCTATATACCATACGCTCAAATATGGTTTGGCGAAGAGATATTTGTTGCCAATAGTGTCATCCTTTATTGGATAATAGCTCATAGTCCCCTGAAATGTCCAAGGCTCCGGTAATATCGGTCTGGTGGAGAGACCCCAATATTGGGGGCTATACACTTCATTAAGGTGACGCCCCCTGGTGGCTTCAAATTGAAACACTTTTTTAGGGCTTTCCCATAGTTAAGGTATATGAATTGAAGTGACCTAGTGACCAAAAGCACCAAAAGTGGGCAGAGTGGGGTACTGCACAGGTTCGTTGGAAAGGTGTGTACACATGCACAACTTGAGGTGAGACATGGGTGCCAAACGAAGGTGTAGCAGGCAAGTCTACATATGAGCGATATATGTATATAACCAACCAGGGAAGGGGTACAAGATGGATTATCAACCCAAGGGCTGCCCAAAGGCTGATATCCCTTACACCTCAAGTGTTAACCCAGCCAAGGATGCCACAGTATTATAACATTGCAGCAACGTTCTGGTTGGTTCTGTATTTTGGTTCTTGTTAGATTCTTTTGATGACTCCCACTTATGTAACTGCAACATTTTTTTTTTTTTTTTTTTTTAGTAACGTTGTTTATTCTGGCGAAGCATTAGTACATGTACTAGTTTTCATCACCTGCCAGACACGAAAATGGCAGTTTCCAATCTATATCAAACATTAATTTATAACATCTAGGAATAGTTCCAGTTTGCTTTAGACATATGAACAAGATATATACAGTAACGTATGATGGATTGATTTAAAAGCAGTCCATCAGAAAAGGATAGATATATATATATAAATGATTAGAATACACAACAATAAATTAATTTGGCAATATTTGAAACACATCTCACAGAGTCAAACACCTTATACAATTGGTATTTGGTATAATGTATCACAGCAAAAATTGAATTTTTCATTCTATAATAGCAAAAGCCTATTTGAAGTGCTTTCACATGTTCAACATAGTAACATCTCGCATCCATTGTTTCTGAATTTGTTTAAAACATCGAAACTATCTATGTCCCTTACATTTGCCTTTAGGGAGTTCCACTCAAGGACTCCTCTGTATATGGTTCCCCTTTTGTACTTTTCGCAATTTGGTTTACAAGTATGAAACATACTGCTGTGACATCAAATTGTGACACTATTACAACATTCTGGTTATGTTCTTCAGCACAAACAGAAGGCCCATAAAACATTCTGTTATGGTTTTGTCCTAACCTCACCAAAAAATGTTATAGTAATGTTCTGATTTGGTGAGGTTTAAACCTCACCATCAATAACGTAACTGTTATGTGCCATCTAGGTAAGTAACAAACTGACTGAAAATGTATGGTCGCAAAGGTTTCTGTTGCGTCTGGCCGGGAATAACCAATTGATGACCCCTCTTCAGCTGCTTATGGATTTATCATGCACTGGCAATATCTAAAAGTGAAATTTTAAAGCTTATATTTTCTACTGCCAGATGTTGCAAAATTACTTTCCTGTTTCACCTTCCATAATAATAACACTTTGGTTATCACCCTGCCTGTATCAATGACGCAATAAACTTTTAAGTACTGAACCTAGCGTAAGCCCAAGGGCGAAGCCCGTGGTCTGTACACCCTAGGACGACCCCTAAGGGTCTTCTATGTTTTATCACCTAAACAAAATAGTATAATGTTGAAAATGCATGAACTGAGGGGCGGTACGTACAGCCTGTCAATACGCACTGGGCTCTGTACATACCGCTCCTTGGCAGTGCAGGTGATAAAGCATTAAAACACCCATGCACATCCTCAAAGTACAAAGTATTCAGTATACACAGCAACACCAACACCTGCACTAGTTATACCATCAAATGCTGCAGATCAGAGACTGATCATGACTTCTGGGAGCTAAACACCGTGAGTGTGTCAATTTCAGCTATCCCAAATCGTGAGTAGTGCTCCCAATATTTACCAACATGTTGGTAACTATAAATAGGAAAACTCGCGATCTCGGGAGGTCTATATGGAAGGTCGCGATGTCGGTTGTCGAAATGGCAATGTCGCCATGTCGAAGTTAAGAACAGGCCTTGTTGAATGTCACTATAAGCTATGTCGCATGTCAATTTCAAGAATTAGCCTTGTCGCCTTGTTGAATTTAGGGATAGCTACTGTCGCATTTCGCTTTGTAGAAAATAGGCCATGTCAGCATGTCAATTTTAGGGGTCTAGACCCATATCTCTGGGCCCTGATTTTTGGGATTCCAAAAGTTGGGTCCTTTTGAAGGTATTTTCCACCTCACCTTTTGGCATATTGACTGACTGACGATCTTTGGAATTTTTTTCCCCAAGATCAACAGGATTTCAACAAAAATTGTGTCGACATCGTATATTGGACAGCGACCTTTATAGAAACAGTAAACTGAAGCTTTTGTGTGACATCCGATCCTTGGACTTTAATGACCACCTAAATCTGTGTATGACATGTGTGGCCCTGTCATTACTGGTCTAGACATTAAAGGGTGCATCACCTTTATCAGAATGATTACATAAATACTACTTTGAAATTCCGATCTCTGTCTCTGGGTAATGTCCACTTGTCAATGTTTAGGATAACTAAGGACATTCGCTGAATATATTGAAAATATAGTTTTACTTCTTAATAACTTTGATTAAAAGGACACAACTTGAAAGAGGTAAAACTAACAGTAAGAAGGGCTAGGCATACAACTGTATAACAATAAAATGCACCACTAGAAACAGCCTCACTGTAATAATTATTTTAAGGAAAATCTACAAACAAACCTATTTGGGGCCTTCCATTAAGTAGGGAGTGGGTATCAGATTTTTATGAAAACGTGAATGGTAGGGAGGTCTGGGGGTTTTGAAAATGTGTATACATACTGAATGGAAGGCCCCTTTCCTTCTGAAGTTAATAAATGTATGATATAAAAATCAAATAGAGTATATGAAAACCAGCAGTTTGTAAATTTATATTGTTATAATGTCAACTCCTCTCCTTTGTTCTTGTAAATTCATCAAAATGCAACTCTAATGGCACATTCAAAGTGTAATGACAAAATGTGTCCTGTTAATGTACAACACTTCACGTAGAATAACATTTATGATATCAAGCCTGAACTCCTAACTATCGCTACGTCACAATAAAAGAAACACAAAATGAGCTGTTTCTTGCTGACCAGATTTATAGTAACCCATATGAACTACATGAACACATGTGTAGGGCCTATAGTAGAAAATCTTTACATGAGGATGCATTGACCAAAGCTAATCGTTTACTGCACAGTCTACCATTATGAATACCCTGCTACAAAGAGAAGAACTACAAGCAAACAACGGCCATTGGTCCAAACTAGGCGACCGAAAAAGCCCACCAGCGCCTAAGAAACCCTCGATAACAAATCGCAAGCAAAGATTACAAGGGAGGCAGTGATTCCTGTTGCTCGTTCTACCAGGTTTTTGTTTGTCTCAGGCTTCTTTTGCTCTGCAATAACAACCAGCCAGCCTGGGGGGGGGGGCACTCATTCTTTGGAGGGGCGGACCAAAAATATTATAGGTACACAAAGATGTGCAAGTTCGAACGTTGCCCATGGCATTTTCGTGATGTAGTTGATAGGTGTGCCCCCTACGAGAGTCCATGAAACACATTATGATGCAACGTCATTTTTTGCTGTTTTCGTGACATCATATACATAAACGAAGAGGTGGTGACGTCACAAAAGCGACAAAATTTGATGTCCCGTCATAAGGGGTTGCACAGACTCTCGTAGGGGGCGCCACTATTGCTGACGTTACAGAAAATGTTATACAGTCATTACTTTTTCCTTTGTACTATTGTTGAGCGGATCTAGAACCAGTGTTCTAGGTGGGGGGGGGGCGAACTCTGACCCCCTCCCCCCTTATAAAAATGAAAAATAAAAACACCAGATTTACTCAGATCTTCCAATTTTAAGATACCAAATCCCCCCCCCTGGGTCTAGAAGCCCCCCCCCCCCCTTGGATCCACCACTGCTTTGAATGTACCAACTGCAAAAACACAGCCCCTCCTTTTTTGTAATCGGCATGATCTGACACTGCCCCCTTTTCAGGGTATCGCATGCGCAGCACCTCCAAAAAATATATCTATTGACTAATTTCTTTATCCCAATCTGTTTTCAGAATGCAATGTCTAGTTTTGGAGGCATTATAAAGAATTGAGCTGCACATCTTTGACTTTTAGTCTAACAACAGAGGTGATATATTATTGACAGCCCCCTGGTGGTTTTGATTATTTGACAGACTCCCTTTTTAAGCCAAATTGGCGATTGACAGCTACAGCTCCATAACGAACCGACAGCAGTAAGCCAATCCCAATTTACACCAACAAGAAAGTGTACCATGAAATATTCTCAAAATTTCTTCCATGCTAATTTCCTGAAGATATAAAGAAAACGAAGCAATTTGGTTGACAGATTGCTCATATAATTTCTAAAATTCAACCTTGTATTTTGGACTTTAGCCCATAGGAACCAATCTGTCAATTGATAAAGTTTAAGAAATCATGATTCTTGCTTATTTCATGTAACCCCCAACTCTAGGAGACATGGATGGCTTATGCATCTATATTGTCCAACCCTTGTCCAACCCTGGGATATACCCAATGTGGGATGGGCTTGTTGGTACCCATTTTGAGACAAAGTACCCCCCCTCTCCCTCTGCTTCCTCCCTTCCCATCCACCAACTGTGGTACCCTAATTTGTCAAGCATTGTTTCCTGCGAGCCCAACAAAAACCATGCACGCATGCATTATGAATAGGCCGACTCGGGCAGGAGATTTCAAAGCGCTCCATTGTCGGGCAGTTATAACGGATCAGTCTCCATACGCAGGTTTAGTGACCGTCTGCCGGACTATTTAGGACGCGGAGGGTTATGTGGAACAAATAGTTTGTATCCTTCCGCTTAGAGACTGAGCGATAAAGGGGGACTTGGCGAGGAGGAGGGAGGGGGCTGTTTTTAGTGGCCGGAAAGAGGCCTGGGTGACAAATGAGTGGGGATGAATATTCTGTGGATACGGAGGCTGGGAGAGGGAGAAGAGGTAGGAGTACTACAGGGGTGACCATAGATAGAGTTGAGTGAAAGAGTAGGAGGGATTGTAGAAGACCAGTAGTTGATCTGAACTATAGGGTTTTAGTTTACAATTATGCATAGGGTTGCCATTTACTGTTATTCCATATAATTTTTTCCAGTATGCTGACTTGTGTATATCGCAGTCTTCCTTCCTGTCTCAACCACAGATCATCTTGGAATGTAGCTCTTCATTAAGAGGTGACAGAACACTCAAATGAAAGAACGATATTTACTAAGTCCAAGACATGTAATATAAGTCACTGTGCTCCCATTGACAACTATCAATCTAAAGAGGCTGTTCACTCAACCACATGCAGCCAGTGCCCCTAGCCTATTACAACAGCTTGGCCCCGCTCACTCGCCCAACAGTAGTGTAAATTCATGGTGATGCTTACTTCACAAGGTTATGTCTATCTCCTTACAGATTAAACTCTGAGGCTGCCAGCACATACACTTCTATTTTACAAAACTATGACGTTGCCTCTATGCTCTCCACCCTCAACAGAGAGTTACTCTTAACCCTGATTCTTGCTTTCTTAAAGTTAGCTAAGATTTTGTGCAGTGGACTGACACCTGAGTCAGTACAGATGCAATAGAAATATTACCATCTCCTGTAGAATTCTACTTCAGTTTGAGTTAGTTTTCATAGCTTATACTTTACCACTGACCTTAACTAGATTCATCTAACATATTTCTATATCAATAGTTATCTGAGTTTTGAAAGTGTTGTTAATTATTATATTGGTTTTGGCAAATGAAATACTAAAACAAAAAAGGGGATTTACAAAGGTGAACAATGTGTTGTATTCATCTGGATATCTGTGGAGATTTACCATTTTGATAGTGATTCGCTCTGTCTGTCGACCCATATGGCTGCTGTGGGGGTGGATGGGGGTGGGGATAGGAGACGAGGGAATCAAAGACACTGAGCACATGGGATAAAACAGACAAGGCAGTAGAGATTGGGATCAGTCCACTAACAGAGCTGATATCCCGACATGTTCTCTATCTGAATCTATCCGGGATCCTTCGGTATGGCCACGGAGTGTATGCGGGAGGGGGGTACTGGATCCAGAAATCAGTATGAAGTGTGGTTAAATCCGGAGGAGCTTTAGCAGTTAATTACCAGTTTGTTTTTTTAAAAGAAAAGAAAGACTGTCAAACCAGGGATGGATGCAGGATTTTGGAAAGGGGGGGATCTGCATTTAGGCTAAGTACTGAAATGGTATATACACATATGCATGCAACTTTTTTCTCTTTGGCAAGTTTCAGTCCCCACCAAAATGTATTGGGGGGGGGGGAGGGATTGGGACCCCCCGGACCCCTCTCTCCTAAATCCAACCCTGCAAATGACCAAACCATCTTTTCAGAGAGTTGTCAATATTTGTTATATTCTGTTAAACTGTAAAAACTCAATATTTCATTAGTTGAATTTCTTCAGTATGGTCTCAAAGCTAATGACTGAGTTCTGAAATCAAATTGTGTCCAAGAAATTGCCAAAAAAAAAGTTCTATCTAAGCGGGGCTGCCAAGGATCTTCCCTGACAAAGGGGAGCTTTCAGAATATTAAAATCACAAAATAGGGGGGCTGGAGTTTCTACAGGCACCTACCTTTAAGGACTGAGTACCCCCCCCCCCACCCACCCACCTTATATGGCCCAAGCTGGAACTTGGGGATGACAGACTGGTAGGGGCCAGGATGGGAGTGGGAGGGGCTCTGGATGGTCAGGGGGCTCTGAATGGGGGATCCTGATGTCAGATGTATGATTTTAGAAAATCCTCCTTCACATGTCGTTCTTGCTTATTTATCCCAACTTTGCATGTTGAATATAAGAAGTGCCCACGTCACTATGCATTTTTTACCTCCTGTTGGGTCACTAAGCCTCAATGCTGCTTACCTATTTTAAAGGGAGCCAAAACCTATGAATTCAACAAAACCTTGTACCAAATTCCAATAATTATGGAAATTCATTTCTAGTTGTTGAAATGTAAATGATAAAATATGGTAGAAAACCATTGAAAACCCATCTTCCTTGCTCAACTCAATTAATGTACATCCACAAAAATGGGGTTTGTTTACAGACAAAAGATAATATTAGCATCTCTCATCTATTCGAGCTAGTTTTCACAGCTAATACTTTACCGCTTAGTTCAAATAGACTCATCTTACATATTTCTATACTTGTTTTGAAAATTTTGTGAATTATAATATCAGTTTTGGCTCCCTTTGAAAGGAACCAAAAGCAATGTTGGGACAAAATTTTGCAAATTCTATTAACCATTGAAATATATTCTATGGCCATAACCTAGGCCTAAGGTAAAATATAGAATGTCAATAAAGACTTAAACTACATCAAAATCCTTAAAACTTGTCCCAGGTCAATTTTGGTGACCCACCAAAATTGGTTTGTAAACAAACATTGCTGTCTTCAGGCATGAATGACATGTGTATTATGGAATTCACAAACGTTTTTAGGTAGTTAGTATGATTTGTCCTTCACCAATGGCTAAAGTCAGACTTTGAATGTATTTTCATAGTTATTTGGATTTGCAAAATTTTTTAATGTTTTCACACACCATTGCTTTTGGCTCCCTTTAAAATGGCTCCACGGCTGTATCAATACTAGTGGTCTGGAGCCCTGGTCAGAGAAGCAGCCTCCCTGGATATTAATCTCATAAATCAATGAGAATGGGAGTGACCCCGAGGGCTGGGGACCTGGGCCTGGCCAGGCCCCAGGCGGGGAGGTGTCAGTTTGTTGGGTTAGATAAGCACCCAGATAGAAGTGGCACCCTACTGTTAGTGCCATGTGCCGCCCGCTGAATAATACCCCTTAAGCTGCATTTGTGCTAGGGACGAGCTTAGCTGGGAATCTTAGTCCTTTTCCCAGACCTTTTTTCCAGTCCCTTTCCTAACCCTTTTCCTAGCATTTTTCTCAGCCCTTTTCCAAGCCCTTTTCCCAGTCCTTTTCCCAGCCCTATTCCCAACCCTTTTTGCAACCCTTTTCCCAGCCTTTTTCACAGCCCATTTCACAGCCCTTTCCCCAGCCTTTTCCCCAGCCCTTTCCCAGCCCTTTCCCAGCCCTTTTCCCAGCCCTTTTCCCAGCCCTATTCCCAGCCCTTTTCCCAGGCCCTTTCCCAGGCCTTTTACCAGCCCTTTTACCAGCCCTTTTCCCAGGCCCTTTTCCCAACCATTTTCCCTGCCCTTTTCCCTGCCCTTTTCCAGCCCTTTTCCAGCCCTTTTCCAGCCATCTTCCCAGCCCTTTCCTCAGCCCTTTTCCAAGCCCTTTTCCAAGGCATTTTCCAGCCCTTTTCACAGCCCTGTTTGCAGGTGTCCCAGAATAGCTACAGACAAAATGCCCAATATGTTGGATTCTCTTCAAGAGGATTTTAGCAAAAATATAATAATGTGAAAATAATCAAATCTGATCGCAGGGGTTCTTGTCTCATGGGGCAAATGTTATTTGTTGATTTTCTCAAGCTTGCAACAAAAATCTCACCTGCGAAATCATTTCATTGTAGCTGACATGTACTTGTTGCACCCAGGAGGAGTTGTTGCAACAACAATTGCCCTGCATGAATAGGCTCAGAATGCGCCGACAAAATCAGTACAAATCAGCCTGCAGCTGCTAAAAATACAGTAATTCAGCTATCTGTCGTCGGGAGATTCTAACGGCAAAATCGCCCAATATTAGCGGCAATTTGTCAGCTGACTCTGTAAAAATGTCCTAGTGGGTGTGGAGCTTAAAGGTCATATTCAATTTTGTGCTGGTTGGCATTTGCGGTCATTACTTTTTAGGTGCTACAAGAAATCTGCAGTTTTGGTACCAACATGTTGGTATCTGCAACAGAAAGGATTCCGTAGAAAATATATTATATAAATCAGCAAGTGTGCAAAAATGTGCCGCAAGCAGGTGCCACAAGTACCTATATTCCACCTTGCAGTACCCTACTGCAAGCAAGTTTGCGGCAGTTTGCTTGCATCTTTTTATGGTGCCGCAAGTAAATACCGCAAAGTGGAATATAGCCTTGATTGTAACGGCCCTGCTACTCTCTTTGAAGTAGGCCTACTCTTGAGTTCCTTGATGACAGATGACAGTCCTGGAACGAGGCTAGGAAAGTCACAGGATATACCCTAGTGACGTCACACTCAGTGACGACACCTAACGAGAGTTAGGTGTATCCTTGTCGCAGCTGCGCAGTCATTCTAGTGACAGATATTTCGATTATACATGACAGATTGCGGGACTTCCTGGAATATATTAAACCCTGCAGTAGACGACATTTAGTACATACGGATATGTAAGTAATCAGTCTACACGGCGTCCCGCTAGGCGGCAGCACCTGTGACATCAGAAAGTGGGGCAGTCAAGATTTATACATATATATCTGGGTGGACAGCCTAGCTTTTTCAAACTAGTATTCTTTAAGACAGGTGTGTGTCATAGCTCTATCTGGGTCAGGGAAGTTCTTAGTAACATTAACACCGGTTTCCTTGGTGGGCCAAATCGAAACCCTCATAGGCCCTTTACCGCATTCAGGAGTCCAGGTTTGTGCATGCGGGTTCCGGCCTGTCACCTGTCTGTAGGAGGTCAAGCGAGATTTCTCAGCCAATGAGGAGTAGGAATACCACAACATGGCTGCGCCCAGTGCGAATCTCCCACATACACTATAGCAAATCTTGCGGGCATGGGCGATAATCAGGGCAGATAAAGACATGCCCATAAAGGATTACTTGTTATTAATACCTGGTACCCCAAGGTTTTATGAGGGATTCTTCACACAGCAGTTAGGAGGGGATTAGATTTAGTAGGCCAGGGAAATGTGGGAGGATGGAGGAGAAGAAAAATAATTATGTTGGTGAGAAGTCCCAACATGAATGTCTATCTGTTCAGTGAAATGGATTGCAGGTCATAAAGATTGAAAGCCTGTATTGCAGATGGAGTCAGAGAGGGTATGTATGGTTTCTACTTAATATAATTGTCTGTAAGTCTGTTTACCTCACTATTTCTAATACAGCAAATGTACTTCAACTGCAACAAAGGATCATGTATTTGAGTGATGAAATCTTTCTTGCAGGTTGTGTTGAGATTTATATAAATGCTGTCCAGAATAGCAACTTCTATGTGCCACCTAAAAGTAATGGCAGAACACCAGCAACCAGCAAAGGAGTGGCTGGTACAGTATTTCCAAAAGAAGGCTCAGCATTTAGTATAAGTACTATAATGGTATATGTATTAAGAGCATGCACACAAAGTGTTTTTCTCTTTGGCAAATTCAAATTCAAGGGGACCCCCTGGTACCACCCTTGTAAAGTGACTGTTGTGAGGCTGGCTGGGGTATATTTTTGAAGCATCCTGAACTTGTTCCTATTCAAATTGAGCTCCTTTGACTTCAACAATGTACAAATCAGAGGGGGAATCTAGGGGGGAGCTCAGGGGCCCTCAACCCCACCTCCCTTTTGGTGGACCCCTAACTACAAAAAGAGGGGAACACGCTGTATGCAGGCATGCGAATGAATGCTGTTTTAGCCAGGTTTACCCAACCTGTATGCTAACCCCTCCACCTTTCGAAAGTCTTGTATCTGCCCCTCCAAATACATGTATACATATATATATATATCATTTATATATATATACAAAATTTTACCTCTATATATATTACAGATTGAAATAGCAGCTCAGGAGGTTTTTGAATCTTATGTACCTCCAGTGTTTCTGGGTTGCAATGGCATTTCTATATGACATTGCCCTTGACATATGACCTTCGTACGATGGCACATGGCTGAACTGACAATGCCCTCTCTATCACTATCCACAAACCCTAGGCCTACCTATATACGGCCCGTGTGCGTTCACATAGTGCACTTTATCATACCTTAGGGTGATACAGGTTCGGTAGTTAAGAGTCTAATGCGTCACAGGTACAAACAAGGAGATAACCACAGTATTATCAGCCTACCAGGGTGCTATTAGAAAGTAGTTCCAGCAGAGAAAATATTTCCCCTTGTTAAGTTAATCTAACCCTTAAGAAATTGCATTAAAAATATTGCCAGGGTACAATAAATCCATAACCAACCAGGGAGAACGTCCTCGGTAGTGTATTAACCTTCGGTGCACCCTATTCCTGATGCATCTTGAGCTGATAACCTGCCTCATATCTCCTCCTCAGTTGATCATACATATATTTTTATACATATATATACACATACCAATGCACGAACATTAGTGTACTAGCTATACATTTCCTAAACAACAAATAGGACACAAGTCTCAAATCAAAGATTTGATTCTTCTCAATTAAGATAAGTATTTCATACAATGGCATTTCAGACTTGTCATCCCATGTTTCTATTGTTAGCTATATCTCTTATATAGTGACAAGTGAAAACTGGAAAAATGCTCCTCTTATCTGAAGATTAAAGGTGTGAAAAATACACTTTAGATTTTTCTTGCGTAAAGCTCGCCTTTGGTTCATGAACGCTCTCTGTTGGTGGCAGAACACTTGTATTCCCACCCCTACTACTGTGGCCTTGATTTCTGAGTGTTAAGTCAAGAGACGCTCCTCCTTTTACATCTTACAGCGATCGATGTTGGAGTTTAGCATTGCATCTCTCCCCAAGGTTGCTGATTGCGCCTATAACACAGTGAAAGCAGTATCAGCCACACTGTGGATAGCCTAAGTTAAATGTCCAAAAGGATGTTCCATTTCATACAAATTAATGCCATCTAGGCTTGCTGTTGATAATAGAAGCTTGTTGAAAATGTTGGAGTGCAGTTCGGTCATAGGCTGTATTGGCCTGTATCACATTTCTTTATTGCACCATTAAAAGGGGTGGGCTGGTCTAGTGGTTAGAGTTTTGGCATTGCATCTGGCTGGCCCAGGTTCAACCCTTTGTGCTGCCTGTTAAACCCTCTGACCTTGCCGTCATTTCCACCGCCATACATTCGGTCATGACAACCTTGTAGTCAGAAATGTGAGTTGGTCTGGATATAGCTGAAATTTGCTGAGTGGACTTTAAACTCCAACAATCATCATCATCATCACAACCACTTCCCCCAGTGGGCTACTATTGGTCGTCAATTTAACAGCGCTCACCACTCTGTCGCTTCAACTCTCTCACCCTCAATGATCTTCATCTGTTCTATACCCAAGCAAGAATATGACGTTATTATAACATTATAATAAAGTTCTGTTTAGTTCTGCTTTGGTTCTTGTTATTTTGATGGCACCCAAAAACATCTTTAGAACCTTACATTGTGACGTCACACTGTGATGTTATTGTGACATTTTTGTAACATTCTTTCTGTTACATTATAGTAATGTTCTTGTAATGTTCTTATAATGTTCTTTAATAGTAAGTCTCAAGTTTACCTAAAATAATGCAACTGTTACATGAAAATTGGGCAGGTTACAGACTAACCAAAAGTGTATGGTCGGAGAATGTGCTTGTTATGTCGCTGCTTTCCAGGGTAGCTGCCAATTGTTCTTCCATTTTTTCAATTGATCATCCACCTCCTCTACTAATTCTTCTGAAACATGTTGTGTGCTTCTCCCTGCTAAAAAGCTGTATAATCTAAGGGATGCTTATCAATCACATTGCATAGATAGTAATCCCAACATGTCTGAGTTGTGAAATGCCTATATAGGAGATTTTTTTTCAATGTTATCCAGGCTAGCAGTCAGGGGCTGTTCTGTGGCCATAATGTTTTGGTCAGTGTGTTACTTGCAAAATTTGCACATGACATATTATTTCAAGTTAGATTGAGACTCAATAAAAATAGTATGATAACAACATTATATTTCATTGAAGTTAAAACCTTACCAATAACAAATGTTATATTAAGGTTATCTTCTAGTGAAAGAATAGTGTAACTAGAATGTTATAACAATGTGACAGTGCACTGTCAAAATGGTAGGTTCTAGAGACATTTTTGGCTGCCATCAAAATAACGTGACAAAATAACCAAAACAGAACGGCACAAAACGTAACTGCAATGTTATAATAACGTTCCATTTTTGCCTCGGTAAGACGTAAGGCGCTCGGTGGAGAGTGGTCCCTTATAATATCTATGGTAATGTGGACAAAACACTGCTGGCAGGCACTAATGGCCCATTGCTCAATGGGTTTCTGAAAGTATAGCTCCCCAGACGGCTCGACAATTGGTATGAAAGATGAGGTGTAGATATGTAAAGACTGCGCTCTAATGCATCAACATAAGGAAGCCCGGCAACTGCAGCCGATATCCCACTAGGTGATTCTTATGGCTGACAATGTGGTAATTTAATCAATCTTCTCAAGTGATGTAGTAAGAGGCTACAAATTATCCTACACAATATATAGAAATGAATAATTGAAAACCCCTTTCTAATTATTAATAACATGTCTATGATTAAATGGACCTTTCATTAGGTATTTTTAATGCATCGTGAGGGATAAGGATTTCTTTTTTTTTAAATGTGCAACCGTTCCTCTACAAATACAATGGAAGGTCCCTAAAGGCCATTTTCCACTATGCATTAACTAGCATTTGCATTCACCTTCAAGTATGGTTGGTATCTTAACACAAGTACTCATTAAAAAACTACAGACAAATTTGCTTGCTTTAATACTTGTGTTCAGGGAATGCAACTGCAAGTATAAATGCAAGTAAATTCTATATTCCACTATGCATCCCTAGAAATTGCTTGTGTTTGCTTATATTTGTACCTCTGATTTATGAAATCATGAGTACAATCAGCTAGTTAAATACCATCTCAAGGCTGGAGAGTGGCGAGCCTTACGACAGCTCAGATCAATATTTCCCAGTCTTATTTCTAAGAATAGAGCGGCTTGTAAAAAAAAACAGTATTATATTTGTATTGCCGATTTATGAAATCGATAGTAAAATCGGCAAGTTGAATACCATCTCAAGCTAGGCTGGAGAGTGGCGAGCCTTACGACAGCTCAGATCAATATTTCCCAGTCTTATTTCCAAGAATAGAGCGGCTTGTGAAATCAGAGACCTGGAAGTCGGGAAAAGCGATCGGAAATATTGATCATATGTTTTTGAATAAGGTGAATCCCAGACACACTGAGGAGCTGGATGCTAGGATCTTTTTATGAAAGTTTGACGTACACGTATAAATATTCATAGAAAGCGTCTTGTTTGTGTATAATGGATGTGGCACCAAAAGATCTTTTGGAATATGAGTTAAGGCTATATTCCACTATGCGTTCAGCAGCACTGTTCTCTCTAACTAGGAGATGCAAGTCTACTTGTGTTACCATCAGATACCATCATGTTTGTATCTGAAGACAAGTATTCTATAGAAAACAACATACTTGTGTTCCCTGAATGCAAATATGAACCCTAGGATATTCCATATTCTACTATGCATTACTAGAAATTGCTTGCATTTGTGTGCGTTCACTGTCAATAAACGCTAGTTAAATGACGAACGCATCTAAAAGAAGGCATAGTGGAATATAGCCTTTACTTATCTAGGTTACAGTTTTTGCGGTGAGGTTTGTCAGCTCAGCCGTGTATTTTCATATCTAATGTGCCTATGAAACAGTGACAAACACATTACCTGATTAATAGACCATTTTTCTTCTAGCACCATGTCAGAAAGATAGTAATTGTGGTCATGATGATCACCACTATTAATTCTACTCATACTTATTTTGCGTTATTCAAACCCAAGCAAGAATATCACGTTATTATAATGTTGCAGCAACGTTCTGTTTAGTTCTGCTTTGGTTCTTGTTACATTATTTTGATGGCACCCAAAAACATCTTTGGAACCTAATATTGTGATGTCACATTGTAAGGTTCTTGTAATGTTTTTCCACATAATAAAAAAGTTATTATAATATTAATTTTCTTTAGTAGTGAGGTCTCAACTTCACCGAAAAATAATGTTGATACAATATTCTTTTATAGTAAGTCTCAACATTACCTAAAATACGTAACTGTTACAATAAATTCGGCAGGTTACTAAGTAACCAAAAACGTGTGCCGTAGAATGCTGTCGTTCCTAGAAGTAGCAGGATTTTGTCACAATGAACAATTTGTTATTAACAGCTCTATTAATATGTTAAAAATGTTTATACTGTTTATACCAATTTATACTGGGTATAAGAAAGGTAAGGGGCCTGCCATTAAGTATGTTATAAGTTTATTGTGGTATTCTTTTTTAAGCATATTTAGCACATTACGTGGTTCATTTGACACCCTGCCAACGGCTATTATCCCTATTACCTTACCTTTTAAGTGAAAGCTTATATCAAAAATATCAGATGCCCTACCCCCCTTGTACTCAAATAAACATTGGATTTGTACAGAAACGTAAGCACATCTTCACATATTTTGACCCCACTCATTCCCTGTGATGCATACACACACACACACACACACACACACACACACACACACACATATATATATATATATATATATATATATATCCTTATGGAAGATCCCTTAACTGACGGAACAGGGGAACAACACTTGGTAGAACACTTCATACCCTGAAGTATACAAAAACTATATCCCCCTTACCTGCAAAGAAGTATTCCATTATGCACCTACTGCATTCAGGGGAGGGGGCACGATGGTGTAGTTGGTCTCGTCTCTCACTCAGCCGAACCAGGTTCAAGCCTGGGCCTTGCCTGCAAAACCACCTTGCCTTGCCGTTGTTCTCACCCCCGTAGATTCATTTACAGTACTTTGCACAAGTCACAAAAACCATGGATTGCAATTGGTGTCGATATAGCTGAAAAATTGCTGAGCACACCTTAAACTCCCAACCAAACAACCATCATCATGAGCTACTGCATTCACTTGTTCTGTTGAATTAATTGTAGGATAGGGAGATGCATGTGTACTTATTATCATTATAAAAAGAACGATGGTCATAACAGTTATGATAACAATTTATTGCCATTATAACATTTATGACCATTGTTTAAATCGATATAAACATTGTTCTTTTTATAATAAGTATACAATTTATAAGTGCTATCGAAACAGCTTCTCTTCTAAAAGGTATAAACTGAACCAATAAACAAACAACAAAACATATCACTTCTCCCATAAGTAGCAATTAATTCTCTCGCATTGTATTCTAGACAATATACCACATAGACAACCCCATAACAAAATGCTCATATCACATTGTGACGTAAAACCATATGTTATATAAGTTGGCACTGACCATGATAGAAAAGACAGGATGACAGAGATGAGTTCATTGGGTGAATTATCTATAATTACATACTGCATAATGCTCTAATCTTCACGTCATTGCAGACAACTAGTTGGCAGACTATTACGAAGGGGCTGTCATGCTAGGACTGTGATATACACGATAAATAACAGTCGTTATAGTCACATCCTTCCACCATGTTATAGGTTAATGGTTGTATTTTCTTTTATGTACAATTAACACAATGGTGTGTTTGACACCATACCACTGGCTATTACCCCAATAACCTTACTTCAGTGGAAGTTCGTACCAAGCAAAGGTTGCGAAGTCTCAGAACGTTCTATAATTAATATAATATACTGATATACAATCTTTATGATATAATATCTGATGCATATATGATATGATATGATATGATATATAACATATAATATATAAAGTATCATCGCAAATCGTCACAAAACGTTTTCAGAAAAATTGAAAAAATTGACCGCTATATGTGAATAATTGTGTTCCTAATGCTCTCCTCGTATAGAAACATATACCTAATTGGGTTATGATAAGTAACATACGTTTTGGAATTACACTCAAACTTTTTCCATTAGGGTTAGGGGATCTTGATTCTTTTGAAATGTGCAACCATCTTCTACAAACCCAATGTGTACATAAGCCCAAGGGTTGGGGGAAGGGTTTAAACCTTTTGAAAATGTGTGAATTTGAAAGCATCTATCTTCCCAAATGCTGTGAGCGTATCCATGTATTTCTGTTGGGAGGAAAAAGGGGTCATAGAATACTGTAGTGCACTGTTTAAAAAAAACACGTCAAATCAACGGTAAGGTACTGGCAACTATGTTGCTGAACTTTTACCGTAAATCAAACGGGTGACTGTAATTCTGTGTGACCGTATTTTTTACAGGTGATCACCGTTTAAGTTAAACAGTGATATTATAATACAGTGCAAAGTGAAAAACATCCACTTACATACTTTTGCATTAGCCTGAGCATTTCTCGATAGAAATCTGGATTGCATATCTCCCTTTGTCTCAAGAGAGTAGCTTTGACAAAACTACCTAAGTGCAGAGAACTTAACTAAAATCTTATATGTCCATAAAGGTAATGGACTCCGATTGATGTGCTTGAATAATTGACTTAGCGTGTCTCTTACTTTATGTTTGAGTACTTTTGAGACTGTATTCAACTAGGCGATTCTTGCTTGCGATTCATGTATCGGCAGTTTGAATATTGGTGAGTCATAGAATCATTACTTATCATTATAAGTGTTTCTCTTTTTTTAATTCTCTCGCAAATGATATACGAAGGATGCATGGTGGCCAACTATTTCATTTTATATTGGTTACGAATTGATAAGTTGCCGGCAGTGAGAATTGCCTCGTGGAACATTGGCTTAAAAGTTTCCTGCTATGTACATTGTTGCAGGAGATTTTAAGGAAACCTTTGATATCTGTGATGAAAAGTCCATATGCACACCCTTGACTAGTGGTGCAGTGCATATCACTTTACCTCTTAGTAAACTTATCTTTAACACAGGTTTCAACTCTTGAGGTCTTTACGAGCATATATATCACTGGGTCCCATTGCGACAAATAGACACCTCATCTCATAGATTCACCACCCATGTGGCATAAAACTAGCTGAGAAGCTTTACCTTGTGCAGCCTAAAGGGTTGGCTGGATATTAAACTACACCAACAAACTAACAAACTTATCTCAAGTCATACTAGTTATTGTTTATTTGAATCAACAAGCCTCTCAGTGGATCGTAACGGCTGCCTGTGCCTGCCATTGTCAAAATCTATGACATTATTGATTACAGCAGTCATTTTCTATGGTTTGATAAAATGCAGACATCATTTTCTTCTGTCTTTCGAAAATTCAATTGTTTGATATTTTGTTTCAGCTGTTACTTTTGTATACTTGCTACTAGAAACCATTTGTTCTTAGAACCAAGTGATTTCCTCAAAAGGCTTGAGAAAACTGAAAACAGGCCTTATTTTCATGTTTAAGATAGAAAATTCTATGTGACAAGAGGGGGGGGGATGGGTCCTAAAAGTACCATAAAAATGGTGATATCATTTATGGAAATATATATATATATATATATATATATCCCTGGATTAAGTAAACTATTCAGCCTCACACAGCTCCTTAGATAAGATGGGTGTCCGTTAGGGTCTATCCTGGTGGGCACGGTATAAAGAACCTCCCCAAGTCTATAGGGCGGAGGGGAGCTCTTTCCTTAAACTTCTTTCAGGAGCCAGGGAACACATCCCAGGGCCCCAGTGTCCCTTAGGGGATACACAAAATAAATAAAGAAATAGATAAATAAATAAATAAATAACCAAATAAATAAATAAAGTTTTTCACTTGCCTGTAGCGAGCAGCTTGGCTATAATAAGCCTAAGGTAGCCTGTACCAGTCTTTGAGTACTATAGAGTCCGCTGGCCATGGGGTACTTATATAATAAGTGGGGGCTAAGCGTTCTGTACACAAACCACCCCCTTAGTAGATCCACGACTCCTAGCTCGGAGAGTTCCACCATTCCTACCGCCCCTTCCCAGAGGCCTCGGCGTTGTCAAGGCTACTTAGTCAATTACCGGAAGTTAAACGGCCTCGCTTTCAGATTGGCGCCTAATTGCGTCGAGCACGTGACCCGCGAGCAGCTCGCTGATTGGCGGAGAGAGTTGTGCGTCAAGAAGGCAGTGGACGTACTTTTTCTGGGTCTTTGTAATTGTATCAAGCGGCCTCGACGTTTGCTTTGACTTAGGGGGCCGTCCCAAGGGACCACAACACATGTAAAGTCACAATCGGATTCTACCCAGAATCCCCGGGAGGAGCCCCTTCCGCCGCAAGCTGAATATAAACTGTATACGGCCAGACGCGGCGCCAATGCAAAAGGCGCGGGAAAATGGACGAAAGTCGTCTGTTTATAAAGAGTTCGCACAAAGGCGTGGGCGGGAATGCACCTTTTCTGTTGGGTAGGTCAAACTTTTTCCCTGTCCAAAAGAATCCAGTCCTACTTTTAGAAATGACGAAAGGGATAATTAAGAAAGAGCCTCAACAATTAGGCTGTGTTTTGGTAGGAACATCTGATGAAGGGATCTTTAATTCTTTTGAATTTTGTCAAAGCGAGAAAAAGAAATCACAGCAATGTGTTTTGAATACATGTACATCATAGATTATCAGTGATTTACATGGCGACACAACATCAACGGTTCTCTTTAAATTTGTTTCTACTTTTTTGAAATATAATAGCTTTCAAAATGTTCCTTAAGCCACCAAACGACGTTTGGTGACTTTCCCCTCCAAAACATTTAAGACTTGAGTCTTAATCGTTTGTAGTCTGATGCAGTCGAGCAAAAAAAAAGGAAAAATCATTGTCCGGCATTTTGGCTTTCTTAATGACAGCTTGTTGCCACTGAACGACACTTTCCCTGGGTATTTGGACGATTCTGGGAAATGTTTTCAATCTACCAGAAAGGCAATGAGTAGGAAACAATGAGGAAGGGAACTACGTTTGATTATCACCCGCACGGCCGGTGAGCGGTGCATATTGCAGGCAGGGCGTATTGACAGGCCTTACACACCGCTCAATGTGAATTCCTTATTTTCCGGAATTTTCACATATTTTTCATTTAGTTTTGGGTGATAAAATAAAGAAGAATCTTTGCGGGTGTCTGGTATGATTTCTTGATCCCCGTGACAAAATTCTGATATCCATGTTGTGGTTAGAGAGATGTAAGAGGAATACAAATAAAACTTTTAAAATCACATGTCACCGTATTCATTTTAGAGTTCTAAGCATCTGAATAAATTACTGTTTACTATTGGAGTCTGTGGAAAAAAGTTAATTTTTCACTATTCAAAAATAAAAATCCGTGACATTTACTTCAAATTCTGAAAATATGTGGGTAGGATCACAATGATTATCTTGGGCTAAAAAAAAACCTAAGGTCACAGTGGAAAATCTTAGTCTATTCCTGAAAATAAGGAAAATATGAAGAATAAAACTGCTTAATCAACTACATTTATCCGATTATTCTCTGCAAAAATGTAATATCTATACATCCATATATGCACATTCATTATTCTTAAATGCTCCATAACGTTTAACTGAGATTTTGAAGAAGTCCTGCAATAAGAATAAAATCATACCAGGTGGCGCTGCAGTGGTCACCTGTATTTACCTTTAAGTAAAGCTCTGGTCGGGCTGGTGTCGGTATATTGTGACTGGGTGGGGTATCATGTGGGCCTGTGACGTATCTAAAGTCCCATACCCACTAGGCAATTTTGCCTGAGTTGGCAGACTAGAATCAGCCAATTATTCTCATAGAATCGGCGATTCTGGCACCGATTCAGATTCCCAGTCCGTATGGTATATTAAGATGAACATGTCCTGTGGGACAGACCTCTACGTTCAACTAAAATAAACATGTTTGATACCAGTCGGCCCTAGAATCGGCCGATTCCTCTAGTAGAATCAGATGATTTTAGCACCAGTGAATTGGCCGATTCTGGTCAAAGTCGCCTAGTGGGTATGGGGCTTAAGACAATCGAGTATCAGTTGGGACGAGTTCAGTATTGTTGCCGGGGCTTTGATGTATTTATATTGTTCTGTTAATATTGCCTGTGATTATGTCATCATAATTATATCTGTAAATATGTCATCATAATTATATCTGTAATTATGTCATCATAATTATGTCTGTAAATATGCCTGTTCTGAATTCCATATTTGACTCGTTACTTATACATTTTCTGTTCTTCTTTCAGGTAAGTCCTCATCCCAGCCTTTTGTCCAGAGTCGCTGTGGAGGTAGGATAAACCTTCCAAAATTAGCATTGATATAAGTAAATTTAGAAATATCAAGAAGGCACCAGTACTAAAACGGCATACTTTTTTTTTTAACCCACTGATATCAGCTCTGTCATGATACATGGGTATCATGTAGGCCTATGACGTGATATCTCAGTGTGACAGCACTATAAAGAGGGCATTGGGTCCCACTGATACAAATAGGCACCTCATCTCATAGATTCGGTCACTGCCCATGTGGCATAACGCTAGCTGTAAAGCTTTACCTTGTGCAGTCTGGTCATGGGTTATGGCAGCTGTTAAGAAAAGATTTACACTAGTTAGCCAAGTATAGGGGTTAGGTCACCCCAGGGGCAGATACAGGATTGTGAAAAGGGAGGAGGGTCCACAAATAGGCTAAGTACTAAAATGGCGTGCATTCTTGTGCACAAATGTGACGTTTTTCTCTCTTTGGCAAGTTTAAGTCCCCAACAAAAGGGGGCGGGGGTTCAGAACCCCCTGGACTGCCCTGGAACCGCCCATGTCACCCTGCCCCAAGGGCAATTTACAGCACATCTTTATAGACATGCAAACCTTATAGACAACAAAGCACTAAAATAGCTACGCAGAAAACATGCACTGACTTCAATGTGCCGAAGGCAGTCAGAAAGTCATACAAGAACCTACACTGTTCTGAAAAAAAATGTTTGAACTTTTTTAAAGCAGCAAGGTAAATTTGGCCCAAAAAGAACAAAAAATCTTTCAAATCGCCTTTCCATATGCATCCTATGCCCTCAGGTCTCATCCGCATGTTTTACTCTTCGGTTCAGAAGCGGGGATATTGCATGGTAAAGCCATGTATCTGGTTTTTATTCTAACAGTATAGGAAGCTCTATTATGTTCCTTAGTGGGGAGGTAAAACTTGGGTATTTGGGACAGTGGGATCCTTCAATTATATAATACAGGTTTATGGAAAACTAACAAATTATTCAAACATTCTAGGATGGCTGAGTTTGTAGATTATGCCACAAGTTTACTTTCCCCCTCCACATATATATATATATCTTTTCCTACCAAACCCTTTTAAAGCATTCACCATATCTACAGGCTGTACTGGCTCCCCCTTCTCACTCCCCCTCCTCCCCCTAACCTCCCCTCCCCCCTCTGCCCCCCTCCTCCCCTTATCCTCCTTCCTCCCCCTCCTCCTCTCCCTTCCCCACCACCACTGTTTCTTGAAGGAATGTATAGCCAAGCCTGTATTTATTCATCAGAGGTGATATATAACCCTCAGCCTAATGGCTTCAAGCAATATGGGTACATATGGGTACATACCTTGGCAATAGAAGAAAAGATATAGGCATTTTGCAACAAAGATAGTGTAACCATGCTATCATTGTAATCCACATGTCCTTAAAGTGATCTGAAAAGTTATTGTTGTTACAGTTGGTCATTGTGCAATGAACCACAGTACCCTGTTGTATAATCAAATGCTTGCAATAGCGAGAGCACAGCGAGGACTTAGATATGGGTCTAGCAACAGTGCAAAGTGTAAGAAGAGTAATTGGTGAAACTCTCATTGTTTTTCACAAAACTCTGAACAGGTTTCACCCAGTTCTAATCCTGGGCTGAAAATTTCAGGAATTTTATTTCTTAATGTCTATTAACAGAACCGTTAAAATAAGTCCAGTACAACGGCCACAATTCAATAGCAGGACCAATTGCAACAGCGATGTCACTGTCGTTAGGGTTTGCATTTTTCACTTTCTTGAACAGGGACCAGTCTCGCTGTGGGTGCCCACCTTCGCAACAGTGAGACCCATTATGTGATGGGCCACAGGCAGGGGTGGATCCAGAGGGGGTCCTGACCCCCCCCCCCCCCTTTTGGTGGACCCCTAAACAAAAAAAAGGGGAAAATGTCACATGCGTATGCATGCATACACAGTTTCAGTACTTAGTCTTTATGCTGACCCCCCTTGGCGAAAATCCAGTATCCGCCCCTGTCAAGTATACCTCTTTTCTTCCCAACCCTTAATTTTGTACTGCCTACCCTACAACCCAGCCACAGGTGCCTCCCTCCCCCTCCCCCTTTCTCCCCCCCCCCCCCACCACCTGTTACTCTCTAACTGTGCCTTATTGATGGCCTCAGGGAGTTAGGGACCCTTAAAGACCTGCTCCTCACCCCCAGAGTGAATCAAGGGTGGCTTCTAGCTAGACTTTCCCACGCCCTATTATCAATTTTATTTTATTTTTATAGGCTCGTAGTAGCTATTAATGAGCTGCTATCTTTATAATTTATAGCCCTACTGTGCACTTTCATATCAATTCACAGTATTCAATTTGATCCAGTAGAAACAGTAATATTAGTATGTATCCTAATAACGATCGTTGTAATGACATCTTTCTAAGTGATCTTAAAGCCATTATTGTTATGCAAAGTCACTGTGCATATCTAAGGGGTACCAATGTGCTAAAGGGCCAAAACGTCGGTGCAGTTACAGGGAGGTAGGTGGGGATGGTCGGTCAGTATCCCCCATACACCATAAAGGGGGGAATAGGGCAAGGAAGAGGAGGAGGTATGGGAGAAGCAGGGACATATACAAGATTTTCAAAGGGGGGGTTTAGAGTAATGGCTAAGTATTAAAATGGCGTGCATTCGCGCATTCATGCGTGGCATCCGCCTGCCCCCCCCCCCCCCCCTCTTTTTGAGGTTTAGGGATCCACCAAGAGCTAACAGTTCTGACCAGCTCCATGCAGACCAGAACAGTCTGGAATTGCTCCGAGTGACCCCCAAGCAGGCTCGAACAGCATTCAGGATCCTCAAGCAGCCCTGTGCAGCACCGAGTGGTCCCAAACACCTCTGAGCAGGCCCCAAGCAGCCCTGAGCAGACTTTGATAGCTCTGAAGGGTCTGGAGCAGCCTGGAACAGCCCTAAGCAGTTCCGAGCAGGCACAAACAGCTGTGAAACAGCTCTGAAGCAGTTATGAAATAGCTCTGAACAGCCCCCAGCAGCCCCATGCAGCCCTAAGCAGCCCCGGCCAGCCCCAAGCAGCCCTGAGCAGCCCTGAGCAGCCCTGAGCAGCCCTGAGCAGCCCCGAAGATCCCAGAACAGGTCCAAACAGCCCCAAGCAGCCCCAACCCTAGTTGTATATGCTATATTCCAAATCTGCATGTACAGAAGTTGACAAGCGCGGACTCGGGGTCCACATATACAGGGGTGCTTATTGGTGTGGGTAAAGCCCCATACCCACTAGGCGATCTTACTGGCAACTGGCGACTGGCAACTGTAAGAATCGACCCATTCTTAGGATCGCCTGTCAGTACAGTATATTGAAATGTGCATGTTTGATCTCAATTGGTGCTATAGTCGACCAATTCTAAGGGCAGAATCGGCCGATTTTAGCGCCGATTTGTGGGCCATAGGATAATTGCCTAGTGGGTATGGCCCTTAAGTCTGCGTGTATAAATTGAGCCACACCTGAGGCCTCAGCCCTCGCCAACGTCCCTCAGGGTCTGGTTGGCTCCTAAAAAAAGGTCAATAGACCAATACAGGGGCTGTGACCGAGGGCATGCGAGCAGTGCTTATATACACCGACCGCTGCCTTTTTAAGTCGGTAATGACCAGGGCCTGTGTCATGTCCCAATTAGACTATGTTTACAGGCCCTGTTTGCTGTAGGGATAGGCTTAGTGTGCCCCTTACTAGATTAACACAGTGCTTAATCCCTATGTGAGCAGGTTGTGAGCAGAACGTGAGCAAAAGGTAATCCTCCCATTTTGGTTAGTTTACAACAACTGTCTTTAAGCCCTATACCCACTAGGACACTCTGGGCCTTGGTGATCATATTTCACACGATCACCTGTTAGTATGCTGTATTGAAATGAACATGTTTTATAAAATCATTTGTCAAATCGTGTGGCTATTTTCCTGGGGATTCAGATGGCGATTCTGAATGGTGATTCTGATGGGCGATTCTGACGGGCAATTCTGACCAAAGTGTCCTAGTGGGTATTGGGGTTTGTGTTTAAAAGCAAGGACTTTCTCAAATTCATATTCATATACAAATGCTTAGAACTGTTTGCAGTTAGGTAGTCGGAATTAAACAGTATCTATATTACTATTAGTAAGTATTAGTAAGTATCTATATTACTATTAAGTAACCTTATTCAAGCAATGATAATTAATTCTGTACGACATAATTAGAGTTTTCTTTTGAAACTTGATATTTCCTTTCCCCTTCGCCGATTTAATTGCTGTACCCAACGCTTGCTTATGTTTTAACTAATTTGAAAAATGAAACTAAATTACGTAGTCTTAAATAACATAGATAAAATTATAACATAGTCATATCGGTCATACCACCAATACCATCTTCTTTATTAATGTGCAGGCGATCCTATCCTAGCCGGTTTTGTATTTCACCATTTTGTCACCGATATCTCCAATGAATAATATATATCACTTTCATAAATGTGAAGTAGTTCTGACATTTGACTATAAGCACAGCAGATAAATATTGCACAATTGCTTTGACACCTCACTCATATAATAAATGTGACAAGTAATTGTATATCTTCTCAGACATACAATGTAAGAATTATTCATTTGAGTAGCGCACTTCGCCATATAACTATGGATTACATCCTAATACCAACCCTTAAAGTAACTTAAATCCTTTCATACATTCATAAGCAACCACTCATAAAAACAGATAAATTCGCTAATACAGACATACAGGTAATATTGGACTATTGGATTTCTGCAATATTCCTGTTCGCCCATCATCCAAATAGGAATCTGATATATATGAGGAAAGTTACCTTCCACCAATAAAGTGCATATTAAGGAAGAGATGCATGATCTGTAAATTAGGAAACTTAGGTGCTTTATTAATGGAAGTCTCCAAGGATTAAGCAACACACGTTAATATTAAGAGGGTTCCATTTACATTAATGTAAAGCCCATACCCACTAGGTGATTTTAACATTGACGGGCGACTGCAGAAGATACAGATTGCCGGCAAAATCGGCCGGCTATCATAATCGCGGGGCGATTTTCCCGTGGGTATGGTGTGGATTCTGGGCAACAAGCAACAGACAAAAAGATCACTGGAAAAATATCAAACTTGCAAGATATTGCCGTCGCTCAGCGAAGGCGAAGGCGAAGGCAATCCTCCCAGTCGGCCGTTGACGATCAACAGCGAGATCGCCTAGTGGGAATGGGGCTTAAGAATGTACTTCTAAAACATGATGCCCAATAGCCTACAGATGTGAACAGTAGTTGATATGGCTGTAGATATGTGCATCAATACATATGAAGGAACTCAAAGCAGGACATGGAAGTTGAGATTGTTTATGAACCATTTTTCATATTGCAATAAGAAGTGCCTTATCAGGGTAATGGATATTGGAATTACTGTTCCACATTTTGGAAATTTTGGAAAGATAACCACTCTGCAAGCTTATTGTAAAGGGCCATACCCACTAAGCGACTTAAAGCAACCCACAACCAATCCAACTACATAAATTGTCACAAATTCATGAAAATGTATAAACATTTCTAACACACCCCTTGATGGTTCTAAAGTGCCCTACATATTCTTTCATGTGCCATAAGACACATTTTAAAAGAGACAAATGCTTTCAAAGTTTTGGGTTTGTTTTGGTTTGCTCAATGACTAAAATACTTCTGGGAAATACCCCATGTGACACCCAAGAAATGATGACGTCATTGACAAAGTACTTGCAGAAGATACTCATTTTAAGAGAAGGGGGCAGTGGGTTGAATTTTGTAAATATGGTTTACATAACTCTTATAGTTTGGAAGACTTCTCAACCCTACAAATACAGCATATTCCAGAAATAATCTATTAAAGTGAATCAAGCATTTTAATGATACATTACTAAAGAAAGAGGGCCACTCAAGTGCATTGGTTCATGAGTACTCCCCTGCCATCAATGAGCTGGTCTTGAGTTAATTGCAGTGTGCACTGAACCAAAAGTTGACCACAGTGTCATGTACATTTCACTGGTGGAGCCTGAACTATGGCTACACTCACACTACTGTCATATTAGAGATGCATCTCATTCTAATAACATACTTTATTGGAGAAATTTCTTCCACAACCTTATTGGTAATGTAGACAAATTAATTAGTAATCCTATGGTATCAATCTACTAGAAAACTTGGAGATAACCCTGTTTGAAATAAATACAAAGTGTGCATAGTGTGAACTGGATAAAAGTGGTTGGTGGGGGAAATCCTATCCTAGTGATGTCATCACTTTTTGTTGTAAACAACTGAGAAGTTGTGTGGACCCACAATAATAGAAGGAAGACAATAGCATTAGGTATTTTAATGAAGTTTGAGCCAGATTTCACACTTTATACTTTTCCAAAGGCTTCAACTATAACCCTACAATGTATTTGAACAGTTATTGGAACTTGCGATATTTTTTCAAACTAAGAGGAAACATTGGTTGTGGGTTGCTTTAAGCAGCCATGGGTGACCAGGGGAATCATCATTGTGGCTAAGCAACTGTAATATCAAGCAATTTAGAGTTTTACTACCAATTTGACCATTGTTTTTACTGCCGATGACATTGCTTGTTACCTAAAATCTAAACCATAGCCAGGGAGAATTGCCTGGCGATTGTGATGGCCTGGCGATTGTGCCAGTAATTTTAGGAAATTTTACAGCTGAGCTATCACCGAGCAATGGTAAAATCACCTAGATCCACTGGTTAAGAAAGGGCCGATTTTGTTCAGGTGACTTTATACAAAATCAAAGGGATCCAGTAATAAAACTATGAGCATATTATAGATAAAGCATTCGGGGAAACAAATTATGACATTGCAATCAGCTTTTATTATAGGGCATAACACATTTTAAGTTTCAAGTTTTTCAGTCCTTTCTTGGTTAGCAGACCTGTAGTGGATACAGCACTTATGCAACCGCCCTCTGTTTCTACTTCAAATCCTACAATCCGGACGAAACCGAGACAGGCTCTCGATCCAATTTGCACTTACATTACTCAACTGCAGAGAGCCTGGAGTTCTTGATACTTTCAGACTCTGCTCCTGTATGATGATGAGACTATATATGAGAAGGTAGACACCCTTCACTTACACGTTTACCAAGCAAGTATACATGTACTTATATGTGCAATGTCCCATAGCCAGGGCAGCACATAGCTTTGTGGCCTTAGGTAAAGTAGTAATGGATAAACTGGGAAACAGCTCAGTGAACTTGAATTTGTTGGAATCTTTGGCATTTGTTAGGAGCCTTATATCAAGTATACATGCATCAAGGGGGGAAGGGGGTTCAACACTTTTTAAATTGTGCATATCCTCTAGTATAGATTCAATGCGTATTTTTGCCACAGTAGGGGGGTGGAGGGTGTGCAATGTTTTAAAGTGTGTGTCCATATTAAATGAAAGGCCCCTTAAGATCATGAGGCAAAAACATTACCCTTGTGCCACCAGCAAGCCACCGTTGAGTGCAATGGATGACTGCATCTCCTTTTAAACTTTTATGGGGAGTGTTCTTCTAATTATCATCACTGTGTCCCTCACCACTTAAAGGTCACGTCAATAGCAATAATATTTCTAAGTACCATGTCTTTCCCTCCTATACACTGTCCAATATCTAAGTGCCTACCCCCTCCCGTCCTCTACACTGTCCTATATCTTAGTACCACCCCCTCCCAGCCTCTACATTGTCCTACATCTAAGTACCCACCTCCCAGCTTCTACATTGTCCTATATATGAGTACCCCCTCCCAGCCTCTATGTTGTCCTATAATCTGAGTACCCCCCTACCAGGAGGGGGCTCCAGAGAAATTTCCGGATATTTAATTTCGTCTTCCATAATTAAAGTCGAGTCAGAGAGCAGTTCCGGGTAATTGTGGCTGGGAAAAGCCGTTTCAGAGAAAAATTTTCGAATTATGGAAAACATTATGGAAACCGCGGATAATTGTGAAAAGCCGTGTTTTGCCGACATCACTCATCGGTGTCGGGAACTCAAAATAATTATGGATAGTTCTTCCATAATTCTTTTTCGACTTTTTGTTTTGTTCATAATTAATGTTTTACAGTTACCCCAGTTCTTGGCGCTAGTTTTCAACTGACGTTGGAGCACACAAGTGAGGTGAGCACATGCTATTCATTGTTTTTTTAGGGGTGGTAGATCTAAACATGAATCCCTACTAACATCCGTAGGTTCCACTAACATTATAGGTATCACATGATATATAATATTCAAAGTTTTTCGTTTATTTTCTTTCAGAATGGCCCCAGTTAAGAATCGGATGTCCGTGTCCGCTCGGTGTGAGGAGTTGAAGGTATGGCTTTTGCCTTCAGCCCTACTGCCTGCAAAGCGAATGAAGCCAGGAAGAGGGAGAAAGCGGTGTAAATCAACTCGAATCTACAAAGAAAGAATCGACCCTAGGGTGGAGTTCCCTCGGCCCCGTGATTTTGAAGCACGTTACAGACTGCCACCCGATATGGTCGAGAAACTAGCAGAGGAATTTGAGGCAAGCCCCTTCTGCGACACCAAAGGCAGTGGGAGGGGTAGGCCCATACCAGTCTTCAACAAGGTAAAGTATATCATGCAATCTTATCGGCATATATATATCAGCATTTATATATTATGATATAAGACTTGCAGTTAGTAGTAGTCCATATCTATGCATTACCAATCCAAAAATGTTAAAAGTAATAGCATTAGTTGCTTTTTTGAATCACCATAGACAGGTATAGATATATATAATAAAATATTATATAATATAAAAAATAATCCTCAGTTTGTTTGTTCATCCTTTTTTTTAAATCTGTTTTTATATATATATTGACAGGTGTGCTACGCACTCAGGTTCCTTGCCACCGGGGCAAGCTTCAAAGTGATACGTGACACCCAAGGTGGATGCAGCTCATCTAGTGTTTCAAGGGCCGTAAGACAGTTCGTGAAGTTCCTGGTATACAAGAGCAGGACCGGGGTGATTTCCTTTCCAAAGGTAATAACCTTCATTAGTATTAATTAATATATACAGTAATGTTATATAGAGAAAGAACTAAAATGTAGGTTAAATGCATACTTCGTGTCCTCAAATAACCTTTCCTATTATATATACTAACTCCATACTATTCTATTTTGTTTTTTTCTTAGAAAGATGACCTACACGAGTCAGCAATTCGGTTCTGTCAGAGGTTCAATATGGAGGATTGTATTGGGTGCATGGACGGCACTCATGTACCCATAAGACGTCCTGAGAAGAACGAGGGTACCTACGTGAACCGCCATTACTACCACTCTCTTAACTGCTTGGTGGGTTCTCCATAATGATTTTGTATGTTTTGCCCCCCCCCCCCCCCCCCCCCGCCCCAAAAAAAATAAATACCTCTATAAGTAATAGAATTGAAATTGTGAAAACTTTCTAAAAGCAGTCTACAATACAAACAAATAATAATAATTCAAATTAGCCTTTTTCCTATGAAACGCTTCGCAATACCATAAATGAAAGCATATATTCCATTACTTCCATAAATGAAAATAAATATGTTTCTTGCAGTTGGTCACAGACCACGAACAACGCTTCACGTTTGTGGAAACCTCTATGGCAGGCTCAAACCATGACCAGTACATTCTTGAGCATTCCACATTCGGCGCCGAGATCCTGGGAACGGACCGTCTGGGGGATTATTTCCTCTTAGGAGACAGCGGGTTCGTTCAATAACTTGTATATATATATAGCTATGTATTAGGTATAATGTAAAAAAAGTACTGTCTAAATATGACACATATTCTACTTAAATCAAACCCACCGACATAAAAAAAAATTACAATAAAGTTCTATATATATAGTATATATAGTTCTATTATTAGTTGCTTTCATTAATTCTTTTCCACATTTGTTTTTTTAAAATAGGTATGGTCTGAATCCGCAAGTCCTGACTCCCTTCAAACACCAAACCATTCAGACTCTACCGAGGCACGACCTGAAGTACCAGATGCAGCACATCAGCGCCCGCAACTCAGTTGAAAGGGCGATCGGCCAACTGAAGATGCGTTGGAGGTTTGTATAAATTGTTTTTTTCTGTTACTTAATATAGAATAGAATAGTATTCTTTCCTAAAATAAAAACAAGAAAACTGTATACTTTGCCCTTCCATTTTCTTTTCCCCATAAATTAAAAAAAATCTTAATTTCTATTTGTTCCCCATGAATTAAAAGAAAATCATTTGTTTACTTCCAAAGATGCCTGTCGAAACAGGGTGGGGGCGTGCTAGAGTTCGATCCGCTGCGTGCGTCTTGGGTGGTGGAGGCTTGTTGTACGCTCCACAACCTCTGCATCGACTGGGGGGTGCGCACAATAAGACCAGGGGAGAACAAGGACCCTGACATGGAAGACCTGATACAAGAGGAGGCGCGTCTACGCATACTGCTCTCTATGCGGCAGGCTGAACGCGCAAGAAGGACAGAAGGGGCATCTGGTGATCCACAGTTGCGCCAGAACACCAAGTCTGCACTCTACCGTGAAGGGTTTGCGAAAAGGGCACGGTACATCTTCCGTAACTACGGTGGCCCTCGCCCAACACTCCGTCAAAGACGCCGTCGTTAAAAAAAACAAAGAAAATCGTGCTGACATTACACTTACAGTTAATTGGATGCATTTGATCAACTACCTTGAACTATTATGGAAGCTTTGTCTTGTTGTTAGAAGTGTTCTCCAATTTTTGAATCATGTACCTATCATGATTTAATGAAATATTTCAGATCGGCATTTACTTGAAGTTCAACGATGTGAATTATGGAATACTCTAAACAAGTGTAATTTGAAAGTTTGACACAGCAACTCTTCAATGGATGAAATATTGTATGTCGGAATGTACTTTACAGTGAAATGATCTGAATTATGGAATACTCTATCAAGTTAGATTGTGTGATTCAAAATTTGTAACCATTTTCAAGTATTGATTTATGACGGGATATAGATGCAGTGAAATATGGAGATGAATTTTAGTATACTCTATGAAATTAGATTGTTTGATTTAATATTTCTAACCACTTACAAGTACCAATCTATGACGTGATTTACTGATTGTGAAGTATATCTTTAATTGATCGAAAGCTGAACTAATTGAAATGACATGAAGATCAATCAATTTCGAATGCCTTTGTGATTATGCAATGCGATGATTAAATCACTTTGGATGAACTGTTATTTGGTACATGTTTTGTAATAAAAGCTACGTTTTCACCATTAAACTGTAATCTCGAATTTGTTTTACTCTTACTATCACGTCTTTAGAGAATTCTAACCTTCCCATAAATATTAGGACTAAGACAATTATTGGGCTGTAGTTAGGTTTTATTTTTATTTTTTCGGAAATACCATCTGCTTCAATTGACATAGGCTCTATTTATTATTATCTAAAAGCTCTAAATGTGACAATAACCCACTCTTCTTCAACAGACGATTTTTGAACAGAGATATGCAGGAGAAGGTGTTATATCTTTACGCACAACTTTCCATATAAATCGTCCCATAAATGGGTCCTTCCTATAAATCCCAAGTTTTACATTTGGCTGTTAATTATGATACTGCCCTGTAATACACAACATGATTTTACATGCAAACCTTCCTGAAAAAACGATAAACGAACATGTAACTTTCTGAAACGGTAACCTTTCAAAACATCTGTAACACAGTTTGCGATAATCTCACCATTATGTATATTGGATTATATATATATATATTTATGTCTATATATATAAGAGAGAAGGATACAAATATATATATATGTGTGCTTATAAATGTATATATATATATTCCAATATATATACAACTATGTGATGATCATTTATACATCGCGTTCACATGGACTTCAAAAGCTTCATATGCATACAATTTACTTTTTCTAATCTACTTAGCACCGCACCACAAAGGTGAAGGGAACAGTCTTAAGAGAGAAGCATACAACCAACCACAACTACCTATTGGGAACCACATTTCACATTGTCCCCGAAATCTTAAGAACAGAAAAAAAATAAATAAATAAAATTAAGGAAATAGACAATGACGTCAGACATACAGTACTTAGTAGTGCCTATACAGTAAACTCTAAACAGCAGCCTATACAATTTAGGAATGCCTTGATTACGTTGAAACAGTCATAAGTTCAAAATATATATTTCGAATCATAGTCTTCATACACCTTGCATGTGCGGCTCAATTATAGAAAGAGACAAAAGTTCTAAATATATATAATATGCGGTTCAATTAGAGAAATCTTCAGTAATTTGTCTGAGACAGATACCAAAGAAACGCCCACATTTAACGTGAATACAAAAAATACTGTTTTCTGGCAGAACCTGTTACTACGTGGATCTTCTTGCGCTACATCGACTGGATCAGGGTCACTCAAGATTAATTATCTTTTGACTCTCACTATTATGTACTTTGTTAACGTTTCATCTTTCTGGTGGGCTTTCTTGGCCGGTTTGACCGGCGTGTACCGCACGTACTACCATCACTGTCAGTTTCCACACTTCGTGTTACATGGCGTGGCAGTTCTCTCGCCACCTGCATTGCAGGGGGTATGGGCCAAGGCATTCCTTCATCCTCGTTCTCTGCATTCTTTGGGTTTACTGGAGACTGTGCATGATCCTCGTTCTGTGCATCCTGAGGCTTAACTGACGACTCCGCCTCACCATCAGCCCCACCATCTACTGCCATCAAATCAGGGTTACCTGTAATTGTTTCAGCATATACCTCCCCCACAACTTCGACCACTTCTTCTGTAATTATGGCCGTCACGTCTGCCACAGTATCTGGAGGTACTTCTGTAATTTTTACCAGAGGATTGTCAACATGAGTGGGAGGGTATGTCGATGCACCTGCAGATAAAGTCAGAGGAGTAAATGGGGCAAATTCAGTCACAGGAGGATATGTGGCACTAGCAAATGTACTAGCAGGTTCGGTCACACTAGCACATGGGGTCACATTTGTAGCGGTCACGGGAGAAGATCCTGCGAAAGTTCCACATGCCGTTGTGGATGTGGCCACAATAGAAGGTGGAGTCTCAGTAGTGACTGTAGAAGATGCTGTAACAGTGACGCCCCCAGGTGCGGTGATAAAAAACATTGCTTTGGCATCTGGTGTTTGTAGTGTTGACCGAGTAGTCGATGTAGCGCAAGAAGATCCAGTCAAAGTAGTAACAGGTTCTGCCAGAACTGCTGCGGCAACATCCCTCGCAAGCGCAGGAAACACGACATTCCTCGCCAGAGGAGGAAGCGCACTCAGCTGAGCAGCTTGACTATGTGTTGTTTCCACACTATCTGTTGTGGGCACACTGATTGATGTGGGAAGAGGTGAAGAGACCGACACATTGACGTCATTCTGTTGATCCTCGTCTTTGACATCTACATCTAGAGTGACTTCTCCAAGAACTTCTGGCGATCGCTGTAAGAGAATATCAAGCTTGGTATGAAGGCGTACTAGTTCTTGTTGAATGTTCTTACAGTCACCACTGACGATGGAGATAGCGACTTTGGTGTTACGAACATCTTTCTTGACTGTTCGCAGGTCAGTTTCGATGTCCTGCATGTCGTTCTTTATAAGGGTGACGTCTTCCTGCAGGGCATGGACATCTGATGAAAAACCTGCGACGTCCACCTTAACGTCTTGGACGTCGGATGTCACTATACCCAGTTGACCTTTCAGCACATGGGTATCATTTTTTGCGGTCTCACTACACACCTTGACTTCGACTAAATCTTGTTTGGCGTGCTTAACATCCGACTTCACGCACGAGATGGCCGAGTGGACGTTATCGTATTCGGCTGTGAGCCCGTAGAACTGTTGCGCTACTGACTTCATATCAGTTGCTATGACAGTGGTCTCCTCACCAATTCGAGCTATTACTCGCGTATCCGTCTTGAGGTTCCGCATCGCAGCCCCCAGCGTCTTGAATCCGGATTCAATGTCCACTGGAAAATGTAATACAAATGATTTAAGATAATATTAACATAATACAATTGTGGTATATTGTAGAAAACCTAAACCTCGCCCACAATTCATGTCTTTTATTATGGAAAGATGCAATATCCCAGACCGATATAAAAATAATACCGATCGAACTCTACAAAGAGAGGCGCAAGCCGGGAACAGCCGGTTACGTATTTCGACAGCGTTTACGTCCAGGCCTATAAATATTTTCCTGATATCGAACTCTACAAAGAGAGGCGCAAGCCGGGGACAGCCGGTTACGTATTTCGACAGCGCTTACGTCCAGATCGAACTCTACAAAGAGAGGAGCAAGCCGGGAACAGCCGGTTACGTATTTCGACAGCGCTTACGTCCAGGCCTATAAATATTTTCCTGATATCGAACTCTACAAAGAGAGGCGCAAGCCGGGGACAGCCGGTTACGTATTTCGACAGCGCTTACGTCCAGATCGAACTCTACAAAGAGAGGAGCAAGCCGGGCACAAGCTTCAGCGAGCGATCGGCGAGCGAACGTTCGCTCAATATTCGCTGAAATTACCACTTACACAGCTTTCACATTACAAAAATAACTTATTTATATTATATTGATCCTAGAAATGCTATTTTTTCATGCGAAAACTGAGTTTGGTGCTGCAGTAGTGGATAACTGCTTACATGTGAGGTTTAGACACCTTTCCTGTTGGGTGAAAGAGAGGCACTGGTATATATACTCAGAGATGGGAATGTACTTTCGGGTAGCTGGGTAGTGCATCCAATCAATTCATTACCTTGATTTGTACAGAGCACTCAATCAATTGGCCTTAGGCCCCTAGCTACCTGGGTGCTGTGAGATGAATGTTAGAAACCCCACTCATGTCATAGCACTCTAAATTTTTATCCGGATAATATTTATAGGCCTGTGCCTAAACTGTGGACTATAAACTATATTATAAATATTTTTTGGCGCCTCACCATCGTGTCAGCGTTTTGCTTCGTATATTTGAAATACAACTCGTTGCATAGATTATAATGTTAATATTATTGTAAATATTCAAAATATGGGGCCTCTATTTGTAGAGTTCGATCGGTATTATTTTTATATCGGTCTGGGATATTGCATCTTTCCATAATAAAAGACATGAATTGTGGGCGAATTGTGGGTAAATATGGAAACGCGCCTTTTTGTTTAGGCGCAGACGGGATGGCAGGCCTATAAATATTGTGTTTTCTGTGTAGGTGTAAGCATATTTATATATTCTGTAAAATTATGACTTACAGACTTGAGTTGAGCCTAGCCAAACGCAGGCCCCGGATTATTTTAACCATTTATAAAGAAGGCCTATAAAGACAGAATGGATAATATGTAGATGTTATAACCAATAGTATTTGTTAGAATGCATTTCTATCTGGGTCAAAGTAATTCTGTGACGGAATATTGTAACTTCATTACTTGCATAAATTCAATATTAACTCACGTCTGATCAGTGCTGGAGACACACTTGGTTGGGCAGGTTGTTGTGCAGACAAACGGTACTCGTTTGTCTGTGCCATGTTTTCACACGCCTTCGGCAGAGGGGTGGATATATCTGGGAGATTTCCTGGAGAATCTGAGAATGGAATTTGTTTTCTAATAATTTTGCTTACACGTGTACCCCCATAATTCGATTAATGGAATGTTTTTCTTCCCTTATCAATGACCAAACATTATAATTCTAACCATACATGATAAATCTTATTTTCTTAACGTGTACCACAATAATTCTATTAATGGAATGTTTTTCTTCCCTTATCAATGACCATACATTATAATTATAACCCCACATGATAAATGTAGTGTTTTTAATGTGTACCACCATAATTCTATTTATGGGATTGTTTTGTTACCTTAGCAATGATAATTCGAGTTTAGGTTAGACATAGAACTGCTACTTTATGATGACAAAAATATATTCAAAGTTATGCTAATGTATTAAAGTGAACACTTACCATCCCCGTAAGACAGCTGTCTTTTTGTTTCGGAATCTTGAGGGAATATCTGCGACAGTTGTCCTCCGATGGTGGTTTCTGCTCGTGGCGGGGTGGGTGAGAGTGGTGAGACGTGGGCCTCCTCCTTCGGTTCCGCCTTTTTCTTTTCCAGCTTCTTCTTCTTCTCCTCCTCCTTTTTTCGTGCTTTTATGCGCGGAGAAGTCCGTCTCTCACCATTCTTGTCTTCCCCTAATGTGGTAAATGGATAATACATAATAATAACCACATTCATGTGAGGTTACATACCCCATTTATTAAGTAACAGGTTATTGCATCCTTGAGAAACATATTTATTGACCACATTTTTACCAGTACCGGTTTATGGATGCTGGATGATGTTTATATTATGTTCTTTAATGTATGGTTACTCACTATGCTTACACGCTATGCTTTCTAGTTAGGCCTAGTCTATCACTTACCATCACTGATGACGATAGCCGTATCATCTTTTTCAACTTTAGGCTTCTTCCTTTTCATGGACAGCCGTCCGGTCTTCTTTGTCACCTGCTTCTTTTCCTTCGGCTCATCTTCTTTCTCCTCACTTTCGTCGTCCCCTTGTGAGCCCTCGTCTTCCTCCTTCAGAAGTGATCTCTTCTTGGTAATTCCTAATAATGAAGATGTGGAGAGCATATAAAATATGACAAATTTTAAAGCGGGGAAGAAAATGTTGTTCCACTATGCTTTCTAGTTGTTTCAGGAGAAGTTACGTATATAACTTATAAACTGAATAATATACATTATGGAATATAATACCTACACATAATACCTACACCCACATATCAGATAATATAGAGCATGTATATATATATAGATATGATGACATACTAGTTATAGCTTTGCAGCAGGTACACGTAGAAGCAAGAATTAGTGTTTAATTGAGTTCCTCCAATTTTTTTTATGTAATTAACTTACCATAGATCTCTGCCTGCACCTTGACCTGTCTTTTGCTGTCTTCTTTCGACTCCTTTATCGCCTCTCTCTGTTGTTTTTCTGCTTCCGCCATACGTTGGACCATTTTGTGGGCGGCGGATACAATCCTGCAGGTGTCGTCGGACTCTATTGGTCTTTTCCACGAACCGGGAATCACTGTAAAGTATTAAACATAAAGGTATGTCATGGTATTGTAGTATCAAATATAAGATCAAGACAGTTAAGTATAATATAACTTTCTTAATTCACTTTAGATTATGGGTTATTGTTTTTTAGGGAATAATCAGTGGTTTGCTTTATGTCAGTGCTCATGGACATACTGGCAGAGTGGACATTATCACCTACGAAATATACCTGAATTTCAGTAAAATCATTATGGAAGATCACAACATTCAGTTCAGCCACATAGATATTATATACAGCCAAATTTATTTTCCGTACAAAAGTATTGGGGAAAAAAACAGAAAAAAGGTGTATATAAATATAAAGAATCAAACTAACCTCCACAGCACTCTGGCCCGTAAAACTGCAGCACTAACACCTCCAGGCTCGTAAGTTGGTCTTTTTCCGTAATCCCCCGACCACCCGACTGTTTCTGCAGTTTCGCCAAGTCTTTCGCCTGTCATACATAAATAGGTGTTAACGTCAATATATTTATTCCAGAATTTATAAGGTGTGATACACATTAACGCATGACACATTACTGAATACATTCGAGTATCTATATATTCTACCTGCGGAGTTACACATACATGACCCCTAAAGACCCTGATAAAGACTGGTGACCATGATAATGCTTATGTAAAAAAAAATGGTATAAACTGAATATTATATATGTTTATATGGAAAAATAGAAACTGGATGAAATGGAGGTAAAGAACTTACTCTTTTTCGGCAGTCTGATTTGTAGTTAATCAGCTTGTAGTAGAGAAGCTTCTTCCTCCTCTTACGCCCACCGATGGCCCTCACTCGATCGATCATTGCCTTGTATGCCTCTCTCTTTAGACGGTTCCTTTCCAGAAGATCGTCACCTTTCCAGCGTCCACACACTATGTCCCTGTATAAGTACAAACACTTATTTTTTAGTTTTTAATAATTATGGACAATAAGAAAGATTATGGAATCTTTACTTTCAAAATTAATGTTATGCCATTTAGTATTGTACTTTATTTTTTATTATTCCAATTAGCATCAGCCATATTTATATGATTCCATTTGATATTTTGTATTACATTTGCCCTAAATTTATTTATCCTAAATGTTTTATAAATTATTTATCTAGTGATTTATATGGATATGGTCATTGTGTATTTATGTTATTTTTCATACGTACCTGAAGTCTGCCGCTGTGGTGTATGCGGCAGCTAGTTCTGCCTCCGTCCACTTCACATTGGATGTTTCATTTTCGTCCTCGGTTGTGGACGAGCACCAGGATAAATCCTTTCGTTTTCCTTTTGACTTAGTCGCACCCTTGGACTTGGTTTTTCCCTTGCCCCTTTCAGTGTCATCTGTGTCGGTATGATCAGATTCGGATGATGAGCTCTGGCCACACTTAGACTCATCTTCAATATGTGGAATAACAATCGAAGTGTCTATGGGGGTAGCCCGTCTGCCACGAATTTTCCTGTTTTTTGATGTTGTTGGGGTAGTGAATTGCTCCTCTGTCATTGTGGTATGTATCTTTTTCTTGTCCTTGTCCTTCTCTTTTTTGGTTTCTTTTACCATGGTCGGTAGGGGTGAGTCCACATAAAGAAGGGAGTCATCTTGGTCATCATTCTCTCCCTCCTCAAAGGCCTGCGGATACTTGGCATGTAGTGAAGCGAATTTCTTTTCTCTATGTTTTTCCAAAAGGTCATCGAGAATTTTCTGGCATGTGCGCTTCTCCTTCTCATTCCGTGCACCTTGCATTAGTTCCCTTACTGATGCTATTTCATCGGCTATTTCCGATGATGAGACGGGTTCTTTTTTCTTAGGCTGAAAGAGAAAAAAAACCAATCATTAAAAGATATACAATATTTTATGTTCCACATTATAGAAACTGTATAGGAATTCATTTCCATATTTAGATTTGAGAATTATGAGTCACAGGGAGGTCGGTGGGTGCTAAATATACTTTGAAAAAACAATTCTACGCGAAATACATTTTGACGAGAAGGGGGTTGAGCGGTTGGGTGCTGAGGTCTTAGCGGGAGACAGTAATCGACACGAATCAACACAAATACTGGAAATTTTGTAGCTACACATACATCTATTTTGTCTACAATAGATGCCTGAATGTTGTAATAATACGAGTAATACTTACCATGGTGATCGAACGAACGAAAGCCACATAAATGTCGATAATCTGTGAAACCGGTAAACAACCCGTGAAGAAGCTGGCGTGATGATGTACGTCACGTCGCCGATGTCCAAGGTATTGTATTGCTAAAACAACGAAACAGCGGGAACAAGCGACGATGTGCTTATCCACAACTTAAAAAACCCATAACTACGCACTTCAACCGAGAACCAGCCGATTTGACCTCTACCGGATGTGACGTCATGTGAAAAAAACCGGGAAATTTTAGTGACCTTGAGAAAGTACAGCTGATAATTCGATTCTCCATATTTTTCATCTCCATAATTGTGTTCTCCATAATTATTTTCCATAATTATATGCGCGACCAACTTTCCAGCCGAACCCACTTTCCATAATTTCTCTGGAACGGGTACGGCGTTAATATGGAAAGTGGGTCACCGTTTTATTATGGAAAAGCCCAATATCCGGAAATTTCTCTGGAGCCCCCTCCAGCTTCTGCATTGTCCTATAACTGAGTACCGATCCCCTTCTGTCTTCTACATTGTTAAAGTACTTCACGGTACTATAGTTTAAGTTAGGACTGGCAAGGGAGCAATACTTGGGAAATTCAAACCCTTTCCAGGGAAAATAAAATTGTTGAAAAAAAACAACATTGTCCAATATATGACTGCTGAACCCCCCCCCCCCCAACCTCCCAGCCTCTACAATTGCCCTATATCTAAGTACCCCCCTCCCAGCATCTACATTATCAAAGTATTTTGCAATCCAATATCAAAAGTTATGACTGGTAAGGGAACAATACTGGAGAAACCCAAACCCTTTGCAGGGAAAATAAACTTGTTGGAAAAAAAAAAACATTGTCCAATATATGACTGCTGACCCCCCCATCCCCACCTCCCAGCCTCTACATTGTCCTATATCTAAGTAACAATCCCCTTCTGTCCTCTAAATTGTTAAAGTATTTTGTGATGCAATAGCTAAAGTTATGACTGGAAAGGGAGCAATACCGGAGAAATCCAAACCCTTGCCAGGGAAAATAAACCTGTTATAAAAAACAACAATATCCTATATTTAAGTGTCCACCCCCTCCCAGCCACACTATTGTCCTATATCTAAGTACCCCCCTCTCCTCCCAGCCTCTACATTGTCAAAGTATTTTGTGATCCAATAGCTAAAGTTATGACTTCAAATGGAGCAATCTAAAACCGTGGCAAGAAAAATAAACCAGTTATAAAGAAGAAAGCATTGTCCTATAATTATGTGAATGTCCACCCCTCCCAGCCACACCATTGTCCTATATTTGAGTACTAGTCCCCTCCCGGCCTCTACATTATCCTAAATCTGCCGCCTCATCAGTACCGCATACACAGCCATTGCAATTCTATCGTCCTTAATGCAGCGTGTCTGGCTGCGCCGGATGGTGTGTTTTAACAGAGTATGAGACATTGTGGAATGCAGACGGCAGCTCCTTTTACTAATCCCCCTCCCATAGAGTAGAATATAATTAATGTCTTCTGAACTCCCAACAGCTAGTGGGCGATAGAATATACCCAGACACTTAATGCAAGGGGGCTAAACAAATGGCAAGACTGGTGAATGTTGATTATATTGCTAGACGGATTAATATAAGGCTTTATTGCACTATCTGATTTTACTGATATCAAGATTTTGCAAATCACCAATAAGAGTAAAGACCAACAGTACACTCAGTGTATAAATATGTAAATGTATATATATATCAGGAAAGATTTTTGATAATCTGTCAAAAAGTATGTATCAAGCATGAGTTTCTGTGACATTGTTGATGAAAATATTAGAACTACCCTAAAGATAGCAGTTTCCTTTATTCTTGCCAATAGAGTAGAATAGAATCAACGCCTGCTGAACTCCCAACAGCTAGTGGGCGATAGAATATACCCAGACACTTAACGCAAGGGGGGCTAAACAAATGGCAAGACTGGTGAATGTTGATTATATTGCTAGACGGATTAATATAAGGCTGAATTGCACTATCTGATTTTACTCATATCAAGAATTTGGAAATCGCCAGAAGGAATAAAAGGAATTATAGACACAGTATATATATATATATATATCAAAAAGGATTTCTAATCATCTTTCAAAAGTATGTAGCACTATTGGGTTTCTGTGACACTGTTGATGAAAATATTAAAATTACCCTAAAAGTTGGAGATAGAAGCATTCTTTACTAATCCCCTCCCGTAGAGTAGAATATAATTAAAAGCTTCTGAACTCCCAACAGCTAGTGGGTGATAGAATATACCCAGACGCTTAACGCAAGGGAGCTAAACAAATGGCAAGACTGGTGAATGTTGATTGTATTGCTAGACGGATTGATATAAGGCTGTATTGCACTATCTAATTTTACTCATCTCAAAACTTTGTGAATCGCCAGAAGCAATAAACGCTAATTATAGACTCAGGATTTATATATATATATATATATATATATATATATTAAATATATAACAGAAAGGATTTTAATTACCGTCAAATGGCATGACTTGTATATCCAGGCTCAATATTGGTGACCTTTACTTTCGCTATATGAAATATGGCCTTAAAGCCAGGGTATTGTCCATGGGTTGCTATTGTTAGGGGACCTACCCCTTAGCCTAAAGAAGTCACTGCCGGCGATGTGTATTGTGATGGTAGAACATAATTCAGCGATATTATTGGTCACGGCATAAATTTGACGCCAAGGTATGGGAGTTACAACATATCAAAATAAGTCAGTCTGATGGACGATACGCTGGCTTTAAGCTTATAGCAGGAGGATGAGAGTGTGGCTTTAAGGAAATCATACATCCTACCTTCAGCAGATGTCTTATTTGATCAGTCCAAGGACACAGTTCCCAAAATCCCTGTATTTTATGTACCTCAAGGCTATCAGCCCAAATAATTTACGCAAGAACATGGAAAAACCGATGAAAGTTTTCAGCCATTTGTTTTATCAAACAAAGTTTTGCGTCTGTAGGATTACGTAGAAATATTAATGTTTTTCGTAATATTCTATTTATGAAATAAGCTGTAATGAGATCCCATCTGAGGATTTCTCCGGATGCTAAAATTGCTGTGCACATTATTACTTCATAAGGAAAGCGAGAAGCAGGGACAAAAATTGTTCTAATACTGAACATTTTATTAAAATAAGCATTTAAATTAGATGGCCAAGTTGTAGCGAAGATTTCCAAGTTGTAACTGCTTCATTTCAAACATGGGAGATAGTGTTTTGGCCTAATAACAGCATCAGAAAAGAAAGTGCCACGGATTTAAGTATTAGGTGCATATAGGCATTCCAATGTAATGTCAAGACAGGCCGAATATCATACCTTCTGTAATAAAATATACCTGAGATACTTTGGTTAAAATATGCTCCATCATTTATACCAATCTAAGATACACATTTACTAAGATAAGAAGTCCTCTCAATCTAGTTTGACTTTTGCTCTTATGACTCTAAAACACCAAGATGGTCACCTTGGAATCAACATATCTTGTTTGGATGTAAGAGTAATGTAAGAGTAAATTTAAAATCCTAGAATGACATTGGAAAGTGTCCAAGACGTAGAACTTTGTCTGACACTTAACTTTTTATGTAGTATACAAAAATGGTATTTTGTTTTGGTTGACGAGAATTTCAGTGCACGAAACATTTCTCTCATGACATAACACTTCATCTTTAGATAATTATTTCGTACTTAACCACCATGGCCTTAGGTACATGTTACTTTGAACATTTCTTTATAGAAGAGTCTCAAATTCAGGTTTTAGTAGGTTGTTTTAAGTAAATCAATTTTAAGCCGTTTTCAACTTTAAAGCGATATCATCATCCGTGAAATTACGGAATTTGAGGCACCTCATCTGAGCCTGAAGCCTATATTCCACTAGGGGATTTTGGCTACTGAGAATTTGGTTATTTCTAAATTGTCATTAGAAATGTTGCAAAAAAACTTAAATTTTACATATGATTTTAAAGTTGATTCAAAATCCTTTCTAATGACATATACCATGTATCTGATAAGTATGTATTCCTCCTCACGTTTTTTCGAAATTGGGAGTAAATTCAGAAAATGGAATACAAGCTTAACGAAGCAGCAGCTGACGCAACGTTTTGCCATTTTCAAATGTCGTCTGCGAGTAATTTTGGCGCCAAATGACTCCTGTAACAACGTATCAAATTCTGATGTTGTCACTAGATATACCATCCTTCCAGCATAACAGCTGTTGATACTTGAATGTTGAGCTTCCCATTCTTTTTTCAATTTCTATAAGTGTAAATAAGAAAAGGTCAAAGGTATATAGTTAAGTGCATCCTGGGAAGGTAGCAGGCATGCTCTCTGTATTTTCTTGGCCATTCCCTTAGGCAGGACTTGAGCAGTGCATATATAATATATCATAATCCACCGTGTTAATTCCACGCCATTGATGGGATATACCCCAACAAATTTAGGTTTTCTTACTCATCCTGACAAAGGCTCTCAGCCAGGCGAAACATGTTGATCTCTGTGCAACTTGTCTACACTACAGTTAATACATAGCAAGTCGTCCATCTTTTTGTGCTTGTCAAGTTTGGTGTCTTTTCCACACTTTTATATATGGTATATATATATATATATATATATATATATATAATATTATAGACATATATGTATAGGCCTGTAGGAAGATTTACCATGGGGGCGGCCATTGTCCCCCAGTTCAGGCCTGTCAGGGGACAAGCTAGACCCCTCCACCACTGATAAGCTACCAAAGATTCACTTCCTTCATTTCACTGCTGTAAGGTATCAATGGCTAAACAGCCAACTTTATCATTTTATCCCTTTAGCTGCAGTAATGGTCCCTAGGCCCATTTTGAAATTGTGTGATAGGATTGAATAATTAAAAGGATATAGACAGGTAAAATTTAGGCCTTCCCCTTCCATCTGAGGGAATAGGTTGTGTGCACAGCATCTTATCTGTAATCAGGTGTGACTGTTGTTTTAGGAGTAGAGCCATTAAGTAAGACAATAGGTTAATAGGTTGTCTAACACAACAGAGAGGTGAGAACCCTAGTCTGCCATCCTTATCATCCCTCTGTCTACCCAGGCCTTATCTGGTGAGAGGTGTGAGGTAAACACTGACCACTGGGGCCAGTTTTGGGGGATTTGAAAAGGCGTACAAGTCGACAACTCCCGACAGCCCTATATTTCAGTCCTATCAGGTGGTGATCTATGATGCGATTATGAGCCGATTCTGGGACGATTTTTATTTTAAATCGTTTGAAAGGAAATGAATAAATTTCTGTGAAATATCCAATATATACTCAACCATTGATCAATTGTTATTGCGCAAGCGAAAAAGGTTCTAAGTGTAATCATGTACGAAAAAAAACTCTATAATGTGAGGGAAGAAAGTCTCTTGCCCGTGACCTCTGCAGTTGAGTGCAGGAATTTTACATTAAAAAGTTTGATATTTTGGCCAAAACAGGGTGGGAGTGGGGGAGGGGGGGGGCTGCGCCTTCCATGCCCTCCCTTTCCCCATAACTGCACCTGCAAGGTTTCCCTAGCCTGACATTTAGAAATGAAGAATTGTTATCTATATTAGGCTACTGATAATCCGATTCGATATAGGACTAGGCCTATATCGTTAATATATCTATTACAGTACCTTGACATGCCAACTTCAGTAGCAATCAGTTAGATACATTTAACAGCTTTCTCAATAAACCCATCCCACATTGGATATATCTGAGGTTTGGACAAGGGTTGGACAAAATTACCCCATAAACCATATTTTTCTTCTAGGGTTAGATTTTACCAATTGACAGATTTGTAACCACTCAAATTGCAGTATTTCATGCCAAAGTAAGGTTGGACATTATCAGTTGAGCTGGCATTCTCTAACATTGGTTCAAAGGAAAAAGGCTAGTATATAAAGCTTTATTTCACAAATGTTAGGAGCAATCTGTTAACCAAATTGCTTTGGTTAATTTTGTATTATACAACTATATTTATTGAATAAGCATAGAGGCAATTTTGAAATTAGTTCATAGTAAATGCTAATGCTGGTGTAAACTGGGATAGGCTTATTACAAAATGTCCAATAAATATTGGCAGAGTTTCGTATCAATAACTAATAACTATGCGTAGATCCAGACATAAACTTAACATCATCTATCTTTCCTGTCTTAACAAATATATATAGCATTTTGCTAGATCATATTTCATTCACATAGTTATTCAAGTAGCCACGTTTTTGTATGCAATATATCCAACAGCTTTCTTGATGATCAAATTACCTCAGTATATTAGTACATTTTATCGGATCATATATAGTTAACTAAGGACCTCCTGTTCAGCACAGTAAGCTGATCTCTGTTTTGGTCCTGGAGTAGTATTCTACAATCTATAGGCATAGCTAATGCTGTTAGTGCTTTAGAGTTAGACCCGACATATTGCGATATCGATTGCGGTATTTCGCAAGGATTTCTGCGGATTTCCTTCAGAAATTTTGCATTCATACTTGTGCGCATATACTTGTGTTCCATGAATGCAAGTGTAAGGCTAGATTCCATGATTTTAAAAAAAATCTTTTATTGCTTCTCAATTTGACATCGAGATCTTCCAGCCAATTGCAATATATATGTATAATAGAAGAATATATGTATGTGAAACTTAAATACTAAGTGAGATGTAATGAAACGATAATGAAATAATTGATACCATCAGCCATTTTATTATTTCATAATTAACACAGGAATATAAGTGGTAATAGTCTATGATTCTAAGGTGCGTTCAATGACTGTTGTATTCATTCAAACAAGGAAACACAAGTTTGCTTGCGTTCAGATACCAACACAATTGATACCAAGTGCCCCGGAACGCATCATGGAATATAACTTTAATACTGAGGTTTAAATTGGGTTGAGTTTGATGTCAATTCAACAATTTTGATATCCTATAATACATAAATTACGTGCAACATGGTCAGACTATTATTCACAGGGTCCAAATTGATCAGGGGCCTGTTTCAAAACAAACCTCCATGCTGCTACGTGAATTGGGCATTTCATAAAGTTACAACCACCGTTTTGGTCCTCATAGCTACATGAGTTTTGATTTAGCCTGCTTGATTTTGGGTGGATTTACAGGAGTTTTGGCATGATTTACGAGAGTTTTGGCTTGAATTACATGAGTCTTGTTATGAAACGGTGGCTTACGGGAGTTTCAAATTCACGCACAGTTTCCGTAAGGGTGCACAAAACCTCCGTAGCTACGGAGACTGTTATGAAATGGGCCTTCGACAGTGATTCATAAGAAGCTCTGTAGCTATGGGAGTTTTATGTGAGCTTACGGAAACTGCCTGTGAGCTTGAATCTCATGTATGTGGCCGTTTCACAACAAAACTTGCATAAATCAAACCCCTGTATATCCAACCAAAACTCCTGCAAATCCAACCAAAACTCCTGTAAATCCTACCAAACTCAGATTAGCAAAATCAAAACTCGGATAGCTACAATGAGGGTAAAAGGTGGTTGTAACTCATGAAACTCAAAATTTGCAGAGGTTTATCATCAAGCAGGCCCCTGATTATCATTCACAGATTTCTCACAACAGAATAAACAGAAAAACTCAAAGCAGACGACATTTAGTCAGTGTACACTCGGACCCCTTTACTCTCTAACTGTGACCCCCGGACAAGCCGTGGCCTCCCTTGATCTATTGAGCGGGACCTCGCAGCCATAAATCTCCTGCCCCGGAGGCGAAGGGTCAGCACCTCCTTGACCGAAGAGCTCCATTCCCTCCCCAACACAAATGCTTTTACTTTATTTCGTCATTTTGATTGTTTTTCCTCCATTTTCAGAGGGAGAGTTTCTCTCTAGGTTCTAGTTAGATTTAGCCATAATCTGTTTTTTTATATTGATTCACTGGCATAAAAAGCATTAGGAAGCTGGTTTCTGCGTCTGTATGATGGACAACATAGAGAGTGGTCGCTGGACCTATTTGCTGTGAGTTATCGCTAGTCAAGGCTTAGGCTATAGGACCTATATATATGTAGGCCTCTTAAATAGCAAGGGCCATAATAGTGCGGTTTGCTTAAAGGGACCCAAAACCAATATAGTTGACAACATTTTCAGAACTCAGATAATTGTAGAAATATGTTGGATGAGTCTAGTTAATGTCAGTGGTAAAGTGTTAGTTGTGAAAACTAGCTCAAACTGAAGTAGAATTAAAGGAGAGCTGGTGATATTTCCATTTGTTTGTAAATGAACCAGATTTTTGCCAATCTGCATTGATTGGGTCAAACAAGGAAACATTTCTTCAATGATTTTCTGCCATATTTCATAGTTAAGATTTTAACATAAGCCAGAAATATGCTCATGTAATGGATTTCCACGATTGTTTGAGTTTGACAAATTTCATTGAATTTTTTTGGTTGGCTTGCTTTAACATTGATACAGCCATTAAGGTAAATTGAATCGGTAATGTACAATTCATATTGATTTAATCTGAGGTTTTCATTTTCAAACACTTTAAACAGGATTTTCCCACATCTAAACAGGCATTGCAAACCTTTAAACTGAGCATATGCGTATTCACAACACCCTCTTGATGTATGGTTATAATACATGGGGGGAAATTTGCATAATTTATCATTTTTATATACATTTAGTTTTTAACCTATGATAAATATGCCAACGAGTAGTGGGATCTCCTGAAAACGGAAGTTATGGGAAAATTAAAACGGAAAATTTAACCGACATGTGCCAAAAGTGACATTTCTCATTTGTGGTCAAAATGACTAACTATTTAGATAACTTGACTAACGCTGAAATTCAATAAATGCATAAGAAATAGATAAGTAATTTTGTCAGTTAACCTGACTAAATTTTGACTAACCTGACTTGGTTAGTCAGTTTTGACTAACCTGACTTGGTTAGTCAGTTTTTGACCAACCTGACTAGTGGGAAGTCAGTCATGTTAACATCAGTCAGTTAGCAGATGGCTCTACTGTTGGTCATTATTAAAGCCCCATACCCACTAGGACACTTGGACCTTGGCGATTGTATTTCCCTCTGATTTCCTGTCAGTGTGCTATATTGAAATAAACAAGTGGGAATGGATGGAAGAATGGCTATGCCGAATCCCAATAGACCCAAATAAAATCAATCCAAAAGAAAAATTGTTCGAATAAATCGCTAATCAAATTGTCTATGGATTTTACTAGCGATTCAGATCAAACATGTACATTTCAATATGCCATACTAACCAGCAATCAGAGGAAAATACAAAAGCTGAGGTCCAAAATGTCCTAGTGGATATGGGGCTTAGAAGTGAGTTACATTTTCAGCATTCTCAGACTACCATTATGAAAAGTAACTTTTTTCTCTGTCAATTTTCCAAATCATGCAAACCTGTTTACTAAGAACATCCTCTATCATCCCATTTTAAAGCTTTAAAGCCGAGCATTACTTACATATACAATATTTCCGAACGTGATGACCGAGCCAGGTGCTTCCTGTGCGATTAGTCTCGTTTCCGAACGCGCCCACTAAGTACAGAGTCTGGGACTTAGTCAGTCAAGATGCGGAAGCTGGCAAAGAAATTGACTGAGCTAACATAGCCAGGGAACTGGTCTTAATTGGGGATAGAGTGGTGGAAGGCTGGTCTCTGTGTGCTTACTCTTAAGCCCCATACCCACTAGGCGACTTTGACCAGAATGGCCTGATTTACTGTTGCAATAATTGGCCAATTCTGCTAGTAGAATCGGCCAATTCTAGGGCCAACTGGTATAAACATGTAAATTTCAATATACCATACTAATTGGGAATCTGAATTGGTGCTAGAATCGACTGATTCTATGAGAATAATCAGCCGATTCCAGTCGGCCGACTCAAGCAAAATCGCCTAGTGTGTATGGGGCTTTAAGGCTGTATTCCACTGTACGATTTAACACCTGATTGCAATTTTCTGAATAACCAATTGGAATACATATATAATCATAGACATGTTGGATATTGTTTGAAAGGGTTTCTTATTTCCTTTCAAATGATATGTAGGATGCATGGTCTTTTGTAATTTTTGTTGAAGAAAAGTTATTGATTACCAATTCTATAAATGTGTACTCCAAAGGAATTGACTGAGCTAATATTGCTGGAGAAAAGGCCTTATTAAGGGCTAGAGTGGGGGAAGGCTGGTCTGTGTGTGTGCCTAGTGTGATTATTCTTAAGGCTGCCTACGACCATATGATTTTATGCCCAATTTCGATTTTATGCATAACCGGTTGGAATACATTCAATCATAGACATGTTGCATATTGTTTGAAAGGATTTCTAATTCCTTTCAAATGATTTGTGGGATGCATGGTCTTTTGTAATATTGTTGGAGAAATGTTGTAAATAACCAATTTGTCAGTTAGACCAGACCACTTTTGTGGTTTCTCTAAAGGGCCATACCCACTCAGGCAATGGGTGACTGGGAGAATCAGCCGATCCCTATGATCACCTATGATCACCTATAAGTATGCCATATTGAAATGTGTGTGTTTAATCATAATTGGTGTTAAAGTTGGCTGATTCTACCCCCAGAGTCAGCCGATTTTAGCACTGATCCGTTGGCCAATTGTGTAAAAGTTGCCTAGTGAGTATGGGGCTTAAGGACCAGACAAATATTGGTAGAAGGAGGGAGCTAGGGAAGCGGCTGGAGAAACTTGTAGGGTCTAAGGAAGGGTATGAGGCAGGAGGCCGGAATGGACAGAAGGGTTTGGAATGGGACTAGGGATCATGGATTTAGGGGCTTACCCGGCTTTAGAATCGGAGGTGTCTACATCCTAAGTAGTATATGAAAATGGGAATTTGAAGATTATCATAGGCCTATATGTAAATTAATACATACATGCAACATGATTTAAGGAAACCTTGCATGGAACTAAATAATGACTTTCTCTACATTTTCATATTTCGTCAAATTTCGTGGGGTTTACATTGACTCCAGTTCCCTACATCATTGCACACATAGGTACATGTTGCCCGTCAAAAACACAATTAATTTTTTTTTTGCAAAACTGTCAGTAAAATTGAGAAAAATAAGCAACAGATGCGACATTGCCGTTTATCAAATTTGACATGCGACATCGGGATCCCCCGTTAAGAGCCCCTAGTCTACGCCTCTGCTGTAGTGTACTTACAAAGCTCTTTACCCTAAACTTTCTCCCTAGTTCTATCTGCAACAGGTGCAATCTGGTAAACGCAGTTAAAAGTTGTAGTTTCCCTCCACCTTTCATCCCCCTATAGTTCACAGACCGCACTGCACTCTGGGAGTCCGCAAAGATCCAGAATGACTCAGAAATGTCCCGGATGAACACTCCTACCCCCTTCCCGACAAGCAATGCGGCCCCACGTAGCCAATCTAGTGCCCGGATGGAAAAACTCAGAGACCGGATGTCAGGACGTATTCCTGTCAGGTAGTTCGCAAAGTGGCCGCTTGGTGCGCCTTACCCCGGGCGATAATAGAAGAGAAACCAATGGTGGTTTCACGGACAATCCCATGTCACCTGGCGTACCGGAAAGGGGCGCCCGTGCGGGGCAACGTGTCGCCCCCGAGGGGGGGTCATTACTTCCGGCGGCGTTCGTGTCACGTGACAAGGCCAGCGGTGTGTCATCGGATGTTCGCCGCGGGAAGGTTTCCGCCGGTGTCTCGGGGTGTGTCTCCCCACGATTGTTTGTAAGTTATTAGGGACTGAGGCATGTGTGGGGAGATTGGGGAAGGGTTGGGGAATAGTCCGATGTCACGGAGTTTAAGAGACTTTAAATAGGGTTTTTATTAGATGGCTGAGGGGGTGAGTGGTAGAATAATCGAGTTAGTTTAATCTAGAAAAGAAATTGGGAGGTTCCAGATTGGGACTGGGTGGTACATCAACCTGCTGCAGGAGTTTGGGGGTCCTGACCCCCCCCCCCCCCCCCGACACCCCACCCCCAACTTTTTTTCCCATCAAACATTGGCAAGAACTTAACCCTTTCCATCCACCAGATGCTCTGAGGCAGCATAAAGGGTACAACATAAAGATACCCGATGCCTCAGAGCATCGCCAGCATAAATACATCAAATGCTTTGAGCCATCTTTTCCACATATCTCCTAAAAGTGAATTCAAAACTTACTATCTGATAAAAAGTAACAATTAATGTTTTAGGACTTTGAAACTTCCATAAATAGTATATTCCAATATAATATTGTTGAAAATAATGTACAATATTTCATTTGTAGCTTTAATTATAGGTCTAGGTTGTGCCATTGTGACATATGTGGCGTTTTTTGAGACTATCTATTATAGTACATGGGCATATTACTATCATTCTAAACCCTGAACGAAATGTTGGTGGCGTGGGGAAAGGGTTCAAAAGGTAAAAATAAAAATATACAGCCACCTCATTATATATACACGTACACTTTATCTTATAAACTACATATATATATATATATCATTTTGAAAAACAAAACTGTCAATGAAAGTGGATTATATCAAAAGCAAAAGAAAGATTGGCAACTTTTAAAACCAAATCCAAGTTTGACGTAACAGTCGACTTTCGTTGAGGTGCCATAGAAAAGTAAGAGTCAAAAGCCTAAATGAACAAACGGATTCAGGCATTGCGACTCTCATTTTGACCCTGAAATAATAATGTTTCCTGAAACTATCATCTAAATCGTCAACCATCAAGGCTTGGTTGTTTGGGAAAAAAAGAATACTATGAACAAAAGCGTGTCTATTCATGTTTCGATGTCACAATATGAGAAGGGGTATCAGAAAAACAGAAAAACAGGATTTGACATCGAAGTAAAGTAATAACTGTGGCAGTTTTAGGGTTGGTTCTCAATTACTACATGTTTGAGCAATAATGAGACTAAAACACCTACTTGCCATTACTTGGCTACTAAGGGTAGCTAAAGGTTCCCATTACAACATGTGAAATAGGATAAAATTTCAAAAGTTATTAAAACCTAAACAAAGAATAGTGATGCCGGCACTCCACGGTCAAATGACATGGAAATAAAAATATCTCCCAGGCAAGCAGCAACGTAACAAGCACATTCTGCAATCATACTTATTTGGTTAGTCTGTAACCTGCCCAAAAGTAACAGTTAAGTTATTTTAGGTACATTTGAGACTTACTTAAAAAAGAATGTAACCTGCCCAATTTTTAAGTGACAGTTATGCTATTTTAGGTAAATTACTAAAGAAGAATGTATGATAATATTGTATTTGAGTGAAGTTGAGACCTTGCTATTCAAGAAGGTTATAATAACAAAAAAGAACATTACATAAATGTCACAATAACGTCACAGTGCGATGTCACAATATTAGGTTCTAAAGACGTTTTTGGGTGCCATCAAAATAATGTAACAAGAACCAAAGCAGAACTAAACAGAACATTATAATAATATTATAATAATGTTATGATAGCGTCATATTCTTACTTGGGCTACATGTTGTCAGTCACTCATTGCAATGCTTGAACCGTCATCAAAATGCATGTGATATTTGATGAGAGATAATGATAGCTCACAAAATAACCCCTCCTCGAGCTCATTACTCCTTCCCAATTTAAGTGCCCTCGATTCCCTAAGACAATTATCCTATAATTACTCAGGGAGTTCTTCGCTGTCAGTTTTAATCTTGTTCTTCAAAAGACTTTATATTTGAACACCCTCAGGTTCATCTTTCTCGTCCCCTTTCTTGGCATTTGATAATATAATTGAATTGTAAGTTACACACAATTTCTCAAAGCAGTTTCAGACTTGTGCAAAGTTTCTGGGTTGAAAAACTAAGTGAACTTGAAATTGCTGACCTGGCATTGGATAGTTCTTATAGCAAAATGTAACATTCAAGCATCTTCTTTTGATCACTAAAGATTAGCATTTTATCCACCTTTCAAATAAGTCAAGTTGATTGTTTACTAAAACAAACTGGTCACATGATCTCTATTGACCTTTTGAAGTGAGCATCACACAAATTGACTTTGGTGCACGTGATCACCATACCCATGTGGCCTTGGAATGAATTCACCATTCATCAATACACAATTTAATTGTTTTATCGAATGAGTTTTCTATTGATAGATTAGACATGAATTCATATTATAGATGCTTTAGAATTGTGAATAATGATATATCTCATCTGATTCGGGATTTCAGAACAGGAGGACATCTCCTTATGATATAGGCTATACATACAAAACATATCTCCCACACATGTTCGAGCGAGTAGCATTTTCCCCTTTTTGTGTTGTTTAAGTGTTTTGTAGATTAAGAAAAGTTGAAATACCCATGAAAGCAAAATTTCCCATCAGGGAATTGTAGTCACCTTTAAATTTTGTTGATTTTTCTTTTAATACCTTGAAATTTAAAAACTATTATAGGTGAATAATATTGTGAATGATTTCAGTACAATTTCTCACTGAACTTTCATATCCATGAAATTTCATAGTTATTTTCTAACCAAAAAATTCTCAACCTGGCTGTTAAAACCACCTCACAAAATTTCCTTTTTTTTTTCTTTTGTTTTTGTCAGGATCCAAGGTGTTGCAGTTACATGTGTAGTAATAAGAAACTGTGCTGTCATTGTACGTTGGCGTATAGGCCTACATTGGCTCACGATACTGCCACACACCTTCAGGTAGAGTAAAGTAACATGATCCCTTTGTGTCCTGATCCAAAGGAATGTGTGCGTGTCAGATCAGGCCATGCTGTCAAATGATAAAGGCTTCGGGGTTCTTCAAATAACTTCGCTCGACTATACTCGACCGATAAGTTTACTGTGTTGTGTCTCTTCTTTATGATATAGAGATGCTTAAGAGGGAAAATATGTCAGATCATTACATTAGAGGGATAGTTTGCTTTAGAAACAACAAGAATGTGATGTTTACATGGTTCAAAGTGTTTATTATGTGCAGGTAGAAAAGGACAAGTGTGCAGGGTGTAATTCCAATAAAACATCCTAAATCCAAGCTTCCTGTCTCATCATACTCTGCTCCAATGCCCTCTGGTGGCCTTTCAGGGTGATGACATCACAACTGAACCATATATGCTAATTAATGTTAAAGCCTGTCAGCTCAGTTTTATCATCTTATTTCAGTTGTTTCTGAAGAGAACTATCCCTTTATTGCTAAGGCCCCATACCCACAAAGCAACACTGTCAGCCGATTTTACCAGAAGAATCGGCCGACTTTAGTGCCAATTCATATCAAACATGTACATTTCAATAGTGTATACTAATTGGTGATTTGAATTGGTGCAAAAATCAGCTGATTATCCTGGTAGAATCGGCCAATTTTAGTGCCAATGAGTCGCCACCTTGGTTAAAATTCACTTGGTGGTACAATCTCACTGGCTTATTAAAGAAACATACCCACTAAGGGAGTCAAGTCTTTTTTATATTTAATAACACAAGAAGCAAGGTCACAAAATACACGTAGGTATAGGGAGGGTGTAATCTTATTGTGTAGTTCAATTACCTTTCAAATTTCCATGAAGAAAATAGCAATAAGTTATAACATCATGGTTGTTATTTTATAACACAGTATGGATCCCCTCACTTAGATCATGTATCATAGGTGGGCCTTAAAGAAATAGCAGTGAGCTGAATGTCACCTTTAACTCCACGAGCAAGAAGTGGCGTAATGCGTACATTCTGCAAAGATACGTTTTTATTGTATCTGGTACTTGTTGACTTGTCACATAACAATTACATCATTTTAGTTAAAGGGTTTCTTCCACATAATTTGACATGTTTCCATTTTTTTGTGGGTTTCACTTCACTTTTGTATTCTAAAAATGTTTCAAATAAAAAAGACAAAAGAAATATGCTAAATTGATCTATTATTAATGAAAGAAAATTAGATCTGGGAATTCCCTAAATCCTAAGTTATTCAGTACTCCCCTTGCTACATCAAATAAATGGGAAATCCCTTCAAAAGTAATAAGGGAATCCCAAGTTATTGCACAGACTAAGGCAAGCAAAAAATACAATTAATAACAGCCTTATTATAGGGGTGCCAAACTATGGTTGTCAATTCCGAGGGATGTGAGGAGTATTGAAAATAAATATGAATTTAAGATGAAGGTTAAAAACTTATTTTGTAGGTAGGCATGCTGTAGGCATTGCGTTGATGAGTTCATGTGTTTTTCCTGAATGTTAATAAATATGTATGTATTCAGAATATTTGGTGTCAGTGCCATCATCGAGTAATGTGTTATATTGATTCAAGTGTATTTCTTTTTGAGAATTTGATCTACAATTAATTCATTCCCCATTTCAATTACAATAATATTCATACTCACTGTAAATATCATTATAAATATATAAAACTGATAATACTGTACTATGACTGTAAATACGAGACAACAAATTTGTAACGTCAGGAAGAGCAGACTTTATCTGAAGACGTCAAATAAAATTATTATCAAAAAAAAAAAAAAAAAAAGCCTGTATGGGGCCTGATATAAATATTCTATGTTGAAGTTCAAATTCCTGTCTATAATATTTTTAGACTGGGGGATTCCCTTTTATTTAAAGCTGGGCATTCCCAATTAGGATTTCCCTTAAAAAAATATAACAGACTAATGATTAAAGTCTCATAAATGTGTCTACACTAAGAATATCATTCAAATATGTCTAGCATTATTTATTTAGTTTTAATGCACAAAGAATTGCATTTATAAAAAATCACTAGTTATTTATGTGCAGGGTTCCCTTTAAAGTTGAGCCTCACTCAAGATAATGGAATAGTACAGTGACATTACATTTTAGCGGTTTTGTGACCTTACTCGTACAAAATATTACTATAATGTTCTCTTAAGTGAGAGAATGTAACGAGAATGTCACACAGTGCAACATCACAATGTTAGGTTCTAAAGATATTTTTGGATGCCATCAAAATAACATAACAAGAACCAAAGCATAACCAAACAGAACACTCCTACAACGTTTCATTCTCACTTGCGTCTCAGGGTTTTCCTTGTAAAGGAGGGACGCTTTAAGGCTATATTCCAATTTGCAGTAGGTCGCATTTGCGGTGGCTAATTTTCGGTGCAGCAAGCAATATGCGGTTTTGATACCAACATGTTGGTATCACCAATGACAAGCAGTCCATAAAAATCCTACATAAATGAGCAGGGACCGCAAATAGTGGCCACAAGTACCAATATTCCACCTTGCGGCACCCTACCGCAAGCAGAGTTGCGGCAGTTTGCTTGGGTTTTTTCATGGTACCACAAGTCCCGGATAGTGAAATATAGCCTTTAGCTGTAAAAGAGCCTTGCTCCATGGCACCTTTGGAGGAGCCCTGTTCAGCAGTTTGAAGAGCGCATATAGTGCGGTTCACACCTTACGATTCTCCCTACCATTGATAGCTGATTTACAGCATTTTAAGTACCTGCATGTTAATTTGAGCCTATACTTGGTTCACATCAGTTTCCAGACATCTCATTTTCATATATTGAAATTTCTCTTATTCAGTCATAATCCTTGTTGTAAATGAGCCCAGCCAACTTACGATGTAACAGAAACATTCAGCAAGCATACCTATTTAGCTAGTTTGTTACTTACTAAGATGGCACGTAACAACTACGTTATTGATGGTTAGGTTGGAACCTCACCAGAACAGAAGGTCAATTTTTGGTGATGTTAGGACAAAACCAAAACAGAACGTTATAAGAACATTCTGCTAAGGTTGAAGAACATAACCAGAAGTTATGTATACTATCATTTCAGTGCAATGTCACAGCAGTATTGTTGGAGCAACATGATTGGGAGCCATCAAAATAACGTAACAAGAACCAATCAGAACGTTGCTGCAACTTTATAATAACATCATATGTTTGGCTGGGAAAGAATCGTAAGGTGTGAACCAGTCGTGAGGCGGCCATCTTGGACAGACCGGACCCCGTCCTGTGACAAGGGTTCAAGACCCTGCCTATTGTGACGGCCCCTCGGATCATTCTGAGGGTTATGGAACATGGCCCGGCAGACGAGAGGAATACGGCCGCACAAAATGATACTTTCACTTATGTCTTATTTTTGCAAGAAGCTTATGTCAATTTCCTGCTAATTGCTAGTGATAAACTTGATTGATTTCCAATTTCAAGATGTCTGAGAACATTAATAATGACCAGTAATGTTCAGTTGTCTAACCAATTGAATTTTGAAATTATTATTATTCTAAACTATAAAAATAAATGACTGTGAATATTCTTTTCGTGTCATGAGAAGCAGGACACATAGGCCAACCCGAGCACCTTGACCTTCCGCAATACTTCAGCGTCCCTAAGCCAGACGCATTAAAATGTGCTTTTCCTTCGAGTTTTTTCAAACTTATTTTTCAAAAGATGTGGCTTACCGCGTAGGCTTCTGATATTCCGAAGAAACTTCCCTCATGGCTTCCTTTCGGGCCGATGCTGAAAAAAGCGACCTTTCGTATGCTGTACGTGAGCGGTTCCTGTTCAGCGTACAACTATGTATGCGGATCTGTATTCTACTTAGGGGCTGCTAAACATAAACTCTGACAGGAACTGCTGGCCATACAAGTACAGGACAATGAGGGTCAGCTAAAACATATGGCCCTAGGGCAGATCCAGAATTTCAGAGTATGGGGTTCACATACAGGTACCATTGTACTAGAATGAAATGTTGTACATTTGAAGTTAACCCAGGCAGGCAGCGACGTAACAGGCACATTCTGTGACCATATTCTTTTGGTTAGTCTGCTACTAGTTAAATTATCACTTAACAATTATGTATTTTTAGGTAAGGTTGAAACTCATTAAAAAAGAACGTTACGGAATTTAAGTGATGTTGAGACCTTACTCATACAGAATGTAATAATTGTATAATATGTATAAAGAACATAACAAGAATGTCACAATAACGTCACAGTGCAACGTCGCAATGTTAGGTTCTAATAACATTTTTGAGTGCCATCAAAAGAACGTAACAAGAACCAAACCAGACCTAAACAGACCTAAAAAGAGTGTTGCTGCAACGTTATATCAAAGTCACATTACTGCTTTGGTAGGGGCCAATAAAAGAGGTGGGGTGTCCAGCCTCCAAGACCCCCTGACCCCTCCCCTTCACCCCAATCTCTAGTTTAAACTCTGATTAAAGCTAGGTCCCCACTTGGGAAATTAATGCCAGCGAGTAGCTTCCTTGTGTTTCACTTAACTAAATGCCCTTGTTACCATGGTTGGATTGGAGGTAATATAAAATGATTCAATCTGCTTAATATTTCACCCCAAAACCACAGCAATAAGTGTTTGTCACAAGACATGATAACATTCTTATAGTCGCTAGGAGACATACAATAAAGTAGTCGTTGGCATTAGTTGCCAAAATAGGGACCAGCTTTAATCTGAGGTGGAACCAGAACTGGGGTGGGGGATGGGGAGAAATGGAGGGAGGGTGGTGTGAGCTCAGAATCTCTTTATAGGGTATATTTATGCAGTTTCTGTTCGTTTATGATTATATATGCAGATCCTGTAGCGGTTGAAAAGTGGGGAATGAGGGCATGCAGCCACTCCTTTTTTGTCTGATTTTAGACTTTTTTAATGTAACATTCTGCCAAAAAGTCATAAGAAAGATAGTTTCCAAAAACGCCCCCCTCCTATTCAAAATGCTAGATCCGCCTCTGAGAACTCCAAAGAACTTACTGGGGGGCTTCTTACAGGAAACCCTAAACTCTGAACTTGCATTGTTGCAAGGTGAGGCCTAAGCTTCTAGTGTAATAATCCCCCTCCTCCCCCCCACCCCCTACCACCCAGCCATCAAGATTGTATCTACTCCCAGCCCAGGAGCAGTGATCTATCATGGCTACAGGATGGAGCCACGGGGGTCACCGCCTGTAAATCACGGGGTCCCAGACTGAGCAAAAACAACAAGCCTAGGGGGACTTTTATTAATATGTATACATACACATTTTAAAATATCTCAGACCCCTGTCAGATCCTCCTTTTCAAAAATACCAGATACCCCTTAGGCTGAGGTATGTATTGAATCTGTACTAGAACTTACATAAGTTTTCAAAAATTTCCAACTACCTTTCCCGGGGGGGATCCAGGGGGGGATCCTGGAGGTCTTGACTCCCCTTTTTGTGGACCCCTAAACTACAAAAAGGAGGAAAGTGTACGCTGTTTTAGTACTTAGCCTTTATGCTGACCCCCACTTTTAGAAATCCTGTATCCGCCCCTGCTCCCTAACCATTTCAATTGTGTATAAAATCACATAAGTATGTAAAATACACTGAAAAATGTGGTTCTCCCTCTTTCGTTCTTCTTAAAGCGCAAACTTTTTCACATATATGTTTCCTTTATAAAAGCCACCCCTCTGCTTTTCAAATATCAGATCTGTAGTAGCTGTAATTAGTTCAAGGTATTCCTTTATCATGTTTTTGGACTAAATCTGTATCTTCTATTTCATGAATGTTTGTCAAAAGGATGCTCTACTGTGGGACTTGATTCGAAAACTTTCATGTCCCACCGTGCAATATCATTTTGAATGAAAATTCAATCGCTCTTTTCAACAAATAACAAAGTATTGTCATTTCATCTCCAAATCTTGTTTCTGCCAAAAGAAACAACAATACTAGATTGTAATAAAAACCTAGGATTAATATTGGATGCAAGGTATTACAGATTGTAAAATAATCTCGATCTTTGATAAATATGATCTTTCAGGATGGGTATGAAATATGGCTATGGTTATTGCATACTTTAGAGTATTTATGCACTCTTGTACGGATAGCCACCACCCAATATTGTTGATTTATATAAATGATATTGGAAAAGGGATGAATGATGCAACATGATTCGTAGTGGATAAGGTGTACCCTTATCCATGTTTACTATAAAAAAAATCAAGCAGATTATTATTTTTTTGATATATAATATTTTTATTGCTGTCTGATCTTCCAGACGTTACAAAATATATAAATGCCTCATATGACGATGCACATATTAATATTATTTATTTGATTTATACACATGAAGATGGAACATGAACTGGTCAACGCGCTAAACTGACTTTTCTAATTCACGCACCCAAATACCATAGAAAAATCTGTTGACTTTGAGTTTTTTAGAAGTGATATCTAAACATGATAATTATAGACCATTTTAATATTCATACCTAGAAAAAATTTGAATTGGTTGGTTGGTTTGTTGATTTAAACCTCTAGACTCAGATCCCATAGGCAGGGCACTAGGAATATTTGATAACCTAGTTGTTAGCACTGGGAGGAATGTAAAATGGTGCCTCAACTGGGGATTGAATCTGGGTCTCCTGTCTTCGAGGTGACCACACTAACCAACACACCACCACACGCCCTTATGGAATTGTAATTTGATCCTGTGATATCCAACTTCAAATAATTCCAACACATGGATAATTCAACATATTAGTTTAACAGCGTTGATTCATGTTGTTTATTATTGATATACCTATCTGATTTTTGAGGTAATTTTCAATCTCAAAACTAGTCCATTTGCCAATCAATTTCATCTATTTACCCTACTACTTCTATAATTATGTCCTTTCCCGTGTTACAGTCTACACACTGAACCTACTTCAGGCCATACCAAGAGCCAGTGAAATAGGCTGTTACAAGCCAGTCCATTTAGTTGCTGATTTGTTAAACAGCTTTTTAAAGGACCTGTGGGAACCAGCAAATTAGGTCATGACACCATCATTTTACTTCCCCTCTCATCCTCTATATAGCACCATAGTGTAAGGGTTAGCAACTCCCTCCAAACACCTATGGTGTTGGTTCGAATCCTAGAGGGACTTGTTTACATAACGAAATATCAAGCCCACCACACTTGTCATTGAGTTAGGTATAGGAAGTTTAACCTAATGCTCCTAACCACGGATAGCTATTTTCATCGGTTTTACCTGCAGGTTAACCTAAAGCAGGGTGCATGCTGGGTAATATGTCAACAAAACCCAATGCTTTAGTATAGACATTTTCATAAATATTATCATTATTTGTAGATGAACATTCTAAAAACAAACCATCATTATCTTTTAAATTAGCATCCATATCCATTAAGATTTCCTGAGTCAAATGAAAATTCAATCATTGTAGGTGGATTTATGACAATTATTTGCTAATTTTCTATAGATTTTCCGGGGAATTTGTCGACAAAATCAGTGCAAATTAGCCAGCAGGTACCTAAAATGCTAGAAATCAGCTATCGGTGGTAAGGAGAATTTGAATATAACACAATCTATTTTCCAGTAAACCTACATTATATTACTGCTATCTTAACTGGTCTTCAATGTTGTTAACACTGAGCACCAAGCCTCTTTAACCTTTCAAGAACACAGTTGGTTATGCTTGAGATGGTTAGGAAAAAAGAGTGTTTATTGCAACTTGGGATAATCTCGAATTGCAAGCTGTGATTTGATGGAAATGTTGCAGTCACAATATAATGAGGCGTATTATGCTTGGCTTATTTGACCCATCAAACCTCCAGTTTCCTGCAATGGAGGGGACAAATCTCATAAGCTCTCAAATTGAAAAAGAAATCTATTTTCTTTCCTTTGTCTTATACAGTTTGACATACAGATAGAATGATAATCATATGGCATGACTTCACAGGAAATAGAACAAACATAGAAATAGAATTTGGATTATGAGTAAGTCCTGGGTACAGACAGGTGCAGGAGGGTGGGGTGAAGGGGGCAGTGTGATTGAAATACCTTTAGCATGCAAACATTATGCCCTAGAGGGCCCACTCTGTAGCTCCCAGCTGTCAAAAAGCATTGTTGAAATAGCACACTGTACTATTCAATCTACATGACAACATCAGTATAGGTCTGCTGGTTAAGAAAGTCAGTCATAGGTAAAATCAGCCAACACTGCTAAAATGATCGGCCACTTTTAGTACTGATTAATATCAGACATGTACATCAGCCGATACTAGAAATTGTCCAATTTGTACACCGATCCAGCCTAGTGGATATGGGGCTTAAAGGCCATATTCCACTTTGCGTTGGGGGGCAGTTTGCAGTGGGTTCATCCGCCACCGCAAGCAATTTGCCTTTCAGGAATGAACTTTTTGGTTTCTACCACCACAAGCATTCTATATAAACGCTAACTAAAATTAATTGCGGTGGTACTTGCGGTGGGCCAACGCAACTACTACCGCAAGTACCACCACAAGTAAGTCCATATATTCCCCCTTGCAGTGCCCGATTTACTTGCGGTGGGGGTGAACACCGCTAGTAAAGTGCCCAACGCTAGCAGTGGAATATTGCCTTTAGCCTCAAGAAGCATCCTCATCCTATGTATAGTGTGTCCCCATAGGGAAAGCCTACCTAGCAGGTTCCTGTGTGGGACCTTCTTTGATGTGGTGCCATCAGGAATACCACATAAATTCATTTATATGTGGGATTCACAAAGGTGTCTGCATACTGCCCCTCAGGGACTCCCTGACATGGGTAAAGGGTCTATAACCCTGTAAGGGGCTCCCCAGGCTATACACTGAGTCTCTATAAGGCACTCCCTATAGGTATGTGGCACCAATAGACCTTGTGCAAATAATGCCATACTCCCCCCCCCCCCCACAAAGAAAAAAACAAAAGAGAAAAAGAATTAAAAAGAAAAGAAAAAAGAAAGAAAGAAAATGACTGGACACCATGTTGGTTATCAACCAACAATTAGTATCATGTTCTATGACATGTTAATAAACTTATACAACTGACATTCCGGTTTTTCAATCTAATATTTGATATATTTTTCATTAAATCTATTCATAACCATTTTGCCCTTTGTAATTACATGTGATTAAGAGAAAGTGGTTATTTGACTATGTGTGCAGATGAGGTCACAATAGTTCAATAGATGATGGACTCCATGCTGGTTATCATTTTGTATAGCATCTCTATCCAATTATAGTCAATAAAGTTTGATTAAATGTGTTCATATCACACCAAAAAGTAACCAAAAATTCATAGCGGTAAGCAATCAGTTTAAATGTCAACCATATCTGCACAAGGTCTATATGCTACTTGAGCTGCGATGTAGGATGCAATATGATGATATTGCAGACACATCACAGACAGGATTGATATAATTGTTGGAAAATAGCAATTTATAGTATTTTACTGTATGTGTGAAAAAGAATTTGATAAAAAATCTGCCATTTCACCCCATAGGGATTCTGCTCCTGGGAAGAATATAGGCCCTGAGTACCTCTGCTGATTATAGGAGGCAACAATAGGGGGGACCCAGCACTGACCAAGTGGTTCTTTGGGTTCAAATCCTGGTTGGTGCTGGGTTCACTAAGGGGTGAAGGTACAACAAAAATGATTTCCAGGTTTTGATCTCCTGCTGTTTGCCCACCCTGTCACCTTCATGTATAGATATGATCACCAAAGACACAATCCGTCCCAATTTGTTTTCACCAAGAAAATAACCCTGGCTGTGGGCACGGCTTAAAACATACATCCCTCTCACTGTGCCATTTCTCTATGATATCATATCGAAGTTCATGTCGTGTAGTGTAATAAGGCCTTAACTTTGATTCCTACCATTTGGGCTGTCTCAAAAGCTGAGCTGTAGAAAATTGATGCAGGCATTGAGAACAAGGTGTTGTCATGCGAGTCAGGGCTCCTGCATCCCCAAGCCCGCGGCACTCATTTGCACATTGACATTATATCACAACCCTCCTAGGCTTTTTCTCACTCTTTTTGCGGAGAAATGCCCATAAAATTTGATTAATTCTCTCTACTCTGAGGTTTTTTCCATATTCTTTTTACCTTCCTCTGCATGTGAAGAATAAGCAGGGTACAGAGATGGGAAATCAGTATAGGGGAAATTCTGTACCGAAAGGGAGTCGCTTCTCATCGTCTTTATACTGGTATAGCGCATATAATATCACTTATTTTATAAGATTTAACAGAACAGTTAACTAATGATTATGACTATTTCACTGTACATAATTATAGCTACCACAATGGCTGGATCATTCATGTTAAATAGACACATAAAAGACTATTTATCTTTGAATTTTTAAGCAAAACTCACCAAGTTTGATTTGATATGAAAGTAGTAATGTACTTTTATATTTAGGCATTTTTCATACATCTCACACCTGGATTGCTCTGCAACTAAGCAAAGATGATTCTTTGGGTTTAATAATTCTCTGTGTAATGATTTCATGAATATACTTCCATGTAACTTACAATGTCTTTCTTTTTTATTTTCAGGTAAGAATCATTGTTTTGGGCTAACAAACGACCGACAAACAGTTTGTGGTATGTAAAGAATATATATCTATTTTTCATGCAACTCTATTATCTTGACAAATTCTATACATGTATATAAGTAGAAGGTAAGTAACCTATAAAGTGAACATATATACATCACCTAGCATTCTAGTATGCCAAATTTGAACAAACTATATATAGGCATAATAGAACAAGTGGGATTCTGTCTTGTATTCATAGGAAAATTCCAGAATCTTATTCATGATGATAGAAACAGAGGCAAGCCAATCTCTTGCCTCAACAATAAGCATTATAATACCACCAGAAAGTGTTGTAGTCTTAATTAGCTGATCATTGGGTGCCTGGCAAAATATTTCAATCGAATAGAAAAAAAGAACAAAGTTGATTTGAATACAGCCGTCAGCTGCATGGAAAACATCTTAGTACTTAGATTGCAATAAAAAGTGGGGATAGTATTGTGTATGCTTTATAAGGCCTGCGGGGTTACGTGCCTAGAAGTCCGAATTCAGAGAAGTGGCAGGGGCTTAAGGTGGTATTATACTACACGACTTGAGCTCTAATACAATATCACAGAGAGGTCCCATAATTATAAGAGACAAAAGTCTTTGTAATTACCCTACTACTTTTAAAATGATGTCCTGTTGCATTTAGCAGTCTACATACTGACCTTACCTCAACTCATATCAAGAACCAGTGAAATAGGCTGCTACCAGCTGGCCTGCTGGTTGCTGTTTTATTTAACTGCTTATTAAATGAGCTGTCAGAACTAGCAAACCCACTAACTAATTATTGGAAACCCCAATAATTAGTTCCACTCTCATCCTCTATGTGGCTTCATTGTGTAGTACTTAGTTAGGTCCCTGACCTCCAAACCCAAAGGTTGGAAGTTTTAAATCTGAAAGATTTTGTCATTGCCAGTGTTTTTCAGTCTAGCTAAGCCACTTGTTAATGTGTAAAATGTTCTAAATTGCAAATTTTAAACAATATATCACTTCTGTAGGTGTAATGTCTCTAATATCATATCATACCAATATCAAAGCTCAAGTCATGTAGTGTAACACCACCTTAGTACCACCTTAAAGCCCCATACCCACTAGACAATCGCGACTTTTGCACAGTCGGCCCACGAGTCGGCAGTGAAATCGGGCAACTCCTATGATCGCGTGTTTGTATATCATATTGATGTGTGTGTTTGATATGAATCGGCACTGAATTCTTCCCTTAAAATCAGCTGATTATATAGCCAATTAGTCGGCCAACTGTGTAAAAATTGCCTAGTGGGTATGGGGCTTAAAGATATCAAACCACCACCTCCCACACACCTACAACATATCTGCCATACAGCCAAGTCCCCCTTTATCACCCACCTCACACACGCCTACAGCATGTCTGCCATACGGCCAAGTCCCCCTTTATCACCCACCTCACACACACCTACAACATGTCTGCCATATGGCCAAGTCCCCCTTTGTCACCCACCTCACACACGCCTACAACATGTCTGCCATACGGCCAAGTCACCCTTTATCACCCACCTCACACACACCTATAACATGTCTGCCATAAGGCCAAGTCCCCCTTTATCACCCACCTCACACACACCTACAACATATCTGCCATACAGCCAAGTCCCCCTTTATCACCCACCTCACACACGCCTACAGCATGTCTGCTATACGGCCAAGTCCCCCTTTATCACCCACCTCACACACATCTACAACATGTCTGCCATATGGCCAAGTCCCCCTTTATTACCCACCTCACACACACCTACAACATGTCTGCCATACTGCCAAGTCCCCCTTTATCGCCCACCTCACACACACCTACACCATGTCTGCCATACGGCCAAGTCCCCCTTTATCACCCACCTCACACACACCTACAGCATGTCTGCACCATGTCTGCCATGCGGCCAAGTCCCCCTTTATCACCCACCTAACACACACCTACAACACGTCTGCGATACGGCCAAGTCCCCCTTTATCATCCACCCTCCTCGTCAGTCCTCTTAAAGGCACCCATCAATGGCTTTTTTTGTCAGCTCCTACAGAGGCTCCAACAGCTGAGGCAGTGCAATGGATAAAGCGGCATAACAGCTAGGTAGAATAGGGGCACGAATTGGCCGATTACTATAAAAGGAACAAGGCGATTTTTGCTCCTATTGGGGCCCAAATCAGATGATGAGTATTAGAAGAACAAGCCAAATTTCGTGCCATCAATCAGTATTGAAGTGTGTAAGTTGTGTATGAATTGGTAGTAAAATCAACTGATTATTTTGGTAGAATGGGCTGATCAATGGGCCCATTTGACCAAAATTCACCTAGTGGGTGTGGAGCTTAAGAGAAGGAAATTTGTTTTCTCTCTTTGCTGCCTACTGAGAAATGCATGGCTAGCCTGGTTGCAAAGGCACCATTCCACATTCTGATATCATTCATTTGATTCACTATTGCAGTCACTAAACTATCACGACACTTTTGCAAAGTTTCGCAATAAAATTGCAGCTTAATTGCCAGTGAACGTGGGTGCTGGCAATTAATATTGGTGATATCAGCCACTGGTAGACAATTGCAAGAAAACCTCTATCAGCCTTTTACCTTCTATTTGTTATCACCAGTTGTGATAATGTATCAGCAACAAAATAATTTCAATGACAGCTGAACATAGCTTTTGATTTTAGAATGGTAAAGAAAGGGTTAATCGCTTCATGTGATTGCTGTTTTAGAAGACAGCTCTATAGAGAAGCCTTCACATCCTTGTACCTTGTATCGTCTTTGAATTCATCAGCCCCATTCCCTTTTACCAGTGTCACAGAGTGTTAAGGGGGCCCCAGCCGAGTCGCTGTATGGGGTAAAGCCCCACACCCACAAGCCGAATGTGACTGAGTCGTCCGACCAATCGGTGCTAGAATTGACTGATTATTCCAATAGAATTTGCTGATTTTGGCAACAATTTATATTACCTGTCAGTATGTTATATGGAAATAATACATAATACATAATTTGATATGAGTCAGCACTAGCATTGTCCGACTCTTCTAGTGGAGTTGGCTGGTTTTAGGCCGATGAGTCAGCCAACTTTGGTCAAATTCACCTAGTGGGTATGGGGCTTAAATCTGTTGTGTATAAAGGTATCTGGACCTTTCTAGCTCTCTATGGTTATTCATAGAATTCCTTAATTAACCAATGGCAAGTTGTATCTATATAGAGATGTGAAGACGGCTTCATGTGATTGTAGGGAAAAAGGGATGTTTGTATTTATTTGAATGTCTGGAGGGTGAATCTGTCCTGTATTAGGAATCAGACAAGTAGAACATCACCTCCAGTAATGTCAGGGGCAGATACAAGATTACAGAAAGTGGATGGATTCAGCATATAGGCTAAGTACTAAAACGGTGTGCATTTGCACACATGCTTGTGACGTTTTTTTCTCTTTGGCAAGTTCAAGTCCGAACCAAAAGGGTGTAGGGTGGGGGAGAGAGGGCAGGACCCCTTGGATCCCATCCCTGAATGTTCCCCCTTTGTGGTTATGCAGTTCATTCAGTTCAACCTTGATTATCCAGTATGATTAAGAGAAGACACTATACTTTGATTTCGGGGAAAGGGGTGTCTATAATTTGAATGGCATGGGAATCTCTGAGGGATGGACAGCAATATAATACGCTAAATAATGACACGTACTTGCAACTACTGTTGGAACTGTTGGACGGTGGGGGATCCAAGGGTCCTCACCCAGCCCCCCATTATTTTTGTAGGGACCTTAATGACACAAAATGAGGGGGAATGCCAGCAAATACACAACATCTTAATACTTAGGCTACATACCCACTAAGCGACTGGGCGACTGGCTATGGAATCATTGGATGATGGAATCACTGGTTGCCCTCAAAATCAGGGCACCAATTGTCCAGTTGCCGGGCAGCTTCCATCGCCCCCCGCATGTAAAATCTTTGAGTGGATATAGCCCTTTAGCTTTTATGCTGATCCCCCTCCCCTATTTTTCAAGACACTTGATCTGGTCTTGAGATATGTGGCAGTTCCATACAGAAGTCCTGAGATATGTCTCCTTATGCTGGTTGTCCAGTTGTCCAACAGTGGGTTTAATTCACGTCAAACGCCAACAACAAGCTCAACAAATACAGCAGTGGGGCTTATCGGAAATACCCAACCGGAAGCCAGGCACGTGTCCAAGGAATCATCCAATCAGATGCCTTGTAACATCCATAATCTATGATTGAACCTGAAATATGCCCTGTCTGTAAAGTAGGAACTGACTGGCTATTGTGCTCAGGGAGGGGGCACTCAGCCCAAAAATGGGTACCAACTGCAGTCGGAAGCTCTGGGGGCTGAAGCTGTGAATCGCCAATTTGGCTAAAATTTGGGGACTGTCAAGTAATGAGACCAATCTTACGGGGGAGCTGTCAATGATATATATATAGGCCTATTAGGCCTATCCTTTACATTATAGGCTATCAAAAGTTTATTGCAGATCTATGTAAATGAATTACTTGATGATGCTTCTTAAATTATTGAGTTCAGATATCCTCTTAAGAAGTGCCTTTTCAATAGGGGCTGTCCTTATTATAGCCTGAAAAGGGGGGCTGTCAGAGTATTCACATACCCAGAAAGGGGGGGAGGGGGTTGCAGGAAATGCTTTTTTGGAGGGGCTGTCCTTGATATAGCCTGAAAAGAGGGGGCTGTCAGAGTATTCCCATCCCCCCCCCAAAAAGGGGGGGGGCGCTGTAGTCTCACAGTTAATGTCTACATTAAAAGACTGAGTGCCCCCCCCTGCCCCAGGCTATTGTGACACGCAGATGCACGTTGACCGGAAACAGCCCAGCCGAAGGTTGGGATCCCCTAATATCGCCCACTCTGGGATTTCCTGTAATATCGCCCAGTCGATCAATGAGGTGATTTTTCACCTGAACCCGCGTGAAAGCTCGAGATCAGAGGGGCTCGGGGCACGTGAGCTTGTCAAACATCATCAATATGTAAGAGCAAATAGATTTGTTGAGCATGTTGTCCATGTCGCCCGGTAAGCAGAGTCGGATTCATGTAGCCGGTCCCGCCTGATCCCGCAATACATCTCACTGCCAGTCTGTCTGACCCACCATCTGGACAAATCTTGTTTGTCCATTTGTTATCTTCCTTCTGTTATAATTTATATTATCGCTTACGTGCTTGACAATAAACTCTATTCTTGCCTATGTGCTGGACAGTTACCTACTATTATTCATTATTCGTGCATGTATATACTACTGTAAACATATGATTTTGCATGCTGTAGTTATTTTTGCATATTTCGAGCACAACTAAAAATGCATCAAAATAAGACATGGGTGAAAATCAGGAATGTTATAGAGCAAACAGAATTAACTGTTGAATGCGTGAATATGTTATTTATGGCTAGGTGCACAAAAAATTAGCAACAAGAAAAAATATATACATATATATATATATATATGTGTGTGTGTGTGTGTGTGTGTGTGTGTGTGTGTGTGTGTGTGTGTGTGTGTGTGTGTGTTCACAGTATACAGTGATCTCTTTTCTTTATCAGGGTTCCAATCCCAATACCTTCACCATTGTCCTGCCCTCTCAGAAATTGGTGAATAAAACATCTGATATTGCTCTGGAGGGTTATAATGCCTGTCTGTAAATCTAATGCCTATTTTGGTGATGCCAGAAAAATTTCGAACACACTCTAAGTAATTGATATAGAACAAATCAAGTTCACCATGAGGGCACGCAGCAATTATTATTGCCCCAGTTTGCACATACCTAGCCCTCAATGGTATGTGCAAACCAGGGCAATAACAATTGCTTTGTGCCCCCTTGGTCTGTACTATAATATTGCCTATATCCTGGATAGCAGTCTCTATTCTTACCTAGTTACTGGACAGTTACTTTTATTCTTGCCTATACAATGGACAGTTACTTTTGTTCTTGCCTATATAATGGACAGTTACTTTTGTTCTTGCCTATATAATGGACAGTTACTTTTATTCTTGCCTAGATAAAGGACAGATACTTTTATTCTTGCTTACACAATGGACATTTACTTTCATTCCTGCCTATATACTAGAGAGTTACTTTTATTCTTGCCTATATAATTGACAATTACTTTTATTCTTGCCTATATATATAATGGACAGTTACTCTTATTCTTGCCTATAATTATAATGGACAGTTAACATTATTCACAAATACTTGGACGGCTCCTAATATCATGTTTGTCATAAAGTTACAGAAATTAAAGTCTGACACACAAGATTTCTAATTCAAACTTTTAAAAACAGTTTTGAACGGCTCCTAACATCATGTTTGGTTTTACTTTCATATCCTGTGTTTAGCTTTATGGACCATTGTAGCTTGTTTTCCAACTACAATATGTGACCCGTTTTGGCGAATCAGGTCGGAAGTCGCAACGAGTCGGATGTCGGCTGTTACACCTCATTTTAAAGCTAAGAATCTGTATTTTCTGATGGGATAGGTCTCTAAAAATGGACCCCGTGCGACATGCGACTCAATTCGCCAAAACGGGTCACATATACAATACACATGTGCTGGTACACTGATCTCTGTTAAATAACTATTGTATGAGATTGATGGCATTATTCCCCGAAGATGCATTTTATAGCGCCATCACTTTCGATAAACATTGACACTGAACCAATGGATCATCTGGCACTCTTTGCAATGAATTGAAAGCATTTACATCACTGAGGATGCAGACCTTCTACAAACATACTTGGTAAATTGGAAACAAAGGAGCCTTATGACAAATATGAATTGGAATAAGCACAAGGGGGTTTTCAATTAGGCACATACACAGGTTTTCCTTAGCGATAGATACAGGATTTCGGAAAGGGGGGTCCACATACAGGCTAAGTAGTAAAACAGTGTGCATTTGCACACACATGTACAACATTCTTTTCTCTGCACCAAAAGAAGTTTAGGACCCCCTGGACACACCACAGAAATTGAGAAATAAAGTGAACTATTAAGAATCAGAGTGAAATTAAATGTAGATTATGGATGTTACATTTTCATTTTATGCATGATCCTGTTTAATGACACAGCATTAATTATTTATGTGGTATTGATCTTTGATTATTCCAAGTAGTGTAAGCAAGAACTTGTCAACATATTATATGCAGAACAGTTGAGTTTTATTCAAAGTCTGATAAATCTTTGCTCAAAGGTAATGATGAAGCTGTGGTACAATATCTTAAAACCCTACATCTCACATGGAGAAGATAATGAATCACAATTTTTAAAAGATGGAAAGGTTAAACCCAACACAGCTGCTTAAAAGAAGAAAGCCATATGAATAAGAGAAACTGGTGAATTATGCAGGGTCCAAAAAGGAGGCCAACCGCATAGTCTGGGATGTCATTTTCTATCTGTAAAGGATATGGCGATGGACAAAAATGTTCTGATTGAGTGTAAACCCGGGGCATAGGGGAAGCAGCTGTCATTTATGCGGGGACAGTCTTGGTGTTTTAGGGCGTTAAGTGGAAACTCACAGCCCTGGCAGCTGTACCCACAACCCTTACATCTGACACCACCCCTCCCCATTCCTCCACTTCCCCTCCCCTCCACTTCCCCTCCCCTCCCCTCCCCTCCCCTCCCCTCCCCTCCCCTCCCCCTCCCCTCCCACCCCCTCCCCTTCCCCTCCCACTCCTTCCCCTTCCCCTCACCACACCACACTCCCCTCCCCTCCTCTCCCCTCCCCTCCCCTCCCCTTCCCCTCACCACACCACCCTCCCCTCCACTTACCCTCCCCTCACCACCCACTAACATGTCCCCCCTGTAGGGGTACCCAGTGAGGCTTCTGCTCCTGGGAAGAATATAGGCCCCGAGTAGCCCCTGCTGATTGTAAAAGGTGACAGTAGGAGGATCCAGCAGTGACCAAGTGGTTCATTTGGTTCGATTCCTGGTTGGTGTCTGAATTCACTAAGGGATGAGGTACAGCAAAAATGATTTCCAGGTTTTGATACTGCGCTGTTTGCCCGCCCTGCCACCGTCATCTCATAGATACAATCACCAAACACAGAATTCGTCCCAACTTGTTTTTGCAATGAAAATCACCTAGAATGTCGGTACAGCATAAAACACCCAACACTTACTTATCCACTCCCACTAACATATTCACCCTGCAGCCTCCATTGCCACTCACATGGACTGGAATAGGATATTCACACTGGGACAATACTGGGTTCCCTGGCATGTATGCTTACACTATGACATGTATGTTTACAAAATGCCATGTACACTTACAAATGCCATGTGCACTTACAAGATGGCATGTACACTTACAAGATGGCATGTACACTTATACAAAGTTTTACAAGTACAGTTACAAAATGGCATGTGCATCTACCAAAAAGAGACACATACATTACATTAAAAAATAGGTTAGTATTGCAGTTGTGCTTGTGAGTGTAGGCACCCCAGCCCAGTGCAGATGTTAGCCTACATCGAAGAAAATATGAATATGCATGCATTTGCTTCAGTGCGAATGGCAAGTTGCTGTATCAATTTAAAGTAGGCTTTTAATAGAGCTATTTTCTAGGCCATATCCATTTTTGCAAGATAAGTGAACAAGTGAGTTTTAGAATCAGAATATATATAATACATATGCAGAATAGTGTAAGTGTATATGTCAGCAAAATGAGTCAGTACCATCATAGAACCTGTTGGTTGCCCGATTTCAATCTCTTCCGGATTATTTTTGCCTGATGGGTAGAATCGGATAGGGCGATGGAGGACACGTTTTTCATTAGGAATGTAAACACCGTCTTTTAATAGGACCGTATGCCACCCACGTGCTGTAGAACAAGCCTGATATTTCCTTACTGCTTTTTAGACAATCCATTTCAGTTGGGTGTTTGCGGTCCCTTTGTCGCTTCTTCACAAAAGGAAGAACCATAATGAGTCATTCATTATTGACATTAACCAAATGTATTTAGGTTCAAATTCAAGCCTCACATACAGAGATGTGTATGGTATATAATATTCCCTACTGCAATTTAGCTAATAAATTTCGGTCATGTGGTTGTACATGTGGTTCCTTCATTGCTCATTTTCAAAAGGATGAACCATCATTCACAATTCATGTAAAATAGATTCAACTTGAGCTATAGCTTAAGGTCATGCATGATAGAGCATTCTGATTATTAGAGATGTCAAATCCTATATCTTTTTTAGTCAAGCCATTTCAGTTGGGCATTTGTTGTTCCTTTGTTGTTTGTTTAAAAATATGAACTTTAAAAAGAAGTTTTCCAAAATCATACCTCAACACACTTTCTTTTTTTGGTCCTTACATGTTGAAAGGCTATATATACTAATATGAGAAGACCTGTGGGGGTGTCAGAGAGTGGCATATGACCCAGAGGGCTTCGTTATGGCCCATGGACAAAGACTGAGAAATGTACAATTACCATGGGTTATACAGCCACCCGAGGACAACCCTAAAGAGTCTTCTATGTTTTATCACCCAAACAATATTGAAAATTTCTTGAAATACTGTAAATGAGGAGCAGTGACTATGATAAGAAGGACTGCAGGGGGCACCCAAGGGTGGCCGTATGACCAAATGGGTATTGTGACATACCGAGGGCAAAGCCCAAGATTTGTACAATTTGTATGACCTCCAAAGGTCCTTCTTTATTCTATCACCAAAGCAAGATTCAAAATATGCAAATTTTACTGAAAAAAATGAGTCCACAGTGAATGGTATGTACGGCATGGCAATACAACCAGGTTCCAATACGGACCGCTCCTCAGCCATGCAAGTGATAAAGCAACAACCTTCCCCATATTTCTCCTTATTATCATAACACATAGACCCACATGATACTGGTTTCAGACCACGCATGCGCAGTAAAGTGTTCCCTTCCCTCAACCCATCCCACTGTAAAACCGTCACTCACACCTACTTCACGTCAAGGCAGGCCTCAGGCCCAGGTGGGAGTGGGTCTGAGTTTGTCATCAGGCGGTAAGAGCAGGTGTGAGACGCCGCGAGCAGCTCCTGAGTTGTCCCAGTTAAGCCTGGAATACACTAGGTTATTCTGACTACCAACATTTTTTTTTTATATATATATAACGTTATTTAGGAGTGTGAAGGGAACCTATGCATGTAACATATCATTTGAAAGAGAATTATGTGCAACACATCCATGCTTTTTATGTTTTCAGGCTATTTATGTAGGTGGGAGTGGGTCTGAATTTGTCGTCAGGCGGCAAGAGCAGGTGTGAGACGCTGGGAGCAACTCCCCAGTTGTCCGAGTTAAGGCAGTATTGCACTGGCTGATTCTGCTTACCACGACTTTCATGATTTCTTTTGGTAATTTTGTTGAAAGAGAAGGGAATCTATACATGTTACATATCATTTGAAAGAGAATTGAAAATCCTTTCTAATGATATATAACACATCCATGCTTTTCATGCTTTTTAAAAAATTTATGTAGGCCTCAGGCCCAGGTGGATGGGTCTGAGTTTGTCATCAGGAGGCAAGAGCAGGTGTGAGACGCCGCGAGCAACTCCTGAGTTGTCCCAGTTAAGCCTGTATTACAATAGGTGATTCCGACTACCAGGAATTTTGTGACTTTTTTGGTCAGATCTTATTAGGAATTTGAAGGGAAACCCATACATGTGACATATCATTTGAAAGAGAATTGAAAATTCTTTCTAATGATATGCAACATATCCATGCTTTTCATATTTGTTAACCTTTTCATGTAGGCTTCAGGCCCAAGTGAAAGTGGATATGAGTTTGTTATCAGGTGGTAAGAGCATGTGGGAGACGCTGTGAGCAACTCCTGAGTTGTCCCAGTAAAGGCGGTATTGCACTAGGCGATTCTGACTACCATGACTTTTCTTTTTGGTAATTTTGTTGAATGAGAAGTGAACCTATGCTTGTTACATATCATTTGAAAGAGAATTTAAAATCCTTTCCAATGATATGCAACATATCCATGCTTTCCATGTTTTTTATGTTTCTTATGCAGGCCTCAGGCCCAGGTGGGATTGGGTCCGAGTTTGTCTTCAGGCGGCAAAAGCAGGTGTGAGACGCCATGAGCGGCTCCCAAGTTGTCCCAGTTAAGGTGGTATTACAATAGATGATTCTTACTACTAGGAATTTTGTGACTTTTTTGGTCAGATTTTATTAGGAATTTTAAGGGTAACTGGGCATGTTACATATCATTTTGAAAGAGAGTTTAAATTCCTTTCCAATGATATGCAACATATCCATGCTTTTCATGCTTTTTAAAATTTTTATGGAGGCTTCAGGCCCGGGTGGGAGTGGGTCTCAGCACGTCATGAGGCGGTAAGAGCAGGTGTGAGGTGCCGTGAGCAGCTCCTGAGTTGTCCCAGTTAAGGTGGTATTACACTGGCTGAATGATGTTCTTTTTGGTAATTTTGTGTAAAATGAGAAGATACCCTATGCATGTTACATATCATTTGAAAGAGAATTCAAAAAGCTATCTAATTATATGCAACATGTCCATGTTTTTTAAACTTTTTATGTAGGCCCAGATGTTAGTGAGTCTGAGCTCGTCATCAGGTGGTAAGAGTGTGTTAGGCGCCATGAGCAGATCCCTAGTTGTCCCAGTTAAGTCTGTGTCATACAAGGCCATTCTAACTTCCACGCAATTTAAAATCCTTTCTAATGATATGCAACATATCTACGCTTTTTACGTAAGCTATTTATGTAGGCCTCAGGCCCCAGTGGGAGTGGGTCCAAGTTTGTCATCAGGTGGTAAGAGCAGGTGTGAGACGCTGCGAGCAGCTCCTGAGTTGTCCCAGTTAAGACTGTATTCCACTACACTATTCTAACTACCACAATTTTTTTCTTTTTGTAATTTGTTTTAGGAATGAGAAGGGAACCTATGCACGTGACATATCATTTGAAAGACAATAGAAAATCCATTCTAACAATATGCTATATATAAATGATTCTTTAATAAAATACTGTTATACGTTCAAGGAAAGCCTGTTAGTGGTCTGAGCATATCATTTGAAAATGAATTAAAACCCTTTCTAATAATATCAAACATGCCTATAATCATTTCTAAAGAAAAAATCAGGAGCGAAACTTAGCAGTATAATCCAGACCTTAATCTTTTCTAACTACAATTATATTTAGCCTTCACTCATGGTGATGATTTTCTGAGACTACATATGTTACATATCATTTAAAAAAGAATTAAACATCCTTTCTAACAATATCAAACATGTCTATAATCATTTCTAAAACAAATCAGGAGTAAAATACATTAGTAGAATCCAGCCCTTGATCTTCTCCCCAGTCCACACCATGGAGGGTCTCAGGTGGTAGACCATTTGAAAGAGAAATCAAAATCCTTTCTAATGAAAGCACACATGTTACATATCATTTGAAAGAGAATTAGTAATCCTTTTTAACAATATCAGACATGCCTATAATCATTTCTGGAAAAAAAATTAAAAAAACATTAGGAGTAAAATCCAATAGTATAATCCAGCCCTTAATCTCCTGCCCAGCCCACACCATGGAGGGTCTCAGGTGGTAGATCATTTGAACGAGAAATCAAAATCCTTTCTAATGTTTATAATTAGCCCTTACTCATGGTAATGCTTTTCTGAGACTACACATGTTACATATCATTTGAAAGGGAATTCAAAATCCTTTTTAACAATATCAAACATGCCTATAATCATTTCTAAATCAAAAATCAGGAGTAAAATCCATTAGTGGAATCCACCCCTTAATCTTCACCCAAGTCCACACTGTGGAAAGTCTCAGGTGGTGGACCATTTGAAAAAGAAATCAATATCTTTTCTGATGAAAGCACACATATTACATATCATTTGAAAGGGAATTAGAAACCCTTTTCAACAATATCAAACATGCCTATAATCATTTCTAAATGTAAAATCCATTAGTGGAACCAGCCCTTAATCTTCTCCCCAGCCCACATTGTAGAGGGTCTCAGGTGGTGGGCCCTGACAACATGCCAGTCTCACTTCACTGAGTGTGGAATAGGTCCAGGAGTGGGGAGAATAGGTGCTGCAGCCTGTGGCCAGCTACTCAGGCACGTCCACCTACCAGACAGCTGGGCTCCAACCTTATTAGTGTGTTGTCAATGCTATGACAAAGTAAATCATGCGGCTTCAGCGAATCGATGTTCAATTAAGTTCCGGAGATGTGTTACCTCATGCTGTCATAATCTCCATTGCACTGCCTGTCGATACAATTATCTTTTGTCTATCTCAGGGGCATACCTGCATACTCTATGGTTCTGGTTGTTTTCTTTTCCATTCCCCAACAATCTCTTGCTTTGTCTAGTCAAACAATCTGGTTTCATCTGTGCTAAGCTCTTATTCTTTCTAGCATTCTTTTTATAAAAATATTGTATGACTACTTCGTGTACAGGCATGTTCTTCCAGTAGTGTAACATAGTATAAACAGATATAATGAGTCATAAGATGAGCAATGGCTGAGGTTACCTTAGTGAAACTTCTAATTATAGACATACATAATAGGGTCAACATTGTGCCATCTACACATTAGTCTTATATAATTCTTAAACTTAACCTTTGTAGTTGTATGTTGCATCTCCGATGGTAACATTGCCTATTGGTTTCCAAACCATCTATACTTTCCCCTCTATCATAGACCATATTTTTAACTCCTTCAGACCCTCTACCCTATAGTCTGATTTACCATCCCACTACCTGTACCTTTTATATTGTTCTTCGATCTAAAATACAAGTACAGTGCCATATGTCCAAGCCCTGACTTCCCATAACAAACGAGTCAACTTTCCCGATCAGCTTTCCCACAGTCAGCTTTGTCTGCCTTATGGTTATTTCTGTCATACTTTTGGACAATAATGGGTTTACGAGACAGACCTTTTAACAACTTATCATCATCTGCATCTTTTTATCATGTTCACTCCAATGTATTTCTTGAATGATAAGAAAGAGCCGTCACTGATGTTAAAGATATCCAGTGTTGTTTCTACTGTACTTTTTTTCTAATGAGTTGCTGCATCCAGGTCCACCAAAGAGTAATCCTGTCAATTAATCCAGTCCTTCTGCAGCACCTGAACAAAACCCACTCACATGGGAAAAAACATTCTAGTTTGGCGATGTTGGTTCTAAAATAAATAGAGGTATAGCCCCAAAAAAACATGCAATGACTTACCTCGTGAAGAGTTGCTGACAAGCCGCTCGTACACATCCAAAGAGCTCGTCATGATCACGGTAAGCGGGTCCTACTCTGACTGGGAGCAGGGGGAGCTGGCAGGGAGAGGAGACAGAAAGAGGAGAGAAAGTCTCAGAAAGAGAGAGACAGAGAGGGGAGCGACAACTCAGTGAGAGCCGAGGCGCACCCGCCAGAAGAGGACGGAGGGAGAGATAAGTGAAAATAGCCCGGGAGCAAAGCCGCCAGCCGCAAGTTGTAATAATAGTGCAGCCTAAAAGAGGAGCTTACTCGTTATAAACCCTGGGCAGGCTCTGGCCACGTTCCCTAAACCCGCGTTGCCTGCAGCTCGGCTCGTTACAATACTAACATTAGAAGCAGCCCGAGCCGCTCCCCCTTGAGCTGTGATATCGCCACTCATTAAGGTCACCACATGAGTCGGTGAACACTGTAAGTGAGGGGAGAAGAAGGCGGCCGGAGCCTTAACGCCTTAACGCTGGGCCCGTATGGTGTTATTATTACGATGGTGACAAATGTAACAACTGCCTACTGCACCCAGAAAAAAAGGTGCCGATCGGAGTGCCTGGGACACTTTGTGTTAATTAGGGCACTATCGGGCAGCCCGACGTGGCCTGCAGCGTCATGTCCGACAGGTGGGACAGTGCATGTCAGTCTGGGTTCGGGTCCGCACCGGGACTGGGTTCGGTCTCGATAAATAAGGCAATCTTCTTTAATCAATAAACATTGTCTACAGTGTGGCAGTATTAAATTTTAACACCTGGCCTAAATCAAAGGTGGACTTTTTGAATTAGATATCTTCTGGATTTATCAGTCTGGGTTCGGGTCTGCACCAGGACTGGGTTCAATCTCGGTAAATAAGGCAATCTCCTTTAATCAATAAAGATTGTCTACAGTGTGGCAGCATTTACTACCTGGCTTAAGTCAAAGGTGGACTTTTCTAATTAGACATCTTAACTTCAATGTAATGATGCCTTAGACCTATGATCACATGTTTCTGTCATCACAAATATCTTCGGTATGGTTTTCACTAACAAGGGTTTTTTGAGATGAAATCACATCACAAAACCCCTAACAATTCAGCACCCTTCCTTTCCCTAAGTAGTCAACTACATGACTTCTAGCGCTAGTCGCCAATGACTGAAAGGGTGAACACTAATTGCTCAGCGACTAAAATCTTAGTCACTCAAGTGGGGATGCAGCTTTACCGAATCATAAATATAACAAATGGATTCCCTATGGAAAATAGGAAGTCACTTGATCCAAATTGGCTGAAGAACACAAGTAAGTGATCTCAATAGCAATGAAAGGGACTAGAAATATGAGATGACAGTGACAATATAGGAATACAGTCTTGCATGATTCGTATAAAGTCCAATGCAACCATGCCTACACGATACACTTCTGTGATGTTGAGTATTGTTTTGCAGTCTCCATTCTGTTTACTGACATTTAGGTAATCCAGTATGTTCTTAGTGCACCGTATATTCTTTATAGTGTTTCCCAAGTCTTTACTACCTTATGAAAACACTATATGCAGCCCTTAACCGTAAGGCCTGTATTCCGCAAGGCAAAACCGAGCAGTTAAACCACCCCTCACAATTGATATAGTACATCACAAACAAGTTTCAACGAAAACGAAACAACACATAGTGAAATATAGGCTTTAATGGATAATCACATTAAAAATGTCTTAAAGCCTGCAACTCTAGGGTTGGTGACATGCAGACTTTACCAACATGTTGGTCAATGTATTTACAATAACCAACAATTAAAACAACCAATTTAGAAACTATATCGGCAGTATATCATCACACAGTACAATCTAGACATTAGAGCTACCAACATAAAAAGTCTTAAATGAGAAAATCTAGGGTTGGTCACAGACAGATATAGCCCTACCTACAAACAAACCTCCAAATGATGACACTGACAATCCCCAATGTCTGTTTCCCAATTGCACTGGTCAATGACAGACTATTTTTTTCCACTACTGCTGGTGAGTTCTTCCTACTTTTATATTATACATATACTCATATAGCTGTCCCTGATAAAATGTTATCAAAGTGTGGATCAATTCATCTACCATAACCAGCAATAAAAAACACCAATTGAGGTACTATGTCATAAGCAAATGATCACAGAGTACACTATAGGCATCAGAGCTACCAACATAAAAAGTCTTAAAGCGAGCCAATCTAGGGTTGGTCACAGACAGATATAGACCTACCTACAAACCATATATATATATATATATATATATATATATATATATATATACAAGCATCCCTGATAAATGTTACCAACGGATCCGTTAATTTCTCTGCAATAACTAGCAATAAAAAATACAGATTGAGACGCTATATTGACAGTAAATCATCACACAATACAATATAGGCATTAGAGCTACCAACATAAAAAGTCTTAAAGCAAGCAAATCTAGGGTTGGTCATAGACAGATATAGTCCTACCTACAAACAAACCTACAACCGATGACACTGACAATCCCCAACGTCTGTTTCCCCAATCTCACCGGTCGATGGAGGACTATTTTTTCCGCTGGTGCTGGTGAGTTTTTCGGCAGCCTACAATGACTGGCTGCCAGTTCTGGGCTTCCTACTTTTATATTATATATTTATACTCATGTGAGTATCCCTAATAAATGTTACCAACTTATATATGTCTTAATTTCTCTGCAACTAGCAGGTAAATATATCAATTTCGACACTATATCAACAGGAAATTATCACACAGTACAATTCAGGCCTCAACATAAAAAGTTGTAAAGCGAGCAAATCTAGGGTTGGTCATAGACAGATATAGTCCTACCTACAAACAAACCTGCAAACGATGACACCGACAATCCCCAACGTCTGTTTCCCCAATCTCACCAGTCGATGACGAACTATTTTTTTCCGCTGATGCTGGTGAGTTTTTCAGGCCTATAATGGCTGGCTGCCAGTTATGGGCTTACTTTTATATTATATAGATACTCATATGAGTATCCCGAATAAATGTTACCAACATATGTGTTAACTTTCTGCAATAACTAGCAATCAAAAATACCAATAGATACTAAATTGCCAGTAAATCATCCCACAGTACAATATAGGCCTTAGAGCTACCAACATAAAAAGTCTTAAAGCAAGCAAATCTAGGGTTGGTCATAGACATATATAGCCCTGCCTACAAACAAACCTACAAACGATGACACCGACAATCCCCAATGTCTGTTTCCCCAATCTCACCGACACTATTTTTTCTGCTGGTGCCCGTGAGTTTTTCGGCAGCCAGCGGAGATTGGTGGCTGGTCGTGGGCTTGCCGCCAATGCCAGCCCACTTAGTACGCCAGCACCAGCAGCAAACATCGCGGCAACGTTTCCTTTAATTAATGCCGGTAATTAGATAAAAACCATTTGGTGACGGCAGAAGCAGGAAGAGGCGGCGGGAGTGGACGATGGAGCCTGCCGGCTTGGCATCCAGATATAGTTCAGACCTGGGTTAGTGGAAGAATACATTTTTACTGGGGTTGCACTGGGCTCCATTAGCATACATGTATGCTTACAAAATGGCATGTACACTTACAGAATGACAAATATATGCTTACAGAGAAACAGACAAAATAAACTCGGAGTCTGCTGGCATGGCATTCAGATATACTAGTCCTTTTGCCTATTTGGATCTGTGTTGGCCGAAGAATACATTTGCACTGGGGTTGCACTGGGTTCCAATGGCATGCACACTTAAAAAATGACACATGTATGCTTACAGAAACAGAAACACCATAGCTGGAGGCTGCTGGCATGGTACCCACTTTCTGCCAGTTTGGGTCTGTGTTGGCAGCAGAATACATCTGCACTGGGGTTGCACTGGGGTTGCACTGGGGTTGCACTGGGGTTGCACTAGGTTCCAATGCCATGTATTCTCATAAAAAGACATTTAAACTGACTAAATGGCACATACATAATGACACAAATGCAATAACAAAAAAGCTAATGTATCCATGTTGGCATGGCATCCAGATATACAAGTCCTTTTGCCCATTTGGGTCTGTGGTGGCAAAAGAATGCACTTGCACTGAGTTCCAATGGCATGTATGCTTACAAAAATAAATTTGCACTTACTAAAAATCACATACACAATAACACAAATGCACTTACAAAAAAGCTAACGAATCTATGTTGGCATGAAAACTAGATATAATAGTCATTTTGCAGATTTGGATCTGTGTTGGCAAAGGAATACATTTGCGCTAGGATTGCACTGGGTTCTGATGTCATGTATGCTTACAAAATGACATTAACACTTACAAAGTGACACATACACAATGACACAAGTGCACTTACAAAAAGACTAACATATGTGCATGTTGGCATGGAATCCAGACATAGTCTTTGTGATGGTTTGGACCTTAGTTGGCAGAAGAATACACTTGCACTGGGATGGCACTAGGTTCCGTCTGTACACTTAAAAAATGACACATGATTATGCTTACTAAAATGGCATTTATGCTTAAATGGGAAGTGCACTTACTAAAAAGAAAATCAGGACTCTGCCAACATTTTATGAACTTGTATTTCACAGACCAATTCCGATTTTGAGACTGTAGATTTTATTTTTGTTTGATCTTTTCCAATAGTATTTTATAGGACCACACATTTATACATTTAAAAGAGAATAAAAAGTATGATCTAATGATACATTACATACAATTACGCTATGAATAGTAAGGTTGAAACCTCACCAAATCAGAATTTTATTATAACATTATCTTTGGTCAGGTTAGAATGAAACTAAAACAGAACACGATAAGAACATACGGTTTAGGTCGAAGAACATAACCAGAATGTTATGATAACGTCAAGGTGCAACATCACGTCAGTACTTTGCAACAACGTTATTGAGAGCCCTCAAAATAATGACCGATTTTTCCTGGTCCACAATGAAACACAAACCTTTTCAATACGTTTCTACAAAATACATTACTCCAATTAAAGTTTATCAATTTTTAATGTTTCATTTATATCAACATCACCTTGATTCCATGGTATACAGTCATTCACAGATTTTATTAAAGCCCTTTTACACTACACGACTTTGAGTTGCGATATCGGTGGGATATGAGGATATTACAAAAATTCATGTGCATTATTGAAATAATTACCTAGATTTGTCAATTTGGAGTATTTCACACATCTCTAATATGTGCGATTTCTCTGCGACACCGTCATATCACAACTCATGTCGTGTAGTGTAAAACCGCCTTTAATATTAGACCCATAGCAGGCCTGGCTTAATATAGACTCACCAGTGGGTGATTTAAGTTTAGCGTGACTAAAGTGTGGGTGGGGGAAGACCAAGGCTTTTCATTGGGCCCATAAAATATCATTATTAACAGGTTTTCATCTTTCTTTAATCCTACGCTCGTTGGGGGAGGGGCCGAAGCCGGTGGTTGCGTGGAGTGGAGGAAAACAATACCTTCAATTAATAACAGCATAATTGAGTTTCATAAAGCACAACATGTGATCTACTGAGTACGGTTTAATGCAGCAAAAAGCAAGCACGAGTACATTTAGTATGGGATTAATAGAGGGTGTAGTTATTAAATTGTGTGTAACTCATTCTTATGAAGTGTTGGTTAAAGTGTGTGTTTAGGGGGAGAGGGTCTGTGTGCTTGTGTTGGCTTCTGTTATTACTGTCTATGTGTGTGCGTTTGTAGGTGTCTGTATGTATGTGTGTTTGTGTGTGTGTGTGTTTTGTGTGTCTGTCTGTGGCTGTGTCTTTGTGTGTTTATGTGTTTTTTATGTTGTTATGTTCGTGTCTGTGTGTTTTTGTGCGTGTTTGTGCCTGTGTGTTTGTGTGTGTGTGTGTGTGTGTGTGTGTGTGTGTGTGTGTGTGTGTGTGTGTGTGTGTGTGTGTGTGTGTGCAGATGTGCATGTCTATGACTGTGTCAGTGTGTGTATTGGTCAGGGGAGATGAGGGTTTGCGTGCCTAAATCTAAGTGTGTGTCTGTGTGCGTGGATCTTGGTGTATATTGAACAGGGGAGACAAGATGATTGTTACATTTGTGTGTATGTGGTTGCGTGTCTGTGTCCTTGCATGTGAGAGGTGTTTGGAAGAAGAGTGGGTATGTGGCCAGCAGAGGCAGATATAGGATTGCGATAGAGGGGTTGTGGGGGTCAGCATAAAGGCTAAGTACAAAAAGTGCATGCATTTGTTCATATACATGTGTGGCATTGTCCCCTTCTTTTTGTAGTTTAGGGGTCCACTGAACGGGGGTGTCTGGATCCCCTGGAGGCCTCTTCCCCCTGGATCCACCATCAACGGTGGCTGGTATATGTGAAGATGTATTCATGTGTATTTGTGTGTGCATCTTTAGCTGCATGTCTGGATATACATATGTATAATATATATATATATATATATATATATATGGGTGCGCTATGGGAAAAAGCGTCAAGACGGAGACTCAGACTCACAGATCTCTTACAAAGGTCAAAGTAAGGTCAGGCAGAGCTGAGCCGTGGGTCAGTAAAGGTCATTAAAGGTCAGGTTGGTCCGGTAAAGGTCAGGCACGTACTGCAATAACCGACTACACGTGTCAGACATACCTGTCACTGTGGTTACAGCCTAAAGAGTCTAGGACTAAAGTCCCATACCCACTAGGCAATTTTACTGGGGACGGGCAATGGGCAACTGGGAGAATCAGTTTATTCCTATGATGGCCTGTAGGTATACCATATTGAAATGTATGTGTTTGTTATGAGTTGGCACTAAAATCGGCCAACTCTTCTAGTAGAGTCTGCTGATAGTCAGGTTTGTCCGATAAAGGTCAGGCACGTACTGCGATAACTGACTACACGTGTCAGACATACCTGTCACTGTGGTTACAGCTTAAAGAGTCTAGGGATAGGTTGTAAGATGCAGGACAAGTCTAAACAAACAAGGAGGTTGACATGGACAAATTGTAATTGTAATATTGAACAGGGGAGACAAGTGACTGTTATCATCGTGTGTATGTGTTTAGGTGCGTTTTGGGAAAAAGTGTCAAGAAGAAGACTGATACTTGCACATCTCGCACAAAGGTCGAACTAAGGTCATCAAAGCTCAGGTTGGTGCGGTAAAGGTCAGTCACGTACTGCGATAACCGACTACACGTGTCAGACATACCTGTCACTATGGTATGTATTGTGTCTATGTGTTTGTAGGTTTGTGTCTGTGTGTATGACTGTGTGTTTGTGTGTCAGTGTGTCGGTTTACATGTGTGTGTCTGTGTGTTAGTGTGTGTAGTAGTGGGTGTGATGGGTGTGTGTGCCTTTAGCAAAGGTCAAGTTGGTCCGGTAAAGGTCAGGCACGTACTGCGATAACTAACTACACGTGTCAGACATACCTGTCACTGTGGTTACAGCTTAAAGAGTCTTAGACTAAAGCCCCATACCCACTAGGCAATTTTACCTGCTATAGTCGATTGGTAACTGGGAGAATCGGCTGACTTTTGTCAAAATTGCCTAGTGGGTATGGGGCAATCATAGAGTTGGGCCATGGGTCATTGGTAAAGGTTAGTAAAGGTCAGGTTGGTGCGGTAAAGGTCGGGCACGTACTGTGATAACTGACTACATGTGTCAGACATACCTGTTACTGTGGTTACAGCTTAAAGAGTCTAGTACTAAGGTCTGACATGGAGGACAAGTCTAAACAAACAAGGAGGTTAGAATGGAAGGATAAATTGTAATGATTAGAGATTAAAGCAGAATGCTGTAAAGTTATGGCATTTATCTAAAGATGCAATTCTGTCTGGGATGATCGAATCTATGAGAAGGTAGAGACCATACCCCTGTACATTTACAAAGGCAGGTGTTCTTTAATGTGCCTGGTCCCATAGGCAGGGCCCTACATACAACAGCCGGTGGCCCTCTGGGAACCTTTGATAACCCTGTCGTTGGCACAGGGAGACGTGCAGAGTGGTGTAGACTTTTGCAAGTTTTCCCCCCCATGTAATTCATTTTACAGAGGATGCAAGGTGGTCAGGCTGTAACAGCCAAAGCCCTAAATCAATGCTGACCCCAGCCCCTACCAGCCACCAGGGGCGCTCCGATCGGGGGGACTTGGCGCCACCTAGGGGCCAGTATTATCATAGGATTAGCATAGTTAACACCCAGGGGGCTGGTAAAGATAATCCAACTTGACTCCCACTGCTCCCCTCCGAATGACTCTAGTCTCCGAAGACACTCCGCGGCAAAAGTAAAAGTTTCTTTTTTCATCCGAGACAGGAATTTTCTGGTGAGGAAGTCGATTCGGTTGATCTTATGAATGTAGGGGAGTGTGAGTTGCATGTTAATGGCTGGTTCTAGCTTGGCATCCTATTTTTGTTTTTATTTGTTTACTATAGGAGGTTAAAGGCTATATTCCACATTGCGGTTGTTAGGATTATTTAAAAAGGTATGTACCGCAAGCCATTTGCGGTTTTGATACTAAGATATTGGTATCTGTTACCGCAAGCAAGTCATAGAAAACCTATTAAAAATAATACCAAGTTCTGCAAGAAAGGGCCACAAGCAAGGGCCACAAGTACCTATATTCCACCTTGTGGCACCCTACTGCAAACAAGTTTTCAGCAGTTTGTTTGTGACTTTTCATGGTGCCGCAAGCAAATACTGTATAGTCGAATATGGCCTTAAAGTGACAGTATTGTCCATGTGTTGCTAATGTTCAGGGCTCTACCGTTAGGTCTAGCGATGTCATGGCCAGTGCAGTGTTTTACCATTTTGGAACATAACCTGATAACGTTATTAGCTATGTCATGAATTTGGAGCTATGCTCAGACAGTTACAATGTATCAGATTTTGTCCGCTTCACTAACGATAGTGTGGCTTTGAGAAGTATTGTCAGAGTTCTCGGAGTCCAGAGATCTTTGTCATTATGTTGTGGTAATTATTGATTAACAAGGTGAATAGAGAGTGCCCAGATCTAGACTACTGCTCAACTAGAGACCTTATATTGTTTATGAAGGAAAATGTCTCTCAGCGCCAGATACATTATTTTAAAAATGGGGGGAGGGGTTCCATGTATAGGCCCAGAACAAAATCGTTGTTCATCAGCATGCATACACTTAACATTGTTGTCTCTATATGTAGTATAAGTTTCCACCAACCAAAAGTTGCGTGGAGGGGTCAGGACCCCCTGGACACCCCCCTAAACCCACCCCTGTCTCTGATTGGGTAGAAGCTTATTGCTGGTCAAATAGAAAAAGGTTCCTATTCATGAAGAAAATCGAGGTCTTGATAACGGAGGCTATTATTGTTGCCCTTTTCATGTCATTATTTTGGTTTCTTATCTGCAAATCTCTCACTTTTGAGTTTTTAAACCAAAACAGATTTTCTGCCCATGAACTGTGACTGGTTATACACTTTATTCATTTTTCTTTTCTAATTTTGACTCAACTTTCTTGATATTGTGTTGTCTAAGCTTCTGGTGTATGCATATTATCAAGGTATCATATCTATCAAGGTATCAAAAGACAAAATTATGTGAATTTTGAAAATTGTATATATTGTTATTTACATTATATCTCATCTCATTATGTCAGTACCCCATGCAGAGTAATCTTCCAGGTAAACTTCAAACAAATTCATTAAGCAGTTTTGTTAATATTTTCACACAATCATTCATGCCATATAATGTGGTTATTATTGCATTTGTCATGAATTAACAATAAAGAAATGGAATAACAATAACAATAAGGAATTCTGCCCCTAAATTCAGCAGAATGAAGCGGCCTTTTTTGGCATAGTGACATGTGAAAGGAGCTATTCTTAACTTTGACAAGCGACAAAAGCTTTACGTTTGACAAGGGATTTTCTTTAATTCAACACGGCAACAGGGCCAATTCTTGAACTCGACATGTGACATGAGGACCCCTCATCCATACCCCCAGAGAAATTGACCTAGCCAGTTTTCAGATTTATTCTCGTTTCAATATGCCAGAGGGATTGATATTGCTTCTATAATAACAAGCTTTGCAGATAAAACCAAGCATATTATGTTAGGTTTTATCAACAGAACATGTTCAGCAGTTGCCACGGGAGGCGACTAAGCAATAACAGACCGAAAGCTGCAACACTTTCATCATTAAGTTTTTACCGTTATTTCATGATCCCTGATATTCGCGAGAAAGCTTTCCGCAAGATTTTACACGCTTTCTGCTGACGCCTAAAAATTGCACACTGGAAAGCCATTATTGAAACTCAGAGGAAAAAATAAGCATGATGTGTTTTTCCTCCCATTGTACCTACTAAAATTACACTACCTTGTTTCGCTTTTCAATCTACTGGGCACCCGCTTGAGCCTAGAGTGCATTTCCTTAACAACTGCCTTCCATTGAAATTCTCAAGATTGTTGTCGTGAGATTTCAATTAATTCTGCAAGCTTCCAATGAGATTACACAAGATCAAGATTAATATTCTGATACTAATCTCTAAGGCGTGTGCTAAGAATGCCGCGTGCATTTTGAAGGCGGCCACAAGAGAGTTACAGCTGTATTAAACTGTGCGTTTGGAAAATGTGTGCAACAGACAAATAAAATCCACATATCGTTGACTAAACCCTTTAACATAGTAACCTCAAAATACAGTCTAATCACTTATTGTCAGCATATATATAGGCCTATGTATTATGTTTAGACCTAAACCAAAATTATAATTTATGGGTGCAATTATGACTTTAACCATGTTGTAACCATGGTTACATTGATCTTTTGATCTGAGTTGATGTATACTACAAAGGATTGATTAAGTGTTGTCTATCTTTTATTATCCAAACCAAATAACTATGCCTCATTATTCAGAAATCACTCTACATGGACAGATTTTCTAAGGGGGAGGGGGGGGGGGCAGCACAAAGGCCAAGTACTAAAAATGTATGCATTTGCATGTATGCATGCCACATTTTCGCCCCTTTTTTCAGTTTAGGGGACCACCAAAAGAGGGGGGGGGGAGGTCAGAACCCCCCCCCCCCCCCACTCCTGCTCTAAGATATGTATCCACGATGAACAGTTCAAATAGTGATATGACCATTTTTGATGTGTCAAGTGTCAAGAAAATGGTAGAAAAATCTTACCTCCTAAAATTAAAAGGATAATGGGGTTTGAATGAGCCCACCCTACACAAGTTATATCCCAGGGTTGGACAAAGGTTGGACAAAATAACTATAAAAGCCATCCTTGTCTCCTAGAGTTTGGGTTTACTGAAATAACCTAGAATTATGTTTTACAATATCCCAAAGTACTGATAAAACATAATGATCCCTTAAATTTGACCAATTTACAGATTTGCAGGTTTGTCAGCCAATCAAAGTTCAGTATTGTAGGGCAAAATAGGGTTGGACATCATAAGTTGGGCTGACAAGCTTTTACATTGGTTCCTATGGGAAAGAGACCAAAATATAAAGCTGCATTTTACAAATCTTAAGAGCAATATCTGTCAACCAAATTGCTCAGATCATTGTGTATTATACAACTGTCTTCAGGGAATAAGCATCAAGGCAATTTTTAAAACATTTCAAGTAAACCTTGATGTTGGTGTAAACTGGGATGGGCTCAATGAGTGTTGGCACTGGATAGTGGTAGCTTTACCCCAGTTGAAACATTGGAATGAATTTAGAAGATGAATGACAAGGTCAAACAGCAGGAAATCAAACCCCAATTTCAGTTTTGTACTTGTGTTGGAAGTGAATAAAGTGGTTGTGCAGCAGGGATTCAAACCTTACCCAGCCAGCTTGCGACATAACAAACATGTTCTGCGACTATCCTTTTTTGATCAGTTTGTTACTTACTTACTAAGATGGCATGTAACAATAACATTATTGATGAGGAGGCTGAAACCTCACCAAATGAGAATGTTATTATCACATTATGTTTTTGTGAGGTTAGAACAAAACCAAATTAGAATGTTATGAGAACGTTCTGTTTGGGTCAAAGAACCAGAACATTGTAACAATGTCACAGTGCATCATTATGGCATAATTGACATAATTGGGAGTTATCAGAACAATGTAACACAGACCAAATACAGAACCAACCAGAACGTTGCTGCAACTTATAATAACATTGAAGCCTTGTTTGGGTTAATACCAGTTTTGCTGCCAAAACGAAGAGACCATGCTAGACTTGACAGCTGGGGCACGGTGCACTGGATAGAAGCCTCACTGTAGCAAGGGTCTGTTCACAGGAAAGGTGTCCCATCTAGATATGCAAATTATCTGGTCCCATCATGCAGCCACGTGACCTCTGCTAATGATCCTATTGGCTGAGGCCACACCTCACCTTAACCCTTCCCATCCACTCAACCCAATAACACCCCCTCCCCTCTGAAACTCCCCCCAATCCCTCCAACACTAATCCCACCATCTATAAACCCCCGAAAAAGCCTTTCTAATCTCACAAACCATCAGATTTAATTAGAATATCTCCATTTTGGTGTGGCCCAATTGTTAGGGGGATCAGTGTGAAGGGCAATAGCCCTCTCTGGCCTGAATTAACCTCTCTTGGTGGGCCCTCCACCCCCTTAGCCCTCTTATCAAGTCTGCTGGCTCCAGGTATTAACCCCTACTGCCCTCTACCCCCCTGGAGCAGGGCCGTCTCCTTGATCCGCCCCAGCAGGGCTTAAGCCCCATACCCACTAAGCGATTTTACCGATGTCAGGCAATGGGTGACTAGGAGAATCGGCCGATTCTTATGATCACCTGTAAGGATGATATATTGAAATGTGCATGTTTGATCTGAATCGTTGATAAAATTGGCCGATTGTTTAGGTATGATCAGCTGATTTTAGCACCAGTTAGTCGGGCAACTTGGTCAAAATTGCTTAGTGGGTATAGCCCTTTAAGGCCATGTTCCACTATGTGGTATTTGGTTGTGGTACTATGAAAAGATGCAAGCAAATTGCTGCGAAATTGGTTGCATTAGGATGTTGCAAGGTGGAATATATTAACTTGTGGCACTTGCTTGCAGCACCTTCTTGCAGCACATGCTCTTTTATCTAGGATTTCTAAGGTTTGCTTGCGGTACCAGATGCCAACATGTTGGTATCGAAACTGCAAATTGCTTGCGGCACCTAAAAATAACAACCGAAAAGGCAACCTACCGTATTTTGGAATATAGTCTTTAAGTCCCATACACACTAGTCAACTTCTACACAGTCAGCCGACTGATTGGCACTAAAATTGGCCAATTTTAAGGGTATAATTGGCTGAGTTCAGCATCAATGCAGAACAAAACACACATTTCAATTTGGTATACCTACAGACAATCATAGGAATCAGCTGATTTTAGCATCGATTTGTTGGCCAATGACTGTGTTAAAGTTGCCTAGTGGGTACGGGGCCGGCTTATAAGGTCTGTAGGATTGCGTGAGAGCTAAGAGGAGGCGTGAATGGCCGCCTCCAACTCCCATCAGAGCCCTGATCTACACTCTCCAGGCAGATTCCTGGTTACAGCCACCTAGTGTTTGAGTAGCCATTGAATGAATGGGTGATTAACCTGAATTTCATTTGACTAAAATTGATGCTAATTTATTTGGGATTTCGTGACATCTGAAAATCATTATTGTACATGTGCATGTGGAGAATTATGGCAAGGTTAGGGAAGCATCTATTAAAATTATTTTATCGTCTTATGAATAAGGTTTTACGGTAATAATATTGAAACTTTTCTTCAGTAACTTTTTCCCTTGCATGAAAACTGTCAATATTAAGGAGATTAAATTCTCCATCTTTCCAGATCAATAATTTCCTGATAATTCTTTGGGTCTGATAATTCTGTTCTGGCTGATAAACGACCGATAGTTTGTGGTATGTGAAAAATATAATCATATCTCTTTTATAGACAACTCTATCAACTTGATAAATTGTATATGTAAGAGGAAATTAAAGTATAAATCAATTTAAAATAAAATAGTCAAATCAATGTACAGATACTTCAAATCAACTGGTATGCTAATAATGTGACCGTAGATATTTTCATATGTAAACATTTTCGTGGATCAGTCCTAAAGGACAAATTCACAGGTACTTAATTTCACGTTATCAATAGTTAGGTCCTCTATATGGTATGGCAAAAGATATTTTCCCAATGTACATATTTTTGCGGAAGTTTAATGAATGTGAATTAGGCAATAATATGTACATCATAAAGATAACTATGTTCACAGTATACGATATTTGAACAAAACACAATATAGATATCATAGAACAAGCATCAAAACTGGCTTTTTAGATATGTATACTGCAGACATTTTCCAATAGTGTTCACTAACGTTTTGGGATATGGATTTCAATTGACTCAGCTTGATGTTTTGGGAACAAATGGTCTATGGGATACTTATGAAAATGGTGTATAGCTATCAGTTTCAATATATGTAATTACCCCAAGTAAAGGGAGCATATGCTGTAGACTGCACATCATAGGAACAGGGAATGATGAATCATACAGAGTCAGGCAAATCCGTGATCTAGACAAAGAAACAGGCACACTGATAAGAAAGGAAATGATTTTATATATATATATATATATGTATATATATATATGTATATATATATATATGTATATATATATATATATATATACTGAATGGGGAGGGGGGATCTAAAATGGGCATTCATTAAGCTACATAATCAGTTGTCTCTTTAATAAGGAATTTAAGGACAATCGTGCCATTTGTTTATACACATGCATAATGCGCAGCCTGGCTGTATGGATGTGCACCGGAGCATATGACTGAAAATGCTTAACTATACAAGTCTATGGAGAGAAAATATCTTTTGATATTCCAATCACTATACAATAAGTGATAAGGGTGTAGCCCAAAACCTTGTGTATTCATAAATCTAATTAAATTTAATAGGTTTGAAATTGTGAATTAATTATGAATTTATTTCTAATAAAACTATTATTTTTGACCAAACCTTTCATTTTGGGGCTTATTGCGAGTTTCATATATCACACTAATTCCTCAAATATTTTACATACATGAATAACATTATATCAGAAAATGAGCATCTCTCAGACATTCAAGTCTCATTCTCAACCGGCTGCCTCACTTTCCTGTAAGCTCCCTACTTCCTAAAGTTGTAACGGGGTCTCCTATGTGGGCCTTTAACTATGAACCAGCGTGATAAGATTACTACACGCCGCATCTGTGGCCCATTGCACAATGATATTTTGTAACAACACAGGCTCAAGGATAACTTTAGGAACGGTTGTGTAACAGCACAAGGTTGTGTTGTTATGAAACCCCTATATCTCTGTTTCTACTGGATCAAATAAAATTCTGTAAATTCATATAAGAAGGGGAAAATATAAAAGAACTCATGAAAAGATTACAGCTCATTAAAATAATTCAAAATAGGATTTTTTTAATGTCAAAACATGTTATGATCAAAGTAACAATGAACTGTTGCACATTTTCATTGTTACGAAACTCATTGTGCTACGGGCCACTGATTAATTCACTTAGATCATGCACAACTGACTCAAAAGAGCAGGCAACTGGTTTCAGTATAAGCTAAGCTAAACAGTCAGATAACAAGTGAAAAAGCAGGAACAAGAGTAGACTACCCAGCCAAGCATGTGATGTTATTATAACATTGCAGCAATACCCTGTCTGGTTCTGTATTGGTTCTTGTTACATTATTCTGATGGCTCCCAATAATGTTGCTTCAACTTACTGCTGTGAAATTGCCCTACGCCATTATCATAATGTTCCAGTTTTGTTCTTTAAAGTAAACAGAACGTTCTTATAACCTTCTGTTTTTGTTTTATTGTAACGTCACCAAAAATTAATGTTACGATAACATTCTGATTTTAGTGAGGTTTTAACCTTACGATCAATAACATAGTTGTTATGTGCCATCTTAGTAAGTAACAGATTGTCTAAAAAAAGTATGGCTGCAGAACGCTCCTGTTACGTCGCAACTTGCCCAGTTGTGTTTCAGAGATTATTCACCAGGTGAGGGACTTGATGCTGCAGAGTGCCAGGGTGCAGAGGGCTAGAGCCACAATTGTCATGGCACTTGGAGACGCATAGAAATAGCTTCTTAACAGAGAACAAAAGATGATGCTGTTGTCATGGAGAGGTGTTGCTGGTCAGGTGGTCAGGTGACTCAGGAATCGTGACTTGGGTGAAGGGGTAGAAAGGAGTGAGAGAGCGATGGATGTTTTACGCTGTACTGACAGCGAGGGTCATTATCACAGTAAAAACAGGTTGGGACAAATTCTGCCTTTGGTGATCGAATCTATGAGATGAAGGTGAAAGGGTGGGAAAACAGCATGGGATCAAAACCCAGAAATCCTTTTTTGCTGTACCTCATCTTTAGTGAACCCAGCACCAACTGGGAATTGAATCCAAAGAACCACTTGGTCAGTGTAGGGGCTACTGGGGGCCTTTAGTTTTCCCAGGAGCAGAAACTCCACCCTGGTACTTCCATGAGGGGTGAGGGAAGGAAGGTGAAGTTTGGGCTAAGGTGAGACAGAGGAGAATTGAGGAAAAATGCATAAAGTGAAAGCATAGACCTTGTGCAGATGACGTCACACATCTCCAAATGAGCTGGCCGCCATATTGGCGATCAATGAATAATCAGTATTAAGTGCAGTCTTTATGCATTTAAGATACGCCTTTATGCCAAATTCACTTATAACAATCTTACAAGTTTGAAAGTTGAGAAGAGCTAAGCCCCTTTCCCTACTAAGATACTTTGAACCTTAGCGTTTGTATTTCCTTCTGATTGCCCATCAGGGGCCTCTTTCATAGTTAACCTACTGCTTTGTGAGTTTTGCATTTAATAAAGTTACAATGAACTTTATGGGTGCCATAGCTACTTGAGTTTTGCACTTGCTTACAGGAGTTTGCATGGGTTTGTGGGAGTTTGGGGTGGATTTACGGGAGTTTTGGGTCGATTTACACATATTTTGTTATGGAACAGACGTTTCAAACTCTCATACAGTTTCCATAAGGGAACATAAAACCACAAACTATGGAGGTTGTTATGAAACAAGCCCCAGTACGATGTATTGAAACGGGAGAATCACCAAGCAATTGTACACCAATTTTGATTTGATTTTATAACAGTATAACATTTCACATCCAGAAGTACCATCCAATATACTATAAATTGTAACAGCATTAATGGGTGGGAGGATGTGTCCATCCACTACAAACCCAAATGAGAGGACTGCACATTCAAACCCATTGGGACCAACAAGTGAGTCCTTCGCGGAGCTTCCAGACAAAAATAGGTACTCGGTATTCCCTGCGTTGTCAAAGGTGACAACGGGCATCTTTGCGAAAGGCAGGTTGTATATGACCTAACAGTTGTCGCGGTCTACCGTATGACCTGTGGCACATCTGTTTTGATTTTTGTTGGTTTTTTTCCGGTTTTTGTTTTTTTTAATTCTCTATTATAGGTCTGCAGGGCAATAAAGGGCTGGTTTTGTTTTTCAGTTCTATTTTACTTTCCAAAGATTTGTAGTAAGTTTTTTATATCAATCATATAAGTTTACTGGTGGGGGAGTACATGATTGATGACTTTTTAAATTTTCTAAACATAATATTATTTTGTGTGTCATTTGCGGCCATATATCATCTGAAAGTATTTTATATTTTTTCCCCTTTGTTCCCATTAATTATTATATTGATTAGAAATGTCACATGGGTCGATGCTCATATTTTGAAAACTTGTGCTGTCTTTATCAGATTCTACTCCCATTTCTTTATTAAAATACTTTTGCCTGACAACCAATTTGGTATTGAATGATAGAAATAATATACTGAATCTAAACATACCACTTTTATTTTTATCATAATGTTATTAACAGCGCTACATTCTTAAAACAGGTAGGAGGACCAGATATTTCAAGTTTTTCAGTCCTTTCTTGCCCTGCAGACCTATAGAGTGGCTCACTTCGCCAGGGCAGTTTCCCTGTGAGTCCACATAAATCAGTACAGGTACTACAGTGTCTATGTTCAGTGATAGCAGTAGAATGCTAGAATCTAAAACTAGTACATTGATTATATATGTTTCACGGTTCTAATATTTTACACATTCATGTGAAAATGGATCTAAAGATACAGAAATCTCCCTTGGTAATGGGGTAGTATCATGAAAATTGCAATCTCTCCAAGCCTGTAGATCTCTGACTCAAGACAAAACTCAAAAACCTGAACATTTTCTGTCACCTTTCATTGTTCGTCTTTTCCTTTCTTCTTATTAAGAAAAAATGCAACGTTGGTGGCACGTGCAAAGTATTTTGGGTTTTTTTGTTATTGTAAAACACTTTATATGACATGAAATATGTAATATCAAGCCATAAGAAAAGAAACACAAAATGAGATGATTCTTGGTGACCAGATCTATAATATCTCCTTCTGCTGTACATCTATCTAATACAATCACCAAAGTAGAACACTTTTCATGTACTACTAGCATAAAATTACGTGTTCTTCTACAAATAAAGTGGATCACTATTAAGACATAATTATACAAAAACTTTTTTTTTTTTAAACTAAATACCTTCCCTTTTTTTTGGAGTGATGTTACCGGAACGTAACTCTTTTTTTCCCTTGGCATAATGATAAAAAGATGCTAACACTTAAAGGGACCCAAAAGCAATGTAGGGCCAACATTTTTCAAATTTCAAACTATTGAAATATGTTCCATGGCCATATCCTTGGCCTGTGATAAAATATAGAATGTGGATACAGACTTAAACTATATTTAGATACATCAAAATGTGTCCCCAGTCAATTTCAAAATTGGTTTGTTTACAAGCATTGCTGTCTTCTGGCATAAATCACATGAGTATTATGGAATTCAAGTAAACTTGGAGTTAGTTATCATGATTTATACAGTAACAATTACAAACATTAGACTCTTAGAACATGTTTTCATAGTTATTTGAATTTTCAAAATGTTGTCATATTTTGACACAACATTGCTTTTGCCTCCCTTTAATATCCATTCTTTAAAGGGAGGGCCAGGTGACTCTTGTGATAGTAATGAAACGTGTTATGTAATAGATCTATGGAGGAGGTTTTGGCAGAAATGAATTAGTAGCAACAATGCACTTCTATTTTCTATAAACATGACAAAACCACCTTTCAAAGCTCCCAGAATGAGAGGGATTCATCATGGGAACTTATACTGTTACTATGAACAACACCCAGGGGAACGTTATTTTTCATCTATTTTTGCTTAATTATTCAAAATATAGCCGAGGAATGTCCCCCTCTAAAGCCCATATTCCACTAGGAGACCGACGAAACTGCCTGAGATCGTGAGGTTTTAGGGCTAAAGATCGCGAGTGTGTCAATTTCACCTATGAAAGATTGGGATTGGTAGTGCTCCCGATATTTACGAACGTGTTGGTAACTATCGGTAGGAATACTCTTTGCCTCTCGATGTTTGGGATGCCAAAGATCGAGAGCCTTTGAAGGTATATTCCATCTCAAGATACTTTGCATGCACCCAAAGATCAGGACTGGCTGCCAATCTTTGGATTTTTTTGCCAACCATCCGCAGGATTTCTATAAATATTGTGCCAAACATTTCGTAGTGGAATACGGCCTTTACTCGATGCCTCCCCTTCTATTGTAAAAGGCTGACTACAGGCTGTACTATGTACTCAATGACCCTTCTACCACAATGCATTGCGGTGTCGACAGCAACTAATCTTACAAAACATCAATTTGCCGCCATTTTCATTGGGCTATTGTTTCTGTTCTCTTTGCCTTTTTTTATCGAGGCATATGGACTCTCCCCTAGTGGAGCCATGGATGATTGGGGGGGGGGAGTGGGGTTCCGATATCACATGATGAATTTAAAAAATGCCCATGTTGTCTGTTGTTGCCCTATGAATTGGTGTGTCACGTAGTCAAATTTTAGAAAAATGCACATGTCGCCTGACGTTGTCCCTTAAAAACAACCATGTCACCTGTTGAATTTAAGAAGTGACCCTGTCGCTTTGTCGAATTTAAGGGTCCAGACCCGTTCTATAGTGCCATTTTGTGGGGCTCGCGGGTCGGGTTTTGTGTAATAAGGGAAAGGTGGAAAGGGGCAGGGGGATGTGTTCGATCACGTGATCATGCGTCAGTATCTGTGGCATCACTTGGTTTTATCATGTCGGTTGATGGTCACATGATATCAGCGAGTAATGGCCACCCGGCCGGGGCGTTGGGGCTCACCATGGGGGATCCCAATTTTTCGTGTTGAATATAAGAAATTGCAATGTCGCATGTCGTTGTTCCTAAAAATTCTTACGTCCCCTGTCAAATTTATGAATTGGTCCTGTGACAGTGTCAAATTTAAAAATGCAACTGTCAAATGTCATTGTCTTTTAAAAAAGGCCATGTCGCGTGTCGAATTTCAAAAAATGGTCGTGTCTCACTGTTAAAGTTAAAGTGTCGAGAGCCCCTGAGTTGCTCCCTCTACCCGTTACAACGCCCCGTCAGTTAGAACAGGCCATATTGTGCGCCATTTATCAGCCTAGTGACACTTTCCACCGCTAGGTGATGACGGCGCCAATATCCATGACAATCATGAATCAATCGCGAAATGGTGGCCATGGCAACGTTATCACCAACATTACGTCATGATATTGGGGGCTGGGAGCATAATCCGAAATTCAAAGATATTTGTTCTAATAATAGCCCGGCACACTGGGAAAGAAACAAATCCAACGTTTCGCTTTTTACGAGATTCTCCTCCATCCATAAAATGGGTCTCGCGCGCAAAACATCTCTTTTTAAGTCCTTCAAATTTTATTGAATCGATATTTGAATATTCTGAATAACGCCCGTCGATCATGTTAGAAATATTCAACAACTCCAACCAAAGAACAGCCTTAACATCACCCCCCTCCCATTTCTTAAGGCTTTAGAACTTTGTTCCAGTTTCATTCGCATGAAATATGGATGATCCCAAGGACTAAGTTAAACCTTCTCTGATCTCGCCCTAATCAAGGATAAAACCGTCTGGAAAAAGGCGGTTAATAATTTATTTTAGTGTCCAATCTTGTTGTTTTATTAATTCCAGGCTGTTGTTTTATCCCCCCTTGGTGCTCTTCTATCTGTGGAAAGGAGCTAAAAAGGGGAAAAAAAGAAGAAAAAAAGAAAAGGAAAAAAGAGAAAAAAGGCTCCTCTCTCACGCTTCCCTTCTCAGCCACAACGCACTCTTGCATGACAGCACCAAGTCAAGGAGCCATTTTCTTTCGGTCGATTGGCAAAAGAACATCCCTGGTATAGATCGGACAGATAAGTGGGGTCTGTTTGCGTGAGGAGGGGTGAGGGGGGCACTGGGGGGGGGGGGTAGGGGGACTGGGGGACTGGGAAGTATTTTGGTCCCGGCTTTGGCATAGACAAGCCTCTGGGGGAATGCTAACCCAGGCAAGAATGTAACGTTATTATAACGCTATTATAACGTTCTATTAGGTCCTGGTTTGGTTTTTGTTACGTCATTTGGATGTCACCCAATAAATTCTTTAGATCCTAATATTGTGATGTTGCGCTATGACGTTATTATAACGTTCTGGTTACATTATTTAATGTAAAAATGACGTTATTATAACAATCTGTTTTGGTAAGGTCTCAACATTACCAGACTATAACCATTTTATAACACTCTATTTTAGTAAGTCACAACCTAACCTAGAATGAAATAACTGTACGAAATATTAAACATGTTGAATAATTTCACAAGGGATCAGGTCGCAGAGGGCTATGATAATTCAAAGTTTCCAAAGTTCGCATATCACAGAGCGCTGAGACAAATTGCTTTCACCAGGGCGAATAGATCTTTAGAGAGAGTCTATAACAGTTGCTGAAGTTTATATATTTGTAATTCCTTAACCAATACAAACTCCATTTATTTCATTTTCACATAAAGCACTTTGGGACTATTCCTGAAACCAAGAAAAGAACAATTAAACTGCAGGATGTTAGACACTGAAAAATAATTATGAATGCACAAAAGGAATGGGGCTAGTAAATGAGGGGAAAGATTGGCTGCAGAATTATATGCCCTTGGAAAAGAGGAACAGAAAGACTTGGAGAGAGGAAGGGTAAGCTCCTCTCAAATATCATGTGGCGAGATGGAAGCAGGAAGCAGGGAAAGACGCTTCTTGCCATTGCAGGGCTCGATCATATTGCAGTCGATCCGCTGGAATCACGATTCATTAGTGACATTATGGTGTTTAGGAGCGGCGCTGGGAGGAATCAGCCAAAGCCTGGGTCACACTAACCGATTCTTACTAACAAAAATCTGGTATTTTTTAAGATTCAACCAGGAATATGGCATGGAACTATGCATGTTATATATCATTCGAAAGAGAATTTAAAATATATTCTAGTAATATAAAACCTGACTATAATTGGCGATTTCTGAATCATGCATGCTATACAATATTTAAACGATTTTTTAATTTTTTTTTTGCTTTTTTTTTAAAGTATCTCTTCGAACTAACAAAGTTGGTCCGATACCAGTGATTATAAGTAACAAATATTAACATAATGACCTCTGTAATGAACATTAATGAATTATACAATATTAAAATATTATGATATATATACATATATATATATATTATATAATATTCGTTCTAATGATATGTGACATGCAATTGCAAGTTATTAGCGTTTATTTTCACTGTCGAGTCTTAAAAATCGTGGCTAAAAATCGGTTAGTGGAATATAGCCTTAAAGATGAGTGGAATGGGTGTGTGGGGGGGGGGGGAAGTCTGGAGGAAAGAGGGGGGTTGAATGGGGGAGGGGGGGATGAGGGCGTCTGCGTCTTTACACGTGACTCAGAGAGACGCGCGATTCTCATTACAAGAACGTTGTTATTGGAGTCACACAAGCACTGCGGTGGGCGCGCGATTGGCACTTCTTCTAGCTTCCGTGGGCCTACATTTAGTGATTCCACACACGGTATCTCCATGGAAATCCCATTTCTAACGACCCAAAAGAACCGTATGCATAAGCGGCAAGGGGGCTCTTGGTGGGGGTCCCTTTGTCACATGTTGAATTTAAGAAATCATTATGTCCCCTGTCATTTGACTTTTTTTGTCCCATGTCTCCTATAAGATACTCTCATGTCTCATGTCGAATTTAAGAAATTACCCCGGTCATTCCATTTAATTTTTCTTCATGACGCTTAAGGGCCATACCCACTCAGCGATTTTAGTGATGACAGGTGACGGCAACCTTTAGAATCGGTGCCCAAATCGGCTGACTCCTATGATCATCTGTAGGTATACAATATTTAAGTGTGTGTGTTAGATCTGAATTGGCGCTACAATTGGCTAATTCTACCCATAATATCAGCCGATTTTAGCACCGATCAGTTGGCTGATTGTGTATAAGTCGCCTATAGTGGGTATGGGGCTTTAACCTTATGTCACATGTCGATTTTCAAAAATTGCCATGTTACTATGTCAAATTAACTTTAAAGCCCCATACCCACTAGGCGACTTTAGCGGCAACGGGCGATGGGCAACTTGGAAAGTCGGCAGAATCTTATGGGTACCTGTGAGTAGAGTATATTGAAATGTGCATGTTTGATCTGAAAATCGGCCGACTCTGGTAGAGTCAGCCGATTTTAGTGCCGATGAGTCAGCCGATTGCGTAAAAATTGCCTAGTGGGTATGGGGCTTAAGGGTCTAGGGCCATGGCACGAGCAAGACATGCGTAGTTAAAGCCTTGCCATACGGCCACTCCTTTTGAAGCACACTGTCTATGAGTCGGTGGTTAAGTTATGGTAATGCAGATAGATTTCTCATGCTAATCCTTGTAGGAAGAAAGCCTGTGAACAGGAACCAAGTAATGAAAATATCATTTATCAAAAGGTATTTATCTGCATATTGGAGGCTCAGTTAGCGGCTTCATAGCAGACTGAGGCGTGTTTCAGGCACATGCTCTGCAGAATAAAGGCTGTATTCAAGTATGTGCTAGTTGCTTGCAGCACCCTGCAAAACCACAAGCAAACGGCCGCGAACCTGTTTGCGGTAGGGTACTGTAAGGTGGAATATGGGTGTTTGCAGACATGTTTGCAGCACCTGCTTATTTGTATAGATTTCCTATGCTTTGCTTGTGGTTGCAAATACCAACATGTTTGTATCCAAATGGCAAATTGCTTGCAGTACCTGAAAATAGCAGCCACAAATGCGACCTACCGCGAAGTAGAATATAGCCTTAAAGCCCCATACACAGTGAACTGGACTGAATTCTCCCTACCACGTTAAGACGATCAATTTTTGGCTTTGGAATTTGTCCACAGACCTAAAGTACATATACCTAAATCTTGGTATAGTCTGTCGAGCTCAGACCCACTTTTTTCTAAAAGTGACTACCTAATCTGGGTCAGAATGGACTAGTAGGTAAGGCTGTAGTGGAATTTGAATGTTCTAGGGTCAGTTGAATATCACTGAATATAATTTCCCTATAGACTCCTATGGTAAATTACATTGCCTTTTTAAAGCTCTCACTCAAAAATAACCAGGGTATTTTTTATTTGAATGTGATCTTTTTGCATATAATCCTTAAATCATTTTCTAGTTTTGGGACACTATAATGGGTTTAGAATTGTGGTTGAATAGTCTTTTATCCCTTTTAGGAGGTATGCTTGGCACATGGTGAAATAGGTTTCACTCTCACAACCGATGGCCAGTATTAAAACAAAAGAACATGGTCAATAGGTTTCGGGGGAGAATAAGCCCATCCCACATTGGGTATGTCCCAGGGTTGGACAAGGGTTGGACAAAATTCATGTATAAAGCATCTTTGTCTCCTAGAGTTAGGGTTACTGAAATAAGCAAGAATTATGTTTTCCTATATCCCCAAGTATTGATAATCAATTATGATTTCTAAAATTTTGCCAAGTGATAGATTTGCAGTTTTGCCAGCCAATCAAAATGTTGTATTTCAGGGCAAAATAGGGTTAGACAGTGTTGCTTAGGCTGACACGCTTTAACATTGGTTCCTATGAGGAAAAAGCCAATATATAAAGCTGTATTTTATAATTTTACGGGGAAATTCCTCGACCAAATTGCTTTGGTTAATTTTGTATTATGCAATACTCTTCATGGAAAAAGCACTGAGGCAATTTTGAAAATATTTCATGGTAAACTTTAATTTTGGTGTTATCTAGGATGGGCTTATTCTCCCTTCCACAGTAAACTGATCAATTTTGGCTTTAGAAATATTTTACCGACCTAACATACATGTTCCTAAGACTTAGTATGGCTGTGGTGGAATTTGAATGTTCTAGGGTTAGTTGAATATCACTAAATATAATTATATTTCCTATACATTCTTATAGTAAAGAATGGTACCTTTTTAAAGCACTCGCTCAAAAATATCCATGGTATTTTTTATTTGAATGTGATCTTTTTGCATATAATCCTTAAATCATTTTCTAGTTTTGGGACACAATAATGGGTTTGGAATTGTGGTTGAATAGTCTCTTATCCCTTTCAGGAGGTATGCTTGGCACGTGGTGAAATAGGTGTCACTATCACAACCGATGGCCTGTATTAAAACAAAAGAACATTCCCAATAGGTTTGGGAGAAGAATTCCATATGACATTTCCAGAGTTCATATTGAAATCCTTTCCCTATTATCCCTGTTCAAGTTCCCTAATGTATTAGAAAATGTACCATATCACTATTTTTAGGACATTTACCTTAGAAAGGTAAAGTACATATTTTGTTCAAATATAGTATGATGTGTTGTTCAGAAAATAGAATATGACAGAATGGTATAACTAGCTTTTTAAATGAGATTAAAGCCCTGTACCAACAAGGCGAATTTGACCAAGTCTGTCAACTGGTAGGCACTAAAATCAGCCTTATCTACCAGAATAGTCAGACGATTTTAGCACCAATTCATGGCAAACATGTACATTTCAATAGTGTATACTGATTTGTGATCTGAATTTGTGCAAAGGTTGGATGATTCTTTTGGTAGTTACTAATTTAGCCTTGTGTGTATGGGCTTAAGCCCTAATTACACTACACGTTGGGTCTAGGGTCGTATTGGGGAGTGTTGCCCAATGCGAACAATTCGCGTTGTTGCCCAACGCGAACAATTCGCATTGTACCCAATGTGAAATACATTACACTTTGCGTTTTGGCAAGCGTTGAGTCGCGTTATGATGCATTTTTTTACAAAGATGCTGGTAAAATAATGCGAATCACTCGTTTTGGGCAATGCAACCCAACATGAACGTGACTTGACGCGTAGTGTAATATAGCCTTAATATGTCATTCAAACTCAGTCATCGTTGTAGAACAATCCATCAATGACAAGAAAAACACATAGTACAATGCTTGAGCAACTCTCTTCCCTCTTTCTTTTGAAATGGATCTCATTGTTTGTCTTTTGATCCTGCATTTCATTACCCATCTCTTTTTGGGGCATATCCTTACATTAATATTTACTTTTTCTTCGGAAATCCATCGCCGTCTTCGGTTCGGCTATCTCATGTCTGACATCACCTGTTGAATTAACGACATCTAAAAAGATGAGTCTATGAATATTCTGTATCCGACTGGCAGAGAACATTTATTGATTCATAGTGGCTCTTTGTAAGATAACCAGCTGCCTTCATCCAGCTTATTATTTTGTATAGTGAGACCTAGATCAAAATTATTATTTCTGGCGCGGCCGTGATCTAACCGTTTCAAAACTATGGTTACACAATTTATTGTCATCCCACTTTAAAAATTTGGCGCCATAACCGTTATCTTCAGTTGAATTTCAACTGTCACATGCTGCATTTCATCAGATTTTAAATTTATCATGATATTTTAATTTATGATGCTTGATAACATAGTTTTTATGATGTACATACCATAATTCAGCATAAGTTGTGACACCAAAAGACATGGTGATATATGCATAGAGTTGTGTAGTTTTGAAGACTAATTTAGTTTTGATTGCCGAAAAAAAGAAAAGGGTGCCGACCAAAAAAACCTTCATGATTTCCCGTGGGGGGGGGGGGGTATTTTATGCCCACGAGGAGAGAATTTCACCCCCCAAAAAATCCAAGGAACTTTTGGACATGACAATTTCTTGAAAATTCATACAAAAATCGTCCCAATAATATACTTATTCACATGAAACTTTTCAAAGGGTGTTAGAAAGATGTTGGAACAGTTGGAAAAAAGAAATTCTGTGCCATGAGTAGTTGAAATACCCGCAAGAGCAAATTTTGCCCCCCCCCCCCCCCCCCCGGGTATATATTAATTACCTATCACTTTTGTCATACGGTATACTAAATGAAGCTGCATATGCAGGCCTTTACATTATCTGATTTTCCAGTTATTTAAGAATACTTTGAGTATCATGCTCAACTGCCACCACCATAGATGGAATAGTAGATAGACAACATCATAAATTAAAAAGCATCTTAAAGCCACAGTCTCGTCACTGAAGATGACATGGACTGCTTCTGTAACTATACTATAAGCCCGCCAAATTCTTGACATGACCAATTACATCATCGCATTACATTTCAAAAGTGAAAAACACAGTGGCCACTGTAGCGTCGTTCAGCTTGCGTCAAAGGACGTAGCTTTAAGACAAAGAAATTCAATCCATGAACGTATAAACTATATATATATTCAGGTGTTATGGGTAACAGCAGAGAGCGCATGATAACAAAACATCAAGATTTTCAGAAATGCACTAAAATAAACTTAACTTCAGTGCCATGTCACATTACCAAACTGTCCCAACAGCAAGAGAAAAGTGAGGGTTTAGTTATGGGTCTTGCAATATTATAAGAGCTTAGAAACACAGGTACCATTTGCTGAAAATAGAATATTAAAATGATGATCCGAAAATGTCCCCCTGGCAAATCTTAAAAAAAGAGTGTGCCAGCCCTCGCTGTTGTTAGGAAAGTTGGATTCACTTAAGCTTGCTGTAGAACAGGAGTGGGTCTCGCTGTTTGTACCAACTCTCCCAACTGCGAGACCTGTTATGAGATGGAGCACAGAGACATTCAAAATACCTGATTTTTCCTCATAGGAATTGTAAGTCAAATATTGTATGTGTTACAATGCGACCGTATGAATCCATCATTAAAAGAACATTCTTTTCAGGTTAAAGAATGTAACTAGTATGTGAGTTGGAGACAAAATGAATGTGTAAAGAACAGTTACATCAGAGCAATTAATAAAAACAATATTGTATATGAAAAAGATTGTTTGAAAATACATCACCCATAACCCAAAAATTGATTTCTGAGTGAACACCAGTGAACATAGACTGACTGAATTCAGATATGTAAGACTTTGATAACATTCTGATGAGAGATTAAGCACAATATACAAAGCCTACACATCCTACATGAGTTCGGGCTATTTTCGTGCTTGTTCCGAGGGCAGATTCTGGTATAACGTCTAACGTCAAAGGACATGGGTGTGAATTATAAATGGAGTGAAAATAAGCGACATACACTAGCAGTGCATTATCCGAACTAGGCGTAGTGTCCTATACTGTGACGAGAGGAGAATGAGGCCTGCATTATTTAGGCCTTCTCGTGCAGTGGTTTCATCCACTAACGGTGGATGCGGCATCCCTCTGTACGAGTGACAGTTCTCCTGTATCTACAATAAATCACCAAATTAGGTTCTCGGTACGTCCACCCACGTCGAGGTTTATAGGACTGACAGGACACAGAAGGTGCACCTGAACAATTGTGCCATGGTATAAGTAACATTGTTGTGAGGTGTGGAAAATATCCAAAGAAACAAAATCATGTGTTGCCACCTATTTATAAGGAGGTAGTGAGTTATGGTATACATGACATTCTCTGGACCCTATTCCTTGTATTTTCCAAGTGATTTTGTTATTCTTTAGGTTTCTTTGAGCTTTAGATTAATTATAGGTTGCTCGCAAACACCTAATAACAAGGATGCGACATCCCTGTGTACGAGTGACAGTTTTCCTGTATCTACAATAAATCACCAAATTAGGTTCTCGGTACGTCCACCCACATTAAGGTTTATAGGACTGACAGGACATAGAAGGTGCACCTGAACAATGGCAGCATGGTATAGGTACTGTTGTAGTGAGGTGTGGAAAATATCCGAAGAAACAAAATCATGTACCGTAACCAATTTTTCAGGAGGTAGACATGTCATACAATCATCAGATTTCTGGACCCTACAGTTTTTTCTTCCCAATTGTTTTAGCAATCCTATATAAAAACCTATTTTTATCGCATCTCCAAAATAGATATTTTGTTTTAAAAAACCATAAATCAAATTTAGATAATTAAACTGGTAGATAAACTTTAGATAATTAAACTGGTAAAAATGAGACAATTTCCATGAAGCAAATCCGAATTTATTCTACCCCCAACTCAACCAATCCTATATAACAACCCAATTTTAAGCATCTCCAAAATAGATATTTTGTTTTAAAAAAACGTAAATTAAATTTAGATAATTAAACTATAAAAAAAACTAAATAAAGATTAAACAATAAATTATCTTTGCAACAAGTGCTCCCAAGGTGGACCAATCGAACCTGATTGCTTCCCCCAAGAGCTACCACTTCTGATGTCTTGCAGATTTTTTTCAGCCATCAATTCACCTTTTTCCCTCCTTACCCCACTTTTTTTCTGGGCCAATAGGAAGCGAGCAGATTGAGTTATTGCGTCTGCAGGTCGGCAGGTGGCACCACCGTCGAGAGCTGCTCGGGGAGAGTGTGGCTTTAATTGTGGGCAACTTTTGAGGTCTTAAATAATTCACCGGTGGTCTCTCCAGGGGCGACTGGCTGTGAGTGGTTATGACACAGCCGGAGCAGATCTAGGATTTCAAAAAGGGGGTGGGGGTTCTGTTAGGGGCCTTCCATTTAGTATGTACACACATTTTGAAAATCTCAGAACCCTTAACCCCTCCACCCCCCCAACCCCCTTCCCACCCCTTGGGCAAAAGTACACATTTGATTTGTACTAGAACATATACACATTTAAAAAAAATCAAACCCCCCCTATTCTATCTCATCCTACCCTGATGCATACATACTTTATGGAAGGTCCCTTATTAGCTTAAACCTTGTATATTCATGCACACTTGTAGGACATTTTTTCTCGTATTTTGTATCATAAGTCCCTATTTTTCTGTTCAGAAAAAAGGGGATTTGGGACCCCAGCCTCCCTCTCCCCCTCTTGGATCACCCCCTGTATATCATTCAAATCAAAAGTAATAATTATATATAATAATAGATTATAATACTCAACAGTCTGGTTGCATAATAATAGTTAACATTACAGACTATCAGAACCAGTGGTGGTGAAAAATAACAACGATCAAATGTGATAAAAAAAAAGAGCTGAAACCCTTAGCGTTCTCAATTATTCAATACCCTTGGGTTCCGCTCTAATCGTATAATGACATAATTATACTGTAAAGGATGGCCATTGCCAGATGTGCCCAAAAGGTTGCTTCGTACTCGAAAGAAGACTACTATGATAAATGCTGGGGTCTCTAATGGAAAATGACGTGGGTTATACTATATATAGTCAGTGTATTTTGCTGACTTAGAAATGTGACGATGATGAAGATGATGATGATTGTTGGAGTTGAAGGTGTGTTCAGTAATTTTTCAGCTATATCAACACCAACTCAAGGTTTTTTAGGACAGTACAAGGTACTCTGATCACACTGGAAATGAAGCCAAGGTCAGGTGGTCCAGTTGTCAGCACCAAGGGTCGAACCTGGGCTGGCAAGGCCAGTATGCTAACCGCTGGACCACCCTGCCCCTACAAAGAAATGTTGTTACTGAAATAAATGCCCCTAACACATAGCAAGCAGTGTTATATGTCGAGTGGCCCATTGCATAATGGCACATATAACAACAAATAACATCGTTGTCAAATCATCAGTGGCCCGTTGCACAATGGGTTTCGTAACAACGAAAATATGATAAACAACGAAAGAGTTCGTTGTTGCTTAATAAATTATTTGCAGTTATTTTCGTAACAACGAAACTTTTTTAACAATTTTTTTTCTATATTTAGAATACCCTCAAAGAGTTGTAACTTTTAATGGTGTTTCTCTAATGTCTTGCCTTTTTATATCAATTTACATAATTCAATTCCAGTCATTAGAAGCTGAGATATTTACTATCTAAGTAAGAGTGGAATATTTTCGTAACAACGAAACATTTCGTTGTTAAGCAAAAGTTCGTTGTGCTTTCGTTGTTTTATCTTAGTAACGAAATTCTATTGTGCAACGGGCCACTGTAGTCTGTTGCATAACCAAACCCTCGCAACAGCGAGACCACAGCAAGGGTTTAGATATGGGTCTCACAACAGCGATATCCTTAAGGTTTTCAAAATGCAAACCCTCACAACAGCGATGGTTTTGCACAAACTTTGAATACATTTAATTTATTGATAAATACATTTCCGCCATTTACCTTTTACATATTGTATGAGATCAGTGGCACAACTATTACAGAGTGAAAACAGAATTCAAAAATAATGACCCCAAAATGCCCCCCTGACACATTTAAAAAAGCAGGAGTGCCAACCCTCACTGTTGATAAGAAAGTTGGATACACTCACTGTTCAACAGTGACGGCTCTCGCTGTGTGTGCAAACCCTCACAACAGTGAGACCCATTATGCAATGGACCACAGGGAAATCGGACTAACAACTTTTTTGTTTATAATTATAACCAGAACCAGTATTATAAAAGAAATCTAAGATATTGTAAATTTTATGAATATCTAAAAAAAGTTATTCAGAGTGAGGCAAACCATTCTTTTTTTAAGAGTATGAAATAGGCAAGAAATGATAAGTTCAATGATGCATAACTATGCTAATCATGAAAGAGAAAATGAGACCCTGAATGGTTGGGAAATGTATTTACATATTAATCCTATAGTGTGGTTATTTTCTATTGCAGGGGTTGATTATTATTCCTGTCCCTTCATTGAGACTTTCTTTTGTTCCTCATTTTCAACATAAGGCCCTTTTACGCCTGCGCGACTTGAGCTGCGATATCGACATGATATGAGTATATAACAGGAAATTCACATACAGGGGCGATATAATTGTTATAAAATGCCAATTTGGAGAATGCCACACATGTCAAACAAAGAAGTTTATCCCTAATATGTGTGGCTTCATTGCAGCTCATATCGCAGCTCATATCGCATAGTGTAAAACATCTAATATGTGCGACTTCACTGCACAACATTGTCATATTGCAGCTCATATCGCGTAGTGTAAAACATCTAATATGTGCGGCTTCACTGCACAACATCGTCATATCGCAGCTCATATCGGGAATGTAGATGGGGGGGTCCCGTGTCGCCCTGTCGAATTTAAGAAATGACGATGTCGCCCTGTCGAATTTAAGGAAATAGTGATGTCGCCATGTCGAATTTAAGGAATGATGATGTCGCATGTCACTAAGCCCAAAAAAGGCCATGTCGCCGTGTCGATTTTAGGGGTCTACCCCCATCGTATCGCATAATGTAAAACATCTAATATATGCAACTTCACTGCACAACATCATCATATCGCAGCTCATATCGCATAGTGTAAAACATCTAATAATTATGTGCAACTTCATGCCGCGACATTATCATATCGCATAGTGTAAAACCTCCAATAGGAGAAAGCGATAACTTGAAGGCCGAATAATGGGCCTGAGAGGTAGGGCCCCTGACAGACTGGCACTAGCTACCTCATAATGAGTCTGACTTAAGCCCAGACAGTAATTAAGGGTTGCCTTGGGCCAATTATCACACTCACACTGCCTTAAGTATGAAATGTACATTAATCACAGTAGAATTAATTAGTGTAGCTAGAACCATGCAGTTATTTATGTTGGCTGGTTCCAAGCCTGGCCCGGGCCGGGTGGCAGGCAATTCTGGGTGCGCGCAAGGTACCAGCGAAGCAGGAAGTTTGCCAATGATGACTTGCAACTTTTTCACGTGTGTTCTAAACGTCTGGAGCACTTGTTCGCGTTTAATTACGACATGCTATGGGCTCTAATTACGGGCCGACATACATCCCCGGCTCAGTCCCACCGTAATTCTAATTAGCTTCTTTAAGCAGTGATCGAATGACGTATGAAAAGAAGCCGCTTCGAGTGGTAACTTCCCTGAGAAACAAAGACAGGAGTTGACACGTGTTTTTCACAATTAAAAAGACGGGATTATGTTAACATAATTTCTTATATATTTCACATGTTTTGATGACTCACGCTTAATATATTTCATTGTATAAATGTTTCGAGTGACGTATGAAAAGAAGCCGCTCAGAGTGGCAACTTCCCGGAGACAGGAATTGACATGTGTTTTTCATTATTAAAAAGACAGGATTATATTAATACAATTACTTATATGTATTTTACATGTTTTAATGATTTATGCATAATATTTCATGGGATAAAAGCTTCTTTAAGCTGTGATTGAATGACATATGAAAAGAAGCTGCTTTGCACGGTAACTTCCCTGAGAAACAAAGATATGAGTTGACACACGTTTTTCATAATTAAAAAGACAGGATTTTGTTAACACAATTTCTTGTATATTTTGCATATTTTGAAGACTCATGAATAATATTTCATGGTATAAAAGCTTTTTTGAGCAGTGATCGAACGATGTATGAAAAAGAAAAACACTTGAAGTGGTAACTTCCTTGAGAAATAAAAACGCAAGTTGACACGTGTTTTTCACAATTAAAAAGATGCAATTTCGTTAACGTAATTTCTTGTATTTTTCACATGTTTTAATGATCCATAAGTAATATTACAGGGTATAAAATTCCAAGTATAAACTCTCAGCGACCAAATGACATGTGGAAATAAGCTGCTCGGAGTTGTTACATCTCCAAGAAACGATGACATGAGTTTACACGTGTTTTTTCATGGTCAAAAAGAGGTAACATTCAAAAGATTCTGTTTACACAATTTCTTGTGTTTTTCACATGATCAAATAGCATATAAAAAGATACTGCTTCATGGGAACTTCCACTAGGAAAAAGGACACGAGTCAACACGTTTCTTTCACGAGTCAAAAAGAAGTTGACATGTTTTTTTACCAATCAAAAAGAGGTAACTCACAATTTCTTGTTTTAATGTTTTAATGATGGGTATAATTATCTACAAGTCATGAAGATAATTCTAATTTCATAATCAACAATGTCCACAGCTTTGCAAATGCAACGCTATTGCCACGTTATAGCTTCCATGCTCATTTCATCTGGCATTTCTTTCGTCCTGACAGATCAGTCTCTATTGTGTTTACCTATTATAGGTAATGCAGTATGTAGTCAGTGCTACAACTCTACCTAATTCTCCCTACCACAGATAGCTGATTTACTGTATTTTAGACACCTGTAAGCTAATTTTTAGCAATTATGTCGACAAGAACACTAAAAAAAAGTATAGAAATTATATAAAATCTGCTATATCAGTTTGTTATGAACGAATTTTAAACTAACTTAAAAGATGATAAACATATACAAATGACAAATTAAAATATAGTTGATATTTCTCTCCATCATCTTTACTACCATATATACCATGATTAATGAAAATGTCTAAACTTAAGCCTCACGGCGTTGTCGACGTATTTTCCAGCATGAGCTGTAGACATACATGGGGATGTGCTGCTTGCCCAGGCATTCCTGATAATTCAGAAATCAAGCCAAACAACCTGTACAACAATTTCTAGCATCTAGAATGCATCTATTGGTTAAATATTTGCCTTTAAACAAATCGACTTAAGGCCATAGTCCATATACCGAAAGTGCGATCTGCCGATATTGAACCCCTCCATGGTAACGGTCCATACCAGCAGCCATCACTTTTGGCGCAATTTCAGCCACTAAAAGTGCAAAATCAGCCGCCAAAAGTGCAAAATCAGCAACCAGTCCAAAATCGGCAAGAAATAATTACCAATCTTCAACATACTTTTTATATGTTGAACGCGGTCCTTAGCTTCCCTATTTTTCTTCAACCTACAGGCCCTATTATCTGAACACTTTTTTTTGGTCCTTATGGACCTAAGTCATCTAGGGCCATGGGGTGGGGGGCGGGGGCATTGGTTAGGTCAAGGCGGCTCGCACTTTGATGGATGCATACCTCTGGGCTGTTGATTGTCGAAAAGGTCATTTCAGATTGGAATCGGATTTGCTTTGCCCATGATGGATAGGGCACCCCCCGCCTTCCCTAAGAAAGGAAGAACTCTCAAGACAAATGAACTTCCACTCCAAGCCTCTCCTACCCCCTACTGAGGGGCTCTAGATGGGGGAGTCCGATGTCACGTGTCAAATTTAAAATACATTTAAAATACAGTCCTGTCACATGTCTTTGTCGCTTACTTATTCCAATGTCATACGTCGAGTCTAAGAAATAGTGATGTCGTACGTCCCTAAGATGCTGTGACCCATGTCGAATTTAAAGCCCCATACCAACTAGGTGAATTTCACTGAATCGGCTGACTAATCAGCACTAAAATCGAGAGATTATTCTCATGGAATTAGTCGATCACTAGTCAGTATGGTATATTGAAATATACATATTTGATATGAGTCAGCACTAAAATCAGCCCACTCTTCTCGTACAGTCGGCCGATTTTAGAGCCAATAAGTCAGCCGACTCTGCTCAAATTCACCTAATGGGTATTGGGCTTAATAGTCATGTCACCATATTAAATTTAAGAAACAGCTGTGTCGCGGTGTCGAATTTAGTGGTAAAGACCCATAGTGGAGTCGGACCAGCGTTGCCTTTCAATCTTAACGTCGGAAGTCATGTTTGCTGAGCGATAATAAGAAGTAACCGGAAGTAAGAGTCAGAGATGCGCAGAGAAGATGCGCAGTAATTGGGCTTAGTTCGTTAAAGCCACCGCATGACCTTCAAAATTGCTCTTTGACCTTGGCGGTTGGCCGGGATAACTTACGCTGACTAAGTTGCCATGGGATACGGGTGTGCCTTGGAGTAGTCATGATTGATTGTGATTAATGGGAGTGGGTGAAAACTATTGGGGTAGACCCCTAAATTCGACACGGCAGCATAGCCATTTTTGGCGTAGATCTTATCAGCAAGAAACAGCTCTGTGTTCCTTTTATTGTGACATAGCGATAGTTAAGAGTTCTGGCTGGACATTGTAATTGTTGTTTTATATGAAATATTGCACATCAACAGAACATGTATTGTCATTACACTCTGCATGTGCCATTGGAGAAGACGAATTAACAGGAGGTGACAGAAAATGTTCAGGTTTTTGGGTTTGTTTCTAGTATAGTGACATGCAACAGAGCTAATCTTATCCTTTTAGCCCCCAATCCGGCCATGGCTGCCCTGTGGTGTACTCCCCGATGTGGCCGTAAATTTAAGGGATTTCTGAGGGAAATCCATGGAAATCCTGGAAATGATCTGGATCTAGATGGACAGAGGGGAGTATCGATGTCAGATTGTAAATTTAAGAAATGGCAAATGTTGCAATTGCATGGCATTATATATTTCTAAAAGATATATAAGATCTTCCAGCAGAACTATATATGAGAAGATAACATATTTACAGTAAAGAAGATAACATATTGATTTAATTATCAAGATTTGCTGAATATCTATTGTAAATATTGGTTGGCTGTGCCGCAAAACCCCCTTCTTCTTCTTTTTTGTCAATTTTCAATTTTCTTATCATTTGCTCCATAAACAATGACTATCATCGCTAGTCGACCGGCTGACCTAAGACAAACAATTTGGGATTATCTTCAACCAACACGTTGACTAGTGAGTTGATTCATTTTCGGGTTAGATCAAAAACATGGTCATTTTTGAGACATTACTTTATAACACACTCTGCATATCTAGGTCATCCCTCTAACAACTCTCATGTTGAGAGCTGTGTATTAAAGGCGTGCTCTCATTCCTGAGACAGACGTTATTTGCTATGTTGTATCTCCAGTACCGCCGTACCAAATGCACGACGTGACCAATGACGTCACCTGATTGCATTCTGAAAAGGTAAAACACAGTGCCGGTTCTCCCATCGCTAGGCTTTTGTCGGCTGACGACACTGCTCCTTTAAATCGACTGGAGGCAAATTATGAATTTCAGTATAATTCCGTACACCCAGATAATGCACAACATTAATTTAAACAAATCTACATAACGGGGACGGTTCCAGAAATAAAGAAAAAAGGGGGATTGCCTATAATGAACATTTTACATTAACCAAATCTGAATTCATCCTATGTCATAAATTATCTTGTATTTTTTTGAATACAGATATATATCAGCTCTTTTATTTGCAGAGGGTTGAATTCTCTATGATGAATATCGACCTAGACCCTGAAACAACAACTGCCATTAGAAAAGCACTGAAAATGTTGAATCATCAAACAATCCACACAAGAAATATATAGAAAAATTCCAATTTATTACCAAGAGTGACTCCAACATTGAACCGTCAGCTATTCACCCGCATCTGTCTGTTCCTTGTGTACAAGCTATACATCCTCTACAGTAATCTCCCAAGACCTCTATGGATCTGGGACGCAAGAAACAATTAAAAAACCTGAACATTTTCTGTCACCTCCTGTTAGTTCATCTGTTCATATGTTCTCGTAAATTCACCAAAATGCAACTCTAATGGCACATTCAAAGTGTAATGACAATATGTTTCCTACAAGCTATATACATCCTCTACAATAATCTCCAAAGACACAAGATACAATTTAAAAAGAAGAACATTTTCTGTCACCTGTTGTTAGTTTGTCTATTCATATGTTCTCCTAAATTCATCAACAACTCTAATGGCACATTCAAAGTGTAGCGGCAATATGTGTCCTACACACTATATACATCCTCTACAATAATCTCCAAAGACACAAGATACGATTTAAAAAGAAGAACATTTTCTGTCACCTGTTGTTAGTTTATCTATTCATATGTTCTCCTAAGTTCATCAACAACTTAATGGCACATTCAAAGTGTAATGACAATATGTGTCCTACAAGCTATATACATCCTCTACAATAATCTCCAAAGACACAAGATACAATTTAAAAACCTGAACATTTTCTGTCACTTCCGGTTAGTTCATCTATTCATATGTTCTCGTTAATTCACCAAAATGCAACTCTAATGGCACATTCAAAATAAAATGACAATAAAATTATGTGTCCTGTTAATGTACAACACTTCACGTAAAATAACATTAATAATTTCTAGCCAGAACTCTTAAATATCACTATGTCACAATAAAAGGAACATTACATGAGCTGTTTCTTGCCGATCAGACCTCTACATAAAACCTCCCTTATCAATAGCACGTAGGGCGGCCTACGTGAGGTGATGAAAGCACCATGCGTGCCGGGCCCAATCTGGGGCCTGCTTGGGTCTAATTGTTTCGTATCATTGTTATCGCGATGTGATATCGCATCACGCGCGATAACGACATGATGCGAGGAGCATGTCTCAGCCTTTGATGGGATTCTGTATGAGCTGAGCAGGTCTGTGAGTGGGTGTGTGAGTGGGTGTGTGAATGGGTGTGTGAGTGGGTGTGTGAGTGGGTCTGTGAGGGGTTCTGTGAGGGGTCTGTGAGGGGGTTCTGTGAGGGGGTCTGTGAGGGGGTCTGTGAGGGGGTCTGTGAGGGGGTCTGTGAGGGGGTCTGTGAGGGGGTCTGTGAGGGGGTCTGTGAGGGGGTGTGTGAGTGGGTGTGTGAGTGGGTCTGTGAGGGGTTCTGTGAGGGGTCTGTGAGGGGGTTCTGTGAGGGGTTCTGTGAGGGGGTCTGTGAAGGGGTCTGTGAGTGGGTCTGTGAGGGGTTCTGTGAGGGGTCTGTGAGGGGGTTCTGTGAGGGGTTCTGTGAGGGGGTCTGTGAAGGGGTCTGTGAGGGGGTCTGTGAGGGGGTCTGTGAGGGGGTCTGTGAGGGGTTCTGTGAGGGGTCTGTGAGGGGGTTCTGTGAGGGGTTCTGTGAGGGGGTCTGTGAAGGGGTCTGTGAGGGGGTCTGTGAGGGGGTCTGTGAGGGGGTCTGTGAGGGGGTCTGTGAGGGGGTCTGTGAGGGGGTCTGTGAGGGGGTCTGTGAGGGGGTCTGTGAGGGGGTCTGTGAGGGGGTCTGTGAGGGGGTCTGTGAGGGGGTCTGTGAGGGGGTCTGTGAGGGGGTCTGTGAGGGGGTCTGTGAGGGGGGTCTGTGAGGGGGTCTGTGAGGGGGTCTGTGAGGGGGTCTGTGAGTGGGTCTGTGGGGGGGTCTGTGAGGGGGGTCTGTGAGCGGGTCTGTGAGGGGGTCCGTGAGGGGGTCAGTGAGGGGGGTCTATGAGCAGGTCTGTGAGGGGGTCTGTGAGGGGGTCAGTGAGGGGTCTGTGAGGGGGTTCTGTGAGGGGGTCTGTGAGGGGGTCCGTGAGGGGGTCAGTGGGGGGGTCTGTGAGGGGGTCTGTGAGGGGGTTTGGGAGGGGGTCTGTGAGGGGGTCCATGAGGGGGTCAGTGAGCAGGTCTGTGAGGGGGTCTGTGAGGGGGTTTGTGAGCAGGTATGTGAGCAAGTCTGTGAGGGGGTCTGTGAGGGGGTCTGTGAGCGGGTCTGTGAGTGGGTCTGTGTGTAGGTCTGTGAATGGGCCTGTGAGTGAGTTTGTGAGTGGGTCTGGGAGCAGGTCTGTGAGGGAGTTTGTGAGGGGGTCTGTGAGAGGGTCTGTGAGCGGGTCTGTGAGCTGGTTTGTGAGCAGGTCTGTGAGCAGGTCTGTGATGGGGTCTGTGAGGGGGTCTGTGAGGGGTTTTGTGAGTGGGTCTGTGGGCAGATCTGTGAGTGGATCTGTGAGTGAGTCTGTGAGTGGTCTGTGAGGGGGTTCTGTGAGGGGGTCTGTGAGGGGGTCTGTGAGGGGGTCTGTGAGGGGGTCTGTGAGGGGGTCTGTGAGCTTGTCTGTGAGGGGGTCTGTGAGGGGGTCTGTGAGGGGGTCTGTGAGGGGGTCTGTGAGGGGGTCTGTGAGGGGGTCTGTGAGGGGGTCTGTGAGGGGGTCTGTGAGGGGGTCTGTGAGTGGGTCTGTGAGTGAGTCTGTGAGCAGGTCTGTGAGTGGGTCTGTGAGGGGGTCTGTGAGTGGGTCAGTGAGGGGGTGTGTGAGTGGGTCTGTGAGGGGTCTGTGAGTGGGGCTGTGAGTGAATTGGTGAGTGTGTCTGTGAGCAGCTCTGTGAGCGGGTCTGTGAGTGGGTCTGTGAGGGGGTCTATAAGTGGGTCTGTGGGCTGGTCTGTGAGCAAGTCATCTTTTTGGTTGGCATTCCTGGTCTATGTGTAGGTTTATATCCAAGTATTTGATTAAACAAGCCAGGAATAGGTACGTGAGCAGGTCTATGGACAAGTACGTAAACAAATGTACGCATGACTATTGAGACGTTTGTGCCTTTGTTCTTCAGGTATAAACTTGTGTCTAACAATGAAATAGTATAATCTTTATTAAAACTTTGACCTTTGAATATTGTCTAGATGGATGTAATCCCATAACCTTAGATATAATGAATGTCAATGAAATAATCTCATGGATGACATTTCCACGTAACTGTTTCAAAGTAGTAATACAAGATCGAAAGCGATTGTACACCTACGCATTGATTGTGATTTCTGATGAAAAGTAATACCATTCAAAGAGCAAGTGTAGAATCATACAAAAATGATTCACCTCAAAGAACTGCACATCAGAATTTCTGAATGTCTACCTTGTGTTCAGGGCAATGATTACAACCTGAGACAGTTTTCCTACAATACATTTAACCTGTTAAGTCCTTCTACAATACTGAGTTTTTTACGGATGACACAGGTTGGCTATACAGTAGTAGTACAATACTTTTGACCTGTTATATCCTTCTACAATACTGAGTTTTATGGATGACACAGGTTGACTATACACTAGTAGTATGATACTTTTGACCTGTTAGGTCCTGCTACGAAACTGAGTTTTTATGGATGACACAGGTTGACTATACACTAGTAGTACGATACTTTTGACCTGTTATATCCTTCTACAATACTGAGTTTTATGGATAACACAGGGTGAATATTTAGAAGTAGTAAAATATATTTAACCTGTTACGTCCTTGTACAATATAGGTTTTTTTATGGGTAACACAGAATAACTATATATATACATATATATATATATATATATATATATATATATATATATAGTAGTAGTACAATACATTTAACCTGTTACGTTCGAGACTGGATACATGTGCCAACCTCGTGGCCATCCTGTCTATAGCAAATCATGCTATATTTGCAGAATATCTTTTTAGATAGATGAAACATAGGGTTGGGTCTGTTTGGAAAAAAAAGATATGAAAACGAAAATGTGGTTTAGGGGCAGAGCCCCTGATTTATATACAGTTTCTGAATCATTTGATTACATATTATATGTCCATTTAATAAGATGTCCGCATACACAAAGAGCGTTGTACACACAAAGTCATAAGTCTGCATGTACATTGCAGTCAAGATACATGGACTTTGGGTCCGAGCATAGAAGGGGTTCCAGCCAACTTGCAACATAACAGAAAAGTTCTGCAACCATACTTTTTTAGTCAGTTTGTTTCATACTAAAATGGCACATAACAGTTACATTATTGACGGTGATGTTGAAAATTAGAACATCATCATAACATTATTTTCTGGTGAGGTCAGGACAAAACCAAAAAAAGAACGTTATAAGAACATTCTGTTTAGGTTAAAGAACATAACAAGAATGTGATGATAACATCACAGCGCAACATAAGTGCAGTAGGTCTCAGTGACATAATTTGGAGATCAAAAGAATATAACAAGAACCAACCCAGAACGTTGCTGCAACATTATTATAACGTCACACCTCCGGCTGGGGTGCTAATAGGCACGGGGAAGTCCACGTATAAACTCAGTTGTTGTGTCCTTCTACAATACTGAGTTTTTATGGCAACTACAAAAGCGCCCGGATTAAGCGGATAACACAGGGCGACTATATAGTAGTCCACTAACTCTCTTAAGTGTTGTCATTAGCCTAATTAGTTTGTAATCAGGGGCTAGGCCAGGGGAGCCTGTTGGGGCCCAGCCTTCGCAAACCATGTTAACAGCAGGGGCAGGCAATTCCTCTAATTCGGTTGACGAATGGAATTGCTACTAAAACACTCGCTGCCTATCAGAATTCTTCCTGGGTTATTTGTAAAAAGGCTTTTTTCTGTATAGGTTCAGCTGTCTTATTCATAAGAGTTATTATTGATTTCATGTTTTCATTACTAGAAACTTAGCAAAGGTTTGAAAAATGAGTTTCATAAGGAAAATCTATGTCAGAGTACCAATACTTCTGTTAGGTCAACTTAGCAGCTCGGTTAAAGAACCAAATTCTTAAGCAGTAGATGACAAAAGAAATTCCATTAGATTATTGGTACAAACTTCAGTTAATATCTGGTGCAAGCTAAGTGCAAACTACTTGTGGTGGCTAAAAGGAGTACTGCAAATACTACTTGTGGCATAGTGAAATATATCCTTTTTTCACCCATACCCACTAGGCGATTTTACCGTTGCTGAGCAACTGCCGACTGGAAGAATGGGTGTCGTCGTCTCCAGGCAACTACCATATCAAACAATTTTGATGTTTTTCCAGTGATTTTCTGGTCGATTTTCTAGCCGATTCCATAGTCTGTCGCCCGTCGCTCAGAATCCGCACCATACCAACGAGAATCGCCCGGCGATCTGCAGTTGCCCGGCAATTTCACCGCCAATTATAACAGTTGCCCACCGCTTACGTCGCCTAGTGGGTATGGCCCTTTAGCCTACCTGAATTGCTTCGGACTTCTTTGTTTTAGCCATCGTTGAGTCTTCTTCTGGATATAAAAGATAAAGGGCATTGCTAGGATTGAAGATAAGATGAGATGATTCTACATCTCTCTCACACACAAGAACACATGTGTACACCCACACACCGCCTCTGATTCCGTCCCTATCTAAAGTTATCACCCGTTACAAATGTAAAGGTTTGCAAATAGTTAAATTCATTTGTATTGAAATAAATCTACAAGGAAAGTACAAAGGATATCACTGCTGTCGCCTTGTTGCCCATTCCACAATAGTCTCGTCTCTGAAGAACACTGATAGCTATTGTTGTTCCTGATATCCCTACTCTGTCCCAATAGCTGGTACTTGATATTGTATTGGACTTTTGCCATCAACTTCAGATAGTTTCTAAAGGTTCCCAATGATCCCCTCCCCTTTTTCTCCAAATTAATCCTTCCGAAGAAGTCTTCTTTCTGAGGCTTATCCAGTGTTTTACGGACAGACCTGAACAAATAGAAAATCAGGCGTACTGTTTTCTCGTATGAGCCTTTACCATTGGACTAATCAATAATAAATTCTTCTTGGGTGTTGAAAGCAAAATGCACTTTTGCATTTTTAATCGTTCAAGCTGTCGCGAGCCTAGTTCTTGTCGAGCGTTCCCGGCAACTGTTAATTGGTTGTCTTCAGAGAAATAATGAATCCAAGGATTGATTGGATGCGATTTCTCACACAGAGCCAATAATTGGACAGAAAATTAGATCATCGATTTCCTTTTTATCTTGATAATCCCAGCCCAGAAAAATCCCTAATTCTATATAAAGCTCATTTGATTTTTCAAGGCCTCCTCCAAAATCAATTTGTGTCGAGCAGCGGGCCGCTTTGGTATTTCAGCCCGGTTCCTTTGGGATGTCCCACACTGCATAATTCCCTGACCTATTTACATACACTTGACCTACATTCTATGTTAAATATAGCCAGCACAAAAGACAAGAATTCTGCTCAGGCTTGTCAGCGTAGCCCGTGTTTTCTGCCTGGGAAAGTGAATGAATCGATTAGCGTGCTAATCGACAACGCAAGAGCGGGCTTAGTTAGGCAATAAACTATTTCCGGTTTAGGGACGCCGTCGACGCCGTCTGCGCACGCAGCTCATTTGCATACTTGTAACCTAATCAAGCATGACGTTAATTACCTCTAGGTCTGATTAATGACTGAAACAAAACAAGTGTGAGGGTGCATGATCGGTGCCGATATTAGCGGGCGAGGTGGTGTTTTTACTCTTTGGAAACAAGCTTCGAGGCTATAAATCACAATGTATAATCATCCTGTGAAGGATAACCGAGACCGAGGCTTTTACTCTTCGTCCATGTAGCGCCAAAAGCACCTGCTTTTTTGATCTTTTAAAAAAGATTTTGATACCACTATATGGAAGGTCATAGGGGCTGTCCATAAATGATGTCATGCTTTTTCAGGGTATTTTGAGGACCCACCCACCCCACTGTCACACTAAATTTTCTAATCTAAACATGAAAATAAGGCCCGTTTCCAGGCAGTGTCACACTGTTGAAACCACCCCCCAACCCCTCGTGTGTGACATCATTTATGGTCGGCCCCATACATTATAAGCATGATCTACCATTGCTTTATTTTAATTCAATTTAGATTTTTTTATTGAATTGATATTCTAAGCATCCCCCAAGCATAGCAATACATGCATGTAAATCTCAACAGTCACAAATCCTCTCCAACAACTGAAATAAAGTAGGTAACTTACAGCTATGAAGAAGGGACCGAGAAGTCACACTAAAAACGGTGTTATATTATGGAGTTTTTCAGTCTAAATTAACAGTAGATGAGCCTACTTTCTATTAAATCTAATTATCTCCATTAATCTATTACACTTAAAATGCATGGCATCCTTTCTTTATGTGTGATAGGTTGATTGTTTTCAAGAGTTTTTGCTGGTTTATTCCTTCATGCCTAAGGGTTTAGCTTCAGGTTTATTACATAAGAACGTGATAATGTTAATAATGGGGAAATCATTTAACCGTTAATCGTAGAATAAGTGTGTTATTGTGAAGAATTATGTGTTTTTTCTGTTCAAATGTTATAGATAAATAACTTATAAAAGCTAACCCGTTCATACTGATATGGTGTTTTTGATACATTCACGTATCATGACAGCATAGGGTGTGATACCTTGATCAATGTATAGGCCTGAACTGGGGGACAAGCCAGATCCCTCCACCACTGATAAGCCACCAAAAACCCACTACCTTTCTGTCACTGCTGCAGGGCAACATTGTCTAAACAGATAACATTATCATTTTATCTCAACAGATGCAGTAAAGAACCCTATGTCCTTTTTGGAATTTTTTGATAAAATTGAATGATAAGGAAGCTATAGGTAAGCAAAACTTACCATTGCCCCTTCCATCTAAGGGCCCCTATATAGGTTATGTGTACAGTGTCTTATCTATATTCAGGTGTTGCTGTTGTTTTAGGGATTTAGCCATCAGGTAAGACAATGCCTGAGTGGGTTGGCTACCAGAAACAGAGAGGTGAGAACCCCAGTCTGCCACCCTTATCACCCTTATCACCCTTCTGTCTGTACAGGCCTTATCTGTTAAGAGGTGTGAGATAAACAGTGACCAATGGGGCCTGGAGTGGAGGATTTGAAAAATGGTTATCGCCAGAAACTCCCTACCTCCCTATATTGCACATATTAAACCCTTGCCTCGGTAAAAGAGAGGGGAAGACTTTTTACGTTCACATATATATATTGACCATCCTCATAGACAGGCTTTGGCTTGAGACGTTTTAATAATGTTTTATTAAACAACTTCACGTAACAATTACAGTCATAACGATCTTTTATTTCACGCAGAATAGAGTAATAAAGTGTACTCTTTTATAATCATTATTATTAAACCATATTCAGTACATACATAATGACCTTCCGTAAAGGCGAATTAAAAACTTGCATATTATATAAGTAATCAAAACACTTAGATAGACTAACTGTTTTCACTTCTAGCTCATATCAGTGACCCGCCTCTATACACCTAGACACCTTTGTGTAACAACAACAACAACTTTAAGATAACTTTAAGAAAGTTATTGTTATATGATTATTTTCATTTTCAAAGCATTCAGGTCATATTATTTTCATGCACAATTTACTCAGGAAAATCTAAATGAATCAATACGAACAATAATAACAATAAGTTAGAAATAATTAATTTTGGATTCATTTTACTGCCACGCTAGGGTTATACTACATGGTGATCACCAAAATGTGATCACGTGACCACGTCTGCCCAAGGTCTATAGACATTTTGCAGATGACGTCACAACATCTAAAATGGGCCGGCAGCCATATAGGTGATCAATTTATCATCCATCATATTTTCAATTCTGAAGTATCTAGAACAAATGTTGTTGCTACAATTATCTAAGTCAAACCCATTCATTCATAGTAAACAATCTTTATACTTTAGAAATTATAAATTTAGAATTTGTTTTATACCCACATGGACATGATCACCAAGGAGTGATCACCAAAAAGTGATCAAGTGACCACGTCTGCCCAAAGTCTATAGTGACTCACTTATTGGAGTTTTCAGCTTACTTATGGAGAGGTGCTACCTGTAAACTGGATTGGAGTCTTTAAGGCCTTTATACAACTGGGTGACTTTCACTACCAGACATCTGGTAAATTCAAAATCTTCTCTGTGAGGATTTTAGGAACCAATGCAAGCTACATACCATTTGAAAGGCCATTCAAAATCCTTTCTAATGACATGATATCATGTCTACGTTATTAAAGGAGTCCAGGTTCTGAGTAAAATCAGATAGTGTAATACAGCCTTAAGACGTTGTGACATGTCACCTTAATAGGGAAGATCATTATATATAATATGACTATGATTTATAGGAACCCATACATGTTACATTTTATATGAAAGAGAATTTAAAATCCTTTCTCTTGTTATATGACATGTCTATGTATAAATGTTAGAAATTCTGTGTAAAATCAGATAGTGCACTAGTGCCTTAAGACGCAGCAACATGTCGCCTTAATGGAGAGGATCATGTCTAATTACATATAATAAAACTATGATTAATAGGAACCCATACATGTTACATATTATATGAAAGAGAATTCAAAATCCTTTCTTTTAATATATAACATGTCTATGAAAAAACAATAGTAGAGTCGGATAGTGCGATACAGCCTTAAGACGCGGCGACATGTCACCTTAATGGCGTGGGATCATGTTACCGTCAGTAGGCCAGACAGGTTGACCGTCATCCCTTTAGTGGATCGTGATTTAAAGGAACCCAAACATGTTACAAATTATATGAAAGAGAATTCAAAATCCTTTCTTTTAATATATAACATGTCTATGAACAAACAAAAGATACCCCGAGTAAAATCGGATAGTGCGATAGAGCTTTAAGACGCGGCGACATGTCGCCTTAATGGCGTGGGATCATGTTACCGTCAGTAGGCCAGACAGGTTGACCGTCATCCCTTTAGTGGGCGGATTATGGAGGGATTCCTCCAGGGCTTACACACCCTACCCACCCTATAAAGACTCCTCCAGGGCTGGAAAGCATATAGAGCCACACCACCAGGGGAGAGCAGTGGGCTGGGCTGAAACAATGGTGGGTATGGGAATGGGATTGTGTTTATTTGGTGATACAGTGACTCCTACCATCACCCTACACCAAATCATTCTTCACCCAGACAGTTTGCGATGTAACAGAAACGTTCTGCAGCCATATTTTTTTAGTCAGTTTGTTACTTACTAAGATAGCACGTAACAATTATGCTGTTGATAGTGAGGTCAAAACCTCACCAAATAAGAATGTTTTATAATATTATTTTATTATAACATTATTTTGAAGAACGTAACCAGAATGTTGTAATAATGTCACAGTGTAATGTCACAGCAGTATGTTACAGTGACATAATTGAGAGTCATCAAAAGAAAGTAGCACAAACCAAATACAGAACCAACCAGAACATTCCTGCAATGTTATATAATAACATTGCATCCTTGGCTGGGTGTAAGTTTCCAAGTTCTTGTTTCTAGTGAATGGAAACATATGAATAAGAATTATTTTGACCTTATATTAACCTCATTTATATTATACTCATATAGAATGCCAATAGAAAATTGAATTGCCATGAAAAGAGCTGGCATTTATTGGTAGATCTAAGTGGATAGAAGTAATGAGTACTGGATAGAACGTCATTATAGAAAGGTTGTTTATTTGTTCAGTCTGCTATAGAGGGCCTTTGAATCACTGCTTCAGAGTCATCACAAGGAATGTTAGAATAATAAAAGAGTTTCAGAGTCAGGACGATCTCATTCATTCCAAGCTGCTCTGACTTATTACACAAGCTGCACCGAGTTTTCATGAGAGTTGCTCCAAACTTTTATCGAAGCTAACCCAAGTCACTATTCAAGCTGTGTCAAGTCATTACAGAAGATAGCTAGCGTCATTACAAAAGTTGCTCCAAGTCATTATAAGAGCTGCTATGAGTCATTACGTGGGTCCCTCGGAGACCTTACATGAGCCTGTACTAGTAATTACACAAACTGCTCTGAGTCATAATACGAACTGCTCTGAGACATTACACAAGCTGTTCTGAGTCATTACAAGAGGATCTGAGCCATAAAAAAAGTTGTTCTAGCCCATCACATGAGCTGTTCTGAAACAGTACATTAGCTGCTGAGTCATTATACAAACCATTCTAGGTCATAACACGGGCTGTTCTGAGTCATGACGTGAGTGATTCTAAGTCATTACAAGAGCTTGTCTTAGTCACTACACAAGCTGTTCATCTTATGGTGGGTTGCAGACCCATATGTGTTAATGGTGCATTACACAAGCTGTACGGTACATGAGCTGCTCTAGGTCATAATACGGACTGCCCTTAGTCATTACATGAGTAATTTTACAAGCTGCTCTCTCAGTTAAAGGAGATGCTCAGTCCTCCTAGTAGTATACAGGCCCTCGTGTTGATGGCACATTACCTGAGCTGCTCTGATTCATTACTCAAGTTGTTCTGAGTCATTTCACAAGTTGTTTTGAGTCATAATACGGACTGCTCTGAGTCAAAACATGTTTTCTAAGTCATTGCACAAGCTGCTCTTGGTTGTTATACAAGCTGCTCACTCAGTTAAAGGAGATCCTCAGTCTAGCTACTAGTGGCACACAGGCCCAAATGCTGATGGCACAATTTTTCTGAGTCATTATACCAGTTACTCACCCCAGTTGAAGGAGCTGCTCCTCATGGTGGAGTGCAGACCAACATGTTGATGGTACATTACACAAGCTGTACGGAGTCATTTTTGAGATTGCCTGAGTCATCACATGAGTTGATCTGAGTCATTGCACAAGCAGCTCTTGGTTGTTATACAAGCTGCTGTCTCTGTTAAAGGAAATTCTCAGTCTACTAGTAACATGCAGGCCTACAAGTTGATGCCACAATACATGAGCTGTACAGATTTATTACGTAGGCTTCTCTGATTCATTATACAAGTTGATCTGAGTCATTATACAAGGTGTTCTCACTCATTACTCAATCTGTTCTGAGTCATTACTCAAGCTGTTCTGAGTCATTATTTGAGCTGCTCACCCCAGTTGAAGGAGCTGCTCTCCTATTGGTGGCATGCAGACCCGTGTGTTTATGGGGAATCACATGAGTTACTCTTCTGTAATGACTCACGGCACCTTGTGCAATGACTCTACTTGAGAGTCATTGCACACTTTGCACTCTACTTGAGAGTTATTGCATCCTTTGCACTCTACCTGAGAGTTGTTGCACACTGTGCTCTGAGTCATTATAGATCTGGGACACAAGAAACAACTCAAAAACCTGAACATTTTCTGTCTACTCCTGTTAGTTTGTCTTTTCTTAAGTTCTCATAATTTCACCAAAATGCACCTCTAATGGCACATTCACAGTGTAATGACAATAAATTATGTGTCCTGTAAAATAATTTCTATCCAGAACTCTCAACTAAATATTGCTGTCTCACAGTATGAGGAACACAAAACGAGCTGTTTCTTGCCAACCAGATCTATACACAACCTGCTTCAAGTCTTTATATATTGTGCTCCAGATTATCACACAAGCTGAACTGACCCATCACATGAGTCATTATAGGAGTTGCTCACCACGGCTCACTTAATGGTGGCGTGCAGACCCACATGTTGATGGGTTATTACACAAGCTGTACTGAGTTGTTACAAGAGCTGTTCTGGGTCATTACACAAATTGCTCATCCCAGGAGCTGCTCACCTAATGGTGGCACAAATTCCTATGCGTTGACCTACGTGTAGATGAGGCATTACACAATCTGTTCTGAGTCATTATATCAGCTGTTCTGAGTCATTACACAAGTTACTGAGTCGTTATATGTGACTTGCTCCCCCCAGTTAAAGGAGCTGCTCACCTAATGGTGTGGCGTGCAGGCCCACGTGCTGATGGCACTCTAACACCCGATCAATGCCTTCCTCAGCCCCAGTTGGGCTCATTGAGAATTAAACAGCGGCCATTGACAAAGAGGGGCTTCCATCATAGCATGTGGTGCACATCAGTGGGAGCCCTAAAATAGGTATAAGCGAGGGGGCTCCAAATTTTGGGATTACTTTTGTTGCTTCTTTTTGCGAACAGGTCATATTTTTGTATGTGTATGTGTGTTTGCATGTCTTGTGCATGTGCGTGTGTTTGGCTAGCTGTCCGTCTGTCTGTTTATTGGTGTGTATATATGTAAGTAATAGAATAAATTATATACAACTTTTTATATACACATATATAATGTGTGTATATAAAAAGCTCTATGGCAGGTGTTACTTGCTAAAGCTTATAAATGAGTGCTTACTTGGGATAAACAAAGAATACTGGCGTGTGCGAATGTTTATTCAGGATAATTGGTGCCACATGCAGTACTTTGTGGCTGCAGATGGTCTCATTGCTGCCACCTGGTGGTTCCCCCACAACAACACCTCCTCATTCCATAAAACACCAACCATAAAATATTTCCCAATACACCCTCCTCCATTTCCTCCTTCTTCATCAACAAACCTCCATTACCACAACTACCTCTACAATTTTCTCCTGCAAATCCGCAAACATCACCTTAACCGGGCCCAGCAGACCCTCACATCCACAGGGCAACAAACCCACAGCGTATACGCGATAAGTACACATATTCTTCTCGCCATATTGCTAAATAACATTACGTACGGCGGTAAAGATGCCGGACACGAAGCGACGCACTAGGGCGTCGAAGAAGAGGGCAGAGGTTCGCATGAGGGAGTCCATTCAGGAATCCATGAGAAGTAGTGGTCAAGAGGAAGATGAAGTGTCTTTTCACCCGCGATACGAAGGGGATGTCATAGAAGACGATGGGGACGTGTCGGGGGCGAGCCAGTATAGGCTCCCACAGGACAGCCCATATGATGACGGGACCAGAAATAGGGTTACCATCTTGGAGAGGGATATGGCGCAGGTTAAAGCGCAAGTAAACGGCATTGACGCTAAACTTGATCTGTTGTTAGCTGCAGCTCCGTTCAGCACGCCGAGGGCATCCAGCACCCCGCCGCACGGACGACACCGGGCGCCGGAGACGCACTCGGGGCAGCGGACGGCCAGCGACGGGCGGCATCTACAAGGGGCGGCGGCGCTGCCTCCTCCGAGGGCGTTACGGACGCACCACAACCATAAGGGATACGTGGACGAGATGCTCACCAGGGAAAGGTTCGAGCCGACTCGACAAGACGGTAAGGGGTCCGTGGCTGCCGAGGTAGCGGCGGACCACACCCTTCCAAAACCCTATATGTATGTGACCAGGGAAGGGGCGTATCTACTAAAGCAAAAGTTGGATAACAGGGCCAGCCTAACGCTTGCTGAGTATGTAAACGCTACTATCGCACTAGTTAGAGATGAAAGGGCATACAGACCGGAACATAGGGATAACATACTAGCACACCTGCAGGATGTCACTCATGACGCAATAAGTAGGCCCTGGGAAGGGGTCCGCCGCTGGTCACAGCACGTATGGGACCAAATAGAAAGGGGATACTTCACGTGGGAAGATGAACAACGTATCCAAAACGAAAGGTTCCGTATGGCCATTGCGGCAGCTCCGGCAGTACAGCCGGCTGACCCAAGGGCACCACGTAAGGATACAGTGTGTAGAGCATTCAACAGTAGGGCGGGCTGCCGCCATAGGGCACATCACGACGATGGCCCCGTAAGGCTCATGCATTGGTGTGCATTCTGTGATGCCGTCGGCAAACAGTGCGGGGGGCACAATGTCATAGATTGTGAGAACAAACTGCGGATGGGTCGACAACCGCAGCAGTCAACCAGTCAGTATGCCCCCATGGGGTCACAGCACCCACGAGCTCTGGCACCGGAGCAGTCGTGGCGTCAAATGTATTCTAACCCAAATGCTCAGCACTTTCAGCAGCCAAAAAACGGACAGTAGGCACCCCGGACGTACAGGAACGGCCGGTGGTGCCTGACCGCCAACCAGACGACACAGAGGCCCGGGCGCACGACCACGTACCCGGCGCAGACCCACGCGGAGGCACCAAAGGCGGAGAACTCGGTGAACCTAGCGCGGAGGACGTTCAGGGACAAGGGGTAAGCCCACCATTCCATGATATACGTAGATTCTGCGAGGGCTCTATTAGATTCAATAAGCCGGTGGATGTCCGCCCACAGGCTGTGGCGGCGCACAGGCGCCGTTGGTGGCCGAGTATGCGCAGCATTAGCGGCAGGGAGGACCTGGCCCTGATATACAAGGTTGTAAGGGATACTGGTCTGCCAAACGCTATGGGAGCCCGTATACCCCTCCCGTCGGCGCTGAATGTCGCTGCATGGGAGTCGTACCTCTACGGGTTAGGAGATAAGAAACAGGTCCTGGACTTTGTGCGATTCGGGTTTCCCACAGGGTACGTGGGCCCGGTGTCGGACACAGTGGATGAACCCAACCACGCCAGCGCCACTGACTACCCGGAGCAGATCAACAAGTTCATTGAGAAAGAGCTCAGGCTTAAGGGCATAGTGGGCCCGTTCGATGAACCACCCTTCTACCCGTGGTGCCACTCATCACCCCTCATGTCAAGGGAAAAGTCATCATCGGAAGACCGAAGGGTCATACTGGACATGACGTTCCCCCCCTGCACATCTATCAACGCATACGTGGTTAAAAACGGCGTCTTTGGCTTCGAGTACCAGCACACGCTCCCCACAGTAGACACGCTGGCGCGCGACTTGGCGCAGATGGGACAAGGGGCGTTCCTATCAACCATTGACGTTTCCCGTGCATATAAAAATTTCCTCTCCGACCCAATCGATTGGCCGCTCCTGTGCTTCACATGGGAAAGTAAATACTACTGCGACCTGTCGATGCCATTTGGAGCGAGGGCATCCTCGTTCCACATGCAATCCGTAGCGGACTGCATCACAGATATATTGAGAGGAGAGGGAATACAGTGTCACATGTACCTAGATGACCTCGTATTGTTATCACCAGACGCGGACACCGCACAACTCCAGTACGATAGGGCTAGGGCACTACTTGCCGAACTTGGTTTACCAGAGGCAAAAGAAAAGGCTCAGCCTCCGGCACAACGAGTCAAATGGCTCGGCGTGGTGGTGGACGCTGAAAACATGTCGCTGTCTATCTCCGCCGACAAACTCGGGGAAGTGCTCACACACGTGGAAAAGGTCCAGAAATATAAATATATCACCAAGAAAGGCCAACAATCTCTCCTTGGCCACCTACTATTTGTCGCTAAATGCGTACGCCCGGCGAGGGTGTTCGTATCACGCCTGCTCACCGCCCTCAGAGCAGCTCAGGGAGAAAGGATCACGGTGGACGATGAGATGCGTAAGGACCTACAGTGGTTTAAGCAGTTTGCCTCCGAGTGGAACGGGGTCTCTCTTATACCCAGACACCCACCAACCAGGGACATCCTCGTCGACGCCTGCTTATCAGGGGTGGGCGCGACTGACGGACAGTTTGCATATGGTACACAGCTCTACGACACCAACGACCAAGCAGCCAATATCACGGAGTTGGAGGCAATTAACATCGTCCTGGCGCTCCATACGTTCGTGACCGAGAAGGATAGGGGCTCCCACATTAGAATAAGATGTGATAACCTAGCCGCAGTCACCGTCATGCAGACCGGGAGAGCTAGAAATCACATCCTCCAGGAATGCGCCCGCGCCACCTGGATGGTGCAGGCACTTATGGACGTGGAGCTATCATATGACCACATCCCGGGGGCTGACAACGACGTGGCCGACGCTCTGAGCCGCGCCCACCTGAATCCACACCAATGCGCTGCGGCCTGGGGGTTCGTCAAATACTATAGCCTGTCTTGTGTTTATCCCTGTCTGTACTTCATGTATAACCTGGACATTCGTACTTCTAACAGACCCAGCGATAGCGAGGCTGATGGAAAGGGCAGCGCAACGGCAGCTGCGCGCCCGCGCACCAGGCACACAGCGGAACCATACGTCAGCAGTGGCAACATACGTGGCGTTCATGGCGGCCGCCAAGGAGGACCCTCTCGCGCCTACGTATCAAATGGTGTGTACATACCTAGAATACGAGGCGATGCATACCCCAGCACCGTCAACAATCCGCGACAAACTGTCCCATGTACGTACCTACCTAAGGCTGGCGGGGGTATCCACCGAGGCCGTGGACCATCCCAGGGTCCGAATGGCAATGGAGGCCTTCAACAGACAGAAATCGTACGTGCCAAGGGTGAAGTCGCCGGTCCCCGTGTCTCTGATACGACTGACTCTCCAACGGATACCCAACACGGACACTGGGAATGCGGTGCGCGCCGGGTTGCTCGTGATGTATTATGCGGCGCTGAGGCAGTCGGAGGTGGCGCCTCCCACTATCAGCGCCTTCGACCCAACCCGGCACCCAACGCGAGGCGACTTGGCGCGCACACAGCATGGATACCAGCTAACGATAAAGTGGGCCAAAAACATGCAGAGGGTCGGAGAATTCAGGACTGTGTTCCTTCCAAGGGTCGACGACCAGTCCTTGTGTCCCGTCACGTTGATCGACACGAACATAGCGGCGGCGCCCACGCGCCAGAAGTCCGACCCCCTACTGATGGTCCCGGCGACAAGAGCCCCCCTACCATGCTCACTGATCAAGAAACTATGGGCAAAGGGCCTGGAGGACATTGGGTCCGACCCAGCGCAGTACACGCTACACAGCATCCGCAAGGCGGCTGCCACACAGGCGCACGCCAGCGGATGCCCGGAGCTGGAAATCCAGAGACACGGGGGATGGCGCTCCGCCGTATACAAAACGTATATAGACACCCCAACTGGGAACGTCACGGACGCTTTGATAGACTCCATTCGTAAAACATAACTTATTACTATATTTTAATACCCCACCCTCCACATCCCCAATTCACTTCCCTTGGCACAATTTTTGGCCATTTTATATCTACAAATACTCATTTAAACTATACTCAAAAATCAAATTTTATAACAAATAAAATTTAATTTTCCCCAATTCGTGCCTTGGGTTCTACTTTCCACCGTGCGCAGTAATGGGTGCCACATGCAGTACTTTGTGGCTGCAGATGGTCTCATTGCTGCCACCTGGTGGTTCCCCCACAACAACACCTCCTCATTCCATAAAACACCAACCATAAAATATTTCCCAATACACCCTCCTCCATTTCCTCCTTCTTCATCAACAAACCTCCATTACCACAACTACCTCTACAATTTTCTCCTCCCATCCACCCTATCATATATTCTATTTATTATATTCATTATATTACATATTACCCATTTTATATCTACAAATACTCATTTAAACTATACTCAAAAAACAAATAAAATTTAATTTTCCCCAATTCGTGCCTTGGGTTCTACTTTCCACCGTGCGCAGTAATGAAAAGATATAATATATATATATATAAAAGTGCATTAAGATTTTGAGGGTTTTCTAAAAAGGGAACTAAAAAAAATATGCATGTGTCATGACTATCAAAGTGATAAGCAAAATTGTGTAATGGTTTCTCAACTGGCTATACTTAAAAAGAGTAATCAGAAAGCGCTTGATATTCAAGAAAATCATAAAAAGAACCTTACTGGAAGTTGGCAGCAACACTCTAAGGTTAATGGTTATGTTGAATGGTAATATCCAGAGGGTAATATTAAGGTGGAATTACTCACCCGGGAAATATAACTCTTTTATTGCCCGTTCGTAGAAGATATCGCCCCAGCCGTGACTTTTGCATTGCCTGATTCCTCAGGGTGTAATCACACAAGTTTGTGGTATCATGAACTCTTGGTGTAGAACGCTCTTGCCTCTCTTTACTTCTCTGGCTAGCACCCACTTGGCCTTAGGGTAGGCCGAATGTTAGCTATCCATTTTCGAAAGCTGCATATCCACAAAGCAGATCATTGTCAACGACTAGCTGTAGGTTGTAAACATTGATCGCTTCGTCGACCCACAAACTGATCCTATGTTTAACCTTAACAATACCTGCCTAACCCCTTAAACTCAAGGTAAACTCGGTGGCTATCATAAACCTGACAACCCCTCCCTTAACCCCATACAATCACAGTTGGCGCCTATTCTAACCACCACGACCCCTAATTGAACCCCCTACAGATACCTGATTTGATGCCTATCACTAATATTAAACCTTCACGACCCCTTGCAGCTACCTCAACCCCATACAGGCATCCTTGGCACCTTTTGATGTATCACCTTTTCACACTCAGTGCCCTGCACAAACCTTCCCTAACCCCTTACAGACACATGGTACCTATCATAAACCCCTACAACCCCACTTCTAAATTCCTCACAAAAACACTCGACGCTTATCATAATCCCTAACATCACCCGCCTACAGACACATTCTGTGCAGCGATAGTACAAAGGAAAGATTAATGACTGTAGTACTTTTAATTGCGAGTGTCATCAATAGTGGCGCCCCCTGTTAGAGTGCGCAAACCGTTTCAAACAAAACAACGTTCGTCTCTTTTACACTTTTTCAAAACGTAAACAAATGCTGATGATGTCACGAAAATGGCAAAAAAACAACATTGTAGCAGTTTACACGGATTCTCATAGGAGGTGCCACTATCGACGACATCACCGAAATGCTGTAGGCTTAAACATCTTTGTGTAGCTACAATATTTTTGATCAGTGCTTATTCCCCTCTCTCTCCCCCACAAACACACACAACCTCTTGCAGCTAACCTGAAACCCTTACAGCCCTGTGGCCTGTTTCATAATAAATCTCCGTATGGCTACATGCGTTTTGTATTTCATATAGTTACGATCACCTTTTTTGTCATTGTAGCTACGTGAGTTTTGTTTTTGCTTATGTGAGTTTAGATGGATTTACGCAAGTTTTGGGTGGATTTACACAAGTTTTGGGTGGATTTACGCGAGTTTTGGGTGGATTTATGAGAGTTTGGTTATGAAACCGTAGTAGTACACTTCAAATTTCCATAGCTACCGAGGTTATTATGAAACACCCCATTGATGCCTTTGGCGCCCATTACAACCCCCCACAACCCCTCCCTACACCCCTTACAGGCACACTCATTGCCTATCATAACCCTCCAAAACCCCTTGCAGCTTACCTGAACCCCTCACAGACACCCTTGGCGCCTATTAAATTACAACCTTTTCACACTTGGCTCCTATTACAACCCCCTACAACCCCCACCTACACCCCTCCCCCTTACATGGCCTCTTCTCATGCTTAGAGTCCGTAAAGTTTGCAGCAGTTTGCTTGCATCTTTCAATTGATCCACAAGCAAAAGTTGTATAGTGGAAATAGCCTTTACAGACACATGTTGCCTATCATAACCCCCTATAACCACTTTCTAAATCCCTCAGAAAACCCTAACATCACCCACTTACAGACACATTCAGTGCTTATTAAAGAGTTTTAGCAACCCCCAACACATTCCATAATGCAAATGCAACGTATCTCTTATCTCTGCTGTAATAACTGATAACAAAATTCGTCTTTTGAGGTACGCTTCTTTTGCTGTGCAATCAATAAGTAAATGATCACCTTTCATAAATCTGGCACCAGAAGTCTGTCATATGGCTTAAAATTTTTGAGATACGTCAACGTATCGAGATACGTCGTGGTTGCTAAAACTCCCTATATAACTACCTGAACCCCCTACTGACACCCTTGTGACTATTAAATTACAACCTTTTCACACTTGGCTCCTATTACAACCCCCACAACCCCAACCTACACCCCTCCTCCCCCCCCCCCCTTACATGGCCTCTTCTCATGCCAAGAGTCCGTAAACCCAGCTCCAGGGGACTGGCTCCAAACACAATGCTCTTTATGACTACAGGGGTCAGAATAGACACCTAGCCAGCTGACCTCTGCTTGGAGAGTGGAGTGACTGCCCTGGTTCCCGGCACGCCTCCACTTGCCGTGTCTAGCAGTAAATGGGTCGCTGGGGACCAGTGGTTGCTTAGTCTGGTTTTCACTTTGATGATGAACCTTTATTTCTATCGTACAGAATGATGCCTTTTGGGGAGATCTAAAAAGTGAACTAGTTAGGGTGTGAGAATAATGGAGATTAGATCTGTAATAGATTGTCTGGTTATCAAGTACACGATGAAATATTGGACGATCAAAAACTTATTGAAGTTATGGAATATTTTACCCTTGGGAACCTAAAAGCTACGGTAGACTATCGTCTGTGAGATTGATAATTCATTTATAACAAGGTATATATCCATAAAAGATGTCATGAAGGTAAATTTATCTATCTATGGGTTAAATACTTAGCCGCAAAATTGATTAGAAAATAAGGTGTTTTTGTTCTCTCATGTTCAGTTAGGGCATAATTACATAAGAATAAGTGCATAATTACATAAGAATAAGAATGAGCTCTCATTTCATCGGATTCAGTATTGGAGTTTGAAACAGTGTAACATGTGACATGGCCTACAACAAATTGACCACAACTTACTGAAATATGCAAACTTGGTTGTCCATTAAAATAATCATTACTGAAAACTGTTGAAACTGAAACAAGAAATATATCCATGGAAAACTTTCAGAAGTAGTAATCTTCTTCAATATCCTGTTTCTATGAGGTCAAAGTTAATTGACCAGTGGACCTTAAAATTCTGTTTGTGTCTTTCAATATTGACACAGTTCTGAAAGTTATTGCCTATGAGGAGTGATATCAAAAATATTATAGCTTCACAAAGATATGCAACTCAGACCATCCCCTATAGCTTTTTGGTGACATTGTTGATAGGGGCGCCCCCTATGAGAGTCCGTGCAAACCGCTATGATGCAACGTCTTTTTGTGCCGTTTTCATGAGGTCATCCATGTACAAAGAGGTGGTGACATCACCAAAAAGGGCAAAAAGATGTGTTGTAACGGTTTGCACGTATGACTCTCATACGGGGCGCCCCTATCAACGACATCACTACAAAACGTAATACAGTCATTAATCTTTGCTTTGTACTATTGTTGGTGATATTGCTTGCCATCCTTTGGTGACATTTAACTATGGCCAAATATTGTATTCTGTAACACTGGGGATAGTACATTTTATCGGCCACAGGGCCAATGAGCAGTGTGTATAAAGGGCAGATGATGATGATGATGATTGTTGGAGTTTTATGTCCGCTCAGCAATTTTTCAGCTATATCAGGACCACTCATGTTTGTGACTGTAACACAGTTGTATATGATTGAATCTATGGAGGTGGAAATGACGGCAAGGCAAGGCAATGTAACAGGCACCCTCAAGGCTCGAACCCAGTCCGGACATATGCGAGGCGACAGGGTTAACCACTACACTGTCTGCCCCCCCCCCTTGTAAAGGCTAGTGTATAAAAACATGTCATATGCTCCATTTTTGTCTTGTTTTCAATTTTCAAAGAACTTCGGGGTCATTTTATGTAGCCATATGACCCATGGGAATTGTACATCTTTCGGGCTTTGCCTAGGGCCATGACAAACCCCTCTTGGTTGTACAGCCACCCTTTGACATCCAGTGCAGTTCTTTTTATATATAATACCTCTCTATGTTTGCCTTTTTTGTTATTTCAGGTGCATTTGCAAAAGCTGTAAACAAAATACCATATCAAATATAGATTTTACTTAAAAAAGACATCATGTGGGTTTTTTAATTCTTCACTACATAACTAAATTGATTCGCGTCCTTACTTTTACATGATTATTATCACAAATAACTGTCATTAATGAGCATTTCATGTTCTTCGGTGATGTCACTATTCTGCTCAGGACAGTGACACCAGTCTAGATGTGCCTTACAAGTTAGTGTAATATCCTAGTGTTGTACAAATAGAATGCACAGCCCTTTTCTGAAAGGTTATTGATGTAAAGTTCTAGAACTGTATCACTTGATGTCTCAAATAAAAAAGTAAGTATAAAAGGTTTTGATTTTCTGCCATTATTAGTGCTTGGGGCATCAATAATATGCAAATAAATAGGCAATGTAAACAAACAGTAACATGATAGCCCATGATCAACCAATTGGTATCTGAACTCTGGACCCTGGGGCTTGGGGGGAGGGGGGTACTCTACTTGGGTTTGGGTACCTAGCCAAAAACAGACCACGGGAGCTGTGGCTGTAAGCACAGCGAGGCAGAAAAAGGGGAGCTGTCATTGACGTGACGTCTCTTAAAAAGTGGGGCTGTCAAGGCTTACTGTCCTGTCGAGGCTGTAGCGGTTACCTTTTGTACTCAGATGAAAGCATCATAAGCCAGAGTTCCGCAGTTCAAATCTATTTATGCTTGTCAGCTTTTGTTAGGAGGAAAACACATTACATTGCTGCAGTGAAAACAATGGTGTGTTAATTGACATCTGAGAGAAGACTGTGTTACACTATATGACTTGGACTGCAATATTGGCATGATAATTATGATGATATTATAGACAATTCACATGGAGCAGTGATATAATTTGTTTAGAAATTTGCAATCCAGAGTATCTCACATATGAGATACTCTGGACACTCCATAAGTTATACCCATGGGGGACCGGGATGGGGGCTCCTGTTGGAGCTCCCTGGGAAGAATGTTTCCTCAGTATCCCCTGCTTGTCGTTGGAGGCGACTAAAAGGGGGAACCCTGTGCCCCCAACAGGGTCATCAAAGGCTGGGTGTGTGGTGTGCTTTTTATGGGACATTGTATATTAAAGACCCCTTGCCACTCTTGGAAAAGAATAGGTTATTGAACACGGTGGCGGGTTTCTCCTAAATCATATCATAGATTCGGAAACCGCCCTTGTGGCATAAAACTAGCTGAAAAAGCTTTACCTTGTGCAGTCTGGTAATAGAACCCCAAAGGGTTGGCAGGACATTAAACTAACCCAACAAACAAACAAAAACCATAATTTATTTCTCTAATTATTTATGTGTGAAATCGTCATGTCACAGCTCAAGTTGTGAAGTGAGCTCACACACCAGAATCTCAAACAACTGTCATATTACATTTAGGGGGCTCTACTTTTGAAGCATCTACCTGCCATCAAAAAGCCACCACCCCTTCTGGGCTCTGGACCCCTGCCCACCTATGCAGCACATCATCTATTCCACTGTAGCCAATTACCCCCATCGTTAACTGCATTGTGTCCAGCAGTGGTGGAAGGCCCCCAGCCGCTTGATTGCAACATTACCATATATCATCCTGAAGCATGTATTCCACCAGCGGAATCTGTCTGCCAGCAATTTTGTAATTCGGCAATTTTCTATAATAATTTATTGAAAGACCATGTATCCTACATATCATTTGAAAAAGTATTTAAAAACCGTTCAAATGATATAAAACATGGCTATAGTTAACCTCTATTTCCACTGGAAATGGGTGATCAAATCAGTTTATGGAATACATCTTTAATTTTGGTTTTTTTTATTCAAATGAAGTATGCCAGAAGCCTTGCAGCAGGGTGAAACATTTTATCATCCTGTATATAACCATGACTGTTTGACAACTAATATGTCTATTTAAGGTTTGATGTAAATAAATAATAAGTATTGTCTAAATTTTGTAAAGCCAATGCCAAGTAGTATATAATATACACTAGATTATATTATAGCATATTATGATAAGCACTTAAATGACACACAATATTTTTGCAACTTTCTTGACGATTTACCATTTAAATGAATCATTTTATTTAGCTGCATCCATAAGTAGATCAGGAAATACCATAAATACAGAAGGACATATGAACAACAGAAAAGCAACACCAGTCTAAATTAATTGCCAATATGAAATATATTTTAGGTTTGACATTTTAAACATATATATGTAAGTTCTGAATTTGTGTCAGACACATAGTCTTAAAAGTTATTTAAAACATGTTAAAAACTTGTCATATGTATGCATAAAGGTTTGAAATATCTAATTGGAGGGTAACTTTGCTAAAATCATCACCTCAAAATACGTGTTTTGTACCAACGTTAGGTTAAGGACAAAAGTACTGATCATAAAATGTTTAAAATAAAAACTCTCTTACGCAGCCGTTTCATAACAAAACTTGCGTAAATCAACCCAATATTCACGTATATTGACCCAAAACTCCCATAAATCCATCCAAAACTCCCGTAAATCTACCTAAACTAATGTAGGCAAAAACCAAACTCATTTAGCTACGATGAGGTTATAAGGTGATCGTAACTTATGAAACGCAAAACTTATGAAGGTTTCTTATGAAACAGGGCCCTGTTTCGATTAGGCACATAAAACCTCCATAACTACGGAGGTTATAATGAAACAAGCCCCTGAACCATGAATGTTTAGAATCTTGTATGTAAAAGAGGAATGAGTTTTGCTAATTCAGATTAAACAAGTGCTTAATTCTCTAATTTTGAAAGGTTTTGCCGCTCAATTACCAAATTGTCAGTCTACAGTGTTAAACTTGTTATTTCATTGCCATTTTATCGTCGACATTCTCTTTTCACTTTATGACAAGTTTTGAGAGGTTCTTGTTTTCAGTGAATGCTAAGTCTCATCAAATAAGCTGTGTAGCAGGATCATGAATTTAGAGTGGGATCATGAATTTAGAAGCAATCTTGAAAATGCCTCTGCAAATCTAATCCACAATACAGACCAAGAAATACAATAGTAAATACTCTAGAATATTTGCTTGAGTAAATGATGGAAGACTCCCTTCTATTCTGCGAATGAGCCTGAAAAAATTGCTTTTCACAACTGACATACTTTTTGCATAGATGAACGAATGGGCAGTCAACATAGTGAATGTAGGTCTGATGCACCTTTCTGCATCGCAAACCTATTTTCAGGCCTATATTCCATGCAATATTTTAAGAAAAAAAATCAAACAAATGAATATGAAATTGACAGCATAAAAATGGGCCTGTAGAATAGCGGCTTTAAATGTTAATAGGTCAGTATTTGCAGCCACTGTTCATGTTTAGAATATGAATTGAAGAAATGTTAGCACAAAAGATTGTTTTTTCACCCTTTATGTTAAAATTCAGGATAGTATTGGTTCTTTTAGAGACTTTCGATAGGTCTCAGACTGAAATTCGGGGGGCCATTCCATAAAAATACGATAATCGTCTTTAGGAAATGATACGATACCAAAAAAGGTGTTATTGCCATATTGTTCTTTTTGTTTTCATTTTTTGTTTTCAATTCTCTTTTTAATCAAACTAAAACTATATAGCGTTCTTCCTTATCCACATACGTATACATGTATTATGATATATTGATCTTTGTGAAAAAAAATATTTTCAAAACCACAATTTTGTTCAAATTATCGTCATATACTGCTCTGAGGCCTTGGCGATCGTTTTTCTAGTATCGTGAATTTTTTAAGGACGTGCTTTGACTTGTGATAATTATCGCCAGATTTTTATGGAACGCTATCCTGCACTTCAATGCAGTTCAATGTCCCATCCCCGACTGAGCCTCCCCAATTGCCTCACCTACCGACGACGTACCGCGTCACATTGTATAACCATAACCACGGCGCTCAAATTGACGTTAATGACGTCACTGAAAAATCTACCATCGACTTCCGCCTAAGTGGGCGCCTGCGCAGAACGCGTTGCGGGAGGCGCCATTTTGTTGCGCGCCAATCACGCGCAATACACCGCTACAATTGAGAGCGACTCCTAGCGGGGACGGCTGAAAACATCAATAGTGTCTGACTGATGTGGCCTAGAGGACTTTGAGGGCGGAACCTAAATGCGGCGTGGCGACGCACCTTTAAGGGTTTGGCGCGGATTTAGGAGCCTGTTTGAGAGCGGAACCTAAATGCGGCGTTACGGTGCACCTTTAATGGTTTGGCGCGCATTTAGGAGCCTGTGTCTAAATGTCGTCTGCTCGAGTTGAAGTGGTCTCTGGACGCTTTTTTGAGACGCTGGAGGGTGAGAGGGGAGGGGGAGGGGGGGAGGGAGAGGTAGGGGAGAGGGGGGAGGCCCTTCAGACATGAACTGTTCTCAAGAAGGAGAGATTTGTGGCGACAGGAAATGTTGTAAGTGAGCGGTAACGTTTTTTCCCGCCACCAAGGAATCCTGAAGGACCTCGTCTCTATAAGTAAGAGAGGCTTGAAAAGAAGTCGTTACATTGATCTTTTCCGAGGCCACAAAAAGTCAGGTTTGATTGCAATAAAGGAGATCACTGCTACGTTTGGTCACACAGGGGGAATGATTGACTATTACCCCGGTGAAAGAGAGGAAACGATAGCAGTGGAAAATGGAATAGCTTCTGAATCTTGGCCGAATATGTAACTTTGAGAGAATCCTGCGGATTTCTAGCTGAGAGTTTTTGTTTCTGACCAACTTGTATATATAAGTTAACTAAATCCTTTGCGATTAAAGATATGTTTTGGTCCTATTTTTTAGACTTTTATCCGTAATAATCATTAAGGTTGCCCTTTTTTTCAGAGTTATAATATAAAATAATAATATTTATAGAAACACAATATTTCATCCACAATCAAAACTAATTGTCAACTAAATACATGTAAACAACAAGTCAGTACTTTATTTCACCTACATTTCAATAAAGCTCAGCAGATAGGTCATGCAGATAGGTCATGCCAGTGATAATCATATTAACTGTTGTGGTTCCAATTTCTTCCCATTTCTAGTACTTTGTCACAAAATAGGTTTGTGGGAAAGGTTTATACGCTTATGTACTAAAATGTTGCGCATTCGAACACACACGTGCAACATTTTTTTAACACACACGTACATTTGTATCTCTTTGTCAAGTTTGAATTTTTGAGCTTGGCAATGAAGAAAAAATAATCTGTCGACCAAAAGCAGACTCCCTGCCCCCCCCCCCCCCCCCCCCTGGATCAGACCCTGATTTAGGCATAGCATCTATCATGTAAAACTATCGAATAAGAACTCAATCCGAATTCAATAACTTCACACTAAGGCGGATAACACAGGGGGTTACAAGGGGGAGGTATGGTATGCAGGAGAACCTGCAGCTGCCCAGAAATACCACTGAATCAATGTCAGGCTAGTTAGAACCAGTCAAGCGGAACTAAAGAGGGCCCCCAATGGGCTATTACCTGGTATGGTAGGATGATGGGAGCGGACCGCTAAAATCGACATGGCGACAAGGGCATTTTTTATTTTTTATTATTTCCATATGGCTTCCAAGAGACCTTGATCTTCCAAGCATTTACTTATAAATTCCTAATTTCAGGACACGCAAATGTTGTAATAGAAAAAATAAAAATAGAAAATTGATGAAATAGAAGATAGTTCAAATATGACACATTACATATGATTGAGTACACAGTTTAAGGAATTCTTATCATCACCCTACAAGATTACCTACGTTCAGATAGATAGTCAGGTGATGCCATGAGATTATTCCGAATACTTTTTTAACTTTCCATTAAAATATTTTTGAACTGAGTATTAGTCAATGATGTTTATTTATTTCTTAGATTCAATAAGCGACATTGGGGCTTAACAACATGACAGGAAGGGTAAAAAACATAGTGATATGCAACATAGGTATTTCTTAAATTTGACATTTGACATTGGGATAAATAGGCAACAAAGACATGCGACATTGGCGTTTTTAGAATTTGACATGCGACATCGGGACCCTCCAAACCAGAGCCCTAGGATGGGGTGTGGAGGGGGTTTAAACTGCCTCCAAATCCACCCACCATATGCCACCCTTTCTTTACCAGATAAGGTAAAAATAACATGAATGATACAAGTGTATGGGGCACTAAATGTGGATTTGGTGGACAATTCACCGACAATTCACCCCAGTCCACGCCCACGCCACAGGCATATTCCATGCTAAATCTTTTATTGAATCATTTTTATCCCTTTTGGGATTCGATGTCTGGTTGGGAGGAAATAGACCCTGTGCATATGTGGCCACATGATCAGTTTTGGATTCCAATGGACCAAGCATGAATTTCACATAAATAATATAATTGAATAAAGCCAAACAAACATTTGCCTAATTATAACTTTCCCCTACCCACTTGAAGATATTCCCCTGTTTGCTTTTCACAAGTTTTTTCCTAGTCTGAAAGATAAGATCAATGTGTTTTGAGCGTGCAGGGGGGTGAAGTGGTTTGCGCAACTGTCTGCTGCGCAGAAGGCCTGGGTTCGATCCTCAGTCTGGGCTGGCTACTCCTCCCCTCTGCATGTCCCCCCGTAACAACGACAGGGTTAACAAAGGTCCCAAAAGACAACTGGCTGTTGTGTGTATGGCCCTGTCTATGGGACCATGCACATTACAGAACACCTGCCTCGGTAAAGTGTTGGGATACGGTCTCTACGTCCTCATAGATACGATCATTTCAGAGATACAATCATCGAAAAGACAGAATTGTCAAAACTTGATATGACCTCAGATGTTGTTATAGCGTTACAGGTGGATGGGTTACGCGTGCCCACCCCTAAAACCTGAGGAGGTTCCATGCAAAACTGAGGGGGTTCCAGCTGGTGATTTTGAAGAAATTCCTTCCATTTTTAGTTTCATTGTAATAAATTTGGAGAAATCTGAGGGGTTCAGACACATCAGAACCCCTCACCCCTCCCCTGCGTACACCACTGCGTTAAACCCTAATAACCACCAATCAATGTGTTTTTGGGATGGTCCACTGCGCAGATGCGTGAAAAGGTGTATAGGTGGGCGAGGTGTTGTTGTGGTCGTTGGGCGTGTAAAAGGGGGTAATTCAGGCCAGGTTCAACTCGGTGTAATACCCTGAAATGTCTCCATCGCTTAGCATGCTAACAGCTGGGCGTCCAAAAGCTAGGTGTTGTGCACAGACAAAAAAATTGCTGAACAGGCAGTTTTTTTTATCTTTATTCATTTGGTCAATTGTTTTGACATAGTGTCGTATTACAGTTTTTCATTATCGGCCAAATAAATGGGAAATAAAGGGGTATCGTTAATGTATCTTGAATTGGGAAATAACATTAGGAATTACCCAAACAACTTGCAAGATAATGTTGTTTTGTACCTCTTAGTTGGAGACTTTGATATAGTCACGTAGAGGGGGAAAAAGTCACGTGTGCGCTTCAAATGCACAACGTTTTAGTACATAACCGAGAAGCTTTTTAAATCATCTATCCACCCCTGAATATGTGGGTGATTAGGGTTGAGTCAGACTAAATGGAACCTGTCTGTACCCTCTACCCAACACCCGCAACTGCCGGAAGTTAAGGAAACCCAAGCTATACAGCTTTTTCACGAACCTGCGCAGTGAACCTTCCCATAGCTTACTTGTTTCAAGCTGTTTAAACGCTATATTCCACTATGCATTATTTCGCTTCCGTTGAGTAAGGAACGCAAGGAAAGGCATGTGAAGCGCAAGCAAAACGCAACATTCTAGGAATGCATAGTGGAATATAAGGTTCCTTGCATTCTACTTGCATTCTACTTGTCTTTTCTATATTATTTTCTATGGAATGCTTGCGTTCAGAAACCAACGTGTTTTTTTTAGTTTATTTTTTCGAGCATCGATATCCGCTGATATTCAATTGGTATGAATAAATCTTTGCACACACTTTTATAACGTTTAATTTCAGGGAAACGAAATCAAAACTATAATCGGACCTATATTAAAATCCATGACATGCCTCTCTCTGCATATATATGTCACAAAGATTTTACAAAAGTTTCAAGTCTTTAGGTTGAATTTTAAGTGAGATATTATTGTTCACATAATAATTTGAATATTATGATCTTCATAGGTTTACAACCCGCCCATACAACCGTTTTCCTTCCTATATTTGTTATAAGTTTTTAGATTAATATGATTATTTGTTGTCTTTCAATAATATTTTCTATTTACTTATACAAATCCTGTGATTGTGATTAGAGGGAGCCGCGCCAATCACGCCTCGACCACTGGTGTCCATCCCTAATCTCCCTATTGTTTTCAAATCAGCCCCAATTGAAGTTCCCAGTTAGATTGACACAAATTCCCTGAGTACCCATGGTTTGACGTGACGATTCAATCTGGACGTCCAGACATTGGTTACAATAGGGTTACCTAACTCTACATAACTGACACTTATTATTGATTTGACACAGGGGTGTTCCCCGTCCCATGGGAATTCCCTGTGTGACGTCATTACATACCTCACTCTCAACAACTGACACTTATTGGGGGTTTGGCACAGGGGTATTCCCCGTCCCATGGGAATTCCCTGTTTAACATCATAACATACCTAACTTTATTAATTGCTCGCCTCCCTCCCTAGAGGGAGAGGTATGAGGGCAATTTGAAATATACACCTTTCTCATGACCCTGCACAGAGGTGTCCAGTCATAGTGACAGGATACCTAGGAAAGCGGCAACATAACAAGCATGTTCTGCAACCATACTTTTTTGGTTAGTCTGTAACCTGCCCAATTTTTATGTAACAGTTACGTTATTTTAGGTAAAGTTGAGATTTACAATAACATTATTATAACATGAAAGAACATTACAAAGATATTGCAATAACCTCACTGTGCGACATAGAAATGTTAAGTTTTAAAGATGTTTTTGGGTACCATCAAACTAACATAACAAGAACCAAAGCAGAAGTAAACAGAACATTATAGTAAAGTTATGATAGCGTCATATTCTCGCTTGGGGAGACAAAGAAGGAGTGGGCTGAGAGTTAAGGATTGAGCTTCCATTTAACATTTCGTTTGAGCACACTGTTTGAGCAAACTGCTCAACAGCAGCCTGAAAGAGATTCATCCTTGACAAAGTTGTAACGCCCAGCCAGCTTGCAACATAACAGAAACATTCTGGGACCATACTTTTTTAGTCAGTTTGTTACTTACTAAGATGGCATGTAAAAATTACGGTATTGATGGTGAGGTTGAAACCTCACTAAATCAGAACATTATTATGACATCATTTTTTGGTGAGGTTAGGACAAAAACAAAACAGATCATTATATGAACATTCTGTTTAGGTTGAAGACATAACCAGAACATTATAATAACATTGCCGTGCAACGTTACAACAGTGTGTTGCACCAACGTTATTGGGAGTCATCAAAAGAATGTAACAAGAACGAAATACAGAACCAACCAGAATGTTGTTGCAACTTTATAATAACTTAGCATTATTGGCTGGGAGGGGCCTTTTATCAAGTAACCATGCACCCGGTTGGATAGGGGGATTGGACATTTTTGAAAATGTGCGTACATTCTAATAGAAAATCAATGTGTACCTTAGTCCAAAGGGGGTTTGGGGTCTGAGATTTCCGAAAATGTGCATATATATACATGTGCTTAATGGAAGGCCCAAACGTATTTAGGAGAAACGGATTTCATGTGCTTCACACTGTGTTTCAATAGTGTTTTGTAATTGGCATTTTGTGGGGTTTTTTGTTTTGCAGGTGAGTTGAAATGTCACATTCTCATAAAACAATCTTCATGAAGTCATAAAGTGTCTGCTTTTAGAAACAGGGTGCGCACATGATGGTGATGATGATTATTGGAGTTTAATGCGTACTCAGCAACTTTTCAGCTACATCGACACCAACTCATGTTTGTGTATTTGTACCAAATACTGTGATTGAGGCTATGGGGGTGCGAAGGCAAGGCAAGGTGGTATAATAGGCCCAGCCAGGGTGCAAACCTGGTCCATCGAGTGACAGGAGAGAACCTTATCCACTACACTATCCCATCCCCCCTTCGTTTACACATGATGGTTACCTTCCTAATATTAAAATGGCAATGCTTCCAATCTTCACCCAACCCCACCTGTTCAATGCTAGCTACCAGAGGACACAGAGTAGTCAGAGCAAGAGGCAGAGTGTCAGTTGAGATAAATGCTGGTATCTCAACTCTTACATATCACTATGAAATAAATAACCCAGCAAAAAAGGCCACCCATACCCATACTTTGGCCCCTCCAAAAGGTACACCAGTGGTGGCCTAATAGGTAAGGTGCTGGACTTCAGTATGGGGAAGCCAGGGTTCGCCTTCCGGTGGCGGAAAGCACTTGTTACCATAAAAGGCAACAAATCGACACACCATGCTTTTACAACAATCCATATTAATACAACAACAACCACTGCTCCCTCGGACATTGAACTTCACTTTATCTTCCATAATTACCTGAAATCCCAGCACATCAAGTTGTAATAGCTCTCAGAAAACAAAAGAGCAAATCCAAAACAAAAATTCCGCGAATTTCCGCGAACCGACGGATAAGCCTGAAAGAAGGAGTCGGAACAGTAATTTACCATGTAGCTAGTGTGCAAATGGACAAGCATTGTGTTTTGTAATACACTATTATTACACTTCTTCCGTCCATGTGTGTTGATGACACTTCAGCGTAAGTAGATAGTGAAAGGTATTTGAGAATAAGGGGTGGGTCCCCAAACACTTGCCTTCATACTTACTATTTCATAGTTCAAAGTAAAAAATCAGAGCCAGTGATATTTTCGTAGATTAAGGATTTAACCTGGGTGCCCCCCCCCCCCCCCAACCTGTATCCGTTTGTGAGGAAAAATTAGTTAAAAACCCCTGCATAACCCATTAACCAAGAAGACAAGGTTATATAGATGTAGAGAATATAAGAAACAATAGAGCTCCAGAACATAATCCTTTGAATATACTAGAAATTGACAAATATGTATGTGTATTTCCTATGAAATAGTATCACTATGTGAAGTCATATGTATTACAAGTTTCCAGGGAAGAAGAACATAGAAATGTAAACAGTAATTAGTCTTAACATAACAAGAAGTGAATAAAATGTGAGGATTGTTTGTGGACAAAGCCGATATGAACTTATTATAACAGTAGTCAAGCATTCAGGCCTTCAATTCATCTTGTGCTCTTTGTCATGATGTATAATTCTTTTACCATTGGCTTGAGTTAAGCCCCGGCTACACTACCTAACTCAACTCAACTCAACTGTCGTAACCCATAGGGACGCCAGGGGCTACGACTGTCTGGTCATAGTTAACGTTTACCCCCTATGCCTCAGGATACAGTTATACATCTTCTACTTCTCAAGATCTTAAGCCCTAATTACAATATGCGTTGGATCTCTGCCCGCGTTGGGTAGTGTTGCCTAACACAAATATTTTGTGTTGTAGCTATATTACACTATGTGTCAGATTCAACCCAAAGCATATTTTACTACGTGTATAGGCATGCGTTGGAGGTCACGTAGGCATGCATTGGGTAGCGTTGGTTTGCGTTGAGTCGTGTTGGGGCAATTTTTCTATATTACACTAGGTGTTGGGTGCTCAGGCACGCGTTGAGTCCTCGCGTTGGCCCAAAATTGCCAAAACGCAAGCCAGCCAACGTGTAGTGTAATATGGCCTTGAGACTCAACTCAACTGTTGTGGAAAACCAGTCGTAGAGGCATGCCACACTAGAGGACTGCCCCAACTCAACTCAACTCGACCGTCGAGTTGGGTTCAGTCATTCAGTGCGGCCGGGGCTTTAGACTGCTTTTGTTCATTTAATTCAGTTTTCTTATCTACATTTTGCCCACACATTAACTTCTTTAGGCCCTCTTTAAGAACATTGTGGTTAGAATTGGGTGGCAAGGGTTACTTTCTAGTTCTTTCTGATTTATGGCTCTGACTAGGCCCCTTCTCTTTAGCATTGATAGAAGGCGCCATGTTTCTATGGTCCAATGCTTCGGTTAATCTATCTTTGCCTAATTACTGTTGGCTGTTAGCTTTATGGGACCGCTAAATCTTTCTGCAGACAGAAGAAAAATCTAGATTTCATCAATCAAGAATAAAAACACAGAAGGGGTGTTTTCTAAGAGCTGTGTGCTGTGAAATTTAGTGAACTACTTAGATTTTGAGAGAGTGATTCAGGAAAACTGAGGTCCAAGTTTTCTTGTTTCTAATGCTCCTGTAGACTCATTTTGGCATATTTTGGATATAAAAGCATGGGAAAACCAATGGGAAAAAATGCATCTTATGGCAATATATAAGTATGTAATGAAAATATCTTTTAATTAACTTTAGAAACCGAAGCCTAGTCCTGAAAGTAAACAAATGTCTTATACTTTCAACCTTGAGTTCTAAAATAACGAAATACCTTTATGATATCAATAAATAGCAATGATAGTATTAGACATCGGTAAATAGCTCTGGACAACAAGATAGAGTCCCTTGTTCTACCTTTTTATAATCTTAAACAAAGGGAAACGTCATAGATGAATACTTATGATATGATTTATAACAGGAAATGGACATATTTCCCACAGTGCACGTTGATTTAGCCTGCAGATAGGCCAAAATACTGATAACCTGAGAATAGCATATGGGAGGATTGATTGGATAGGTCAAAAGGCTGGTTTGTACCCAGCAGAGTGATCTAAATATGTTTGAAATGGTAAAAATGACGAGCAGTATGTACGGCCTGTCGATACATAAATAGGCACATTTTATATCATAAGAGAGGGTTTTAAATTCCCGTTCTAATGATATGTAGGATGCATGGTCTTTCTCAAAACCATAAGAACAAAATTTAAATTTAATCATTAATTACCAAATCACTGGTAGTCTGAATCGCCTTGTGTAATACAGGCTTCAGTTTGGGCTATAATTCAACTCCCCATCCCAAGCCCTGCCCTCTCCCCCTTGTTTTGCAGTGGTTATCTGTAATAGACATGTTTTATATCATTAGAACAGGTTTTAAATTACCTTTCAAATGATATGCAGGATGCATGGTCTATTTCGAAACCATCAGAAAAATTACAAACATACCATATCGCTGGTAGTCTGAATCGCCTGGTGGAATACAGGCTTCAGTTTGGGCTATAATTCAACTCACCTTGCCCTATCCCCTGCCCTGCCCTCTTCCCCTTATTTTGTAGTGGGTATCCAGTTTAATAATAGACATGTTTTATATCATTAGAAATGATTTTAAATTCCCTATCAAATGATATGTAGGATGCATGGTCTATTTCGAAACCATAAGAAAAATATACTTACCAAATCGCTGGTAGTCTGAATCGTCTGGTGGAATATAAGCTTTGGTTTGGGCTACAATTAAACACACCTTGCCCCATCCCCAGCCCTGCCCCTTCCTCCTTACATAGCAGTGGGTATCTGGTTTAATAATAGACATGTTTTATATCACTAGAACAGGTATTAAATTCCCTTTCAAATGATATGTAGCATGCATGGTCTTTTCCAAGTCATTTGACAAAAAAACTCAAATTACCGAATCGTGGGTGGTCTGAATCGCCTGGTGGAATAGAGGCTTCGGTTTGGGCTACAATTAAACTCACCTTGCCCCATACCCCCTGCCCTCTACCCCTTACATGGCAGTGGATATCCAGTTTAATAATAGACATGTTTTATATTATTAGAACAGGCTTTGAATTCCCTTTCAAATAATATGTAGCATGCATGGTCTGTTTCGAAACCATCAGAAAAACACAAACTTACCGAATCGCTGGTAGTCTGAATCGCCTTGTGGAATATAGGCTTCAGTTTGAGCTACAATTAAACACACCTGGCCCCTCTCCAGCCCTCCCCCCCCTCACCTGTACCCCCTACCTACCTCCAGGGCCCCCCCTGGAGGGCCCTCCTCCTCCTCCCACCTCCCTGCTCGTTGGGCAACGTTAGTCTGGGGCTTGGGTTCGCCCCTAGACTTGCCCAGGGCTGGGGTGCCCATCAAAAATATTTTTTTATTTATTTTTATTCAAGAACCACTTCATAGTACAGGGAAGTTTTGTTGTATAATACTTTCTTTGTGTAGTTTGATAAAAGGAGTAATGAAGAGTTGAAGACAGGAGTTGTTGATGAAGTTGTATCATTTCTTCAGTCACGGGTTATAAACCATGGGCAATAGCCCCGGCTCTCATGCCAAGAACATTTATGTTCACCTTGGTGTCCAGACTACCACTGCCCTCATAGCAGGGGTGCACTTCCCCACCTCACCATTTGCCTCTGACCTAATTACATTAATTAGGCCAGTTGACCAATGGGGGTAGGGGGAGTGCTAACAAAGGTTCTTTATATCTCATTACCATAAACTCTATAATGTAGCAGTATATATTTGATATGCCTTTTAATTATTATTAAGGGAATTATGATAGATTTGGTAAAAGCTTGTATTTTTCAGAGGGAGGATATGTCATGCCTAAACTTTGGTATGACAAGGGAATTATCAGGGCTTTGAATAACTGAGGTTTTACTGTATTTCTAACAAAGTATTATGTATAAATAATGTTATGGTTCTTCTTTTGGATGCATGAATATTTCCTGGAACACTTTTAGGATGATTGAATACGAGTAGAGTTTCGTAAAATCTTTTTGGTAACCATTTAGGTTGGTTACATATTTGTTATACTAATGCATATCACAGATTCATTCTTTTAAAGGTAAATATGGGTATTGGCTGCAGTGCCACCTGGTGTTAATAGTTTTTCATTTCTCAAACTCTTTAAAACCATACTAAAATGTGATCTAATTATCATAAACTCAAAGTATTTACAATCATTTGCCCAAAAGATATATTTCTGTTAATTTCTTAAACAAGAATAGGCTGTTTTGGGGTCAATTTTTGGTGTTTTCAGGAATAAGTTTTGATTTTTGATGGTGACCCCCTGTTTTTTAAATCTTAAAATGAATATCTTGTTCCTATCTAAACATTTGCAGCTTTTGATGTAAAAATTATGGATATTTATTTTTTGATGGGAAAAAATATTATTTTTCCTAATATCTTGTAAATGGATATGGTGACGTATGGTTTTTAAAGTTTTGTTACAGTCCCTATGCATTTATCTAACAGCTGTGTGAGTTTGATAATTTTATTATGGTTATCAAGAAATCATGTCGAATACACATATTTACCTTTAATAGATAAAACATATACATGATTGATAGAATATGTAGTTGAAATATGATACAAATCCTCTGTCTGCAATTAAGCCATCAATAAGATGAAGTTGTGGGCTTGGTGTCACCCCTAGACTTGCCCACGGCCAGTTGGTTATATATTTATTAATCGCTTACAGTTTTATTCCATTTGACATAGAATATGGGACATTTAAATTGAAGTGCTTGGCTTAGGTTCATCCCTAGAATTGACCAGAGCCGGTCAGTTATATATTTATAAGTATATTTGCATGTGACATAGATAGACTCAACACAAATGGTTGTAATCCATTGACCTGTCAAATGAAGGTATTTGCCTAGCAGAAGTTGTGAATCTCGTCCACGAGATTTGCCGAGATAAAGGAGTTCCTGTCATTTTTCTGTTATTCCAGGGTCATACTTTAAACCTCAGATTTATCCTTACAGGAGAAACGTAATATGAGTATGAATTATGGATGGGCTTATGCCATGGAATTATTACAATCGATTTTTTTTAGTTTTGTCAAGATTTGTATAAGATAGGCCTTAATGTGGATAAGGTCTGTAGCTCAGGAAATATAAAGGTTAAGAGTTTGATACCAACCTATGCAAAGTAGGCGCTAAAAGTTTTCAGAAAAATGACCATAAATAAAGCTAAAGTCATATCAATCTGGTTCCTACTCACACAACCTCCTCCAGAGTAGGCCAATTTTCGGCCGACTTAGGTCGAAGTTGCCTAGTGGGTCCGGGGCTTTAACAAGTAAACCTCCTGCGGAGGTTTACCTGGAAAGACTCCTCAGAAAACCAATCGAAAGTTAGCGCTACGATCAGAAACCTACAAGGAAAATAATAGAGGGACGGCCCAGCAATAGTAAAAAAAGGAAAACCTCCGTTAGGAGCATCTTAATCTCTGATAGATTCTGCTAAAAAATTCCGTTAGAAACTCCCATCCCCGAATAAATCAAAACGATGTCTCTCTGAACTTATAAAATGCAGCAAATTTATGTTAATTTCTCTACAACTCCTTCTTAACAGGCCACATTGGGGTGTTTCATAATAACCTCCGTAACTATGGAGGTTTATATATGTGCTTACGGAAACTGTACAAGAGTTTAAAACTCCCGTTTCATAACAAAACTCACATAAATGCACCCCAAACTCTCGTAAATCCACCCAAAACTCACATAAATCCATCCAAACTCATGTAAGAGAAAATTAAACTCACATAGCTACGGCACCCCAAAAGGTGACTGTAACTTAATTTGTTGTTGTTTTTTTTAATTTATGAAAACATCATTCAGGGTTACCCCTGGTCTTCCATGATAAACAATACATCGAGATAGAAGAATATACAATATACCATCGAGTCAAACATGTAAGTCAAACATGTAATAAATCCTCATATTTTAGATATTGGTGCCGTATTTGTGACATAAAAGTACGAACATCTGGACTTTGTTGTACATCAGCACTAAGCTTATTCGAATGAACCGCAAAACGGAGGTTTCTTATGAAACAGGGCACAGATACGCTTGCAGCCCTCTCAGATTTGCATCAGGGATAGGTATAATATTAAGCAGGGTGGCAAGTCGAGGCCGGCCCAGCAGTAGGGGCAGGGGAGGGGCGAACCGCTGGAGGGAAGCGTGGCGCGGTGGGGGGGAGAGGCGAAGGGGGGATACGAGGGAGGGGGGAGTAGGAGGGGGAGGGGCTTCTACTCGGCGTGGGGGGGAGTTCCCGCTCGGCGCTCCTACTCCTAGCGGCAGGCAGTGGTAGTGGGGGCCGCTGAGAGTACGCGGGTTCAGTCTAGAGCTGCTCACCCACCCCGCAAGGTGGTCGCCAACTGCTCACCTTCTGCTCACCCACCAACTCACCAACTCACTCACTCCAACTCCAGTAGGACTGGCTCCTCTCTCTCTCCACAGCCCCAGAGTCTCAAACTACCACCTCCAGGAGTTAAACCCACAGGCAGTAGTGCGCGTTTGTACCGCTAGGAGCAGGTCGGAGCCACTCGGAGCTGCTCGGAGCTGCTCGGAGCAGCTCGGGATAAGTAGAGGAGGTCCGCCTGCAGTGGTTGGTTACTTTTGCCCGAGTCACTCTGCTGGGAGAGGGGTAAAGTGGTTGCAAAGTGTGGGGCGCAGAATGCCGCGCGGACGTCATAGGAGGAAGGTCCTGAGTTTACAGTGCACAAGTTAAGGATCCAACGCACAAGTTTGGATTCTAGCACACAAGTTTTGGATACAGTGTACAAGTTTGGGATAGAGCACACAAGTTATGGAGCCAGCGCACAGACTGGACTTAATAATTGTTATTTCTGAATAACCCTAGATTTACTATTTAGTTCTGATCGAGACAGCGCACAAGTTAGGGATCCTGTACACAAGTTTGGGATACAGTGCACAAGTTATGGAGCCAGCGCACAGACTACAATTATGATCCAGCGCACAACTTAGGACTCCAGCGTGCAAGTTTTGGAGATCAAGTGAAAGTGGTTAGAGATCCATCGCACAATTTAGGTTTCCAGTGCACAAGTTGGAGATCCAGTGCACAAGTTTGGATTCCAGTGCACAAGTTAGGGAGCCAGCGCACACACTGGACGTAATCGTATGTCTGACAAACCCTGGATTTACGTTGTTCACTGACTGGAGTCTCTGTAGGCCGCTCCTGATTTTGGTGAGTAAGCTAAGGTTGTTTGTTTTAGGGGAGATCTTTTTGTTGTACGAACGTCCTCTCTGCGTTTTGTATTGAAATAAATATACTGTCCTGATACTACACTATATCACGGTACAGTGGCGTAGCCAGAGGGGTTCCTGGGTGTCTGGAACCCCCTTTAACTTCCCAAATATATAAGTAAAACATTAGATATTTTGTGAAAAGTATAGGTTGGAACCCCCATAGATTTACCGGGAATCCTCTCCCTTTTACATGGAACCCCCTTTGATTTTAGGGCTCGCTACATGACTTAGATATAGGATTGAAGAGACTTCCCATTCTGAAAGTATTAAGACCTTCAACCCCAATCTGTGCGTATGCTCCGATATCAAGACCAGTTCTCTTCGACAAAACATTCACGCAGAGTAGAAATAGGGTGGAGTTGTTGTCACTTATTTGTGAATTGCACAGTAACTTAACTTTCTCTATAGCCATCAGTAGAGCTTCTTCCACATTGGAAACTTTGTAGGAATAGATTATTGTCATTGGGAATGTGCCAATGTGGTTTATCTCTGAGTTGTGGAGACTTTGGCACATTGGGGTGGGTCTTACTTTAACGAAGCCTATTTTACATGGTTTACCGATGAATTTACCCCTGGTTTTCAAACTTTCACACCTGATTATTTCAAACACGTGTGAATACAGTATGCTTAAAATCATACAGTGTCTTGCATACCATATATAACAGCATTTCCGCCAACTTTTGGGATATAATGGATTTAGACTAAAACTCCAATAAAGCTTGTCGTCCTGATAGCATAATCTTTAGTTTTCATAGAGTGTATTTCAAACAAAGTATTGGCAGTGCGTTACAAACAAATTTGCTCATTCCCATTTCCATTTCGATAATGAGATTTACAATTTGCGTGGCTTTGTTTCATGTATTTTCCGCACAATTATCATTAACCTTTAAAACAATACAAAACTCCTCCATTTCTGATTGCAATTTCAATTTAATAGTGTCTATTAGCATATGCATTTCCGCATAATTACTATGGCATACCATGCTAACTTGTGGGTATAAATATAATTAACCCAATAATGCGTCCGATACCTGAACTCATTGAAATGACTATGAAAAACGTATAAATGCCTCCCAATTCCAATTGTGATCTCTATTTAGGTGGGCTTACTATGTCTGCATAATTATCATGGCATACCTTGCTAACTTGAGCGGCATAAATATAATTATGCGCGGTTCATTGAATACAATGTTTATAAATCCTATGTTCTCCCCCGACCAACCTTGGCGGTCCCACCCTACCTTGGGCCGATCTGTGGCAGGGTCGTACGCCTATGGTCGTACTCTAATTACCATTCCCTCCAAGCCAATCGGCCACGCTTCTGTGCACACGCCAGCCGTTCCTAATGACACATGCTATACACCTTTCCCACGCGTCTGCGCAGCGGACGCTACCAAAGAGACCTTGACCGATATAAGCATGGTCCCATAGGAACCCATATCCCAATTGTTTGGTTCAGGCAATGCCGCTAGCAGGGCGCCACACTATTGACGAGTTTGCGCAGTGGGTCCTGTCCTAGGCGCCCTGTTCCCAACACATCAGGTTCCCAAAAGTTTAAACCTGGTTCCGTTGGACTCAAGTACCCAACTCATTGGTTCTTACATATCCACTAGCTAGGCGCCACGCTGATGAAAAATGTGTATAGATCTATAAATGCAGACTATGGACGCTAACTTTTGGAATTTCTGTGACTCGAGCTTCGTCAATTTTCAGACAGATATTTTTTAAGGTATTTCACAGTGAGATAAACATAAGGGTTGCCCCTGATTTTCTGCTCCATTGAAGGGCGGGTTTTTAATTGAAAGCGTGTGAATCGAGTCTCAACGTTTTAAAATAGACATATTCTACAAGCGAATCAATGAAAATGGCATTTCGTTCTTTAAAACTCTGTGAAAGGGTGAGCAGCTTTGGGTGTTATTCTTCATTAAATTCGAAACGGCAATCTCCTTCATTTATGTAATATTTTACGGTAGCTTTGGGATGAGGGCGTATGCACAATGACTTTGCATAACAACAACAAACTGTAAGATAACTCTAAGAAAGTTGTCGTTATAACAATAGTTATTGTCATTACGATACTCCCTAATATCTCTGTTTCTACTGGATCAAATTGAAATCTGTAAATTGATATATGAAGGGGCATCGTAGGGCTATATTCTTTAAAAATTACAGCTCAATAACACCAGTCTAAACAGCCTTTTTTGAGTTTCAAAATGAGCATTATTACGTGCAAAGTTGCTTACGAAAGGTGTCGTAATAACAATAGTTATCGCAACAATGATAGGTATTGTGCAATGGGCCACTGGCCTACTCGAAAAACATCATTAGGAGTTTAACTATTTAACCAGAGTGACTTATAACACTTGACCTTGTGATTATGTAGGGGTATTACGACCGTGCAGTGGAGGGTAAACTTGGTTATATTTAGAGAGTTTACGGTGTTCTAAATTGTGGCGGAGTTTTAAGCCAATCGAGAGCTCTATACGTTGGTGTAGACTCCCAAAGTCGTTTGGCCTGTGACTGGGTTAACCCTGACCCTCCTACTCACTACTCCCCGCGATAAACAACTTGGTTATACCCAGTATACAGAGTCCTGGCAGGTAGGCTGAATCGTTTTCTGTATTAACTAATTAAAACTAACGTTTTATAAGTGGAACTATACTCACTACTACTCGCAATAAACAACTTGGTTATACCCACTGTACGTAGGCCTGGCAGGTAGGCTAAATTATTTTCTATATTAACTAATTATAACTAGAGCTAGAACTTGTTTTAACTAGAGCTAGAACTTATTATAACTAGGGCTATACTCACTGCAACCCCCTATAAACAACTTGGTTATATCTACTATACAGAGTCCTGGCAGGTAGGCTGAATCTTTTTTAACTATTTTAACTAATTAAAACTAGAGCGATAACGTGTTATAACTAGCTCTATAACTTATTATAACTGGAGCTATACTGACTTCAACCCGCTATAAACAACTTGGTTATACCCAGTATACAGAGTCCTGGCAGGTAGGCTGAATTACTTACAATTAATATTTAACTAATTGTGAAGATTGTTTAAGTTTAGTGTCCACTCAGCAATTTTCTTTTAGCAATATTAAGGACCAACTCATGGTTTTTGGCTTGTACAATGTACTGCTTGAATCTATGGGGGTGAGAACGACGGCAAAGTGAGGTGGTGTAATATATTAACTAATTATAACAAGAGCTATAATGTATCTTAACTAGAGCTATAACTTATTATAACTGGAGCTATGATATAGACAGTCCATCCCGGTACGCTGAATCAATATAATCTAATGGAACTTAGAACCTAAGTGATAGTAACTAGAATTCAAACTGATTATAACTAGAACATTATCAGCATATATATATATATATATATATATATATGGTCAGTTCTCCCGAAAGGGTGCCAAACTGCAAAATTCGTCATTTTTCTTTAAAACTAGAGAAATATAAGAGCGATTGCTTGTGTTATATGTTATACAAATACGTCTGGATAAGTGCTCGATGGGGAACCCTACTTTTACATGTATTCTATCATTATTTTGATAATTATTACCAAAAAATTGTCATTTTTTAGTCATTTTATAACAATTCCATGATGTGACAGTTGAGAAAATGCAATAATTTTTTGTTAAAGACTTTGCAAACTTATTTAGTCTCCAAATCCCATTTGACAGACTTATTGCTTCAAAGGGAAAAAGAAAAAATTGTAATAAATTTATAATTTATTTTATAATATGGAAATGTCTTGTGTAAAAACTGCGTCACCGTACATATACTTGCACAATACATTTTTAATGAACCTCAAAGAATATAAAAAAACAAGTATCAAAACCTTGAAACAATGCAAAGAAATTGGGTATTGTATAGAAAGTGAATGTACAACTATTGAAGCAAATTGTTTCAATTTCTACGAATAATTGTTGACAAAAATCAAGAATCTTTGGCCTAGATAAATGCGTCACCATACATATACGACTGTAAAAGCACATATAATGGGTCATTAAACATATGTTGAGAAGAAGTAAATAATTAACCTTGAATATATGTCATTATGTGAATTAGCTTCTAAATGGAAGGGTAATGCTTTTTCACAACAATCAGGAGTGTTATATGACATCATTTTTTTAAAGAAATAGTTTTTTATTGCACTTTTGTGTGAAAATAAATGCGTCACTGTACATATACTGCGTCACCGTACATATAACAAAAAGAAAATCATAATATCTAAAAGAATCATGAAAATTAGTGTTCCCAATTTTCATGATGTATCCCGATATTAATGCCAATTTATCTCAATCATTTTCATTGCAATGTGAGTAAATAATATTTTTGGCTTCTATTTTCCTCATTTGGCACCCTTTCGGGAGAACTGACCATATGCGCTTCTTTTAGATAGGCTGAATCATGATTGTGTATTAATAGCTAGAACTACAACTGATTATGTATCGATAATTAAAACTACAACTGATAATAACTAGAACAGTATCATCATATACACGGTCCTTCCATGTAGTTTGAATAATTTTACTTTTAACCCAATAATCATTTAACTAATTTGATAGAAGAGTATCACAATATACATAAACCTTCGAGGTAGGGTGAATCATTTCATTCTAATGCTTATATTCCACTATCCAATTTTACTCCTGATTTCGAAAATCGTGAGAAGGAATAGGCGCTAAACATAGCCATTTTGTATATAATCAGAAAGGATTTTGAATGACCTTTCAAATGGTATGTGACATGCAGGGGTTCTTATAATATTTCTATCGAAAATGTGATAATTAGCAAATTCCTATTAGTCATAAGCGCCTAGTAGAATACAGGCTGAACAGTGGCAGATCCGGGATTTCATTTTTCATTTTTATAGGGGGTGTCAGGATTTGCCCCTCTAGAGCACTTGCTCTGAATCCGCCCCTGCTTAATAACTAGATCTAAAAGTAATTACCTATACTACTTCTAAAATGATGTCCTTTCACATGTTACAGTCTATACACTGAACTTACTTCAGGCCATACCAAAAACCAGCAAAATAGGCTGTTACAAGCCAGTCCATCTGGTTGCTGATTTGTTAAACAGCTTTTTAAAGGACATGTGGGAACCAGCAAATTAGGTCATGACACCATTATTTGGTTCCTCTCTCATCCTCTATGTTGCTTCATGGTGTAAGGGTTAGCATCCCCCTCCAAACACCTATGTTGTGGGTTCGAATCCTGGAGGGACTTGTTATCACTAAAACAGTGTCAGCATATACTAGGCCTCTGAAATGTACCATACCCAATTACATGGTTGACATTTGGGAGAAATACATTCTCTCAGCGGCGTCCCTGACAGCCAAATTCATTAGTGTGTTGGGTACCAGAATGTCCGCGAGCAACCCGATAATGGCGGAACAGTGCAAATGTGTATTTATATCCATGCCCTTATTGAGAAATGGATATGTTTGCAGCCTAGTGATGCACGATGTTTTCTTGTGGTTCAATGGTTTGTAACCAACAAAGCAAGGTTTGTGTTTGTTAAAAGTATACACAGAAACCACCTGCCCGCTTTCTAACTATGAATAGTAAGTGCTATGAGTGATTTGGGTTACCACTATCCTCTCTCCTACCTTATGAATGGGTGTACCACGGTACAAAAGAAGTGAGGGTTTTTCTATAGCGTATGGTTGCCAATGCACTATCCCTAATCGGCACTATCGTATGTGAAGGTGTATTGGGGTTCTGTCTAAAAATAGGCATGTTGTAGTACCCATTCTTTGAACACATAGGTGTAATGAATATATATATGCTTTTGTGGGTCCGTTTTTGTTGTTAATATCTTTAGGCTCACAGCCTGTCTTCCATATACATTGGAAAAAAGGAGGAAAAAAGGAGGAAAATGAACGGTATCTGTATATCAAAAGAGGTAAAACCCATTTCATAACCTACAAACAGATACTACAATAGACGGGTGTGCCAGTATATTTTTTATTACCAATTGCTATACCAACTAGGCATATTCCACCACCTTGCCCTTTTTTGTGTTCTCGTACCTAAAATGTAGATTTAGAATCACCATAATCTCAAACAACTCCAAAATTGTCACCAAGGCAAAAGAACATCCATTCAATTGTATCAACTCAACTTAGCTCTTAATATCATTCAAAATATGTTGTTTTATAGTGATTTTACAATCTATTTCCGGTCATAAACCATCTGGTTCCGGTGTTCTGTGATTGGTTGGATTGGGCCCCTTTAATATGGGCGCTGTGTATCCTTTTATCGTGTAGCCATCCATACTATTTACGTCTCACTTTGTCCTGATTGCGCCACTAACGACTTTGTCCATGTTGCATTAGTCCCCAGCCTCCCAGCACACTTACGCCTCCATTCAACTAGCCGATTTTACGCCCGATTTCAAAAATCAGCACTTCGAATTTCGATTTACCATAGACATGTTACATATCATAAGAACGGGCTTTTAATTCTCTTTCAAATGATATGTAGGATGCGTGGTCTTTTGTGATATTACTGGTGAAAAACGAATAATTACTGAAATTCCGACGGTCAGAATCGCCTAGTGGGAAACAGGCTTAAGGGTTAGTAAGTGGTGGTTGGATAATGTAGGTAGCGGTAAGGTCGGGGCGGGCTGGTGGCAGAGTGGGTGATATACTGTGGTAAGGCAACATTCTCTACCCGAGCATCCCCTGTTTCGTTCTCCAGAAAGCACTCTCTCTATTTATGGGGAAAGATTCCTGGTTTCTGAGGGAACATTATCACTATGCATTAGGCCGCTGACCAGAAAACAAACCGAAACAAAAATTACCGAAAAAAACAAAATTAACTTGTGTTGCATAACTTCAGTAGCAGAAAATAACCACCAGATTACCCACAAGACTTAAACCCCTGAGATGGATACAGGGGCGGATACAGGATTTTCAAAAGTGGGGGGTGGGGGTCAGTATAAAGGCTAAGTACTAAAGCCACGTGTAATCGCAAGTATGCGCTGCATTTTCCCTGCTTTTTGTAGTTTAGGGGTCCACCAAAAGTGGGGGGTTGGGAACCCCTGGACCCCCTGGATCCACCCCTGGGATACACGCACGTAAAACGAGCTTGGGCTATAGTGAACCGGGGCCAGAGTGGTGCACTCTTAGAGAAGGGTAACAGATCGGGCTAACCACTCCCACCCCCCACCCCTCCTGTTTCCTATAGACCAGAGTTCACTCCTCAACCTGCTCCCAATCAACGACCAACCCGGACCCACCCATAGCCACTCTGAGCAGCTCCGAGTTGCTCCGAGCAGGTCTGAGAAGCTCTGAGTAGGTCTGAACTGCTCCTTAAGTCTCTGCTCCACTATCCAGTGCTTTGGTTGTGATGGGCATCTCCCACGTTTCTTTATTTTTTTTAAAAATAATATCATTTAAAGCTGGAACTACCGGCACATTAGTTATATTTCATATATGTCATATAAGGCACTTTAAAAATCTGGAAATTCCATACAAAATATCAAATATGAAACTAAAATATTGCCCTTTCTAGTTCTGAGTAATGTAGATAACCTTAAGATACAGACCATCTATATCAAGACTTCACAATTTGTATTATTATATCTACTTGAAAACCAGAAAATAGTCTGATGATTTTGACTAAATAAAACCTTTGAAGAAGAAACTTTGAAACAAAAGAAACTTAACATTTCTAGATTTAAGTAATACATTTAGCCTAAAGAACATCTCTATCAAGAAACTTTGAAACAAAAGATATCAAGAAAATCAGGTGGTGGGCCCCACCTAAGCGCTATAGGCCCAGGGTCTGGGAGTGGGCTGTTCGACCTTTCCTGGGTAGGGCTCGCCACCTGGGAGCTTCCCAGGGCCTCTACTGCTTCAGGGTTGGCGAGGGGCGAGGGGCCTGAAGGGCCTGAAGTGGTAGAGGAGGGTGGGGGAGGTGTGGGGAGAGGTTTACCGTAAAGATTCTAACAAAGCCTTAAGACCTTATTCCACATACCGAAAGTGTGGGCTACCGATAGTGGCCTGCGCCATGGCAACGTTCTATACCGGCTGCCCTCACTTTCGGTGGAATTTCGGCCGCCAAAAGTGCAATATCGGCAACCAGCACAAAATCGGCAGGAAGAATTTACTAACATATTGGTAAATATATCGGCAAAGGTGCAGATCTTATATTGGTACTGGTGAAAGTGTGTCAGCGGCACATCAGGGGCACACTTGCGGTTTGTGGAATACGGCCTTTAGCTGAAAATTAGCGGAACAGCATGCACTGAATAAATGGATGATTATTGGAGGCTTTACGGTAGCTTTGCCCAGGTGAGTTATTGCAGACAGGTGGGCAGAAGGTGAGGGCACCCTTCACTACTACCCCCCACTACCCCCACCACCCCAACCACCCCAACCACACCCACAACAAGAAAAAACCCTACTTTCATCCAGAGTGGGTCTGTCTGCGGGCCCTACCCCAATCCACCTCACACCTCTATGCTGAACCAAATTTAAAGGGAAACAAAAGCAATTGCAAATTCTGTAAACTATAGAAATATATACCTAGGCCTGTGGTGAAGTGTAGACTGTTAACATAGTCATTAACAATTAAATACATTAAAAACTTGTCCCCAGTCAATTTTAGTAACAAAATTGGTTTGTTTACAAACATTGCTGTCTTCAGGCATAAATTACATGAGTATTATGAAATTCAAGTAAAGTTATAGATCTAGTTAGTAATCATGGTTTATACTCTACCAATGACTAAAGTTAGACTGTCAGAATGTATTTTCAGTTATTTTAGTCTGCAAAGTTTTGGTGTATTTTGGCACAACATTGCTTTTGGCTCCCTTTAATACTGATAGTTGTTATTTACCTATACAAAATATTTCAGCTCTTGATTATTATCAGTTGCCCATTGCATAACAAAATAGTGAAACAAAACAAAGTCTAGCAACGAGGACGTTGTTATGATGGGTCCTGCTGTTGAAATGTGGCTGTTCTTTTAGACTAATTTAATTCTGTATACAGTTCTCATGGATAGATAATTGGATCTGAAAATCCTGAGATTTTCAGACCAGAAAAATTATTAAAAGTGGGTGAAATTTGATGCTGGATTTTTGGACAAAAGGGTGTCATTTGACAAAAGAATTTTGCTGTTATATTATTCCATTGCATGACAGGTCACAGGGGAAGGGTGTGATATGCACCAATGGGGGGCACCCTGTTCCCCCAACAGGGTCATGAAAGGCCCAGTGATGTCCTTTCTAAAGGGCAATTGCATGTTAAAAAGCCCTATCCACTCCTTGAAAAGAGTAAGGTATTGAACCCGGTGGTAGGTTTCTCGTAAATCATATCATATATTCGGTCACCGCCCATGTGGCATAAAACTAGCTGCAAATTTGTTCCTTGTGCAGTCTGGTAAAAGAACCCAAAAGGGTTGGTCAGACGTTAAACTTACCCAACAAACAAACAAACAAAAGCACCAATGGGGCAAGTCTGGAAAGTGAACTAGATAATCGTTGACTTACCTTTGGTTCCTTATACATGCACTCCCTACCGGGACAGGTACCGATACCTGCCTGAACCCTGGGGTCGGGACGAGGCCTGTAAAGCCCCATACCCACTAGGCGATTTTACCGGCAACGGGCGACGGGCAAATGGGAGAATCGGCTGATTATTAGGGTCGCCCATAAGTATGGTATATTGGAATGTACAGGTTTGATGTGAATCGCCGGTAAAATCGGCCGATTCTAGGGGCAGAATCGGCCGATTTTAGCGGCGATTCGTCGGCCGACTGTGTAAAAATGTCCTAGTGGGTATGGGGCTTTACAGGGGCGGGGGGTTAGGTCTGGGGCAGAAAGGTGTAAGCCACACCTGAGGGTTAGCCCCCTCTTTGTACGCACTGCCTTATCAATAGCAATCATTTCACGCTGTTTTATATCATGTATGAGAGAACCGGGATCACAGCGGGCAGTTTTTCCACAGTCTGACTGGGTATGCAGTTTTACCATTTTCAGACTATACCAAAGATAAAGCGTAGTTATTGCGTCATTTGAGGTACATCTTAAAACAGGTCGCACTGGGTACGCAGTTCTGACTGGGTATGCAGATATACCACTTTCAGACTATAGCAAAAGGAGAACCTGTCAAACACTTTATTTGAAATGCATTGGAAAAAGGCTGAAGAAGGTAAAAGAGGATACATATAGGGCAGACAGGTGTTAGCCATGCCCTAAGGGTTAGCCCCCGCTTTGTACGCAGACTATACCAAAGAGAGAGTGTAGTAATTGCATCATTTGAGGTGCATATTAAAAACAGTCACACTGGGTATGCAGTTCTGACTGGGTATGCAGTTATACCACTTTCTAACTATACCAAAAAGAGAACCTATCAAATACTTTATTTGAAATGCATCGGAAAAAAAGGCTGAAGAAGGTCAGAAAGGATATTTCTAGGACAGAAAGGTATCAGCCACACCCTAAGGGTTAGCCCCCACTTTGTACACACTGCCTTAGCAATCAGTTCACGCTGTTTTATATTATGTGTGAGGGAACCAGAATCACAGTGCGAAGTTTTTCCATGGTCTGACTTGGTATGCAGTTTTACAACTTTTGGACTATTCCAAGACAGTGTATGGTAATTGCGTCATTCGAGGTACACCTAAACATGGTGATGCTGGGTATGCAGTTTTACCACTTTTGGGCTGTACCACAGAAAGAATATATCAATTGTGCTGTTTGAAATGCAGCCTAACTGGCTACACATTTTTACCAGTTTCAGACTACATCACTGTAAAACTATGTGTAAAGTATCTTTGTCCCAACTGAAAAAAGCTTAGTTTTCAAATGCAAAGACATCTCTATTCTCATCTCCTAAAGTTGGTGGTTGTATACTACCCTAGGGAAATACTGGAAAACTTATATCTTTTCACAGGGGCCCGTTTCATAACAAACCTCCGTAAGATTTGCGTTTCATAAAGTTATAATCAATTTTTGGCCATTGTAGCTACATGAGTTTTGTTTTTGCTTATGTCAGTTTCGTTGGGTTTGCCAGAGTTTTGGGTTGATTTACAGAAGTTTTGGGTCGATTTACGGGAGTTTGTTATGAAACAGCTGCGTACGAGAGTTTGAAACTCCCGTACAATTTCCAGAAGGGTACATAAAACCTCCATAGCTACCGAGTTGTTATGAAACACCCCACAGACTAGCCTTAGAATCCATTTAATTAGTCCTATTTTAAACTGTAAACATGAGCATCCTGAGGCTAGTCTGTGCAAAGTATTATATCATAACCTTGGTCGATACATGTAATCCAAACCATACACTTAGACGCAGAGAAATCACAGTGTACTGTTGGAAAACTTATAAAAACCCTTTGGTGAATAATGACACTTCGGAAATTAAAATTGCAGTCAGCGATAAAGAAAAGATTCGCATTCAGATAATGATGCTGAAACAAGATAAAACTATCATTAAACCATTAAGATGTTAACATTATCCTATTCACTCCAACCAATGTTTCATTTCAATGTAGTCATGTTACAAACCATTTATGGTGACCTAAACCTTTTCCGCCCGACCACAAGAAACGACATTAACTCATTGTGTTGACAACTTTCCACAAAATCACTCCTTCTATAATAAAGAAATGCAACTGGTTCCTATTACAAATTACATGGGGAAAGCGGGCTCTTCTTTCAAATAAAAGGAAGCGATCAAATTACAATGACTTCCCCTTTTATGGCATGTCACCTGCTTTTATTGTCCGTAGATGGTCGTCAGGAGAGGTAAAAGTTAGTTTTTTTTCCTGTTTTTGTTGAAAAGTTTGTTTTTCCCCAGGTTCTGTGGTGATTAAATGATTTATCATATGAGGGCCTGGGAACTGGCATAAGAAATTGGCGTTTCTTTCACTGGTCATCGTCAGACCTGAAATTAAGCCTACAATAAGCCCATCCCAGTTTACACCAACAATAAACTGTTTACCCTGAAAGATTGCTTCTGAGCTTTTTCCACGAAGAGTTGCATAATGTAAGACTATCTAAAGCAATTTGGTTGACAAATTGCTCCTAAAACTTGTAGAATGCAGCTTTATAAATTGGCATTTTGCCCATAGAAAACAATAATAAGACCTGTCAGCCCAACCTCTAATGTCCAACCTATTATGCCCTGAAATTTAAAAAATCATAATATTTTATCAGTAGGTCTTGGGGATACAGAATAATATGGCTAGACCTTGTTAAGGAGGGCTATGATTTGATTCTGAATTTTACTGATACATACTCACCAATATACAAAATCTGCCAAAATCTGCATATTATCCTATATTATCTTGCAATGTTAAAAGCAGACTACAATAACAACTGGTTAACTTATTGCACAAATGCCAAACCCTTTGACCAAATCAAATCAGTTTGAAAAAGATCACGATGCCAAGTATTGCAGAGGGGGGAGGGGAATGGTATAATGTATAGGGTCCTCTCCTTGCTAGCGCGGGTTCAAGTCTTTTTGAAAAACATGATTTAGGCTGAGACCAAAGATTGCTTTGCCTCATGCCTTGGAGTATCTAATACACCTATAGGCCTTCCAGCCAACATTTGACGTAACAGAAACGTTCTGCAACTATACTTTTTTAGTCAGTCTGTTACTTACTAAAATGGCGCATAGCAACTACATTATTGATGGTGAGGTTGAAACCTCACCAAATCAGAACTTTATTATAGCATTACATTTTGGTGAGCTAAGGACAAAACCATAACAGATCATTATAAGAACATTCTGTTTGGGTTGAAGAACGTAACCGGAGCATTGTAATAACATCACAGTGCAACTTCACAGCAGTATGTTGCTGCAACTTAATTGGGAGTCATCAAAAGAATGTAACTAGAACCAAAGCAGAACCAAACAGAACGTTGCTGCAATGTTATAATAACGTCGCATCCTTGGCTGGGCTACTCCCCGTCCCATTTACCTACCCTCAAACGCTATACATCCCAGCCACTCAGAGCTGCTCGCAGCTGCTCGGGCCAGGGGGGGGGGCACTTGGGTCTGAAAAGGGTACCCACTACCAAACCAGCTGCAAACAGACTTGCAAAGCAGAGGTGGTGAACGTCAAAATTGAGGGGCTGTCAGCAACTTTTAGGCCCAAAAGGCAGGGCAGTGAACTATCAACATTATAGTACAACATAGGGGCAATGACTTGAAAGTAAGCCTCATAGATTACATTTTTTCACAGAAAAAAACAATGACAATTCTATCAAGAGTTTTCCATGGCAATTTGGCGATTTTGGTCTATTTCATGGTATTCAATCACTCTGATTTTTTTAGGGCGGCCACCAGCATACCCCAAAAATAGGGGGTGGTCAACCAAAATCCAGGAGCAGTCAGTTACAAAAAGAAAAACGTTAGCTTGATGTTTATAGTTTGCAGTGGGTAGTAACCTTCATAGAGTCAGTGCCCCCCACAAGGTGCTCAGAGATACTCAGAGCTGCTCGGAGCTGCTCGGAGGTGAACCAGAATACACTCACAAAGTGTCAGAGGTGTATCTTGGGCGCCCTCCCCCTCCCCGCCGGGGTATCTTTAGAACGGGCCCCCGCTCCAAGTGGTATCTTGGGACTCTCCGGTCGCGACCTGCGCCTATTTTCCGCCCTACCCGTTACAACGCGGTCGGCGGCGGGTGTAGTGGGTGTGTGTTTGTACCTGCAGCCTCCTGCTGGTTCCTGGCGGGGCTGGTTGTTAGCTATGGACTGTAGCGGCGGGCTGAGGGCTAATTTTCTCTGAGACACCTTTGCTTGGGTAACAGAAGCAAGGGATAACTTTCTCTGAGACACACTGTTTGATTGGGTAAGGAAGAGAGGAAAATCAGTGCTATTTGATGGTTTTGGTTAGTGGGGGGACTTTTTGGAATGTTTAATTTTAGGCAGTTTTCCTAAATGTTGGCTTAGGAATAAGACTAAGGGCTAATTTTCGCTGAGACACATTTGCTTGGGTAACAGGAGCAAGGGATAACTTTCTCTGAGACACACCGTTTGCTTGGGTAGTAGGAGGGTGGGACAATCAGTACTATTCTATAGTTTTGGTTAGGGGGAAACTTTTTTGAATGTTTAATTTTGGGCAGATTACCCTCGGCTTGGGAATAAGGCTGAGGGCTAATTTTCTCTGAGACACTATTGCCTAGATAATAGGAGCAAGGGCTAACTTTCTCTGAGACACATATGACACTATAGACATATATAGGAGGAGCGGAAATCTATTCGATGGGTTAGGGGGGATATTTTTATTGAATGTTTGATTTTTTTGCAGATTATCTAAACGTTGGTTTAAGATTGGGCTGTGGGCTAATTTTCTCGGAGACATACTTTTTCCTAGATAATAGGAGCATAGACATACATAACATCTTATGTATGTCTATGATAGGGGCAAGGGATAAGTTTCTCTGAGACACACAGTTTGCCTGGATAAAAGGAGGTGCTTAGAATACTAGAAAACGCAAGAATTAGGCCCATCAGGCCTACAGGACCATAATATGCAGGAAAATGCCAGAATACTTGGTCTGTAAAATACAAAAAAAACACTATGATCTTAATGCATGTCCATGAAAAAGAAAATACCAGAATTATCAATCAGGTCTGTGAAAAAAACTAAAAATATATCTAACTGCGTCTACAGGCTTGTGGATGGAGCAGCGGTCTCTGATTGGCTAATCCATAACTCTGTACCTGTGCCTCAGACCAACGGGGCGCCCTGGAGGACTAGGGGTACCCCCCGCAGAGCCCCAGATTAGCCCTGAACTTAGAGGTCAGAGCACCACTCCCACCTCATCACCGCTAGGGGGCGCCCCAGTGGCGGGGGGCACTCCCCTACCGGCCCACTCCCACCCCATCACCGCTAGGGGGCGCCCCAGTCACAGGGGGCACTCCCCTACCAGCCCACTCCCACCCCATCACCGCTAGGGGCACCCCAGTCGCCGGGGGCACTCCCCTACCGGTCCACTCCCACCCCATCACCGCTAGGGGCTCCCCAGTCACCGGGGGCACTCCCCTACCGGGCCACTCCCACCCCATCACCGCCAGGGGCGCCCCAGTCAACGGGGGCACTCCCCTACCGGCCCACTCCCACCCCATCACCGCTAGGGGCGCTCCTGTCACCGGGGGCACTCCCCTACCGGCCCACTCCCACCTCATCCCCGCTAGGGGCGCCCCAGTCACCGGGGGCACTCCCCTACCGGTCCACTCCCACCCCATCACCGTAGGGGCGCTCCAGTCACCGGGGGCACTCCCCTACCAGTCCACTCCCACCCCATCACCGCTAGGGGCGCCCCAGTCACAGGGGGCACTCCCCTACTGGCCCACTCCCACCCCATCACTGCTAGGGGCACCCTAGTCGATGGGGGCACTCCCCTACCGGCCCACTCCCACCCCATCACCGCTAGGGGCACCCTGGGCGCTGGGGGCACTCCCCTACCGGCCCACTCCCACCCCATCACCGCTAGGGGCGCTCCAGTCACTGGGGACACTCCCCTACAGGCCCACTCCCACCCCATCACCGCTAGGGGGCGCCCCAGTCACCAGGGGCACTCCCCTACCGGCCCACTCCCACCCCATCACCGCTAGGGGCACCCTGGGCGCTGGGGGCACTCCCCTACCGGCCCACTCCCACCCCATCACCGCTAGGGACGCTCCAGTCACTGGGGACACTCCCCTACAGGCCCACTCCCACCCCATCACCGCTAGGGGCCCCCCAGTCACCGGGGGCACTCCCCTACCGGCCCACTCCCACCCCATCACCGCTAGGGGCGCTCCAGTCACCGGGGGCACTCCCCTACTGGCCCACTCCCACCCCATCCCCGCTAGGGGCGCCCCAGTCACCGGGGGCACTCCCCTACCGGCCTACTCCCACCCCATCACTGCTAGGGGCACCCCAGTCGCCGGGGGCACTCCCCTTCCGGCCCACTCCCACCCCATCACCGCTAGGGGCGCCCTGGGCGCTGGGGGCACTCCCCTACCGGCCCACTCCCACCCCATCACCGCTAGGGGCGCTCCCCTACCGGGCCACACTTATTGGAGGGGCCAGGGAAAAATCAACGAATTTTTTTTATATTTTTTAACATATTATTGATCAGGGTAAAGGCTATATTCCATGATGTGTTCGGTGGAACTTGCGTTCCTTTAATTACAGAAATGCAAGTTTACTTGCGTTCAGATAATAACATGTTGGTATCCAAACACAAGTAAACTTGCGTTTAAGTAATTAAAAGAATGCATATTGCATGGAATGCATTGTGGAATGTAGCATTGTACTTGCGTTCATGATCATACTTTCATTACATGAACACAAGTAAACACGCAAGTATGAATGCAAGCAAATACTTGAAATGCTTGCTTGCATTTCACTTGTGTTCATGTCAATAAACGCAAGTAAAATGATGAACCCAAGTACATGAATGCATCATGGAATACAGGCTTAAGGGGCAAGGGGAAAATCACCTATCTATTTTTACTTTTAAATTTATCATCAATCAGGGTATAACCCCCCTGCTCTTGTGGTACCACGAAATGACGCAAGCAAACTGATGCAAAATTGCTTGCGGAAGTGTAGCACAGGGTGGAATACTTGCAGATTCCAGATTTATTTGATAGTTCGTATACCATGTGACCAGTCACCATTCACAACCTCCCAGATTGACATTGATTAGCACTATACTTAACCACTACCCTCAACATCCACTCACATGGCAGTTAATCTAATTTCCTTACCCTTCATTCACCCCTTTAGCCCCTGTTTCCCATCGCCCATCCCATAGTTCCTGGCCCTACCGAGCTCCAAGCACATTTTGGGTAGTGCCCATCGCTGATTGGCCAGCCTCTCATGACGTCACCGCAAGAGTGGTGACGTCACACATGAGTGTGTTTAACTGGGCGGAAGTTTCGATGACGTCATATTAGTGATGTGCCCTGGGGGACGAAACGGGAACTAACTGTAACAGATGTGCCTAATACCCTTTATGGACTAGGCTCAAACTGCGCTCACTATGAGAGTTCAATACAGGCATACTGCATACTCATGGGGGTAGTCTATATGGGGTATAAGGGCCTGTTCCCTTTGGCCAATTTTCAGTGAGTCTGCTCAATAATTGGTGGTCTAGCCTGGAAAAAGTCCGAAGAAGGACAAATGCTGCAACATCCATGGGAATGTCCCCCCCTGTGCCAACAATACAATTACCAATGGTTTTACTGTCTATGGGACCATGCATGATTCGGTAAAAGTCGTAAGAGTATGTTCGCATAGACACCGTTGTGGTTTATAAGCAGGTAAAGCAAACAAAAACCAGCTAACCAATCAGAATTGCCATTTGGAGGTACGGTTCTCTCTCTAAGCTGCCAATAGGTGAATCATTGAAGATTAAGCCATGTAATGTATTCTTCTTGCACATACATATATATATGTGTTGGTGTACTGCAACATTACACCAGAAAGGACTTGATCTCCTCCTATTAATGATATCAATAAACTAGTTCCCACATTAGTGGTATCAAGAAACTAGTTCCCTATGAATGACATCGAGGGCCCCCTCCTCCTATTGGAAATAAAAGAAAATTGTGTGTTACCTGAAACTTTTAAAGTCATTATAAATGAAGTTACAAGTTGGTCTGGACTAGGGAGATTGGATGCGACTGAGTATGTATGTAATCAATTTGTATATAAATATATATATCAACAGCAATTATTTTCCCTGACAACCAGGAGTAAGGCAATAGGGTGTTGATTGCAAAACATCAATGAGTTTACGTCATAATCAATCACTATACAGGCAAAGCGGGTTCCACCTTCTTGTTTTTTTATGTTTATTCTATAACCTTTATATCAAGTGGTGTCCCTTTTTCTTTTCATTTAACATGTTTAGTACTTGAGCCAAAGGGTAACATTTGAATATACCAGATTTAATTTTCTTCTGATATTCATCAAAATATCTTTTTACAGTATGACTTTACAAACTAGTTCCGGTCATAATCAATCTACTCCCGATCCTTCTGATTGGCCGAATGGAGACCCTAATAGCCCCTATATAAACATATATATCCACACCAATGATATTCCCTGTAGCCCAGCACCAAGGCAATGGTGTTGATTGGCAGAACGCAATGAGTTTACGGTAGTAATCAAGCCCTGGTTGTTTGATAATTATTTCGGCCAATCCCGGCGTCCCGTCTGTTCTGTTCTGTCAAACAGATCTCATTAGGTTTCCGGTAGCGTTCCCCTTGACGCGATCGACGCAAGCGCATGCGCACTGGGCCGCATGGTGGCGTTGTTTTTGAAGCCCCTTATTAAAGACAACTTTCTTGGGCGGCCCTCCCCAGTTTTGCTACACAAATTCAGCCATTTCTATTTCCAGGCAGACCACAAGCCAAAGGAAAAGTGCCAATAATGAAGCTTTCTTTTCGTTGGGGTCTAAATTTTCTCAAGTTGTTTTTAGGAAACTCTTTTTTTCTAAGATGAAAATGTGCAACGATTCATTTGGCTTATTTAGTTTTTATTGGTTTCATTCTAGTGGAAAATGAATTAGAAGAAATTGTTCTTTTTCAATAGATGATTTGAGACGACGATAGTGTGCATTCAAGCTAATCATATCACATTTTCCTCAGCATCATATGAACACTACCTTGTGATCCTATTCCAATTGGTCGGAGGATTCTCAGATTTTGCCTGGTTACACGTTTTTTTAACAGAGCAGTAAAGAAAACTTACTAATCATCCTTTGAAAAAGGTATCATTTCTTCTCCCTGACTCTGATTCTATAAATAGAATTCCAACCCAGGGATCCCAGCCAGCAGCCTGGGACAGGTTAAAGTTAAAAGATGAAAAGAAAACGAGATTTTGTACTTCCCTAACCCATAAGCATTTAAATTCGGACAGATTCAACTATAAACACATTAATTTTGTTGCATTAGTTTCCACGCAACGTCTTAAACATGGCTGAACATTAGTATTTCATAAACCATACTGTTTCCATTCCCTTTAAGCCTAACAATAAGATTACTTTCACCCCTTGGACAAAGCAAGCGTCTGGCTCGTTCAAACACAAAGAAGTCACTCACACTACTTTGTCACAACATTTCCGCACATTCAGGGTGTATAAAACATCCACAATCGCCAACTCACATTGAATACACTTTTTAGCATACACCCCGTTCATTCCCAGACACGAAACAATACGTTACCGATCCAGAAACAATAAGACATGGCTTCCGACCGGATGTCCTCACTGAGAATCCACTGCGCATGCCCACAAAGTCCCCCCGGAAGGGCGGCCATTGTTGTTGCGCACGCAGATTAACCTCGCTTGTTCCCGACGTCCACACGGCCAATTTAAACGCTGATCAGTCGGTGTGGGGACCAGCTAATGGCGTTATTTATTGCGCATGCGCCACTAATGAGGGGATTGTGCACATGCGCGTTGATCCTACGGGCTGCTTCCGGTGCTGATGTAATACTCGGGGATTTGTCGGTCACGTGGTCATTGGGCTGTGACCTCCGCTGGCGCTCTGCAGCGCTCCCAACTCCGCTTCGGTAAAATAGTCCGAGAGAGTACTCTCTGCAATGTAGGTCCTATACTATACACCAGTATTATAGTAACACTGCGCCCCTCAGTCTTTGAATAGTCCCACGGTTTTTGCTGGTGTTATGCAACTTGCAGGGGCTGAGCCCAGTGACAGCTACAGTGCAGAGATAACTTCCGGTAAAGGTGTTGATGTGGCAGAGTGCTCCGCTGGTTGTATTGGGATCTGCTGGTTCTTCTAGGGAGCCTGTGGTTTGTAATAAGCTGGGGACTGGGGGTTACGGCCCTTTTGAAATAAAAAAAAGGGGGGGTGTATACACCTTTTTCCCAAGTTATATCTATATATAGTATGGTAGCTATTGGTGGGGACTCCCTCAATGAGTCATGTCTTTAGCCGTTTAATTCTTTTTGTTCTCAATGACTGGTTACACAATCTCATGTTCAGGTTAAAGGGCATTGTCCTCCAATTGTTGTTAGAATCAGGCAGTGTGAGAAGCTAGAAGTAGGTTATATAACCAATCCCTGAGCTAAATAGCCCACACCCCTTCATATTAGGACCACCACTGTCACCTGCAAGTGGGCAGTCCCAGGTGGGTGAGTGATAGGTAACTCAGTACTAGGTGTATGGCAGTACATGCCGGGACCTAGTAGCATCCCCTTTCTTTAACCCCTCCCTGAGCTGTGTGTGACAGCTGGAGTGGTTGTGGTCAGCACCTATAGCCCATTTACACATAGCCCTCTAGTATTAGGAGGGCCTTCAATTTACTGAGGGGAGACCATCAATCGTGCATGAGCAGGACTTTGTAGCTAATATTCTTCTTTTTCATGAACCTGTGCTGTGAGGCCTTCCATCGAGGCCTTGTTCTCAACTATTTGAACCTGGGTCCATAGGTACCCATGTCCCTATTGCTCAGTTCCAGTCGATCAGCGGTAGGGCGCCACACTATTAAGAAAGATGTACATGTATAGACCATGTGCATACATGGTCAGGTCCTTTTTTTGGTGATCACTAAGCCAAAAACTGTGAGTTGGTCCTGATAGAGCTGAAATAATGCTAATTGGACCTTAAACTCCAACAAACAATCATCATCACATATATATGTATGTATGATATATATGTGGTAAAGTGTTCTAAAGTATGTAATAGATTAACATCTACCCCATCCCTCCCCCAGAATGGTGCAGGTGGCGACTGCCAGCCCGGTGACCGGGTTTATTAATCGGTCATGTCAGGGTGACCCGCAGGTGATGGGTGGATACATGGGGCTACATGGCAGTGTGTGACAGTGGGGGACATAGGACCTGTCAGAAGGGCTTCTCCCTGAATGACCTGTAGGTGATGGGTGGATACATGGCCCTACATGGCAGGGTGTGACAGTGGGGACATAGGACCTGTCAGAAGGGCTTCTCCCTGAATGACCTGTAGGTGATGGGTGGATACATGGCCCTACATGGCAGGGTGTGACATGGGGGACATAGGACCTGTCAGAAGGGCTTCTCCCTGAATGACCTGCAGGTGATGGGTGGATACATGGGCCTACATGACAGGGTGTGACATGGGGGACATAGGACCTGTCAGAAGGGCTTCTCCCTGAATGACCTGCAGGTGATGGGTGGATACATGGGCCTACATGACAGGGTGTGACTGGGGGACATAGGACCTGTCAGAAGGGCTTCTCCCTGAATGACCTGTAGGTGATGGGTGGATACATGGCCCTACATGGCAGTGTGTGACAGTGGGGACATAGGACCTGTCAGAAGGGCTTCTCCCTGAATGACCTGTAGGTGATGGGTGGATACATGGCCCTACATGGCAGTGTGTGACAGTGGGGACATAGGACCTGTCAGAAGGGCTTCTCCCTGAATGACCTGTAGGTGATGGGTGGATACATGGCCCTACATGGCAGTGTGTGACAGTGGGGACATAGGACCTGTCAGAAGGGCTTCTCCCTGAATGACCTGTAGGTGATGGATGGATACATGGCCCTACATGGCAGTGTGTGACAGTGGGGACATAGGACCTGTCAGAAGGGCTTCTCCCTGAATGCCCCCAGACACTACCAGCTGGGGCAGCTGTGCACTATAGACCTGGGACACAAGAAGCAACAAAAAAAACAGAACATTTTCCTATGTTCTTGTGAATTCACCAGAAGGCAATCCTTAGCCAGAACTCTAAACTATTGTTATGTCACAATAAAATCAACACAGAATGAGATGTTTCTTGCTGACCAGTTCTATAGTGTCACTGCGTTAACACTCAATATCACCACTCGCCCTTAACACTCACACATCAGCCAATCAGATCAAGGAATTCCTTAGGCTGTGTATGTGGGTATATCTCTGCCATGTCTGACAAGCTGTTCGTAAATCTCATATAACTTATGGGAACTGCTCATAAAACTATTCGTAACTGCTAATATAACTGCTCGTAACTGCTCATACAACTGCCTGTAACTGCTAATGCAACTGTGCGTAACTGCTTAGACAACTGTACATGACTGCTCATACAACTGCTAATAACTGCTTATACAACTGCTCGTAACTGCTCATACAACCGCTATAGTAACTGCTCATATGACTACTCATAACTGCTCATACATCTGCTCATAACTTCTCATAAAACTGCCCGTAACTGCCCATACAACTGCTTGTAACAGCTCATAGCAGTGCCCATAACTGCTCATACAGCTACTTGTAACTGCTCATATACCTGCTCGTAACTGCTCATATAACTGCTCGTAACTGCTCATATAACTGTTCGTAACTGCTCGTATAACTGCTTGTAATTGCTTTCACAACTACTCGCAACTGCTCAACAACTGCTTAGAACTTTAGAACTGTTTATACAACTACTCGTAACTGCCCATTCAAGTGCCCGTAATTGCTAATATAGCTGCTCATACAACCACCCATAAATGCCCATACAATCGCTCACAGCTGCTCATACAACCACTCCTAACTGCTCCTACACCTGCTCACCTGTGGCTGCCCCACCAGTGGTACAACTCCTGCTGTGTCTACTGGTACTAGGCCACTGTACAGTCAGAGGAATAGGGAATCGGGACAGTTATCGTTAGGGGGGCCTTTAGGTGTCCTAAATCAGGGGCTGGGTGGTGGGGATTGGGCTCTATTTATCACTGCCCTACCCTCCCCCTCCGACCTCCCAGCCCCTCCCCTAAATGCCCTTCCCACCTCCCCTAAAGGACCTTTCCACCCCCTAAAGGCCCTACCACCTCCCATCGGACCCATCGCGCCTTCCCAAATCCCCATCCCAGGGCCCTCGCCTTCCCCGCCCACCCTCTATTGCCCTTTTTTTGCCTTGGCTGAGGTCGTTTCTAGTTCCCCCTCGTCTACAAGGAGGGTGTTTCCCAAATCTGACCAATTCCGAGGCTCTTGGTCGGGGGCTTATGGGAAAGGCAATGCTGGCTGAGCGATAATAGGGGTATTGGTGGAGGAGGGGGGAAGGAGAAGGGAAAGTGTGTTCCACTAGCCGATTTTACCCCCAATTCCAAAAATCGGCAGTGGGTATATGGATTAATCATAGGCCTGTTACATATCATAAGAAAGGATTTTCAATTCTCTTTCAAATGATATGTAGGATGCGTAGTCTTTTGCCATATTTGTGGAGAAGAGTAAGAAATTACCAATTTGTCGGCATTTAAAATCGCAGAATTGAGTACAGGCTTTACTTTACCAGTATGCACCTCTCATAGGGCTTTTCTCAAACATGGGGGTGAATGTTAAGGGCTGAGTCACCTGGTCAAATGTGTGGTCTTTTAGAACAAACACCAACTTCTTACAACATCTACTAAGCATGGCAATTAACAGGCAGCTTTTGCAATAAAGAATAAAGTACTCGAAACACATTGTAAATATGGTGCAGTATCTGCTTATAGTGAGGGTACATACCTTTTTCTATGTATCTTCACAAGCCCCTTGGGATTATTCATAGTAAAATGCATGCATCTGACTTTACAAAAACATCACCAAAAATAAAGTTATGATAATGTTGTGATTTGGTGAGGTCTCAACCCAATCATCAAATAACATGCTATTATGTGCCATTAATTTTAGTACGTAATTAACAGACTGACCAAAAATTATCGTCACAAAACAGTACTGTTACATTGCAACTTGGCCGTATTAATCGTTTTCTCCTAATCGTCTGCTGTGCAGCCAAAATGGTAGTTGAAATAAAAATGATTTCCTTTGGTTGGATATCATTTATTCTGCCATTGAAGTAAGCTGTCATGACAATCGTTTGACTTTCTTAAAGTGTTTTCCGATGGGTGGTCACAGTGGACTGAAGCTTTTTAAGGAATCCCCATAGGACTTCCATCCATTCACTCCCCCTGATTGTCCCCAGTCCCCACCAGGGACCCCCACAAAAAGCCATATCAGTTTCCCCTCAGAGGTCACACCTCTTAAAGGGCCACTTCCCACCAAAGAAGAAACACAGGTGCTATTTTAAGCCCTCCCAGAATTGAATCCCCATGTTGGGAGCCTTTGCTACAACCATTGGAGCCTTTTTGCCATTGCCACAACCAATCGGAGCATGTATTCAAAAATTGGACATTTTCGGTGGGTCTTCTAAAAGAGCCCGGGGAGTCCTTTTACTCATGTCTTCGCTGGTTCCTGTCGCCCCTATCGCCACCTACCGGCGGCAGCCGACAGAAAACCTCATCAAGGCCCTATTACACTACACAACTCGAGCGGCGATATCAGCGCTATATGAGGATATCACAGACAATTCCCATACAGGAGTGATATAATTGTTAGAAATTTTGAGTTTTTATGCATGCATAACAACATATTTTGTCTCTAATATGTTCAACGTCTCCGTGACAGCGTCATATCGCAGCTCAAGTCATGTAGTGTAATGCTGCCTTGAGGCAGATGACAAGTGCCTGGTCAGGATACATGGGTCCGTCGCGGAGTCTGCGCGCGCACAAAGGAGGCAATGGCTGTTGGATTGGGTAGGGGGGTGGTTGTAGGGGGGACATCTCTTTACCAAGGGGCTGAGAACATATGCCCCTGTGGGACGGGAGAGGGTAGTAATAGCCCCAGTAAGGCCCAACTATAGACCTGGTCAGCAAGAAACAGCTCATTTCCTGTTCCTTTTACTGTGACATAACAATAGCTAAGAGTTCTTGCCAGATAATATAAATGAAATTTTATATAAAGAGTTGTACATTAACAGGACACATATTATCATTTCACTCTGAATGTGTCATTAGAGTTCCTTTTATTGTGACAGCGATAGTTACGAGTGCTGGCTAGATATCCTAAATATTATTTTATAACTATGAAGAGTTGTACGTTAACAGGACACATATTATCTTTTCACTCTGAATGTGTCACTAGAGTTGCATTTTGATGAATTTATGAGAACATAGGAACAGACAAACTAACAGGACTTTGTGTTTTTGAGTTGTCTCTTGTGACCCAGATCTATAGTGGGATGGGCATAGGTCCAACAAGAAGCTATAGGACCATGCCATATTGTTTTTGAATATGACTTTTTTCAATACCTTATATGTTTCATCTGATTGAAGAAATATGATTACAGCATCCAAACAAGTCTAGATGTCCATGGTACATGTAGTTACAATCACAGTCGAACAATAATTGTCCACATATTTCTTTTCAATCTCAGTTGTAGATCTTACAACAATCTCTGTTGAGTTTGGCTCTTCCAATGAATTCATAATTTTGAGGTGTCCTTTTTCTCAGACACTACACCATCACGTGTTGTCCTTTGGTTGAACTAAAAAGATGATTACAATCTCTATAAAATTTCTAATTTCTGAAAACCTGATGAAAACTGTTGAAGTCCTCTCATGTTCTACTCTGCCCTTTGCAAAAACAGAAATGTATAAGCCAGTGAGAGTGAAATGGACAAAAAGGCGAAAATGATAGGTTTGATTCCGAGAAGGCAACAAATGGGTTAATATGAGATGAAAGTAGCGATCAAAATACGTGTGGCCACTTATATTGAAAACTTGACCATTTAATTGCAATCTGAGGTTTAACTGGTGTTCGTATACACCTTTGTGTGAAATTGAAACTAATAAACAGATATGAAAAGTGTGCATTTTAATAAGCAGTAGATGTGCACATCTAAATACATCACATCACCCTGTAAAATTGAAATTCTGTTGAATTGAAATTCTGTTAATTTGGCTTATCATTTATTCACTATGGGTGGTTTATTCCTTCAACATAGAGGTGGCTCTAATTAGGAGGGGCATGGAGTGTAGTCAAATGCAGCGGGTTTGTTCCCTTTATGTCCAGACATCTCTTTTGTGGCTGTAGCCCATGGGAGGTAGTGGTTAAATTTTTCCTCTTGTTCTTTGTGGACATGTATGAGATTCTCATTTATATCTTAGTCATTCTCATCCTACTCCATAAGAAATTGATGTTTATAAAGATCCTTGAAAAAATTCACATTCTAGTCAGCAATAAAGCAATACTTCAGACTTCACCTGTGCACAGTGTTAGATTGAAATTAAATTAATTTTCTTCACTAAAAATCTGTTAAGTTGCCTTATTGCTTGAATTGATTGTTGAATTAATACAAATGAACAGTGTTGAAAAATGCATATTCTAATGAGCACTGGAATTATACATAAAAATACATCTCGTCACCGGGTTAAATCGAAATTCCGTTAATTTGCGTCATCAATTATTCACTATGGGTGGTTTATTCCTTGAACATAGAGGCGGGTTCTAATTAGGCAGGGTGTGGAGTGTAGTCAAATGCAGCGGGTGCATTCCCTTTAGGTCCAGACATCTCTTTTGTGGCTGTAGCCTGTGGGAGGGAGTGGTTGTTGCCTACCTCTGGGTCCCAGTGGCCATAGATAACATTCTGGTATATATCTTGGTCATTTCCACGCTTCTCGGAATGAACTGCTATTTATAAAAAGCTATGAAAAATGTATATGCTAGTCAACAAAAGAGAGATACTCCAGATTAAACATCTTGGCCCACGGTCAAATTGAAATTCTGTTGATATGCTTCACTTAAATTCTGTTAATTTGTGTTACTTTTTGCCATGATCCTCTTCAGTTAAACTAATTAAATAAACAGTATTGAAAAATGCATTTTCTAATAAGCAGTGGAATAATACATCATAATACATCTCGTCACCCTGTTAAATTGAAATTACGTTAATTTGGCTTATCATTTATTCACTATGGCTGGTTTATCCCTTGAACATAGAGGTGGGTTCTAATTAGGAGGGGCGTGGGTGTAGTCAAATGCAGCGGGTGCATTCCCTTTACGCCCAGACATCTCTTTTGTGGCTGTAGCCTGTGGGAGGGAGTGGTTGTTGCCTACCTCTGGGTCCCAGTGGCCATGGGCTGGGACTCTTATATGTGTTGGTTATTCCCTTGTCGCGTCCCTAACCCCCTCAACAATGAATCATTCACGTACCAGTCGATATCGATAGAAATCTCCATTGTCCTCTGCTACTTGCCCGGGACAAGCGGCAGCCTCCCAGCTTCCGGTGAATCGGCGCATGCGCAGCCGTGTCGTAAACACCGGTCTCCCTTTTATGGTTGAATTCCGAGCGACTCCTCGCGGTAACCACAGGAAAATGGCCAAATGATAGATTAAGTATTAAAGCCGCTGTTCTCTGGTCACAAGAGGCATGCTACATTCATGAAAAGCAAATAGAAAATATTGTCATATTGAATTTTGTATGGATTTAGTAAGAAAAAATATCAATGATAGCTCTTTCCTAAAGAATTGGCTTAATGCTCAATATTGATCTCTAGAGGGTGCATAAAGTCACCATATGTGACCAGACGAGGGGAAAGGATGCTCCTTCCCTTTAATTTCATTAATATAGAACATCCTCCTGGCTTTCAAACGGTACCAAGTTATCAAGTGACTGCATAAAGTCACCGTGCGGTATTTGGTTTTCTTTTTTTTTTCCTCTTTTTTCTATTTTTTTTCAAAGTCAGTTCATTGCAAGGGCGAGCCTGAGCGCAACATAATATGATTCTATATTCTGGAAAATTACCCCCCTCCAAAAAAAAGCAAAAAAGGAAGAAAGGGGAAAAAATAGAAAAAAAGAAAGAAAGAAAGAAGGGAAAAAACACAGTCAGTGCAAGTGTATGTGAACACACAATAAGGTGCGAAGTTGTGTCAATACATGGCTGGGGGTGTGGAGGGAGGGGTGTGTGGATCTGTCTGCTGTGATTATGTACTCTCCACGCGTTAAATAACTCGATAAAATGTGAATTATTTAGCTGGCGGCGGCTTTGACTGTGGCGGTGGCATTTCCTTCCCACCCGGTCATTAGTTTTGTCAATATCGGAGCGTTTGGTTCTGACCAGGGTGGGGCGGTGTATCAAGGGTTCTATAGACTGTGTCCCTTCAAAAAGGATCAAGTTTGGGAGGGGGGGGCACTTTGGTCGTGAAATTGCGTCCAATCTCAAAGTATGGAGAAAAGCAGAAGCGGTGAATGTGATTTAATGGGTGGTCAGTTTCTTTTTTCTTTTTTTCTCTCTCTTTTTTCTCCATTAGATTTTTATACAGGCTGAGTTCACTTTAAATGTTCTTCCACTGCAAACCTGTGGACCATTTGGGCAAAATTCCGTCCAAATGTCCCTTTTCCATGCTGCACTGCATGGGACTAGAACCCATGCCAAAGAGTTGCACCAATGCCTCTACGACGTTGGCCACCCCGACCCCAATTTCCTAATGGGCGAAAAAAAGGGTGCGGGGGCGGTAAGCTACTACATTTGAATGGTATAATGATAAGGACTGCATGAGGTGTCTGAAGGTGGTTGTACGACCCATAGGGGATTGGCGCAAACTGAGGGTGAAGCCCAAGGTTTGTACAATTCCAATGGGTCTTTGGTGGACCCATAAGCTACAAAAAGGAGGGAAAATTCTGTGCGTGTATGCCCAAATGTACGTCATTTTCAGGAGCATGGTCCAGGGGGTCCTGACTGGCCCCCTTTTTGGGGGTGACCTAAACTTGCCAAAGGGAAAAGAATGTTAAGCATGAATGTTAAGCACCTGAATGCACACGGCTTTAGTACTTAACCTATATGCGGACCCCCCTTTCAAAATCCCGTATCTGCCCCTGTACAGTGGGAAATAGCCTTCAAAGAATCAGTTACCCCCCCCCCTGCCCGGCCTCTGCGTACCCCCCCCCCCTACTCAACTCTTCCCTCTCCCCCATCCACTCTCCCTCCATCCCTCTTCAAGCAGAGTCCTCCTACCGCCGGCCCATCCCGTGCCAAAGCTATGTTATCATTATCATTTATTCAGAGATGAAATTGCGATCTGATGGCTGTGCTTCATTGAAACCTGAATCAAATTACTATGAATCAGCCCCCGACAAGTGGGTACTGCCCTATCGACTTGGAGTGCACAGACAAAGGCCGAACACTAAAGGCCGTTTTCCACTTTGCGGTGTTTTTCTCGCGGTGGGTGTTTTGCTTGCGGTATTTGGCCTCACCGCAAGTGAAAATAGGTACCACAAGGTGGAATATATGTTTGTTTCTTGTGGTGGCGCTTGTGTTGGTACTTGCATGGGAACTTGTGCTGGGTCAATGCAAGTGCCACCGCAAATAATTTTGTATAGCTTTTCTACTTAATACTTGCGGTGGCAGAAACCAACATGTTCGTTTCTGAAACACAGATTGCTTGCGGTGGCAGATGAGCCCACTGCAAACAGCCCCCTACCGTATAGTGGAATATGGCCTAAAGGCTTGACACAAAAGGCCGTATTCCACTTTGCGGTGTTTTGCTTGCAGTGGGCGTTTTACTAGTGGTGTTTGTCCCAACCGCAAGTAAATCTGTTGGAAGGTGGAATAGTCTTAGACACTACTTGCGGTGGTACTTGTGGTTGTATTTGCAGTGGTATTTGCGGTGGTAGCGGGCCATGCAGGAACCACCGTAAATGATTTTATATAGTTTTCTATTAAATGTTTGTGGTAGCAGAAACGAACATGTTCGTTTCCTCAAAAATGGTCGCCACAAATGCTTACCCACCGCTTAGTGGAATATGGCCTTTAAGGCCATATTCAACTTTGCGGTGTTTTGTTCAGGGTGGGCATGTTACGAGTGATGTTCACCACCACTGCAAGCAAACACAGGCACCACAAAGTAGAATATATGGTGTTACTTGTGGTTCTTACGGAAAAGTGCATTACCCACTATATAGATACATTCACATGCTAATCCTTATTTTAGCTGGAGTATCCTCCTTAAACAGTAGACCATCTCAATCTTCGACTTCACTCATTTAAAACTTGATGAGTTTCCAAGTAAATACATAAGGGTGCCTGATTTTCATATACTAAACCATGAGCATGTGAAATATTAGTATCCAACCACAATCAATGTTTTGTCTGCCATATTACAGCTTGTTTAAATATTTGCTTTAAAGTGGCGTTTTCAATTCAAGCTTTGAAAGAGGCTTATTTAAGCCTGTTCCCCTCATTAAAGCTCCTATGGCTTCATCCCTAAGGGAGTCAATAACATTCCCAAGTACCGCTTGACCTCTTAAACCCTTCTTCTTCCCCGTGAAAAGCGAGCAAGAAAATCTCCTTTTCAAGTAAATCAGATCGAAAAGGGGAAAAAATGCCCGGGATCCATGACACTCAGGCAGGTCGGATGATCCGCACCTTTCTATTTATTATCAAAAAGATCCATCCGCCCCTGAGGCCGAGCGAGTGGGCATGGCGCTTGTATGGATTGCGGGCTTGTAGAACAGGCTGAGCAGCTCTGAGCAGCTCCGAGTACTTCCGAGGAGTCCCGAGTGATTCCGAGCAGTCCCTCTGCGTTTGAGGTTGACACGGCAAATCCGGGGCCTTGAGTGTGTTCCGACAGGGGGTATGTTCTCCGAATAGCTCCGAAGCATCCCGAATGGTTTCGAGCAGCTCTGAATAGCTCTGAGCAGCTCCGAGCAGTTCCGAACAGCTCCAAACAGCTCCGGACATTTCCGAGCAGCCCCGAAATGCTCCGAACAGCTCCGGACAGCTCCGGACAGCTCCATACAGCTCCGAGCGGCTCCAAATAGCTCCGAGCAGCTCGCGAGCAGATCGACCCTCTGCGGGGGCCAAATGTTCAAAGTGGGGCCAGGGGTCTGTACCATTTACAGACCTGTGTTCAGTGCTGTAGGCCCGAACCACCGACCATGTAAAGGCTCGATAAGGGCAATGCCAGACAGCCCCACCCCTTCCCACTACCCCCTCCCCACCATCCCCTCCCCTCTAAACCCCAACTAGTCCGCTTTATTGACATCATTGATATCAATATCTGTGTGCCCCTGGAGGGGTTGGGGTGTAGGGAGAATGCCTGGGGAGCCTCCTTCCCATTTCTACACTCTCCAAGCAGATACCGTGAACAAGAAGGTTCTCGTCGGGGGTCGCCACCTCTTTTATCGCCCCTTTTTGTTTCGCTGGTTGCCCGGCAGCGTTAAAGGGTCCGCATGGATCGGGGTAAAGGGTCCGTATAGACCAGGGTAAAAGGCCCCTTATGGTCGACATGAGCTTATAAATGTAGAAGGAGGGATCTAGACTTATGCTGTGTTAGATACCCAGTCTGTCCATTCAAATATGAAAGTAGGACATATCATCGTTCTGCAAAATAGAAAAGACCTGCTTTCCACTAGGCTATACTGTTATACCCCAAAATTGACCCCTTATTTCCCAAAACACTGACTTTTTGTGGCTATAAATAGCCCAGGAATTACATATCGTGAAGGTAAAAACGTCCCCTTTTCCCCAGTTCACTGATACTTTAGTGCAAAAGGTGCCATTTTTTTCATAAATGCGGACATAAAAAAATAGACCCTTTCTAGGGCTTTTTAGATCAATGATGCGTATCCTTTTACGTAAGGAGTGGACAGACTGGGGTAAGATATTATCACCGACCTGTGTTGAAACTGCAACTGCGGTTTGAGTGTAACTATTATAATGAATATAAAAGAAAATTCATGGCACGATAGTCAGATACATGTACTTAAACTGCTGGATATTTGGAAGGTTTCCATGTATCTCTGTTTTTTCAAAGGTCATAGCTAGAATAAAGGGTAGTTTATCTGTCACCGGGTAGAAAAAGAACAGGCCATTGTACTGCCATGAACACAATAGTCTAGGGCCTGATAATGTGTTGTAAAACTCCCGCTGAAATTGTTTCCACAAGTTCTGCTCTCTCTCATTGTCAACCTTTGAAATCCCATTAATTTGAATTTCCACAAGTGCACAGGCTGTTGGTACTTTTTTCCTCAAATTGATAATCTACAAACTCACAGACTAGGGATAATTTACAGGAGCAGACGGTATTTTGTAAGGTTACAGGAGCCTGCGCATGCGCAGTCTCCATTTTGTGAACCCAAAATTACCCGCCGGTCGACCTCAGCAGAAGGTTTATGCCAATTGGCAGACATGTTTCTTGCCTTCAATCCCGATTCGGACGTGATTTATTCCAGCTGACACCGGTAGAGGGCAGCGTGACAAATTTGGCGGGCTTTTTGGCGGGTACCAGACGACTTTGAGATTAAACCCAAACCGGGCTTTCCCGCCACAGAAAAGCTGCGCGCGGCTCTCATTACCCGATACCACGGCATCCGTCCCCTCCCCATAATGCACCGCGCGCCGCCATCTTGAACGAGACGCCCGAGGCGCTACAATCTCGCGCTTTCTCGCGACCACGTGACCTCGGCGTCTTTTGGGGCGTAATTTCACGAGCGATTTGGCGGGAACGTGGGGAGAGGCGCATTACAAGGCAAGAAATACTGATCCCTGAAAGAGCAATGGCGGTTAGTCTCTGGGTGTGGACGCCCAGTACAGGGATAAAGTAAACATAGAACGCAGTGGGAAGGGAATAAAATAGGGGGGAAAGCAAGGCACGTGTTCGTGAGTGGAAAAGATCACCCCAAATTAAGATGGGAAAAGAATAAAGTCGATTCATCAAGTCTTAAAAGGAATTAAGGGACAATAAGGGAAATATGAATCTATGGCTGTATGTCAAAAATGCACGAAAACGTATAGATTTAGATGGAAATGATTAGAAAGATCATAGACAGAACACAATATCTTATATATCTCTATGGGAAGATATAGACTCGGAAAGTTTCGGAAAGGGAGCGGTTAGGGATGTTAGGGCATAAAGGTTAGGGCCACTAGGGGATTGAGCTTGACCTACGAATTCCTAGGAGGGCCAAGATACCAGGGAATGGACTTGGAGAACTTCTTTTCCCGGGGGTTCTATTCTCCATTTCTACCCCGCCTTCTGCTATGTCCTCCCTTAAGGAAAAACCTTCTTTTATCGCCCTCTGAGTTCTGCGTTTGATCTCCTGGCCCCTTGAACGCCCCCTGGGAGCGAGTGGTGAAATCAACCGGGGAGCTTGAGACAATGGCCGCCGACGCACTCTCCTCTCCGCGGAGGCAGAAATGGCACACTTCCATCGCCCCTCCTTGACTAAAGAGCTCTAGATAGGCGGGCCGTACACGCCGCTTAAGCCGGCCGGAAGTGGAACTCTCCCCAGACGCCACCGGATAACATCCGGCGAAAGCCAGATCACATCCGGTGTGTCACGTGATGAGCACTACTTTTCGGGGCGGAGGGATATGGTGCGGATTGGGCGCAGGGATACTGTGTGATTCTAACTCAATTTGCCGGGAGGGCGGGGGTCGGTGGGAGGGGCTTTGGGGGAAGGAAGGGCCTTTGTCCAAACATAACCACTTGAACTAGTATCTGGCGTTCAACATCATTTCCAGGCGCCCACTAATAGAAAGGCCTTTACAATTATATAAGCCCATCCCAGTGTATACCAACATTAACATTTACCATGAAATATTTTCAAAATTAGGAGGAAAACTACTTTTCTGGGCCACTGGGTTCCAGCCATAGGTTATTAGTGTATACACCGGGCACCAGCAGCAAAGAAAGTTACCAGCATGCTACACTGATAACCTACTGCTGGTACCCAGCGACCCAGAGAAGTAATTCTGAATCTCTTCCTCATTGCATCTGTATTTATGATCAGAAGACAAAAGGATAATACAGAATTAGCTAATGCAATTTGGTTGATTGATTGCTCTTAAAGTAGAAAAATTCAGCTTTAGTTTTTGGCCTTTTCCCATAAGAACCAATTGTAAAGCCTGTCAGCCCCGCCCATAATGTCCAACCCTATTTTGCCCTTAAATACAGCATTTTGATTGGCTAGCAACCCTACAAACCTATCAAATAATAGAAAACATGTATAAGCAGTATATGGGGACATATAGAAAAACATAACTGTTGCTCATTTCAGTACTAAAACTGCGTGCAATTGTGCATACACACACAACATTTCCTCCTCTTTTTGTAGTTTAGGGGTCCACCAAAATGGGGGGATGGGGGTTGGGTCAGGACCCCTAGGACCCCCTGCCCTTGATTCTTTAGACAGACTTAAGTCTCAATATAGGTACAATGTGCATTTGGCGCTAGTCTGTGAGGACATTGGTGAATACCCATCTGTTCATTCATCTTAGTATCAACATTTGTGTAGATGTACCATCTCTGAAATAATCTCTGTAGTGACTTTACGTCATTGATTCATTTATTGTTCGCCAAGTCGACCTGGGTTTCATGTTTCTGTATCCCATTACCTTTTCGGCAAATTGTAACAAAAGAAAATTACTAGTTATCTTGACCTTTGATAATAATCAGACTAACAATGACACGTGGGGCAGGCAATCTGACCGATTTAATGCAATCATACTCATAATAAACTGGGACCATTTCTTCGAAATACTTATGGTCTTGTCTTTCAAACTAGTACATCAGAAAGACAAACAAAAAGAATCTCGTAGAGGGTATTAGGCTGACTGACATTGAGTTAGGTCGACTATCGGAGACTAAGGCCGACTATCGGTATCACAGACTGGGTCGTCAGTGGCGTAACACTATTAACACTGCTGCTAATTAAAGTCTATAAAAGGTACAATAACCAACACATCTGTTACAGACCAGAAGAAAAACAACCTCCCTATATGAACTCACTAAATGTGGCCTATTTTCCCTAAAAGGTATTACGCTGACTGACAGAAACTTAGGCTGACTGACAGTTAGGCCGACTATCGAAGACTTAGGCCGACTATCGGTATCACTCACAAACAGACTGGGTGGTCAGTGGTGTAGAGTGGAACAGAAGGAACTGTCAATGATCAACACCGCTGACTAAAGTATATAAAAGGTATAATAACCAGCACATCTTTTACAGAGCAAGAAGAAAAGCAACCTGCCTATTTTGAACTCACTAAATGTGGCCTATAGTCCCTAAAGGTATTAGGCTGACTGACAGAATTAGACCGACTGGCGGAGACTTAGGCCGACTAACGGAGACTTAGGCCGACTATCGGTATCACTCACAAACAGACTGGGTGGTCAGTGGTGTAGAGTGGAACAGAAGGAACTGTTAACACGATTAACACTGGCCTGGGCATATTGATCCCCCCCACCCCCCTCTCACCCCCCCCCCCCTCACCTAGACCAGACCACACCTAATCCTCCTGCCCCCCAGTGTACTCCTGCCCCCTACAACACCAATAATTGGTTAAGTAAGCGAGAGGCTGGACGATGTCTGCTCCAGTGGTCAGCCCTTCTGCCCGCCCTCTGGCCTTCCCCTACCCCCCTACCCCCTTACCCCCTCCCCTCCTTACACCTCCTGCTGGTATCAACCCCTCCTATCCCAGGGGGGTCACTTCAGACCATACCTAAGCGAGAATATGACATTATTGTAACATTATTATAACGTTCTGTTAGGTTCTGCTTTGATTCTCATCACGTTATTTTGATGGCACCAAAAAACGTCTTTAGAACCTAACAACGGACTTCGCACTGTGATGTTAGGGGGGGGGTACTTCCCAGGCAAGCAGAGATGTAACAAACATTTTCCGCGACTGTACTTCTTTGGTTAGTCTGTAACCTGCCCAATTTTCACGTAACAGTTATGTTTTTTTAGGTAAAGTTGAGAGTCACTGAAAATAATGTTATAATAACATTATATTTTAGTAAAGTTGAGATCTTAGTAATAAAGAACGTTATTATAAGGTTATTATAACATAAAAGAATGTTACAAGAATGTCGCAATAACCTTACAGTACGATGTCACAATGTTAGGTTCTAAAGACGTTTCTGGGTGCCATCATAATAACGTAACAAGAACCAAAACAGAACTGCAGACGAACTACTTTCATCTATGCCCAATAATTTACTGAAAGTGTTTAGTTTCAGCACTTTTTTATGATACTAGGTAAAATTCCTTTTAAATTCATACCCATATTGACCGAGTAGCCAAATTTCACACCCATTTTGCATGAACTTTCTCACCCTTTCACTCACGTGAGGCTGAAAAAGGACCAATCTCCTTCACATCCGGGTAGGTCTGAAAAAAACTTTTAGAAAAAGCCCTCTCTATAGAGCTGTCCATCTTTGGGACCGGTTGACAGCAAAACAACAAAAAGCAACCAGAAAGGTGAAATTCAAGTTGTTACTTAGACAACAATGGCTGGATAAAACGGCATTAGACACCTGTCTCCTTTACTAGCAGATCCTGGTGAACCCTCAGTTTAGCCCCAACCTTAAATCAATCATCGAAAATATCGCTCATCATTATTTCAAACTTGTTTATACTACGTATCTTGTAACTATATGAATATAATTAATGTGATGCAACTGGAAGATCATGTGAATGTTTGAAGTTGCAATAAACATTTTTCAAAAAAAGAAGAAAATAAAGTATCCCCCTGTGCCTCCTATGCACCTACCAAGGCCTGAAAGAGGGTGTTGGGGTTAGGGGGGAGGGTGGTTGTGTGTGTGTGTGTGGGGGGGGGGGGTTGTAGGGGGGGGGGGTTGTGACGTAAGCAGATCAGGACTGGGATCAAACAAGTGAAGTGTGAACGGTCCGGCTGGTGGTTGGCCCTGCACACATAACCGGTTTGTTGGACCGTGCTAATAAAGCCTACCTGCTATTTAATTATCATATACAGTTTACCTGCTACTTGATTATCATATACCTGAATAGTAGGTGTGAGCTGTGTAGAGCTGTTTTTGCAGGAGCTATGGTATGCAGTTTTTGTAAAACTGTTTCATCGAGTACACATTGCTGGTTTGTTGGACCTTGCTAATAAAGCCTACCTGCTATTTAATTATCGTATTTACCTGAATAGTTAGTCTTAGCTGTATGCTATTTAATTATCATATACAGTTTCCTGGTACTTAATTATTATTTACCTGAATGGTCGGTGTGAGCTGTATGTATGAAGTTGTTTTTGCAGGAGCTATGATATGTTTCAGTTTTGCAGTTTCTTATAGTTCACATTGCTGGTTTGTTGAACCATGCTAATAAAGCCTACCTGCTATTTAATTATTATTGTATACCTGAATGGCGGGTGTAAGCTGCATGGTATTTAATTATCATAATTAGGCAGTTTACCTGCTACTTAATTATTATACACCTGCATAGCCTGCGTTAGCTGAATGGTTCATTCTTTTATGATTGTATGAAGTTGTTTTTGCAGGTGCTATGATATGCAGTTTTTGTAAAACTGCTTCATTTAGTACACATAACCGGTTTGTTGGACCGTGCTAATAAAGCCTACCTAGTATTTAATCGTCACATATACCTGAATAGTAGTTCTTAGCTGTATGGTATTAAATAATCATATGCAGCTTACATGCTTAATTATCATATATCTGAATGGTTGGTTTTAGCTGTATGGTCCATTCTTTTATAATAAAGCTGATTTTGCAGGAGCTATGATATGAAGTTTTTGTATAACTGTTTCATTTAGTATACATTGCTGGTTTTCTGGACCATGCTTATTAAGCTCACCTGGTATTTAATCATACCTGAATGGCTGGTTTTAGCTGTATGGTCCATTCTTTTATGTTTGTATTACGCTGTTTTTGCAGGAGCTATGATATGGTTTCAGTTTTACAGTTTCTTACAGTACACATAGCTGGTTTGCTGGATCATGCTTATTAAGTTCACCAGGTATTTAATGATCATGTACAGTTTATCTAGTATTTAATTAGTATATATACTTGGATAGCTGACGTTAGCTGGCTCATGCTTTTATGATTCTATGGTGATTTATGTCACAGTATTTTCAATTTGCCACTAGCTTTGATAATCAATTTCAGTAGCTCTATTTCGAATAGTGCATGTTGCTGATTTGTTAGACAGTGCTTATTCTGATTATTCAATTATTATACCCTAATAGCTGGCGTTAGCCATATAGTCCATGATTCTTTGATTTTGTGATGCTTTATGTCAAAGTTTTGTAACAGCTGTTTAAATAACATTATGCTGTTCCAATGACTTTTATAGTATTATCAATAGTACCCAGAACGCACACAGTTCACTCGAACCATTCAGTTGCTCACTCACGGCCATACTACTTGCGTCTTCATTTTTAAACCTTAGAGTCAATATAACTAGGAATGATTTATTCAACATTCCCATATTCATCTATGTCCAAACTTAATCACCTACTTCTTGTTATTTCTTAAGTATCACTCTATAATTCATCATTTAGCAAGAGACCAGTAAATCTTAAAGGTATCCTGAATGGTGCTGCTATAGATCTATCAGCAAGAAACAGCTCATTTTGTGTTCTTTTATTGTGACATAGCGATAGTGAAGAGTTCTAGCTAGATATTACAAAATGTTATTTTATATGAAGTGTTGTGCATTAGCAATACACATGTTGTCATTACACTTTGAATGTGCTGTTAGACTTGCATCTTGGTGAATTTCACGAGAATAGAGGAAAAGACGAACTAACATAAGGTGACAGAAAATATTCAGAAAATATTCAGATTCTTTAGTTAAAGTGGCTGTCTCGTCCGTGAGTTTTGCGAGATATGTCCAATGCCGCAAGCCTAATGAAGCGACAACCAGTGACATGTTTTGCACTGTTAGAATGTAATCCAGCGATGTTATTGGTCACGTCACGAATTTGGTGTAACGGTACGGAGTTACAATGTATCAAATTCTGTCCACCTCACAGACAAGAAAGCCGCTTTAAATGTTGCTATACTGTACCATGTCAGTCAAACCGCTTACCTGAGTATGAAGACTTACCTAAGCCAAACATGTTTACACAGGAGAACCGACATGCAACAATGCATGTAGTCACCTCCTAACTCTCAGCTTTAACCTAAGTAGTCAATGCACTGGAAGCTTGATATTGCATATGTTAGTTTAAGCTGACTTTGATACATGACATGAACTATCAGGGCCTTCCTTTAAGTATATATAAGCATCCTGTTGTTTTAGTATTAGCGGACAGTCCCCCATCCCCTAATCTGGCTCTGATGGCAGACCTAACCGTTAAGGCTGGTTCCCACGGGGCAACTAAGATTTCAAAAGTCGACGGTGACTATTTGATCTAATCGGAAGACTTACTAAAACCTGGCGCCACAATGTCTGGCGACTAAATAACTAATCGCCGTGGTTTCTCGACAAAATTTTGGACATGTTCAATATCTCTCCATAGCCATGGCCGACTAGTTAGTCGTTGGGCAACGTACTAAAGTGTCCTCTAGTCGCCCACAGATTTATGGCTAGAGCGTCCCAACATGCAGATTAATTTTTTAGTCATTAGGCGACTAGTTTGTCGTCCGATGGCTATCATTTTCTTCTTGGTCGCCACTAAAAACCATAATTCGCCGTGGTTTAGTCGCCCCGTGGTGATGCGCCTTAAATGTAGTCTGGTTGTCAATCCCTTTTCCCAGGAAAAGTAAAGCCTGTATTCCACATGCCGATTTCGCTGCCAATTTTAAAAATCGGCAGGGGGAATAAAGGTCAAATATAGAAATGTTTTACATCATTAGAAAGGTCTTAAAATTCTCTTTCAAATGATATATAGGATATAAGGATTTATGCCATATTCACAGAGAAATTCAAGCAACTGCAAAATCGGCGGCATCCGTATCGGTATGTGGAATACGGCCTTAGCTTCTCTTTTGATAGACCTTTAGGATTTATATCTAAATGGCTAACTCTTCCCTATTCCACAGTTTGTAATGGAGAGGAAACTAAATAGATATCCCTCTTTTCTGATAGAACTTTAGGATCCATACCTAAATGGCTAACTCGTCCCTATTCCACAGTTTGTAATGGGGAGAAAGTTAAATATATCCTCTGTTCTGATAGACCTGCATTAATAGTTCAGCAATTAGACTCCAATGAGGAAGGCAAATAACTTGTGTTGGCAAATTAAAGGGACGTTCTCATCCGTCCGTTGTTAGGCTAACATATGCCGACATAAGCCTAACGACGCAACGGTCAGTGACATGCTTTGCAACGCTAGAACATAATCTGGCGACGTGATTGGTCACGTCACAAAATTGGTGCACCAGGCAGGGAGCTACAATGTAGCAAAGTACGTCCGTCTCAGGGACGAGAACGTCCCTTTAAGAAATGCAAACGCATAGTGGAATATGTTCTTTATTGTAGCACATGTCCGTCATCTGAGTATATATACACAGAGCTCCTGTAGTGTAATCCTTTACACAAGCCAGTGTGTTTCTGTTCTTTTCTTCTCTGGTTTGATGGATGATGAGTGATGCCATTTTCTGTGGATAAATAATGAACTGTATGTGGATGCTCCATCATATAGAGCCACATAGGCAGCTCAGATAGGCTTGGGGAGTACCCTAGGAGAGGGGGGGGGGGGGTCAGTCTTTGACTGTATGTACCAACTGCAAAACTACAGGCCCCTCTTTTTCTTTAGGGGAATACTCTGACCTCTCCCCCTTTTTTTCAGACTATAATTCATTGACAGCCCTCCAAAAATAATTTGTTGAAAAATGTTGCGGTCATTATTTGATTTCCAAACTCAATGATTTGTTTAAGAAACATTATGGTGTAATTGAATTCCGCGTAATAAATTTTTGATATAGTATATAGGATAATATATCATTAGCAGGTCCCTTAAAAGATGGTCTGATTATTTGATAGCCCCGCATTTTGGGCAAAAATGGCGATTCACAGCTTCAGCCCCCACAGGTTCCGACGGCAGTTGGTACCCATTTCGGACCGAGTACCTCCCCCTACCCCCATCTCGTCAGAAAAGTCTGTACTCTTTTCTGACTCTATATCTCATTTGTAGGTGCACAAAGAATGTAGTGGTGAATGTATATAGAGTCTTAGGGTGGGTTGCCAGTGATGTATTACCACTTTGGATTTGATTGCTATGTTCCTCTGAAATGGTTATGGTGCAGCAGTCATACTTGGAACATAACAGTATATTTATAGGAACAGTAAAGGCCATATTCCACTGTGCAGTGCTTTGCTAGGGGTGGGGACTATAGTAGCAGTGTTTACAACCACCACAAGTTAAACCAATCATCACAATATGAAATATAGGTATTTGCTTGAGGTGGTACTTGCGGTGACCGAACGCAAGTACCACTGCAAATGAATTTATATAGTTTTCTATTGAATGCTTGTGGTGGCAGAAACCAACATGTTCGTTTCTGTAACGCAAAGTGCTTGCGGTGGTAGCTGAGCCCGTTGCAAACGGGCCCCCACCGCATAGTGGAATATGGCCTTAAGGCTCTTGGAAAAGGTATTTTTTGTTCTAGTATACCTCTTTCCAGTATTCTCATAATATTTGTCTAATTTAACAGGATTTGTATTGCTAAACTTAATTTCTGTTCAATTTGCAAAATGGGTTAAGTTCATTGTAATTGTTGAACAGGATTGGATCAAGGATTCACAAAAAAAGGGAAGGGTCTGCAAAATATCTATATTCATAGTATGGTGTTGAGGGGCAGATACAGTATTTTCAAAAGCAGGGGAGGGGGGGGGGAATCAGCAGAAAGGCTAAGCACTAAAACCAAAAGCATTTGTGTGCACACACCCAGCAATTTCTCCTATTTTCTTTAGCTTTGTGGTCCACCAAAAGGGTGGGGGGTGTCAGGACCCCCTGGACCCCCCCCCCCCCCCCCTATCCGCCCCTGGTGTTGGATTGAATGACAGTCAACGAAAATAATCTCTGTAGGAAATGTTATCATTTCAAGATTCAACACTTCATTTCATTGTAAAACCAGTCAACCAGGACCCAATCACCACCACCCAACCCACAAGCTTATGACGTATCACCAATGGCGTCGCCTTAACAATCCCAGAAATGCCAGCTCTAGGTCCCAGAATTGAAAAATCGAGTTGCAAAGTCCCTGCCTTGCCTGACGAAGTTGGGAATATATATCTTTGATATTGATAAGCTCCCCAACCCTAAGGGTCACTGGTCCCACTCCTAATATTGTTACTTAGTTTTCGACCTGCCCAGTTCCGCCCCTCCCGCTGGGGGGCGGTGTAGTAGCTCGCTAGGGGCGCTGTGGACGCTGTCGATTGATTTGCCATTTTTCATTCGCCCGACGCCCACCCCTGGTCTCCCGACGCCTATTTCTAACGGCCCGACGCTTTGTGACTCTATACGCGCGTAAGGACATCTCTCTCCGACCTCCCGGGGGAGTACTAAGTCCGTAAACCGCCGCGATGACAAAGTAGTCCCAAATCACATATATACCCTCCCACCTTCCACCCTACACTGCCAGCACTCACACCCCTGAAAACTTCTCGGTTGTAATTCGTGAGGCTGTGTTAAGCCCCATACACACTAGGTGATTTTTACACAGCTAGTCGGCAAAATCGGCCGATTCTTAAGGTCGCCTTTTAGTATGGTATCTTGGAATATGCAGGTTTGGTCTGAATCGCCACTAAAATCAGCTGATTGTACCCTTAGAACCGGCCAATTTTAGCGCCGATCTGTTGGCCGACTCAGGCATAATCGCCTAGTGGGTATGGCCCTTTACCCACTCCGATTTTGCTTCCGATTCCAAAATATCGGTATTGGGAGATTGAGTTAACCGTACACATGTTTGGTATCATTTGAAAGGAGTTGTTGTTCCTTTTGAAATGATATGTAGGATGCATTGTCTTTTGTCACATTACTGGTTAAAATCTAGAAAAATATAAATTAACAAAATGGCGGCGATCCAGTGAGATCCAGTGGGCTCCAGCGGGGTTCCAGGGGAGTCCAGGGGGGTCCAGGGGGTCCTGACCCCCCTCCCCATTTTGTTGGGGACTTAAACTTGCGAAAGAGAAAAAAACGGTGTGCACATGCACATGAATACACATAATTTTAGTGCTTACCCTATATGTTGAACCCCCCTTTTCGAAATCCTGTATCCACCCCTTGGCAGTGGTCAGAATCGCCTAGTTTGGTATTCCCCAAACCACACCCCACCACCCAACTGCCACGTCCACAAATAACACTCCCAGAACTTGGTGGTTCTATTTCTCACTCTTATCCAGCCCCCTTTATGCCTTTCTAATAGCTCCCGAGAGACTGGCTTTCTGACTCTGGAATTTATATTCCCTCCTTGTTTATGTTATTAATTTCGTTTCCCCGCCATACTTTTCGATTTGCATGTTAATCTCGATGTTTAAGAGTGCGGACTGCGACTTAAATCTTTAAAACGATATGCATACATTTTTCAGTAGAAAAGAGTGGGTTATACGCCTTATTTGCTTTCTTGTACCAACGCATGTCAAACTTACTCTGTGAGATATAGTTTTAAAATTAAAAGAAAATCTCGTTAACATTGGAATAACTAGCCCCAAAATTGGGGGCGGGTACTTTAAATACTTACTGGGGGGTTGGATGGTCCTAAAAAAAATTAAATGTGCGCACACTCGTGTAAAAATCCTATGCATATAGCCCAAGGAAGGGCGTGGGGGTTTGACTTTTTTTTCAAATCTACAGAGATATTTAATGAAAGTCCCCTATGTGAAACTAGATAGTTACAGACATTTTAAATATAAGTAGTTGTCAATCTCATTCATTACTATACTTCAGAATTCATGTACGTACCTTTTGGGACCGTCCATAAATGACGTCATGCAGCACAGAGGGGGGGGGGGGGTGCTGTTGTCCAGTTCCCTATACATTTCTATTACATTTCTTTTGTTAAGACATGCCAAAAGGGGTTTGGGGTCGGAGGTCAAAAATGCCCAAAAATAGAGTGACGTCATTTATGGAAAACCCTTTGGCGTCGTGGAAGCATCGCCAATAGACCTATTTCATAAGTGTGGCGCCCCCTAGCGGATTTGTCTGAACCATAGAGTTAGGATATGGTTTTCTATGGACCTCGGCCTAAGGTGTGGGGTACAAGGCGCCTATGGGAGGGTCCACTGCGCAGACTCATGGGAAAAGGTGTATAGTATAAAATACAGATGTAAGAAGTATACCCAAAGGGCAGTTTTCACCGGGTAACCTTATGATCCCGCTACCCCCACTCGACCAAATAAGTGGGAACCCATCAGTGTTCTCCAGCCTAAGAAAAATACCCCCTTTTCCCAGATTTTTATATAAAAAAAAAGACCCCATTTTTCATTGAAACACGAATTTTTGGGGCCTGAATTACACCCCCCTTTTTTTCATAAAACGCGAACTAGAACAATGCAGAATATCCTCCTACTCACTCTGTGCCAAAAAATGCACCCTAAATCAAATTAAGTAAGCCAGAGAGTGATCACGATATGTCTCAGCCATCTAGGAATAGTCCCAAATGTTTCCATTCAACCAATCCCTGACCTTCTGCCCCGTTTAACTTCATGATTGGCCCTGATATACGCCCGGGTTATTGGTGATATAGCAGTGGGAGGTAACGAATCGGGCCTTTCTGTATGAGGGGGCGGAGGCATTACCCAATTAGGGGTAGATGCTGGGGGGGGGGGGCACCCCCTAAAAGCCATTTTACTTACGGCTTTCATCAACATCCTAAATATACCACATTTGGGAATCCAGGTCTCCTTTTTTTGGATAAGATAATGATGATTCAATTGTTTTCCTCTGTTGTTCATTTACCTACACTGCAATTTCTCTGCATTCCCTACCGTTCTGAGTTTGCATATATATTTGTTTTTACTGTTCGTGCATGCATTGCACATGTGTTGTGCATGCGTCACCTTTCCCGCCATTAATTGTGGGTGGTTAAGCGCGACCTCCCAACCAATAAGGAGTGTCCCCTTGTCCACCTATACCACAACATGGTGAAAGTTAGGGGCTCCACCCTTTAGCCTAACAACGTCACAGCCAGCGACATGTTTTGCGACTTTATAACATAATCCGACGACGTTATTGGTCACGTCGTGAATTTGGCGCCGGCGCACAGCAGTCACAAGATAGCAAATTATGTCCGCCACACCGACAATACCCTGGCTTTAATGTCAACAACCCTAAGGAGTAATTAAGTTTGGGTAATAGAATCAGAACCTAAAATATCTTAAGCCCCATACGCACTCGCCGACTGGCCAACCCTTTAGAAAAAAAACACACCCCAATTCTGAGAGTTGCAAACGTGCATAGTTATCCCAAACAGCCAGAAACCCCTTAAATAAAACAAGACGGAAACCCCCTAAATAAAACAAGATCTCCGGCCCTCCAGAGACCTCACTAAAGGCCTCTCGTAGTCTTGGCACGCTGCCAGCCTCTCTTCACGCTCCGCTGCACTTCTCGCGTGAGTGATCACGTGATGCGGGCTGCGCGCGCACGTGGTGTCGTTCCCAAGATGCAGCATCGACTTCCCATACATATAGATCGTCGTCTCTGACGGCCGCCGCTTGGTGGCAGGACTGGTCTCAGGCTGTTTAGGGGGCGGGGGGTAGGGGGGGGGGGGGTGGGGGGCAGGGGGAGGGAGAGAGTGGGGGGAGGGTTGAGGCGGGGTTATAGGTTGGGAGTGGGATTAGGTGTCGCACCACGAAAAGTAGTCCCTGAGAAAGTAGTGCATGTTTATCCAATTGTTATCTCTTTGTTATCGTATCTCTTTGGGGGTGTTAATAACTATACATACTTTTTCATCAAAACCTCAGGAACCTTTCCTGCTGGGATCTACGCACTGGGAGGGATTTGAGCAAGGAAAATGTATTTTTAATGATTGTCTACCTTATTTCATGGTTTAGATTTTAACTTGGACCAGAAATAGGCTCAGTGAATGGGTTTGAGTTTGGAAAACTGCATTGAATTGATTGGTTTTGGCTTCCTTTAACCAATACTTTAAATGCTGACTTTTGAAATTGCCATTGGTATTAAAATCAGTTGGTGGAATACACCCTTGACACTTGTATTACGCTGTTCCCCATGGCTACAACTCCTGATCCATTATGCTCTTCTAGACGCAATGTACAGCCATAGGTCCAGCCTACTCGCTGAGTTCACAAGATTCTGCATACTCCTTAGTCGCGTCGGATTCCACATGTAATACTCGCTCCGACTATAGCCTTTTTTCATTAAACAATTTTATTGTAGTACTGTGCAACCGCATCACGCAAGTGGCCCACCGCAAAAATGTAGTCCTAAGAGAAACTGTTAAGTCACGCTGGTAACAACTACCAGTGAAAATAGGTCACGGCACTTCCCAGAATGTTATAGTCGGAGCGATGATTACACGGGAATCTGCAGCGAGAATGGAGTTTGCAGATTCTGAAGAATTTGGGGTCACATGACGACTTCTTGACCAATCAGATGGCCAGAAGAAATGGGGTGAACATGCAGTCTCTCATGATGAGTCCCCTAGCAGAGAGAGCAGGCACCAACATACACTTGTATCAGAACAAGCCAGGTACACCCGGAACCAGGGACTTCTATCATTGGTGCACGTGTACCGGCCGCCCTGGAGAGGTGTGGGAACGCAGGGGGTGTGGGGGGGAGGGGGGAGGGGGGGAGGAGGGGAGGGGGGGGGGAGGAGGGGGGGCGTGTCGCGGATCATATTACGTCCTGTCGAAGCCGACTGCGTCCATTCAGTGATATTTTCCGCTTCACTGACTACAAGCCTGACCCAGGTCTGCTGGTTGGAGGAACCCCCCTCCTCCGTCCTCCTCCCCCCCCCCCTCCCCCTCCCCCACCTCCTCCTACCCCTCCCCCTTGCCCCGTAGCAAGGGCGGATACAGGATTTTCAAAAAGGGGGATCGGCATAAAGGCTAACTACTAAAACGGGACCCCCTAGTTCCCCCCGGGCTACCAATACGCACTGAGCCCTGTACATACCGCCCCTCAGCAGTGCAGGTGATAAACTCCTGTGCGACTCCCACTGAACTGTAACTGTTCTGCTCGTGTATTCCTTGTATACTATCTACTTATCCTTCTTCAACAAATATTAGGCGTTGGGTCACCAATGTCCTTAAAGTTGTCTGAATGGTCAGTTTATAAAGGAGTTTTATGGAATTCAAATTAAATTCAAGTTAGTTTTCATGTTGTAAACTGTACCACTAGCTTAAGTTAGAGTCTGAGAGGATGAGAATGTAGCTTTAACATAAAGAATTGGTTTCTTACATTTTCCGTAGGCCTATAATTATGAACCCTTTGGGATAGCAGCAAACTATTTGAACTAACCTGGATCTTTATCCACTGCTGGCTACTTTGTCGAGATTATAAACTGTAAGCAAATTATAAAACTACAAAACTAGCGCACCACATGGCATAACGTTGCCCTTTGAGATATTTTTCAAAGCAAGATGTATCCCCTTTAGAAAAAGTTAATAATTAAGTTATTTGTGTGCCTTTGGAAGATTGATAACTCATATGAAAGGAACACTTGCGTTTCATCGTAAAAATCAATGCAAAGGGATAAATTCTATAGGAACTCTATAACTCTTAAAGAAGTTACTCTACCCCACCTTAGAGCTTCATGGCAGAATCAATACCAGGCCTAGGGTCTGCCCCCTTACGCGCCATACCTACTAGGCGATTTTGACAAAGTCGGCCGAGCGATCGGCGCTTAAGTCGGCCAATTCTACCAGAATAATTGGCCAACTTTAGCAGCGATTCATATCAAACATGTACTTTTCATTACGACATACTTACTGTTAATCTGAACCTGTGACAATTTTACCGGTGATTCTACCAGTCACCCATCGACGGTTGCCGTGAAGATCGTCTAGTGGGTACGGGACTCTAAGCCCCATACCCACTTAAAACTAGGCGTTTTAACCATAGACCGGTGACAGGTGACTGGGAGAATCATCATCGTCATCGCCGGGTGACTGTAATATTAAGCGAGTTTGATATTTTACCGGCGATCCTGATCCCCGCTGTATGTCCCTCAGAATGCACACAATACTGATGGGGAATCACAAGGCGTTTATGATTGCCGGGCGATTGTACTGCCAATTTGTATCTTGTGCAGTCTCCCATCGCTGCTAAAGTTGCTTAAGGGCCATACCCACTAGGCGATTCTGCCTGAGTCGGCCAACTGACCGGCGCTGAAATCGACTGATTCTAAGGGCAGAATCGGCCGATTTCAGCACCAATTCAGATCAAGCACACATATTTCAATAGGGTATACCTACAGGGGATCATAGGAATCGGCCAATTTTAGCACCAACTATGGTGGTTGCCCGTCGCTGATAAAGTTGCCTAGTAGGTATGGGGCTTTAGTGGGTATATGGCCCTTTAAGCTTCAACAAAATTTAAAAGAAAACAGAAAATCCTCCAGGGTTGATTTTTAAACGTCAAACTTGCCGCGATGCCCCACCCGCGTCTTGTCTTGTGGCGCCCCCTATCGGCATCTTGGTGACCGCGTCTCTTAGATCTTCATTACCGGAAGTGAGCCCGTGGCCACTTCCGGGGCGAAGTGTGGGCGTTCTGGCGGTATTTAGCGAAGGGCGTGTTGACCAGGGTGACGACTGGCTTTAGGGGGGTCCTTTAGGGGGGTCCCGGCCCCAGGATTAAATACATCAGCGTCTGGCACCGCTACGGGGTCCCACAAACACACAACACGGGTCCCCGGGGACCTTGAAAAGGTACCAGCTACCACTGCCAAATGGACCATCGCAGCAGGGGCGGTGAACGTCAAAATTGTCGGCAATCAGTCACTTTTAAGAAAAAAGAGGGGGCGGTCAACTAGAACAATAGAACAAAGCAGTGGCAAGTATACTTGAAACTTAGCCCTTTTGCTACTTTATTTTATCAAGCCGAAATAACTAATGAAATGTTATCTGAAGTTTTCCTAAACAGTTTTGGTGATTCTGGATATTTTCTGGCATTGACACACTCTGATTTTTGGGGGTGGTGATCTCTATCACCCAAATATTGGGGGCGGTCAACTAAAATTGAGGGGCGGTCAGTCACAAAAAGCAGGGGGCGGTAGCTTGGCAGTGGGTAGTGACCTTCAAAGAAGCAGTGCCCCCCCCCCCCCGCCCCCCGGGAAAATGCAGCAGTGGCGACGCCTAGTGGGTGTCTGTTGGTCCGTAATGGCGGCCGTTGAGAAAAGTGCTGAGTCACTGAGGTCTTGGACCCAACCTCCGCTAGGAGGCGTGGTCTATCAAATCGAGGCTGAAGGCGGTCCACTCTCCACGCCGAGGTTTACTAGCTCTGTTGACGTGACGTCCACGCTTGACTTGTCCCGAGTTAAGATTGGTTTCTAGAGTGGATACGTTTTTTTTAGTCATGACCTTTAAGATTTATATATCATGACCTGCAAGATATATTGGACTTTTTAATATACTGCCTATTCAACTTTACATGATGCATATTCGGATTAAACTGTCAGAACACTGTTATTTCATAAAACATAATCCACAAACGCACTTTCCTGCAATGCTCATATCAGGCAAACAGAGTGGAACAATTTCCATCCTCAGCCCAGCAATCACGCGACGAGTGCAATGTTTTACCATCGGAAATATCAGCAAAACAACACACATTTGCTAATTGACGAAACAAATAGCGTTTGAAATTACAAAATCTCCAAAGGGCGTCGGCTCTAGAAGCAGACTCGGTTTTCAATGGCAACGGCAAAAATGAGTCGACCTTAACCGAGCCATTCAATCAAATTGCAATTTCAACACCACCTAATCTCTTCAAGTGGCATTTCCAAATAATACTTGACAACGATTTGGTCTTCTTTTTCCCCAGCTACAAGCCATCAATTGGCATGATGTGAAAAACACTTTTATGACGTCTTCAAGGCGGGTTTCAGAGAGGTTTCTTGCGGGTAACGTCATTTCCTCCCCCTTCTTCCTCTCCTCCAGGGAGCTGAGTGGCCCACAGCTGAGAGCCAATCAAATGCCACCATTGCCTTATAGGCCAATCAGCCAATCAGAGGACGGCTACCAAAGAACATTGTAGAAGGAACACCCAGGGGGTAAAGCGGGGGATGGGGGTGGAGGCAAGGGCTTCAGTGTAGAGACCTTTTTAAAAAATGTGGCGCCCTGCTCGCAGTATACATATGCATATCTATATATCTAGAACTTTGAAAATGGTTCGGGCATGTACAAGTATTAAAGATTTGGTACCAAACTTTTATGTTAGAAAATCTTATATTTTCTGAAAAAAAGAGTATAGCACACGCCTGCGCACCTAAAGTTAGATCCGCCCTTGTTATTAAACGTCTTTTCCTGACCTGTTAAATTTGAAACATTTCTTAGGGAGTTTTCCTATAGTTAACTTATGTGAAGTGAAGTGACCAAGTTACCGATGGGAGGATGGGAAAGGTGTATAGGTCCATACATCTGTTTTGGGATATGGAGTCCAATATGCCGAGGTAAAAGGATTTGGGAACAAGGCTTCTACAATTGTAAAATCATAAATGATAAATGTTGTGATAGCAGACGACAATTAAATAATTAAGGTGTCTGGTAACTGGACGCGGTTAAATACCACTTCACAATAGGGGCCTACTCATGCGCGACATGCGCACTCCAATATATAGAAAATATCAAAACTATACAATAAGCAACTTTCGAACAAACAAAGCTATATAACCTACCTATACTCCATATAGTAGAGCCAGATAGCCGCACTTTAAAACTATGAACCAAGTTCCTTAATAAAAACAATGTGATATACTATCAGACGACATTCGGTAGTGCCAGCTCCACTATTTTCCCGCTTTTTTTCTTCCCGCCAGCCCCATGTGAAGCAAATCAAATTACAAACAAAGCATTGGAACCCACCTACTCCTTATAGTAAAGACAGAAGACCGTACCTAAAAACTAAACCACGCTCTTTAAGAAAACCAGTGAGGGACATACCAACAGACGACATTTACCATTTTCCCGCCTTTTTTCCCTCTCCGGTATCTCTCCACCCCGGCCCCAAGAAACTCGCAGTAGAGTAGATTTTTGATCGTTCAAACTAAACCCAGTTCTTTAGCAAGAAAGGGCCAAGAAACAATGACACAAGCAGACGATATTCACAATTTTCCCGCCTTTTTTCCCCTCTCCACTGCCAGCCCCAAGCAAGTCGCAGTATAATTTTAGTCGATTTCTGATCATCTGTTGTAACTAAACCCAGGTCTTTAAAAATACAATGACACATACATATATATAGCAGACGACATTCACCATTTTCCCGCCTTTTTTCCCTTTCCACCACCAGCCCCAAGCAAGTCGCAGTAGAGTAGATGTCTGATCATCTGTCCAAATTATACCCAGTTCTTAAAGAAAACAATGACACATACATATATAAGCAGACGAAAATCACCAATTCCCGCCCTTTTTTCCTTTCCGCCACTAACCCCAAGCAAGTCGCAGTATATAGTAGACTTCTGATCATCTGTTGAAACTAAACCCGGTTCATAAAGAAAAACAATGACTCATATATACCAGCAGACGACATTCACAATTTTCCCGCCTTTTTTCCATCTCCACCGCCAGCCCCAAGCAAGTCGCAGTAGAGTAGATTTTTGATCGTCTGTTTCAGGCCAATCCTCGTCTCGTTTGATAAAGCTGGCCGAGATCTCATTGGCCCAATTAGTCTGGGTTATTTCGGGCCGTGGTCACGTGGCCAAAGGCCCGCCGCCCGCCGCGTGGGTCCGCGCGGATATAATTTGGGACGCCGAGTGTTAACCATGTAATTTGTTGGGATACAGAACACCGATTCATAACAAACCTCCGTAAGATTTGTGTTTCATAAGTTATGATCACCTTTCACCCTCATCGTAGCTATGTGACTCTCGTTTTTGCAAATGTGAGTTTGGGTGGATTAATGGGAGTTTTGGCTGGATTTACAGGAGTTTTTGGGTGGAATTACGGGAGTTTTGGGAACCTTGTCATTTGTTGGGATGCCATCCCTACCTGGGACGAGAGGGATACCAAGAACACTGGCGGATCCAGGGTTTTGAAAAGGGAGAGGGGCGCTATGGGAAAAGAATCTTCCCTAAAGACTTTTTGGCCGAATTTTACATTAAAAAACGTCTAAAATTTGCAAAAATAAAAAAAAAGAAAAGGTGGTGGCGCGTGAGCATGAACATACAGCATGGACATACAGATATCGCGCCTTGTTGACTGTTGGGGAAATGTGCAAAAACGTGTACACTCCGAAATTGAATTCGTTTAAGTACTGACAAGGACGGGACGGGCTCTATTGGGTCTTAGGAAGAACTTACCTTTTTTCGGATATCAGCTGTGCCATTGGGGAGGCCCATGCTAAAAAGCTATGACTCCTCTTGGACTTGGTATCAGTTAATGTATTAATTTTCATTTTCCGCATTTCTCATACTGCCGCTTATGCATGAAAACAAGATTTGAATACCAAATCAAAATTTCGATATAAAAGAATTGAAATAGCAGCAAAAGCACAAACATTAAAATACGCAAAATGGTAGTCTAGTCGGCTGTTCAGGTACAGACTATGCACGACGTCACTTGTTTAGGAAGAAAGTAATCTTTTCATATACTACTCATGTAATAGCTAGGTGACATTGAGTGCATATGAATCACTGTAGCCGACAAGGTCCAAACTCCCGCTTCTATATACTACTAACATGTATCATGTTTATATAGGTTTGGGTAGTTTGTTTGAAATATCAGGCTCAGTACCTCTGGAGCCCTGGGAGCCCTGGATGTTTCACCTTGCTCCTGGGTGATCAAATATATGAGAAAGTATCCAAGGCCGAAATCTTTAGATGTCTAGTTCATTACTCTGAGCCATTTAGAACAAATCGTTATGCCTCATTTTCGTCAAAAACATTCAATGATTCATTATTTACAAATATTGACATTTAGAATTATTAATTCTAAATATATTTCCTATCCATGTGATCATGACTACACGTGGTGATCACCAAAAAGTGATCACATGACCACATCTGCACAAGGTCTATATTTCAATAGTTAACAGAATTTACAAAATTCTGACCCTACATTGCTTTTGGCTCCCTACAACTGTTTCTCCGCGGTGTGGCATAAAGTTGCACCTCAACTTCTTGAAATGCCATCACAGGAGGAGGAGCACCTGACAAAGGTCGTCCGGGCCTCGGCACGAGCCCGCTCAAAGTTGGGTACCGCCGGCACCTCTTTTTGTCAAGGCTCGTCTTTTAGGGTTTGCCACAGGACTAGACTTGCACCAGGTCTTCAGCGATATTTTTATTAGTGGCTAGTGGTTAATGGTTCTGTGGTTCTGTATATAACAGGCCCGTACCCAGGTTCTCCAGTGTGTGTGTGGGGGGGGGGGGGGGACGGCGAGGTTCCACAAGTGGAACTTTGCCCATAATTTCAATAATTTGGACTTGAAAAGGGGGGCGGCGAGCAGTAAAAAGTGGAACCTTTCAATATTTTCTTATTATTTGTTAGGGGATTTTACATTAAATTTTTGAGGGAAAGGTGGAACTTATGGAAAAATTTCCTGGGGAGGGGGGGGGGCGTGCCTCCAATATGTGCCAGGGATTGAGATGGAGGTGGCGTATCCATGTCTGGAATGTCTTCTAGGGTATGAAATCTAATCTGAAATTAGTTTCACTGCAACTAAGATAATCAATGTGCGTATACATACATGTGCTTATTGGGAGGCCCCTAAATATTTGGGGAAAATGGATTTTATATGCTTCGCACTGGGTATCAATTTATAGTTTATGTTTTTCCATTATATTTCTTAATTGACATATTGGTATTTTTGTTTTGCAGGTGAGTTGAACGTAGACGGTTAACAGTTTAAGGTACAGCAATTAGGTATAGAAAATGATTGTTATTCAATTTCCCAAATCTAATCACAAAAGTCAATCCTATGAAATCGATGTTTTTATCTAAAGCTTGTATTCCACTTGGCAATTTTCACTACAAGTAATTTGATAAATTATTTATTACTATATAGTCTCTAGTTTAATTGCGAAGACCATGCATCCTATACATCATTTGAAAAGTAAGCCCCCCTGCAATGATATACAACATAACTATGATAAACTGTATTCTCTGCCATCTTTTTTCTTTTTTGAGATTGAGAGTAAAAGCACTGAGTGAAAGACAGCTTTAAATTTTAGAGTCTTTATTTACCTAATAAAAATCAATAAAAAAAAGAGAATACAAAATAAAGTTGTGAGCCCAGACCTGGTCCAGTCTAGGTGCGGTTATTCAGGGTTTGCTCAGCTGGTGACGGGAGACAGGCCTGGTCGTACCAACAGTCACGCCGGTCCCAGCGACTAAACATAGACACGAGAAACCACGAGAAACTCCGAGAAAAGGCCGCCATTTGCCCCGACTGTTGTTACAGCCAATTCCTCTGGTCGCTCAAACTATTACGCAAGAGTGCACTAGGTCATGGAAGGACTAACTTAAGGTTAGAGTCAATGACCAGGATATCTATTTTTGTTCAAGTAAGAAGAAGACAAATAAGGCAGCTACCATTTTTGCTTTAGATTAAAGCCTGATCCCCGCTGAGCACACACATGCAGCGAACACTGAGCAACTAAAAGTTAATGATGATTATTGTTGGAGTTCAAGGTCCGCTCAGCAATTCTTCAGCTATATCAGGACTATTCACGTTTGTGTATACCAGTTGGCTGACTGAATCTATGGGGGTGGAAAAGATGGCAAGGTGAGGTGGTATAGCAGGCACGGCCCAGGCTCGAACCCCGGTCCAGCCACATGAAAGGCGAGCACCCTACACTATCTCACCCCCCTCACTAAAAGTTAATTGTAAAGTTTACCACCAGTTTGGTGGATGACAAATCCTGTTTTATGGGTTTAATGGCTGACTAACATGAAAAATATCAGATATGTTTGATTTCAGGGGTGTTTAGTTGGCTTTGACGATTAACTTCACAGCCAAATATATGACATTGTTATAATGTTGCAGCAACGTTGTGTTTGGTTCTGGATTGGTTTTTGTGTACGTCATTTTGATGACTCCCAATCACATTGCTGTAATGTAATGCTGTGACATTGCACAGTGATATTATTATAACATTCTGGTCACATTTTCAATCTAAACAGACTGATCTCATAATGTTCTGTATTGGTTTTGTCCTAACCTCACCAAAAAAATGTAGTAATTACATTCTGATTTGGTGATGTTTCAACCTCACCATCAATAATGTTATTGTTACGTGCAATCTTAGTAAGTAACAGACTGACCAAAAAAGTATGGTTGCAGAACGTTTCTGTTACGTTGCAGGTTGGCTGGGTTTATTTAGGAGGGGTATTGACCTTAGTCGGCTGACCAAAACCTATCAAAGGCCCAGTAGTGACCCATCTTAAAACGACAAGATTAAAAGTCTGTAGGATTATTTGCAATTTGTTCATGGTTATTATTATAGAAATACGGCAAATCACTTATAGATGAGTGATAAATAACAGTGCATTTTACGCTGAGGATAAGAACTTGGAAAAAGTGAAAGGCCATGACTGAGCGCTATCCAATATCCCAGGCCTTTTTCATTATTTGGAACAAAATTGGTGAGACAGAAGGCTAGTGGGAGTACAAATGACATTACTTCAACTTGGCGGAAGGATTTATTGGTTACATTTCAGCAGCGAACTCCAACAAAGAGCGCGAATCGGTCTTACCATTCACGAGCCATGTTGATTTGATTACCTCTGCTCCACATAAAAATCCTGAATTCATTGAAAGGGGCTCAGTGGGACCTGGCATTTGTAATTACTCAATGCAAAGGCCCAGGTTTGAATTGTAATTAGACAAATTTAAGCCAATATTACATTCGGCGATTGTGACTGCAGGCGATTTATTCAATTTCCTCGAATATGAAATTGCAGGAGATCATGCATCCTAGAAAATCATCATCTTGAAGGGAACTAGACGCTCTTTCTAATGATATATACAATGTATATGGCTAAACCCTTTTCCTAATCTCTCCTTATTTAAACCATGTATCATGGATATAGATTAAACCATGAATCATAGATATCATTTGTAAGGGAATTAATTAAAATCCCCTTCTAATAATGTATAGGATGCATATATGGTTAAGCCAGATTCCATGCAACAGCCAAGGGATGGTTCCAAAGCCGGGGGAGGGTCCAGGGGGTACTAACCACCCACTCAATCCCTTTTGGTGCCAAAGAGAAAAGAAAATGTAGCACTTGTGCACTGAAATACACGCTGCATTAGTACTTAAGCCCCATACCCACTGGGTGATCTCACTGTTGAAAGGCAACGGGTGACGGGGAAAATTCCCATCGCCGTCGCTGGGTGACTGGAATATCAGGCAAGTTTGATCATTTCTCTGCGATTTTCCTGGCGATTTTCCCGGTGATCCTATTGCCCTTTGCTGTCACCCAGAATCCTCACCATACCCACAGGGCATCACCGGGGGATCCTAGTTGCCCGGCGACAAAAATGGCAGTTTTTCCAGTCATCCGTCGCCAGGCGACGGTAAAATCACCTAGTGGGTATGGGGCTTAAGCCTCTATATATGGACAATCCTCTTTTAGAAATCCTGTATCTGCAGCCCATTTATGACTTTAGTAAAATCGGCTAGTGTAACACAGCCTTCAGAAGTACCCCTTCTTCCCTTGGTCCCTCATCGGCTCCAGGTTGTGCATGGCTGAAGTCTTTCGTTGTGCTCTTTCATTTGTCAGTGTGTGATTGTAATGTAACACTGCCCTTAATTAATGAGGTTTTGTGCCTGCTAGAGGGATGAGTGATGAGCTGGGGATGTTGTGGGGCGACATGATGGGGGATATAACTAAGGTGCGACATGAGGGGTGACAGGAGGGGAGACATGACGGGAGACATGAGGGGAGAGATAAGGGGTGACATGAGGGCTGACATGTTGGTAACTTAATTGGCCACATGAGGTGCGACGTGAGGGGCGACATAACTAAGGTGCGACATGAGGGCATCAGGAGGGGGGACAGGAGGGGGGACAGGAGGGGGGACAGGAGGGGGGCACAGGAGGGGATAGGAGGGGACAGGAGCAGACAGGAGGAGACACAGGAGGGGAGACAGGAGGGGCAGCATAACTAAGGTGTGACATGAGGAGCGACATGAAGAGCAACATGAGGGCCGACATGAGGGCCGACATGAGGGCCGACATGAGGGCCGACATGAGGGCTGACATGAGGGCCGACATGAGGGCCGACATGAGGGGTGATATAACTAAGGTGTGACATGAGGGCAACATGAGGGGTGTCATAAGAATTAACATGACTAATGACATCATGGGCAACCCAAAGGGCAAGGGGACCCAACAAGGGACATGAGATCTGACATTTTTTGACATATCAGCTTCATGTACACACACACATGTTCTTCGATGACCCACCCTTTCCTTCTGTAACATGCAGGGGAGGATCTAGGGTTTGGGGGAGGAGGAGGCTAAGCACTTCATCTTTTTACACTACATGTTAAAACGTGTAATATGAGAAGATACTTTTTGTTTTTAAAATGGACTACCTAACGCCGCGGAGGGACTTCTTTCCAGTCCGCGGGGTGAAGAGGGCGGCCTGATCCCTCAAGCCGTACACAGGGCCGATCCCTCCGCATCCATCTGCCATCCCCCGCCTCCTCCCCTCCCCTCCCCCCCATCTCTTCCAGAACCTCTTCGCCCTGACGGGGAGGGGGGCACTTGGGTTTGAAAAGGTACCCAGTGCCAAACGGACCCACCAAGCTGGGGCGGTGAATGTCAAAATTGAGGAGCGGTCAATCACTTATCAGGCTAAGAAGGGGTGTGGTGAAAAATATCCATAGAACAATAAAGGGGCAATAATTTAATAATTAGCCTTATTGCAACTTTATTTCAGCCAAAAAGACTAATGTAAAACTTTATCAGAAGTTTCTTTAGCAATTTTGATAATTTCAGTATATTTTCTAGTTTTGACACACTCTCATTTTGGGGGTGGGATCTGTGTCCCCCAAAAATAGGGGGCAGTCAACTAAAAATCAGGAGTGGTAAGCCATAAAAAGTGTGGACGGTAGTTTGGCAGTAGGTATCTCGGAGAGTGGCTTTTTTTCCCTGAAAAATGTCAGAAAACCCTATAAATGAGCCATTTTCAGTCACTGCCCATGGCCATATAATAAATCTGACCATGACAATCTTTATACTGTTGGAAAGCTTGGTTCAAGACGAGTTCAATGGTATTCAGTACAATACTGACAAATTTTGAGAACACAATCAAATTTAGCAGTTTGTTAGACTCACTTTTTGTGAGCTGTCAGATTTTGTCACACATGAAATATCTTAAAGGTAACTTCTAATCATCCTTGCATTTCTGCCATGGTAGTAGGGGCTTATTCATAGATACAGTGAGATACCTCAGGTTATGATGTATCTCCCAGGCTATGTAACTTTCTCAGATTTTGATTTTTAGTCATATAAAACTAGGTATCATGAGAATGCATTTTTTCATCCAAAAAATGTCAAAATCCCCTCAGAAATAGCTATATTTAGTCATCACTCATGAACACATACTGCCATCATAATAATGCTCATACTGTTGGAAAGCTTGATTTAAGGGGAGTTCAATGGTATATAGTACAATAATGACAAATTTTGGGAACATGTTCAAGTATGTTAGCTTGTTAGAGTCATATTTTGGGATTTTCAGATTGTGACAAATTGGTAAAAATCACTATTTAAGATGACTTTTCTAATTTTTCTTGCATTTTCGCCATGCTCTTGGGGCCTTTATCATACATACAATGAGAAACTTGAGGTCTAGAACTATCAGGCAGCATATGTACAATTTTCATATTTTGATTTTTTTAATTGTAAAACATAGCATTTAAAGTGTCCTTTTTATTCAACTTCTTGAAATAATCCGAAAATCTAGCAAAATATTAAATATAGAAAAATTTATAGAAAATCAAATAATGCACCAATGAAGGAGATCAAAACAGCTTTCTTATTCTTTTTTTATGCCCTTTCAGTTGGTTACAACACCAGGAATTTATGTTGAACCATTGAAATCTCTCCGAGATACCTATTGGCAGTGGGGAATACCCTTCAAAGAGTCAGTCCCCGACCCCCACTCCTCCAGTAGCCCTTCGCCCCGGAGTGTGATCTGTAGTGGGGCTGGGGGTGGAGGGGACTTGTACGTCAATGTCACATGACCAGTCACGTGGTCAGACACCTGATAAAGGATTGCTCATGTCAACTGACACCATGCGTTATATTTTTCTCCATTAAATTTTCTCCGTCACTCCATCAATGTTTTTTTCTTTTCAATCTATTTATTTAGACTGGTATAGACGTTGTTCAGATGAAGTCATAAGTACCCAGAATGGGCTGACCGCCATGTTGTATATATATTTTCAGATATATATATTTGGATATATACAAATATGTATACATAAACATGCACATTACAAATACAACACCTATAGACCTTGTGCAGAGGGGGTCACATGACCAGATTTTGGTGATCACCACGTGGTCAACACACCCACATGGCTATCAAATATATACACAATTTTAAGAAGAGAATCACTGATTATGATTTGAGCAGCTTTCTACTGATAGTAAAGACAGAAATCCTCATCATAAATCTTTTATAATTACCAATAATGATGGATTCAAATTGATCACCAATATATGGCAGCCATCCTAATGCACAACACCTATACCCCTTACTGTTTGTAACCGTATTGATTCCGTTAACATTCCCAATTTTTCAAGGTGGAAATCCCTGTCCACCCAGTAAGGGGTCTCAACCATTTCACTGCCTTTTTCATCCGCTGCTCCCTTCACACAAAAAGTAGTGCGCGGGGCGTTCACTCACGGCGCGTAGGAAGACCTTTGCTGGCCTTATCTCGATGTAGTTCCGGAGATCGATAGCGAGGCCCCTTCAAGTAATTTCGCCGCTGACCCCTAGGTGGCAGCACTGCCGGAAGACGCGCGGGGATCCCTGGGAAGGGTGCAGTGACCTTGACCCTGGTCTTACGTCCCACTAAGTAACATCACACCTCAGAGGGGGATAATCCACGCTGGTATTGACGCCCGCAACCAGCTAGCTTACCGCGCATGCGCAGAGCACGTGTGTCCCATGTACCCTGTTAGAATTGGGGTTTTCAAGTATTTGTTAAAATAAGGTATCCAAATTCATATATAGATATTTTTCAGAGAGTTTACAATACATTGGACAGAGGTTTTACAGTTTTACAAGTTTAACTTTTGGGTTTAGTCAATGGGGGGTTTAAACCACTGCCTGGATTTAGGCATCCCCTTTGCAACAGTAGGGGTGCGTTTGGACAGGTACCACTGCTCAGGGTTGAAAAGGCCCAGTATTCCTACATTCAGGAAGATTGGTTAGAAGCTATATATGGAGGGAAGACCTGCTACCATTTAGGTGTGTGTTCAGTGTCATTATCAGGATATTATAAGGAAAAAAGAACCCAGAAACTGTTAACAGTGCCTTTAGTTTGCTAGCGTGATTGACAATTACTATTTTTATTTGAACTGTTTCATGAAAACCTGTATGGTGCATTTGAAATGAAGGTAGACAATCTCATAGTTTTATCATAGGGTTATTTTTGATGAACTACTACTGGGCTGATTTTAATTCTGTAACAAGTTCTAAAAGATAGATATTTTGATCTAAAATTCCTGAGATTGTCAGCCTAGAAAAATTATGTAGTTGGGGAAATAATATTTGGTAGTTAAACGAACCACCATTCGCTTTTATATGTGCCATTATACGATGGACCGTGTAGCTGGTTCTGTGTATGGCCCATACCAAACCAAGTCTACCCCAACTATAGATCTTCAAGGCAAGAGACCACTCAAAAATGTTTTCCAATCGATTGTCTAAATAATTTTTCTGTATTTCTCCGGTATTTATGTAAACAATTGTAACATAAAATACATTCAGAATATTTCTGTGAGTGCAATATGAATTAAAGTACATAGCCAAAAGCTAGAAATAGGGGGAGCTAATACTAAAAGAAATAAACAGAATAAACTGTTTCTTGCTCACCAGATCCTTAGCTGCCTACCTGCCTTCCAGCCTGCCAGCTTTGCACAGGTTCAGGTTTCTCTCAAACAAGTTTTGTCAATCCGCTCCCTGAGTGTATCGGCCCTGCCATGATGAAAAGTGGGGTAATTGAACCAGTAGCACTTAGGGTGTAGGCTGTGGGGGCTGGTACTGGTCCCTGTATGCTCTATCTTAAGAGGGAGGGAAGCGTACCTCTGAAGGCCAGAATAAAGCCTGTATTTCGCATACCTATCTCGTTCATTTGCAAAAATGGAAAAAATCGCTCTCGCATATCATGTACCTTTCACGAAGTTAACCCACATTTTTCAACACTTTCAGTGTGATATTGGGCTAGGTAGATATACAGTGTTTAATTTTGCTGCTGGTAGAAATTGCAAAGAAAGTGTAAAGAAACTTTTACAGAATGGAATATAGCTTTAACGGTAGGGTTTGGATCTTATATATGTATATATGGTGAAAAGTGGGGTAATTGAACCAGTAGCACTTAGGGTGTAGGCTGTGAGGGCTGGTACTGGTCCCTATATACTCCACCTTAAGAGGGAGGGAAGCCTATCTATGAGGGCCAGAATAAAGGCTGTATCCCGCATACCGATCTCATTCATTTGGAAAGAATCGCTCTCGCATATACCGCGTACCTTTACAAAGTTAACACACATTTTTCAACATGTTCAATGTGATATTGGGCTTGGTAAATATGCATTTCTTTATTCCACTGCTGATAGAAATTGCAAAAAGAGTGTAAGTCCTGAAACCTTTACAGAATTATAGTTTTGATGGAAGGGGTTGGGTTATATATATTTATACATATGTATATTATAATGAAAAGTGGGGTAATTATCCCAGTAACCTTAGGGTATAGGCTGTGGGGGGCTGGTCCTAGTCCCTGTATGCTCCATCTTAAGAGGGAGGGAAGCCTATCTCTGAAGGCCAGAATAAAGGCTGTGTTTCGCATACCAGCACCATTCATTAGCAAAAATTGAAAGTATTGCTCTTGCATATTATGTACCTTTTACAAAGTTAACCCACATTTTCCAACGCTTTCAATGTGATATTCTGCTAGGTAGATATACAGTGTTTAATTTTGCTGCTGGTAGAAATTGAAAAGAGAGTGTAAGACGACTTCTGCATGATGGAATATAGCTTTGATGGTAGGGAATTTTAGATATATGGTGAAAAGTGGGATAATTGAACCAGAATCGCTTAGGGCGTAGGCTGTGAGGGCTTGTACTGGTCCCTGTATGCTCTACTCTAAGAGGGATGGAAGCCTATCTCTGAAGGCCAGACTAAAAGCTGTATACATCTTTTTCGTGAGTTTGTGCAGTTGACTTCCACATAGGCACCTTGGCCCCCAAACCTCAGGCCCAGCCCCAAAGGAAACCATACCCTTACTCTTTGGTTCAGACAACTCTGCTAGCGAGGAGCCACACTAAGGAAAAGGCAATAATGCATGGAGTCACCTGTGCATATCATGTACTATTCACAATGCTAACCTGACACTTTTTCGACACTTTCATTGTGATATAAGACTTTCACACAATAACATATATATATATATATATATATATATATCATAGCTTTAAAGCCGCTTGAGAGAGTACAGACACTTATCGTTCCTTTATATCATAGCTTTAAAGATAGAGGTTGGATTATACATATATGTATACATAATTATTCATATATACATCTAGTGTAATTATATAACATAATTATATATAGTAAGTGTATGTGTGTGTCTCTGTGTGTCTCTGTGTGTGTAGAATAGCGTTTACTGACCAAAGTGATGAATGTCTATTCATCAGTTGTCAAAGCTAGAATGTAAAAGATGAAACGATACGATAGATTTAAGTACACTTTTTAACGGGCCCGAAACCCGAAACCCGAAACCCGAGAAATAATGTAAACTGGAAATGACGTCAGTATGACCACGTGACATGAGATAGCCAATCAGAGTTGACCGCTAAGGTATAAAAGGGGTGGTGAGGCCCGAAAATAAAGAGTTCATAGTGCTCCTGGTGTTCAGACGTGTCTTCTTCCTCTAGCAGCCCCTTAGGAGGGATTCCAGTCAATAAGATGGTTGAATATAGACTAAGTTACCAGAAAATATAAGTAATATTGGTAAAGTTATAGGAAAATTAGGCGTAAAATAATACGGGGTCCGAAGGCCCGAAAGACCGAGAAACATGGCCCAAAGGCCCGAAATAGCCCAACTGACGACCCGGGAACGGAAGACCGGCCAGGTACGGGAGCCCGAAATAGTAAGCGGTAGTCTAATGACCGGAGGTATCAAGGCGCGACCGGCTCGGCCCCACACTACCAAAAAATAGGCGAAATAACCCCCACGTCCCTCGGCTGTAGAAACCGGAAACCCCGAACTACCGAGGAACTTCACACCAGTATCAGCAATATCACCGCATTTACTTCAAAGACTTCCACAAATCACTTCACTCCCAAGTTCCATAAATCTCTTTTATGAAATATATACATGTCAAAAGTTCCAACAGTCTATCACCAAGTAGAAGTGGTCTTTTTGTGTTTAAGACAAAACGAAGTAAGACTTCCTTTTTTAGGAGGGAGTAAAGTTCCTCGACAGGGCCTAATTATTGTAATGGACATGAATATGGGCATTTTTCAGTTGGCTGACTAAGTCAACCAACTGTTAACATCCACCATACACTTTTTACCAACACCCACTTGCCTAAAATCCTTCCGCGCCACCGCCCCGGCGCCAGCGTTCCCTCGTCGGATGGATCACTCCGCGTTAATGAACGGGACTACTTTGTGACTTTCTGGCGGGAGGCGGAGGTATAAGGGGGTGGGGCGACCGCATTTATCACCAATCACTCACGAAAAGCGCTGGGCAAAATGTAACTTTGCCTCAAAACACAAAGATCTCGCGGCCGAGTTGACTTTATGAGCGTCCGCCATTTCTTAATGGTGTGTAAACAGGGGACTACTTTTTTTCTACATGCGCGCTCCCGCGGAGTGATCTGAGGCAGATTGGCCACGCCTCCTCCGCCGCCAGATGGTGCCAGTGAGCGCCGCAAGAGGGCGTGGTGGTAGGGCGTCACGGTCCGGTGAACAGCAACCGGAAGGAGGGTCTAGCGCATGCGCATTCATGCAGGTGACTGCCCCCACACCAGTTCTGCCCCCTCCTAATTCTTATGGGGGCCTACACTCCTGCCCCCCTCCCCCATTTCTTCTCCTCACTGGAGGGGTGTGCATGAGGGTGTCCTCATATCACAATGACAAATTTGAGAAGTGTCCATGTCACAGGTCGTGGAAGTCCATGGAGGGGATGTGCATGGGGAGGTCCCCATGTCACCATGATAAGATTAAGAAATGCCCATGTCGCATGTCATTGTTGTTAGTGAAACCCATGTCCCGTGTTGATTTTAAGATTTGCTATGTCCCATGTCACTATCTTTTAAACCTCTTGCCGGGCGTCACTGAGCCCCATGTCTCCCTGTTGAATTTAGGAAATAGCCATGTCGCGCTGTCGATTTTAGGGGTTTACACCCATACTGGACCCCAAGGGCCATAGGGGCCGTCCATAAATGATGTCACACTTTTTCAGGGTATTTTTAGGACCACCCATCCCCCTGTCACACTAAATTCTCTAATCATGAAAATAAGGCCCGTTTTCAGGCAGTGTCACACTGTCCAAACCACTCACCCACCCCCTTGTGCATGACATCATTTATGGACAGCCCCATACAACCTCACGTTACCGCCTCCACCAAACCCTTCCTTTATTATCCCCCATCCACCCCTTCTCTCCGAACCCTTATTAATTAACCCTATCAACCTTGTTGGCAACAATCGCTCCCGTCATGCACTTCGGCGATCGACCCAAGTGCCCTTCACCTAAAAACACCCCACCCCCCCACAACATCCCCATCTCTCGTATGGCCCTAGACCCTTAAATTTAACACAGCGACATGACCACTTCTTAAAATCGACATGCGACATGAGGCTTAGTGACATGAGCAAAAAATGAACGACATGACATGTTTCTTGAATTTGACATTGGATATAGCAGTATCTAAGAGGTGACATTGGGAGTTAAGGGACAAGCGACATGGACATTTCTTAAGTTCAACACACAACATAGAGACACCCCCATCAACGGCCCCTCCCCTCCTCCCCACAACATCCCCACATGGGGTCTCGTCAACTCTCGTCGACTCTCGCCGCTTCTCGCGACAGTTCCCGCCCCTTTTTAACAACCCCCCGAGATTGGTTGCGCGCGCAGGCAGAGCGGTTAAGATATAGCGGGGTTGGCTAATTAGTTAATGCTCGAGTCCACGGGGAGAATGTTCATTAAGGGAGGTGTGGGGGGAGGCTGGGAGGGGGGAACCACTTAATATAACAAGGGGTAAACCGCACACACACCCGCCACGCCTACTGTGGTTAAGTGAATTACTTATCATTACACACACATGCATGACTATGGAGAACTTTTTTAGGGGCTGTCCATAAATGATGTCACACACAAGGGGGTGGGTGGGTAGGTTGAACAGCATGACACTGCCGGAAAACGGGCCTTATTTTCATGTTTAAAACAGAAAATTCAGTTCCACGGTGGGGTAAGGAGCTCCTAAAAGTACCCTGAAACCTGAAAAGTGCTTCAAACATTCTTGGTTATAGCAATTTTGTGTTATTTTTTGTCTCCCAGGAAGTCCGTTCCTCCATTGCATATTACGCTAATCAAATTACAAATACTCATTGGAAAACATAACATAACATATCTCATTGCTCAAAATCCACTGAAATATTTCTTCAGGCAACTATGCATCTGCAGTGCACATTTTTGTATTTATCTTTACTTATATTATTCAACATCGTTTTCATGTACATCTTTAAAGAGTTCATTACAGTCTTTGTATAGGCCCACTAGAAGTCTATAATTACAATACATGAGTAAAATGCACCGTCCAATGCTAATAGTGATTAAATTAGGTAAGCCAAAAGTAGGTTATACCTCAAACTTACATGGGGGAAGGGGTTGGTTCTATATTAAATCAGGCCATTTTCTCCAAAGTAGCCCGTTATTGCCAATCACTCATCCCAGACACATAAGGCAGCTTTATCACCCGCACGATCGAAGAGTGGTGCGTATTGGGGGCAGGTTGTATTGCCAAACCATACACACTACTTACTGTGGACTCCTTGTTTTAAGTAATTTCAACATATTTTGAATATTGTTTGGGTGATAAAATAAAGAAGAACCTTTGGGGTCGCCCTTTGGTGGCCATTCAACCCATGGAGATTATACGAACCTTGGGCTTCGCCCTCAGTATGTGATGATCCCCTATAGTTTGTATGGCCTCCCTTGGATGCCCCTTGCAGTTCTTCTTTTCATAATGGCTTCCTTAATGAGTGTACATACTGAAATGCTACTGGCTACTCTGCCCAGCTCATCTGAATATTTCGAATGTGATGACATACCACTGATTTAACCACTGGATTCCTACTTATTGATACTGAAATCCTACTGCAAATCTCTACTGATTCTACGCTTAGGACACAATCTATTCTCGCTATATTTTGTTCCGGGTTCCGCCTAACCAAGGGCTTTAAATTGTGTGTATTTATTCTGAACAAGCCCTATAACAAATCCCTTCCTGAGCTTAAAACCCTCTATGGCTAGACTCTAGGAAGCAGTTACTCCTAAAAGTCTGTCTTCAATTATCTCAACAACGAATCGCTTACAGAAGGGAGCGGTGCACTTAATGCACATGGGCCTATGAATTATTACCTCCAGTTAGTGGGGGAAGCAAAATGGGCTCTGACACAGGCTCAGCCATTAAATAGTATTTCACTTGCAGCCAAACCTGTATAGACCTATACAGATATTGTCCCCTTTTTATGCTTTACTCCATTTACCGTGCCACGAGCTTACATTTAAAGCCAACATTGTAAGGTAAATGTTGTGTTTTTTGGTCCCACCATGTACACTGCCGCTGTCGATCAGGATTTATTCGACTCGGGGGAAATGAAATATAATAGACGAGTCATTTAAGGGAACAAATATTCAGAGTACATCCAAGGCAATTGAATTGAACGGCAATGTGGATGCTGTCGCCATGTACGTCTAATGATATATGGATCTGTGTGGTCTGATTTCACTCCATTATGGGATTTCTGTCGGACGGAAGTGGTTCGAACGATATGTGGGGCGTGTGTTGATAAACTTTCACTTCCGAACCACAATGTTGCATCATAGTGCTAATAATATATGGATGTTTTTGGTCTGATATAATTCCATCATGGAATTTCTGTCCAATGGAGGTGGTTTGAACGATATGTGGAGTGCGTGTTTATAAACGTTTACTTTCAAACCACAATGTTGAAGTGTAGTGCTAATAATATATGGATGTTTTGGGCCAGATTTTACTCCATTATGGAATTTCTGTCTGATGAAAGTTAATTAATGTTCACTTCCAAAACACGATGTTGCTGTGTAGGCTAATGTGATATCAATCTGTGTGGGCCAATTTCTTTCATACTGAAGTGGTTCGAACAATATGCGGGGCAAGTGTTTATGAATATTTACTCCCAAACCACCAGCAATAAACGATATAATGAAGTGACATTCTGCAAGGTACTTTGACTAACACACACTTGTACTCCATCCCTTACAATATTTTCATATACATTGCATACAAGTACACATATATATTAAACATATTAGATATATGATCATTACATTCAGAATAATGACAGTTGAAATGATATAATATAGTAGACATATACAGATATTTACTACTGGAATTATCATAAATTTTGTATTAGACATTCTAACCACAATGTAGTTGTATGAGTCACCACTGGACCACCTTTAATCAGTGCTTAAGCTTTAACATGAGTTTTTCTTTTGCCAATAGTTGGACCATATATATACTAATCATATAGGGGCTACTTATAGGTGATGTCTCATTTTTTAGAGTACCTTTAGGACCTACCCTTCCCCATATCACACTAAATGTTTTGTTTTAAACATGAGAATGAGGCCCATTTTCAGGCAGTATCACACTGTTCAACCTACCCATCCATCCTCTTGTGTGTGACATTATTCATGGACAGTCCCATATAATTATATATTATTTACTCGTATCTTTATAAAAGCTCAACACAAGGAGACCTTGATACTTGTAATACTTCTGATGGTTTGATAAAGACAACAACAAAACTGTGCTGAAAATTATAGCATAAGGACGGATTTTCTTTTAATAGCCAGACTAAATGTTTATCGTAACTTGTATCTTTACGAAAGCTCACTGCAGGGAGGGCCCTGTACTTGTTATATTTCAGATGGTTTGATAAAGACAGGCCATGCTATACAACCCTTCACAAAGCCTTGGCCCCCAGAGAGATGCATAGCAAGCCTCTGCTCTATTATCTTGTCTTGGCAGGCTATGGCAGATAACTTCTAGTTCTATGTCACGAGACAGGCAGGTAGTGGGCGAGCCAGGTAAAGTTCGTGGATAACTAAATTTCATGACAGGAAAACTCATGAAACCTTCTTGCTCCATTGCAACTACCTGCCCAAAATTATTGCTATATCCAACTGCAGTCATGTATAATATGGCTTGTGATTTTGAGGTAATTGGGATATACATTTGGTTGTTAGATATATATGAAGATATTTTAGTGCCAGTGAAAGTAAGATTAAGAAGCATGTGCACTTGGTTCGTGCCGCTGAGAGCAGCCAGTGAACCAGATAAGTTGGGGTTTATGTCCAGCCCCCTCTTGACACACTAAAATCTCTATCGGCCCCTCTCACTTTACCAGCCACAATAAAGCCTATGTTACACTATTAGCCTTTATTCCACTAACCGATTTTACTCCCAATTTGAAAATCAGCCTCATTTTTTACATACTTTATATTCAAACACAAGATAATACAATAAGGATATTTACAGTGATTATGTCAGAAAAAAAGGCATGCAACAATGGTGCAATCCTTATCTAACTATAGATGAGAAGGAAGTGCGTATTTTTTGTACAGTTTATGTCTTTTGAAAAAGCTTATGTTCCTTTTGCACACTCTTAACAAATTCAACATGACATTTTCACTCTATTGACATATGAATTTTTTAATAATTCATCAGAGTTTTTCAGGGGGGTGGGGATGGTGTAGTGGATAAGGTCCTTGCCTTGCGCTTGGGAGGCCCGTGTTTGAGTTTGGGCTATGGCTGCTACACCACCTTACCTTGCCATTGTTTCCAACCCTATAGATTCGGTCAGCCAACTGGTATACACAAATGTGAGTGGTCCTGATATAGCTGAAAAATAGGACATTAAACTCCAACACATTATCATCATCATTTTCTGCTCAACTAAACAGGGTTTTCCTCCTCGTCCCATGGTTTCCCAGTCCATAGAGGAGAGTTTATTCAGTGCAAGATCAGGGGGCGGATACAGGATTTTCAAAATTGGGGTCAGCATGATTATAGGCTAAGTACTAAAACCATGTGCAATCACACATACGCGCGCACCCCGTGGTTCCCTGTAAGGCCCCCAGTAGCCCCTGCTGATCGTATAAGGCGCAAGATAGGGGGGACCCAGCACTGACCAATGGTTCTGTGGGTTCAATTCCCAGTTGGTGCTGTGGTTCACTAAGGGATGAGGTACAGCAAAAATGATTTCCAGGTTTTGATCCCCTACTGTCACCTTCATCTCATAGATTGGATCACCAAAGACAGAGTTCGACCCAAATTGTTTTTGCCATGAAAATGACCCTGGCTGTCTGTATGGTGTAAAACACCCAACTCTCACTCACTAACATACACACACAGTATTTTCCCCTCTTTTTTGTAGTTTAGGGGTCAGGACCCCCAGGGACACCCCCCACCACTGGATCCGCCCTGAAGACTCAGATGGTGGACGATGGTAGCGAAGCTAGAGATGGTATTTTTATGCCTATTAGTGTATGGCTTGAATATTCATCAAGGCATTAGGTACTAGGTCATTGAAGATAAGGCATATTTATAATGAAAAGGGATGCTATCTGAGGGGTCGTATTTCCATAAAAGTATACGGATATGTATCATGCTGATGGGTTGAAGCCTACCGGACTCATACTGTTCAGTTTGTATCATATATAAGAGGCTGTAAGACAACCTATACAGCATTTGCAGCTGTGATGGTATTTTTATAACATCCTTTCATAGTTTGAAATGGTTATAAACTATGCATGCATTGAGAATAAGCTCATTGATTTATACTAGTGCATTTTGATACACTTTCCTGCTTTCCTTCAAAGCACTTTTGATTTTATCTTTGATCCTTTAGTGTGTGATGTATATGTACTACTATGTTGTAGGCAATTATTAAATTGTCGTGCATTCACGTGCATCTGCATGACATTTTTCCATCATTGATCAATTTCCCATCACAAAGCGGAGATTAGTATCCACTTGAATTGCCTTGGATCAGCCTCAGGGGTGAATACAGGATTTACAAAAGGTGGGAGGGGGGGGGGGGTCAGCATAAAGGTTAAGTACTAAAATGGTGTGCATTTGTGCATACACATGCAACATTTTCCCCTAGTTCAGGAGTCCAGCAAAAGGGGTGGTCAGGACCCCCTGGACCTCCCTTGGATCTGCCCCTGAGCTTCTGTTTTGACCTAATTGTTCAGGCCATTACTTAAAATACATATGTCAGAAGCAGGTTCAAAGGGGTCCAGGGGGTCCTGACCCCCACCCCACCCCCCTTTGGTTAACCTGAAAACTACAAACAGAAGGGGAAATGCAGTGTGAGTGAATCCGAATCAGCACTGTTTTTGCACTTGGCGTATATGCTTATCCCCCAGGGGCGGATCCAGGGGGTTGGGGTATTGGGGGTCTTGACCCCCCCCCCCCCTTTTGGTTGACCTGTAAACTGCAAAAAGAGGGGGAAATGCTGTGCACACAGTTTTAATATTGAGCCTTTATGCTGGGGCCCCCCTTTCGAAAATCCTGTATTCTGCCTGCCCCCCCAATCTTTCGGAAAGCCTTATCTGCTCCTGAATGTGGACCCTGCCAATGTACACTAATACTCTGTAGGCACTTTAAGGGTCAGATACTGATGATGATAAGCTTGAAACAGGTGGGTGGATACAGTTAGGTACAAGGTATAGAAAGCAAGGATTAACTGAGGGTTGTGGCAGTGGCAGTAGAGAATATTACTCTTTTATCACCCACACTGCTGACAAGCGGTACATACAGGGGGTAGTGTGTATTGACTGGCCGTATGTACCACTCATCGTTTTCATTCTTTTAACATTATTTTTCATTTTGTTTGTGTGATAGAATTAAGAAGGACCTTTTGGGTCCCATGGGGATCGTACAAACCTTGGGCTTTGCTTCAGTTTGTGACTATCCCCTATGGGTTGTACGGCCACCCTCGGACACCCCCCATGGTCCTTATTATAATAATATGGGACTAACAGAGGGTGAGCTTGGGCCAAATGGGTTGTGAGCAGGGACATATCATGGTGCCCCACTGGATAAGTACATTCTGCCATGAGGAACTAAAAGTTAATTGTCAGGGTTTGTACCAGTTGGCAGATGACCAAGTGGCTATTTTTGGAGTTAAGTTAGCCAACCTACACCAAAAATATTAGACATGATTTCGGGGGTGTTTAGTTGACATCGATGAATAACTTAAGTTGCTGACATGGAGATTTGAGGTTATTCGGTAAAACAATTAACTCTCAATGGCCAAGTGAACATGGATTAAGTAATTGTTCCAGAGTCTAGCTGAAGCACAGTGGAGACTTGCACTTGAGCAGTGACTGACTAAGCGTCTGTCAGAGTAGGCGAATGGCAGTCTTCGGTAGCAGGTTTCTGTGGGGTAGGAGGGGGGGTGAGGGATGAGTGGTTGACGGGTCATCCATAATACACAGCAGTCTGAGGTACAGCTCAGGAGCAGGTGCACTGCCCCCACACTCACCCATCTTCTCCCAGCACTGGTATATATCCCCACATCACTCACCAAGCACATACTCTGACATGTTCCAGTGGAAAACCTTCATATGGGAGTTTTTCAGCCTTTTAGCCACTATCCCTTCTGATATGGCATCATGCAGTTATGTATTATATATTTTTGCTTCCATGTTTGAGCCTATTCTAGGTATGTAAAGGGAAAGTATCCCTGGAGAAACCTGCAGGCCACAGTATATATTCTATTAACTCTTTTATATGACAAAAGAAATGACAGCATTTTACTAGGAGCCACTAGCACAGAGTGTATCTAAGGATAGCTTCCTTGACATGGAGTAGTTATGTTACAAAAATTCTTTACAAATAGTACTACTTACTCAAACATTTTATGATCTGTATTTTTGAAAACAGGGATGATTTCTTTTTATGTTGGACAGACAAAGTCACTGTATAATTTTACCTGTCTTAGAAGAGGTATGTAGATTAACATAAAGGAAGGAGTCCTTATGACAATTGAATAAAATATGTATAAGATGAAGGTTGTATCCACTAGCTGATTTTACTCCTTACTTCACAAATCGCAGGCAGGAATGTGGGTTTATCAAGATCATAAACATGTTATGTATCATTAGACAGGGTTTTAAATTCTCCTTTAAATGATAATTATGTAGCATGCATGTGTTATCTTTAACATCAATAATTGAAATTGAGAAATACTTATTTCACAGTCATCTGAATTGGCTAGTGGAATACAGGCTTAAGGCAAGGAAGCCTTGTGTCAATTAGGAAAATATGTCTCATTAGTGGTTTTCCATAATGACAAGTGGAGCTTGGTTAGCTTCGTCACCAACATTAAATCTATAAACTTTCATGACATGTACATGTAGCATTTAGGGTTAGGTACAGTTCTGAAAAGGGTTGAGCTTGTTCATCTGTTCATTACAGACATTGTGCTCATATAGTCATCATGTGATAAAACAGCCAACAAGGGTTTCATCTGATTTTATGAAACTGTTATTGTATGTTACTTTTTCTTGTTTCTTTTGGATAAAGAAAACATAGATATTTGTATTTTGTTGATAATGATGATAATTGGTAATTAATCACTGATTATGGCACCAAGTCTGTTGCTATGAGAGCTGATGTTGTTTCTATACGTATATATGTGTGTATATTATATATATATATATATATTATATATATACATATATATATACATATATATATGCTAGTTTACTGAGCAGGGACTAGCTCAAACACCTTAATTCTAAAAAGGGGAAAACTGGTTTCTGAAAAGGGGAAAACTGGTTTCTAAAAAGGGGAAAACCGGATTTTAAAACGGGGAAAACTGGATTTTAAAAAAGGGAAAACCGGATTTTAAAAAGGAAAAAAAAATCTGACCTCTATAGAATAATTATATCAATTAGAATACACAGGTTTCAGTCAATGATTTTAACTTTAAACTGACTTCATTGCCCACTTCCTGCAACTCAAAATTAATCCCAATGGTGGTCCCACATACCTACCAATCGACACAAGACTGAGGTGGCAGGAGGTGTTATGAACTCCTTGAGGAAGTAAGGGGAGACAGTCCCCCCCTCCCCAACCATCCAACTCCCCTCCCAAAGTCCTCCACCATTACAATGCATAAAGTGCTGGGCAAATAAGCCCACACCATCCTGGGTAACTCCTAGAAATGAGTCCCAGATGCGCCACCAAATCCTGGAAATGCCAGGAAATTGGGTTAGTAGCCTGGCCAGCCCTACCCCCTCATGTAAGAGTCATTACTACTGGTGGCAATCAGTGCCTGCAGGCAGGGCGACCCCCAGCACCACCTACCAACAGGCCTGAGCACTACTCACTAGACGTAGAGTATATTTAGTCCGAGCGACAATGTGTCAAAACAGGACAGCGGATAGACAAATTGCATGTTTTCCTATTGGATTTATTATTTAATGTGCTGTTTTTATAATTGTTAAGTATAATGAACCATGTGATGTTAGTATGATGTTTTGTATTGTTTATACTAATTGTGTTTTTATTTTACTGTTGCAGGGCCTGGGACATGAGCTGCTAGAATAGCCGTCAATCACGCATGCACACAGATCTCCATTCATCCTGAAGAGGCTTCATTATCGCCCACTTTGCCGCACAAAGCCCTCACAAGAGGGCATTCATAGACAAAGATGGCGTCCCTCCGGGCGCTGCACGCCCCCAAACGGGACTTTTTGTTGACAGTCTTGCTGCTGATTCTGACCTTCTGGTCGCCAGTGACCGGACGTCGCGATGACCTCATCATCAGTACAGAGAAAGGCCGGTTACGCGGCATCCGCTACCACCTCCCCTCTATGAGCAAAGCTGTTGATGCCTTCCTTGGAATACCTTTTGCCAAGCCTCCCTTGGGCCACTTGAGGTTTAGGCACCCTGAACCTATTGAGAAATGGTCGGGAATCTACAACGCCACCAAACTCCCCAATTCGTGCTATCAATTGCCCGATAACAACTTCAATGATTTCCGGGGTTCCACCATGTGGAATCCCAACACCAGGGTCAGTGAGGACTGCCTCTATTTGAACGTCTGGGTTCCAAAGACCCATCCAAGGCTACGGCGATCTGCCGTCTTAGTCTGGATATATGGTGGTGGGTTTTATAGTGGCACCACAACTCTTAACCTCTATGATGGTAAGATATTAGCTGCTATGAACAAGATGATTGTGGTGTCAATTGGCTACAGGGTAGGTGCACTCGGATTCCTAGCCCTGAACCATCCTGGTGCACCAGGCAATGCAGGGCTCTTCGATCAACTCATGGGCCTGGAATGGGTGCAGCACAACATCCGACATTTCGGGGGTGACCCAAACAACGTGACCCTTATGGGGGAGAGTGCAGGCAGCGTCAGTGTCAGTCTGCATCTTCTGTCCCCGTTGAGCAAGAGCAAGTTCCAGAGAGCCATCATGCAGAGTGGCACTGCCAATATGCCTTGGGGAACCCTCCATATGGAGGAGGCCAAGCGACGGAGCGTGGAGATGGCCGTGGAGTACCTAGGTTGCGACAGGTCCAAGGACATGTCGGTCATTATCCGTTGTCTAAGGGAAATATCCCCTCAGCGTATCGTTGAGGGTCAGTGGGTGTCGAGTGGCATCATCCAGTTTCCCTTTGTTCCTGTTATAGATGGGGCCTTCCTAGTGGAATCACCAGAGATGTCATTGAAGCGACAAAGCTTTAAAAAGTGTCCAATCCTCCTCGGTAGCAACCTCAACGAGGGCTCTTTTTTTCTCATATACGAACTAAATGACCTCCTAAAGCTTAATCGCAGCTCAATGACCAGGGAGAATTTTACAACAAGTATTCGAAAACTGTTCTATTTTTACAAGTCCTACCCTCAAACCATCAACTCTTTTGGGCTGGATGCCATTCTCTTTCAATATAGCCACTGGTTGGACCCCGACGACCAGCTAGCCAATATCAAGGCGCTGGACAATGCTGTGGGCGACTGCCACTTTACCTGCCAAGTCAACCACTTTGCCCACAGCTACTCACTGGCGGGTGAGAATGTGTACATGTATTACTTTACCCAGCGCTACTCGTCCAACCCCTGGCCCAGGTGGATGGGTGTACTCCACGGAGACGAGATTATTTTTACCTTTGGGGATCCCTACAAGACTGGATTAAATTACACCACCGACGAAAAGGACCTCAGCCTCGAAATGATGAGGTACTGGACCAACTTCGCCAAGACTGGGTAAGTTGTCAATTATTTCTATCGTTTACATTTGAAATATCTCTAGGATCCATGTAGTTAGTCTTTTGTATTTCAGGTTATCCAAAGGACCCGTTTAGATATCTTTAGTTGCAAATGTAGATGAAAATGAATTGTTTTCAGGTGATTGCCGTGGCTTTTTTTCTTATTTAGGGGAGGGGGATTTAATTCTTGAAAATAAGAACATACAGGGTATTTGTAGTAATGTCCGTAACCAGGGGGTGGTAGGGGTGGCGGGATAGAAAAAAAGAAGAAATTTTTCCAAACGTTCCACCTTCCCTGTAAAAACTCCTAAAATTAGTAGTAAAATATTGAAAAGTTCCATTTTTACTGTTCACCAAGCCCCTTTTCAAGTTCAAATTATTGAAAATATAGGCAAAAGTTCCACTTGTGGAACCTCCCCCCCCCCTTTAATGTTATGCCAATTAAGATAATTATTCCAAAATCTCTTCTTATTTTGGACAAATCAGGGGGCTAAGATTGGCAAATATGCAATTTGCATATTGATTATGCTAAACATTAAAGCTTGTCACTAAATGCTAAATTTCTCTTTCATCCACCATGTAATAAATGCCCTAGGATTATTCCATGTTCTATCAGTAGCTCTAACACTACATAGTGATTCAAATTAATGTGCAGCCGACGAGTCTGTGCTGTCAACGAACTCGTTTTGATATCTATCAGACATGGAATGATTTAAATTAGCGACTAGTCATTGGGACTGTAAATCTAATTAATCCCTAACTGTGGCGCAGTTCGCGGAGTGACAAAGTCCCTGGGTAAAACAAGGCAAGCAATGCGGAGACGGTAAATGCCCTATTACACTACAAGACTTTGAGCGATATCAGAGCAATATGATAATCTTACAAAAAAAATCACATACTTGAGTGATATAACAAGCCCATCCTAGATTATGGTAATGATTAAGTTTACCATGAAATATTTTCTATATCGTCTCAATACTTATTACCTGAAGACAAATGCATAAAACAATATTAACCAAAGCAATTTAGTTAACAAATTGCTCCCATAGAAACCCATGATAAAGCTTCTCAGCACAGGCCATAATGTGCAGCCCTGAAATACAGCATTTTGATTGGATGGCAAAACAACAAATCTGTTAATTAATAAAAATTATGAAATCGTGGTGTTTTAGCAGTACTTGGGGATATAGAAAAACATAATTCTGGCTTATTTCAGTAGCATAAACTCTAGGAGACAATGATGACTTATATGGTAATTTTGTTCAACCATTGCACAACCCTGGGGTATACCCAATGTGAGATGGGCTTATTGTTTGAGATTGGTCATTCAGAGTATTTTACACATGCGTAACAAAGAATTTCGTCTCTGATACATACGACTTCTCTGTGACATCGTCCTATGACAGCTCAAGTCGTGTAGTGTAATATCACCTTGTTAACCAGGTCAAACTGGCATAGTGTGGAGATTGTAATGAGGAATGGACTCAGTAGTTTGCTTATGAATGCCCTGGAAAGTGAATCTCATGAGGAAGACGCTTTGACATGGGCTCCCCAGGGAAGGCCCATTTGTGCTTCATTGGGAGGGTGGGTTGGACAATGTGTTTAATAAGGGATTTTCCATTAAGTACATATTCACCAAGGGGAGTTGTATTCTTTTAAAAACGTGTACACATTTATCACCCGTACTGCCGAGCAGCGGTACGTAGAAGTAGTGGTGGGTATTTAGAGGCCGTTATTTTCAGTGTTTTCAACAACGTTTTAATTTTGTTGGGTGATCAAAATATAGAAGACCCTTTGGGGTCATTCTTAGGTGTTTGTACAATCCATGGGGATTGTACATACCTCAGGTTTGTACATACCTCAGGCTTTGCCCTCGGTACGTGATGCTGCCCTTTGGGTCTTACAGACACCCTTGGACACCCCTGCGGGTCTTCTTATGGTAGTATTTCTGGGCAAATGCGTCTTAAAGACCAAATGGGGGGGAGATAACATTTTTTTAATTTCCGTATGTATTTGATGGCAGCCTCCTATCCTAAAGCCCTGTGTATAATATATTCAGGTAAATTCGTTATATTTAGCCTCTTGTGATAATTTAGAATATTGTCTCTGAAAACGCTTCGCAATTATTATCACTTAGAATTCATATAATTTCAATTATTCTGTAGCAATGTTGTCTTAATTACCATGTGGTGATCACCCAAATGTGATCACGTGACCCCGTGTGCATAAGGTCTATATTCCTTGTCCTTATAGTTTGGTCTTTTCTACACAGAAACTTTGTCTATAGCCATTCACAAAAGCATCATTTGTCCATATACCCTACCTTGAGACTTTACATTTGCCTACACAGGCTCTGCCCAGATTAAAAGGGTTTAATCTATAGACCCAGGCAGACAGATAGGGTTTGAATGTAGACCAGTCCCAGAGATCTGTTTTTTGTCAGTCGACTAAAGCTCCACCATTGACCATTAACGAGCTACAAGCTCCAGCTGTGTGCTGGACACTGTACGCTTAATGACCTCCATTGATGGCCGACCCGAATCAGTCAGTGCCCCATCTAAAACACACCCATCTAAAACACACCCATCTAAAACACACTCATCCAAAACACCCCCATCTAAAACACGCTCATCTAAAACACGCCCATCTAAAAACACGCCCATCTAAAACACGCCCATCTAAAACATGCCCATCTAAGACACGCCCATCTAAGACGCACCCATCTAAGACGCGCCCATCTAAGACGCGCCCATCTAAGACGCGCCCATCTAAGACGCGCCCATCTAAGACGCGCCCATCTAAGACGCGCCCATCTAAGACGCGCCCATCTAAGACGCGCCCATCTAAGACGCGCCCATCTAAGACGCGCCCATCTAAGACGCGCCCATCTAAGACGCGCCCATCTAAGACGCGCCCATCTAAGACGCGCCCATCTAAGACGCGCCCATCTAAGACGCGCCCATCTAAGACGCGCCCATCTAAGACGCGCCCATCTAAGACGCGCCCATCTAAGACGCGCCCATCTAAGACGCGCCCATCTAAGACGCGCCCATCTAAGACAGGCCCATCTAAGACAGGCCCATCTAAGACGCGCCCATCTAAGACGCGCCCATCTAAGACGCCCCCATCTAAGACGCCCCCATCTAAGACGCCCCCATCTAAGACGCGCCCATCTAAGACGCGCCCATCTAAGACAGGCCCATCTAAGACAGGCCCATCTAAGACGCGCCCATCTAAGACAGGCCCATCTAAGACAGGCCCATCTAAGACGCGCCCATCTAAGACAGGCCCATCTAAGACAGGCCCATCTAAGACAGGCCCATCTAAGACGCGCCCATCTAAGACGCGCCCATCTAAGACAGGCCCATCTAAGACGCGCCCATCTAAGACGCGCCCATCTAAGACAGGCCCATCTAAGACACGCCCATCTAAGACACGCCCATCTAAGACAGGCCCATCTAAGACGCGCCCATCTAAGACGCGCCCATCTAAGACGCGCCCATCTTAGACGCGCCCATCTAAGACAGGCCCATCTAAGACGCGCCCATCTAAGACACGCCCATCTAAGACAGGCCCATCTAAGACGCGCCCATCTAAGACGCGCCCATCTAAGACGCGCCCATCTAAGACGCGCCCATCTAAGACGCGCCCATCTAAGACAGGCCCATCTAAGACAGGCCCATCTAAGACGCGCCCATCTAAGACACGCCCATCTAAGACAGGCCCATCTAAGACGCGCCCATCTAAGACAGGCCCATCTAAGACAGGCCCATCTAAGACGCGCCCATCTAAGACGCGCCCATCTAAGACAGGCCCATCTAAGACAGGCCCATCTAAGACGCGCCCATCTAAGACGCGCCCATCTAAGACAGGCCCATCTAAGACAGGCCCATCTAAGACGCGCCCATCTAAGACGCGCCCATCTAAGACAGGCCCATCTAAGACAGGCCCATCTAAGACGCGCCCATCTAAGACGCGCCCATCTAAGACAGGCCCATCTAAGACGCGCCCATCTAAGACACGCCCATCTAAGACACGCCCATCTAAGACGCGCCCATCTAAGACGCGCCCATCTAAGACGCGCCCATCTAAGACGCGCCCATCTAAGACGCGCCCATCTAAGACGCGCCCATCTAAGACGCGCCCATCTAAGACGCGCCCATCTAAGACGCGCCCATCTAAGACACCCCCATCTAAGACACGCCCATCTAAGACACGCCCATCTAAAACACCCCCGAGCATCACAATCTACAGCATCCCTCTTCAAAACATGCCCATCTAAAACACGCCCATCTGAAGCACACCTATCTGAAGCACACCATTGAAAACACACCAACTTAATATACACCCACCGAAAACACATCATTTGAAAACATACCCATCTAAAGCAAGCCCTTCAAAACAGGCCAATCAGAAACAGGCCCATTTAAAGCACACCCATACAAATGACTTCCATTTAAAACACTCCCATCTAAAACAGTCCAATCTTAAACACCCCCATGTCAAATACACCCACTAAATCCCCCATCTAAATAACACTCGTCTAAAACATGCCCATCTAAAACAGACCAGTATAAAACATGCACACCTAAAACACACCCATATAACTATCTGAAACCCACCCATCTCAAACACGCCTATCTAAAACATGTAAATCTAAAACCCACCATCTAAAACACACCTGACTATACAAAACTTTCGTTAATCAGCCTATTTAGAGCCCACGAGACCTCCAAGTGTTAGCATCTAGACCAATTTAGTTTAGCTAGAGCCAGTGAGACACTGCTGCTCACTCTCCTGCCCCCTCCCCCCCGTCCACTCTCCAACTGGCCCAAAACCCTCCCCATCCCCCACCCTCCCCCTTCCCCTCCCCCTTCCCCTCCCCACCTTGCCCTTCCAACACACCCCATCCCTTGAGACATTACAACCCCCTCCACTGCCCCTCCCCCCTAACCTCCTCTCCCCCATCCCCCCTCTCCCCACTCTCCCCCCTCCCCCACCTTCCTCCAGTATGACCTTTTCTCACCTCCTACCCTCCTGGGCCCTCAGTGGTCCCTGCACCAGGTCCCCAAAACCCCACAAATCAACACCAATTTCTCTACCCAGGGCTGTTGGTTTTTTCTCAAGTTACAAGGCCCTTTTGCCAACTTCACATCCTCCCTGGCTGAGTCAAAAAACATCCACATCATCTATAAATTTTAATCTGTGATGGTTAGGAATTTGAAGCTGTGTTCTTGTCCGTGTGTTGTTGGGTTAATAGGGAGTTTTAGCAACCATAACGAAACTTGATACGTTAACGTATCCGAAAACTTTCAAGCCACATCACTGACTACTGATCCCATGTATATAAAAAGTATCATTTATTTATTGATCACACAGGAAAAGAAGTGTACCCCAAAAGACACACTTTTGGCATTAGTCATTTCAGCAGAGATAAGAGATACCTTGATTTTGCGTTACGGGATACGTAGGGGGTTTCTAAAACTCGCTATTATCTCCACTGCATACCCAGGGTAAGAAAAAGATATCACAAACACCTCTGATCCATCCAAATGATCCCATCCCCCTTTTATATAACCATTAAAACTTATAACCGGTGGCATATTTATATTATTGAAATCAGGTTCTGTCAAAATCAAAAATGGTAAAGAACAAAAGTTAAAGCCTCCCTTCACTTTAAAAATGCTGCATATAAATCCCAAAGCTCACTCTTTAGCCTCCACATAAGGCTTGGCACCTGCCACTGAGGCCTAGACAGCCGTCAGGTCCATGCCATTTCGACCACTGCCCCAAACCACATATTACAACCACCATTAAGGCTCTATCGCACTCTTTGAATTTACCGCCGATTTTTTAAAAAATCGAACAGTGGATTTTTTGGTAATGCATAGACATGTTACATATCATTCGAACCGTCTTTAAATTTCCTTTCAAACGATATGCAGCATGCATGGGTTTTGGTAATATTTTTGGGAAAAGATTACCAGAAAATGTCATAGATTAGCGAATTGCCCTCTGGTCTAATTGCCTAGTGGATTATCCCGGCCTATAGGGCTTGGCCTGGTAAGGAGGGCCTGTCGACCTGGCGGTCCGGGGGGCCCATAAACTGGTGTTTGGTATTCAGCCCGCGTCCCCGCCCTCACACCTCCTCCAGGGTGGTGGGGGCTCCGGGGACCTCCCCTAGCACCCCACGGGGCCCGGCCCCTCCAGGCCCCGACTCCCGCCTAGTCTGTCCAGTCAGACCAACTGTTTCCCAAAGTCAGTCTGTACACCCGCAGCCATTTTAGCAGAGACCTTGTATGTATATATAGGATATATTGAGACTGGAAACCCAGGGGTAAACCTGTTATGCACTACTGGCCTGCCACCTAGGTGCTGGTTGGATTTGATTTGGATTGACCATTAGGCCTGTGGTAAAAATGACCTGTGAGGTGCCACCTGCCATTCTAAAAATACATTGGTAATGATCAGACCCTGGTCATGGTTGACCAGGTTGGTTCCAACCAGCCACTAGGGGTATGAGCACATAGACCCGAAGAGAAGCTTTCCAGTCTCTCTATATTGTATATATATATACAAGGTCTCTGATTTTAGGTGGGAATTCCCATCCCCAAATCCCAGCATGTTTTGGGGCCACTGGTTTGTGGCAGGTAGGACCATAAACCAGCCAGCACCCAAACAACCATTATAAGGGGTTCCCCATGCCATTTATAGAGGGACAATAAAAGAGTTCCTTACAAATTTTAAGTGACCGATAAAAGCCATGGACTGTTGTTGGTGTACGGACCCATTATGCAATCTGCTAATCTGGGTCAGAACGGACTACTCCTCCCGCCTCCACGGCCCTCCGTGACGTGCAGCCAAACGGGAGACCCCCGTGGACGTCTGTCTGTGCGTACTTCCGGTGCCCTGGACCAATCGGAGCACGTGTCTAGAGCGCATGCATCTGACTTGAATGGGGGTTAGTAGATATGTGTATAGGGATAGACCATTATCTAAAAGGCTTGTATCTGTATTTCCAAAAGGTGGGGTCAGCATAAAGGCTAAGTACTAAAACTGCATGTGTTCGTGCATACGCACATGATATTTTCGTAGTTTGGGTTCCAACAAAAGGGTGGGGGGGGGGGGGAATCAGGACCCCTAAGGTCCTCTTAAAGTTATCATTGTTACGATAACTCATTGTGCAACGGTCTACTGCTACTTCCACCACTTGTATCTGCCCCTTGCATCTGCCCACACAATACTGTGATTTTTTTGTTATCATAGTTATCTATATTCTAGGGCAACTCTTTATGAGACAAAGTCTGATCTTCCAAGATGGCCAAACATGGTACAACCTGGCCAATTAAAGCATAATTGTTATCATAGTTATCTATATTCTAGGGCAAATCTTTATGAGACAAAGTCTGATCTTCCAAGATGGCCAAACATGGTATAACCTGGCCAATTAAAGCATAGACATCTTCAGCTTGTTTTTTTTCTGTTTTTTTCTTTTTTTATTCTTTTCTTAGGGGCGTTAGAAAATTACTGCATTTAGTCCCCCAAACAGAGCCGTGACATGGAATTATGGGCATTCTTTTAAAGATTTCTGTCTGGAATTATCCCCTAAAAATGAGTTCTTGTCATGCCCGGACAGCCGGTGAGCGGTTCGACATGACACCAAAATAAGATACCTGGGTTATTATCCAAAAATGTGTGTGACAGCTTTAAAGCAATACAAGGTGGTGTTGAAAAGTCAATGAAGTCCTGTTAAACATTGTCACGAAGGCACCGTTAGGGTTGCCAATTATTCCAATCAACTATTAGAAGTCATCACGTTTTGTGATATTACAAGTCGCTTCGCCAGGCAAAAAGAGCACTGTTTGGGACTAAATCCCTTCAGGATTCGAACCCACAACTTAGGTGTTTGGAGGCAGGGCTGCTAACCATAACACCTTGAAGCCATATAAGGGATGAGAATGGAATTAAAATTGGGGTCATGACCTAATTTGCTGGTTCCCGCAGGTCCTTTAAAAAGGAGTTTAACAAAACAGCAACTAGATGGACTGGCTTGTAGCAACCTATTTTACTGGTTCTTGGTATGATCTGAAGAAAGTTCAGTGTGTAGACTGCAAAATGCGATTGGAAGCTTTTTTAGAAGTAGAGTATGTAAACACAATTATAGACATAAATGTGAGATCACAAAGAAATCACTTGGGAAAATTGAACTTCATGTATAACCTTGGAAAGGTTCTTGAAATATTATTCAAGCTGTTTTAGTCTTTCAATCATTAAGGGCCATAAACTGCTAGGGTGATCCAAAAATTTTGTTTACTATCATAGGACAGTCGGCCAACTATTTCCATGAAGATTCTATTGCCGATTTTATAGTCAATTCAGAGAAACATTGGGCAAATCAGGAGCAGATTTGTACAGTATTTCCGAAAGGGGGGATCAGAATTCTACAGATTTTAAAAATAGGCAACAAAATCTGCATGTGGACTATAGGCTTAAATTGGATTGCAGATGGTTATATTAGTTACAATTTACAGATGGTTCAGTTGAATTAGCTCAATTCAATTCCCTCATTGAATAGGCCTGTAGCCTGATAACGAACAGAACGATTGAATTGGCCTAAAAAGAGCGAGTAATTCCCGTCTCAAATTACCATATGGATCTTTTTCTTTGATTACAGCCCCTCCTACACCATTGGCTTGGTTTATCGCATGTTTTCCTACTTTGTCACGAGTAGTCGCCTTCAAATGGTCACTTTGTGAGCCATTTTATTGATAAATCTTAGTGTACTACCCTACTGCTCAAAAATAAACCTTTTATGACCTTTGAATAGGGAGAGGAAGTTTAGTGTGATAGATCCAAGCTGCAATCATCTCTCAGCAAGTTAAAGGCATACACATGTAGTCAGGAAATGACAATTAAAAGCAGCATGAACAAATAGATCCTTTATGACCTTTGGGTTTTGAAAATAGGACCATTAAGGTACATTAAAGATCATGCAGAGATCTTGTAAAGGAGACTTTTCCAGAATTCTAAAGATCAATGGAAAACCTTTGTAACTTTATGTCTTGTAAATGTCTTGGAAAGCTTACATTTCCATTACCATAATGGCCCTATTTGTGATATTTGAATTCAGTAAAGGTCATATTTTTACAGTGATAGATATGAGTGACAACAGCGGTTCTAGGGTTCCGAAAAGCTGGATCTGCAAAGGTCTATAGGGGAAAGTTATATAAGTTTATGGGAAAGGTGTAGGCATGCAGGGGCGGATACAGGATTTTCAAAGCGGGGTGGTCAGTATAAAGGCTAAGTACTGACACTTTGTGCATTTGCACATATGTATATGTGGTGTCATTTTCTCCTTTTTTGTAGTTTAAGGGTCCACCAAAAGGGGTGGGGGTGGGGTCAGGATCCCCAAGACCTCCCCCGCCCCCCGGGATCCGCCCCTGTAAAGTTATATAAGTTTAAGGAGCAGGTAGGCATACTCAAAGTTCCATTACATCATGTCACATCCTATAGTATCCCTGAGAGCTCCCGCCCTTGGGTCTCCCGCTTCGAACTTGATTAAAAGTCCCTGCACCCATTGACATCTGACCAAGAGACGAGATCAGTGATTGGTGGAGTCTTTGATCACGTGGTCTGTTTGGACGGACGCTGTGTGAAGACGAGGTCAGCGAGTGTCAATAGTCGATCATTAAATGTCGTCTGATTATACGCAAAATGTCGTCTGCTCATAAGAAACGCCGAGGTCAGCCTCGCTTTGGATGTCAGGTTTTACGGACGGAGATGTCTTTGGTCTTTAGTTCCACCTGTCCCCACCAGAGGGCTTTTCATGCTGTAATTACTGTAAAAGTATTAATTTTCACGCTGTTTATACTTTTGCGCATTTCATGCACCACTATGAGTGCGTGAAAATATGATGTGAGTGAAATTTATCAGTATTATAGAACAAATAAAAATAACTATCAAATGTCCGAAAATATGAATGCACGGTAATTCTAGACATTGCTAAAATTTAGCAGTGCGAAAATATATACGTTCACAGTATTCTCTTGACAGGCCTTTTGCCTCGTTTTCGATCTGTAGGTTTGTGATAGTACCCTAGTATCAAAGGGTTGTTTCCAGAGTGGCCAGAGTTATCAAGAGAGAGCCTGGTTTCATCTTAGATAACGAGAAAAGACATACTTTGTTGGGGACATCCATTACAAAGTCTATAAAAGTACGAAGAATCAGGTCGATATGCAGAGCACCACCCATGGAAGCGAACTCCGTTTATGTTCAAGTTTTTCTTATCAAAATTGGATGTTCTAGATGTTTGTGAAATGATCATAATATATATTATCTATTACACCTCAGGTTCTATAAATTTCCAATTATAATGACCAGATTTTATAAAAGAATAACAAATTTGATTTAAACCCAATTAAAACTGTTAAAGCCTCAGTCAGTACTATACCTGCTTGATAGCCCTTCACTGTGTATTATAATATTCCTTATATTTTCCAATGTCTTATACCTCTCACCCAACCCTGATAACAGAATCACCTGCCTCGGCAAAAGTGTAGGTGTCTGGCCTCTACCTCCTCATAGATACGATCATTTCATAGATACGACAATCAAAAAAGACAAAATCATCAAAAACCTTGTTCTCGCTGTGATATAACCATAAATGTTGATACAGCATTAAACACCAATAACCAACCAACTGATAATATAACACAAAAAACCAGCATGTCCTAAAGTTCAAGCCAGAATAAAGAATTCTGAACAAAAACCCCACAACACAGGTACACTTACAAAATGCTGTATTGACTGACTAGAACACTTTGTAGTACTCAAACACCACCCAATGTAATGGGAAGATGGTGTGTAGCACCCTGTAGGATGGTACTGGAGGAGACTGACTGTCCACCCTGCTGGAGTACTGGGCCATACCCACTAAGCAACTTTAAGCCCCATACCCACTAGGCGAATTTACCAGCAATTGGCAACTGGAAGAATTGCTGGTAAAATTGTCACCGAATCAGATCACCTGTCAGTATGTAATATTGAAATGTACATGTTTGGCGCTAAAATTGGCTGACTCTTCTAGTAGAGTCGGCCAATTTTAGCACCAGTGAATCGGCTGACTCTACTTGAGGAGTCAAAATTGCCTAGTGGGTATTGGGGTTTAAGGACAACAGGCATTGGGTGACTGAGAGAATTGCTGGTAAAATTGCCTGGCAACTCAGGATCGCGAGGCAACTCCATTTGGTATGGTGTGCATTCTGGGCAAACAGCGATGGGGAACAGGATCGCCTGTAAAATTGTCAGTAAAATATCAAACTTACTTAATGTTACAGTCCCCCGATGACAAGGATGGCCAGTCGCCCTTTGCCCGTCAACGGTAAAATTGCCAAGTGGGTATGGCCCTTAATAGGTCTGACAGGGGAGGACATGTCAGCGCGTGCTCCACCTCTGATGTTGAAGCAGATCAAAGGACAGGATTACATTGAAATGTCTGCCCACTTCGTGAGGTGCACCTGTGTCTAGTGCATGGAAACTTAAAGCACTTTGTTGGGACTGAATAGCTTTGATAAAAAAAAATAATTCATGAATTGTATTTTTATAAAGTTTCTTCACACATACAGTGCCTTATATGCATAGGGTTTACATACATACATACATACATACATACATACATACATACATACATACATACATACATACATACAAACATACATGCACATACATATATACAGTATAAAGTTTCTTCACACACAATTACTTACATGCATAGGGGATACATACATACAAACATACATACATACATACATACATACATACATACATACATACATACTTACACACATATACACATATATACATACACATACACTCACATACATCAAGGTTCAATATGGGTGCAATGTGATGATGTCACTGACAAGTCACACACATGTTTGACATAGTAGTTTCTCATAATTTAACTTTTGTCCATATGCCAAGACTAAAGAAACCATCTATGAAAGAAACAATGAAAACTTCTTATACATCTATAGATTATAGTATCAGCTGTCTTATTATGGAATGACAGTTACCTGTTCAGGGTATTGCACAATAGCCAGGTTAACAAATTCATAGCAATATATAGGTCTTGTGATATTAGCCAGGAAACACCCTATGTTATTACTTGTCCAGGCACCAGTCTTCCTATACTATACAGTATGGCCTTGACAATATAGACTGTTTTACACTTTTGCCATAACTAATAACATCACTCATGTGTGTGACTTGTCTGCAACATCATCATATTGCGCTTATATCACTCATATTGCACCTCAAGTTGCACCGCACGTGTATAAAGCCCGCTATCTGGTAAACAGTCAATGAGCACTTGAACACAGTGTGAGTGTATACAGTTCTGCTTGTATGTTGGTAAGGCTGGGCTTTAACACTTCAGATACTGTGAAAGTTTCAAGTAGGAGTAATGTGGTATTGGTAGTTATGGATCGAATGATGTCTCAGAAACTGCCATCAAAGCAGTTCAGTTAAGCGCTTTACCTATCATTGGGTAAAATGAAATGTAATTTTAAGCCTATATTCCACATGTCGATTTTGCGACCAGTTTTGAAAGTTGGCAATGGGAACTAACGTTAAATATTGACACGTTATACATCAAAAGAAAGGCTTTAGAATTTCCTTTCTATTGATATAGGATGTATGGTTTCATGCCAAATTCTCTGAGAAAATCAAATGAATACAAGGTCGCTAGCATCTAAATCGGTGTGTGGTATACAAGCTTTACTTGGGTTTGTGGGGTACAAAGAGTCTAGCAAACACTGACTGATAACCTGAAGATGTTAACAACAGTGAAACTGATATTATAAGTTTTAAAGATAAAGCCCTATACCCACTAGGTGAATTTTACTAAGTTGGTCAACTGATCAGAATGCAATATTGAAATATACATGTTTAATTCAAGTCAGCTGACTTTACAAGAAGAGTCAGCTGATTTTTAGCGCCAACAAGTCAACCAGCTTTGGTCAAATTCAGTTCAGACATGTATATTTCTATATAACATACCAGAGATGGATCCAGGACTTCCTGACCTCCCCTTCCCCTATTTGTCAACCCCTAAACTAAAAAAAAAGAGGGGCAAATGTTGCGCGTGAGCACATGAATGTACGCGGTTTTAGTTCTTAGCCTATATACTTACCCACACCCACACCCCTTCAATAAAACTGAATCCAGCCCTGCATACTGACAGGCAATGTCTCAAAACAGTATTGGTGGTTGGCACTTTAACATAGTTGATATAGGGCTTAAGTCTTGTCTCTTTCTCAGGTATAGATTAGTCAGCAGTAGTGTCTCTTATACCTCGATAACAGGTAGTCTCTATTTAATGAAATGTCACACTAGAATACTTCACATGGTTCAGATCTCTGATGTTATCCACTATCTTTGATCTCTACCCTTTACAATGTGTCTTACTTCAGGTATATATGAAAGAGAACCTGGTGTATGCTCTAGATTTAGCTCTAAGAACACCATTTGGTGTATGATACATTCTTCAAGTCTCTATGTATTAGTTCCTATTTAATACCACCCTAAATAAAGTAAAGAGTTATTGACAATAACAGTGACCCAATTTACATGTCTTCTGAAGCTTAATCTCCTCAAGACTTCTTTTAAACAATATCATTTCAGGTGCAACTTGTGTATTCCTTTGTATGTTAGAAACCTTTGAGATCTGTGACTTGTCACATTATCATGAAGTCCTTGTTTATTATTATGCCAGAATTCAGCATCAAATTTTTCCCATTTATAATGTTCATTTTGGGCTGAAATTCTCAGGATATTTAGATCTAAATGTCTTCTTTCTATAACTCATATGACCAATATCCCTGTTGCAATACATAGATATGATTTGTTGTATTATGTGACAGGCCACTGTTAAAACAAGTTACAGCACAGGATTCTGTCCCGAAAACTCTAAAGGGTTGCAGATTCTGATTTAGATAATTCAGAGAAGTGGAAAATGCTGTAACCTTTCATCTTTACAATAAAGGTTCAGGGGTGGATCCAGCAAGTGGAGAGGTCCAGGGGTTCCTGTGCCCCCTTTTGGTTGGGACCTATATTTATCGAACACTCAAAAGGTTGCATATGCAAGCATGAATGCACATGGCTTTAGTACTTAGCCTTTATGTGGACCCCCCTTTCAAAAATCCTGTTCACCCTTGAGGATGTATGCTACCCCAGGACAATGTGGAAGACCAGCCAATTGAGCTGAACATTATCTGCCTGTAGCCACTCCCCCCTCCTAAAGAGATCCTACTCACAATGACACTGTTCACTCTGGTACAGCTTTTATTATGTATGATGATTCGTTCCCCCAGAGGCCCCACTTCTCTTCAGCTGTATGATTTCAATGTCCCCTTAATGGTGCAGTGCTTTATTAATTAGTGCACTTACATGGACCCCCTGTGCTGAAAGTAGGCTGGTAATATGTGTATGGAAAACTGTATTCCTAATCAGCGCTAAAAGGGGACGGGTATTTATATCAATACGTTGTCGATGAAAAGCACCCCGCAAACAGATATACCCTTTACAGACTGGACAGAATGCACAGTATGGCTGTTATGAACTGTCAATATACAAGCATATTCTGAACTTAGTCTGTAAAGGGTATCAGATGGACCGGTATTTGAAAACAATCCAGATGTTTATACTTTTATTATGTATAGCATAAAAAGAAACATGACCTCAAAGGCACTCATATTATTGTGAGTATCTAACATATTGGTACACCGATTTGCCTCAGGCGGGATCTCATTGCCTCTGTACATCTGACTACTCTATTCGTCAATGCGGGCCATACATACTGCGGGCGACAGACAATATTCCCGGAGGCGGAGTTCATTGTGCCCCTGGATGGCTGAGCTATTGTCAGGTAAGCGGGGAAAGGTGAGATAGAGGTGATCACCTATAGGCCCAGGGTCTGCCAACTGTCGAGTCAGGTCTCATGGATTACGTACCATACTGCCATTGACTGCACAGCGTATACATCCCTGTCCCCCATACAACTAAGTTCCCATCGACTTTGCGGTAATATAACTTCCTCTCTATATACCCTTTACAGACTCACCTTAGAATGTATATTATGCCTGTATTAAACTATCCTTATGAATTGATTTTGAGCCTAGTCTGTATTGTTTGTTTCTTTGTGTGTTGTTGTGGTAGTTTAATGCTAGCCAACCCTTCAGGGATCTTTCCAGACTGCACAAAGTAATACTTTTCAGCTGTGGGTGATCGTATCTATTATATGATTTAGGAGAAACCCACCACTGGGTTTGATACCCTACTCTTTTTGAAGAATGGCAAGGGGGTCTTTTATGTGCAGTGTCCCATAGAAAGGCACCACACACCCGTCCTTTGATGAGCCTTTTGGGGGCGCAGGGTCCTGATTTGTCACCTCTTACCATCAGCAAAGGGGTGGTAGGCACCCATTCTTCTCAGAGAATTCCTGGAGGAACCCCCACCCCGGGTCCCCATGGCATGCCTCGTCTGTAAAGTGTATTGAACCCTTTATAGACTATCTTCAGAAAAGCGTAAAGTGTATTAACACTATGCCCATTTTGAACTGTCAACATGATGCTCATTCTTGGTCTAGTCTACTAAGGGTATCATATCCTTTTTAGGCTTGAATCCGAATGTGCATTATGGCTTTTTTCAACTGTCAACCTAATTATGCACATTCTGAGGCTATATAGCTAGTCTGTAAAATATCTAATACCTGCAGAATGATAGTTACAGAATGATACCCATCAAAGTTCTCAAGATAAGCATATTATATAACACTTTAAAATAGCCATTAAGTGCATTTGAGGCTGGTCTGCAGAGGGTAAACTGCCCTTTACAGGCCAACTTCAGAATTCATATTATGCCTTTTTTGGCTGTCCAATATGTGCATTCTGAGACTAGTGGGTAAAGGATGTTAATCTGGAGATAAGTTCCCATTCAATATATAAACAAAAAAACGAAAGAAGACATTATTCTATGATGATGATGATGATGTGTTGGAGTTTAACATCCATTTCAGCAATTTTTCAGCTATGTCAGGACAACTCACTTTGTTAACTCCCAGTCTATGATTGTTTCTATGGAGGTGAGAATGATGGCAAGGCAAGGTAGGGTAGCCGGCACAGTCATGACTCGAACCCAAGCCAGCCAAATGAGAGACGAGCACTCCACCCACTACACCATCCCGCCCTCCTAGACATTATTTTACATGTTTTATCTAGCATTGTACCAACTACATGATATGTAATTTGTACAATGTTAGATAATACAATAATCAAGACATCTTCTGTATTCATTATCCCAGGCCATAAGGCTGCTTTTCCCAGAGATGTCACTTATTAACTTGCTTCCTGCAGCTGACTGTCTGGAATATTTACACAGAGCGTAGACAGTCTCACAACTGTAGATCTCATCAATTCCTTCGCAAACTTCATCTTAAAGGGAGCCAAAAGTAATGTAGGGTCAAAATTTTATAAGTTCTGTTAACTATTGAAATATATTCTATGGCTATAATCTAGGCCTGTGGTAAAATATAGAATGTGTATACAGACTTAAACTACATAAAAATACACAAAAACCCATACTAGTCAATTTTGGTGACCCATCAAAATTGGTTTGTTTATAAACATTGCTGTCTTCAGACATAAATGACATGAGTTTTATGAAATTCAAGTAAGGTTTTAGTCAGTTATCATGAATTATACTGTACTAATGGCTTAAGTTAGACTCTTAGAATGTATTTCAATAGTTATTTGAGTGTGCAAAATGTTGTCATATTTTGATGCAACATTGCTTTTGACTTCCTTTTATGGCTACAATGTCAATATCTGTTAACATACCTCCCAAAATGGACTCCAATGACCTTTATGGACTAGACTCAGAATGAGCATGGTGCTCTTTGTCAACTAACAACTTTAAACTTTGTGCATTCTGAGGCTTGTTGTAAAGGGTACAAAATAAGTTTATATCTATTTATTGCAGATAATGTAATGCAAATTCATTTCTTCTGGACATAACACACAATAATTTTTCTATAAGAAAAACAAAAGAAAAAAGTTAGCTGTACACCTTCGCAATTCTTCAACATTGTCGTTCCTGCCTGTCAGTCTGTATGTATGTCGGTGTATCTATATGCAATGACCTATTCTGCTCTTCGTAATGTCATTTCCCCCATTGATCCCCATCCGTGCCTCTTTGTGGCCCACCTGACGGTGCCACTTACTACTTCTGACAAGACAAACCTATTGATTTGTCGGGTAGCGCGCACTAAGTAATGACGGGTTGGGCTCGTAATGAGGTGACTGACCCTGTCTAACACCCGGATTAACACCCTGCTGGTATGGATCATACCAGGACTAGCCCCTTAACACACACAAATACATACATGACTAGAGGTGGATCTAAGGGGCAGTCCTGGGGGTTCTGAAGGTCCCCCCTACCATCCCTGTCCCTCTTTTGGTGGAAACTTTAATGTGACGAAAAAAATAAATGCGAACGAATGTGTGACATTTTAGTACTTAACCTATATGTGGACCCCCTTTTCTAAAGTCTTGGTCACTTCTCCCTCTATGCCATCTCCTTATGCAGTTCTTATCCTTAATTCTTTCCCTCATCCCTCCCCCTCATCCCTTTCATCCTTCCTCTCTCCCTGCATCCCTCCCCTCCCCTCCACTCCCCCTCTCCCTCTCCTCCTCTTTTCCATCCTCCCTTCACTGCGTCCTTCTTTCCTGCCTCATCTTCCTCTTCCCTCTCCCTACCCCTCCTTGTCCTCTCCCTAAATTTTCTTCCCTCGCTCCCTGCCTGCCTGCCTCCCTGTCCCTTCCCCCTCCTGCCCTCCTGCCCTCCTTGCCTCTTCCCTCCCTTCCTGACCTTGCCTCCTCTCCCTTTCCTCTTTTTCTGCCCTCCTCTCCCGCCTCATCCAACCCTTACTCCCAGCCTTACCCCTCACACTCAGCCCTTCCCCAACCCCGTCGGACACCATTGCCCTTGACAGGTCATTATAGAGAGGGCAGCAGTTGCATTTTTATATGATACAACTATCGGTGCCATGACAAATTGGTTGGTTGGTTGGTTATTGGGGTTTAACACCGTAGCAACATCTATGGTCATATCATGGGGAGAACAAGGTTTTTGACAATTCTGTCTTTGATGATCAAATATGTGGAATGATCGAATCTATGAGAAGATAGAGACTGTACCCCTACACATTAACTGAGGCAGGTGTTCTTTAATGTGCATGGTCCCATAGACAGGGCCACACACACAACAGCCATTGGTTCACTAGAAACCTTTGATATCACAGTCGTTGCCACTGTGAGACTTGCAGAGGGGAGCTGACCAAGAAAGAAAAAAACTTAAAACTTAAAATGTGTTATGTCCTATAATAAAAGTTGGTTGCAATGTTAAATATGTTTCTGTGAATATCTAATCTATATCTGAGAATTTTCAAACATATTTTCCTTGTGAAATTTTGTCCTTATGGTATATTTAAGCACTCACAATGTTGTAATCCGATCCCTTTGATTCTTTAGAAAATATTGTCACATAAACAAAATTGGCCTTTCTTAACCAGCAGACCTATAGTAGCCAACCAAACCCAGAATTGAACCATGGCCGCCAGCAAAGCAGACGGACGCGCTAACCACTTCACCACCCTGCAAGCCTATACACTCCTGTGACAAATAGGTGATAGTTTGTGTATGGGGATGATAGTACAATATGATGTATATGGGTGTAGACCCCTAAAATAGACAGGACGACACAGCCTTTTTTGGGTTTATTGACATGGGACAGGGCCTTTTCTTAAAATTGCAGGGGGAAATGGGGACCCCAGTCTACACCCCCATATAGACCTTGTGCAAACAGGGTCACGTGACCAGATTTTGGTGATCACCATGTGGTCACCATACCCATGTGGCTATTAGATATATCCACAATTTAGAGATAGTAATTATTTATTATGATAAATTGAGATGTCTTTTAATGAAATGGACAAACTGCTTTATGTCATAGCTACTTCAGAATTGTAAATAATGATAAATCTAAATTGACCACCAATATGGCAGCCATCGCAAGTTGGAATGTGTGATGCCATGTGCACAACGTCTATATCAACGTAGCCGAGAAATGACCGATATAAAGGTACCTGTTTACAACAGGTTTCACGACACAACAAATAATCAGGGAGAAAGCTATAAAGAAATTTACCATAGCAAGATGCAATTTGTACAGATAAATTGAATATTGTAATTTGAAACTGAGAAACAGGAAAATAGAGTACTTTGAAAACAAAATTGAGCCTGTTTTTGTGAATATTAATCAGTTTTTAGAAGTGAACTTCTTTTCTGCCAAGCTCATAAGAAGGTTGGTTTATGAGGTAACATGATACCACCATTGCTCTGTCATATTATGTTACATGAACAAATAATTCTTAGAACAGTTATTTAGAAGGTGGGTTGAAATTGGTTGACCTATTACTCTTTGACAGTATAAAGCCTGTATTCCACTCAGCGATTCCGATGGTCAGTACTTGCTTGTTTATGGTATTTAAAGGCCATACCCACTAAGTTTAACAGCAACGGCCCCCCTAAAGAGACATACCCACTAAGCAATTTTACCGGTGACAGGTGGTGGGCAACTGGGAGAATTGTCTTTGTTGCCGGGCAACTGTAATATCTGGCAATTTTGATTTTTTGCCAGCGATTCTGCCAGCGATCCGGTCGCCCGTTGCCCAGAAATCACATCAAACATACGGGCAGTTGCCAGGTGATCCACTAATAAACCATTAGCCCAGCAACTTGACTGGCAATTCTCCAAGTCGCCCAGTTCCCGTCAATGGTTACGTCGCCTAGTGGATATGGGGCTTTAGGTTTTATGTTAACCAGAAAAATGACACTTGACAACATTCTCTCTTGGTTTATATGTGTATAATGTTCCACATTTACAGAGGACTAGATTACTGTTGTTTAAGTAAGTGAGAACGATAAAGGGACCGGGCAGTACAAGACATCAGATCCCCCACATTTATCACCCAGGTGTAATACGAGCCCATTCTTTGTCACAATCCACTTTACACCTAAAGAGGAGGATCCATTTAAAGGAACCCCGTGGGGGTTCCGGGGAAGAATATGCCCCCAGTAGCCCCTGCAGATCGTATAAGGCAAAGATGGGGGGAGCCAGCACTGACCAAGTGGTTCTTTGGGTTAGTTTCCCGGTTGGTGCTCAGTTCACTAAGGGATGAGGTACATCAAAAATGATTTCTGGGTTTTGGTCCCCTGCTGTTTGCCCGCCCTGTCACCTTCATCTCATAGATCCGATCATCAAAGGCAGAATGTCTTAACCTGTTTTTGCCATGAATATGACCTTAGTTGGCAAAACGGCGTAAAGCATCCATTACTCCCTCACTCCATTTAAAGGATATATTCCATTTTGCAATCATTTACTTGCTTTCAGCATTTTACTTGCACTTATTGACACACGTACAAGTGAAACATAAGCAAACGCCAACAATTTCTAGGAATGCATAGTGGAATATGGTTGCATTCATACTTGTGTTCAGGGAGTGCAAGTATGAACACAAGCATATTTCTATGCTATTTTCTTTGAAATGCTTGAGTTCAAATACCGACATGTTGGTATCCTAAACACAAGCAGCTTGTGTTTCGTACCTATGGCAAATCCAAATGCTGTGCAAGGCATAGTGGAATATAGCCTTTCGGACAGACAACTCAAAATAAGGTGTGGTTTGGTGAGATCCTAGTAATCTGTTTCTTAAACATAATACATTATATTGTATTTATCAAATAGCTAATTAGACCCCCTAACTTGTTATTATTCAATTAAATTTGGTCAACATGTGGTCAAATCCATCACTGTTGCAAGGGTTGGCATTTTGAAAACCTTAAAGGATGTTGCTGTTGTGAGACCCACTTCTAAGTCCTACCTGTGCTCTTGCTGTTGCGAGGGTTTGATTATTATGTGACTGGCCACTGTTGTATAATTGGTCTCGCTATTGCAAACAATGTTTTTGTCAAATCATGTACTGTTCCGTAAAAATCCAGCATCAATTTTCACCCATTTCTAATCATTTTTCCAGGCCGACAATTCCAGGAATTTTAAATTTAAATGTCTATTCTTTAGAATCATTTACAGAATGAAAATCAGCCCAGTAGAACAGCCAACAGTGCATCCAGTCACAAATGTGACGTCCCTGTTGCAAGACATTGTATTGTTTCACTTTCTCATTAACTCATAACTTTTACAATGACAAAACAAATCAACAGTGACTTCACTGTTATATGGAACTCATTGTTAGTTTTAAGCTGTTTTACTGGCAAATTGAATTCCTGTAAGCAGGTACAGACATAAGGCAATTAAATCTAACAATCCTGGGAATATTGTCCCTAAATGAAAATTTGATAGGGAAAATTCAGATGCTGCATTTTTGCCAACAATGTCAACAAGGATATTGTATGCTGTCTTTCAATCTTTTGCTGTTCACCATGCAACAGTCCAATTTCAATTCCGTAAAAAGTTCTGAAAAAATATATATTTAGATCTAAAATTTCTGAAATCTTTATTCCAGGAAACCTATTATAAGTGGGTGAAAATTGATGCTGGATTTTCACATAACAGTGCACGATTTGACAAAACCATCGTTTGCAACAGCGAGACCAATTGTGTGACAGGCCACTGGCAATTTAAATCTGAATTATTAAATATAAACCACCTCAAATAACAAAAAATCTACTATTCTGGTTCAACAAAGTGAATTTTAGGGCCATTAAAGGTTCAATCATATCTGACAAAAGCAGTCAGTGAACAACACCTAAGAAGTATCTTGCAGTACACAATGGATCTGATCGTGACAGATTAACTATGTGTAAGTAGGATAGAGAGAGTGCCCTTTCACCCAGGGTAATATCAATGGGTATCCATATCAGCGATTTGTATGAAATATGAAATAGTTTCTTATATCGTAAGAATTTTTTACGCTAAAGCTCCATACCTACTGGGACACTTTGGACCTCATTGCTTACATTTTCTTTTGATCGCCTGTCAGTATGATACATTGAAAAGAACATGTTTGATAAAATCGCTGGGTGAATTGCCCAGCGATTTTCCTGGCAATTCAAATCAAACACACACATTTCAATGACTATGCTGTACTGATGGGTAATCAGAGTAAAATGCCATCACTGAGGTCTAAAATGTCCCAGTAGGTATGGAGCTTAAATATCTATCTTACATGCATTTGACCTAACAACAATGGCAAAGTGAGAAGAAAATCAGTTATTGACCCCCCCTCCCCACAATAGTCAACTGCACATGAATTCAAATTCAAAAGGAAAATATATTGAATGTGGCAGTTCTGATGTATGTAAAGAGTGTTAATAGCTGTTTCTGCATAATATGTTTACATCCTTCCATTAGGTATGCAGGCACAATTTTAGAAGAAAATTCAGACCCCCTACCCCACTTGGGCTAAAGTATGCACTTGGTTTGTACAGAAACATACACTTTATCAAATATTTCAGGCCCCCCCATCCCCCCCTTTGGTGCTCTCATACTTAATGTAAGGCCCCTACAGAAAGGGCCCCTTATGTTTAAACAAAGGGGAGGAAATGCATGATAATTGCAAATCGACACCTCAGAACAGTCCCAAGAGAGCGCTGTGTGACACGCGGGGAACTGTTTGCTTTTCACAAATCGTGAATTGGTGTGTAAAGGTGCCAGCAGTGCCTGTCCGCTGGGTGAAAAGAAGTCCATTCAACTGCTTAACAACATAGTAGGGTGGATAATGTCAGGAGCGGATACAGGATTTCCGAAAGAGAGACCGTATATAGGCTAAGTACTAAAACGTTGAACATTTGCGAGTGCACATGCAATGTTTTTCCCTCTTGTGGAATTAATAGACAGCATGTTAATAAGTAATTCTAGGACTGTTCAGCATATGACAAAAAACTCCAGTTCATTATTGATTTTACAGATTATGTGACTAAGCAATGTGACTGTTGATGGGCAACAGGTGACTGGGTAAATCGCTGGGCAACTCAAGATCACTGGGTGATTTCCCATTGGTGTGGTGTGCATTCTGGGCAACAGGCAACTGGTACCAGGATTGCTTGGAAAGACACTGGGAAAATTGCTTGAAAAATATCAAACTTGCTTAATATGTCAGTTGCCCGGCGACTTTACCCGCAACTTTCCAGATGCGCAGTCACCGGTTGCGTGGAAGATTGTCTAGTGGGTATGGGGCTTAATGACCTTTTCAGACTAAGCTCAGAATGTATATTATATGCACATTCTGAGGCCAGTCACTAAAGGTTATAAGAGGGTGAGTGTGACCGCCATTGCCTAATCTGTCAAGGGTATTACTCTTTTTCATAAAAGGACTTTGGTTTATGTATTCCTGCATTTACTCATGGTCCTTAACTTTCTATAGTCAAAGGCCAGTGCAATGCCTGTGTTGATTCTGCACTAAGCACATTGATGTAGCCCATGTGGTTTGCCAAAAGGGGGGGGGGGGGGGGAGGGCACTCCCTCTTTGGTTGTTCCAACCCCCATCTCAGGATTTTACAGCACCAAGATGAACTACCAAACTATGACAGCTTCCCTTTGTTCATTGACAGGCCCTGTAAAACAGCATTAACTGATAAATTTCTTGGTTACAGTCTGATTTCTGAATGTGATGATTGGTTTAAGTTGCAATATACATGCATTTTATGCAACTGAATTGCTTACCTTTGACTCTTAATGTGGTATCAAATTAAAGGTAGTTTGATATTGACAGTCCTCCAAAAATATGGTATGTTTATGTGGAACCAAATTTGGGATTGCCATCTACAGCTTCCCAGAGGTCTGAACACCGTTGGTACCAATTTCTTTTCTTTTTTTAGGGGGGGGGGGGGGGATTTTATTAACTTTTTCACATGCAACACATGATCTTCCAGAGGTTATTAGTTAAAACATGATTGATGAGCAATGAATAGGTTACAGATTCTTCAAAACATAGTCCAGGGTCATCTCAATGTAAGGTCAATGTGTATTCATCATCAGCGACAAATCAACTTAATCATTTTTTTAAATTTAACCTTTGTGGTTGCCCGTTGTACATTGACAGAACATTTCCCATGTTAATATGCCTCTTATCATTGGACTATGTAGATAAATCTCATACTTTCGCTTCACCTTTTGCTTAAATTTAACCCATTTCTGGACCGAGTAGCCCCTCCCCCTCAGGCTGATTTGTTTGGTTCTGGCAACAGGTCTGTTTGCATTAACTAAATGGGTGGTGTATATAGTGTTATTTGATCTGTGGGGAAATGACACGTACTACACAGCGCGTGCAGCTATATGATAGGGGACCGAGGTAAAAACCACTAATGTAACTCTATCTCCTAGCCTTTTGTAATAGTAGAGGATAATAGGGATGGGTCTACCACCCACAGACAATGTACATGTATGTTTTAGTACATGTATGTGAGTGTAAAGGTTATATTCCACTTTGCGGTTGTTAGCATTTGTGGCAGCTTCAACAAGGTACCGCAAGCCATTAGTGGTTTTAATATCAACATGTTGGTATCTACTACCGCAAGCAAATCATAGAAAACCTATATAAAATAGCGGGGCCGCAAGCAAGGGCCTCATGCACCAATATTCAACCTTATGGCACCCTACCGCAAGCAAGTTTGTGGCAGTTTGCTTGCAACATTTCATGGTGCCGCAAGTAAATACCATTTAGGGGAATGTGGCCTTAGGTGTGTGTGACTGTGTGCGTGTGTGTGTGTTGGGGAGGGCCTGGTGGTTGGGTGGGTTTATGAATGTTTCTATGTGTCTTTGTGTTTGAATGTGTATATTTGTATTAAAAAGTGTGTTTATGCCAGAAGTTGGGTGGGTGTGTGGGTGTATGTGTGTATGTGTATGTGTTCGTATGTATGTATGAGTTGCGTGTGAGTATGTGTGTGTGTGTGTGTATGCGAATTATATGTGTGAACAAGCACATGTGTTTTTATCTCTGTGTTTCCTGTCTGTCTGTTGGTCTGTATAGAAACACATACTCAACACTATAGACGTTATGCAGATAAGAGAGAAATTCCCTGCCATGTTTGTAATTGATTAATTGTGATCATTTGATTCTTGACGCTTGACGCTTGAATAATTCAAATTTATCAGACAAATACATAGAACACATTATAACATTAAGGGCGGATCAGGAGCGTCCAGAGGGTCCTGAATCCCTCCCCCCGCCCCCCACCGTTCATGGACCCCTAAACTGCAAGAGGCAAAAATGCTGCACGCATATATATGAATGCACGTAGTTTTAGTACTTAGCCTTTATCCTGGCCCCCTTCTCTTTTTTTTGAGGGGGGGGGGGGGGAATTATATATCCGCCCCTGAAATTGTCATCACAGAATCTACCCACGTGACCTTGTTTGCAAACGGCCTATAGGGATACCCCTCCATGCACCCCACGCCCCATCAGCCATTGGCGCCCGCTCCACCGCCGCCATTTTAAACACACAATATTTGTAGCCCCTCCAAGTGACAAAAGCTCCACCAACAACAATGACACATCGCATGTCACAAACGCCCGCTTTGACCGGAAGCATCAGATGCGCCCCTGTCGCCCTCTATCGGCCGTAGTACGAACCATTGGTCACGACCCCACCCAGCCACACTTCCGGTGGACGAAAGCGAGGCTGATGAATGGAACTGCGCATGCGTCCTGCGCCTCAGACGGCACGCACGCGCAGTGTGTACGTCAGGACGATTGTCGTCTGGTCCGGTCCTGTTTTGGCGCCAAAACTAATATGGCCTCGGGGTGGGAGAGTTGTAACGGGTTGCGCCTGTCATAACCGGCCACATTAAGGGTCTGGACCACTGAATTTGTCACAGCAACACAGCAGTTTCTTAAAATTGACATGCGACATGGAGCCTAAACGACATGACGGACAGCTTTAAAACCTTAGTGACATACGACATGGACATTTCTTAAATTTGACATGTGACATTGAGAAAAATAAGCAACAGAGACATGCGACATTGCCGTTTTTAAAAATTCGACATGCGACAACGAGACCCCTCCTTCTAGAGCCCCAACATTGATTTCTGGGATGGGAATGTTTGTATCGGCGACGTTTGAACGAGTAATGAGCCAAACACATCGAGCAAACACATCCAGAAACAACTGTTTCTTAGTTCAAAACGCAACAAAGTAACTCATTTGAACAAATTCTAGGCCATTCTAATCAGAAAAAGCAAAATATTGTTCCCGCTCAAAATTACTCTTTTTATAGCCTACTACTCTCTCCATCAGACCAGAAGGGAAAGTTTCTGCCTGATATTTGACCAACAAATTCAGAATTCCTGATAGGAATACAAGTGATTGATCGCTTCGTATTTGATTTTCTGTATTCCATTAAAACGTAATACTTTCAAATTAAATGGTCATGTTGTAAGAATAAAAATAACAGCAAGATTTATTGAAAATTGAAATATTTGTATCTAAGAAGAGTCGACCACGAACAGAAGACAATTGATAACTTTTCATAGTTTTTTTCTAGACACAGCACCAATTGTTGCTTTGGTCTCAGCGCTGTCAGCACTTTTTTTAATATATATATATTTATTGAATATCTTCAGGGATAACCCTGTTCTTCCAGACATTACATATATGTTTTTGAAAGATAGAAATAAAGAACAATAACAATTCTTATATGTACAAACTTTCCAGGCGTTACAGTAAATACAATGTAAATACAATAATTATTCATCCCTTCACATGATCTGGTAATGTATTTGTACAAGCTTTAGGTATGTACTGCACTGTTTGCCAATTATTTTTTTAAACTCAGATAGACATTGAGCTTGTTGTGTGTTTACATCCAAACAATTCCATAATGTATTAGTTGCATTGGTAGAACGGCCAGGCTGGCTGCATTTGGTCTTGACACATGTTGCTCGTTATTGGTCTCTAGACATAGTTCTCAGAAGAAATTGAAATGGCGGTTTCAATATTTCTATAAAATATTCATAGAACTACCTTTCATGCAAAACATGTCACCATGATGCTATGCGTGTTATGTTACATCCCTATTACCACAGCTCTGATTTTGCCCCTGACTCCAAGTGCATTGATTTCACGGCCGCGCTGGCCCTATTTGGGATGGATACATGTCATTTGTGAGTTGGCATTATAGAGAGTTCTGCAAAAATACCGGAGTGAACATGTCGAGATGTTCCCAAATATCTGTAGTACTTTCTTAAACACAAAAATACATTGCCGTGATGCTACACGTGTTATGTTACATCCCAATTCCCGCAGCTCTGATGATAATATAACCCCTCACATATTGCTCTTTCAGGCACCAGCCCTGGGTGCTGTGAATTCACTGCCGGGCCGGCTCTATTAGGGGGAACACATGTCATTTATGAGTTGGCATTATAGAGAGTTCTGCAAAAATTCAAGTGACCTTTATTAGACTTTTGATAAATATCCCCATTGAACTTCATTAAACACAAAAACACTAGGAACAATACGTTTCTGTACTCTCTCAAGCAACAACCGTGAATGTGCAAAAATACTGAATTGACCCTCACAAGATTTCTCTGTATCTCCATGGAACTTCCTTAAACACAAAAACACATCACCATGATGCTACGCGTGTTATGTTACATCCCCACTCCCGCAGCTCTGATGATAATATAGCCCCTCTGACATTGCCCCCGACTCCGGGTGCTTTGATTGCATGGCCAGGCTGGCCCTATTGGGGCAGACACATGCTGTTTGTGATTTGGCATTATAGAGAATTCTGCAAAAATACCGAAGTGAACATTTCAAGATGTTCCCAAATCTCCATAGAACTTTCTCAGACACAAAAATACATCGCCATAATGCTGCGGCGTTATGTTACATCCCAATTCCCGCTGCTCTGATGATAATATAACCCCTCTCTTACATTGTCCTTTCAGGCACCAGCCCTGGGTACTTTGATTTCACAGCTGGGCTAGTATAGCCCTATTGGCGGTGAACATGTGGTGTTTGTGATGTGGTATTATAGAGAGTTTGACAAAAACTAAAGTGACCTATATTATATTTTATATAAACATCCCCATAGAACTTGCTTCAACTCAAAAACACTAGGAACAATAGGAGTTTGTACTCTCTCAAGTGACAACTGTGAATGTGCGAAAATACTGAAGTGACCCTTACAAGATTTCTCTGTATCTCCATGGAATTTCCTTAAACATGCGTGTTATGTTACATCCCCATTCCCGCGGTCTGATGATAATATAACCCTCTGATATTGCCCCTGACTCCGGGTGCTTTGATTTCACGGCCGGGCTGGCCCTATTTGGGCCGGACACATGTCGTTTGTGAGTTGACATTATAGAGAATTCGGCAAAAATACTGAAGGGAACAGTATGAGATGTTCCCAAACCTCGATACAACTTTCTTAAACACAAATATTTGTCACCATGATGCAACATGTGTTACGTTACATCCCCATTACAATTGCTCAGCATGATGATAAAATAAACCCTCTGATATTGCCCTTTCAGGCACCAGCCCTGGGTGCTTTGATTTCACAGCTGGGCTAGCCCTATTTGCTCTGAACATGTGGTGTTTGTGATTTGGCATTATATAGAGATCTACAAAAACTGAAGTGATCAATTTTTTATTTTTATATATCGTCTGCATAGAACGATACGCATCTGTACTCTCTCAAACGGCAACCGTACAAAAATGTGCAAAAATACTGAAGTGCCCCTTGCAAGATTTCTCTGTATCTCTATGGAACTTCCTTGAACACAAAAACACATCACCATGATGCTACGCATGTTATGTTACATCCTCATTCCTGCAGCTCTGATGATAATATAACCCTCTGATATTGGCCCTGACTCCGGGTGCTTTGATTTCACGGCTGGGCTGGCCCTATTAGGGTGGACACATGTCGTTTATGATTTGGCATTATAGAGAGTCCTGCAAAAATTGAAGTGACCTATGTTAGATTTTTTATAAATATCCCCATATAATTTCCTTCAACACAAAAACACTAGGAACGATACGCACCTGTACTCTCGCAAGTGACAATCATGAATGTGCAAAAATACTGAATTGACCCTTACAAGATTTCTCTGTATCTCCATGGAACTTCCTTAAACACAAAAAAAAACACATCACCATGATGCTAGGCATATTATGTTACATCCCCATTCCCGCAGCTCTGATGATGATATGAACCCTCTGATATTGCCCCCAACTCTGGGTGCTTTGAATTCACGGCCGGGCTGGCCCTATTAGGGTGGACACGTGTCATTTATGATTTGGCGTTATAGAGAGTTCTGCAAAATTCAAGTGACCTATATTAGATTTTTTATAGATATCCCCATAGAACTACCTTAAACACAAAAACACTAGGAAAGATACATGTCTGTACTCTCTCAAGCGACAACCATGAATGTGCAAAAATACTGAAGCGACCCTTACAAGATTTCTTCGTATCTCCATGAAACTTCCTTAAGCACGAAAACACAACGCCATGATGCTACGCGTGTTATGTTACATCCCCATTCCCGCAGCTCTGATGATAATATAACCCCTCACATATTGCCCCCGACTCCGGGTGCTTTGATTTCACGGCCGGGCTGGCCCTATTTGGGGTGGACACATGTCGTGTGGGAGCGGGCTTTGACTCGCCCTGGCCGCTCTTTGTACAGGCAGGCGGCTTGCTAACAGCACGGTTTGATCTTTGCTATGGCCACAAACAGAATGTGTGTCGTCGGTCAGAGGGCCACGGACAGCAGGGGGTTGGAGAGGGGGACAGGCAGTTAAGGCGGTATTACACTATATGATATTAGCTGTGATGTGAAAATTTGCTATAACAGTACGGTTTGATGTTTGCTATGGTCACAAACAGAATGTGTGTCGTTGGCCGGAGGGCCATGGACAGGAGGGGGGTAGAAGAGGGGAAGGGGGGTGGCAGTTAAGGTGGTATTACACTATATGACATGAGCTGTGATATGACAATTTACTATGGTCACAAACACATTGTGTCGTCGGCCGGAGGGCCATGGACAGGAGGGGGGTAGAAGAGGGGAATGGCAAGGCAGTTAAGGTTGTATTACACTATGTGACATGAACTGTGGGTGAACTTGCTAATTTAAAAGGTGATGATTGGGGGGACCCAGCACTGACCAAGTGGTTCACCGGGTCCAAAACCTGGTTGGTATCTAGGTTTACTAAGGGATGAGGTACAGCATAAATGATTTCTGGGTTTCCATTCCCTGCGGTTTGCCCGCCCTGTTACCCTCATCTCATAGACATGATCAAAAGGACTGGCCAAGTCAAAACACATGTCTGAAAAGTCAGAATTAATCCTAACTTGTTTGCATCATGAAAATAATCCTGTTTGTTGCAAGATGTAAAACATCCATCACTCATACTCAGAATTGCCAATTTCAAAGAATCAAAACACTGCTTCATGCAAATTTTCTATAATATCATCATATCACGCAGATATCACAGCTTAAAGTTGTCTATCTTTATATGTATTCCATGAATATGACTATGGTATTCAAATACTTCAGTGAAGAACCTGGAGTGGACAGGGAATTAAAAGTGTGTTATCTGATTAAACGCCTGATCTCTTTCACAAGGTGTTTTTTACGGTTAGAGCTTATTAATGGACTGAAATTATACTTTATCAATAAAGGCCATCTTTCACTATGTGTTATTTCACTTGCTTCAGGCAAGGAACGCAAGGAAATACAAGCAATTTCTAGGAACACATAGTGGAACATGGAATTTGCTTGTAATTGTTTTCATAGTTCAGGGAATGCAAGTAAGAACACAAGGAAATTTTAAACTAGTTTTCTATGGAATACTTGCATTTAGATACCAAAAAGGAGGTATCTAAAACACAAGTTCCTTGCATTTCCTATCTAAAGGAAACACAAATGTTCTGCAATGCATAGTGGAATATAGCCTTAAAGTGCCTAAATACTATAGCGATGGCTGGCGGGAAATTGCCCGCTTTCAGACCTATTCAGGTCGCCTGCAAACGGTGGTATAAACTGGTCATATACCCTGGATGGCATCCCCACTGAATGGACTGTTACACCCCTGAGTGCCTCTTTGTATTACAAATCTACTCATCGAGTTAATCCAACTTAGAATCCCATAGTTATCTATTGGCGCAGAGGGGTGGTGTGATATGCACATTCAATAAGGCGCATTAAGAGTACATCACAAAGCGATGCGTTTTAAGAGGGTATTAAACTACATCATATGAGCTGTGATATCACGCTGTCCAATGAATGCGCATTTATCGCTGGCAATATTCCTTGTTAGCCTTATCTAGCATTCTCCAAATGGCTAACTATATATATAACTCCTATGTGGGAATGACCCATCCCACATTAGGGATTTCCAGGGTTGGACAAGGGTCAGACAAAATTCACATATAAAGCATCTTTGTCTCCTAGAGTTAAGGTTACTGAAATAAGCAAGAATTATGTTTTCCTAAAACATTATGATTTCTGAAATTTTACCAATTGATAGATTGTGTAGGTTTGCCAGCCAATCAAAATGCTGTATTTCAGGGCAAAATAGGGTCGGACATTGTAGGTTGGGCTGACAGGCTTTAACATTGGTTTCTATGGGGAAAAAACAATATTTAAAGCTGCACATTTTACAATTTTAGGAAGAAATTTAGGACCAATTTGCTTTGGATAATTTTGTATTATGCAACTGTCTTCACGGCAAAAGCATGGAGGCAATTTTGAAAATATTTCATGGTAAACTTTAACTTTGCTGTAAAGTAGGATGGGCTTATTGTCTGTAATATCATCATATTGCGCCCATATCGTAGCTCACAGTCGTGTAGTGTTATAGGGCCTTTAGTAGGAGCAGGGTGTGGGAGTTCATGGAGAGTGAGCTTGGGTGAGTGTGGTTGCCTTTTAGGGTTTGATGTAACTTGCATGGGGTTGGTGTTGTTGTTTTATTGACACGTTGGGTGACGGGGATTGTATTGTATGACCGAGGCGATTTGTTAAATTAGTTTTGGTGCATGGGAAATAAAACGTATACAATCACATAACGTAGATCTTCTTATTGAAAAGATCAGGGCTAATCGCACTTTGAGATGCCACGTTTCAAGTGATATATATACGCCATGCAAGTATTGCTATTCAGGGGCTAGTCAGTTAATAAGAACCCCAAATTACATTCGTTATGACAGGAACTAGGCCTAGTTTACATGTAATTTATCTTTAGATATTCAATAGACATCTCTGTAGATAAAAAATGGGACAAAATAAAACAGTGCCTTAAGCTATTAAAATACTATAAAAACAAAGGTACCCTTGAACCCCTAGTTCCACCTTTTTGAATCAGAGGAGGGGCTGAGGACAAGGTGCCGTCCATCAATGATGTCACACACAAGGGGTGGATGGGTAGGTTGAACGTAGTGACATTGCCTGAAAACGGGCCTTATTTTCATGATTAGATCAGAAGATTTAGTGTGACATGCGGTAGTGGGTGTCCTAAAAGTACCCTGATAAAATATGATGTCATTGAGGGACAGCCCCCAAAAAGCTTGACATAACAGGGATGACCTGCTGGACTGTGGACCTCTGCATTCAGTTGGAGAGGGCCCGAATACCTAATCAAGCTTGTCTCCGGACAAAAGCCCTAAAGACTAGACACCAAAAGTCACACCAGAGTTCGATAAGAGTGATACAAGTCTTTTGGAAACCACAAAAGCCCAAGCGCAACCAAAATGGCAACCAGGCGCTGTCTCCACTAATAAATGTCATTCGTACTCAACCCGGCGACAAATCTGGTTAGCATGTTCGCGGCAATTATTATAACTTAATCACAAATAGAGGCGGGGAATTGATGGCAAAGCGGCAAGGTGCCTTGAAGTGGCTCCATCAACAGAGCCAAGGCAAAAGATGGTGCGCTTGGTGTTTCAATTAACATTGTTTCGCTTCGTTTCACCCAATCGTACTTCGCAACTCGTGTTTGGCGGGCAAGATTGCATTGAGAAAGGCGAAGAAACTTTTCAAAGGCCTTGTTGGATGAAGGGTGGAAGTTCTAAGTCAGGATGAAGTAAAATAGTGGTTGGGAAGAGGAGGAGGGGTTGGGGGTAGGGGTTGAAGTGGGGGGGAAGTGGTAGTTGAGGTGGGCGAAAATAGGGAGGTTGTCAGCGTAGTAACAAGACCTCCATTCTAAGGCCCCGCGTAAAGTCTTTGTCTTTTTCATCTGGCGTCAGGGAATAAGGGACGCCCACAAATTGGATTCCCCTGAAAATTCGTTTTCATTGGCTCGCTTGCTTGCCTGGGTTTTACATCGTTACAAGGGGCCTTCTTGGGCTCGTCTCCACAATTACCGCGCAATCTCGCGGCCCACGATAAGTCACGAGAACTGGGCTCATGGCCGCTGACGTCCCCGATAACATGCTAACGTACTATCTCAGGGGTGTAGATGGAGGTCTCTACATGTCGCATGTCAAATTTAAGAAAAGGCCATGTCACCTGTCACTATATTTCGGATTTCCATGTTGATTTTAAGAACCTTCCATATCACATGAGTGGCCCAGTGGCTGATCCCCTGGATCTAGGCTGGGGGGCAAATGGGGCAATTACCGCCCCCCCCCCCCCCCGACCCAGGGGAAAAAATTTTGGCATCATAAATTTGGAAGATCTGTGTAAATCTGGTACTTTTATTTTTCATTTCTATAAGGGGGGTCAGGGTTTGTCCCCTCTAAAGCACTGGCTCTGGATCTGCCACTACATGATGTCTTTTATTTTTCTCTTCATGCCCAGGGGCGGATCAAGAGCCACTGAGCTAGGGGGGGAACCATGACCCCATCTCCACCCCCTCTTATAAAAATGAAAAATAAAAACACCAGATTTACACATATCTTTTAATTCTAAGATAGCAAAATGTTGCCCCCTGGGTCTAGGGGGGGCCAATTGCCCCTTTTGCCCCCCCCCCCCCCTCTTGGTCCGCCACTCATGTCACTAAGCTCCATGTTGCATGTCGAATTTTAAAAATGGCTATGTCACCCTGTCAATTTTAGGGTCTACACCCCATTATCTCGCGGAGTCTCGGGGAAACTCTGGTCGTGGCAGACAAGGCATTTGCGACAGTCGTAAATTAATTAGGTGGCCTGTCGTGAATGCTTTCTCACCAGTTAATTAATAGCCTTATACGTATATTCAACCTGACTCCCTCCCCGCTATACGAAAACGACTAATGGGATTTATATCCCATGCAGGGCTTCCCTAGAACAAAAAAATGAAATGGAAATATACTTGTAGTAACTTTTTTCAGGGGCAGATCCAGGGGGTCCAGGGGGTCCTGACCCCCCCCCCCCCCCCTCCCCTTTGGTGGGGACTTGCTCATGTGTGCGCCGTTTTAGTACTTAGCCTGTATGTGGACCCCCCTTTCCGAAATCCTGTATCCGCCCCTGTTTATTGAAACTTGATCAAAAAGAAGAATATAAAAAATTATTTCATACCAGTGTTTCTGCTTTAAAAGGACGTATTGCCCCGGAGAACTGTTTTAGTTTATGTTCTTTTAAATCTTTATTTGCTGAAAATCGTTATTATCATTTTTTTTTTGGGGGGGGCGGGGGGGGATCCAATCCTATTCATTAAAATAAGTTAGATTTGGCCTATTCCTCTAGCAGGACGCCTCACTATAGAAATACGTTAGTTGGAGATACAGAGACCGACACACGTACCCAATACTCACACTATGAAGGAGATACCTTACTACGTTCTGCCGTGTGCTCTGCCGTCAGTGTCAACCTGGTTTTAATCAGAGGTCGTGTTTCTTCCTGGAAGAAGTGTTCCCCCTTAATTAGGCTTTTCAGGGAACAAGCCTTGGGCCGAAACACAAGGCAAGCCTATGTGATAATGTCAGAGGTATATCTTATTCAATTACAAGTAGGAGTCAATTTTATATGATATTCGACAATACCTATACCATAGGGGCCTTCCATTAAGTATGTACGCACCAAGGGGGGTAGGGGGGTCTGGGAATTTTAGAAAGTTTGCGTACGTTCCTGTATAAATCCAATGCGTACTTTGGTCCAAGAGAGGTAGGGGGTCTGAATTTTTTGAAAATTCGCACATATGGACTTAATTGAGGGCCCCATGAGGGGTCAACCATTTAGAACATGCGCAAATTTTCAAAAGTGCAGAGCAATTGAATTTGTGTAGAAACGTACCTCAGGGGCCAATACAGGATTTTGAAAAGGGGGGAGCAGTATTAAGGCTAAGTACGGAAACAACATGCATTCACGTGCATGCAGACAACATTTACCCTTAATTTGTGTAGCCTAGTCGTCCACGTAAAAGGGGGGAGGGGGGCATGACCCCCCCCCCCTCCTGGATCCACTCCTGTACGCTAACTTCCTTAATTGGTGTTTACGTACCCAATAAAAATTATTATCTTTATTGTATCAATGTAGGGCCTTCAATGAAAAACATAGATCTCAATTCCGTGTGTTCTGTATGGGACCTTCCAATAAGTATGTATGTATCAAGGAGGGGTCTAAGATTTTTAAATATGTGTACATTTTAGTACAAACCCAATGTGTATTTTTGCCCAAGGGGTGGTGGTGGGAGGTATGAGATTTTTTAAAACTGTGCGTACATACTAAATGGAAGACCCCTGTGACCCATTGCACAATACCTATCGTTATTATGATACCTTTCGTAAGCAACCTTGCACTTAATAATGCACGTTTTGAGGCTAAAAGAAATCTATTATTGAGCTGCTATTTTGATAATTTATAGCTCTACGGTGCCCCTTTTCAATTCAATTCACAGAATATAATTTGGTCCAGTAGAAACAGAGATATTAGGGAGTATCGTAATAACAATAACTATCTTTTCAACGACAACTTTCTTAAAGATATATTAAAGTTGTCGTTTTTACGCAAAGTCATTGTGCAACAGGCCACTGCTGTAAAGCGTGGGAGAAAAAACATGGAGCTATAAGAGTGAAAAAGTCCCCGAAGAGTACAAATTTCTCTATGAATATACAAGCAGCCTGGCAGTGTGGGGTCAGGTGATCTCTGCTCGCCAGCGCCCCCTATTTCAGCCAACAAAACTAGAACGGGACCCGGATGCATATTGCCCACCTACTTCCGGTCCTGTTTTATCACTTCCGGTGCCGCCGCTGGTGTCCGCTGGTCCCCAGGGGACCTTTGGCCGGTCCCCCAATGTTGGTATATATAACCCGCAGTCGGCCGTTCTGTAGTTGGGGCCTGCACGGCACAGACGTTATAATTGAATAAGGGAATTTATTTGGCTATTTCTGCCTGATAGTTTAGGTTTTATCACACCCTGTGGGTCCCAGAAAACATGGATTGCTAGAGATAATGTTTGTATTACTATCACTTCAATTTGAGTCGGATTCTAAGCAGCAGATATTGAAAATGAAAGTTTTGAAGAATGCTTCTTATACTGTCGTGCACAAATAAAGTGTTAAACTTTAAAGGAATTGTCTTTCAGCAATAATTTGATCACGGTTAATGTCTATAATTATAATTGACTCCTCATCCAAAATCCAAAATTGAAATCCAATGAAAGGTTCATAAATACATTTAGCACATACATGAGTTATCAACCTGTTGACAAATCCAATTGAAAGTTAATAGATGATATTATATTTAGGAGTTATTAACAATTGTCAACTTGTTGACGTGTTTCTCATTTGCAGTAGGTTTATACTTTGCTTTGTTTCAAGTGTGAATTTGAATGAAAACCATTAGATAAAACCATCAACAACTATTTAATGAAGTCAATGAGTGAGTGAGTGAGTGAGTGAGTGAGTGAGTGAGTGAGTGAGTGAGTGAGTGAGTGAGTGAGTGAGTGAGTGAGTGAGTGAGTGAGTGAGTGAGTGAGTAAGTGTTGGGGGTTTTACACCATGTCACCAACAAAGGCTATATTCATGGCAAAAACATGTTTATATTGTAATTACAGCTGGTGGCAGAAAATCAAATGAATACATTTGGAAAGAGACAAGTAATATGGCTTGAACTAATGAATACTAAAGAAAGGAGAATTACAGTATTGCATGTAATCCGGCTGATTTTGAGAAGACAAGTACGGTACTTGAGGCACACTTTGAAAAAGGTTTTGTAAATTGGTTGCTTGAAAATATCTTTGTTGCTGGGCATTCAAGTCAACACATTCTATCAACAAGTGCTTGATAGTAAGGGGTTTGTTGCAAACAATGCAATCTGGCGGTGATTCACCTTTCAATGAAGTTATTGAAATTTCACATTTAACCAATCTATTGCACAAACTTATCACATTTTGCAGATATGATTTTGTTTTTCTGTAATTGACAATATGATTTAATACTCTTATCAGTTCGTTAAAAAAAAGTTGGCATTTCTTTCAAATTTGCTTTTTTCTTTGAAATGAAGTATTGTTACTGTTTTTTTTACCTTCAAGGAGTGACAGATTTGTTGTGGGTTTGTCACCCTATACTTGTGATATCCAATCATCTGTTTGCCTGTAATTGATACTGCAGAGGTTTTCCAACCCATTCAATCATTTTAATTGAGAATATGAAGGGTGTTGGGTTCCCTATTAGAATTTTGGGTTTTATTTTTGGAAATGTCATTACGACGTCAGTCAAACGATCCACCGTCATCTTTGAATTCAAAATAACAAATACTATCCTCGGGCTTATTTCAATTTTCTGCAAAGAGTATTGTGAAGGATAACAGTACAAAAGTGTATAAAACTACCTAAAGCCGTGTCCCCACTTGGGCGACCAAGGACGGCGATTAACGTTAGTTGCCTGGTGATTAAGAAATTAGTACTTCGTCGGACGACCAAGTAGATGCTGGTGAAAAATAAAGTTAGTCGCCACGTTGGGACGCTCTTGCTACGAAACTGACAGCGACTAGAGGACACATTAATCCCCCAGCTCGGCTACTAACTGCATTAATTGCGACTAGAGAAAAGTATTAAACATGTCAAATATTTTGCCCAAAACCCACGGCGACAAAGTGTTTGGTCGCCAGACGTCAAGGCGCCAGTGTGGAGTTGGTCGGCCGGCTACTAACAAGCCTAATCATCCGCCGACCAAGGAAATTTAGTCAGCCAAGTGGGGACCAGGCTTAAAGCTTGGTTCACAAAGGGTGACTAAAATTAGTTTAGTCTCTGACAATAAAAGTTAGTTAGTAGCCCGACGAGTAACTAGACACTGGTGCCATTATGTGTAAATGGCTAGTCACCGGCGTTTTGTGGCAAAATATTGGACATGTTTAATATTTCCCCCAAGTTACCTGTGATTAGTGCAGTTAATCGCCAAGCTGAATGACAAAAGTGTCCTGTAATCATCAGCAGTTTGATGATAAGAGCGTCTCAATGTGGCCATTAGTTTTTTCTTCCACCAGCGACTAGTTAGTCCCCCAATGACATACTAAATTCTTAATTGCTGGGAAACGAAAGTAAGTCACCAGGATTCAGTCACTACGTGGGGACCTGCTTTTATGCAGAGACTGCAATAAAATGTGTTCAATTTATATTAGTAATATGGATATCATCGAAATAATCTGACAGACGGTAATAAATAATTGTAACGTTAGCTGGATGTAAAGTTAGTTAGGTGAGGCGTTGCAATAAAAATAACTGTACTTCTCATTATCCTATCACTTATGTATTTCTTGTAGACAAGGAGTCATTTAGAATTCCCATTTAGAGTCAGAAAAATATCCGGGTTTTAATAAACATGGCTTGTTTATTGAAATGGGAGCTTTCAAATCGAAATTGTTTTTTTATTCTATTTCAAGCTGTTCTTTAAATGGAGGTTTCACATCAGGTTTTAATAAACATACATGCTGACTCTTTTTCTCTGGTGGTTATGAAATGGAAATACTACCTCATAATTCCTTCATTCATATTGGACGGACGATATGCAATTTTATCTTAAATATGGCCATATTAAAGTCTTTTTTTACATGAACACCCACACCTTTTTTCAGATAGGATGTAGTGACATGGATATTTTATTGAAGGCAGGAAAAAGTTGACAACTTTCTTCATATAACAAAGCTTGTATTTGATATGCGGTCTAATAAAATTATCCGATATATGTTTTGGCCTGTTCGTTGTATGAATCGCCTTTGCTTGTGTTCACTTGCGTTCCTGTCAATATACGTTAATGAAATGTCCATCGCAAATGAAATGACACATAGTGGAATATGGACTTACAGCTTCTCTAGACAGTGAGCAGATGTGGGACGCGTGATCTTTTATTCAGTTCAATCTAGAATAGACTGTGGAGCATCCACCTGGTCTGTTCATACAGACCTGTGTATAGACAATCCAAGCCAACCTGCGACGTAACAGAAACGTTCGGCAACCATACTTTTTTTAGTCAGTTTGCCACTTACTAAGATGGCACGTAACAATTATGTTATTAATGGTGAAGCTGAAACCTCACCAAATCAGAACGTTATTGTAACATTATTTGTGGGTGAGGTTAGGACAAAACTAAAACAGAACATCATAAGAACATTCTGTTTAGGTTGAAGAACATAACCAGAATGTTATAATAACGTTGCACTGCAACGTTACAGCAGTATGTCACAGAAACGTTGTTGGGGGCAATCAAAATAACGTAACAATAACCATGCCAGATTGTTGCTGTGACGTTATCATAATGTAACACCTCCGCCTGGGATGTGGGTGGACCACTAAAGTCGAAATAGTGACAGGGGTATTTCTTAAATTGGACATTTGACATGGGGGCTTAATGACATGAAAAGGAGGATTATAAACATAGTGACATACAAAAAAAAAGAGGTCATGAGCCTGCATCTCCTTATTACTTTTGTTGCCCTTTTTTCAATTTCATTTATGCGACCCTGATACGCCATACATTCAACATTAAATGATGCACAGTTGAGTGTTTTCTACAACGCTTGGTTTATGCTCAGTCAGTACAGCCCTCTATGTTTGAATAGAAAGCTGTTAGTTCTCTGAATACTAGCGAATGGAAACTTTTAGTTTTTGACCGTGGATATTTCCCTTGACTTTCAAGATAGAAACGTGTCTCTCCAACCTGTAACAACACGTCTTCCGCTTTAAGAAAATATTCCCTGAGAACAGTCTCTGCTATGCAGGTAGAAAACTCTGCACAAGCATGCTAATATTACTATGTGCTGCAGCTCAAAATTAGTTTGGCAATCTTCACAGGTGTAGCACATACAGTTATGGCTAAAGGGGGTATTCAACTACACGATATGAACTCCTTAGGCCCCCCAAAAAAAAGTTGTGTTCAGGTTTCCCGACCGACCCCAGTTTTTAGCCCCGACCCTTAAGTTTTTAGAAGAAAATACAGGGAAAATTCATCAAAATATGGCTAAAATAAGCACCCAGTCTATCATTACAGTTAAAAAAAATGTTTAAAAAAAAAATCACGACCTACCGACCCTATTTTTTTGGAGGCATGAAACCTGAACACAACAATATTTTTTTGGGGTCCTACGATATGAGGACCATATCACACGATGACATTAGCTGGCATCACAGGAGGAGGTGCCAGACTGTCTAACCTTGTACAGGCATATCGCAGCAATATCGTATGTGCCTTGCGACATGGACATACATTCAAACCATCGCCAGAACATTATCAAACATGACAAATAAATATTGTAGCTTGGGTTAACATTTCCCATGGGACATTACTGCAATAGAAAATGGTATTGCACGACCTTAAAGTTGTAGCAACTGCAACTTTCCCTATTACACTAATGCGATATCAACTATATCGTAGGGGTCCACAACTTGACCACGATATGATTATATCGCAGCCGTATCATAGCCATATCGTAGCTGATGTCTTGTGGTGGAATACCCCCTTAAATGACGGCTGCTGTGCACAGACTATGACTAGATAACAGCTACGGTGCAGAGACTATGACCAAATAACAGCTACGGTGCAGACTATAACCAAATAACAGCTACATTGCAGAGACTATGACCAAATAACAGATACAGTGTAGAGACTATGACCAAATAACTGGTACAGCTCAGAGACTATGACCAAATAACAGCTACAGCTCAGAGACTATGACCAAATAATAGCTACAGTGCAGAGACTATGACCAAATAACAGCTACAGTACAGAGACTCTGACCAAATAACAGCTACAGTGCAGAGACTATGACCAAATAACAGCTACAGTGCAGAGACTATGACCAAATAACAGCTACAATGTAGAGACTATGACCAAATAACAGCTACAGTACAGTGACTATGACCAAATAACAGCTACAGTGCAGAGACTATGACCAAATGACAGTTATAGGGCAGAGACCATAGTCCTTTGCAAATGTGTTGACATGATCACTTTTTGATGATCACCACGCGACCATGTAATAATTTTAATATCTAAAATTCTAAGGGATGAGATTTATAGATTATTATTTAATGACTTTGTTCTCAGCACAAATATTTGTTATAAATGTTGCAGAATTGAGAATGATATTGATAACAAATTGATCACCAATGCGGTCATCCCATTTTGGATGATGTGACATCATCTGCACCAAGTCTATTCCCATAGTGAAAGAGGCAAAGTGGTAGAGTGTTCTTTCCCCAGCCTTCATTTCCCTGATTCAGGGGCCTGTTTCATAACAAACCTCCATAAAGTTTACGTTTCATAAAGTTGAAATCACCTTTTGGCAATCATAGCTACATGAGTTTAGTTTTTGCTCACATGAGTTTGGTTAGATTTGTGGGAGTTTTGGGTCGATTTAAGGGAGTTTAGTTAAGAAACAGCTGCATATGAGAGTTTGAAACCCGCGTACAGTTTCCGTAAGGGCACATAAAACCTCCATAGCTACGGAGCTTCTTATGAAACACCCCACAGATAAAGTTTCACAGAGGAAGCTTGGGTCTACCCCTACAACACCCCCCCCCCCCCCATCCTTCCTCGAATCAACACCTCCCAGCCCTAGGGCACTGTCAGGCCTCTGAAGTAACAAAAACCCAAGGAGTTTGATTCTGATACTTTAAAATTGGGAAGAAGCAGTTAAATTATTCATGCATCATGTGGCAATTTAGCTCCTTCTGAGGAGAGCTTGGGAGGAAGGCACAGAAGGCTGTGTGGATCTTGTAATGTGTAAGGGTAGACTTTTGTGGGTGGTGTCATCTCTAAAGGGAGGGGGCTTTAATCTTTGGGCTGAACTGTTGCTGGGGGTAGAATAACTGTTAACAAACTTCTGTTGTTGAAACAAACTTTCCAAGCCGGCCAAAGTTTGGAGAGGAAAGCTGTTACATGATGATTGATACTTTTTAATTGCTTTATTTTTCTTGGGAAGTTACAATCTAACCAGAAGCCATTTTTCATTGTATGCCAACAGAACTTGACTATGTACATCAAGTCATAGTATGTATGTATGTATATATATATATATATATATATATATATATAGCAGTTGCTCAACTTGGATAACCTTTGTGTAGGTTGTTTCAGCCATTATTTCTGAGAAAGATAGTTTTCAAGAAAAACATATCTGTTGTTGAGATTGCAATAGTCAATTTCCATATTCCAGTTTTCATATTCAAAACATTTCCCTTACGGAATAATTTCCAATCAATCGAAACATAATTTTAGATTCACACTTCTTAATTTTCATGAACTTGGGAAGTCAAGTGAAATGAGTTCCTAGTAAGGGCTAGAATGTTGTTTTGTGTTAATTAACACATGCTTTTTAACTAATCGTAAAGATAAACTGTCAATTGTTCATGTATTGTAAGACTAACTTTGTGTCCTGTTTTCTTTTTGCAGGTGAGTACGATTTGCTGTCGAGACATGTAGAATTGACGTGCGGGTAGGGTGAGTCTGATGTATATGATTCGCTTCACTTTTATTTCGGACTGGTTTCTAACTAGTTATCCACGCGACATCAGGACATTATGTAAACCAGAGACCTTGTATGTATATATAGGATATATCGAGACTGGAAAGCTTCTTTGTGGCCCTATGTGACCATTCCCCTGGTGGCTGGTAAGATCAACTATGACCAGGGTCTGGCCATTACCAATGTAATTGTGGAATAGCCAGGCACTACACTGGATATTTTTACCAAAGGCATAATGGTCAATTCAAATCTAGTCCTACCAAGGGCTAGGTGGCAGGCCTGTAGTGCATAACAGGTTTACCCCTGGCTTTCCAGTCTCGATATATCCTATACATTCAAGGTCTCTGATGTAAACCACATCGTTTATACTAGAGACAGTGTATACCTAATGCCACCTGTGTAGACCATGTGCAGATATGGTCACTTGATTTGGCAATCATGACCATGTGGCTTTTACATTAATTCAGTATTTTTCAGTTCTGAGTAGTAGGGATAGATGATTATAGTCCAGAGATGGGATTTTAAGTAAATGTGACAAAAACATTTGTATTCTTATGTTTCATACCTATGAATAATTATGCCTATAAACTGATCACCAATATGGCTGCCAGCCCAATTTTGAGATGTGACGTCATCTGCACAACGTCTATAAAACAGACTGTACATGCTACAACAAGCCTTTGATTTTATAAATTCCCAATGGTTTATGTTACCATCATAAAATTACTATTTCCATATACTACTATCCTTTCAGGAGAATGTATGTTACGTGCATTTTTATAAACATTGATAACCCTCCTGAAATGAAAGGAGAGACTAAGGTTGACAAAATAAAAGGTTGCTATAGATGCAGAAAAAAAACTTGTCAATTATTAGCTGAAAGGTTAAATACCATTATCAAAGTACAGGCATTTCCTTTATTTTCATTTAGTGGAGACTACTGCCATGAACTACCGTATAGAATGATAATACAAAGAGTAATAGTGCCTTAAATAAAGTACAGAAACCACATTAGTCAGTCAGCTAACAATTGGTCATCAAAACTGGTTCCAGCGGTTTGCGTTTGAGCGGATATCCGGTGAGATACTGGCCGGAAGTGCGTCTCCAGGGAGACGAGGGAACCCTGGGAAGGGCAGGTTATACGGCCTTGACCTTGGCTGTAAACCGGGGCGACACCTAGCGGTGGCCTTGTAAAATAGATGAGGGCATATAGTCTATGTTGCCATGGCACTGCGGAACCGATGGGCAGGCTGGCGCGGACACAATGCCCCTTGTACATTTCACTATTTTTAATCAACATCAAAACTCAATATAACACATGGTTTTCTTATTTCCGATTCAGGTTTCATAATGCATTTAGTATCCATGGATGGAAGTTGATATGCATGGTTCAGTGAGTGTAATGGAATTACCTTTATTTATGTGCATACACTGTCAAGAGATGACCAGACTAGAGGGTTTGAACTAAAGCCCATATTCTACCTTGCATTCAACTGGTAGGCATTTGTGTTGCCAATTTTTGCCACTGCAAGTATTTTGCATTTTTCATACCGACATGTTGGTATCCCCCACCAAAATCATTCCGTAGAAAACCTATACATGTATAAATTCATGTGCCATGGCAATTGCGTTGTCCAACACCTGAATCAGGTTATGTAAAGAGAAAAGAGCGCCCCCCCCCCTCCGATAATGGTATCCCCCATTCACCCAATAAACCAATTTTGTTTCCTTATTGAACAAGATATTTTGTCCGGAAACAGCTTTTCCCCCCAACCCCAACCGCTTATGGAAAGTGTACAAAACACTGAACCACAATCTAACCAAGAACTGGGAAAATAGAATATAGGGCCAAAAATGACCATCCCATACTGTCCAAAAACAGCAAAATGTATAGCAATAGCTAGGATAGCGATAATTATATCCCCCAATCCCCCAATAATAACAACTCCATAAACCAAGGCCATGTTAACAAAGTATTATATACAAGAATGGCCAAAACGGACCTCAACCCCAGCCACCAATACTTTGTCATAGACAACCGGAAGTAGTCTGTTTTACGACATACTCTCTATGATTGAAAGAGGAAGTACGCTCATGAGCAGACGACAACCAAACGATATACGGTTGTTTGGCGGGAAAACACATTCTGGCTGAGAAAATCCCCAATATATATAGGCCCTATATCATTATTTCCCTTCCCCAAGGAACTGCGCCCAAGAGCAGACGACAAACTGACGATACCCTGTCTTTTGGCGGGAAAAGACATTCTGACGGGACCCGGTTACGCCCTGCGCGGTCGATCATTGGCCAAGACGAATTCCCCTTGTCAAAATGGCGGCCGTCCTTCGTCTCGGCCAGACGTAGTTTTAGATTTTTCTTCGGGGAGTTATCTCATGAGGGTAGTCGTCGATATCAGGAGGCCAGGCGCCTAGGGAGCAGCCATTATTTACACTGAATGGGAAGGGAGCTCCCCGTGGATCAAAACGTTTATAGATCTATGTTATGTTGATTTAATACCTTCTGCTACCATACTACTCAGGCCTAAAAAGCAAATTGCTGTGTTTAGGTAGCCCGACCTACCCTAACATATTTTTTTTCTCATCCACTACAGTCCAGTGGATCATTTGGGCACAATTCCATAAAGGGGTCATCAAAATTCCCTTTTTCCATGTTGAACTGCACGGGACTCAAACCCATGCAGTGCCAATACCAACACCTCAACATCGCTAGCCGCCCTGAAAATGGTGTAAGTAGTATAAGATGTGGCTGTTAACTCAGGCATTATAATACTTCTGATCTATCTTTATTTTACCCTTCCCTGGTTCATCTTTACAGTGTGAACATTAAGGGGTATGACAGACGCATGGGAGGGGTCAGATGTAAATGCTAAGTGACTGAATCAAAAAATGAGCCACTCTTGAACACTTCAATAATGCCATAGGAACAAAATAGACGACAGTTTTACATTAAGTAAAAGTATTATAAGAGAGGGACGGATCCAGGCTTTTCAGAAAAGGGGGGGGGGGTGCCCTTATGTAGAAATTTGAGGTGCCCCCTTTGGAGGCTGAAATTTTACATTAAAAAGTTTTACGTTAAAAAATCTAAATTTGGCAAAAATTAGGCGAGGCACACGCCTCAGATGCCCCCTCTAAATCTGTCCCTGTAAGAGACGGCTATTGAAGCAGGATTTATTATACTCTGACCCACCAATATTTCCTGTCCTCTGGTTTGTCTTTACAGTGTGAAATAGTAGGAGCATGGGGAGGGTTCTGCTGTGAATGCTGAGTGACTGAATGATTAAAGTATCAGATGCTTCTTCTCCCCCGAAAGATCTTGGAAACAAAGGGACAATCGCATCGCATAATGAAAATGGTGTAAGCTGTATAAGATATGGCCATTGACACAGCTTTTATATAACTCTGACTCGCCAATATTCTCCCCTCCCCTGGTTCGCCTTTACAGTGCGAACAGTAGGGGACAAGCTGGGAGTATGGGGAAGGGTCTGATGTGAATGACAAGTGCCTAAAGTGGAATCCCCAGGGGGTGGGGGGCACTCGGTCTTTGAATGTAGACATGCACCAACTGTGAAAATACTCCTTTTTTGGGGAATAGGAATAATCTGACAGCCCCCCTTTTCAGGTTATATGAAGGACAGTCCCTCCCCAAAAAGCATTTGTTACAAAATTGTTGTCATTATTTTGATATCTGAACTCAATAATTTGTTTATGAAGTGATTCAATTAAATTGGGTGAATAAACTCCTGATATAGTATAAAGGACAATTTATCATTGACAGCTCCCCGAAAAGATGACCTGATTATTTGATAGCCCCACTTTTTGGGCAAAAATTGGTGATTCACAGCTTCAGCCCCCACAGATTCCAACTGCAGTTGGTACCCATTTCGGACCGAGTACCCCCCACCCCTCAGGATGGAACCAGCCCCCCTCATCCCCCCAGCTAACCCCCAGTCCCAAAGCAAATCCCGCCAACCTGCCCCCTATCACCGAAAAGCCTCCTAAGCCGCGTCGTCTCTGGCCGCCATTATGACCTCTCCACACCTCACTCTCCTCCCACAACTCCCACCCACTCTGCCCACCTTCATCACACCTCAGCGCTGCAAGGAGAGTGACGGGTCCCAAGTCGAGGCTAGGCTATAGCCTCAAACCAGGTTACGACTGAGGTACAAATTGGACTGAGGCTATAAAGCCCGACTGGGTCATTAGCGAGGCCGGTAAATCGGGGAGGAGAGGAGGGGATTGACCGAGGGACCTACCTTCCCGCCTTTACTCTCCAGTGGTGGAGTTGACTATATCGACAACTGCTGGGGTCAATGAGTGCACCGCCATTGACTTTTGGGGGGAAGCCCTGGATAGAGCCTGGAGAGACCCTGGATAGACCCCCAGGGGGTTGTATCTACCTTAGAGGGGTACTGGGGGGATAGGCCCACTTTAGGGCATCAGCTGGCCAGAGGAATAATGAACTACTTAAAGGTAGCCAAATGCAATGTAGGGTCAAAATTTTGCAAAATCTGTTAACTGTTGAAATAGATTCCATTGCCATAACCTAGGCCTGTGGTAAAATATAGACTGGGAAACCCTGTATTTACTATCTATAAAATGATAAAATCAATATACCAACTCAATATATATACCAAAATCCATCAATTTTATATTTCATATATAGACTTGATATTGGCTGAATTGTGACCCTCCAGATCCGTGTAGGGATACAGGAGCTTCTAAATCCTCTGCAACCTTGAGACATCATCTACTGACAGTAAATGTAAATGAAATACAATAAGCCATGACATAAAAGTTGTATTCCTTGACATTTGAAGCCAATTTGGCTTACCGCAATGCAATAATAGGCTCTATATTCAATGTGTTCTTTCCCGCCCTAGTATGATGAGGTTGCAATTATGGTGACATTTAATGTCACAATTCGCCGGTTATCATAAGCCGAAATAAGAGGTGAACATTAATAATTGAAAGGGTCCAATTGAAAACTGCAACCATATTAGCGAGTTGTTGAAAACACACTTTTATTAAAATGAAAACACAAATTGCATGTAATAGAATCATGTTTATTAAAATGTAGAGCCTATGCAATAAGCTCTTCCCACATTGGGAACTATTTAAAGGTTGGACATAATTAATGCATTATGTCTCTATAATTCAATCACCTGAAATATGTTGGACTAATACACAGAACTAACCTTGGGGGCCCTCAGCCCTGATTATTGCCCCGCTGTCAAAGGGTCCAAGGCTTCAACCCCTCATCCTCACCCTCACCCCCTCCCCTTCCCCCTTCCCCATTCCCCTTCTCTCCTTCCCCCTCTCCCTCCCCCTTTCCCTGCTTCCTTCCACTTCTACATCCTCCTCCCACTACCTCCCTAACCTCACCCCTCTTTCCCCCTTGCCCCCCTCCTCCCCCTCCTCCCCTCCTCCCCTTCCCCCTCCCCCTCCCCCTCCCCCTTTCCCTGCTTCACTCCACCTCCCCCTCCTCCCCCCCACTCCCTCCCTAACCTCCCCTCACCCTCCCTCTCACCTTCCTTTCCCCAACTCCCCTCCTCCCTCCTCTTCTCCCCCTCCTCACCCTCCCTCCTCACCCCCCACCCTCCCTCACTACCCCCACACTTACCTGGGCTGAAAAAAAATCCTCAGATAGCTTCCGGCGTCTATAGCTAGAAGGTGGGACGCTTGCTTCCCCCCCCCCCCCTCATTTCCCGTTCCACTCCTCCTCCCCTCCCCCTCCCCTCCCCCATCCTCCCCCCTCTCCCCCTCCCCCCAATGGTGGAGACATAGGGACTGGAATCCTGATAGAATAAAGCCTCAGATTGCAATGGTCTACTCCCGGCACTTCCTTCCCCCTCCCCCTCACCCCCTCCCCTCTCCCCCTCCTCCTCCCCAGGGACCCAGGAGGCCGTAAAGCTGCGCGCGCCTCTATTAGTCCCTGTCGCCACAAGATGGCGCTGGCGTCGAGTCGGGGCTCCCGACTAAATGAGGGGCTAAGTCGGGCGTGTCGGGCCCCCACCATTACCCCTACCCGGCCGAGCCCCCCGGGAGCTATTACCCCCGATCTACCTATAAATCACCAATAATCATTGTGTTAAGTTTAAAGATGAAGCCGCCATAAAGCCTAAGACTACCTAGCTCCCTGCCCATCAGACTATGCTTATTTTATTTTTTTTACTATTATTTTGAATATATAGATAGATAGATAAATAAATAAATGATAAATAAATAAATAAATAAATGCACATATGAAAGTCAGAAAAAGATAAAAAGGTAAATTTTCTTTAAAATAGATAATAAATAAATGAATGATGATACAAGAAAATTTGAAAATTAAAATGGGAAAAAGAGGGAAAATAAGAAGGAAAAAAAGGGGAGGAATAAGATAAGGTAGGGAAGAAAGAAAGAAAGAAAGAAAGAAAGAAAAAAAAAAAAGAATAGATAAATAAAAAAAAAACTTGCAGCATCCAAATGTTGTCGTTTGCAATCAGGTCTCACCAAGGGGTTTTTGTTGTTTTTTACGACAACCACATGTCGACTGCTGATCAATATACGTCACTAGTGGCTTGTCTCCAGAAGGCGATTGGGCTTAATTTGGGGGGCAAGGCGGGGGGAAGGAAGGGGGCGGGGGGCCCCGGTTGACCCGGGCAATTTGCCAGCACTTCCCGGCCGTAATTTTTATGTTCCGTACATGGTCGTTTAGGCGGACCTGGCTAATCAATTCTGACTTAACATGGCAGCCTTGGCCGTCAACATGTGGTACTGACAGCTGGATTTTTTGGGAATGAATCCTAGCTTTTTTTGCACAAGGATTATGGTCTTTTCTGAACTTTTTCCGTGGATTTGAATCTGCAACAAATTTCCTAGAATGCATCTTGATTTAGGCCTACTCCCTAATAGCTAATCCTGGTCCATAAATGACCTAGAATAAAGAGTTTAAAAGAGTTCAAAGTTTGTCAACTTTTTATAGTAAAAGTGGAATTTGTACCCTTTAAAACCTGCCTCTCTTTCTTTCTCTGCTGTGTTTGTGCTTACTGCTCGCCAAATAGCCAAAAGCGAATGCAAATACATCTGGCGAATTCGTTCCAGAATGATTTTGCCAAAAATTATTATTCAGGAAAATCAGTCTGGCTAAAATTAGCTCTAAAATACCCAACTTAGGCACAAATACCTCTCAAAACTGAACAAAAGATCTCAAATTGTAAAGGTTTGTTAATCAATATGACAATATGACCATATTGGTGATTCTGAAAAAGCCCTAGACCCCTAAATTGGACACGGTGACACAGCCATTTCTTAAAATTGACATCCGAAATGAGGGGAAAAAATAACCAAAATGACATCACATTTCTTAAATTCGACATGCGACATGACAACATCTTATAGGTGACATACAACATGCGGAGTTATGTGACATGTGATGTGGCCTTTTCTTAAATTTGCCATGTGACGTACAGACTTTCCCCCCCCTCCATCAAGGGCCCCAAAAGGGTCCAACACACACACACCCTCCTCCTTCATGCCTTGTCTCTTACTTTTCTGTTCATGACACACCACAAGCAGACCTTTGTTTAAATACTCAGGAGGGTCTTTTCCACTCTCATTTAACAATTTCCAACATTGAACCATTGTAAAGCCTCATACCCACTAGGCAATTCTGACAAAGTCGGCCGACTGGTCAGCGCTAAAGTCGGCCAATTCAACCAGAAGAATTGGCTGACTTTAGCACTGATTCATATCAAACATGTACATTTCAATATTACATACTGACTGGTGATCTGAATTTGTGGTGATTTTACCGGCGATTCTGCCAGTCACCCGTCGACGGTTGCCAGGAAAATCGCCTAGTGGGTATGGGGCTTTAGATACAGTGATAGTCAGACGACATCTTCGAATGATGGCCCATCCCAAAGGGACTGTTTTTATGGATCGTAAGGAGGGGAAGTACGGGTGATATGCTTCTATCAGTAACCACTGAATGCTCACTCCCCCTCCCTCTATCTGGGCAAAGATATTCAATCACAAAAATTTTCCATAGAGTGCATGACCTGACTGTAGGTTCCAAGGGTTTTATTAAATAAGCTACAGACCCCACTCTTATTGTTAAGATTTAGTTCATCCAACTGATATTTCATTTTAGTACTTATACTGCATTTACTCTGCTAATATTCATAAAATCCTTAATTCTGGTCTAAATCAATCTAGTTCCAGTTCTTCTAATTGGCTAAATCTGGACCATCTTGGGACCTATAGATCTCAGCTGAAATATATACACATTACAATCCCATGGGGGTTTCAGGGTAGAATATAGGCCCCCAGTAACCCATGCTGATCATATAAGGCGACGAAAGGGGGGACCCCGTACTGACCAAGTGGTTCTTTGGGTTCAATTCCCAGTCAGTGCTTGGTTCACTAAGGGATGAGGTACAGCAAAAATGATTTTCAGGTTTTGATCCCCTGCTGTTTGCCTGCCTTGTCACCCTTATCTCATATATAGAATCACCTAAGACAGAATTCATCCCAACCTGTTTTCGCCATGAAAATGACCTTAGTTGTCAAAACGGCGTAAAGCATCCATTACTCAATCACTTTACACATTGCATTCAAGAGAACACTAGAATCAACCAATGGAACTACAAATGCCTGTATTATTATTTGCCTTGAAAAAACTCTACCTTTTTAGTTACCAGCCAGAGTATAGGCCCTATGCCTGAGGGGGTTTAATACGGAGACAGGCCGGGCTGAGTGGAGGCAGGGGGCTATTTATTGGCAGTCATTTGTCAGTCCCCAGCCATGGGAGGCAGTCATTATTCAGCAGTGATCAATGCCCAAATAGCCGCAAATTAGTTGCAGTAAATTGTTATTTCCCGCAGAGAGCTTTAACAAGCCGGCCGCCCCGCATGTAGGGTCATTTTGGAGCTGGCCGCAGACCCTTTTAGGCTTATAATTGGAGTAAAGGAAAAAAGTGGGGATCTATGTATACATACATTATATATAATCCTACACATTGTGTAGCCATCTGCCAGCTACACGTATGCATTACATATGTGTGTATATAGATATGTTATACATATGTGTATATATATGTTATACATATTATATGTGTGTATGGGTTATATGTATGTGTATATAAGTATACATAATGTATATAATGTTTAATGAATGTATATAATGTATATAATGTTTAATGAATATATCTAGAGAACAACCAATACTACCTCTAATCGCTGACAGTATGAAGGGAACAACATCCCGATGTGACAATTCTTTTTTTTTCACCAGCGACTAACTAGTCATCCGGCAACATACTGACTACTTAATCGGCTGGCAACTAACATTAGTTGTCATGGATTAATCGCCATGTGGGGACCAAGCTTTACTATGCAGCTTGTACAGCAATGCTGCATGAAGGCCACTGACCAGGGACCTGAGGAGGATGGCCTTGTAGGGTGGATGCTGATCAGGAAGATGCCTGGTTGTACTTTCAAAGGACTCCCATTAATGATGAATACGGCTCTGTCCACGAACCGAAATGATACTATTTGCTGAAGGCCGAGAGGCCGAGCGGCATTCTCTACCTGAGCGCCACCTGTTTCGCTTTTCTGACAACTGCCTCTGTCTCTTACTTAGGCAGATAACTCCGCAGACATGGATTATCTGCTGACTAGCGAAAATTAATTGTGAGTGTCTGGCCAGGAATCAGTGAAATTTGATTGCATTGACCTATTTTGTTAAAGGAGGTAACCGGCGAATTACCGATGAGTCGTGAAAGGGGTTAGCCAGAGATTGATATATGTATCCTAGACGACCTCGGGCCAGAGTGGGGGCCAGAAACGGGGTGAATGACCTGTTCGTGACGCTTGAGTGTACCTGCATGTCGCTGGTCGACAGACCTCGGTCAGTTAGAGTTACAGATTGCCCTGATGAAGTACACACTTTCATTCCTTTGTCTCAGCCCCTTCCACAACAGTATTCCCCAACAGGGGGCACTGGGCCTTTGAATGTCTAGGTCCCAACTGCAAAACTACATGCAACCCTCCCCCTATTTTGGCATAGTCTGACAGCCCGGATTTAGGACCTCACATGGACATCACTTCCTAAAGAAGATTGATGTCCAATTTTGTGATTATTATTCTCAACTCAATGATTTTTTTGAGGTGAACTATAGGGTTTACTTTTCTTGCCAATCATAAGTCTACCTTTAGTCAGCTTTCCATTTGTATGGTTCCAATAAACTAGCCATTGATCGCAGTCTTCCATCTTCTTCCTCGATCAGTAATCGTCCTAGAACCTAGTTCATAATTCAGGGATGAAAGTGAACACTCGTGTGAAAGAATAGTGTTTATTAGTTCGAATGGATGTTGTATATGTCACTGAGTTTCCATTGACTAGTGTCAAGCCTGAGAGATGGTTCACTCTACTCCATAACTCCTAACATGCTATGCTAACCGGCCTGGCTCACTCAGCCAGACGTTACCTGAACTCGCTAAGCCCTCACATTTTGGAGTTGTCTTACTACTATCTAGCTCACTCTGAGGAGCATGGGCACAAACTGCGTATCTTATTTGCCTCGTTCCATTACGTCATCCCTACGCTCTAGGCCCTTAAAATTGACATGGTGACACGGGCACTTTTGAGGCCTAATGACATGCGACATGGGACTTTTGAGAGATAGTGTCAGGGGACATTTGCATTTCTTAAATTTGACAGGGGACATGGCCATTTCTTAAAATCGACATGGTGACATTGCCTTTTCTTAGAAATTAGACATGCGACATCAGTACCCCCCATCAAGGCACCCTTCCTGGACCGAATCCCTCTCCCCCCCCCCTTGCTTGCCTGGGGAGTATTCCCTTTTCATGATCAACTCATCCTATAGCTCCGATCAAAGACATGCCCACCCACCAACGACCTCCTTCTCTCCTCTGGGCGTCGCTGTTATTTTTCCCATAACGATAAGCGCACTTCTCGTGTCGTTATAGAACACCAGACGACAGATAATTCTCCGGAAAACCTTCCATAACGATACTTCTTACCCTGAAGCTGGTTCCCGCCTTGAGCACGTAATAAAACGTGTGTTAACCCGCCGCGAACCAGCGCGGACGGAGCAGACGACATTTACCCAGAAAGCGCGGGAAACTTTGTCGCGGCTGGTTCCCGGCGGGGCCCTTTGTAAACGGGCGATGACGGCCGGGGCCAGACCGCTGGTTCCCGCGGGGGTCTTTGACGGGTTACAAGCACCTCGTCGGACGCCCAGGACGCGAGATCTCGCGTTAATCACGTGGGAAGCACGTGCTCAACATGAGGACCATTTACTGGCCGACGCCCGGGTAATGGAGTCACACCCATCTGTTAATAGCATGAGGACTCAGTTAGTTGTGATTGTGTGTTTGAACCAAATTGAAAAGGAACGTACATGATTTAAAGTTTCAGAAACTCCAAAGCATTATGTCATATATTTTTCCTCATCCTTGAAGAATAATTCCAAAATGATTTCAACTTAAGTAAGTTTCCACATATATTTCAACTTAAGTATGCATAAGATCTAGACTATGTAACAATAGCCTATAACTATGTAACTATCCTATGCAGTTCTTGTGCGCATGGACAAATTGTGCATTTGCTCTAAGGTTAGACTACCCTGATGTCATTGTTATAGTAAATATTCATGTAATAACCAGGACTAACACTATTGTTCTTTCATCATTAACTATACAATAGGAAATGCTATCTTATTTTACAAGTTACATTAATAGGAATAAAGGAATAATAGTATTATCTGGTGGGGCAATTGAAGAACTTGTTTTTCACTTTTATCTTTTTTAACTGAACTATCCTAGTGGCTTGTACTCCATTTGTAAGCTGTGTGTTACAGTATGGGTCTAGACCCCTAAATTCGACACGGGGACACAACCAATTGACAATCGACTGGGCCTATTCTTAAATTTGACAAGCAACATCAGACCCGCCCATCCAGACCCCCTACAGTATCTTGAGCCCTGTGAGTTTCAGCGGGGTTGTATTGTGAGAATCACGTTGTGGAAAAACGTTGACAAGGAGAGTAGGGTGCTATTATTGACGTCCAGCATGAGGCTTCAGGCAAGTTTGTCTGATGTACACTTCAAAGTCACAACTGCTCCGGGCTGCTCCGAGCTGCTCAGTGCGTTGTCTGAAGGGGGGTTTCCACGAGACGAATAAAGCAAGAATATGACATAATTATAACGTTACTATAACGTTCTGATTTGTTCTGCTTTGGTTCTTGTTACGTTATTTTAATGGCACCCAAAACGTTTTTAGAACCTAACATTGTGACGTTATTGTGACATTCTTGTAACGTTCTTTCACATTATGATAATGTAATTATAATGTTCTTTAATAGTAAGGTCTCAACTTCACTAAAATATAATGTTATTATAATATTCTTTTTTTTAGTAAGTCTCAACTTTACCTAAAATTCATGTAACTGTTACATGAAAATTTGGCAGGTTATAGACTAACCAAAAAAGCATGGTCACAGAATGTTCATTGCTGCTTGTGTGCATGGGTAAGGTGAATAGAGGTTTAAGGCTTTATTTCACACTGCGGTATTTCCTTACAGTACCATGAAATGACCCAAGCAAACTATCACAAACTCGCTTGCAGTAGGGTACCACAATGTGGAATATAGGAAATACTTGCAGTACTTGCTTGCAGTAGGTGCTACCACAAATGAATTCATAGTTTTTGTATGGACTTCTTGTGCTGAACCGCAAACTACTTGCGGGGGCTAAAAAGGGGCACCGCAAATGCTACCTACTCTCTAGTGGAATATGGCCTTTACTCAGCTGACCAAGGTGCTACCTTATGGGATAACTGATGGGGCAATACATTGATCTAATCATCAGTGAATAGAGTAAAAATATCAGTAATGTCCGATTTTTCAGCTCAAAACCTCAGCGATTGGTGTACCTAGTCACCCGCTATCAAGGCACCACTATACCATTTGCCACACTTTAGTCATTGGCAAGTGGGTTTGACAGGCTAAAAAACATTGCCAATGATAAACTTGTTCAGGATTCAAACCCACAACCTTTGCGTTTGGAGGTGAGGGCCCTAACCACTACACCATGAGGTCACATAGAGGATGAGAGGGGAACTAAATAATGGTGTCATGACCTAATTTGCTGGTTCCCATAGGTCCTTTAAGGATAGACCCCAGTGATGGGCGGCCAATTCAGGAAAGCATTAATGAATTCCTTACTAATGCTCTGATGATAACGTGTTATATATCATTTAAAAGCTCTATTTTTTCTCTTTCTATTGATGTAGATAGAATTATAATGTTTTCTGTATTGAAGATTTGATAAAATAAAAATAGATTTTTTTACTTTTATTTTTTGAACAATGCTATCTTGCTTAATATTCATCTGACATGAATAAAATTTTGCACACACTTTCAGAAGATTCATATGCAGGGAACCGTGTCTCAGATTCTTGATTAAGGGCTTAGATTTTATTTTATGTTAAAAAACGGCAAAAAACGGGAAACTTTTTCAGAATATTTTGTATGACCATTTTCTACATTTCATAAAAAAGGAACTAAGGCTTATATCAAAATTCTGAGACACGGTTCCCTCCATATATATCTAAAGAATATCTACTGAAAATTTCAAAGCTTTACACAAAAATTTAAGTGAGATATTCCAGTTCAAAAAATAAATTTGAATATCATGATTTTCATGTTTGGAACCCACTTACTGAGCTACTGTTCTGTGGATTTTCATATAAATTATATCAAAAGAAACGTTATTTATTGACTACCTAATGATGTTTTCTGTTTGATAATACTATAAATAACAAATAAAATGATCATAAATAAAGGCAACCCCGCCATTCACACTCCCATCACTGGGGTCTATCCTTAAAAAGCTGTTTAACAAATCAGCAACCAAATAGACTGGCTTGTAACAGCCTATTTTGCTGGTTCCTGGTATGGCCTGAAGTAAGTTCAGTATGTAGACTGTAACATGCGAAAGGACATCATTTTAGAAGAAGCAGGGTAATGATTAAGAATGAAAATTATTTGCCTCATGTAAACCCGCCTTAAGAACTCATGTCTACTCATTGAGTAGTCTGAGACCTCATGTCTGCGTAGACGACAGCTTCATTCGTTGCCTCAGGCGGTCTCCTTTATGTACCCGCATGTGTACGCCAGGAGATATCATGTTTGTAACCACCACGTAACTGTTATGTCACACACAGTGTATTGTTGTATGGAGATACATGTATCTCTGCGACCACATGCATGGAATTGAAGAAGTATAAGATATGTTATCTGAGGTTTGGAATGATTGGTGCTTTTTATAAGTAGCATAAGCTAAAGATTTGAGTGTTAAACAAATGGAAGTGTAATGGTTAAAAAGAATATGTTACTAGATAGTTTCATTTAGTTAGTTTTATATATATTATGAAGCTGATATGATACTTATGACAGATAGGTATGACGTGTAGAAAAACATAGGTCTAATAACGAATGCCAATCATGTTTTAAAATATCATAATGCATTAATTGTAAACTTGGTATTTCATTGTGAAGCTATGCCTGGGGTTATTCCCTTTAATATCCATGAGCAATGAATTGATTCTATCAATGATCACATATATATATATGTTTTGGGGTTGAGCAAAATGCGTTATCTTTTTTAATCATCTCTGGGTTAAGATCTTATTCTAACTACTATACTTCATAGTGGTGTTCTAACCGTAATGAAATGAGGGATTAAATAAAAGCATACAATGGCTTTGCTCTGATCAATCCGGAACGGAATCAAGAATCATATTTTTGTGTTTAGGTTCATGACAGAACCCTCAACATCTCGGACGTCGACCACTTCAGATTATAACTGTCACAGACAGACGCTCATACACAAAGAAAACTCACTCAGTCGTACATGAATGTTTCAGATTACAATTGTCCCTTAGGTTAAAGAGAGAAGTTCAAACATAGAGAAAACCATGTTAATTTTCTCACAGCTTTCCCGATACAAGCTTTAGATATCCTGTCTGTACGGGTGCTTTTCAGTCAGCAGTGACAATGTACCCTGATAGGGAGCACAGAGTGCAATGGCTCTGTAGGCGACTGTTTTCTTAAGAAAGTTCAAGTTTGGTTTTACTACTTAACCTGTATATTTACCCCCCTCCCCCTACTCCTCCTTCCAGAAATCCTTGATGTACCTCGATCTTTGTCTATATTATAGCATTTACTTTTTCACTTTTCCGCTGCTTTCTTTCCATCCAACATTGGCTGTTTCTGGAGTCTTTTTCTGGCTAATACAAATTCAGCTATATTTTTTTAATAAGTTGTCCTATAGTAATACAATCAGATATCAAGGGTGGATCCAGGATTTTGAAGAAGAAAAAAAAAAAGGGGGGGGGGGGAGGGGCGTGCTATAGCAAAGTTTTCGGCTGCCGCCCTCTGGGCACAGGAAACTTACATTCAAAAATTTGGCCCAAAATAGGGGGGGCATGCCCACCCCTAAATCCACGCTTATCTATTTCTCTTTAATTCATCACATATCATCCACTCCGCTTTCCCTCCACTCCACTTTGGTTGTTTCTGGGGCTGTACACCTTTGCAGAGGAGCCACAAACCTTGAAAATCCCCTCACCCCCCCCCCCCCGACCTACTTCTGACGAGCAGCTCCTCCCGTGTACCTGCCTGCCCCTGGAGCCTGGGAGCTGCTCGGGGAGCTAAAAATAGACCAGCCGCCCCGCTGGCGAGCAGAAAAAGACGGCACCATTCATCAGACTGAGGCCAAAATACTCGCTGCGTTTACTCAGAGTGCTAAAAATAGCACATGAGCAACTCAGAGGTGTGGTGGTACTCAGTTGGCTCTTTGAGGGTAGGTACCCAAAACAAAACTACAGCCCCCGGTTTTCTGGTAAGACAGCTCTATACTTTGATTTAACAGCCCCCTATTTTCTAAGATGTAAATGGCCAGCCCATTGTTTTTACTGTAGCCACACCATTTGCCTGCAGACAAAGCTCAGAAAAAAAATTGTCACCTCAAAATTGTAACACAAGCAATTATGGTGGCTAATCCTTGATGCATATTTCCTGATTAGACTACCTAAACAAGCCACAACTCCCGGGCCCGTTTTGGAGTGAGTACCCAAACCTGGATGGAGTGCCCCCCCCCCCCCTCAGGGGTGGTACTCAGTTGGGGAGCTTGGTGTGTGTGTGGGGGGGGGGGGGAGTGCCCTAACCTATGACGTCACGGCGCGTGAGGGGTTACACTGACGCCACCTAGTGACGCAAAGAGTGCAACAGGTTTGATTTAAACGGTGTCGGGTTCACCGGTTAAATTATCTTGAGGCTGACTCTTCATTTTTCCTGTATTTCCTGCACATAATATTGACAATATTTTGTTGACAAGGGGGTTATACTGACGCCATGTAGTGACGCAAAGAGTGAACAGGTTTGATTTAAATGGTGTCGGGTTCAATGGTTAAATTATCATGGGGCTGACTCTATATTTTTCCCATATTTCATATACATAATATTGATAGTATTTAGCGACAAAGGTGTTAGATATCTACACTGACGCCATCTAGTGACGCAAAGAGTTGAACAGGTTTGATTTAAATGGTGTCGGGTTCACCAGTTAAATTATCTTGGGACTGACTCTTTGTTTTTCCTGAAATTTACATATATAATATTGACAATATTTGTTGACAAATAGGTTACACTGATGCCATCTAGTGATGTAAAGACCCGGGCGCAAAGAGTTTAACAGGTTTGATTTGAATGGAGTTGTGCTGGATATGACTCTTGAGTTTTTGCTGTATTTTCTATACATGATAACAATATTTATTGACCAAGGTGTTGGACATCTACATTGATGCCATCTAGTGACGTACAGGGTTGAATATGCCTAGCGGAATACAAGTCGTTCTCCAACCTAAAGACATAAAATAACGGCTAGGACTTGTTTAAGTATCTCCAACGGCTGTATTGCACAATCCGAAGTGTCCAGCTTTATGAAAAGGAGGGGGGGGGGTCGCTAATGAAAAGGCGAGGGGTCCCTTTTTTCCCCACAATAAAAACAAATATAAAATTGGAATTCAGGGGATAAGGTCTCCATTACATTTTTAATGAAAATCTAGAAATCACCTAATTCTCAATGGTCAGAATCGCCTCTAAGTAGTCAAAATCACCTAGCTAACTGAAAGCCATATTCCACTATGCGGTGGGGGACTATTTGCGGTGGTCGTTTTAGCCAAAACAAGCCATTTGCAGTTCAGATACCAACATGTTGGTATCCCCACCGCAAGCATAGTATAGGAAACCTATATAAAATCGTTTATGTTGGCACTTGCGTTGGGTCAACGCAAGTGCCAACACAAGCAAATTTCAATATTCCATCTAACAGTGTTTCAAACACCGCTAATCTGAAGTGAAACACCGCAAATACCCGCAAAACACCGCAGAGTGGAATATGGGCTTAAGGCTTTAAGGCGTCCCCCTTCCTGACGTCACCAGAAACCCGCTTAATAACGTCAAGGACGTCTTCAAGTTCCTCTAAGGGGCTCTCCCTTTAAGCCAAGTACGTCGCCCCTCCCCAGAATACAGATTATTGGAGATTTATCATTAAACCTGGGTAAAAAGTGGGTGAAACGGGCCCCGCACCTACAGTGCTCGCTAAGTGATTCCAATCTATTTGTGATCGGATCTTTGTTAGTGCTAACACGTTGGGGAGGGATTGTTAAGGAGGCTGGAGAAGATGCTTTATGGTCGAACCGGCATATCGTCGCCGCGGGGGGTTTAAAGGATGGGCGTTGATGGGGGGTCCCGATGTCACATGTTAGATTTGATAAATATCCATGTTGCCTTTCGCTTTATTTTAAAATGTCGATTTTCAGAGGTTTCCAAGTTGCTTGTCAAACTTGTGAAATGGTCCATGTCATAGGCCTATAGTTAATTTTCCCCTTCATGTTGCTGGGGTGCATGTCGCATGTGTTTCGTCTGTGTGGTAGACGGGATTTGCAATATTGTAACCACCTTGAAGTGGCGCCAAATTCTGGATGTGACCAATAACATCACCGGACTATGTTTTCATGTCGCCCTCTGCAAGGAAATTGTATAGGAAAAATACAAAATATAGAGCATACTCATATTGTAAATAGTTACCTTACGATTTACAACAGTAAAAGGTTAAAAAGGACTTTGTCAAGGCTCTAACTTCAAGTATGTTGAATAGATTGTATTTATCGCAATAGAATTTAGCGAGACAATAGTTTTTGTCAAGTGAAAAATCTTAAAAGTAGCCTAACATGGCCTTATCTACGTTATATTATATTATAATGTACATAGTGATTGTTTGTTTGTTATAAGACATTTTGAAAAGCACATGTAATTATGTGATGATGGCTAATAAGAAAAACGTCGTTAAGCTATGGGGTGGAGCCCCTAACATTAGAAATGCACAGATGATACTTCGGCTTTAAAGGGACGTTCTCGTCCTCCCGTCGTTAGGCTAAGGTACGCCGACGTTAGCCTAACGAAGGGGCGGCCGGCGACTTGTTTTTCACTTTTGGAACATAATCTGGCGACGTTATTGGTCATATCGCGAATTTGGCGGGGGAGCTAGGGGGTTACAACGTATCAATTCACTTCCGTCGCACGGACGAGAATGTCCCTTTAAGAAAAGGCCATGTCACCCTGTCGATTTAAGGGGTCTTTACCCATAAAGGGGCTGCTAGTTGGGTGGCGGCACCATGTGGTGAATAATAAACGATGTCTCAATAATGAAACTCCATCAATGTACATTGTGGGCGAATCCTTGGGCGATAATACAGCAGCTTCCCGCCCCGCCGCCACTGCCGGGCCGCCCGTCGGATTGGATTATTGTTTATTATACGCCTATGAATAGAGAGAAAGAGGCAGAATGAGAACGCTCTGGGAGCGGCAGGGGAGCCTATCTAAGGTATTAAAATTTCAATCCACACACTGCCATACTCCCAAAAAGAACAATGACAATGTTGGGAATGACGCTCACGTCTTTGAGTCAGAGTAAACAGTGATGACATCAAAGCTAGCGATTCAATTTTCAAGTGCATTTCCTTTTTTCCTTTTTTCGGTCTAATTTATTCTTACTTTTGTGAGATATCGGTCGCCAAGGCCACTCCATAGAGAGTGTACTACAAGACGGTATCGACCGATACTCTCCCAGTAATCCCTTTCAACTTTTCCGTTCAGCCTTTACAGTTATCGATCGAATAATTTGCCCGCGTGCCAGCCTCGTTTCCAAGTGTGTCCAGCAGATGCTAATGACGTCATATGCACAGTGCGCATGCGTCGTCTAGTCCCCAGCCGTCCCGACAATCATATCTTTCCATGATTGCTTCCTATCTGCTGACTTCTTTTTTCATTTCCCCCCTTTTACTTCCCCCCAAGCCAGCGCTGCGTCTTTTCTTTCATCTTCTCTCGCGCATTCTCGCGTGGCGACCAGCGCCACTGGCGCCCCTGGCGGCGAGAGTTGACGGTAAAGACGCCAGGTGACCGCCCCCCTAGTTACGTCGATATCCGCCAGGTGGCACTGGGTCCAGCCTCGTTTTGGGTCCCGCGGCATGTCACGTGGTCGCCCGCGGTGCACTGTGGGTAATCTCCTGCCCCAAAGCCCGTGCCGCCATCATGAACCAAGATGGCCGCGGGCAGGGTAAGGAGACAACGCCCCCCCCCCGCCCCGTAGCGGAGTGGGGAGGGCACTGCCTTAAGTCTATTCCCCTATCTTCTTAGATATAATTATCAAAGAACAGCCCATTTCTTAAACTGATCCTATAACCTTTATCTAAGCTATGAAATGATCTATTGAACGTGGTTTTAACAAGAACAACCATATCATTTTGTCATTCCTTGCTACTTATTCCATGATTAGAGGAGTCAAAGAGCATTATATATCCCCTCGACCCCCCCATCCCCTGCCCCATGGTGTCTTCCAAGGGGCAGTAACAGTCCTCCCCTCTTTATTTCTTTTGATTAATTATCTCTTTTACACAAAGTTCTTCCCACGATCTTGGAAATAAACAGTTTATATTAATTCAAACCCAAGTCATTTTCAGCCTAGACCGAGTCAAAGCCTGTTTTGCAGTAGAATACCCAAACCTAGGGGGAGTGCCACCCCACCCCCCTCCCTCACCCACCTCACCCACATTTGGACACTAACTCCCTATAGTCCATGTTTGGTTGAGTTGTCACCGAAGGGCTATGACCGAGGAACAAAGCGAAGTGCCGTCTACCGAGGCTTTAAGGCCCTATTACACTACACAACTTTGAGCTGCGATATCAGAGCAATATGATCATATTCCCGAATACCATCATGAAGGAGTGAAATAATTGTTCGTAATAAGCAGTATTTTACACATGCATAACAAAGAATTCCTCTCTAATATGTGCGTTTTCTCTGTGACATCGTCATATCACAGCTTGTGTCGCATAGCGTAATAACGCCTTTATGAACCGACTGTCATGCGAATGGAGCAGTCTGCTGGACGTCCTATTATAGCAATGAGATTGGCGCTCTGGTCGTTGTCGTGGGTTGTTGCCATTTTTATGTCGGTCTTATTTGTCTCATCGGCTTGTTATGTCCACTGTTCCTTTGTGCAAGGTGCAAGTTCGCAAATCACTGTGTCTAGTGGTATTTTAGGATGCTCCGTATGTGACTATTTTCTAGTTCCGGTACTATATAACTGGAAGATTGCTTGGTGCAGCAGTGATACCATAACATTTATGATACCGGGATTATTTATCTGAATAGTCTTGGTAACAAGCAGTTGATGCAAACACAAGGTATCCGTATGATAATCATTATGGCAGCGTCTTAAAGCGACGTTTTCATCCGTCCAACTAATGGACGAGAACGAAGTTTTGCATACAAACTTATGGCTGCAGGCCAACGTATGATAAAGAGTCTATAAAATAACCATAATAAAATAATAAATAATCTATAATCTATCAATAATATGTCTATAATAAAATAATATAATATAACTGTCTATAAACTTTCTATAATATATGAGAAGTTATCTATAATATTATGACTATTTTTTGGGCCGTGAGTAGTATATGGAAATGTCAACTATATTGATGAGACACAATGGCACCCACTCATATGAAACTGTTATTATAACACATACAACAATTTCCTTCGAGTGAAGATCATTTAATGTTTAAGGTAATAGAGCTTCTCGCGATTCCACGCATGATCTCAACAACTCAAACTGCCTTCAGAGGGAACAATCCAACCTTCATACCGGCAATGCAGGTTCAAACTTTAATACTGTGTCTGCAAGGACAGTTTTTCGATTTGGGCAGGCGACGTTTTAACCCCTATCCTACCATATACATTTTGAAGTTTCCTCATTTAGGCCTACTAAAACGTTCTATATTACTTGTAATATTTATAGAAATTATAGTATTTTAGAGTGGCTTCACAATCTAGCTCCGTTCTAAAACAATGTACTTCCGGTTTCTGTGATTAACTAAGTCCGATACCCTCAAGGGGCGTATACACACCTGCTTAACTAGAATGTCGTCTGCTCAGTATTCCCCTTAATGCACGTTCCCGCCATAACTCAGAAGGAGGCTGAGTTACCGCCCACCGGAAGCAGACGATCTCCCGCCCCGTCTGTCAGACGACACATCATGGCCGTCGTTTCCCGCCAAAACACATGGCGCGCAGACAGTTGTCGTCTGTCACTGAGGGAGACTCCCCCCCCCCCCAAGGAACTGGAGGAATTATATGTAGGTGTATATGGGAGTGGGGGAGGGAACCATGAAAAAATCATGAATTCAGGCATGCCATTTTTGCGATTCATCCAAATCCGAGGAGAAAATATTTTTGTATGGGGGGGGGGGGGAGGGGTCCTGATAAATCTAAAGCCCCATACCCATCAAGCGAATTTGACCAGAGTCAGCTGACTTGTTGGTGCTATAATCAGCCAACTCTACTCGAAGGGTCAGCCTATTTCAGCGCCTACTCATATCATACCATATTAACTGGTAATCTGAATTGGTGCTAAAATCGGCCGATTCTTTGAGAATATTCCACTGATTTTAGCACCGATAAGTCAGCCAATTCAGTGAAATTTGCCCAGAGGGGGTTCAGTAACAGGCAAAGTACTAAAATTGCTTGCATTTGCGTGTACATGGGTGACATTTTCCCCTTTTTTGTAGTTTAGGGGTCCACCAAAAAGGGGGGGGGGGTCAGGACCCCCTTGACACCCCCCAACCGAGGATCCGCCCCTGTGTCACCTGCATCTCTCATTTGACAGGTGACTTATTGGCCCCCTACCCCCATGAAAACAACCCCCCACCTCCTCACACACAACACGTGACAATAGCACCCACGCACCTGCGCAATGTGCTCCAGTCAGCTTCCGGTTCCAGGCGCTGGTTGCCTCTTGTGCCGGTGATGTTTACTTAGGACGCGGGTACCAGCGTAACAAAAAGGTGTCCCTGCTCACGTGACCAATGTCAACGAGTCACGTGATCAGGCCATCAGACCGGAAGCAGCGTTTCTGTTCCGGAAGTCGGGTTAGAACGCTGATGTCAACACTGAGATTAGGATGGGAATAATGTCAGTCTACCCTAGACTCTATATTCAAGGCACTTCGTTGACAAAGCAATGAATATATATTTAGGGGTGGATTGGGGGTCCAGGGGGTCCTGACCCCCCCCCCCCCCCCCACATTTTTGGTGGAGACTTCATATTATAGGGAAAAAAAACGTCGCATGTGCACATGCAAATCGCTGATATTTTAGTACTTAGCCTAAATGGGGGCCTCCCCCACTTTATTTATTTTTATCTGTATCTGCCTATGGTGTTTCTATATTCGACATTTTTTGACATTTTCTACATGTATAGAATGAGTTATTCACAGACGCTGAAATCACGTGACGCGGAAACCTTCCAACTCCCCCTTTAATGTTCCCCTCTCACAGCGCACAAAACGACTTCAAGTCCAACTACAGAAGCCTCTCGAGACTTAAGCCCCATACCCACTAGGCAATTTGTACACAGTCGGCCAACTGATCGGTACTGAAATCGGCTGATTATATGGGATGAATCGGCCGACTTGAGTGTTGATTCAGATCAAACACACACATTTCAATATGGTATACCTACAGGTGATCATAGGAATTGGTCAATTTTAGCACCGACTTGTTGGCAAACTGTGTAAAAGTTGCCTAGTAGGTATGGCACCTTACCAGCTTCATTCACATGCCTAGGCCTCTTAAGTGGAACATATCAGAAGCAGCGGCAGATAGAGGATTTCTTAAAGGGGGGAGGTCAGTATATAGGCTAAGGATAGGGCATTCACCCATACATGCGCCGCATTTTCCCCTCTTTTTGTAGTTTGAGGGTCCACCAAAAGAGGGGGTTCAGAACCCCCTGGACCCCCTTCACCCCCTGGATCCGCACCTGAGAATTAGATCAAAGCAGTATATGTCTTCTCCTGGAAGTTATGTGTCCTATTCCCATACCCATATCTGAAATTTGCATTGCTGTACAGTTAAGTACAACATTTAAGGCCACTTTTTCTCTAATTAGCCGTGTCCGATGCCTGACACTTCAAACAATCATAACTCTACTTCTATAAATGATAGAAACATACTTCTTTCACCATTAGAAAAATTATGTCACCTTCTCCAATGATCTACCAAAAGGTCAAAAACTCATATCTGCCACTTATGCCTCACTATGTGTCCTATTCCTATACCCATATCTGCCCCCCCCCCCCCCTCATATGTAAATTTCCTCCTGGCCCTCACAGAGCCTGCCCATCCTCACCCATCATACCTGTCTGGGCCGAAACCTTTTAACTCCAGGGCAAGGGCAAACAGAGGCTAGGCTGAGGCCCTGGAGCTAGAGGGGAGGGGAGGGGGGGGGGTAGAAGGGGCTACTCAGTGGCAGATACAGGATTTCAGAAAGGGAGGAGCAGCATATTGATACTAAAATGTCATGTCTGAGTCTGAGGCCCTGGAGCTGGGGGGGGGGGGGGCGGCACTCAGGGACGGATACAGGGGGTCCAACCAAAAAAAAACCAGAGAATTCCTTACCCATGAGAAGTTAGAAAAAAACACAATTGCACAAATTGCAATCACGAGTTATTTTTTCTTGTGTGTTTTTGTTTTCATTATTTTCAATTTCTTTCAACCATTAAAGTACTCCATTGTCCTTCTAACACACTTTAGAAAGTGTTATCTGTGAATTGGTGTATTATCGGAATTATTTTAGTATGATTTTTCAAGAAATTTTCATATCCAAAAGTTCTCATGGATTTTTTTTGGAAAGAATTTTCTTCTCGTGTGCCTGAAATCAACGCCAAGCGAAATCAGCCCCCCTGCATTTCAGAAAGGGAGGGGCAGCATTTTGGCTCAGCACTAAAACGTCACGCATTCACACAAACCTGAATGACATCTTTTTCTTGTTATCATGTATAAGTGTCCACCAAAGAGGGTCAGAACCCCCTGGACCCTCCCCAAATCTGCCCCTGGATACTGAGTCTTTGAAATTTACTTCTCACTGCCAAACTGAATGGTGTCCTGCATACCACAAATATAGATTCAACAGTAAACTAAAATTAAGGAGCGGTCAGTCACAAAAAGAAGGGGTGGTAGTTTGGCAGTGGGTAGTCTCTTTCACAGAGTCAGTGCCCCCCTCCTCCTGTTGGGCCCTGGAGGTGGGAGGGCAGCCCTCTCTAGGGCAGGGATCTCAGCCGATGACACCCTGCTTGTCCTCCATGATGGATTACTTCACCCCTCCCCCAACCCCACTTCCACATTTTTACTTAAGGATAGATAAGGTGGTAAAGTGTGTGAGTCACTCTGTTCCAATTCAGGCTTATACAAAATATACCTTTAAGGCTGGTCCGCATGGGACGACCAATATTACAAAAATTGATGGCTTAGTCGTCTGGCGACTTACCATACAAGGGCACCGTGATGTCTGGCGATTAACCAACTAGTCACCGTGGCTTCTGGGTGAAATATTTGACATGTTTTATATCCCTATAGACATGGGCGATTAATAAGCCAATCCAAGTTTACACCACCATTAGAGTTTACCCTGAAATATTTTCAATATTGCCTCCATACTTAATCCCTCAAAAGACTCAGTGGTTCTGGAGCACTGGGATATTTCACCCTTGCTCCTGGGTGACCAAATCTATGAGGAGGTAGAGACCATACCCCTATACTTTTACCGAGGCAGGTTTTCTTATATATGTAGTGTCCCATAGTCAGGGCACCACCTTCAACAGCTGGTGGCACTAGGCCGTAGAAAACCCCTTTCTTGACCCTTATAGGGCCCATATTCCCCATTATATATCCTTAAGTCTACACCCTGGACAATGCCCTACACCTAAACCACTCTTTTCTACCATGTCACCTTAAACCCACCTGCCCCCCACCACCCACCCCCTCCCCTCTCCTACCTGCTCCCATAATGCACTCCTCCTTTTCAGTGTACTCATTGACCTTTTGTCTTTACTCGCAAGAACACGCGAGATCTCGGGAAGACAGATGGGGCAGCGGTGACGACCCCGAGAGCGTCAAAGTCAGGCTTTTTACGCCTGCGCACTCAGCACCAAGATGGCGGCGGCCAGCGGGGGCCGCCATATTGATGGATGTTATGAAGTGCACATCGGGAAGGGGCGTTGGGCCTCTTTATCGAGGCCTATTCATCTGGCTGGGATCTGTTTATGCCGACGGTGTACTCGCAAGACACCCACTCCATCATAACCCCACTCACACGACACCCTGACCCACACTTAACTTAAGGCTCGGTTACACGATACAATTTTTACCCGCGATTTCAGAAATTGCCAGTTTTTTTAGCGTACTTCTAGGACCTCCCCCCACACCCAACCTGCTGTCACACTGAATTTTCTGTTTTAAACATGAAATAAGACCCATTTTCAGGCACTTTATGGAATTGGAACCAAAAAAATTGGCTAGTGTAAACAGATTCTGTGACAATAAGGTGAAAGACTAAGCATCTTACTTACCTATAGAAAGAGAGTTCAACACCTTTTCTAAAGGCATACAAAGGGATACAGTATGTCATGACTAACCTACATTCCCACTACTGATTTATGAAATCGGGAAAAAATCTGCTAGTGTAACACAACCTTTAATAACCAGTCATATAGCCAGGCAACGAGTCCATTTCTGATGGATTAGACTGTAACCTACACCAGACGGCACTCTGGTTTTCCGAAAGATTTGGCCATAATTGAATTGTGATACACATTCTGTGACAATATGGTGAAAGACAAAGTATTTTACTTACCTATAGAAAAAGAATTAAACACCTTTTCTAAAGGCATACAGCATGTCTATGAATAACAAATATTCTCACTATCGATTTATAGAGTTAGGACAAAAAAGCAGCTAGTGTAAAACAGCCTTTAATAACTAGTCAAGTGACAGATTCTATGACAATACGGTGAAAGACTAAGCATCTTACATACTTATAGAAAGAGAGTTAAACACCATTTCTAAAGACATACAAAGGCATACAGCATGTCATGACTAATCTATATTGCCACTTCTGATTTATGAAATCGGGAAAAAAATCATCTAGCGTAACACAACCTTTAATAACCAGTCAACGAGCCAGGCAAAGTCCTTTAGTGAACGAGTAGACTGTGAGCGACACCAGACGGGGCTCTGGTTTTCCGAAAGATGTAGCCATAATTGAATTACGATACAGGTTTCATGGTTAAGAGCCATCACCGAAGTGCGTGGTTATAGGTCATAAAGATGGGGCTCTATGCTATTTGCCACACCTACGACGATCGACCATGTCGCTTATAAGAGCTCCTACCGAAGTATATAATAGGGAGAGTGCCTTCTAAGGATGAAAACAGTGCTGTATATATATCTTTTTGCATGTAAATTTTGCATTTTGGCAATAGTAGTAAGCATATGTTGTCTTCAGAAACCTTTAAAAAAATAAAGATGGGGCTCTATGCTATTTGCCACGCCTACAACATTCGACCATGTAGCTTATAAGAGCTCCTACCAAAGTATATATGATAGGGAGAGTGCCTTCCAAGAATAAAAACAGTGCTGTATATATCTTTTTGTATGTAAATTTTGCATTTTGGCAATAGTAGGAGCATATGTTGTCTTCAGAAACATTTAAATAGATCGTAAAGATGGGGCTCTATGCTATATGCCACACCTACAATGATTGACCATGTAGCTTATAAGAGCTCCTACCAAAGTAAATATAATAGGGAGAGTGCCTTCGAAGGATAGAAACAATGCTTCATATATACATATATTTTTTTATATATTCTTTTTACATTTTTACAATAGCAATATGCATGTGTTTCTGTCAAAATGAACTCGTTTGTGGTTATAGGTCATAAAGATGGGGCTCTATGCCATTTTGCCACACCTACAACGATAGACCATGTAGCTCATAAGAGCTCCTACTAAAGTATATAATAGGGAGAGTGCCTTTAGAAGATGAAAATGAAGCTTTTTTAGATATATTATATAGATTAATCTTCATTTTAAGTATAATACTAAAGTACTAAGCATATGTTTCCATCTATGGAAAAAGTAGGATGTTTCTTAATAATCTCCGTGGTTATGGAGGTCTTATGTGGTCTCACGGAAACTGTTCAGCAGAGCTTCATAGTGCATCTCGTGTTTTTGGAAGTGCACAAATTCAAGAAAGGCAAACATTTGTGTGACTTAAATGCTGTCGCTTAGTAAACTTAAATTCAAACTCACGCAAATGCGCTCCAAACTTCAAAACACCAGTATGGCTATGCCAAGGAAAAAATGTGATTCTGCGCTATGAAATGCAAACTCTAAGAATAAAAGAATGATTTTTTGCAAGGGTCTTTAGTTCTAAGCTCTTTTATGACCCAACCCTTATGACAATTTCCCTCTAGACTTCTCCTCAGAGTGCTATGCAGAGAATCAGTACATTGGTTTTATCCGTAATGTCATTGTTGGGTTAGAAGTACATGCACCACGAGAACAGTGACAGCGCATTAAGAATTCCATCAAATTAATTCTAAAATAACATCTCTAACTTTACATCAGAAGGTACAGTATAAAAAGAGTCCCACACAAATGTTCTTGACAATTGAATCAGAATACCTATGAATAAAATAGATGTTATTAAGGCACCTCAACCATGTTCCATATTCCTTCTTAAGCCCCATACCCACTAGACGATTTCGACCATGTCGGACGACTGACCAGCGTTAAAATTGACCAATTCCTCCTCAATAATCGGCTGATTTTAGCAACGATTCAGATCAAATGTACATTTTTCCATAACCCATACTTACAGAGGATCATAGGAGTCTGCCGATGTTAACGCTGACTCTTTGGCCGACTGTGTTAAAGTCGCCTAATGGGTATGGGGCTTTAGAATGTCCTTGTGTCATTCAAGTAAAGCTAAGGGATGTGATAATAGTTATTGGAGACTCTTCTGTTCCCTGTGGTACAGTATGAATTCTGCTGACTGTGCAATTTACTGATAGTTGCCTGGGATTCCCTCAATAAAAACCAATGACTGCTAGAACACTATTATAACTGTCATACTAACTGTTACTGTTTCACCAAGAACACACATCTGGCGCACAATCTTAGAAAAGAATAAAACTTTGTAAAAGTAAATTTGCCCCTTACCATGAATAACAGTATTTAAAGGGAGCCAATAGCATTTTAGGGTTAAAATCTGACAAATTCTGTTAATCATTTAAACATGTTCTATGGCCATTAACTAGGCATGTGGTAAAATATAGACTGTGAGTACAGACTTGAACAACATTAAAATGCCTTGAACCTCACCCCCAGTCAATTTTGCTGAACCACCAAAATTAGTTTGTTTAAAACATTGCTGTCAGGCATAAATGACACGTGTATGTATTATGGGATTCAAGGAAAGTTATAGTTATGTTTCACGATTTATACCATACCAACGGCTAAGGTTGGACTCTTAGAATGTATTTTCATAGTTATTTGAGTTTGCAAAGTTTTGTCATATTTTGATATAACAGTGCTTTTGGCTCCCTTTAACTTAAACTTGCCTTTTCAGACAGTTCAGATTAAGTAATACTATGCAAATATGAATTATGTCAGGTATGTTGAACTCTCTAGTATCCAATCTAATAGATACAAAATATATCTAGTTTAATATATTCACGACAAATGACACATTTTGTTATATTTTACGAGCCTAGGTCAATTTATACAAAATGTATCCAAATGAAAGTGTATTCACAATAAAAACATATATCTTTTATCAACTTGGTTCAATGACAACCTTCCTTTATTATCCAAAATCGAATGTGTTTATTTAACAAATAAACAGCTTTACTTTTCATGCTTCTACTAGGATTTCTAGAATTTTGTATTCAACGAATTGGGTGCATGTTAAGCAGAATTCTGCTCACAGTTAAAGTTGAACTCTGACGTCCCTGTTACGTCTGGTGGAGGTTGCAAGGCATCCTAAACTCAGCAGAAGGAGAGGCAAAGAGGGATGACTACCCATGGGGGGGGGGCGCACTCCACCCAGGTTTGGGTACCCGCTGCAAAATAGGAAGTCCATTCTGACCCAGATTAGCTGTTGCATAATGGGCATGTACACCCTCAACTGTCCATGGCTTTTATTGGTCACTTATAATTTTGTAAGGTATTCTTTTATTTGCTTTCTATAAATGGCATGGGCAACCCCTTTGACGGTTGTTTGGGTGCTGGCTGGTTTATGGTTCTACCTGCAATAACCCAGCAGCTGTAAAGCATGCTGGGATTCAGGTGGGAATTCCCACCTTAAATGGTTGCTAGTTAACAGACTAACTTTGGGAAACAGTGGGTCTGAACTTGACAGACTACAAAATATGCTGCTGTAGATGTGGCTTTATCACCCGCACTGATGGCGAGCGGTATGTACAGGGGATAGTGCATATTGACAGGCCGCATGTACCACCCATCATTTTCATGCTTTTTAACATTATTTTCATTTTGTTTTGGTAATAAAATAAAGAATGACCTTTGGGGTCATCCTTGGGTGGCGGTACAACCCATGGGGATTTACAAACCTTAGTCTTCACCGACGCCCCCACAGTCCTTTGTATGATAGTATTTCCTAATGTTCTTCTACATCAAAAGGAACAGGTAGCTGTTACTAGCTCAGGACGTCCCAAAAGTGGACTGTCAGGAGTATTGTACTGTAACAGCTGTTGTATTAAGGTAGTCCAATAAGTTTATCCTAGTTAACACCAACATTAATGTTTACCATGAAATACTTTTAATATGACATCCATGCTTACTATCTGGTTGAACCAAAGCAAATTTGTTGACAGATTGCTCCGAAAATCTGTAAAATGCACCTTTCTATGTTGGCATTTTTCCCATAGGAACCAATCTTAAAGGGAGGGGCCAGTGACCAAAAATTAGTATACTGTCGTGATCCTTACCATCCAGGGAATAACCATACCAAATTTTATACATTTATCTCTATTAGTTTTTCTTTTATGCACATATTTGTGTACCAAACTTAGTTTCTCTGCCTGCATCTGACAATGCCTGCACAGACCATTTATCTGCTTGTGACGTCACAAGCAGAACAGTTGAAAAATTGTAAAACCAGGAAAAAATGCAAAAAGAAATTTGTCAAATGTTCTTTATAAGTCTAAAAGAGATTAAAATCATAAAATTAAATGATTCATAAAAGAAAGTGTGAAAAAATATAATTTTTATGGAATTTAGAAATTTAAAATTTGAATATAACTGTCATTTTTGTGACGTCACACATAGATGTCCTGTGTCAGGTGTGCAGGGGCTTCAATATGTGATCTGATATATAGGTACGATTTTCTATTATAAGGGATCACTTCAGAGTTGTAACAATGTCACATACTTATACTTAGACACTAAACCTTGGCATGATAAGAGAATTTATCAATTTTGTAATTTCACTGGCCCCTCTCTTTAAAGCCTGTCAGCCCAGCCTATAATGTCCAAACCTATTTTTCCCTGAAATACAGCCTTTTGATTGGCTAGGTCTGCTGACCAAGAAAGGACTGAAAAAATTAAAACTTAAAATGTATTATGCCCTATAACAAAACCTGATTCCAATGTCATAATATGTTTTTGTGAATGTCTAATCTATATCTGATAATTTTTAAACATATTTTCCTCATGAAATTTTGTTCTGGTTGTATATTTAAAAGCTCATAGCTTTATAATAAGATCCCCTTGATTATTTATAAAATAAAGTCACATGGGCAAATTTGGCCCTTTCTTAACCAGCCGACCTATAGCAAACCTACAAATCTGTCAATTGATAAAATAATCAGCTGTCCTTGGTAGGGAGAAGTCAGCATATGGAAGATGGGCTTAAGTGACCCCCCCCCCTTCAGGGTGAGTACTGAGTACCCAACCAACAGGAGGAGCCTGTCTACTCCCACCTCCTCCTGTATAATTCACACCACGCCCACCTCCCTCCCCCCACCTCCTAAACCACCTCCCACCCCACACAGCCCCACTGCTCCCCCACATTTAGGAGCCTTCCCCTAGGGGGGCCACATGCAGGCCAGCCCCCTGAGCTGTAGGCTAAGCACGGTTTGGGAACGGTTTAATGAAATTGAATTACAAACTAGGTGAGCTCTGGGACGTGTCGGAAACGATGTAGTTTTAGCAGCGAGCGGGCTTGTTAAACAAGGCCACGAGTTAAGGCTGTAGTCCACTATACGGCATTTGCTTGCGGCACAATGAGAAAACGCAAGCAAACTGCCGCAAATTTAAACTTGTTTTTGTAGGATGCTGCAAGGTGAAATATAGGTACTTGTGGCACCTGTTTGTGGCACCGGCTTGCGGCACCTGCTATTTTATATTGATTTGCTATGAATTGCTTACAGTCACTGACACCAACATGTTGGTAACAAAACTGCAAATTGCTTTGGCTGATTTTATTGCCGATGAGTCGTTGACTAGGGTCAAAGTCGGCTAGTGGGTATGGGGCTTTACACTGTACCACCAAAACACCCTATGTACCATTTCGGCATTCGGACCGCAGCAGTAGAAGGAAATGGGCAGCCATCCATGGCTTCACAGCTGAATATGAAGCCATACGTATTGAATATGAAGCCATAATTACCAGAAGCCTTTGAAATTACCCCTTTGTGAAATGCGTAACTTACAATCAGGAGGAGAACTACTTTTCTGGGCCTTCGGGTACCAGTAATAGGTTATCGATGTACCACGACAGGAACTTTCTTTGCAGAATATTACTCCCCCCTCCATATTACTATGAACAGTGAATTCCAAATTTGAATGAAGAGAATGGATATACTCTTATGCGACGCTTGGAGCTTAGATGTGTTTTTAAAAAACTGGAAAACGTTACTTTCATGTGACTATTATGTGTTTTACCTATATTCTGTTAAGCTTTCAGAACTCCCAAGATGATTTAAAGTTAAACTATACTTCTTCTTTCTTTGTAGAACTTTAAATCATACACCATTACATATAATGGTAAAAAGTCCCTTTTATATCTATAACAATAACATCATACGTCTCTAGTCTATATCATACTCAAGTCTACAACAATACATACTCCTATTCTGTCTATAGGCTGTATTCCACTAACCGATTTAACCTACAATTTCAGAAAGCAATTGACCCAGAGAATGATAGCCAATAATAGGAATGTTTTATGTTGATTTAAATTCCCTTTCCATTGGTATGTAGAAAGCATAGGTTTCTGTGCTTTTCATGAATAAAGCTTAAAACTACCAGATTCTAGACAGTCAAAATCACCTTGCAGAATATGGGCGTAAAGCCCCATCCCCACTAGGCGACTTTTCACAGTTGGCCAACAAGTCAGTGCTAAAATCAGCCGATTCCAATGATCGTCTGTAAGTATATCATATTGAAATGTGTGTGTTTGATCTGAAAAGGCACTAAAGTCGGCTGATTCTATCCCAAAAGTTGGCTGATTCTAGTGCCATTCCATCGGCCACCTTTGTAAAAGTTGCCTAGTCAGTATTGGGCTTAAGCTTGAGCGATCCGGAGAATAGAACTCTGTGAAAAAAGGACTCATCAATAACTCTCATCCCACAGAAAGAACCTCATATCCGCGACTCGTATGTATACACCGGTTGGCACTACAGAGCCCTCTGGCGGTGCACATTGACACCATACAGACAGCCCCAGGGGTCATCAAGAGCAACTTTAAAGCCGCCTAAAATCACGACAACAGCGGATAAGTTACCATTCAGAATGATGTTTTTTAGGCGGAGCCTTTTTCACACGTCTGTCTGGTGGCTGTCTTCATTGCTTCCTTGTGAGCCTGTTCACACTGTAAGATTATTTCGTAGATATTATTTGGAAGTAAGTGAGTGAGTGAGCGAGTGAGCGAGTAATGGATGCTTTACGCCATTTCGACAACTAAAGTCATATTCACGGCGAAAACAGGTTGGGACAAATTCTGTCTTTGGTGGTCGTATCTATGAGATGAAGGAGAGAGGGTGGGCAAACAGCAGGGGATCAAAACCTTGAAATCATTTTTGCTGTACCTCATCCCTTAGTGAACCCAGCACCAATAAGAATTGAACTCAAAGAACTTCTTGGTCAGTGCTGGGTCCCCTCTATTGTCACCTTAAAGTTATATGATCAGCAGGGGCTACTGGCGGCCTATTCTTCCCCGGAAACCCCACGGGGTTGGAAGTAAGTGCATTTTCGGAAATGTATATGACGATATTAGATGCAAGATGTTGGAAATGGTGCACTTGATGATAAGAAATGAAAAGTCTACAACAGAATGGTTGAATAATATACAAAGAATAGAATGATTAGTGGAGCTGATATTTTCCCTTTGTTCATTCCTCTTGGGGAACCAACCGAAACAACATTCACAAATCTGATGTCTATGATTCCAACATTTGTATGTGTAAAATAAGCACGTTCCCACTCTGCCAACTACGATTGGCGACCAATATGACAAATGTCAGACATAAAAATCAAACAATTTGACCCGAGCTCAAGCTGGCACATATCTTTTTTTGGCGTGTGCTAAAAGAGCCGTGAGGCAGAGGGAGCCCTGCATCTTAAGACACATCCCCACTGTAATGACTAACAGTGGCAACCAATAAGGCAAATGTTAAACATAAAAATCATGCAATTCAACCCAAGCTCAAGGCGGCGCATATTTTTTGGCGCATGGCCGGCAAGCTTAAAGCTGGTCATGTACAATAGTTAAAAGGGCCACAGGGCAGAAGGAGCCCTATGTCTTAAGGGGTGTCCCCACTGTGCCAAAAAATAATTTTGCTTAGCACACGTGCAAAAGTATGACAAAGACTTTAGCATACAAAAATAGTGTACGATTTGACCCAAGCTCAAAGTAGCGGGTATGTTTTCTGGTGCTGACCAGCTAGGTTAAAGGGCCGCATGACAGAAGCAGTCCTACATCTTTAGGTGCGTCCCCACTGCACCACCTAAATTTGGCAACTGATATGATATGTGTTAAACATAAAAATCATACAATTTGACACAAGCTCAATGCAGAACATACGATTTTTAGTGCATTAGATAAAAGAGCCACATGATGGAATCTTTAGGAGCCCTGTGACCTACGACGCTTCCCCACTATACCAACTAAGTTTGGCTGCCAATAAGACAAATGTGAAACCCAAATATCTGCACTGTACCAACTAACATTTGCAACCAACATGACAAATGTTATACCAAAAAAAATCATACAATTTGACCCAGGCTCAAGGTAGCGCGTATGTTTTTGGCGCATGGCCGGCTAGGTAAAAGGGCCGCACAGCGGAAGCAGTTCTACGTCTTTAGGGGAATCTGCACTGTACCAACTAACATTGGTGACCAACATGACAAATGTTATACAATAAAAAATCATACAATTTGACCCAGGCTCGAGGCAGTGCGTATGTTTTTGGCGCTTGGCCGCCAAGATAAAAGGGCTGCATGGAGGAAGCAGTCTTACGTCTTAAGGCGCGTTCCCACTGTGCAACCTAAAATTGGCAACTGATATGACATATGTTAGACATAAAAAATCATACAATTTGACCCAAGCTCAATGCAGAGTGTATGTTTTTGGTGAACTAGATAAAGGAGCCATGTGATGGAATCTTATGGAGCCCTGCGACCTACGACACTTCGCCACTATACCAACTAAGTTTGGCTGCCAATAAGACAAATGTTAAACCCAAATATCTTACAACTTTACCCAAGCTCAATGCGGCGCATATGTTTTTTGTCATGGCCAGCTAGGTAAAAGGCCCGTGCAGCAGAAGGAGCCCTATGTCTTAAGGCGCATCCCCACTGTGCCACCTAAAATTGGCAACTGATATGATATGTGTTAAACATAAAAATCATACGATTTGACCCAAGCTCAATGCAGAGCATACGATTTTTAGTGCACTAGATAAAAGAGCCACATGATTGAATCTTAAGGATCCCTGCGACCTACGATGCTTCCTCACTATACAGAGTTTGGCCGCCTATAAGACAAATGTTAAACCCAAATATCTGCACTGTACCAAATAACATGACCAACATGACAAATGTTTTTCAAAAAAATCATACAATTTGACCCAGGCTCCAGGCAGAGTGTATGTTTTTGGTGCATAGCCGGCTAGGTAAAAAGGCCGCACAGCAGAAGCAGTCCTAAGTCTTAAGGGGGATCTGCACTGTACCAACTTAAATTGGCAACCAACATGACAAATGTTATATCAAAAAAATCGTACAATTTTACCCAGGCTCATGGCAGCGCGTATGTTTTTGGCGCATGGCCGGCTAGGTAAAAGGGCCGCACAGCGGAAGCAGTCCTGCGTCTTAGGGGACAGTCCTGGCACAAGGCAGGGGGCTGGGCACGCGATCTAACCATTGTTCAGAGCGCTTTTATCACACAAGGTGAGGCCTATAAAAGTATACAGCACCCCTCTCCGGATCTCTGTTAAAAGTAGCAGGGAAAGGGGGTTAAGGGGGTCGGCGAGAGTGAGGGGGGTGGCAATGGGGGGAGGAATAGGGGATAAGGATGGGGAAGGTATATATGTATAATGGCTGTTGACAATGTTGTGAGACAAATGTTCTGATTTGCATACTTAGAAAAATATTTTCTTTAATGTTGCGATTATAGTAATATTAATAGTAGCGGTTAAAGTGGTTTATGGAGATTGTCGTGAGTGAGGGGCATTCAAAGGGATGGGGGAAGAATAGAAGGTGAGCATGGGATGTGTATATTACTGTCTGCAACTTCTATGAAAATTTAGAAATTACCAAATTATCAGTTTTTAAAATGGCCTAGTAGAATACATGCTTAAAGCCTCATACCCACTAGGGAACTTTTACACAATCGGCCAACTGATCGGCACTAAAATTCTACCTCTAGAATCGGCCAATTTTAGCACCGACTCATATCAAACTGGCACATTTCAATATACTATACTAACAGACGATCAGAAGAATCTGCCGATCCTCCCAGTTGCCCGTCGCCCATCACTGGTAAAATCGCCTGGTGGGTATGGGGCTTAAGTATATCTCCTTATTTTTGCCAATTTCTCAGAGAGCGATGTAAGCCTTGTGTATTGGTGGCAGGTCACAAATGGCATGATGCCATGGATGTTTAGACTGGGAGAGAAGTAGACACAAAAGACAGGGGGTGAGAGTATAGACCGACTGACAGACATTAAGAGGGGGGCTATACAGATAAAATGAAACATATCAGTAGTGGAAAAACAGCGATCAAATGGGACATCCTGCTAGATTAGCCCTTTACATTATTCAAAGAGCTGTAAGTTTTTCACTGCGTTATATTCAGAGAACATACTATTACAGCTAGTATGCATTACATCAATGATTAACAATAGATTAATGAAAAACGGGTTGTTCATGAGATGAAATGCTTAGAAACTGTTTTTTCTTATTCATCAATTATCCTGAAAGGGGTCAAGCATTAGCCTGTTCTCCCCCATCTTCAGCACACATATACAATGATCTTCTTAGTGAATGAACATGGTCTATCAGAAATCCAAAATACAATACAAGAACATTACAACTTGGACATTACATGAACAATACATGGACGAACACAGTTGTTGCAGTTTCTGTTCATGAGATAAAATCATGAGAAACATTTATACATACAGCAACACGTGCTATATGTGCAGTTCACTGTCTAGTAATGTCTTTTTATTGTTCTATACTTTTTTCAAAGCAGACAGAAAATTGCTGTTTTGGGGATTGTGTGCATATCAAGGACAGAAATGATGAAGAAAAGGAGGGGAGGTCGGATATCAAATTCAGTTTGAGCTTTGAACCCCTTGACCCCCCCCCCCCCCCCCCCGGACTCCCCAGCTAAATGTGTTCGCAACCCCCAGCCCCTAGGAATACCTACCAGATCTCGCAGGAGCTCCTTATGAATGAGATAACTTCGCTGCTTCCCTGTGCCATCTCTGACTCGATTTTCGCTAGTTCCCCGGCGTCTCCGTCACCTCCCTACCAGCGCCTGCCCATAACCAGCAGTTGACTCGATTTCAAACCCTGCAGTGCGCATGCGGGGTATGCGTGAGAGTTTGCTGGGTCAGTGATCTTGACGACAAGAGGGAGTTTTCTTTGGGTTTTTTTGGGGTTTTTTTGAGAAAACGCAACAGGGAATATTTGCTGACCATTGCAGACACTTTGTGAGTGAGTGAGTGTTGGGTGTTTTATGCTGTACCGACAGCCAGGGTCATTTTCATGGCGAAATAAGCTGGGACAAATTCTATTCTCTGTATTTATGAGATGAAGGTAACAGGGCAGGCAAACAGCAGGGGATCAAAACCTGGAAATCATTTTTTGCTGTACTGCATCCATTAATGAACCCAGCACCAAAGAGGGTTTTTTTTCCCCAGAGAACCACTTGGTCAGTGCTGGGTCCCCACTATTGTCACCTTATACGATCAGCAGGGGCTACTGGGGGCCTATTCTTACCCGGAACCCCCACAGGGTTGCAGACATTTGTGAGATCTACAGGGAAAGTGTGTAATGGAACTATGCAAAAAGCTTTACCTTTCCTGACAGTTCTTTGTAGAAATCCGCAAAATATAAAGAAAGATTTTTAAAATGCCAATAACTGCCACATTTCCTCAAGCCTGTATTCCATTGCACGGCAGATTTTGCTACCGATTTTAAAAATCGCCAGTGAAAATAAAAAAAAATTATTTTACAAAAAATCTATGCAATTGAAGTTCTTTTGTCATACTTCAAAATAGAATTATGTTTTGCTTTGAGAATTGAGGGTAGAACAATAAATACATAGTACAGACCAAGGGGGCACAAAGCAATTGTTATTGTCCTGGTTTGCACAAATGGTCAATGGCTTTAGCCCAAGACATATATATGTACTTGATTTATTCTATATCAATTTATACAGAAAGTGTTGAAAAGTTTTACTGACAACAAAAACATTGGCATTAGCATTAAGAGATCGGCATTACTGCCTTTGGGGCAATAACAGCTTCTGAGAGGTAGGACAATGGGGTTTGAATCTTGAATAAATGGCAACACGGTACATACTTTTGGAAATAAAATGCAAACTCCGCCACCAGATGCAATAAAACGGACACTTCGGGAGAAAATATATTGTGCATATTTCAGGCAGAAGTTATTTCTTATAGAAAGTAGGTTTATGAGATGCAGTAAAGCAAGAACTGAATGATGAATTGTCGCCACTTACTTTTTTTATGTAACATCACTATAGGACAGCAATAAATACTGGCCCTAAGAAGGAAAGGCAGGGGAATAAAAAAGGGGGGCAGTCCACAAAACTAATTGTTGCGGTGAGGCGCCATGGAGCCTTACAATCAACTCTCTCGCCCCGGCGAGAAATCACGTGATTCGCTGAGACTTCCGGTCACGTGTCCGCTCCCACTTCTCGATTCCTTTCATTATCGCTCAGCGTGTTGTAGAATCTGTTTTGGACACTTGTGGGCATGTCATAAATCTTATCGGGCCCTCCCTCCCGGTGTAGGGGGCCGCTGAGGGGGCGGGCCCCCCCTTTTGTCAAATTGCACAATATTCTGCTGGCTGCTAACCCCCTTAGGCCAGCACTGCGGGCTTGGGATCCCGGGTGGGGGGAGGTGGGGGCACTCGGTCCGGAAATGAGAACTAACTGCAGTTGGAAGATCTGGGGGCTGTAGCTGTGAATCGCCAATTTGGCAACAACAAAAAGGGGGTGGGGAGGGGGCTGTCAAATAATCTGACCATATTTTAGGGGGGCTGTCGATTATGTATAATTCATACTATATTGAGAGTGTATTGTATGCAATTCAGTCACTTCATAATGCTTCTAAAACAAATTATTGAGTTTAGAAATCATATAATGACTGTAAACGTTGTCATCAAATGCTTTTTAAATGGACTGTCCTCGATATAGCCAGAAAAAGGGGGGCTGTCCGAGTTTTCCCATCCCAAAAATGAGGGGGCTGTGGTTTTGCAGTTGGCACCTACCTTCAAAGATTGAGTGCCCCCCGGCCTCAGGATTCTTCAAATCTGCACATTCAATTTGTGGCAGGACTCTTGGGGTTGGGGAGGTCGGGCCGACAGGGGGGTTGGTGGGTACCTGTTTAATTGTGGACCGGTGCCTACCCCTCCACGGTTGCCCCTCTGAGGGCCTCTGTCCTTTGGTGGTCTATCGCCCTATTCCCCGCCTTATTTTGTAGACGATTATGGCCCTTAACCTTGTCGGCAACTTGGAAGAAAAGGTCGATAGTTGCAGGCGTCTTATCTTGAAGAAGTTGGGCGACAATAACTACCCGAGATACTGTGCGGTTTACTTGTGGATTCTAGAGGGGGCGCACCAAACCACTGATAAACAAAAGAGGCATTGGCCTTTGGATATGCACATAATATACATACATATATATATATAATCATATATCGTGTATGTATATTTAATCATATATTTTAATAAATGATTTTCATATATGTTAGTGGGTACCTGTTTAATTGTAGACCGGTGCCTTTTACTCCACGGTTGCCCCTCAGAGGGCCTCTGTCTTTTGGTGGTCTATTGCACTATTCCCCGCCTTATTTTGTAGACTATTATGGCCCTTAACCTTGTCGGCAACTTGGAAGAAAAGGTCAATAGTTGCAGGAGTCTTATCTTGAAGAAGTTGGGTGAGAATAAGTACCCGAGATACTGGGCGGTTTATGTGTAGGTTCTAGAGGGGCGCACCAAACCACTGATAAACTCAATAGGCATTGGCCTTTGGATATGCACATAATATATATATATATATCTATATATATAAAATCATACAACATGTATGTATATTTAATCATATATTTGTATCATGATATTACATATGCTAGTGGGTACCTGTTTAATTGTAGACCGGTGCCTTTTCCTCCAAGGTTGCCCCTCAGAGGGCCTCTGTCCTTTGGTGGTCTATCGCCCTATTCCCCGCCTTATTTTGTAGACGATTATGGCCCTTAACCTTGTCGGCAACTTGGAAGAAAAGGTCGATATGTGCAGGAGTCTTATCTTGAAGAAGTTGGGCAACAATAACTACCCGAGATATTGTGTGGTTTACATGTAGGTTCTAGAGGGGCGCACCAAACTACTGATAAACATAAGAGGCATTGGCCTTTGAATATGTACATAATATACATATATACATATTTAATCATATAACGTGTATGTATTTTAATCGTATATTTGTATTATGATATTAAATGTATGTTGGTGGGTACCTGTTTAATTGTGGACTGGTATCAACCCCTCCATGGTTGCCCCTCTGAGGGACTCTGTCCTTTGGTGGTCTATCGCCCTATTCCCTGCCTTATTTTGTAGACGATTATGGCCCTTAACCTTGTCGGCAACATGGAAGAAAAGGTCGATAGTTGCAGGCGTCTTATCTTGAAGAAGTTGGGCAACAATGAAGTTCTACCCGAGCCACTTGGAAGTGTATTTGTGCAAAGGGGGCTGTCCATAAATGATGTCACGCATAAGGGGGTGGGTGGGTGGTTTGAACAATGTGACACTGCCTTAAAATGGTCCTTATTTTCATGTTTAGATTAGAAAATTTAGTGTGACAGGGGGGTGGGTGGGTCCTCAAAACACCCTGAAAAAGCGTGACATCATTTATGGACAGCACCTTCAACCACTGATGGACATAAGAGACATTGGCATATACATACGCATATATATTATAATTTTTTTAACATTTTTATTTCACATTTTACACATGTTCTTCCAGCTGAAGATATTAAGAGATGATACAAGTGTAGAGGATAATGTGTAGATGAAGAAACATGAAGAATGAATAACTTACAATATAACACGCTATTCCCAAGCTCAGTTTTGGACTCCCTGCATTATAATGAGTATTTATATATATATACAACTGCCATGGTACTTGGGCTTTTCCTGGTACGTGCACCATAGTCAGTGACAGTGTACTGGCCACAATGACGTCACCATACACATATCTGTCTTTATACAAGTGGTCTATCACTAATAATATCAAAGTCATCGTACTTGCCCTTATAATGCAGTTAGAGACATACATAGCAAAGTCAGTTCTCACTGACTATCTCTTCTGACACGGAGAGCAATATCTACACAGAGCAAAGCAGGGATAAGCAGGCTAGGAGAAGACCACATAGAAAGAAAGTAGACCTGACGTGCCTGCCCAAAACCAGCGAAATCCTACCCCAGCTAACCAAGGCGATCACGTGACCCTGACTTCCGGTGGGATGGGGTGACCCCCGAGTTCCCGGATGTGTGTAGAGGATTCTGGGAGAAACCTGAGTTCCGGCGAGCAGACATGACAGTCAGCGGATCGTCCTGTCAACCTGAAAGAGGAGAACGGCTCGTCAATTGGTTTGGGGGGTGGAGGGGGAGGGGGTGTACTCCTTTTACTTCTTTTTTCTTTTTCATTTCTGAAATAATCTTCAGGGGTGACCCCGTTGGTCATCCAGATCAAGTATGAAAATTATTAATTCACAGTTTCCGCAATCAAATTAGGTTAATACACAGTCAATCTATAAAGAAAACATTATGTTTTATACGTTAAAAGTTCTAGAAATGTCTATACCCATCTCTCTACACCTCACACATATATACACATTTTAATATCAGGCTCTGTCAGATTAGCACTCAAAGTTCTAGAATGATAAAATATCCATTGAAATATACATGTAAGAAGGGGTATTCAATTGAGCACTGACCCCTTATCCCAACTTCAACCCTATTGGGCGATACGAGGTCACGTGTTGTGATAACCCGTGCGCATGCGCGTTTCGGACCGCCCCCTTTTTGTCCTGCGAGGTCCGGTGATGATCGATGACCGACACTCGACTGTATACGCTGTAAATACAAGGCGAGCACAACCATCGGTCATACACTTATCGACCTAAAGGCAATATCATTGTCACGGGGCAGGGGTGGATATGGGGCATGCGCAGACGGGGAGGCTATATCCATCATACCTGCAGGGGGGTTTGGCAGAGAGAGATTAAGGTTAGCTGGTATAGAGTGTGAAGCTGTGTGTGTATCCTAGCCAAGTAATGCTAACAGAAACGTTCTGAAACCATCCCAAGCAAGAATATGACGTTATTATAATGTTATTATAATGTTCTGTTTAGTTTTGCTTTGGTTCTTGTTACGTTATTTTGATGGCACCCAAAAACGTCTTTAGAACCTAACATTGCAACATCACACTGTCATGTTATTGTGACATTCTTGTAAAAAAATTTCACTTTATAATAACGTTATTATAAAACTCTTTAATAGTAAGGTCTCAACTTCACTAAAATGTAATGTTATTATAGGGTTCTTTTTTAGTAAGTCTCAACTTCACCTAAAATAACGTAACTGTTATGTGAAAATTGGGCAAGAGTTTACAGACTAACCATAAAAGTACAGTTGCAAAACGTGCTTGTTACGTCGCTGCTTGCCTGGCCTTGGGATACTCTTTTTAGTCAGTCTGTTACTTACTAAGATGGCACTAAACAATAACTATACAGATAGTGAATTTAAAACCTCACCAAATCAGAACGTTATTATAACATTATATTTTTTGGTGAGATGAGGACAAAACCAAAACAGGACATTATATGTCTTTTTCTTGATTGACGCGATTATGGGACATAATTAATCTGATTTTAGCCCATTCAGGGCTAAGTCAGATTGGTTAAAAAATAAGTTATAAATTTCCATGTTTTTCACTTATTTATAGAAAGCAAAGAACATTTGTGGCATCAATGCTTTTTGAGAATAAAATGAAATATCATACATGCATAAATTTTATTGATAATATGCTGTACATGAATCCAAATGTTATGAAACATTCTGTAGACTGTTGGGCTGTGTGTGGTTTGTCATTGAAAGACCTGGGATGGCACAAGTTCACATGGGAACATAGGTGAGATTAATAGACCTGTTTGAAGACAGAGACACCTGGTGGCGATGAAAGGCCACTGGCTGAAGGCGAGATTATACTACTCGACTAGAGCCGCAACATGTCGATGTCACAGAGAAGTCACACATACATATTTAAACAGTTAAATCACCACTGCACGTGAATTATCTGTAATATCATCATATTGTGGTGGTATCGCAGCCCAAGTTGTGTAGTGTAATACCCCCATAACCCATCTGTGGTCTGTTGAGAGGGCTCAAGCCCCATTCCCACTAAACGATTTTACCATTGATGGGCGACGGGTGACTGCGAGAATTGGTGGTGAAATTGCAGGGTGACTAGGTTATCAATGAATCGCCAGGCTATTCCCTGTGGATATATTGTGCGTTCTGGGCAACGGATGGCAGGGAGCAGAACTTGCCAGAAAAATCACCAGCAAAATCGCCTGTGAAATATCAAACTTGCTTAATAATACAGTTGCCCGGTGACGACAACGACGATTCTCCCAGTCGCCCATCACCCATTGCCACCAAAGTCGTTTAGTGGGTATGGGGCTTTAGAAGTTCACCTAGACTACCTTCAACCCCATGTGGGAGGGGCGGTCTAGCTGTTTTTGGGGAGCGCTGACAACCTGACTCAATCTATATACAGCGGCTGGCCTCTGATCCTGACCTTATCTTATCTGTTATGGGTTTGGCTAAGCTATATATATGTGAGATATGCACCCTGTCTTTCACCTCAAAGGTATTACCTTCTACTGAGTGATGGTGTAGCCTCTACTCCTTCACATATACTGCAGTGGCTGATCTAGAGGGGGCACAGGGGACTTGCACCCCCTACCCAGCAGACATTTTTATAATAGTGCGCCCACTTTTTGAAAATTTCTGTATATATCCACCCCTGATACTCCTTCACCTCTGCACCCTCATCTCTACATCTTCCCCTCTACCCCTAACTTGTATGCCCTCACCTCCATACCCTTTTCTTTACCCATCATCTCTTGACCCTTACATAAAATACTGGAGAACTCGGGCCGCTGACGAACTCGCGCCACGAGAATTGGGGCTGCTGGAGAACTCAGGCCACTGGAGCTGGATGTGACTTTGTAATGGAAAGAAAACCAAATACATATGCCTCTCTTCTAATAAATGCCTAGGATTCAGACCTAAAAGGTGAACTTGTCCCTATTGCACAGTCCGTTGGTTGAGAACTGGCAACACATCATTAGGCTGAGTTCTCCAGCGGCCTGAGTTCCCATGGACCAAGTTCGTCACTGGCCCAAGCTCTCCAGTTACCCTTACATCTACACCCTCACATTTACATCCTCACCCCTACACCCTTACACCTACACCCTCCTCTCTACCTCAACTCTACAATCTTGCATCTACTTCCACAGGTTTATCTCCTCACTTCTACATTTTCATTTCTATGCCCCCACCTTTATGCCCTTGCATCTACACCCTCATCCCTACCCCTTACCTCTATTCCTCTTCATACACCCAACCTCTACCCCTAACCTCTATACCTTCACCTCCACACCTATATAACCTCCACACTCTCTACTCGCTACAAGATCACTTTTACATCAATATCTATAATGGTGACACTTGCACACCTTCACCGCTACATTTGTCCTCTATATTCCCACTTCCAGACTTGAAACTCTATGCCCTCACCATAATACACTCACGAAAATAACATAATTTCAATAGTAAATCCACAGCTAATTCAAATGGTTATTTGTCCAGTTTTGCCGTGTATCTCATCAGATCCCTTTGACCCAAACCACGTGCGGACCTCCCCCCACCCCACTCCCAGACTGTCCCAGTCCCCCATGTATTCCTCTCAGACCTCCCAGGCCCCTGTTCCCCATACACGTCCAACCATATGAACTGCCAAGTTTTAGTTATATTATTTAACAGTGGCAGACCCAGGGGGGGGCCCTACATTGAGTGGAATTTTTTTCTTATAATCTACGTTTGTGGCTTCATACAAATCTGACTTTATTTTTTTCAGTTGTTTATAGGGGGTTGGTTTGCATGAATTATACATATTTTTCCTTAAAGTGGCGTCGCCCTGGTGGATTAAAAATGAGACAACTTTTTAGGGTTTTTCCTACAGTGAACCTATATGAAGTAAAGTGACCTAGTTCCCAATAGCCCCAAAAGGTGGACAAAGTGGTGGACTGCACAGGTTTGTGGGAAAGTTTGGTTGGTTGGTTATTGAGGTTTTACGACGTATCAACATCTATGGTCATATCACAGTCAGAACAAGGTGTGGCAGTTCTGTCTTTGATGATCAAATCTATGAGATGAATGAATCTATGAGAAGACAATACCCCCACACTTTTATCGAGGCAGGTGATCTTTAATGTGTATGGTCCATTAGGCAGGGCCACACACAACAGCCAGTGGTCTACTAGAGACCTTTGATATCCATGTCATTGTCACAGGGAGACACACAGAGGGATATAGCAGTAGTCCAGCCAGGCCCAGTGTCGAACCCAGGCGGCTTGCATGCGAGTCTATCCCTCTATCCACTTCACCATCCCGTGTGCCTAAAGGTGTATAACGTCAACACTTCGCCTGTCATAGCCCCACCCACCTGATTTCACCTACACCTCACACCCACAGACCACTATACCCCCCGCAGCTGGACTAATTCGATTTGTACCTCACTACAAGCTGGTTGTTGTTGTAGATCACATCTGACCCGTCTCGCGGTGCCTTGTGGGTAGTTGTTAGTGCGAATAACAGGCCAGCGAACACTGAGATTGTTTAAAGGCTGTGATTATGTCTGCCCTCTCATATCTCGCTATCCTACGGGCCTCAGCTGGCATAACCAGCATTGGATAACACTTCTCCCACTCAGGGGATAGTGACCAAGAAATAGGAGAAGCATCACAACAAAATACCATTATGTTTTGTTTGCATTGATTGTCAGATATTTTCTTTTTCTCTTTTCATTTATTCAGTACAGTAATTACATTCTATATTATTCGGACATGAGAGCAAAGTGATATGCTGAAAACAGTCTTCTTGTTTCATCTAGTCATGCCTTTTGGGTTGCTCCTAGTGGGAATAACAGACCCGCCAACCACTGAGATTGTTTAAAGGCTGTGATTATGTCTGCCCTCTCATATCTCGCTATCCTACGGGCCTCAGCTGGCATAACCAGCACAGGCCTGCCAAGTGTCCCGATTTTCCCGGGATAGTCCCGAATTTTAGACCTTGTCCCGGGCGTCCCGATAAAGTACAAAGTGTCCCGAATTTTAGAGATAAATAAAGATTGGAGACATGATTGGAAAACAGGGTTGAATTTGCTTAAATTAGCCTGTATTGTACGACAAAATTCCCAAAATGTTCTGGAGGAGAACCCCAAGACCCCCCTTTCTTAACAGTGTGTACATGGACTGGACCTCTGTTAAGATTTTTCAATGTTATAACTTTCTAAAATCTATTGTCTTTTATTATACTACATATTAAAGTGTGTGTGTGGGGGGGGGAGGATAAGGGTGTCCCGAATTTTAGATATCAAGGGTTGGCAGGCCTGCATGGGATAACACTACTCCCACTCAGGGGATAGTGACCAAGAAATAGGAGAAGCATCACAACAAAATACCATTATGTTTTGTTTGCATTGATTGTCAGATATTTTCTTTTTCTCTTTTCATTTATTCAGTACAGTAATTACATTCTATATTATTCGGACTTGAGAGCAAAGTGATATGCTGAAAACAGTCTTCTTGTTTCATCTTGTCATGCCTTTTGGGTTGCTCTTAGTGGGAATAACAGACCCGCCAACCACTGAGATTGTTTAAAGGCTGTGATTATTTCTGCCCTCTCATATCTCGCTATCCATCGGGTCTCAGCTGGCATAACCCACATGCAATTACACTACTTACATTCAGGGGATAAGGGCGAAGAAACATGGGAAGCATTGAAACCCACAGAACCATCATGTTTCTTATGCCGTTATTCTTAACAAATGAAAACAGTTCTCTATTTGCATTAATGTAATTGTTGTACAAAAAACAAATTTAGTTCAAGGTAGAAAGGGACCTGAAATACTTAATCATTTGAATTGGATATGCTGTCAATTGAAAATAGAACTGACTTTTTTTATTCTTGTCTGAAGATCTGCTTGTATGTCCCAGAATAGACCTTCTGCAGACGTGGTCATGTGATCTCCACTTGGTGATCAAAACTGTGTGGGCAAGGGAATAAATGAAAATACACGAATTTTCTATCACTTACTTGCCACGCAGTTTGTTTAAATTTTTAGAGCGTAAACTTAGGGAAATCAAAAGAAAGCTTATTTTGGATATATGAAACTAAGCTGTTTCTAACTAAATGGATAGGGATGGTTGTATCTACTACTACTTTCTTACACGCCAAATGTACTTTGAGAACATTTATCAACTTGTTTAGAAAAGTGAGCAGAAAAAATGCCCTCTTTTAAGTGGAAGTATATAAACCTTGTTGAGGCTAGCACCTGGTTTCTCTGGGTATTTACTCGCCCTTAGTCATTACTCAGAAAGCTGTTTTAAATGCCACTTACCCCGTTTATCGCCCACCCAGCAGACGGTATTTACGTCTGGCCACGTCACCAATTACCAGTTTCCCGCCAAAACGCCCTGCTCTTTCCCAGTGCGCCGTCTACCACAAACCGCGAGGCTCTAGAGGCTGGATCCTAAAGCCGGGGCTCCCCTTGGACGATTAGATTTTCTTGGTCGCTGGGCCACTACAGTAGTTAGTGGCCCGGCGATCAACTCCACACTGGCATCGTGATGTCTGGGGACTAATCCACTAGTCGCCATGGTTTTGAACTTTTCTACCAAAATATTTGACTTGTTTAATATTTCCCCATTGCCACAGGCGATTAGTTGGTCACCAGGCGATGTACTAAATTGTCCTCTAGTCACCAGCAGATTAATAGCAAGAGTGTCCCAACGTGACGATTAGTTTTTTAGTAGCCCGGCGATAAGTTAGTCATCCGTAGACTAGTTTTTCATGCTTGGTTGCCAGTGAAAGCTACTAATTTTCACTAATCGCCATCGTTAATCGCCCAAGTGGGGCCCCCTTGACCCCCCTTATCCGCGACTGAGTATGACAATATCAAGAGCCTTATCAGCGACTTTCTATTCACTGTAGGCCTATTACCGTGCCTCCAGATTACTGTTAATCCGGGCTGTTAATACAGTTCTTCAGGTCTGGTCCAAACATTTAGCTATAATTATTTGATCTAGTAAAAAAGAAAAAAACACATGTGCTGATATTTGTTTTAAATGTCTAGAGCCCCACTCCCTGGCTCCACCTCCCCCGCGCACCCACAGGCCACCTGCCCTTTTCCCTGAGCTCAACTCTCGTTTAAAGGAGGCTTGATAAATAGCTCCCAGACGCCAAGAAAACTCACAACACGAAGCGTCTAGGCCGCCATGACGTAGGTGATGACGTCATATGTCGTTCATCACCTGACCCAATGCGTAAACAGAGAACTAGGTCACGACGTCATCTATCTGGGTCATCCAGGGGCGCGCTGTGGTTCGTGGAAAAGTCAGGTATAACTTTGTTGATGTTCACCTGGCTACAAGGGCGTATGACTAGGGAGGTTGGGAAACTTAGGTTTCCCTCATATATTTTCTGATGAGAAAAGTTGTGCTACTATACTATGTGCCTATAGGAATAGGGAGTTTTATCTTAGGGAGTAGGGAGTTTTAGCACCTCCAACCTATCCCGTAACGCAAATGCAACGTATCTCGTATCTCTGCTGATATAAATCATGTCAAAGTGTGTCATTAGAGGAACTCTTATTTTCCTATGTTATGAATAAATTGATGTTTGGTTTTCATAGATCCTGTATTGATAGTCTGTAATGTTGCTTGACAGATTTGAGATACGTCTACGTATCCCTAATTTTAGCAACCATGACGTATCTTGATATGCTGACGTATCTTAAGGTTTCCATACCACATTACAAACTACCAGTAGAAGATGTGTGAAAAGCAAACATCTATTTAAAGATGCCATTGGAAAGATATGTACCTCTAATGATAACATTTTCGTATCGGTCATTAGGCCTACAGCAGAGATAAGAGATAGATTGCATATACATCACAGGATGCATTGGAGTCAAATCTCCCTAAATTCAGTAACCACCACGCATCTCAATAAGTTTGTTACTATTAACCTAACAAATACAGGCTACCGGTACAAGTTTTGGGAAAAGCAAACATAGGCCTATAGTTATCTGTAATACGGGAAAAGACCTCTAATGAAATAAATTTGGTATAACAGCAGATATAATAGATCCTCCGTCTATTCATAATGTCTATACAGCTAAATTTAGACTAAATTTTCAAATTTCCTGTTGTTAATCTTCCCTCTTGCTCTTTCCGGTCTCATTAAACTACACCTACCCTCCCCCCCCCCCCCCTTCCCCCTAAACCTGTCCCTTCTGAGTAGTTATTTGATTAGGATTTTGGTAGTTTCAACTTCAGATCTCCACCTCCTTTTCCTTAGACCACACAGGGGCGGATCCAGTCGGGGGGATGCAGGGGGTCCTGACCCACCCCCCTTTTTGGTGTACCCCTAAACTACAAAAAGAGGGGAAATGACACACGCGTATATATATGCAAGTGCATGTAGTTTTAGTAGTTATATTTAAACTGACCACCCCCCACCCCACCCTTTGAAAAAGCCTGTATCCGCCCCTGCCAACCATCCCCCCCCCCCCCCCCATTCTCAAACCAAACCACCACACACACCACCCTTAAACACCGGCTCAACATGCAAACTCTGTCTCAAAGCGAGATTAATTACATCCTGATGCATCAACACGTCTCCGAAGTACGAGAAAAAACGGAACTCTTTTCCTCTGGAGGCAAGAAACCTGGCCACCACGACGGAAGAGGCTCTCCTCCTTTCGTCTATACCGGAAATCGATGGGCACAAACTTCCGGTTTAAAGAGTCCCGGATTGTTTTTCATCCTCATGCATGGTACGTGATCGATCGCGCGATATCTCGCGCGGTCTCGCGTCGTGACGAGACTGACCCTCTGGCCGCCTTGGGTGTAGTCCTTCCATGATCTAGGTACCTCTTACATAATAGGTCCTTACACCCACAAGAGTCCATGGCTACTAGTGGGAAATAAAGAATTGTAAGGAATTCTTTTATTGGCCCTCTATAAATGGCATGAGGAACCCCGTTGATGGTTCTTGAGCTGCTGGCAGGCTTTTCCTCCTACCTGCCATAAACCAGCAGCTGCAAAGCATGCTGGGATTTGGGTGTGAATTCCCACCTTAAATGGTTGCCGGTGTACAGACTCACTTTTGAAAACAGTGGGTCTGATGCGACAGACTATGGCCGCCTTGGGTGTCGATCGCTCTTCTCTTTGTCACGCCTGGCTCATCTATCAAGGGGTGTTGTCGACGTGTTGCGACTCTCGTGACGTCACGGTATCATGGGTGGTATTAAAGAACACGTGACTTTCTGTAGTGACGTCAGAAGTTACCAGGTCGTTGCTTGGTTTGGTTATTGGCTGCTTTACACCCTAATCAACTGTCATATCAAGGGTAAATATGGGTATCCAATCTATGAGAAGGTCGAGACCATACCCCTACACTTAGACCCTTTTCCGCAGTGGTCGCGTGAAGTAAGTGTTATGGCACTGCTACATCATTGTTTTCATTCTTGTAAAAAGCATATACCTTGATCAACTCTGCAATATGAGTGACAATAAGCCCATCCCACTTTGTATCAAGACTATCATCACAGTCACCTACTGCTTTAGACCCCTAAGACAGTAGGTGAAATAAACCGAAACAAGACAACTTGGCTGACAAATAGCTTATGAAGCTTATAATAATCAATGGAGCCAAATGAAACAATCTAACATTAGCCAAACTGGAGGCAAAAGTTGGGTTTAATATCGCCGCTATACACCTTTCCCACGAGTCTGTGCTGTGGACCCTCCACTTGACGCCCTTACTGATCACTTTTAGCTTGGGACCACTGGAACCCATGCCCCAACTCATTAGGTCAGGCAATACCTCCTGGGCAATACCCGCTAGGCAGGTGCCACATGGGGGGTGTCAATCTAGCCAATCAGAATTGCCGGAGCTTGTATGTTTTGCCGGGAACTTGTGGGGAAGCTACTGTACATTTATTGTTATTTTGTTACAGTTATGGCCCTACTAATTAGGAATTCAGCAAAAAGACTTCAGCTATGCCTTTTTAAGTTTATCTACACTGTTAAAATGGTGTTTAGAATTTAAATGTGTTAAGGGCATAAACATGTTTATAATCTAAATACATTAAACCATATCTGTTTAAAACCTAAACACTTGTAACTTCTAAACATGTGTGGGTTAACTATGCTTATAATCTAAACGCATAACATTAGTTGTGTCTAAAAGCTAAACACTTGTAACCTCTAACCATGTTTTGAATGGGATATGTTTAGAATCTAAACACATAATATCAATTGTATACTATGGAAAAGAAAAATGGACACTTTGGGATTAGAACCCACATTCTTTACATTCAAGGTAGAAGCCTAACCAACTAAGCTAACTTGGACTGCATGCAGTGCACACTGGCATAGTCAGCACCAATGAGTAGGATCAGTACTACTATACAGGTATTCAACATCATGTTGGTATGACAGACAATAGTTCAGTACTCTCATACCCCTACTTATTCAGTTAAGTAGCAAATCTGGGCTGTGTCTACCTACAGGCCTCCATAGCTCAGTGGTAGAGCATAGGCTTCATATGTGAGGGGCCCCGGGTTCAAATCTTGGCTACTGAAGTTACCAAATTACTACTTTGAAGTAGTTGTACTATAGTGGTTTGCCACATGCCCTCCATATTTTTGGCCATGATTAGTAAAATAGTTTTTCATACACTTAGGAATTTGGAACTTTGTAATTAAAAATGTTAGATTTTTAAGTTTTTGTAGCGTCATTAAGATAATCACTTCATTGGCTTGCTATTCTAGGTACAGTCAACCAACCAGAATACCCCTAAAACATTTACAAAATGTTTTAAAACACCTTTTTAGTAGGATTAACATGTAGACACCTTTTTAGTACAAGAACTTTATCAGCTATACCCCTAAAGGTTTTACCTCCAACAATCAAACAATCCATGCAAGGCTAAACCAAGAAGGAAGGACATATATATGTGGTTATTGGCTCAATGATCCTGTAGTGTGATTTCAGGAAAAATAAAACTTTCAATGCTGTTAACATTACATCTGGTGTAAACTGAATGGCACAGTACCATAGCAGTGTTTCACATGCAAGATCTATGGGTTTTTTTACACACTAGGGTATATTATTGTTAAATTTAAAATGGTTTTCATCCTCAAGAATGAAAGTACACTGTACATATTACGGTATATTACTGTTTAACTTAACACCTAACCCTAAACACCTTGAAGACCTAAATGCTTCATAGATAAACACCTAAACATCATAGTTTTCTAAACACTAAACACTAAAAATAAAAAAACATAAGCGTTTTGATTCTAAACACCTTGAGGACCTAAACACTTCATGGTTGAACAGCTAAACATCACACATTTCTAAACACTTAACCCTAAACACTGATAATTCTAAACATGTTCAGGGAAATAAAGTGTTCCAAAACTGGATGCACCGAAGTGTTTAGGAAAATGTTTAGGTTCTAAACACTTGTTTTAACAGTGTATATCACTTACTTATCTTTTAAGGGATGGTTTTGTCAGTGTGGCGGTAATGTTAAGGGCTCCACCCTTCAGCCTATCTATATCATCACCAGCGACGTGTTTTGCAACATTAGGATATAATCCAGCGACCTTATTGGTCACTTCACGAATAAGCCCATTCCAGTTTACGCCTACAAAAACATTTACCATGAAATATTTTCAAAAGTGCTTTTCAAATTTGTGTTTAATCCCTGAAGACAACTGCATTGTACAAAATGTCCAAAGCAATTTGGTTGACATATTGCTTCTAAAATTGGCCTTTTCCCCAACCAATGATAAAGCCTGTCAGCCTATGTAATGTCCAACCCTATTTTGTGCTGAAGTGCAGCATTTTGACAGGCTGGCAAACCTGCAAATCTGTCACTTGGTAAGACTTAAGAACTGATACTGTTTTAACAGTGCTTGGGGATATTAAAACATATAATTCTGGCTTATTTCAATGACCTCAACTCTAGGAGACAAGGATGGTTTAAATGGTTATTTTGTCTGACCTTTGTCAAACCCTGGAATCTACCTAGTTTGAGATGGGCTTATTAGGCGTCATGCTCAGGAGTTACAGTATATCAAATTATGTCTGTCTCATGGACAGTAGCGTGGCTTTAAACCAATATAACAAAAAGCATTTAAAGAAGATGGCAGAGCCTGTCTGAAAAAGTTCTGTTTTACACAGAACATCTTTTATTCAAGGCTGTTTCTCAGAAAGGCTTTTGCAATGAACCTTTTAATTTTGCTAGATCCAGACAACAATAGCGTAATCACGTATTATTGTAGACAAAAGTCATATCAATTACAGTATAACAGTAGCACAGACAGATTATTAAGACAACAATATCTAAAACAGAAGCATTGTTATATGCCGCAGACAATTCTCTGACGCCCACATACCCACCCAAACACACGTATTAAGATTATCTGAAGTTAGTATAACTGTCGATTTAAAGCCAGTGTATCGTCCATCAGACTAAAGCAGCTTGTTACATTGTAACCTCTTATGCATGGTGCCAAATTTGTGATGTGACCAATAATGTCACCGGACTACATTCTAACATCACAAAACACATCGCTGGCCACCACGTCGCTAGGCTTAGGGGTGGGGCCTGTAACGTAACAAACGGACAATACCTTAACAGTGCTACATGAATATGTTTGGTAAATAAAAGCAGTAAAATCTCTCATGCCCAGGCATCATCCCTAGAAGGGGTAAAGTCTATGTTCCACATTGCTTTATCACCCACATTGCTGGCGAGCGGTGCGTATAATGGGTGGTGCATATTGAGAGAATGTACATACCACTTGTTGTTTTCATGATTTTCAACATCTTTGGAAATTTCATTTGGGTTATAGAATAAAGAAGAACTTTTGGGGTCATCCTCAGGTGGCCACATGAACCAAGGGGATCGTACAAACCTCAGGCTTCGTCCTTGGTTCACAAAGAGCAATACATATTTTGATCTTATTTTCAATTGGCTCTATCAAATGAAATTATATATTTCAGACTAGCTTCGCAGATTAGTTGGAGTGTCAAAAGCAATGTAGTTCTGGTTTCTCAGACAGACTCAGTCGCCGATATCAATAAAGTCAAACTTATGAGCAGCTCAAAGACTTTATACTCATGAGTAGTATGTGAAGGTAATGGCATATATAGTAACTTATTTGTCAAATGGTGCTCGGTTAAATCTATGACATTTTACACTGATGATATATGCATAATTTGGAGGGGGGCGGGACTGTATAGTGGGTAGGGTCCTCACCTCACATGTGGGTCATGCCTGCTTTATCACCCGCTCTGCTGACGAGCGGTGCGTATTACGAGCAGTGCATATTGCAATGCCATACACACCGCTGACTGAACACTCTTTGTTGTGAGTAATTTTGACGATTTCTTGGGTGATGAAATAAAGAAGCACCTTATGGGTCATCCTCGGGTGGCTGTACGACCCATGGGGATCGTACGAACCTCGGGCTTCACCCTCGGTACGTGACGACCCCCTATGGGTCATACAGCCACACTCGCACGCCCCCACGGTGCTTCTTATTATAATACCACCTTGCCTTGCCATCAATCCCATCCCCATAGATACGATAATTGGTCTACAGCCAAAAACGTTAGGTGTCCTGATATAGCTGAAAATTGCTGTGCAGACATAAAACTCCAACAATCATCATCATATTCATAACTTTTTACTCTCATTCTTCATTAAACCTGTATGCTAATACGTCTAGACATATTCCGCATTCACTTATTTAAGTATATCAGTGAGCAGGATGTAATTCTATCCCTATTCTATACACAATACAGAGCAGCAGTTCAATTAAACTGTAAACTGATTTTATTTTGTGTCGTACATATTCGCTTAATTTGCGGAATATATACTAATTTCGTGAATTAATTATATTTGCAAGAATTCACCTTATCAACAAATAAACACTGTCAATTCCAATGTGGATGTATATTGATTCAAATATTTCATATTTGCTTCTCAAACAAAAAGAAATGTATTAACGCAGAAATATCTAGAGGCTTTACATTAAGTATACATGTACACATCAAGGGAGTAGGGGGGTCTGAGATTTTTGAAAATGTGCATACATTCTAGCAAAAATCCGATGCATATTTTCACTGAAGGTGGGGTGGGAGGTCTGAGAATTTTTAAACGTGCATACATACTAAATGGAAGGCCCCCCTAGTACGTTTAAGGTATATGAGAACTCGGTAATTGAGCAATTTCAGATATATATTCCCTACACGTATCAAATTAACCCAAAGTCTGTCGACTGAAAGCACAAAAAGGCCCCACACAGCTGGGGGCCACCATCCATGAACACCTGGTGCATAGGACCCTTTCTTCTAGCCGTTTATCCAATAAAGCTGCAATGCCAGAACAGTTCTAATAACGGGGAAGTATATATATTATGGATCAATGTCTGAAAGTGAGGACGGAAGACAGGGGCAGATACAGGATTTTCGAAAGGGGGAGGTCAGCATAAAGGCTAAGTACTGAAACCGCATGCATTTGCACATATGCGTGTCATATATATGCATGCGGCATTTCCCCCTCTTTTTGTAGTTTAGGGGTCCACCAAAGGGGGGGGAGGTCAAGACCCTCAGGACCCCCCTCCCCCGGATCTGCCCCTGGAAGACCGATTTTACTCCAGATTCCATATTAAATCGACAAAGGGGATTAGGGTTAACCATAGGCATGTTGCATATCATTGCAGGTATTTTATATTAATTCCCTTTCAAATGATATGTAATAAGTGTGGTCTTTGGTTATATTGCAGGGGAACAGCTAGTTGACTACAGAAAACTACTTTCTGTGCCGCTGGGTACCAGCAGTAGGTTATCAGTGTAGTATGCCAGGAACTTTCTTGGCTGCTGGTGCCCGGTGAACTTTCTTGGCCGCTGATGCCTGCCGTATCCACCAATAACCTATGGCTGGTACCCAGTGGCCTAGCAAAGTCCTTCTTCTCATAATTGCAAAATTGTCGGAAGTCAGGATCAGAGAGTGAAATATAGGCTTTTGTTTCAGATCAATGCCTAAAAGTGGGTGCAGAAATGTAAGGACACATCAAAGCATGCCGACCACCAGCGTTTGGCATTGGCTCGGGCTGGTAGTAATGGAGTTATTAGCGAGGTCAAGGGTCAAGGTCGCTCATTACCGAGCAAGGTCAATGTGCCAGCAATGCTTAGTACATCGTCTCAACTTACCTACTTAAAAGGGCTACTGATTCAATACCGGCTTGGGTGAAAAGGGTGATCACTTCCTTGCCCATAGTTTGTAGTAAATGACTGGAAATAATGTAATAATTTGTGCTTCCTACACATCTAAAGGGACAGGGAACTCCCATTTTCTTTTTTGGAAGCCTACTATCTTCTTATGCTACAATTATATGTAATTCAGCAAGCGCCCTTTAGCCAACGAGGCAAATCATTATGTCTAATATAACCTTTGCCTCTTTAGCTCATTTGTACTGTTTATATTCATAGATTCTTATTTATTTCCTAAGTTATTTTTCGACACCAAGACCTATAGAAAGGACAATTATTATTTAACGTTTATCTTATATTGACGTCAATGTTTTCCATCTTTGTAGACTCTGTGTTCAGCACCTACAAATCTTTTTTCTTACCTTAAAATGTTGGTTAATCCAAACACTGATCTCTATTAAGGATGAACCAGTGCAATAAACGATATTCACCCTCTATATTATTGTTTCATAATCACTTTAATTCTGCAGGATACCATTCCCATGCAAAATAATTATGGTAAAAAGATTTTTCTTTTTTGTCTGTGGCATATAAAAATACTTCTTTTCATTTTTTAATTCACAAATCACCTACAGGTTGCCTGTTCTTCCAGATGTGGTTACAATTCATATAAACAAATAGTAAATTGGATACATACATAATGTTACACTAGAATAAGAAGTACCATGGGGGCGTCCAAAGATGGCTGTACAGCCTATAGGTCTGACGGGAGTTTGTCCCTGGGCGTGGCCATATTGAAAAAGGGAGGGTCCTGATTGGCTGAAAAGTCGCGCTTGACCCCCGACAGGTAGTGGCGCCAAAGGACCATGCATGCGCAAACATAAACTCCCGACTATCCTATAGTGGATTGTCAAGTACCAAGTTTGTACGATCCCCATGGGTTGTACGGCCACCCAAGGACGACCCCAAAGGGTCTTCTATATTTTATCAGCCAAACAAAGTCCAAAATAATGTTGAAAACCATTAAAATGACGAGTGGTAAGTATGGCCTGTCAATACACACTACCCCTGTACATACTGCTCGTCAACAGTGCGACTGATTAAATAACATATATTATTTACAAAAGATTTAAGAATCAGTTTTTTTTAAACCTGGTCAAACAACTCAAACAAGACCTGATCCCTATCGCCCCCTAACACAAACACACTGACCCTTATTTCCTTGAACGTTTCTGTGTGCCCTTCTGACCGTCCACTTAATAAGAAAACACATCAGCATATTTGCTCTCAAACTTTTTGAAAAACAAATAGGCATGACAGCTCAGTTAAAATTTTACCACACAAATAAATTGTTGTGTTCAGTTATCTCAACATACCCTAAGCTGTTGGCTAACCCAAAATCCTTTTAAAAGAAAGATTTTCAAAAATTATCAAAATTCAAACAAACTTATCTTATTGAGAGAAATTTCAAAATTCAATTTGATTCATTAGAAAAAGAAAGGCATTTCCTAACAACTGTATCTTAACAACGATGTCTTCATTACAATTTTGATATTGTTGTTGTGACAAAATTCATTGTGCAACCAGTAGCCCATTGCACAATAGATTTTCGTTGTGAGGATCAAACAACGAAAGCACAACGAACAAATGCTTAACAGCGAAATGTTTCTTTGTTACGAAAATATTCACGTGTTACAAAAATAGTAAAGATCTCTGGTTCTAATGAATGGAATGGAATTCTGTAAATTGATATAACAAGCGGAGATATTAGAGAAAAATCAGTAAACGTTACATCCCTTTGAGGGGATTCTAAATATAGAAAAAAAATAGTTGGAAAACTTTTCGTTGTTACGAAAATAACTGCAAAGGACAACAACAAACTGTTTAGTTATTCAATTAATTTTCGTTGTTACGAAACCCATTGTGCAACGGGCCACAGCCGCAGTAGCTTAGTTGGTAGGGTGCCTGCTTTCAGTGTGGGAGGTTGTGGGCTCAAACCCCGGGTGAGTCACTTTTTAGAAACGGTAGTGGTTGCTGCTTACCTGGCACTGAGTATGAAGTAAGAACAATGAAACATAACTGGATGGCCTGGTGTCAGTATAATGTGACTGGGTGGGGTATTGTGTGGGCCTATGACATGATATCTCAGTGAGGCAGCACTATAAAGAGGGCATTGGGTCCCACTGCTACATGACTGGTCGGCCCAGAGCAGTATAATGTGACTGGGTGGCGTATTGTGTGGGCATATGACATGATATCTCAGTGAGGCAGCACTATAAAGAGGGCATTGGGTCCCACTGATGCAAATAGGCAATGCCCTTGATATGACTTTGACAGTAGATTAGGGCACAAAGCAACCAATAACCAACCAACAAGCCTCCAAAAAAGAGAAACAATTTGTAATGTTTCGCTGTGAACGTCGCCCCCTATGAGATTCTGTGTGACCAGATTCAACATGCCGTCTGTTTTGCCGTTTCCGTGACGTCATCACTGTTCGTTTGTCTCGAAAAAGATCGAAAAAGACGCCCTGTTGTTTTATTTGTATCTGGTGGCACAGTCTTTCATAGGGGGCGCTGCTATCAATGACGTCACGAAAACACAGTAGGTGATGGTCTGAGTTACATATCTTTGTGTAGCTATAATATTTCTGAACCAACGAACCCTAACCAGTCTTTTTTTGTGTTGCAGTGACCCTAACCGGACGCCAGGGCAGCGGTCGCTTAACGAGTGGCCCCTGCACACCCCGAAGGGGCGGGAGTACCTGGAGCTCAGCACCAAGTTCCTGAACCTGCCCGACAAGTCGATAGCGGTGGGCCGAGGGCCCCGTGCCAAAGAGTGTGCCTTCTGGAGGGAGTACCTACCCCACCTCGTCTCCGCCACAGGTACGGAAAACTTACTTTACACTCAGAACTTACTTTGAAACATGCATTTATGTGTACCTTGGAATGTTATTGCAATTATGCTAACTGCCTGTGGGTGTAACAAACAAATAATTCCCCATCATTAACACTTACAGACTAAATTTTTTCCAGGACAACTGACATAAAAAGCAGATAATTTACTTAAATGATATGTAGGTTAGATTCGTTTTCCTAACATATTAGGGCGGATTGTGAAAGGTATAAGCAAAAGTCAGATTCCTCTGTTCAGCCTGAAATTATACTAAATTCAAGGATTACGTTTCACGAAAGGTTTCATAGGTTAGCTTATCATCAATTCAAAAAGAATAGTAAGCTATTACAAGTTGAGGAGACAGCTGGCTTTAGCATCTATTCCTATTTGAACTAAAGTGTTTAATTTTATGAGGTATAAAGAGTTAAATCCTTAAATCCTGAACAACCGTAACTTTATTTATGATGTGTTTTTATTACAATATTTTCGGTTTATGTTATCTAGTGTAAGTAATATGTAAGGTATGAATTGGAGGAAGGGGTAGGTCTGACTTCTTCCTTGTTTTGGTGGTGGCAATGTTATGCGCATTTGCGGGAAGGTCTGGCTTAACTTTTAGAAATCCTGGATAACCTAAGACAGTACACAGAAGACATTGGTTAGTGGGTTATGGGTCGTATCCCAACTGCTAAACGTTCTATGCAGACATGACGAAAGGTATTGTGCGTATAAAAAGCAAAAATATAATTGTGATATTGAATTTTTGCAATGAGTTGTATTTAGGCTGGGCTGTTTTCAGAGTAGTTGCATTTTTTTTCTATGCCACCCATTCTATGGTGTTCACGAACAATTCGTATCTTAACCTAATATGACAGGCTAGACATGGGAGTACAACTTTAAAGGGAGCCAAACCCATTATAATTGACAAAATTGTCAAAACTCAAATAAGTATAGAAATATGTTAGATGAGTCTAATTAAGGTCAGTTGTAAAGTATTAGCTGTGAAAACAAGCTCAAATGGAAGTAGAATTACACAAGATGTGTTAATATTTCCATTTGTTTGTAAACAAACCCCATTTTTGCAGACCCACATTAGTTGAATTGGGCAAGGAAAACATGTTTTTGGTGATTTTCTACCATATTTCATGGTCTAGATTTTAACGTGGGCCAGAGATAGGGTCAAGGAATGGATTTCCATGATTATTTGAGTTTGGAAAATTTTGTTGAACAGTGTAAGACCCAGGAAGATAATCTGAGAGAGAGATGAATACATATTTTTCAATGACTCAGTACATATCACTTGCATCAGTTTCATACCTTTTTGTACAAACTTGGTTGGTTTTATATCTCTGCTGTCAGTCAAAGTGAAGAACCTCTGAAATATTCAGTCCTCAGGCGGATGTGTGGAGGGTTATAAATGCCCGTTTTACGTTGACGGATAGGGGGCGGATGAGGGAATACCATCAAAACGTCTGCTCTAACCTCATAACACCATCAACCAACCAACCAACCAACCACCGGACTAACATTACTCTCATATTATCACAGATTTATCAAATATTTTAAGATCTTTTGATATGAAAAGGTTTATGTAAAATATTATGATATCTGAAATATCAGGGAAACTTGGAAGATATATTTTGTAAATGGAAAAAAGTACAGACACATATGATAGAAATGTTATGTAAAGTTTTTATGGCGATTTTTCATTTGTATGTTCATGAAATTTCATGAAAGTTCTTTGGACAACAGTGTTGTATCGTGAACGTAATGCCACCTACTCAAAATAAGGCCTAAAACAATAATTGTTGTGTTCAGGTAACCCGACCTAACATTATAATTCAGCCCTAGCTAATTTTATTTGGACAATTTTGTTTTTAGGAAATATTGAAAATTAATTTCAAAAGGTCTAACAGGAGAGCAAATAGCTTTTATATTATCAAGAGATGCATTCTAAATGCTAAATATTGATATGGAGGGTGTTTGGAGTAGTTTCTGAATTTTCAAGAATGTCTGAGTCTATTTGTATAAGTCACCAAAAGAAATTAAAAAAATCGACCCACCTACTTTAATTTCGACCCATGTTTCATGAACGCAACTATTTTTGTTGTTGGCCTACTGGAACCTATATGATTCCAATAAGAGACTTTTTTCATCTATGACATGCATATATGATATTTTAGCTATGCCATATGATATTTTAGCTATGCCATATGATAACTGACAACAAGAGGAGAAGAACTAACTTTTGGCATGATTCTAATCAGAGGCTTGTTTCATCGGTGACATGCATATGAGATTTTAGCTATGATATATGAGGTTTTAGGTATGATACCCAAGATATGATATCAAAACTAACCATCGGCTGACATCAAGAGGATGAGGACTAACGTTTGGCATGCCCCTACTAAACTACTCACCGACCAAAAAACAACAAACAGGTAACCATCTCTTTACCGCTAATCGCTGTTGTGTCTGTTCGTTAGTCCACCTGGCCCAATCTGCCATGTAAATGCATGTAATCTGCACTAAAATGCATGTAACCTGCACTAAACTACATGTAATTTGCACTAATATGTCTGCGGGAGCCGTCACTGTGATGGGGGTATTGCATGCAGTAATGAACCCCCGCTGGGGGGGATGGGGTACTCGCTCTTTGATTGTAGGTACCAACTGCAAAACTACAGCCCTCCCTTTTTCACGATATGACAGCTCCGTAAAATTCCAGATGTTGGTTTACAGCCTCATGTTTTCTGTCATGTCAAGGCACAGCCCTTTGTTTTCACTACAGCTGCTTTTTTGACTCAAAAACAAGTATAATGAACGCTGTCCTTCAAAGATTATTATACTATTAACTTTATGAATGAGTTTGAACAGCCTAGAATGTGCCCTTAATGCTTTCTTCTGAATATAAAAGATATCTAAAAGCACACAGTTAGCCTTGACAGCCCCCCTTTTTAGAGTTGTCTGGTCAGTGACAACCCGAGCTTTTCCTGCCTTTGCCATGATCACAGCCACAGCTCCCAGGGGCCGTTTTGCAGTGGGTCCCCAAACCAAAGGCGAGTACCCCCCCCCCCACCCCACCCCGCCATGGGTAATGAACCACCACCCATTATCTTTTCTTATGCGATAACCCAGTCCTATCTGCCATCATGGGCCGGTATTGTTTTATTTCGGCCCATGGCAGCGCTTACATTATGACCGCCTATTTAGGTGGTCATCAACCGTCCCTTGTTTCACTGCAGCAGATACTAATGCGATTGCGACCGGCCGCAGGATTTTTCCAGAGGGTTCTCAGAGCCCCCCTCCTCCCCGTGCCTTTGATGGAAGTTAAAACTGCTTGTTTTTGTGTGTGTGCTCTGTATGTGTTTGTGTGGGTACTTGTGTGTGTTTGTGTGTGTGTTTGTGTGTGTGCTTGTGTGTGTTACATGGCCATCAACTGGCTCCTGTTTCGCTGCAGCAGATACTTAAGCGATTGCGCCCGGCCGCAGGATTTTCCAGAGGGTTCTAAGAGCCCCCCTCCTCCCTCCACTTTTGGTTGATGTCAAAACTGCGCAAGAGGAGGGGGGGTTGTTGCATTTGTGTTTTTGTTGTGTTTGTTTGTTTTTGTGTGTATACATGTGGTTGTGTATGTGTTTGTGTGGGTACTTGTGTGTGTTTCTGTTTGTGTTTTGTGTGTGTGTTTGTTGTGCATGTGTGTGTTTGTGTGTGTGTTTGTGTGTATTTGTGTGTGTGTGTGCTACATGGCCAACAACCGTCACCTGATTCACTGCAGCAGATACCAATACAATTTCGCCGGCCACAGTGGTTTTTCCTGTGACGGATGAAGGGGGGGGGGGGATCAAAGGGGTCCTCAGAGCTCCCCCCTCCTTTTTTTTAGGGGACAAAAGAGCTGTGTGTGTGTCTGTGTGTGTGCGTTTTTGTTTGTTTATTTATGTTTGTGCTTGTCTGTGTGTTTGTGTTTTGTATGTTTGTGTTTGTGTGTGTATGTGTGTGTGCGCGTGCATGTGCGCATGCACGCGGGTGTGGGCAAACACAGGACATTTCAGTACTTAACCATTATGATAGCCCCCCTTCTCAGAAATCCTGGAACCACTCCTGTTCTCTCACAAACTTACATCCGTGTTTTTACTATTTTCGATATAATTCATATGCATTGTATAACATAAATATGCTTCATTTCATTCGCAAATGTCCCTTTTATTATTCCCTTTAAGAGGGATGTTTTTGATTTACAATACAAAAAGGTAGACAGAACACACAATGAGATAAGGAAAATTGCGGCTAAAACATACACACGTAATTCCTTCATTCAACATTATTTCAAGTCAATACCTAAAGTGCACTCAGGATCGACTCGATTAGATATAGATAACAACAGCGATAAGATCAGCTCTGTTTATACCATGGAGCAAAGAACAGAATCGACAAGAGCAGAGGGGAGGGAAAAGATTGGTCTAAAATTGTGTAAAATGGGGGTTGTTTTATAGTGTATTATTAACCAATCAGAGGCTGGCTCTTATCAGGCGGTTGGAGACTGGCGGGCGGCCGGGCCGTATTATAGGCAATCTTCCCGCAGGGGGCGGGGCATATTATCCCGTATTAACCGCAGGGGTTAGTCGGCCGGAGGTCCAGTTTAGTCGGCAGGGGGTTTCAGTTAGTCAGCAGGGGGTTCTATACCTGGCTGCTGAAAATACCCCCCCCCCCCTGATGGCGGGGGGGGGGGGGCACTCACTCTTTGAATGTGGGTGCCAACTCCGAAACTACAGCACCCCTCCTTTTTGGGCATAGGAATAATCTTACAGCCCCCCCTTTTCAGGCTATAACGGGGACAGCCCCTCCAAAAAAGTATTTGTTAACAAATATTGTCATTACTTTTATATCTGAACTCAATAATTTGTTTATGAAGTAGCTGAATGGCAAACAGTAAACTTTTAATATAGTATCACGGATAATATATCATTGACAGCTCCCCAAAAGATGATTATTTGACAGCCCCCTTTTTAAGCCAAATTGGCTATTCACAGCTACAGCCCCCAGAGGTTCCGACCACAGTTGGTACCCATTTCCGGACCAAGTGCCCCCCCCCCCCACCACACACACAGGTATACATGTTATACAGGTTCGGGGCCAGTACATCTGGCATTGGTGATAAATGGCCCCAGGGGCCCTGCACGGGGGAATGTATTTTGAAGCAGAAGTACAGACCACATATAAAAGGTCAGATCTATGTTGGTTGGTCTGTCTTGATCCAACGGCTCCATCAGCCATAGCTATCCCTGGCCTTTACATCGATAAAGCCTATATTCCACTAGGCGATTCTGACTGCCGCTAATTTGGTAATTTATAACGTTTTACCAGTTATCTTGCAAAAGACCATGTATCCTACATATCGTCTGAAAGAGAATTTTAAACTCTTTCTGATGATATGCAACATGTCTGTGATCAATCCATATTCCCACTGCTGATTTTTTTTCAAATCGCGAGTAAAATCGGCTAGTTAAATAAAGGCTTTAGGGTACTGACAGATTGGCAGGTATGGCAGAACATACCCAGCATAAAGAAGGTATATGCCAAAGGAGGGTTCTGTGCCAGCCAATCAGAAAGGCCGGAACTTGTATGGTCTGGACCGGAACTTGTACAGGAACCGCACTTCATGAAATTGTGACTTGGACGAAAGAAGACAAAGAACGTAATGAGATCACTTTTGATAGAAAATTACAATGCTTCGTAAAGTATTTGAGTAATAGAACAAAAATTAAACCCTTAGAAAGTATGTACAAAAGACACTAATCCTGAGCGAATTGTCTACTTCGCTTTCTTGTCAATACACTGTTTGAACAATGCAAGTCTCAGAATTCTCCCAGACACGGTTCTCTGGCTTGTTGTATTTTGGCCTACCTGCAGGCTAAATCAAGCTGCATTATGGGAAATATTTCGATAAGCCCATTTCCTGTTAAAGGCCTTTAGCATATTATGATAATTCATCTATGACATTATCCTTTGTTTAAATCATAAAAAAAGGTAGAATTAGGAACTTTTTCTTTTAGTAACTGTATGTACTTCAAATATTTTCGTTAAATATATTCATATTGCCATTAAATGTATTATTTTTATTGCTTTTCCCAGGTTTTTTCTACAAAATGTGGCAAAATTAGCATGCAGGTGCATAAAATACAGGGAAACTTGAAACTGCCTCTGTTTGAACTCTCATTTCCCTATACTACTTACAGAAGGCGTTTAAAGCTCTATAAACATTTCTCATTAGTCCCATCCAAAAGAATAAGGCCTGGAACGTCCGTGGTGTTTTACACTCTGGTCAAAGCTCAAACCAACCAACCCCCCCCCCCCTCAATCCCCTGGCTGTTTGCATGGGACCCCGTGGCCTTCAAAAGTTTGCCCCGTGCCCACCTAACAGGCGCCACTGTGCAAGCAAATTACCCCACAATTTAGATGTCGGGCCGCAGAGGGCCGGCGCCTAAATTGTGGGCGTCTCCCGAGGACGATTACCAAAGGATAGTCCCTTTCGCTTGTAATCCGCGTGATCCGTATCTTCCTAAGTGGATTGAGTGCGGGCACCAGCGAGCCTTGTGTCCTTGACCCCTCCCCCCGAAGCTACCGTGAGAAAAAAGGAATAAAGTGACCGGAAGTCGGTACGTCACGTGCTTCCGGTGGCGTGGAAACGAGGCTTAAAAGAAGCGGTGGGTCTGTGGGTGAAATCTCGCGAGATCCTGCGAGATTTGAGTCGGCGGTGGCGCGCGACCGCCGCCCTTTAAGAAATCGCACCGTCCACTTCCGGTCGCGACTTATGGCGGCCATCATCGTCGGCGTTTGGGATGAGACGCTGTGTCTGTGGTTGGGGTGGGGGGGGGGGCAACTTAGTCTCAAACCTCCCATGGATGTGTGTGTGTCAAAAAGTGAAGGAGATGGGTCCTTTTTAAGCCTCAAGTGCGTGAGTGAAATGAGCGAGAATGTTTCACGCAAAATTGGTGTGAATTCTGCCTCCTCACTCAAAATGGGTTAGGAGTTTAAGAGAATTCATACACAGTAGTATAGAAAAGTACTGAAACTAAACACTTTATGTGTAAACTAGGGTAACTAGATAAAAATGAATAGCAGTAATGTGGTTTAATCAATAATGATAAATATTTTCATTAAATCAACAAATAGGGGTATGAAATATATTAACAACATCTCTTCTTTATGGGTAGCTTTTACAACTTGCGGTGTCCTTCAAAATTGGTCCAACACACACATCCGGGCATTCAGAATGAAAGTCGCCCCCCCTCCCATCCCCAGTCAACCAGGGGGGGGGGGGGTCAAAGCTAAGGCGTTAATCCCTCCAAAGACGCCTAGATCCGACCAGAGATAATCTGGTCTTGGATGACGTCGCCTGGTTCACCCTGACGTCCCCAGGGGGCGGTGCGGCGTCTTTCATGTACGATTTGGCGCGTTCTGCGGGCGTCCGTTAGCAATAACCTGCAGGAGGGACGCGCCTCCCGGGCACCTCCAGGCCATTCCCCTCACGTCATCTGCCCCCCACCCCCACCCCGGCCCTCCAATACCCAGCCACCCAGGGAGAGGGGTGGGGGAGCTGGGGGGTGGGGGTACTACAGGGGCGGATATAGAATAGAATGTTCAAGTTTTTCAATGAAGGAATGATTTGATTATATATATTTGTTTTTGTTTTTTTTCCCTTTAGACATCTCTGCAAATACATGAAGTTCTTTCAATGAATATAATCTTTTCACCACTGTTGTATATTTTTATCTGGAAGACCAGGGGTTTACCCCTGAAAATTGATTCTGTAATAAAAAAAAAAGAGAGGATTTGCGAAAGGGGGAGTCAGCATAAAGTCTAAATAAAAAAAACTGCATGCAATCATGTGTATGCCCAGGGTATTTTCCCCCTCTTTTTGTAGTTTAGGGGTCCACCAAAAGAGTACCCCCCCCCCCCCCCCCTGGAATGTCACAATAATGTGATAGTGCGACGTCACAATGTTAGGTTCTGAAGACCTCTTTGGGTGCCATCAGAATAATGTAACAAGAACAAAAGCAGAACTTAACAGAACATTATAATAACAATAAACATTATGATAATGTCATATTCTTTCTTGGGGTGTCAGTGCCCCCCCCCCCCCCCAGCCACCTTCACCCGTACTATTACACCCACTCTGCCATGACTAAACACTCTGAGGCCCCTTATCTCGACTTAACTGGGGTATCAGGGATAAAAGCCCCCTTCCCACCTTGGTTTAAAGGGACTCTGATCCTCAATGAGTTAGGAGTGACTGTGATGATCTGTTACAGTGCTGCAGAATGATACTGTAGACATACACACATCTATAAAGACTGTAATGTCACCAGGAGGGTGTTTCATAAGAAAATGTCTCTGAAAATATAGTACTGGTAAATGTCTTCTTGGAATTTACAGAAAGATTAAAGGAATTACTTTCTGCGGTGATAATTTATAAAAACACAAAGTAAAACCTTCACTTTTGAAGTAATGTTCTACACCATTTTTCGTTCTCCACCCCACACTTACACTTTAGCTTTTCTTAGAAACAAAGATTTCTTTGATATATGATTATTCTGAAATCACCCCCAGAGTGACTGCCAGAGTGAATTTACCGAAATGTTGGTAATCATGTTATATCTATCAGAACGAGATTAAACAATATGCTCTTCTGTCAAACTTTATTGTTTTAAAAAAAAGGTGGCGAAAGTGTTGCTATACTGTTGTGAAACAAATGCGAAAGCGATGGCAATTCATTCTATCACCACAAATACTGCCTTTCAGTTTATATCGTTTAACCGAAGAAGTTTATACCATTTAACCGAAGCAGGCCATATTTACTGAGCTGGCGGTACATGCCATGCTCCCATCTATTGGTCAGTACTCTGCTGATTAAAACTTGATGTCTGATTGCCTTGGCTGATGGGTCTAGACCCTTAAATTCAACTGCACAACATGGCCGCTTCTTAAATTCGGCACGCTCCTCGGCCATTTTTATGAGGCAACAACATGTGACAGGGCTATTCTCAAATTTGACAGCGTGACATAGCAATTTCTCGTATGGGAAGGGACGTTGGCATTTTTAGGGACAACAACAGGCGATATAGGAATTTCTTAAATTTGACGCGGAAAATCGGGACCCCCCATCCAGAGCCCCTGGTTTTGCCAACCCCTTTAACCAACCACAAGACGCCCCAGGCTCCTAAACGCCCCAAACCATGACTATGCATTTTCTATGTGAGCGATAATACCAGAACATGGGCGATAATTAGGCGCTTTTAGTTCAGGGCGACTGGTTAAATTAGCCCTGTGCACGCACGACTGCCCAATTAGAAAAAGTAGCCTTTTAAGTTCTGCGCTCCCGTTTGATTCGGAGTTACAGAAAGAATCACCGTGGAACTTTTCATCATATTTTTGTTATTTTCATTGAGATGTATGAGAAGTGGTTATATGATTAGTTTCAATTTGCTAAAAGAATTGTTAAAGATGGTACGAAAGAAAAGATACGTTGACGTTCAGAGTTTTGCAGAATACTTAATAGCCCTAAAATGTCACCCTAAATTCGAGTATTCTAATTTAGGGATACTTTCCTCATTCCATTAAATGCCTCTCAGCATTATCTCACAGCTATAGGCCTATAGATATTGGGTTAGGAGACTATTGCAAAAGAGTATTTGAACGTATTTCAGTTTTGTACTTAAATGCAGGGGTGCATTTGGAGAGGATACAAGAAGGGACGCCCCTATATTTTTCACTGAAAACCTTTTGCTTTTTTGTGTGGAAAATTAAAAAAAAAACTCCCCTCCTCCACCACAAGAAAGATTATACCTGCCCCTCCCCCATCGCCTCCCCACAAAAAGTACCTCTCGCTTATAGGGACATAGGGACCCCCCATCAAGGGTCCCCATACCACCCCCCAGGCTTGTCGTTCTTGGCGTCCCTACAATATGGCGGCCTTGCGGCGTCTGTTCCGTTTACTTCCCAACCATCTCGTCGTTTCTCGCCGTTTCTCGTTGCGCTAGTGTTCCCCGTGTCAGATGGCCGTCAGTTTTTCGCTGGTGGTCAGCTATCCAATGTATAGACCGTTTGCCAGTTGGTATCGTGTGGTAAATTATGGCATGAGACACATGCCCATAAACCAACTTCCTGTCCATAGACTCAATGCTTAAGAATTTTTTTTGTCTCCCTGTCTCTTATAATTACTTCACAGAGAAAATGTAGAGAGTTTTGCATAGCTGTGGTCCTGAACTATAGAATACTAGAAAATCGGTATTAATCTATGAGAAATAGCCATGAAAACCAATGTTTTCTGCCACCAGGTCCTCCAATGCTGTGACATAGGGCAGATGTTATGAGTAGTTCTGCAGCAAGAGGTGACTGGTACATACTCCTTAGCTGCTTCACATTCCCCAAGTAATGATCGCTCCGAGCTTAGCCTTTTTTCGTTATGTAATTTTACTGTATCCCTACGCGCTGCCATTAACTAGGTCAAGCCTACATCCGGGTACTTGCGAAACCCCAGAATGCTAAGGGTGGAGCGATGATTACACAGGAATCTGAAGCGACGTGGAGTATGGTGACTGGTAGGGGCAGTCCAAGGGGGGACGTCCTGGGGGTCCTGAACCCCCCCTCCCCCCCCACTTTTGGTGGACCCCTAAATTACAAAAAGAGGAGAAATTGCCACACACGTATGGCTGATTGCATGCAGTTTTAGTACTTAAGCCCCATATCCCTTAGGCGATTTGGGCGTCTTTCCCCCTGATCGCTCATCAGTATGGTATATTGAAATGTACATGTTTGATCTGAATAACTGGGAAAATCGCCCAATGATTCACTAGACAAAATTTATCAAACATGTTCATTTCAATATACCATACTGACGGGCGACGAGGACCAAATCGCCTAGTGGGTATGGGGCTTTAGCCTATATTCTGACCCCCTACCCCCTTTTGAAAATCCTGTATCTGCCTCTAACTGGCAAACAGTCTATGTGCCTTCCAGCTGCCGGCTCCCCTTTAGAATACACCAGAGATTTAGCCGAGGGCGTTTTCCTACTGCCATACTTGCTTTGTCTCATTGACCAATCCCCATTCTCTATTTCAGCAAAGACGTACTCAAACACACAGAGCTTTATGGCTGTATTCCACTAGCCGCCTTTTTTTACTCACGACTTAATCTATCGCCAGTGCGAAAGGGGCGAATTATATGTATGTTACATATTGGAAGAAAGGATTTTGATTTCTCTTTTAAATGGTGTGTAGCATGCATGGATTCCTATCATATTGCTATTGACAACTTCATAATTACCTAATGCTGTGTAGTCAGAATGTTCCAGTAGAATATGGGCTTTAGATTTATGTTTTAGGTTTATGTTTGCACATAGTCATCGTCGTATTCTAAAGTCTTCTGTTTCTGCATTGTCTATGGTTATTCATTGTTGTAATGTTTTAAGTCACGTTCCTCTTCTCTTGGCTTTCCTCCCATAGGCCTATCTCTTTAAAAAGTGAATGTAATGCTGTTATACACTTATATCATGTTCATTAAGTAATATAAATAGTGTTTCTCTTGAAAGCACTGGAGCAATATATGTATGATCATTTTTAATATATATATCCCTTTTTCTTTGATGAAAAAACATTATCCCACTTTTACTCATGCACTTTCAACAAGTTCTCAAAAAAAAAAAAAAAAAAAAACGGGCGGAACTTTTAAGTTTTGTAGCAAATAATCAACATCTTTCGATTGTTTTCCTGTTCCTACAACCCACAAAAGAGACCTCGTTTTTTTCAAAAAAGTTTCAGAGGAAATGTGTTTTTCTTTCACTCAAATTCAATTCAATATAGATTCAACAGATAATGTAAATGTTTTTCTGTGTTTCAGAGGACATTTCTGATGTGGAGAAGGAGTGGAAGTTACAGTTCCACGAGTGGAGCACCAAATATATCGTGGACTGGAAACAACAATACGACAACTTCTTACGCAACAACCAGAGAGTATGCGGGGGCAGCTGAGGCCTTGTTAGATAAAAGTGGATTTGTGTGTTGGACAGGTTGCCTGAGAGGAGAGGGGAAAGGAAGGGGGATCACAGGCTAAAGTCTGTATAATAATAAAGCCAGTGTCTTAGCCCAGATAGAAAAGAATACACATATATACATGTACAATCCTTATACTGCATTTGGGTGTCCAAGTTCGCGCATGCGTGTTTCGGCCCATCACCTCTCTGTGGGTGGTCAGCCGCAAACTCCCAGCCAGTGAGGAGTAGGAATGCCACAACATGGCCGCACCCAGTGCGAATCTCCCGTATGTGGTATACAAGAGGATAGACTTTGTATCAGTTTGAGCTCAGGATCTGCTTATTGCTCTTGATGCCTTGAGGACTTGTATCTATGGCCAACTCAGGATAATAGTTATGGAGATATTCACTGAGGTGGGGAACTACTTTTCTGGTCCTTTGGGTACCAGCAATAGGTTATCAGTGAAGCACGCCAGGAACTTTCTTGGCCGCTGGTTCCCTGCAAGGTACACCAATGACATATGGCTGATACCCAATGGCCCAGAAAAGTCTACCTCAGCATACCCACAAGTTCATTTTATTCAAGCCGACTGACAGATAAGTGCTTAATCCATTGTTTGGTTAGTTCGCCATTTAATTGAAAATATTTGTATGCAGGTTTGATGTTTATTCGCCAATTCTACCTGAATCTGCCAACGATTCACCAGCCAACTAAGAATTGGCCTGTAGGTATACGAATAGGTGAGTAATCATCAGTAGAATCGGCAGTAGAATTCATGTGAGCTGAACAGAATAGATCCCTCCTTAAGCAATTTCAAGACACTTTATATAGTTAGGCCTATCAATTAAACTTCTTGCAGTTTATAGCCAGGTAAGAGCCATACTGACAGTTTCAGGGCCATACAACAGTTCCAGGGCCATATGAACAGTTTCAGGGCCATACGAACAAGTGCATATCTATACAGATTGTTCTAGGGCCATACAAACAGTTCCAGGGCCATACGAACAGTTCCAGGGCCATAAGGAACAGTTTTAGGGCCATATAAACAGTTCCAGGGCCATACAAACAATTGCAGATCTATACCAACTGTTCTAGGGCCATATGAACTGTTCCAGGGCCATACGAACAGTTTCAGGGCCATTTGAACAGTTTTAGGGCAATATGAACAGTTTCAGGGCCATATGGACAGTTTCAGGGCCATATGAACAGTTCCAGGGCCATATGAACAGTTCCAGGGCCATACTAACAGTTCCAGAGCCATACTGACAGTTACAGGGCTATATGAACAATTGCATGGCCATGCAAACAGTATCAGGGCCATACAAACAGTTCCAGGGCCATATGAACAGTTTAAGGGCCATATGAACAGTTCCATAATCATACAGACTGTACTGTACCTCCGCTACCCGGCAGCTACTGGCGGGTTAACCCTTACCATGCCGCCACTGGCATAGGTCTTATACTAAGTGAGCTGCTCATTGCATGGATGGTCCTGAGAGGGTAAAGGCTATATTCCACTTTGCGGTAGGTGGCATTTGCGGTTGTTCTTTATGGCCACTGCAAGCAATTTGCAGTTTTTATACCAACATGTTGATATCCACAACCTCAAGCAATTCATAGAAAACCAATATAAAATAGCAAAGGCTGCAAGCAAAGGCCACAAGCAGGGGCCACAAGTATGCATATTCCACCTTGCGGCAATCTACCGCAAGCAAGTTTGCAGCTGTTTGCTTGTGTCTTTTCATGGTGCCACAAGCAAATACCATATAGTGGAATATGGCCTTTAAAGGTTGGGAAAGCAGCTCAAACAACTCAGGCCTCACAGAACAAGCTCTAGCTCGCCCCCGCCTCTTCATCAAATTAACACATTACTGAATAATTAATTAAACATTCACCGACGACCAAGATATTGTAAGACTTTCACATAGAACAGTGAATCCAATAACCTATATTATATTGACCCTTGTAGATAGATCTATATGATTATTACTCTGAATCTGATGCATTACTATAGGTGTGTGGTAGGTTTTGTACATAAAATATATCCTGTGCTATATTAGCAGGATTTTAATACTCATGTAAATCACCATATATATAATGTATGTACTTATTAGATGCTTTCTTTATATATATTACCAACAGTGTATATCTTAATTATGAAGTGTATGGTGTTGTGTTTGGTATTTAGTAATTTGTTTCATTGCGTCTCCCACAGTCCTTTTCAAATCATGATGTGCACACATATTATATACCTTGAATTCAATGAGACATATCGTAATTCACATCTATAGCATACACTGGGTAAAATCTTTCCGATAACCTTAAGGCGCTCATATCATAAGAAATGTCAATATATTGTAAATACTATTAAATACCAGGATAAGGTCTATGAATTAGGCCTTAAATGATCTCTAAATCAAGAATTAGGTTACTTATCAGTTAATATAGAATACAAGGTTAAGAGATATTCTAAGGGGATTCTGTAAATCAGGAAGGGTAGAGTCAGTTTTCCAAGACACATACAAAACAAAATGGCAGACAAATATCCCATAATGTGGACAAAAATGGCTGACGCTGGTCGCCCACGGGCTGCACGTGCCTTGTCCCGCGCATGTCTGCTGACCTGCAGCAGCAAAACGGTCACTTCCGGTTGCGGAGCAGTGATTTCCGGATCCGTTGACTAGATCCGGCTGGCAATTGGAAGCCATAAAGGGAGCCGTAGTTTGCCGCAATGAAATGGAGAGACAATGAGAAGGGAATGAGAGAAACAACAAAAAAGGAGAGAGGGAGAAATGTAGTAAAACAGAGAAGGACCGAGAGGGAAGAGGAAAGGAGAAGGGAGGATGAAGTGAGGATGAAGGGACTATAGGTTGTATTGGGATGAAATTTGACTTAGAGAAGTGAAGTATGTATGATGATAATGATGGAAATAGGGTAATATTGAAGTAAGAACAGAGGAATGGTAACAGGAAAGATTAAAGACAGGACATGAGATGGGAAGACGGATGAAAGGAAGGAAATAATGAAGGAAGGAAAGGAAGGAAGGGTAGGGAAGGAAGGAAGGAAGGAAGGAAGGAAGGAAGGAGGAAGGAAGGAAGGAAGGAAGGAAGGAAGGGGAGGAAGAAGGGAAGGAGGGAAGGGAAGGAAGGAAAGAAGGAAGGAAGAAAGGAAATAAGGAAGGGAGGAAGAGGGGCAGGAAGAAATAGAGGACAGGGAGTAGGGTGGACCAGGTGTCGATGTTAAATTCAACACCCCTTAAAGTACCATTAGCAGTCAGGAGACAGATTGAGGGGTACCTCCACTGTCACCCATACCTCACCCACCCACACCCATACCATACACTGCTCCAGGCAGACACAAGCCACGCCCGAACTAGTGTGCAATGGATTCTGACTGGGTGGTGAAAAGTTCACTAAAAGCTTAAAAGCATCCCCCTCTCAAAAACTTTGATTTTGATTCAAATTCGATCGGCCTGCCAATCATGGAAATGCAGACTGGTAGGGTTTGAGCGATGGGCGGAAGTCGTGGAAAGTTCTCGGTCGGAATGTTAAAAATGTGCGAACACGGCATAAACAATGGGAGGTGTTCTATGTGTGTATGTAACATGAACAATCGGGTTGCATCCAGGGAGGTCCAGGGGGTCCTGACCCCCCCTCCCCCCTCCCGACTTTATGATGGGGACTTTAACTTGCCAAAGAGGAGAATATGTCATGTCCATGTGCGCGAATGCACGTGAATGCATGCCATTTTAGGATTTAGCCTATATGTGGACCCCCCTTTTCAAAATCCTGTATCCACCCCTGATGTGAACAATATTGGATTGCATCCAGGGGGGCCGGGGGGGCCTCCTTTTGGTGGACCCCTAAACTACAAAATAGAGGGGGAAATTCTGGTTGCATGCACAGGAATGCACATCATTTTAGTACTTAGCATTTATGCTGAGACCCTCCCCCCAATCCCTTTTCGGAAATCCTGTATCCGCCTCTCATACCAATACTGGATAAACAGTTGCTATGATTGCTATAAGTGAAATATATGTACAAGAATGTGAAGATTCCTCACATATGTGGGTGTTTATTGACATCATTTACGGATGACGTGTACTTACAGAAAAGTTGGGCAGTGCAGTTATACGGGTGGGTATACAAGGGGGCTGACATTTACCTATACCCCTCCCTGGCCCAACCCTGGCCGAGCACCTCCGAGCAGCTCCGAGCATCCGGGAGGGCACTTGGGTCCCAAATGGGTACCCACTGCCAAACGGACCAGTGAAGCGGAGGCAATGAACGTCAAAATTGAGGGGCAGTCAGCAACTTGTAAGTCAAAAAGTTGGGGGTGGTGAACTATTTTCATATATTACAACATAGGGGCAATAACTCGACATTTAGTCTAATGTATTGTTATTGAAATTTAGCCTCATTCTGACCAAAAGAGAATGACAATTTTATCTCAAGTTTTCCTTAGCAATTTTGGTGATTTTGGCCTATATCATGGTTTTAAGACTCTAATTTTAGGGGGAAGTGACCTGCACACCCCAAAATAGGGGGCGGTCAACCTAAATTCAGGACTGATCAGTCACGTAAAGTAGAGGCGGTAGTTTGGCAGTGGGTAGTAGCCTTCAAAGAGTCAGTGCCCCCCCTCCCCCCCCCCCCCCAGTTCTGAGCAGTTCTGAGCAGCTCCGAGTTCACCTGACCAGATGCTGAGAACGGGTCAGCAGCTCACCTGAATAGCAAAGGTCAATGGTCAAAGTCAAGCCCCACACCCACTAAGCAACTTTTAGAGATTTGGGAAAAAGATTGATGCTAAAATCGGCTAATTCTTATGATTGGCTGTTAGTATAGCATATAGAAATGTACATGTTTGATCTGAATCAGTGCTAAAATCGACTGATTCTTCGAGTAGAATCAGCTGATTTTAGTGCTGATTTGTTGCCCAACTCTGTAAAAGTTGCTTGGTGGGTATTGGACTTTAAGCCCCATACCCACTATGCGATTTTTTACAAAATCGGCCAACTATTCAATACTAGAATCAACCAATTATTCTCATAGAATCAGCCGATTTTAGCACCAATTCAGATTACCAGTCAGTATGTTATATTGAAATCATGTGTTTGATATGAGTCTATGGTAAAATCGGCCAACTCTTCTAGTACAGTCAGCCAATTTCAGTGCCAATGAGTTGGCCGACGGGTTAAATTTGCCTAGTAGGTATAGGGCTAAAGTGTCCTGGGCGGGAGGCTGTGCTTAGGGCATAAAGGGCAGGTGAACCTTTGAGTAAGGGTATATCGAGGGGTGATGAATGTAGGTAGAACTATACAGACCAGGCGGGTTCCGCCATTTTGGTGGTTTATACTCTTTCTTCCTAAGTTACTGGATAGAAAAGAGTCTTGATTTTCTTTTGTTATATATATGTTTGTTAGACATAGGAAAATTCATTTGGTCACATGAAATATGATTAGAGTTTCGAGTCTTCACAATCTTAAGAGTGGCTCCACAAACTAGTTCCGGTCATATGCAATGTAGTTCCAGAATTTTGTCAATTGTTTCGGATTTAAAAGAGTTCAAGCAATTGATCTTGGACTCAAAAGCATCAGAGCATTTAAGAACACCGCAGCAGAGGTTAAGTTAACCTAACTTTCCATGTATATTTACATTTTTGGGAGTCCCTAGTTATATCTATATATAGTATAGTAGCTGATGGTGGGGACTCCCTCAATCAGTTATGTCTTGATCCATTTTTAATTCTCTTTCTTCTCAATGACCGGTTACACAATCTTATGTTCAGCAGTTGAAGGGCATTGTCCTCCAATTGTTGTTAGAATCAGGTAGTGTGAGAAGCTAGAAGTAGGTTACATAACCAATGCCTGAGCTAAATAGCCCTTACCCCTTCAAATTAGGACCACCACTGTCACCTGCAGGTGGGCAGTCCCAGGTGGGTGGGTGATAGGTCACTCAGTACTATAGGTGCATGGTTGTCAAAGCAGGGACCTAGTAGTAGCCCTTTCTTATAAACCCCTCCCTGCGCTGTGTGTGACAGCAGGAGTGGTGGTGGTGGTAGTCAGTACCTATAGCCCATATTACACATAGCCCTCTGGTATTAGGAGGGCCTTCTGTTTACTGGGGGACAACCATCGCTCGTGCATGAGCGGATCTTTGTAGCTATTTTGCTTCTTGTTTAACTTGATCAGTCCTATCAATGTGGATACCCTGGTTCTCATTCATTATATTCACACTCAGCAGGGAACTTCTACCCCTTGCCCAGCCCCCCCTGGAGGCCTTGAGACCGGCCTACAAACCTACCCTATTTCTGTCAGCCACCATTTAAAAGATCTAGAGACTTGTATCTATAGAGATTACTCACTCCCTTAGTCCCCTGGCTAATGGAATGATCTGCAACTTTTGAATTGCAGGGGAGTTAACTAGAATGTTCAAATGTTTCCATAAGTTAAATGAGCCGTTTCCTACCATCGCTTATGATGGGAGTTGGATTGCCTAGTGGATCTTTTAGGTTGACCCAGCAGTTGTTTTAGAGATCTCAGTGGAGGGTTTTAGGGTCTGAATACTAATAGAGATTTACCTTACGGAACACCTTTTTTTAAAAATTCTAATTATTATGAGAAATTGAAGAACGGCTGAAGAAGCCAAACATTAGGTGAAGAAACAGTGTTCGTTCTTGCTGAATGAAGTTCTTGTGTTTACCTCTCTAAGCTGTATCAGAGTTGGTAGGCGGGTATGAGGGATGAGCAGGAGGTGAGCAGGAGGCCCGGGGGGGGGGGGCACTTGGGCCTCAAAAGGGTACCCACCCCCAAACAGACCCGCGAAGATGGGGCGGTGAACGTCAAAATTGAGGGGTGGTCAGGCACTTTTATACCAATAAGGTGGGCGGCAATGAACTACTTCTATAAAACATTAATTGGCAATAACTCAACATTTAGCCTAATGTATTGCATTATTTCACACAAAACTCTCACAGTCATTTAATCTGGAGATTTCCTAAGCAATTTTGGTGATTTACACCTATTTCATGTTACTGAAACCCTCTCATTCTGGGGAGCAGTGATCTGCTTCCCCAAAATAAGGGGCAGTCAACTAAAATTCAGGAGTGGTCAGTCACAAAAGTGGGGGAGGTAGTTTGGCAGTGGGGAGTAACCTTCAAAGAGTCAGTGCCCCCTACCCCCCTCCACTTGGGGGGGGGGGGGTAGGAGGTGAGCAGTAGGTGAGTTGGTGGGAGGAGAAGGGTGCAGACGGACGTACGAGGGTCGGGGGCTAAAAATAGCCCAGACGGGGGCCAAAATAACGCTCACCCTTCACGCTAGGGGCCGCTGCTGATGAGGCGACGCCAACCGGGAAAAAGTGGTTTTGTTGACGTAGGCTTAAGGTTGGATTCCACTAGCCGATTTTAACCATCGGCAATTTAATCATTTTTATCCTTTTCATGGGTTATATGAAAAAGATTGTATATACTACATATTATTTGAAAGGGAATTACAAACCCTGATTTGGGAGTCCCTAATTATATCTTTATCGTACTGTAGCTGGTTCTAGGTATTTTGCCCCCCCCCCGGACCTTTGCCCCCTGGACTTTTGCCCCCTAGCCTTTTGCCCCTTTGTGAAGGGCATTGTCCTAAATGATTGTTAGAGTCAGGCAGTTGGAGAAGCCAGAAGAAGGTTACATAATCACTACCTGAACCAATCAACCCTCACCCCTCCACGTTTGGACCTCCATTGTCACCTGCAGGTGGGCAGTTCTAGTTGGGTGAGTGATAGGTCACTCAGTAGTAGGTGTATGGCAGTACATGCATGGACCTAGTGGCAGCCCCTTTCCTATACCCTCCTGGGTGCTGCCTGCTAGGTAGCCTCACCTAGCCAAAAACCGTGAGTTGGTGGCGTGGTCTGGAAAATCATTTATAGCTTAAGACTTGCTGAGTGGACAATAAACACAAACAATCATCATTAAATCAAATCAGTGTTAAAGTGACATACGACAGGGGCAATTCTTAAATTCGACACGGCGACAGAGCTATTTCTTAGATTTGACATGCGACATAGCTTATAGTGACAATCGACAGGGGCATTTCTTAAATTCGACACGGTGACAGAGCCTATTCTTAAATTCGACACGCGACATGGGACCCCCCCCCCCCCATCCAGAGCCCCAAATGATGCATAGGCCTAGTGGAGTATAGCCTTAAGCATACATGTGGTATCTACCCAGTACAAATGGCTGGTTCATTGCAATAAATGATCCACGAAAGATGTTACCCTGAATCTCAAGAGGCATGGATAGGGTATAAAAGGGGCATGGGAGGCATGGCTTGCTCCTGGACCCTGCCAAGGCTTTGTTTAGCTGCCTCACCCCTCCATGCCCCCAAGGTAGGCGTCGCCCCACCGGTCCTTCCGGTTTCAGATTTGCATCGACTCAAAAGGAGGAGTCCATCTTTTATTTATTCAAATCAATGGCGGACCGCGAGCATTTCACGGCGTCTGCCTCGTCCTGGGACAACCACCAACGCCGCCCTCGGCCACTCCTTCAATTACTGCACCCTGCGCACGCGCAATCGACCAAAACTCGCAGGACCAGACGACAATTTGAACCAAAGCCCAAAGTCGTCTGCCTGTTCCCGCGCTTTGGGGATAACGCCTCTCGCGATTTCTCGGGGCGCGTGAGACTATTAAAACCTGTTCTTGTTGTGCACGTGACACGAATCAAGCGGAAATGGGCGATTGTTGGTGTCAAAATGGCGGCTGGGGGTCTGTTATTGGACCAAGGTGAGCATCGATCAAACCTCATGTGTTTGACCCCAGGCGGCGGCTGGCTTCCTCACGAGGCTCCAGAAAGGGCGGGAAAAAGAGGCAAAATGTCGTCTGCTGAACACTGGGGCCATAGACTGAAGAGGGACTCCTCTGGACATGGATATGAGGTTGTCCAAATTGTAAAATACCATTTCATGTAAAGGCCATGGCCCACTTTGCATTAGGTGGCATTTGCAGTTGTGGTTTCTAGGTGCCGCAAGCAATTTGCGGTTTTGATACCGACATGTTGGTTTCTGGCACCGCAAGCAATCCATAGATAACCTATATGAAACAGCAGGGGGTGCAAGCAGGGCCACAAGTACCTATATTCGACCTTGCAGCACCCTACTGCAAGCAACTTTGCGGTAGTTCTCTTCCATCTCTTCATGGAACCGAAAGCAAATACCGTAAAGTGGAATATAGCCTTAAGACATTGGTCATGGGATTTCAAAAAGAGGAGGCCAACCATGCAGGGCAGATCCAGGATTTTGAAAAGAGGGGCGTGCTATAGCAAAATTTTACCTGCGTCCCCCGCAGGGATTTTACATTTTTAAAAAATGAAATTTGCCCTCAAAATAGTGGGAGGCGTGCACCTGGCACCTGGCACCTGGCACCCGCCCCCCTCTCCCTTTTGGACCTGCCCCTGGATGGTCATTTGAAATTCAGTCCATCTGTACCAGTAAAAATGCAGGTCATTTCTATTTGTATTCAGCCCACGTAGAGTCCCTAGAGAATCTTCTGACACAGACCAGAATACCCTCACTGAGGTATTAAAGCCTGTACTCCACTTGCGTCCATCATTTTCCTTGCTTTTAATGACATGAACGCAAGTGAAACGCAAGCACACACAAGCATTTCTGAGATTTGCTTGTGGTCATACTTGCGTTAAGGGAACAGGAAATATAGCCTTTAGGCATAAACGATGTAAATAAATAAGAACTTCAGAATTGTGACAAAACTATGTCCGTCTTAATACGCACTAGGCCTACTAGGTAACCGTCTTTGAGAATGGTGTTGTATTAACATTCTACCAGCAAACCTTACTCACACTTTCAGAAATCACCGATGGAAATTTGGGCTAATTACAGAGGTGGTATATATCATTAGAAAGGATTTTCAATTCTTTTTCAAGTGGTATGTAGCATGTATGGGTTATTCTAGTGTCTGTAACTTAATTAGAAAATAAGGAAATAAGAAACTTCTTGGTTGCCTGGAGGCTTTAGGATCATTTGGGGAATGGGTGATTTGATTAAAATGGTGTAAATACAAAACAAATAATCTATGGATTCACTATAGTGTAAAATAATATGTGTGCAATCTGCTTTTTCAAGGGACTGTGGGAGATGTGTCAGTATCTATAATCAAAATATGTATAGTAATGTAAAATCATATAATGTGTCTAATTGAAACAGTATTAACGTATGCATCCATCGATGGACGATTAACATACCATTATGTCTATTTAGTTACTGATATTTTTTAAACACATATGTTATCAGCACAACTTCAGCCATAGATTTTTAGACTGTATATTGCCTTTGATATAAGTATAATCGAGAACAGTAATTATAAACAATAAAGTCCTTTTTTGTTTTTTAATTCTAAATTTCGAAATGTTTCATTTTGATGGTACAAATATGACGTCAGCAATAGTATAACTATATGCTGTGTGTACTTGAATCCCAAAAATGCATAATTTGTCCTATTAGGAATAGGAGTTCTTTCTATTTCATGCCTTTATTTTATCATGGTCTGCTATTATGTACATGTACTTATTATTTACATATTGAATATATGATGGATTCTGAGTATGCTTGCCAATAATTATTGTCAATTCATTGTTTATCAGCGTAACAATTTGCACATATAGATGTATTACTTGAATTGAATGGAGAATTCACGTTTGTTCTATTGAGATATGTTTGTAGAGGTTCTATTTTTACACATAATGAAAGAATGTAGTGAAATTAGAAGGATTTGAAAAATATTTCATTGCATGGACTTATATAATCTTGATGATTATTCCTTTGTTATCTAAGTTATATCATGTAGGTCCTAGAGAAGTTAATCAATTTTTATTGATCACTTCTCCACTAAGATGTTTCATTAAAGCTAAGGCTAGTCTTCGATTAAAAAAAAAACCAAAACCGATATGTGAATAAAATCGATTGTTTTCACAACTAGCCTACAGTCCTATAGCACAAAGTCTACAATTAATCAATATTTCTAAAATTTGTCATAAGACATTAATTATACATGAAAATTCCATAGTGTATTATTGGTGTGTGATTTGTTAGATTTCCAATAAAAATTATCCAATTGTCGTTGTATTGATACGTCTGTCGCGATGCAATCTTTGTGTATCTATAGAGTGCCAAAAGAGTGTTTAAGTGGCAAATCCAAGGGGGTGGGGGCAAAAGGCAATTGCTCCCCCCCCCTACCCATACCCGAGGAAGAAAATGTTGGTATCTTAAAATTGGAAGATTTGTGTAAATCCAGGGTTTATAATTGTCATTTTTTGAGGTGGTTAGGGCCCTTCTCCCCCCACCCCTCTAGGGTCCTAGAGCAATAGCCGTGGATCCACCCCTGATAGCATCTTCTTTCGTTGGAGTTACTATGTTTTAAATATTGCAAGCTTTGGTTTGAGGACAGCTAAAACCCTGAAGCCCCATACCTACTATAAGACGGTATAGGAATCAAGCCTGTATCCAGGGGCGGGGGGGGGGATGAAGTGGGGTATGGATAACCCCCACAAGCTTTGCCAGGTCCACTTTTTGTAAAACCAATATTTTAGTTTTCCTCCTATCTTATCTCGGCCCTCTGCTACCCATGTAAAACCTCTTGCCCCTGCTAGCCCTCTGCTAGCCCTCTTGTCCTTTACAGCTCTCTGATGAGCATGCCAGATTCACGGTGTTAACAATAATGTTGATGGATTACATTCAAACATTGCAAAATATGTCGCCAGCTAATATGGCTAATATGTCACTACACAATGGACAGTTAGTACCCCGGCTTTAAACTATTCTACCTCTAGAAAGTCCACTTTTTGGAAATGGTCACCCCCCCCCCACCCCCCACCCCCCACATGAAAAGTTCTGGATATGAGCCTGGGAATGGCTGACTGATTCTGTACAGAGTCGGCAGACAGGAGTCAGTGGTCAGCGTCAAATTATCATACATGCTTTAATATGGATCAGTGCTCTCGTCGGTGTTTCGATCGGCCAACTGCATGCTTGGAAAAGGCATGCCCACACATGGTCAGTCAATACATTGGTGCTAAAATCAGTAGAAAAAACTGGTAGATTCCTCTGATTTCTACACCGATGTCTAGGCCAAATCCGGGACAATCAGAAGGGGCAGATCCAGGGGGCAGGTCCTGGATGTCCTGGCGCCCCCCCTTTTGCTGGACCCCGAAACTACAAAAAGAGGGGAAAATGTCACGTGTATGCGCAAATGCACATTATTTTAATACTTGAAGCAACCCACAACCAATGTTTCCTCTTGGTGTGAAAATATATTGCAGGTTCTCTTAACTGTTCCAATACATTGTAGGGGTCTAATTGAATCCTTTGGAAAAGTATAAAGTGTGAAATCTGGATCAAACCTTATTAAAACAGCTAATGTTATTGTCTTCCTTCTATTATTGTGGGTCCACACAACTTCTCAGTTGTTTACAACAAAAAGTGATGACATCACTTGGATAGGATTCCCCCCATAAACCACTTTAATCCAGTTCACACTATGCACACTTTGTATTTATTTCAAAGATGGTTCTCTCCAAGTTTTCTAATAGTTTGATACCATAGGATTACTAATTAATTTGTCTACATTACCAATAAGGTTGTGGAAGAATTTTCTCTAATAAGGTATGTAATTAGAATGAGATGCATCTCTAATATGCCAGCAGTTCATCTAGTGTGAGTGTAGCCATAGTTCAGGCTCCACCAGTGAAATGTACATGACACTGTGGTCAACCATGTACATTTCACTTGACCCAGTTCTGGTTCAGTGCACATTGCAGTTAACTCAGGACCAGCTCATTGATGGCAGGGGAGAACTCATGAATCAATGCACTTGAGTAGCCCTCTTTCATTACTAATGTATCATTAAAATGCTTTATTCACTTTAATAGATTATTTCTGGAATATGCTGTATTTGTGGGGTGGAGAATGTCTTCCAAACTATAGGAGTTATGTAAACCATATTTACAAAATTCAACCCACCACCCCCTTCTCTTAAAATGAGTATCTTCTGCAAGTACTTTGTCAATGACATCATCATTTCTTGGGTGTCACATGGGGTATTTCCCAGAAGTATTTCAGTCATTGAGCAAACCAAAACAAACCCAAAACTTTGAAAGCATTTTTCTCAATCAGAATGTGTCTTATGGCACATAAAGTAATATGTAGGGCACTTTAGAATCATCAAGGGGTGTGTTAGAAATGTTTATACATTTTCATGAATTTGTGACAATTCATGTGGTTGGATTGGTTGTGGGTTGCTTTAACCTTTATGCTGTCCCCCCTCTCCTTCCGAAAAATCCTGTATCCGCCCCTTAATCTGTTAGTGGGTACAACCCATAAATCCCCTGGGACTTAAAGGCACGTCCTCCTCCCCCACACCTAGCGACACTCTGCACGTGGAATGTTTAAATGTCGTCTGCTAGCAGTGTTTCCCGCACTGTTTCCATGGGCACAGCTCCAAGCAGACGACATTCTCACAGCGGGCTGACAGGGCGGAAATCACCCCGAATATCGCCCAGCAAACGTCATATTAATTGTGTAAATAGTTCTGTCAGCGTCCCGCCGTGGCGCCACCGTCTGCACGCCATACGCAGCTTGATCCCTGTCAGACTCAGTCAACAGTCAGGCCGCGTTTAATGAATGGGATTTACCGAAATGACACGATAATCAGGAGCCAGGGGACAGGCGCCTGTGAGGGGAATAATATGTGGAATACATCCCGCTGTCGAAGGCATGGCCATTTCCTGCTGTATTGGGATGCCCTTACAGCTGCAACAAAAGGGGTGTAGACCCGGGCGGGGGGAGGGACTTGGGTTTGAAAAGATACCCACTGTCAAATTGACCCGCAAACCGGAGGCGATGCACATCAAAATTGACTACCATTTTTAGGCGGGGAACTACATAGGCCTATATACAGAACAATATATGGGCAATAATTTGAAACCGAGCATTAATGCTACCTTATTTCACAAAAAAAAGAAAACGAATAAGATTGTGTCAATAGTTTTCCTAAACAGTTTTGGTGATGATTGTATTTTTCTGTTATCGAGACACAATTTTTTTGGGGTGGTGATCTGTATCCCCCCTAAAATAGGGGGTGGTCAACTAAAACTCAGGACCAGTCAGTCACAAAAAGCAGGGGTGGTAGTTTGGCAGTGGGTAGTAACCTTTAAAGAGTCAATTTCCCCCCTCCTCCCTCGATGGGGTAGATATGGGGGCAGGGGCGGTTACAGGATTTTTGAAAGGGGAGAGTCGTCATAAAGGCTAAGTATTAAACGTTATTTCACATGTATATATGCACGACATTTACCTCTCTTTTTGTAGTTTAGGGGTCCACCAAAAGGTGAGGGGGATCAGGACCCCCTCTTATGGTCAGAGATGCCGCTCCCAACTGATGAAAAAGTAGGAAAAGTAGGAAATACTTTTCCTACTTTTTTTCTAGAGGCAGCTAAAAGGGAAATAACATTTACAAATAGAGACCTGACACTAAATTTTTACTTGAATAGCTTGAAACTAAAACAAAAAGGCTCTAAAACAGATACTAAAGCAATGTAGGAAAAATCGGTTATGCAATCCAAAATCACCAAAATGTAGGAAATCCTACAAAAGTAGGAAAAATGGCATCTCTGTATGGTTCCGCCCCTTGGGGGTCCACACGTTATATGTCGCAATTAGGTATGGGGCCTTCCATTAAGAACGTATATTTAGAGACCCCAGACCCTTAAATTTGACACGGCGACATGGCCGTTTTTAGGCCTTAGTGACATGTGACTTTAAAATATAATGACATGGGATATGGCTTTTCCTTAAATTCGACAGTGTGACATTGCCTTTTCTTGAATTTTCAGGGCGACAATGCTATTTCTTTACTTCAACATGTGACATTGAGAACCCCCCATCAAGGGCCCCCTATATGCATTGACCTGTGTAGTACAGCAAAATACCACCAGGTGACTCTCCTCTCCAGAGAACAACTGTATCATGTAAAAGAAATAGATTTCTCCTCAAAAGTTTAACTTCCACTGGTCATTTGCTATGTATAAAAGTAAAGAATAGTATATTCTAGTCACATCAGTCATTCCCAACTTTAAAATCATAACATGCCAGTTAAATTCTATTCAAAATTTTGAAGTCGAAGACACCTTTTCTATGTGAGATAAGTTTCATGAGGTCTTGTAGAGAATGCGGTGGCAACTACTCCATTTCCTCTGCCGAACTTCTGGTTTGTGCCATGGATATTTGGAGGGTTTTCCGAACCTTCCCTAATCAAAAGGAGAACTACTTTTCTGGGCCGCTGGGTGCCAGCAGTAGGTTATCAGTGTAGCACGCCAGGAACTTTCTTGGCTGCTGGTACCTGGCGTTTACACCTTTAACCTATGGCTGGTGCCTAGTGGCCCAGAAAAGTCGTTTTTCTCCTAATTGATGATGACCATGGCCAAGTTGGGTAGGGCGGCCACACCCTTTTGATGGTGGGTTTGGCTGCGTTACTACCTTACGTGAGTTAGAAGTTTAGTGTGGTTTCCCGCTGTTGCTTCTACAGAATACCTTCAAGTTCATGTTATACCTTCATAGGTGAGGGCATGTTGCCAAAGTATGAAACCAACTCCAATACTGTACTACTAATTGTTTGCACTATTATATAAACTATGTATGTATTAAGAAGTATGTATATTAATATTACAAACATAAACCCTAATATAAGAAAAGTTTTTGAAAATTTCTTTTAGGAATATTACCCTTTCATGCCAAACTGAGACAGAGGGTAGTGCCATAGGAGCTTTGCAAAGCCCGGTACCTTTAAGAACCAGAGGTAGTGACGCAGCCACACCCATACAAAGAAGGGTGTGGCAGAAAGGGCGTCAGGAATTTTGAAAGTTGGGAAAGGTCTAAGAGAGCAACTCCCAACCAATCCAAAATCACCTCGGTTCAGGTTGATACCTTGAGGTTGGCCAAAGCCCCTATGGTCACATACTCCTTTCCGCCGGACCTCATGTAACCTTTCTGATAAAGAAAAGGTGTCTTCAACTCCAAAATAAAAATATCATTTGATTGATGCCAAATAATTACAGAATTAGTGGCCAGAGACAGAGTTAAGAGTAAAGTACGCCTTTCTTTCATTGTTACATATAGTGGATATCTATAAAAATTGTAATTTTTGGTAGAAACATTATCTTTTGCGTAGGAGATCAACTCTCGAAGAGCCTCTTAGTGGGAAGTAGCTGTACTACAACTTAAATAATGTGGCTAGGATTCTAAGTAGAAATTAGTAATGTATGTAAATTGCTACTGCCGAAAAATGTTCTATAATCAATTAGATCTAAAAGGGGAAGGGGCTAGATGCGCCCTTTACTCTAATGTCAAATAAAAACTTGAATTTCTGCGTCCAATGGTGTGGGCTGATACGTACTTTGGGCTTAGATTTTTTGGTTTGAGCTTAGATTCAGTTGGAAACATTTGTGCTTTGAGCTTATCCTTCGGCTCTTTTTTCCCTGTCAATATCTGAGGTTAGAATTAGCTTTATTACTACACAGTTGCCGTTTGAGGAGATTTTTTTTTTTTTTTTTAGATGTTTATTCCAAAGCAGAGACTTTCAGGACTAGTCCTGGTCTTCCAAGTGTGCCGATATAAGCACTACAGTTAGGATACAGCATAGCATATAAACATATGTACATGAGTTCACTTATTTACATAAATTATATTTTTACTGTGTCAAGTCTAAATTTCAGACTCGAGTTCGTGTCGGTTTCAATTTGACAGGTGGTTAGTCCAAAATTTAAGTAAACAATAACATACAGTACAGTTGGTTTGGCTAGAAAAGACTAAATTCAGTCTTATTCAATAACCTACTTTCAATAGTTCAATCACATATACCAAACAGAGCTATTATAAAGACAAGTCTTGACAATTTAGTAATTAACCAATCTACTTACGTTTCCTTTTTCAATTTATCAAAATATTTCAATTTACCACATGAAACGGATAGTCAGCAATATATTCCTTGAAGTCACCACGTGTTAATTTTTTAAATTCAGCTACTGTTTCGGCTTTTTGTATTCCAGCAGTCAGTTTATTCCACAGTTGAGTCCCTCTTATATATGGTGACCTCTTGTACTTATTACTGACCAACTTAGGAACAATAAATTCTTTCTTTTTTGCCATACGAGTGTTCCTGGCTGATTTTTTCAAGTTATTAACATCCAGAGCGTGCTTGTACATAATCTGTAGCAATTGGTAATCCCATCTTTGTGCTACACTTGATAATTTAAACCTACGATGAAGTTGTACACGTGTTAAAGTACCTGCGTATGGGAACCCTACACAGGTACGTAATGCATCATTTTGAAGTACTTGCAATGCCGTATAATCTTTCTTAATACCACTCATAAACAAGTAACCACAGTAGTCGACAATGGGAAGTATTGCTTGTTTATAAACTTGTGTTGCCGCATATTCAGTTAAAAATCGTCTCAGTTTCCGCAGTTGAAAAATTTTGTTGTGGACTCTATTATACAAAACTTGCAGGTGACTACTCAATGACATTTCATTGTCAATAGTTACGCCCAAGTACACATAAGAGTCAACATTGCTTAGCTTACAACCATCAATATATATATTCAAATTTTCGGTCTTAGTAAGTTTCTGCCTAGTACCTACTAGCATACATTTGGTTTTAGATGTGTTAATAAGTAAGCGATTGTTAGCACACCATTCAACAAAATTTGATATATCACATTGCAGTGCCGACTCTATTTTTTCTTGATGCCTATTGCTAGTATATATTACACAGTCATCGGCATACATCGTAAGATGACACTTATTAACAACGTTCACAACATCATTCATGTAGTAGATAAAAAGTAGAGGTCCCAATACAGAACCTTGAGGGACACCAGCAGTTACAGTGAGATTATTAGACAAAACATCGTTAAAGTATGTACTTTGTTCTCGCATTAGATAACTACGAAGCCATTCTACTATATCAACATGTATGCCGTCTGCAGCAAGTTTACTAAATAGTCTCTCATGATGAATACAATCGAAAGCCTTTGATATATCAATATACACCAGACCAGTTAACTCCCCTTTATTTAGGGCATGGTAGATATCATTAGTTACAATGAAAGTCGATTTTTGGGTAGAACCTCCTGGTATAAAACCTTGTTGCAAGTTACTAATTAATTTCCTGGCAATCAAGGTATCTAATAGCCTTTTATGAATTAGATGCTCCAATATTTTACCAGGAAGAGGTACTAATGCTATGGGTCGCCAGTTAGTTACGTGATGTAGGTTGCCCGATTTAGGAATAGGAGTGATAGTTCCTCTTGACCAATCTCTAGGGAAAACTTTCGCGGTCATACTACAGTTATACAAGTGAGTAAATTCCGGAGCAAGAATGCTAAGGGCGTGTTTCAATACCATCGAATTTACACTCTGAAAACCACTTGACTTAGTGATGTCTATTTTCTCTATTTCCTTTAGAACTTCTTGAAATGATATTTCTGGAAGAGGGGCACTAGGGTTAGTAGTATCTGGCCTCTTTATCCCAGCGTCCCACGCACTAAGTCCATCTAATTTGTCAAATAATTTTTGTCCCACTGTTGCATAGAATTTATTTAAAACATCACTTTCTTGACCGTCAGGACACTCATGATTTGTATCAGGATCTATGATATTATGATTAGCAGGCACATTATTGTTTGGTTTCAGCAAAGAATTTAGTTCCCTCCAGAATTTCTTTGGATCTCTCTTTGTGCGTGTAAGTAGAGATTTGATATAGTCTCCTTTAGCCTCTCTTACCCTTTTGTTACAGAGATTCCGCAAGTATCGAGCCAACTTAACATACAAGCATGCATGATGTTTGCGCATTAGGTTGACGTAATAATTTCGATCTTTCATTAATTGTAGTATCTCATCCGTTAACCAATTAGGTTTGTCAACGAACACCCTCTTAACTTTCAACGGACACATAACTGATAGGATATTTACAATACGGTTGTAGATGAGGTTCCACATTTCGGAGGGTTCGTTATAATTGTAAAATTCGTTCCAGTCTTCACTCATTAGGAGGACTTCAAAGTTATGTTCGTCAAAATTTTTATAATTCCTACACATTTTCTTATGCAACAGGTGTTTATTTCGGATTTTCTTTCGAATTGCATAAACAGGTAAATGGTCCGACACAAGGTCGTCTGTAGTCCCTGAATTGGATACATAACCACAGTTAGTGATGATGTAATCTATACAACTACCACCATGGGAGTTTGGACGTGTTACTCCATCAATCAGTTGCTTTAAGTTATTTCCTCGAAGGCAATCTTTCAGCAGTTTTAATTGTGCATGGTTCCTCTTATTCCAATCTATATTTAGGTCTCCACAAACCCATAGTTCACTATTACTTTTACTAAGAGTATTTATATGGTTTACTATGGCATCAATTGATATTTTAACGTCAGCAGACGGGGGGCGATACATAACAGTTAGTTTCATTTTACGTAAACCTGGTTTATTTAGTGATATTGTTAAAGTCTCCAGAAGAGGATTAGATAGGCTCAAAGATGTTTCCACAGTCGTAAACGGTACCAAATCATTTTTAATATAAATTGCAACACCGCCTCCTTTCTTTACAGCATTATTTAAGGTGTTATAGGAACGGTCTAATCGAAAAATAGATTTATTTGTCAAAGATACAAAACTGTCTTGATAACGTTTGTCAAGCCAGGTTTCTGTGCAAAATAATATATCAAAGTCACGAAAGAGGATATCAATTTCACAAAGCTTATTATAAATACTACGACAGTTCACATGAGCTAATTTAAAACCCTTTAATTGACTTACGTCATACATTCTAGAAAGGTGTGATTTATCCATAATAGAGATACTTGAAAATTTTATAGACAATACAATATTTCAGGTAGAGACCTAATGAACAAACAGTGGGTTTGGACCTATATCCCGGTGCGGGGCAAAACTCAGCCCGGGGTGACGGCATAGGCCAATATGTGCCGATTGTCGGAGAGAGGGCCATGTCGTTATTGTAATTTTAATGTATAGTAAAATGAACAACCGATTGAGCTCCCGGCTCGGTTATTAATGATACGGAAAATAAGGCAGAGAGAGGGATAATATCTCAATTCAGTCATTAGTAATACACAAGACCATAGAAATTAGCTACATTAGTTGTATCACCCATTTTGCATTGGTAAATGACTAAATTTCAGTCATTTTTGTGCAAGATCATAGTGATAGTTGAGTGATAGTTTTGTCAACCATCTACGGACGGCTATATGACTAAATTTCAGTCATTTGATAATAATGGTAGTAATCGGCTACTATAGACTAAATTTCAGTCAGTAGTGGCCAGATATATATATATAAAGGAAACGTACAAATTTAATTCAACGATTTTTGACCATTTCAAAGTGAGTTTACATGGTATAATACAACAGAACACAACACAAGACCATGCCAAAAAATTATGTTTCAGAAATAGTTGATGACTTGTTCATAGTGCCAGCTGAAAAGACAAGATTTTATAAGTATGTATCTTGCTTTAGACTAACTTTCAGTCATTAAGCTACATATCAGAATACAATTACAAGTCAATCCGAATGTCTGATAAATTTCTAATCACAGGTTCACATAAGTCAATATCATGTTTATGACTAAATTTCAGTCATAAAAAATTGCATTTCACATAGCAACAAAAGAGAACGAATAAATGAAAAGTGCGATCTATCAGGTCAATAGTTTAAAAGGATAATCTAGGTAACTAAATTTCAGTCAACCATAGATTGGAATAACGGGATCAGTTAATACGGTGATAAGTTATAGAAAGTCTAACGCCTGGTTTGGTGAATATTGTTCAAATATGTGACAGGCTTGAAATCACTTAGTTGAACTTCACCAGATACGATGCCTTATGGTTTCTCAGCATCGTTTGGAAAAGAACGTCGGCAATGTGAGCCTGAGTATCATCACAAGGGTGGAGGCCATCGGCTAGGCGATGATATAGATTGTCTACAGACTGCCTTCTTTTGTTCCACCGATGGATTACATTTGCGATCCGCGGTGTGTAGACATGATTTGTACGGTTCAGGCTCACGATCTGGTGGTTTATGATATCCACAGCACAGTTGACGATTAACTGGTGTGATTGGACATTCGGTACAAAGTCACGGTTGTAGACTGTGAGTTCGATGCCATAAATGGAAAGGATGACTATTGGTACCATACCTACTTCTGCACGCACATCCGAGATTAGGTTGTGGTATGACGCCATAACGGTGGATACGATTGTACTGGGATTATCGGACACCGGGGTAACGGTATGTGTCGCCCGGTGCAGTTCGGTGCAGTCATTAATACCGGCCAGTACATACACACAGTCTGGTAGTTTGTTGTTTACATACCGGATGATCTTGGGTGTTAGGTCCCGAATTTCAGCTCCTGGATAAACTTTCACTGTTATACCACGTCCTAACTTGTTTAGGTGCTCCCATAGTTTTCGACCACGGGAGTCTGCGAATACAACCAGCCCGTTTCCAGTCATCTTCTGAGAGTCTCACCGGGAAATGTAGTAGGATTTCAGTGACGGTCAGGTGACTTATATCAGTGAGCCGTCCACGGGTCAAACATAAGAGGCTCACTACGGTGAGTTTAATTTTCGGCTTGCGCGCGTTCGCCTGTAACATTCTCTAATGTCTACAAGCATTTCTCCAAATTCGTTGGATCCTGGTAGGATTTTGTCGTCATACACATCCGATTCGTAGGGAGCTCCTCCACCCCACCGGGGGTCTGGACTAGCCTCTATCAGCGCCAACGGATGTGTTTCGAGGAGCAGTTCTATTAGCTCTGGATTTTGGTCTAGCTTGGCTTTAACCAGAACTCTCAATCTGGGACCAACTATTTTTTTCCAAGCTTCTGAGTTGACTATACGTTTGCCGAGTTGGTGCATGGTGTACGGGTTCTTTTCTCGCATAATTTCGTAAGCTAACTGCATATCTTGAGCAAAGACCGCCTTCATCGACTGGATTCCTTGCTCAACGCAGCTGTACGAAACCTTATCAAACACGAAGGCGAATTTGGACATATTACTGAAAATAGCAGTTGGACCACTAAATAAAATTCCACTTTTAGCCTTACGCATTTTTACTTCCGGATTTTCCAAAAGGTCTTTCAGCTTCTGAGCTGTCGAGAGCCCCATCGACAGGGGCATTGGTTCACTTGCAAGATCAATTGGTTCCAGTCCGCCGCTTGCACTCGGGAGCGGCGTTTGGATGGCAGTCGGTTGATTGGCCTCTCGGATTTGGTTCACTACCATTGACTGAGCACCAAGGGTTACGTCAGCTGGCATGTATTCACGGGGGATTAGTTCAAGTTTCGAGGTATCGTATTCTGTACCATTTATTTTCACACTTTCTGTGTTATAAACACACGTACCACCGAGACCTCTTACGTGATACGCTATTTTGCGAAGGTGCGATTTCAATCTTCTGACCTCTAAGGGTTCATCCGGATTTAGCCACACGTTACGATAGTTTTCAATCTTGTTCAACTCCGCCTTCTTGGCAAGCACATTTTCGCGAATATGCGGGTGCGTAAAGCAAACAAGAACTGGACGCGGTTTTTTATCCGTTTGCAGTTTGCGCGGAAGGCGTTTTACTGTAGTGAAGTCGCGCCTTTCTAGTTGTATGTCGATTTTGGTCAATAGTGATTGCACTTGGTCGATTTGGTCGCTTACACATTGATGTGGCAATTCGGGAAGACCTTCAATCACAACGTTCAGAAACGGTGGTGAAATAAATTTGTTTGCTGGAACGTTTGAGCCGTGAACCACTTGCGCCGCATATGTTGGTACTGCAGTAGGTTGGGATATTCTGTTTTGAATATTTGTCAGTTCTTGTGTGAGAGTTTTTAGAATAGTTTCGTGTGAATCGACCCTATCCGCCAGTTCACTAAATTCCTGTTTCGACACAAGTTGGGCAGTTACCTGTTGGATATCTTCAACGGTTGATGTTTTGTCTAAACGATTTGACAGTTTGTCCAAACAGCCAACAATATAGGCTAATGTTTCCCCATTCCCGTCCGCCATATTTACGCCAGTTGGTTCCGATCGGGTTGGGGTAACCGTATCTGGGCCCTTTATTTTCTTATGCTCGGGGGAGAGAACAGCAACTTTGTCAGAGTCTATATCTGATTTAGGTGATCGATCGCCCCTTTTCCTTTTGGCCCCCTCAGAGAGTTCTGTGTAAGTGTCAATGTCGTGCGTAGATTCGGACGCCATACTGTTTACATGGATTCGAAGTAGTGTGTGACCACATAGTGATCTCGGTTTTCTCGTAATGCTACGTTTTGTGGATAAATTGGGACAATCCAGGTTAGTTCATAGAAACCGCATATTAAAACCAGTAACTACATACAGTTTGATTGAGAAGATCCCCTCTCCAAACGTAAATCCAATAGATTTTTCCGGGAGCTCAGTCCGACACGTCTACTCTCTCTGAGGCGCCATCAATATTATGGGACCTTTTCATTTTTCACAATTCGATTTATCATATGACACCTAAGTCAATCCCGATTTGTTTGACTGTCAATAAAAGTTCTATTACTACTACTTTATTTTCACCTCTATTTGCATAGCAATTTCTGCATATGTACAGGGTACCAACCGAAATTCGATTTTCAAAATCCCTGTGTTTCCCCAGAGATTTTCCGCCCCCCCCCCGGCAATCTTTCCCTGTATCATATCCAGCAAGTTGTTGAAATTAAAAAGCCTCTGCATGCAGAAAGAAAAAAAAGAACAACCCAACTACAAAAAGCTGTTCCTAATATCTTTGAGAATCAGTAATTTCCGAACCTGGCCAATTGAAAGTCCCTGTGTTTTCCCTGTTCTTTGGCAAACTCTAGGTCTGGTTTTCTTGTAATTGCTAAACGTTTAGGCACCTTCCTAGCTGTTGTCTCTGAGAAATGTCCCATGTAAATTTTAAGGAATGATGATTTACCCTTTCAGTATCTACTTAAATCTCGTTTGATTCTGGTTTTTTATTTATTTATTCAGGGTACAATTCAAACAGTGTGTCTGGTCTCCCATAGTGGTCCTGTGGACCATTTTTGGGTACAATACCGTGCAGGGGTCATCCAAATGTCCTTTTTTCCATGCTGCACTGCATGGGACTTGAACCCAACGGGTGGTACCAACGCCTCAACGACGTTGGCCACCCCGACCCCCATGTCACTAATCCAAATTTGTTTAGAGATATAGCCAAAATATGTAACTTAGATGTTTTCAATTTTGAATTACACCTATTTGAAATTGATAACCAATATCATGATGTTCAGCCCATTCTGAGGTGTGGCGTCATTTACACAATATCTATTCAGGCCTATTAAACTACATGACATTATGTTGGTATCCAGATTTTGCCTTTATGCTGACCCCCCCACCCCCAATTTCTAAAATCCTGTATCCGCCCCTGACTTTTCCCTCCATGAGGGATTGGTCAAACAAAGATGGACTCCTCCATCTCATGACCTCTCCCCAAACCTGATAATTACTTCTCTCACTCCGCCCCCACCCCCTCCCCCCAACCACATCCATCCATTCTCGCGCGCTGACAAATCACGTGGTACCAAGCCGCGAGACTACGCGAGAACTGACGGGGTGACATCTGGCGGGCGGTGGAGGAATCACGACGTGTCACGTGACCCGCTGAAGGTGGGTGATAATAGGGGTACCCAGTTTGGTGGGTGAAAATAGGTGATTTTCAGGGCAGAAACAGGGCATGGTTGGGACATCAGGGTACCAACCCAAATTCCGTTTTCAAATTCCCTGTGTTTTCCCTGAGATTTATATTCCCTGTCCCATGGCAATTTTTCCGTGTCATATCCAGAAAGTTGTTCCAAATTAAAAGCCTCTGCATTCAGAAAAAATTTGGACAACCCAACAACAAAAGGTCAAATCCCTAATATCTTGAAAATCAGGAATTTCAGAACCCTGGCCAAATGAAATTCCCTCTGTTTTCCCTGTGTTTTGGCAAATTTCCAAATTCCCTGTGTTTTCCAGGGAATTCCCCCCCCCCCCCCCCCCCGTTTTGCCTGTGTGGTTGGTACCCTGTGACATGTGTCGAGGGCAGCAGTGGGCAGAGGTAGAGGATCAGTTAACGGGCACGGGCAGCATGGGGCCAGGTGGGGGCAGCAATCGGTCACCCACCCCAGACAGCATTCATCAGCACCCGCTGTATCCAATTTCCTACCATCACCTTTTGACAAGACGTAACTTCATTTTGACACTGCTGACAACATATTCCAATGCATTGCAAATGTATTTCCAATGCATTGCAATGACATTTCCAATGTACTTCAAACGATATTTCCAATGCATTGCCATGATTTTAATAAACTTTTTTTATGTTCATTTAAATATACTTGTACATTTGAGGGTTCAAGAACACACTGTCATAATTAAGGGTTATACCGGACTAGGTTGAGTTTATTCATGTTTTTCCCCACTATGGCTCTGGGCCTAACAGATGATAAGGCAAAGGATATACGTTAGATCCCGGTAACCAAGCATATTATGCCTCGACCCTAAGGTTTTTGAAAAATATGACATGTTAAAAATCTACTGTTTGATGAGGGCAATTTCTTTAGATGTTCGATTTAAATCAGAAAAAAATCCTACCTATGTACCCTTCTGTTTGGTCGGATGTTACCTGAAAACAACTTGTTTTTTTCCCTTGGTCTCTCCATGATTTCACTTAAGCATTTATAAGCATTATACCATTCTGTAAACCAACGCAGGGATTCCATGCAAGACTGATATTGGGTTATTAAATAACAATAAATGCTGTTTTGTAAAATGACACTTTGTATAATTCATACCTTGGTCACAAACATGCAAAAATTTGAGTGAAAGATAATAAACATGCTATTACATATTAAGTAACTCAGCCAGCTGCGTAGATTTCATAAAATTGAAGGGCAAGTCAATAGAATAAAAACAGACCTCTTACTAGGAATCTTGAGGCAACACCCTAACAGCATTTTCTGGCTATTTCTTTCAGATTTCCTCTAACAATTCAACGTGAATCTCATTGGAGACTTAAATTTGAATATTTTCCCTCTGACATGTATTCAGTTTTACTTAGAATGAACAAACCACTCTTTACTATTTACTTCTACTAATGCTCATATCCACATACTTTTCTAGTATTAAATGTGCCTGCACTTTACATTTACTCTTCATTCAATGAAAATATTTCTTTTGGAATTTGACAAAACAGTTGCAAGGATTAAAATCTAGAAATGATTATGTTATCACGATCACTGTAGTAATATACGATCAGTGTGAATGCTACATGACATAGAAAATATATCGATCAATAAGTCTGACTTTGTTAACAAACTGCCATCATTTTATGCCTCGAGCACCAAAACAAAGAAGTGTATTCAAAATACCTAATATCTTTAACCTTTGGGTGTGTTTACTCTATCAAACAGTTATCAATATGATCATTAATCTCTTTGTTGAGAGATGTTGCTTTGAACTGTTTTCCACATATGGGGCACTCCTTCGTTTTATTCTTATCAGCGTTTGCGAAAGCTGACATGAGATTCGCTTGTTTTGCAGGCTTGTTCAGTTTTCCCTTGTTACCCGTTTTCCCCTTTTCACCTGTGGTTTTGCCTACGTCAACCTTAGCCTTTTTGGATGACTTTGACGCTTCAGTCTCTGATTCTGGGGAAAGAATCATGTCCCTTTTGAGTCCTCGGGTCGATTCACTAACCCTACTGCTCGACCTTGTTGGCCGAGCGGGTTCTTTGCCCTTTGGCTCCTTCTTTACTTGTTCTGTTGCACAGTTTTTCAAGTTCTCCTTGGATGTTAGGATATCCATATCCCGCTTGCTGTCGTTCGAATGTGTGATGTCAGGATGTCCATTGACCTCGTTGGTGGCATCCTCTCCGCTCCAATTGCCTTTTGCGTCTGTGCTCTCCTCCCTTTGGCCTGCCCGGCTCGTAGACAATGGGACACCCTTTACCGGCATCATTTGGTCCTTATCCTCAGTAGGAGAGTCCTCCTTCGCCACTGCCTTGAAGAAGTTGCGAATCGTGACGGGCGGAGTCAAGGCCTTCTTCAGGCTTTTTTGGTGCACCTCGGTGACCGGCTCAAACTCTACTTGTTTCTTCAGGGGTGCAGGAATCGGGGTGCTCACACTTGCAAGCCCGGGTGCAAGGGTCTAAAAAGAGAAAACGATACAATTAGACATGCTTCTTACAGGTCGCAGATCCCTATCACATCTTCAACTTTATTATTCTTATTTTAATATTCTTATTTCGAAAATAGGAATAAATTAAGAATGAGGAGAAAAATAGAGATAAATTTAGAAATAAAAACAAATAATTGGTAAACAACTTAATATCAGATGTTGTATGTTGACACTGAAAATCAAATATCTCTGTAAACTAACAGAAAATTAGACAGTGAATGTCTTTAGGCAATGGGTCAGATTATAATTAATGTGAAGAGTACAGCATATTTCATTAAATTTTGTATCACCCATACATACATGTAGAGAAAAACATTGGTAATAGAAGAACACTATTTCCTGTCTAAAACAATTTGGTGCACCCTAAATAACGTATGTACTGTTAAATCAATTATGTGTGTTTAAAAAAGCATCTCTGAGATACTGAATTGCATTTGTCTTCTCTCAAAATAGACATAGGCGTCAGTCAACACGATACCAAGCTATTAAGTCGACTTGAGAAACTTTACCTAAATCAAAGCATTGATGAAACATCTGAAATATCAGTCACAAAGATCTACAGTTTATCAACCAACTTACTAATTAACTTTCATATTTGCCTGGGAACAAGAAAGTAAGTTGCTCTCCTGCTTTTAGTCAACATTGGTTTGGCGTCAAAAGATACATTGCAAATCACGTCATGTCTGACTCGGCCGATGCTATAACTTTAGACACTAGATGGGAAAAAAAAATCTACATCCAAGTTGATAAAACATGGGAATTCATTTTAATACATCCCCTGCTCTCATAATCATCTTTCTTACAGGGGATTCAATGGGTGCATTTCTGGATGTCTCTCAGGTTCTTCCACTATAAGATATATAATGCTAGCTTCACAAAGAAATCTCTAGCGTTCAATAAGCATTTTAAACCCGCACTGTCCCAGATGTTTGCCTCAGCGTTGCGCTATTCACAACAAAAAACAATCAACTGGGGCATATACTCTGCAATACCCCAAGCTTGCCAATTGATTCCAGTAATTACAAACTCACAGGACTGCTTCGAGAAAAGAAACCCTCCACGACTTAACTGAAGTCATTAGGTACGATTGTGACATTTTTTGGTTTCTCCGCCGGAGTGCTTATTAAGCCGAGTCGATAGAGTACACACAAAGACTGCGTGCACTATTGACCGAGACCTCCGCTTAATCTGCCTACCCTGGCAGTAATTTGCTTTCATTCACTCAATGTTGATCTTTCTCTGAAAATCCAAATGAATGCCCTCTTTATCTTATGCTTTTTTTTTTTTTTTTGCTGTCTCTTCCCCGAGTTTCCGTCTTGGGGAGACACGCTGTGTTTCACGCATGTTGTGTGCCGCGCCTGATTCCCATACTCAATCAGGGAGCGCTTCATACTGACAGTATTCAAATCAAAAGTGGAGTTAAATAAACTGACAATACAATCTTTTCACTTTTTTTGGATATTGAGTCTGATGCCAATGGTATTTATGCACACACTCTTACTTGGAACAGTTTCCCTTTTCTCTTTTAGTTTCTCTATTTTTCTCTTTTCTTTTTTAGTTTCTCTTTTAAACTTCACAGTTTCAAGGCAGAGCAGACCAGAATCTGATACTACATTTTGCGGAGTTTAAGAGTAACAATAAGTATATTTGCTTATTCCCAACAAAAAGGAATCTCAGACAATTCTGTCAAGTAGAATAATGTTTTTCCAACTCAAGGCCTTTAACTATAGAGAAAAGAGCGTTCAAGATTAACATCTGAAATATCATAAACTATATCCTTCCAAATACGAAGTTCTCAAAGAAATCAATTTATGAACTTGAAAAGCCACAATTCCCAATGTCAAGATATTACAAAACACTTCAACTGAAGATCTTTCAAATCCATGATAAACAGTTATATACATTACCACTTCTTAAAACTATATAACTGAAGATTTCCCATATCCCCTCAGGGTAAGAAACAGACATTAATAAAGTTTGAAATTCTGGATATTTTGGGTTTGAGAAGTCCTTTACACATTAACTGTCTACTCGAGGAGAAAAGTGCACCATGTTTTAGGCTTCTGCTGTTTCGTGGCTCATCAACCGAGCCTGAGCGTCCACGACAGGACGGAGGATCCTCCCACAAGAAGCGGCAGCAAAGAAAGAAAGAAGTCATTGCATTATGAATTATGCACTGGCAGCCGTCAGGCGCGGTATTAGTGGTGCGCGCTTTTGTCATCTTGCTGGTCATTACAGCGGCAGCTTGTCGGACGGGTTTTGTCTCATATGTCCTTCACTAACTGACTGCGGAATGCCGAATGGTTTTGTCGCCGCATCGAGAGGCCACATGTGGACATGCTGAAGAAAGGGACTACATCCCAATAATGATCAAAGACATGATGATAGGTGTAAATCATTCCCCATTGTTTATCATTGATATACCAGCTCAATGTTGTATAATAACAGCTGGGCTGACCGGAAAACCGGTACCAAAAATAATATAGCTACACAAAGATCTTAAAGTGCAGCCGTCACCTAAGGGATTTTCGTGACATCGTCGTTAGGGGCGCCCCGACCCCTAAGAGAAAATGTGGTTCACTACCTAATATTTCTTTGAATTCTCTCTACCACGGACTGTTTTCTGTTCTTGTATCCCTCTAAACTGTATATAGTTAAAATTGATTTTAAAATTCAGTATTCAAATATCATTTACATTTTTAAAAAAAATTATTTTAAAAAACTGCCGCATTTGCAGTGTTTGTTGCATTTTGTAATGTTCCTGTTGACAACATTAGCCTGCAGGTGCAAAAAATTAAGAAATTCAGCTAACTGTGGTAGCAACGAATTTCTACTAATGGAGTGATATACTTACCATGTGACGATCCAGCATATTACATGAAGACCTCAAGACATCCATTTCCTTTCTAAACTTGGCCCATAGATATAAAGAAATCCTGTAATTACCTTTCAACACTGACAAATAAAACATGAAAAATAAATAAATAAATCAAATAAAAAATTGCCTCATCATCCTCTCCCCATGTACACTTTCCGACCTGAGACACAATAACTCTCTATCACTCCTCACTCTCCAACCAGATCTACCCCAACTCCCTGCACCCATCATCCCAGCAATCGCTAGCATTGATCGACTTTCTGTTCATTGATAAGCACAAAGCGTTCGATGGGAGGCGCCTAGGGGGTTGCTCGATCGACCACTCTACGGCTGATGTGCTGCCTATGCTGAAACGCACAAGGCACCATATGAATGTACCCGCATCAACCCTTCAAGCCCGCTTTCACCGGGGTTACGCCTTTCTCTAATTGGTCCACCAGGCACCCCTTCTACGTATTGGTAGCAATTAGCTCAAGGGGCTGCTCCGAAAACCCCTCCTCTGCCCGGTGAACAAAAATCAAAGCTGGAGCACTTAACGCATCTGTGGAGGAGCGTATAACTTTGGAACCGCCCAGAGTGTCTGCTTTGAGCGATACAAAAGGGAAAACTTTTTCGGGCGGTGAATCATAAAACTGGGATGATGGTGTCTTGCGGCATGGCCTGAGCATGCTAAGGCCCGAGGGGAGGTGGGATGGTGACCGACATGGGGCGCGGGCGCCTCCGAAGGAAACGTTCTGCTCAATTGGACAACAAGTGCAATGTTGCACGATTCAGCAGGCGTCGATCATGCAACTGGTATTGATTGATGTGGAGGCTTGGCGTGGGGGATCAGTGTGAAACTTTCAGTGGCAAGTGTAAAACACTGAATTGGAGCAGAAAATTCTCTGATATAGCGTTTTCCCCTTGGCATATACTGATTAAAGAGTTGCTAAGTGTGTCTTCCCAAAAAATTGGAAGAATTCTATATCAAGTATATTTACGAGATGCTAAAAACTATTAACACTATTTCAATGAAAAGTCTTCCTCAATGGCCATGACTTTTCCGATGGATTTGTCTTTTGGAAATAGAAATACCACTGTTACTGAGACCAGACCAGATTATATGGTAAATAAAATATGCTGCTTAACCAATGGCACACCATCAAGGTAGGGTGATATGCATTGGCGTTTGCTCGTTGCTGATTTCTATCACGGCACGCTGGGCATTATAACTCGACTTTTCGGATAATGGGCCGAGAAGATTATGGGGTAGTATGGCCAGAGGTCAGGCAGGGTGCGGTTCGGGCCCGCGTTCTCTGACAACATGATCGCCCCATTTTGGGCCCATTACACGCCACCCGTGTCTCGGACCCCCATACAGAACCACCTCTCCAACTTATCTGACAGCTCGGGCCAAAAAGATGATAAAAGTTTCTCCTCAAACCACACTATTTTTTTGTCCACTTTTTTCCTAATGTGAGGCAGAGTTATGATGAGGTAAATATGCTGATAAATGCATTTTCAAAAACTTGTCAGCAAAGAATGAAAAATACTTTCTATCCTACCCTGCATTTATTGACATTATGCATTTTATCCTCTTGATAAAATAGGTTTGTTGAAACTTACAAGAGTTGGCTTGTTTATATTGATCCATACCCAGGCAAGCAGCGATGTAACTTGTAAAGCACATTATGCGACCATGCTTCTTTAGTTAGTCTGTAACCTGCCAAATTTTCACATAACTTTCACATAACACATTATTTTAGGCAAAGTTGAGACTTACTAAAAAAAGAATGTTTGATAACATTGTATTTTAGTGAAGTTGAGACCTTACTTATAAAGATTGTTGTAATAACATTATAAAACATTATAATAACGTGAAAGAACATTACAAGAATGTCACACTTATGTCAAAGTGCGACAATGCAATGTAAAGTTCTAAAGACATTTTTGAGTGCCATCAAAATAACGTAACTAGAACCAAAGCAGAACTAAACAGAACATTATGACAACTTTATAACATCATATTCTTGCTTGGGTATTATTTTCCTATGATAAAAAGTTTTCAAACCATGAACCAAAATTGTTTTATGGCCGATAAAATCACATTCAGAGAGCCCCAAGAACTGCAATATCTCAGCACTCTTCCATAATATTATTGGATAATCATGAACCAAAATACAGGACTTGTAAAAAAGATGAAGTTGTGAGTCAGCCCACTTGATGAGGCAATTAGTGAATTAATCCTGGGTCTCCAGGCCAAATCCAGGGTTTAAAATTCAAGCTTTGATACCAAATGATTTAGTCTGAATTGCTTTGCCTAAGACATCAAGTTCAGACCATTTTCATTGAAAATTCAAATTTAGAACTGTTAGTTTTTACTTGTTAGTATTTCAAAGCTCTACTTGAGATACAGATTCAAACTTGTAGCTAGGTCTCAATATACAAAAAAAAATTATTGCCTCTGCCTGTGAGGTTCAGGTACAGTCTCCCGGATCAGGTCCACAGCCGTTTTTTTCAGGCCGGCATCGCTCGGAGGAGGACAGCGGTCCCTTTACCAAATGACCCGGGCTCGGTGAAACCCAATTAAAGCCCATAATTAGGGGCCTCTCTCGTGGCCCATTTCTCATTCATTAAGATTTTTTCCACCCCTTCCCTTCCCCATCTTGGGTCTTCATTCATGGATAATTGACTGCGGCTGCCCGTCCCTTCCCCTTAAAGCCACACGAACCCCCCGACTCACATTTTCAAAGCCCCCTCCCCGCGCCTTCTCAGATTCCCGCATTCCCCGAAGCTAGAAAACCGACTGATATTACACTAACAAACCCTTCCCTTCAAGGCTTTTTCTGCCTCGCTTCCTCCACTTCATTATTAGCCATTTACAAGCAGTCTTTTAAAATCCTAACTAAGTTTGCCGTGGGGAAAAAATGTTGTGCTCACCGAACAACACTTCCATAGTATGAACAGAAAAGGCTGCGGTGGAAACCCCCGGGCACAGGGAGTATGTAGCGACAGCAGTATGTGCAGTCATTACCTCATTATGTGAATCAAATGACAGTTTATGTCACATGCCTCCAGTTTTGTTCCCTCCGGGTTATATTTTCCCTCTAAGTGATTGTTGAGGGTCAATATTTACTTTTCTGTGAGGTTAACCCGTGTTTGATATCAAATGAAATTCAGAATATTTTATAAATTGTTTACGACAACTGGCTCAAAGCCCAAGTCAAAATTTGGAGAAAAAGCTTGGGTAGTTTCATCAAAGAACAAACTACAGAATTCTACAGATTAGGCCACCTTAGAAATCTGTTGCCCGTCAACTACCTCCCAAAATAAATTGCTATTCTGACAGCCTAGACTTTTCAAATTTTGAATTTGAATGATTTAAGGAAAAAGTAGACAAAATTCTCTGTCTATCCTAACCATGTAGGAAACAAATTTGTTTTAAGAGAAGCCTACGTAGCATCTTTGTACTGGTGCATACATACATCTAGGGCTTAAAGAACACCAGCCACAGGGCTTTAAGTCTGCATTCACACTGTGCTAATTTACATAACTCCCAGCACAGGCCCTATCCAAGACAAAACGTCAGGGCGCGCAGCAAAGCGTCTTCAATCGATACACATCAGGTTAAAAAAGGCCCGGGCCAGACAATGCCCAGAAGCTATGCAAGACCTGTAAGCGTAAGCTTTTTGATCGATAAACCATAGGCTTTTTGTCGGTCGACATGTTTTGCACCGCTCCCCCAGTATATGTCGCTGGTGGCTTCTTTACCAGGAAGACGGAGCGGGCGTAGAGAACCATGCGCCGCTGGTAATTGTGTCTTTGATCTACCATCTCTGTCAACATCTCATTCAGAAACCATTCCTCTCTCCTTCTGTAACGATGACAATTGCCTTTAAATTCTTCTGTGCAATTTCATATAAGTCCCGGGGGAGTTTTTATCCGGATGATTTATACGGCAATTCAACTAATTTACCCCTTGTGATGATGGCTTTCTTTCCTATACAAACAGCGACTTCGGAGTAAGAAAGCGAACACTGCCATTAAAGAGTCTATTACGCAAGTGCAATTATTCCGCCGGGATCACTTACAGTTTTACGAGCCTTCTGATGTATAAAAGGAATAAAATCACAGGTTTTTTTTCCAATGAATGCATTGTAGTCTACACTATCATTAACTTGTTGTCATTATCTTATTATATTTTAATGACATTTTATCCTATTTTCTTTAAAATCAGTTGGGGTTTATTTTTCTAATATGTGAATATGATATTGAAAGCTGAAGTTAAACATTTCTTTTGGATTTAATCCTAGAACTCGTGGTATTGGTTATGAATTTGCTTTTGATTTCCATCTCAAACGAAAACGGTACAGAAAAAGCTCTTTCTCCTCTAAGATAACCAGTTCCTATTTCTACACTGAGATCTCTCTAGCTCGACCAACAAGGTTACGCACAGTTTCAAATATTTGTAATACAGATTCCTCCACTGTAATGTTAACAATGACCAAACCACTTTGAATACAATACAGAAATGCAAAGCTTAGCCAAGAATCCTATTCACTTTAACACCAAAACTCAGGGCGGACAAGCAAAAAAAACACCCAGCCTGGTGTTACATCAAGCGCGGCTCAACCGAGTCGGTCTCGTGTGCTCGCTGGCCGTCCTATTCTATTACTGTCACCCATAGGGGACTCCTATAGACAACTCAGCACACAATCACCAAGCTGGCTCAGGGACTCAGTAGTCCTGTCCAGCCCTATCTAAGATGACTTCATTTGGCTCGTAACCACTGCGGCGGACTCAGAATCCCCACAGGCTGTCTGCGGATGCCATGCAATAACAGCAATTCAAATACTTTTACGTCTGTTCGAGCTAGGGCGTATTATGTAAAGATGGATTGTATTCATTCCTTAGCACACATGGGAAAGGTTTACAGTGGATTTGGTACATGGTCATGAGGGAAAGCCTCATATATTATAAACATTGCATATTTATAGGAAATCTTTTGTTTGTTTATGGCACACTTATACTTACAGAATCAATCAGGCAAATTGTATAGCACATGTATTATGAATACAACACCATCTAGAGCTACTGATGTAGATGAATAGTGTTGAGCTAACCTCTAAACACATATCAATCTATCAAAGTTTCCATGCCTAAACATTCAACTACTCCCAAGACATTTAAGGCTATTTGGTATACTATGACAAAACTGTATTATGTCTGACTAAATAAATAAATAACAATCTGTCAAACTGTTCATGTCTTAGTCAATGTTTCCAACCCTCTACTCTGCCCTTGGGACCTTAAGACTATACGTGGGTTGTGGTTAAAAGTGCCTAGCTCTGAAAGGGTAGACAAGAGCTGATACTGGGCACATTGGCAAAGATGCACTGATTTGCAATAAATTGCTGTACAAAACTTCCAATATCAGGTGTGGATCCAGGGGGGTGGGGGCAAGGAGGTCTTGACCCCCCCCCCGCCCATTTTGGTGGACCCTAAAACTACAAATAGAGAGGGAAATGCAAAATGTGTATGCACTAATGCACACAGGTTTAGAATTTTAGTACTTCTCAGATCTGACTCCCCACTTTCTAAAATCCTGTGGAACACAGTGTCAGTGACTACATACGTGCTACCTATATATATAGGTAAACACAATGATGACTGCAAAACCACACTGAACATCGCAGTAGTGTATTGGGCTTTGTTGCAATCATAAGTGTTTGATTTCTCAGCTTTAGGTGATCATTTTATAATACGATTAAGGAGAAACCAGCCACCGGTTTAATATATACCCTACTCTATTCAATTAAGAATCATGAGTCACACACTGCATGTTATATATCTTGAAAACAGAAAAAGGTTTAAAGTTGCATGTGTCATGCACTGATATGCAAATATATGTTGATAAAAAAATCTTTTTGACTGACATTTTTAACAGAAAAGGTTTCAAGTTGCATGAATCACGCGCTGACTAAAGTTATCTATCCTTAAAGCTGTGGTATTGTCTGTGAGACGGTTAAATTACGATACACTGTAAAGCTCAGACAAGCACACCAAATTCATAATATGACCAATAACATCTCTGGATTGCATTCCAAAAGTGGAAAACACATCGCCAGCTGTCGCGTCCCTAGTCTTACGTTGGCAGACATATCTCATGAAACGTACGGACGAGACCGTGACTTTAAAACTTACTGTTTGCTGGAGCTGGGCCTGCTCGATCATCTTCTGTTCCTGGAGGGTCTGCTCCACCAGGGGAATCAGCATCTCGGGGTAGCGGATACCTACGATACGCTCCCCACTGTTCAGCTGGGCCCGCACAACACGCAGCGTGCTCTCTGCTTTCCTGAAAAAACAATAGTACATTTTCACTAGTTGGCTATCTGATATTTCATTCGCAACATTCCTTTAACTTAAAGACCCACTTGCTTCTGTTACATTGTGATAATGTTTTGCCCTAAATGCGCGAAAGACTTGAGTGAGAAAAAACTAACTTCATGGATCACTGAATTCACTGAAATATTGATCCTTACAAAGGAAGAAGAAAAAAATCCAATGAAACTTTTAAACATGATCATCGTAGCTACAATTAGGTATAGAATCTTGTAATTTGATATAGCTTTGCTCAGCATCTATCTTGATGGAAGTGCATCTCTGAGCTATTACCTTAACGTTCATGGCACGTAGCAAAATGCTTTAATAATACAAACATAAGATATGATTTTTCCTAATAAAATCATGATTATGGTTTAAGAAATGCTCCTCCTAGAATCATGCTGGGAGCACATGTGCAAAATGATAGGTCACTGCTCAATTGTGGAGAAGAATTTTAGAAGATAAAGGAATATATTTCGTTTCTTAGTAATAATTCACCTAATGACTCTTCTGAAAAATACTAATCCCCATTTTGTCTTATATTAGAATGCAACTGAATATTCAAGTGTCATTGAGATAATCATGACTTGGCATAATGTATCATGTATGCTTACAAGAAATGTCAAAAGATACAAATTGCGCTTATATCGAATAACAAAATCCGCCAGGCAGTATGACAGAAACCATATTATTAACAGAATAAAAAACACGACAAATATGACCTGAACATTCGCAGGACTACAGTTAATTTGACATCGACGACAGAGCATATACTCAAATACAATTTCAATTGGCGACAGCTGATGTGGTTAGTTAAATCCTATTCTAAATGTCAGCGAACATTATACATGTATTTCCTAGCCAAGTTAATGCATAGTGAGGCCCGCCTTGATTGAAGAGCGGATAGATCGCGACATCGCGGATCACTTTACTAGTCAGAGGGGCTTATTGCTTATTTGGACATAACATAAATTAAACTGAAGCCCGTATTCCACTAGGCGATTTTGACCACCAGGAATCGTGGTAAGTTTTCATTAGGAATATAAAAGCAACCCATACATGCTACACACCATTTGCAAGAGAATTCAAAATCTTTTCTAACAACATAAAACATGTCTATAATTAGCCCTTATTCCTACTGGGGATTATCAAACTCGCGGGTAAAATCTGATTGTGGAATACAGCCGTACCGTTCCACCACTAAAGATATTTTGACAAGCATCAACACTCTAGACGGCATCAACTCCGGTAAAACACTCCGCCATCCATCACTGAAGCTGAGAATGGACAAACAAAGCGTTTTTCTTTGACAACCAGCAAGTTTTTTCAATTCCACCTAGCATAAGCTCAACTTGCAGAGTTGTTTATTGCAGAGAATGACAGGTTGTCCAACCTTGAAATCCTCCTACTCTCCTTTTACTGGGAGTGAGTGGGTGTGTTTGGGATGTCCCTTCTCATTGAACCGCTTGTCCAGACTTTGCAGACCAGTTCAAATTTACTGGGTAAACTTTCAAAGGTCATAAACTTGTGTCCTATTGCAAATCTTACTTCTCAAAGGTTAGCAATGTGTACTAATAGTTTTTTGATTGATTTTCTATTTTTAGCATTGAATTTACAATGATTGAAAAGGAAATGTGAAACACTTATCTGGATATTCATTCAAGAAGGTTTGAAAGAACAACTTGTCAAGTTGACATTCTGCTATGCAAAGATTTCATTTCCTTGCAATTTGCTGCTCATATATAGCAAGTGGGGTATAAATGATCATGTGGTATCAGAAAGCATTTACTCACAATTATCTCTAGGTAGCCAATATTAACTACATATGTCAGCAGCAAATTTTCTTGCTAGGAATTCACAAGGAAATTGATGTCTTTCAAAAGCAACCTCATATATGAATCAATTCAAATTCATTTGATTAACAAGTGAGGGGTATCGGTATGTGAAATACTGCTTCATTCTTCATTGCTGGAGTTCCACTCAATGCTCTGAGAGGCCAGTTTATGGTCGGAAGGCTAACGAAACCAAAAAAAGTTTGGTGTAAGGTTTGTTTGAAAGCAGATGCCTGTACACATTCTGCCCACCGAGGCTTGAAACAACGGGCTTTTACCCCAGTCATGGTTCCCTGCTTCCCCAATGACAAACTCTCGATCGGATGAATTTCGGGATTAAAAACTGAGTTTCATCAGATCTTTCAGGGCCTTTTTTCCATTGACGTTAAAATGAGCCGGCGGATGTAGATTTACCGAGTTCTTCCCTCGTTTGTCAGATCATCCATCACGACATTGTCAGTTTTGAAAGTGGCCCTGCGGAGAGACCTTGTATTTAGAGACTGCACACTCCCTCCTCAATGCTATGTGATCTGTCCCGGGCTGCAGGTATGATCAAAATGAGTGAGCCCATCCCAGTATACACCAACATTAAAATTTAACATGAAATATTTTCTAAATTACCTTTGTGTTTTTTCATGGGGAGAGTTGCACAATACAAAATTAACCAAAGCAATTTGGTTGACAAATTGCTCCTTTGATTTGAAAAATGCAACTTTATATATTGTTCTTTTTCCCATAGGAATCAATATTAAAGCCTGTGAGCCCAACCTACAATGTGCAACCCTATTTTGGCCTGAAATACAGCATTTTAATTAGCTGGCAAAACTGAAGATCTGATGATTGGTAAAATTGTAGAAATCCCAATGTTTTATCAGTACTTTGGGGTGTATAAAAATATAATTCTTGCTTATTTCAGTAACCCTAACTCTAGGAGACAAGGGTGGCTTATACAGTAATTTTGTCCTACCCTTGTCCAATCCTGGGATATACCCAATGTGTGATGGGCTTATAGGCTGTAGGTATTTTGGGAATATTGGACTTCTCATGCAATAACCTGTAACAAAAAGCATAAGGTTCAACCCAAAGTGGATCATACCAGCACCCAGGTAGTGCAAAGGATGACAATAACAAATCCCTGTTGAGTGCCCATTCTGCCTAATCTAAGTTCTTTGTACCTAGTTTGTGTGCATCGCCTCCCTGTATTGTTAAAGCAGGCACACACCATGAAACCCAAATTAATTGGCAGATTGGAAGGTTCAATGGAGCTATGGCCTGTGCAAATGATGTATTTTGTATTTAAAGTACTTTGTCTGTTGAGTTTTAAACAAAACACTTGATCATCAAATCAGCTGGTTCTTTTGGCATTTACAAAGAAATGATCCAATCTGATGGCTCCAATACTTAACCACCATCTGTAAGACAATTATTTGACTCAATACCTGAAGGATACCATCAAACCATTTCTGTACCTTAATTAACATTGAAACTTTCAATTGTTTTTCATTGCACTTTTAATATCAGTATGGCTGGTCTTCCAATGCAGACTGGCCTTAATTGAGAGTCCTTGAGATGAACACTGTAACTGTGTATCATACAATAACTGACCGTTCATGAAGATAATATCATACCGAACTCACTCGCGCACTCCAGGCTGCTAACAGAGTGATTGAGTGAGTGATGGAGGTTTTACGCCTTACCAACAGCCAGGGTCATTTTCACGGCGAAAACCAGTTGGGACAATTTTGTCTTTGGTGATCATATCTGTAAGATGAAGGTGACAGGGTGGGGAAACAGCAGGGGATCAAAACCCAGAAATCATTTTTGCTGTACCCCATCCCTTAGTGACCAAGCACCAACCAGGAATTGGACCCAAAGAACAACTTGGTCAGTGCTGGGTCCCCCCTGTCGTTGCCTTATACGATCAGCAGGGGCTACTGAGGGTCTATATTCTTCCCCGGAACCTCCACAGGGTGCCTACTAACAGAGCACCAGGTCCTACAACTGTAGACACTTATATACATGCACTGTGAAATGGCCAAGTCCATTTCTGGGAATGTGTTTGATAGATTATCACCGCGCCCCATTAGAGCGCCGGGCTCGGCCATGATGGATGAAGACAGGGGTCAGGCGTTTCAGATAGCCGCATTACACAAGCCGCAGCTCGGCCAAAACCCCTACGCGTGCAGACAATAAATCCCTCCATGAATTATGATCCACTAACAAGAGGCAGAGGGACATCTTAAAACTTTTATTCCTGAGAAGTCTATTTCTGGGAATCCCCTGATAAAAACCAAAAGTGAAAATGTTAAAGGGGCATAAGGATATAATATTGAAACCTTAGTTTGTCAGAAGTCTTCCATGAAACCCCTTATGAAACCCTTAAATGAAAAAGAATTGAAAAAAGATATAAGATGGAGGCACATGAACAATCATTGAAAGCATAATTTCAGAGGAGTCTTCCTATCCAAAACCTTTAATAAAATCATCAGATTAAAAAAAGAAATGAAAGAAATGATCCACCAACTAGAGGGGGAAGGACATGAACAAAACAGAGAACTAGACTTTGTGCTGGTCATATCTCAGGATTGCTAGGGACCCCAGACAGCACCATGAAAATAACATGGTGGAAAAAGCGGCATATTGTTATTTTTTCGGCAGAGAAAACCGTCCTCTGTCCGGTCTCAGGGAGCATGGATCATGTACGGCCCTCATGGCTCGGTTAACGACCCGTCATCCGGTGTCGCTCACACTGTCCATGTGCCACATGCTGACTGACAAAAAAGGCCTGCTATTTCATTGCACAGAATTAAAATGATCTCATTTTTACCAGGGAATTAAATAACAATCAATTGAAAAAGTCCGAGCAAGTATGAAAAATTCTGAAGTCATCCTAAAACACAGGGACATATGTTAAAAACATTAGATTTTCAGAGTTGTTATATGGGATGTTAAAATAGGGAAAATGGAAAGTCAGACATATGGGATTCACCAAAATTCACTGTCAGTTGTCAATTGAAATTAAAACATGACAGGCTCTCATATTTTCTAAGTTCACAAAAGACTGCCATAAGAGATAAAAAATAACATTGCATTTTTTTAGTGACAATAATCGAGGAAGAGCTCCGGTGGCTCATCCGTCTCACCAAACTCTATTTTACCATTTCATTTTTCGCTAAATGACTGAATATCATCTTACAATATGACCTGTCTGTATGAACATAAAGTAACTAGATAAGCCAGACATTGCAGTCAGTGCCAGCCATTTCAAAAAGTAATCAAGTCTACTGAGATAGTCGTGTGTGAGTCCCTAGATAAAACGACAATAATTGTCATGGTGAAAGGCAAGTCTACAGTTATGGTAGCCATAAATCTTCGAAAGTGACAGTTTCAATTCCAACCTCCCAAAAATGACACATCCTATAAGCGACGGCCGACTCGCCCATCCTTTCCCTACCTCCATAATCTGTCGTGTCAGCAGATTTGGTTACCACAGGCACAGTCGCGAGTTGATATGTTATTGGCAACTTATGTAGTCCTGTCTTTCCGAAAGCTGGTTTTCTCTGCAAAAATATCTATTACAATGGAAACACGGGCACTCAAATATGTCTAGATAAAAGCAGTATTCTGTATACAGATATTGCCGCCTTATTTATATGCTTATAATAAATGGGACAGTCTGAAAAAATATTGCAATGTTATCGCAACGTTATTGTAAGCATAAAGGGGCTGGGTAGGTCAGAATTCTTTTAAAAGCCTCCCATTAAGTACATATAAATGCATGAAGGGGGTTACTTTAGTCTTAAGGGAGTGCCTGGGGGCGGGGGGTCTGAAATCTCTGAAAACATTTTGGTAAGATCTGAAATTGGTGAAAATGCTTGCCTTTTCCTGTACAAATCCCATGTGCACTTTAGTCTGAGATATCTGAAAGCATGTGAATGTACATACTTAAAGGCCCCATAATTATTTGTAGCCATACAGTCATAAAACAAATTCTATTTTATTCAGTCCCCCTGTACATTTTCTCAGAAAAGTGAGGGATTCTTTCAAATATGAAATGACTTAACTGCATTGCTTTCGGATAGTATCAAATGTTACCCGCAGAGTCCAACATTAAAGTGTGTCCCAAGCACAATGCAGACTACCTCGCGACTCACCCGAAAACAACCTTAGGGCATAGTGTTCTGTCTCCCGCACAATTCAAAACCTAATGGCGTTTTCAAAACGCCTCCCAAGGCTGAAAAAGGAACTCTGCTTGCATAGTATACCATCCCAAGGCTACCAAATCACAGGGAGTGCTTAACACATTGATTTTTCCTACACCGAAGTCCCCTAAGGGGTAAATTTCCTTGTCTTTTCTTAGTCGTTTCTTTTCGTTTATTTTGAATTTGGTGAAGACAATATGGAGGGAAAAAACAACCGAAGCACCCCCTAAAAATCAATTGATGTATTCAAGGCCTATGCATATTGGCTACCCACCCTTGATGCCTATACATATTGGCCACCCAGCCTTGAGGCTTGCCCAGAGGCAGTGTACACTTGCCTGTACATTTCCCCAAGCCCTCCATCAATGCCACATGATACAAATGACTTTCTTGACGTTGAAATTAGTTTCCTCAACTTCCATTGACAAGGGGAGTAAGTTGGTGGGTTAGAATCAATAATTGCACTTATTCAGTGTGATTTCAGTGTAGATTCAGTGTGAGTCAGCGCCCTTTCAGCCTTATTTCTACCGATGCCCTCTAGACTCACGCGGCTATCGTTCCCTATTGATTTTAAGTTCTTCATTGTCAACTTCATTGTGGAAAGGCAATCTACTGATTGTTTGAGGGATGAAATAAGAACTCTTGGAGTTTGTATGATGATACCCGTCTGCCCGCCCCCCTCCCACCCCTCTCTTGGCCTGCGCCTCATTTAATACTGCCAACTTGAGAATATAATATGGCGGTCTGGTGTTGCGTGGTATCGTTACATTGCCAAAAATAAGCAGTTGCGTTCACTCAAATTCAAATATGTTTCAATTTTTTATCAGAAATTTTGAAGGATATTACAGAGGAGTATATCAATTTATAATATCTAGCCAGAACTCTTAACTATAGTTAGGTCACAGTAAAAAGAACAAAAATAAGCTGTTTCTTGCTGGCCAGATCTATAGTTGAAAGGTAACCGCTTTCATGCTAGTGACTCCCAACCCTGTTTCCCTATTACGTAAGGGTCTCACAGCTTGTCACCCACTCGTGGTGAACTCACATCAGGCTTATAGAGACAAAGGCCTACATAGCAGAGCTTGTTTCATTGGCCAGAAGTTCTATGGATGTTGTCACCCTATACACCTACACTCTCCTTCTATAAGAAGAAGAGACAAAGGAGGTATCTACTTCTTGAAGGAGTCTAATTTCTTACCCCAACCTAACATGAGGCTCAAAGGCTGAGACCTGCTTCTTCGTTGTGTGAGACCAGTTAAACCGTCTCTCCCCAAAGAAGTAGGTCTCAGCATTAGAACCTCATGTTAGGTTGGGGTAAGAAATTAGACTCCTTCAAGAAGTAGATACCTCCTTAGTCTATACTTCCTATAGAAGGAGAGTGTAGGTGTATAGGGTGATGTTGTGCAGATGATGTCACACACCTCAAATTGGGATGGCTGCCATGTTGGTGATCAGTTTAGATGTATCATTATTCACAATTCTACAGCATCTATGCTGTACATTGTTGTCTATTTCATTAAAGGAAACCTAAATTACTCATAATTAACAATACTCATCTATAAAATGTGGATATATTTGGTAGCCATGTGCTGTGAAGAGCACATGGTGATCACCAAAATCTGGTCACATGACCCTGTCTACACAATTTCTATAGCAGAGTGAAAGTCTACGTAAGAAAAGTGGAGGCATGTGGACCCATGGGTAGTCCAGTACGTAAAGGGCAGGGCTGGAGCTTGGGGGGCACAGAGCGGCAGACAGCGGAGAATGAGTGGGGCAGCGGGCAATCAAGTAGTCTGTCATTTGCAGCGTATCTCATTAAGATTGTCGACGGCTAATTGATTTCGTAATAAAACAGGAAGGATTGCCTATAAAAACACAAGGCGGGCTTCCGAGCCGGGGCCACTCCCGCTCATCCATGATGGTGGGACTCGCTGTTCATCTGTAACAAGGACGAACAATCTCCTTAAACGGATCGCATCATTTGTCACGATACCTCCAGTTCTTTAGGGTTATGTGCATTCCCATTCAACATACTCTTATCAAGTGATAACCCTGGTACATTTACCATATTTCACATATGTATGTATATAAAAATTTGCTGTAATGGTCTTATATAGTGTATCTCAGATATTTCATACAGTATTAGGCAGCAAATAGTGTCTAAAAATACAGGCTGAACCCAGCAATAAAAGGTTAATTTGGGAGGGGCTCAGTGAGATGAGGCTCATTGGGTCTGTGGGCAGGTTTGTTGCTTTCCCTGAATCCCACCGCACTAAAGGAGATTTATACAGGCGGAAACACCCCCGCCCACCGCCACATGCCTCTCCTCCGGGCCGTAAAGGGCGTCAATAGCTTCACACTGGGGGACCTTGCCCAGGGTAGCACAAGCTTAAGGCCTCTCGGGGTATGTCAAGTTCCAGCCTAAGGCCTTCCCAGGGCATGCTGGGTACCAGCCTAAGGCCTCCCCAGGGCGTGCCAGGTACCAGCCTAATGCCTTCCCAGGGTGTGTCAAGTTCCAGCCTAAGGCCTTCCCAGGGCATGCTGGGTACCAGCCTAAGGCCTTCCCAGGATGTGCCAGGTACCAGCCTAAGGCCTTCCCAGGACGTGCCGGGTACCAGCCTAAGGCCTTCCCAGGATGTGCCAGGTACCAGCCTAAGGCCTTCCCAGGACGTGCCGGGTACCAGCCTAAGGCCTTCCCAGGGTGTGCCGGGTACCAGCCTAAGGCCTTCCCAGGACGTGCCAGGTACCAGCCTAAGGCCTTCCCAGGACGTGCCGGGTACCAGCCTAAGGCCTTCCCAGGACGTGCCAGGTACCAGCCTAAGGCCTTCCCAGGATGTGCTGGGTACCAGCCTAAGGCCTTCCCAGGACGTGCCAGGTACCAGCCTAAGGCCTTCCCAGGATGTGCTGGGTACCAGCCTAAGGCCTTCCCAGGACGTGCCAGGTACCAGCCTAAGGCCTTCCCAGGAGGTGCTGGGTACTAGCCTATGGCCTTCCTAGGGCATGCCACGTACCAGCCTGAGGCATTCCCAGGGCGTGCCAGGTACCAGCCTAAGGCCTCCACAGGACGTGCTGGGTACCAGCCTAAGGCCTTCCCAGGACGTGCCAGGTACCAGTCTAAGGCCTTCCCAGGGCGTGCCGGGTACCAGCCTAAGGCCTTCTCAGGGCGTGCCGGGTACCAGCCTAAGGCCTTACCAGGGCTTGCCGGGTACCAGCTTAAGGCCTTCCCAGGACATGTTGGGTTCAAGCCTAAGGCCTGCCCAGGGTGTGCCAGGTACCAGCCTAAGGCCTTCCAAGGGCGTGTTGGGTACCAGCCTAAGGCCTTCCCAGGGCGTGTCGGGTACCAGCCTAAGTCTTTCCCAGGGCGTGTCGGGTACCAGCCTAAGGCTTTCCCAGAGCGTGTCGGGTACCAGCATAAGGCCTTCCCAGGGCGTGTCAGGTACCAGCCTAAGGCCTTCCCAAGGCGTGTCGGGTACCAGCCTAAGGCGTTCCCAGGGCATGCTGGGTACCAGCTTAAGGCGTTCCCAGGGCTTGCTGGGTACCAGCCTAAGGCCTTCCCAGGGCGTGTCGGGTACCAGCCTAAGGCCTTCCCAGGACGTGTCGGGTACCAGCCTAAGGCCTTCCCAGGACGTGCCAGGTACCAGCCTAAGGCCTTCCCAGGATGTGCCAGGTACCAGCCTAAGGCCTTCCCAGGGCGTGCCGGGTACCAGCCTAAGGCCTTCCCAGGGCGTGTCGGGTACCAGCCTAAGGCCTTCCCAGGATGTGCCAGGTACCAGCCTAAGACCTTCCCAGGGTGTGCCAGGTACCAGCCTAAGGCCTTCCCAAGGTGTGCCAGGTACCAGCCCAAGGCCTTCCCAGGGCATGCCGGGTACCAGCCTAAGGCCTTTTCATGGCATTGTTGGTATCGAGTTTAAGGCCTTCCATGGGCATTCTGTCAACAGGCCTTTAGCTTTTGATAAATATAAATAATCCTGAGATGGTAATAGTTTGAAACATATTTGCATTGGACTAGAGCTTTTAATCATTCAAACTCAGAATTCTCTTCTATAATGCTGGTATATTAATGCTGTAAGACTAGATGAGGACAGGAACTAGCAATCTAAAAGAGTGTTTGTTGTAAAACAGCCTAATTAGGAAATCAATTGAACACGACCCACAATATTAGTTTAACTCTAATAGATTCACATTACCGCACTGAATACTCAAGTAATCTGCAATTTCAATCAAAATAACTGTCCCTTTCCCAATTAAAAGAAATTTAAGGAACAAGTGGAATCCATCTTTAAGTTATAATATCGATGTCTGCTTATGACCTAGTAGGCATCAAGCATATTCCATGGTCATACAGAAGCGTACTGAATCAAAAGAAGGTCCACTTTGATCAAACCAACCCCGAGTGTATTCCACAAACGGTTTATGGATCCACCCCGAAGGTCATCAGTCATGTGATCCCGGCGTACTCCGTGACCCCCATGTGACCGTCAGCAGCCAATCAGGTGGCGCCTAATAAGAGGAGGTGCAGGGACAAATTGCTCCAATCAGATCGCTCCTTGCAAGGATCAAAAGGCAGGCGCTGGCCCTGGTGGAGGGAGTCTTAATTACAGCCCTGGTTGGTGCCCCGCGGGGCGGATCCACTTGTCCCCAACCGCCCAGTCTCCGGCTGCCTGGAGGCGGGGGGGCACTGACTCTCTGAGGGTCGCTACCCACTGCCAAACCACTGTCCCTACTTTTTGTGACTGGTCAGTCCTAAATTTTGGTTATCCATACCCTATTTCTGGGTGTGCAGGTCATCGCCCCCTAAAATTAGAGGGTCTTAAAACCGCCATATAGGCCAAAATCCCTGAAATTGCTAAGGAAATCTTGTAATAAAATTGTCATTACTTTTCGGTAACAATGAGGCTAAATTTCAAGTTATTGTCCCTTTATTGTACTATATGGAAAACAATCACCACCTCCACTTTTTGGCTTACAAGTTCCTGACTACCCCTTCAATTTTGAATTTCACTGCCTCTGCTTCATGAATCTGTTTGGCAGTGGGTACCCATTTGGGACCTAAGTGCCCCCCGCCCGGGCTCTGGCTTTGCCGCAGACAAGGACCACATGGCAGCGGCAGGGCCAACAGGCGGGGCAGGAAACAACAGGCAAACAGCGGGGTAAAGACAATGTTTGGTTGTCTCTCAGAAGGTTATCCCAATGGGCCACCTTTGTGTTGCTGTTTTCGAAAAGAGTTACATGTTTTGAAAGAGTCAATCTGCGTATGAAGACGTCATTTGGATAGTATGCCCAATAAAACAAGTCAGTGTGTTAGGGTTGGTAAAACACCGCCTCTATTTCCTGTAAGATTTGATAAAATCTTGATTAGGGGCCTTACATTAAGTATGTACACAGCAAGGGGGGTGGGGCAGTCTGAGATTTTAGAAAATTTGTGTATGTTGCTTTACAATTCCCATGCATAGGGGCCTTCCATTTAGTATGTACACAAATTTTCCAAAATTTTAGAGCCCCCAACCCCTCTTATACTAAAGTATGCATTGGAATTGTACAGCAATATGTCTGGTATCAAATAGCCAAGAATGCTACTTCTTTGCATTCAAGGGAAGAATATACAGGACTCATTCATGTCCCACAGTCCTCAGTCCCTGCATCCCTGAAAAGGAAACCCCTAGGAGTGCCCTAGCCCAGTAGTAAAGAGACAGGTGGCCCCTACCTAATTGGCAGTGTAGGCCTTGTGACAGGTATGCTACTCACTGACCATTAGACGGAGTCGGCTCGGACAGCCCGACCGCCCCCTGCCAGCTGTCGTACCGCTGTCGCGGGGCGGAACAGACAGGGTCCTGTCCCCTCCATGCTGACCCCTGCGTCTAGTTCCCCGCTCCCTTCTGACTATATACATCTGAGCAGCCTGCTTGAAATGGGTTCTCGATCTGCCTATGACAGGTTCAGAATAGGCTTTTATGTGATAGTAAGTTTGTTTTTTTCTTATATTTGTTTCTTGGCTGAAGGAGGGCATAATCTTATGAGATATGATTCCTATTAGGCTCTGTTATTCTTTTTATTCATATCAAGTTGCAGTACCTTCATTATGCCATGGAAGATCAATAATTGGGGGAAAATGCAGGCCTTCAGATTAGTATGGGCTCCGACCTCAATATTTTTCACAAATGGCTTATGTTTCAGACAATGATATTTAGAATCTAATGCTGGGTCTAACAAAAATGATGAAAAAGAAATTGGGAAATCTTACAAAGATGGAAAAAGTGGCATCCCAGTATATTAACAGTCTCTGAAACAAAAAACTTCCAAATTATGAATCAAGCGCTTGATTCAAGGGTAAAATTAGAAACCTAATCACTTGTTCCTAGAAATAGCCATCATTTTGCAGTGAATTCTTAGAAAGCTATAAATTGTCTGGACATGTTGAGAGTCTCATGCCACAGCAGTAAAACTGGTTTAAAAAATTAGAAATTTGCTTGGAACCGACCAATCAGTGGGTAGACAAATTGGGCAGGTGACCAATTTGGGAGGAAGAATTGTCGGAAATCCCCCAATTGGCGGAAGCCCTTATCACTGGTCCTACAACATCAATTAGCCTTAATGACAGGAATAACAGTTAACGGAAAGAAAACCCCAAACAGCCTAGTGTGGCTCTGAGTTTTAGCGAAGAGTCATTCATCATGAAACATTAAAGACCCAAACACACTTGGACGATTCATGCCTCAACGATTGTCGGTCTGTCAATTGGCCACCAGTTTTAAACAGCCAGGAAAAAACGGCAGTGTACACTTCTTTAATCAATACATCCGAAATTTATAAATTAGTCACTGAAATGCTACTGATTGAACACTGATTGTACACTCTCATTTTAATATCTAGGACATACTGATTTACCACTGCTCAAACACTGTATTCACACTTTTTTCACTGATTTACCACTGAAATGCTACTGGTAGTTGTGTATGTGTCGCTCAATCAAAGCGTTCATAGCGTATGTCTACTTTCTGCATAGGACTCCTGTATTGTAAAATGTACACAGGGAAAATGTACTGCCAATGATGAAGCAGGGACTACATAAAATACAATAAGCAGCAAGTCTTTTACTTCCACAAAGACATTGTGGGCTACATTCCACCCCACAATGTCTTATCGTATCCAATGACAAACCTAGAGTTTGACGATCAATACTAATTCACTTTTTAAGCCGCACTAATTCGCTCCTTAAGCCCGTCCCAGCTGCAGCCTGGGGGGCCTGGGTAAGTTGATCAGGAGGCTGTTGGTGGTTTTCTGGATGTTGTGTCCTCAGGGCGGCCAATGTTACAGGCTCGACACAGCACCCGAACGGGCAACACTGCAGGGTGGTCATTGTCAGAGGAATTGTCAGCAGATTGGACATTTTTTCAGCGAGCGATGAATTAACTTGGGAATATGTTGTTACAGAACAAACATACATTCAGTTGGTGATCGACTCCTGGGAATTGACTATTGTTTGATTTAAGCATGTAGACATATTCATTCGTTGTGCATTTTATCGGCATATTTTTGTGTGCAACACTATAAAATTTGCAAAATAATATTATATCAAATCAACAATATTACCATGGTGGCCATTGCAAAACTGTTCCTAAAAAGGCTCTTTTCTTTCTGGAATGTAACATCAGTATACACATTCAGCGGTCCATATTATCTGGTTTCTTTTGAAATGAAAAAAAGCTATGAAATTAACTGAATCCAGGACAACATGTCTTACCTCGATACAAAAGAAAACCCCTTTTCCTCAGGTAATGAAGAGGTTGAGACATGCCAGTGAGACCAGACAGGTTCCCTCTGGTCGTGGTCAATGCGGACTAGACCCGACCAGACGCGGGCTGGTCCAGCTTGTCGCGGTCAGTGTCGGACAGAGCGCCAGGGTAACGAGGTGAACGGTGTCCGCCCCCCACAGCACCCCTCACACAGCCCTGCTTCTATAGCCTAATCACCACCTAACACACAGAACTCTCCCTCTCCAAGCACATCTGATGACCAACAAGCCTAGGAGGGTGGGCTGACAGGACCTAGCAATGTGCTTGGAGAACATCAATAAATTTGTGAAACTGCTTGAAAACCTGAGGGTACTTGCTCAGTAAGTTTTTTATGTTCTGCTGAAACACCAAATTAATTCAATTGTTGCCTCAAAAGTTGCCTCTCAATGAAATGATCATATTTGGTATCTTTATTCAGAATGAAAAAAAGATTGAGATAGGATAAAAAGATTGAGTTCTTTCCTTGATTCTGTGTACAATTTTAAACTGGTTCAATTAAAGGGCAGACTCAACATGTATTTGCCTCTTTAGGAGAAGTTTCCATAAATTGAACCCCAAGCAGGAAGCATATGAGATTATACATAATTATAAAGGAAAAAAGAGAAATAGTTTTCTATTATCTGTTTTTTTCAGCAGCCTCACTGGATAGCATTGACAATCTAAGAGGTCCAATGTGGCTGGGTTTGTCTCCTTCTGGTTGGTGCAGTCTTTGTTGGCCTTATTGGATTGTCTCGGCAATTGTCGGCCTGTCGGAGTGATAATAGGGGACTACGGGCAGTGGCTGGTACCTGCGGGCGGTGTTAAGCCCCATACCCACTAGGCGATTTTGACCAAATTGGCACTAAAATCGATGGTTTTCCACTGATTTTGCATTTATTTATAAGCTGACTCTGTGTGGGAATGCCTAGCTAAGCAAGAGTTGGTTGTTAACCTGGGAAAGGCCGAATAGTCAGTCGATTATCTAGTAGTAGCAACGACTCATATCAAGTAAGTTTGAATACTTGACATCAATGACGGACTGGTTGGCTATTTTACTATCGACCTAGTGGGTATAGAGCTTCAAGGCCCAGTCACATATAATAAATGCTTAACCATAGACCTGCCTAAGACCTGTGGTCAACGACCGGTGCAGGGTACAACATTTACACTTGTTCAATGCTCGAGACATATGAAATGAAGAGGCTGAGCTCATAGCCATAACTAAACTGATCATAGCTGAAAATAGCTGAACTCATAGCTCAAGCCTACTTATAAGTCACACTTTGCGATGGTGCCCATTTATGAATTTTGTTCGTTCACCACCCTGTGGCAGGGCCTTTACCGATAACTATCTGATATGAGGGTGGCAATAAGTAGCAATACCTAAACCTCAAGTATCAAATTTCTTCAACTTATTTGTGAGATTTTAAGATAGACATATATAAATTCTCACAGTAAACTGATTTGTTATTTGGGCAAATGTGTCATTTTGGTAAAGTTGAACATAATATTGCCTATTACACAAACTGGACTTTGCAATATTAAAAAAACTTTTTCTTTTTGCAACATTGAGGGCTGAGGCTAGAGGGGGGGGGGGGGAGAGAACTGATAGTTTTACCAGAAACTTCTGGAGCACATAGAAATGAGGATTGGATAATCTGTCAGAACATTAAAAAAAAAAAAAAACCATTTCAAATCCAATATGGGACCTCGCCTCTTTACACGTCAGCCATGCACCTGTTAAAGTGAGGGAGTGAGTGATGGATCTTTTACATCATACCAACAGCAAAGGTCAGTTTCATGGTGAAAACAAGTTAGGACAAATTCTGACTTTTCAGACATGCGTTCTGACTTGGTCAGTCTCTGATGATAGTATCTATGTGATGCAGGTGACAGGGCGGGCAAACAGCAGGGGATCAAAACCTGGAAATAACATTTTGTTGTACCTCATCCCTTAATGAACAAGAAGTCAGATCTATGAAAGAATCTCATTAGTATCTAAAAATTGTTACATTATGTTCTTCGTTGGCCTTGTGAGGAATGTGAGAAATGATGATGGGCAATTATTGAGTAACTGTCAAACTGACATTTCATGAACTTTTTAAACCCTGAAACAAAAAGGTAGTCTTAAGCCTTTTCTGAGCAATGTGCAAAAATGAGCGGGTGAAAAGAGGCTGTAGTGACAGTGACAGGACGCGGCACGCAACATTATTTGTTGGATGGCACGGGTTAGCGTCATGTTTGTTGGAGGGGTTGGGAGGGGCGGAGAGGGGTCCCTCACCCATCATCATTGCGGCTTGACATCCGGGCAGTGCTGTCCCCTCAAAGACGCAAGACGAAATCAAACTTTTGCCAAGTAGGCAAAAGTCCAATTAAGCCACTCGCTATGCTATATCATCTGACAATTAGTGCTGGCGGCAGCGGGGAAGGCCGGTCATCCGACACGGCTTCTCCGATCAGCCGACATAGGCTGCTTCCTAATGCAGCCAGCCCAGGACTACATCGCGGACAAAAAATCCTACTCAAAGAAAACAGCGAGAGGGACCACCCTTTACGGACGTGTGATTACCACTGTTGGGTGTCACATCCAGTATGAATAATAGAGAAAACAACAAAAATGCACCAATCAAATTCCCCGTTAGTGTTTTTCGCTCGTTTTCATCATTAGAAGGTTGGTGCGTGGATGAGGTAAAAGACCAACGAGCTCTATAAGAGCCATTAGTAACCAGAGCGCAGAACTTCGTTTTGCACGCTCTCCATCTGCCAGCTACACTTTTGCTCGCTTTCGGAAAAAAAAAAACTTCTGTCATAGTTCAGCTCATCAGCTGCACTCCCAGGCTTGGTACATTGGAAGGAGTCGAATGCCAAGCTAAACTCAACTGGACTTTTATCCTGAGCTACATATCCTGTCGCTTTAAAGTAAGCCAATAACACCTCTGGTTATAAAGAGACTCATAACTCTCCAGCTACAATATCTAATGCCTGGAACTGAAACTGCATGAATATGGTTCTAATTAAAAACTCCAAATGACAGTGAAACCTACTGATGTCTATCATCTAACAGCAATTCAACACATTACATAGTTTTAAACTAGTTTTTGGAAAAGGAAAGTCATGCAATATGTACCATTAGAAAATCAATGGTATACTTTTGTTTCATATTTTAAGGCAATTCCATTTCGGTCTTATTTTCAAGGTCAACTTTCTACCTTGCAATTCTTGAAAGTACAACAAAAAGAAAAGTTGGAATTAGGAATCCATATTGAGGATCTTCAAAATGAGGCACACAAAAAATGCCCAATATAACAGTCAACCAATATGCCAATGTCTGGAATCCGCACCCACAAAAGTCCCGAACTCCGAGCCTAAGCTCGGGAGACATTTCCCTCTGTCGCTGCCTTTGTGGCGGTCTGTGAGAATAAATTGGGGATAACCCCGGCTGGACAGGCCGAAGTAATTTCCTTATTTCTGTAGAAGGGGACGCCATCTATGCGGCTTTATTTGGCCGTGCCCCCGTGCCATCTCCCCGTCTCATTTTTATTCCTGATCCCCAACTTCCTCCCTCCGTCCCCGCTTATTACCCCCTATCTATTCAATTCTGATCACAAAAAAAAGCATCTTTTTCAATCACAAGAAAAACCCAACAATTCTGATCACAAAAAAACATCTTTTCAATCACAAAAAAAACAACATATTCTTAATCACGAACAAAAATGGTTTCAATCATTATCATCATAATATTTTGGATTGCTTGATTAGTCATATTTATTAAATCTGCGGTGCCAGTAGGGCCTGAGACAAAATAGCCAACCTGTTTTCCAATATCAAAATCCTCCTTGCATGCAAAAAGCAGTTGAATGTTAGATGGTGTGTTTTTCAATATTAGCAGAAAAAAACAGACAGCAAACCTGAAATTCTTTACGATACGCTGTAAAATACTAGTGAATTTATTAGAACCCAATCTCAGATTGTGTCATGCAGATAACAGGAGCCTGGTGTGATTTAAAAGAAAACCCCTCGTTTTTTTTATTCCGTTCATGAAAAAAATAAATGATGAATAGGATTCCCAAACCCTATTCCACAGGGTCTGGAAAATCATATCCTGCTCCAAGTTAGGGGGGGTCAGGAATTGAGAGGGGGGGGGGGGACAGAAGGTGGGGGAGTTGGGGAGTTGAGCGTGAGCATTGGGTGAGCGTAGGGTGTTTTACGCCATACTGACTGCCAGGGTCATTTTCATGGCAAAAACAGGTTGGGACAAATTCTGTCTTTGTTGATTGTATCTATGAGATCAAGGTGACAGGGCGGGCAAACAGCAGGGGATCAAAACCTGGAAATCATTTTTTTCTGTACCCAGAGAACCCAGCACCAAATGGGAATTGAACCCAAAGAACCACTTGGTCAGTGCTGGATCCCCCTATCGTTGCCTTATATGATCAGCAGGGGCTACTGGGGGCCTAAATTCTTTCCAAGAGCAGAAGCCCACCCCGGTACCCCCATGGGGTGGAATTGGGGAGTAGAAGGGGGGTTATGGGGAGGGGCACATGACAGGATGATGGTGCTGACACCTGGTGACAGGCGTGGCGTTAGCCCAGATTACGTCCCCCAACCACCACCCCATGTCGCTGCCACTCACGGGGCTAGGGTCGCAATAGGGCACCCTTGTCGCCCTGCGACACACCTCCCGGCACATGGCTTTATGGATAGCTACTTTTTCACCCTATTTTTTCTCTTGGACAGTTCCCAATATGTGGTGGGGTCAGTTGAGCTTCCGTCATGTAGTCTGAGAGGGCTGAGCTCGGACATATCAAAAGCGACATAGTGGAAGCTGGGCCGGGACTTAGCCAAACTAACCAAACTAACCGAACCGAAATTGCTGATACAATATCGAAAATAAAGTCAGTCTGAAGTCTTGGTTTTCTTTAGTTAAAAAGCAGAAGTTATTGGTTTCTGAAGGGCAGCTCGCTGAAACTTATGTCGACAATGGCATCGCTAACTTGTTAAATAACATCGTCAGGCACATCACCTTTGGATAAGTCAACACGACAGCGTCTCGTACATTATGTGCAGACCTGTCCTTTTCTTGTAATTATCTGTAATCATCTCTACAAAATACATGGTGCATTTCTCTGCTCATAACTAGACAATGAATGTCGTAGCCAATGACTTCGGCTGTTTGGCTCATTTCTGTCGCTATGCATTTGTCGGAAGAAAACTTGTTTGGTAAATAATCAAGTCCAGGTTTATGAATTATCTATGCATCTTGTATCATTGTGTCAATGTCCAAATGATCACAGATAAAGCAATGCTGACTGGCTATAGGTACTGTTCAGAGATGCCACTCCCGACTGATGAAAATATAGGAAAAGTAGGAAACGCTTTTCCTACTTTTTTTCTAGAAGCAACTACGAGGGAAATAACCTTTAGAAATAGAGACCTGACATTGAAGCTGTGTCTAAATAGCTTGAAACTGACACAAACATACTCTAAAACAGATATTAAAGCAACGTTGGAAAAATTGCATTGGCAGATATCAATATGCTGGTATCTGAAAACCCAAGACAACGCAAAATACTATACAAAAACAAAACAAAACAAAAACAAAATAAAATACTATACAATGCAAGAAGGAAAATGGCTTCAAACTCTAAAGGTGGGGTATAGCAATGCATTGTCCAGGATTTAGAACACAGTAAAATTAAATCTGAAATAAGCAATAAACTGTCAGGCTTTATTTACTTCTCAAAACACCATTTATCCATTTATCAATGGTTTCCAAATGTTAAGTGCCATTTAGCCACCATTTAAAAGCCATTCAGCCAGCATCAGATAACTCACCAAATGTTTTACCACACTTTTGCAACAATTTAGCCACAATTTTGCAGTCATTTGGTAGTTTTAGTGGGCTTTGATTGTAAAAGTAGGAATTCTGACTGAAATTACATATGGTGGATAAAATAAAAAGTCAGTTTTACATGCCTTACATGTTCCTGCCATGAGCTGAGCTCATGAATACATACTCCAAGTGACTGAACGAATAAAAAAACACGAGACACGTTTGGCTCAGATGGTTACAAACGGGCAAGAGTGAAGGAACGAATTTAACACTTCGGTGGCAAATCCTCCCTGCCAAAAAGCAGCAACAAATGAATTAAATCTCGCCAAAATCAAGCAACAAATGAATTAAATCTGGTCGGTTTTGGAGTGAGGACGACTCATAAAAGCGGACTTTCCCGAGCTTCGGTGTTTTTTTGGGTCCGGACAGAGCAGAGAGAAGTGAGCGGGGAAACGGTTTGTATAAAACTCCACGGACAAATGTTGACAACTTTGGGTCTTCTCAGTGAGATGTCCTAAGTGAAATACTAGCTGGAATGGGACATTATGGATGTGCCTAAATAAAGCTCTTGGGAATACTTTATATTAATCATATCAATTAGGCGCTGGACATAAATGATGCGTAAATGTATGAACTGCGAGAAAGAAAGGGAAAAAAAGGGGATCAGTATTTAGTACTAGGCAAAGGTACTGTTTATAATCAAAACAAAGTAAATTTTCACTATGTACATATTTCGTAGATTGTTCTGAAATGCGAATCAAACAAAGATATGTGCAGCACAAATGAAAATATGCACAAAGAATGAGTTTTAGCAGCCACCCTCCCCCCCCCCCCCCCATAACAGTCGCCTCCCCGAAACAGCGAGGACGGTGGCAGTTTGCAATTCTTCTTTCAAAGCCAGAGTATCATTCATGCGGTTCTCATATTAGGGCCTCTACCCTTACCCTAACAACGTCACAGCCTGCGACATGTTTTGTGACGTTAGAGCCTAATCTGGTGATGTTATTGGTCACGTCATGGATTTGGCGTGGGAGTAAGGGGGTTACAACGTATCAAATAACGACATTGTGATGGACGATACAGTGGCTTTTACTTTTGGCATGATTTGGAAAAACTCTCAACAATTCTTTCTGAAGCCCCCTTCCCAGTCCAACTGTTCCTATAGCAACCGAGTCTGGCATCGCTGATTGGTTACTCAAATTGATAGGCTCCAGGGAGTTTGGGTATTTTATATCAGAAGTTTTTACTCATTGCAGAATGTAATAAATTCAACCGCGAAACACTTTTCTGCTAATTGTTTTCTTAATATCTAAAACTATCATGTCTGCTTGAGTAAATTACATTGCTGTAAGCGTATTAATGTTTGCACTGTATTTATTTTTGTGACGAAAATATGATGAATGAGATATATAAGTACTATCTCACAATTAGAAATAACCGGCAAAAAACGGAACATTTTTTTGTATAAAAAGGGTCATGTAGGCCGGATATGTGAAAATTTACCAGCGCGAAAATACGTACTTTCACAGTATTAGCTATTTGTATTTGTTAACATGGGAATTATGTCATATCTTTTTGGTTTGAACTAGGTAGTCGTATGTAGAATCAGGTATTATATTCTAGAATGCACAATTTTCAGAAATGTTATCACATCAAATCAGTTGGGACATTCGCATAGCACACAAATGTGCTATGAATAGGTAAAAAGTGCAATGAACAGGGAAATGTGTCACAGGGGAATGTGCCATGAATAGAAGAGTGTGTCATGAATAGAAAATTGTGACATAAAATAAGATTAACTCACGTGAGATTGAGTCGTGATCCGTAGCGTGCAATGGTAGTTTCCAGCAGCGACATGAGTGTTACGATCCCCCCGCATAGCAAATGGACCGTGTAACATCGACTGCCCACTGCAAATCAGAGATGTCAGGTTAAGATGGTACACATTGAAGCAGTTTTTTAATAGTCCATTCTGACCCAGATTAGCTATTACATAATGGGTCTGTACACCCACGACCATCCATGGCTTTTATTGTTAAATCAAAATTTGTAAGGAATTTTTTTATTGGCCCTCTATAAATGGCATGGAGAATCCCTTTGATGGTTATTCAAGTGCTGGTAGTTATGGTCCTCCCTGCCATAAACCAGCGGCCCTAAAGCATGCTGGGATTTGGGTGGGTATTCCCACTAAAATGGTTGCTGATGTACACACTTACCTTGGGAAACAGTGGGTCTGATTTGACAAGACTATTTTTTTATAGTTTAAATGCAACAGTATTTGGGAACGTATTCAGCTTTTAACATCTTTCAGAGAGTATCTTAAGAACTTTTCAAAGATAAGATAAATCATGCAAAATTGACTTCTAACTCCAAAACATAAAGATCATGTGTAGGTCTTATGTTGTCTGGGTTATCTGAGATGCATAGATCAGTAAAAAAGGAATGGGGAATTTTTTAATCAAAGCACTGAGTTCTATGGGAAGAAATGGTAGACTCAAGACTCAAAGTAATACAGAGCTCTGCGGAACCGAAAGACTCTCTTACGTGCCTGAAGAAACACTACACAAGTTTCTCACTATCACTAAAACTTAAATGAATCTGTAGAAACAGTATGTAGGAACAGTGTAGCAATCTTTGTATAAAACCTCTCCTTCTATGAAAAGATATTCTGCTCAGACGCTAGCTACCTTTGAAATGTCCAGATCAATGTTTGAAAATGCATTCCTGAAATTGATCTTTTTGACACTCCTTTGTCTCTTCAGGGTGGGTGCTAATTGGTCAGAACAAATTTAAGTCGCCTTTTCCGTTAGTGAATGAATGTGAAAAGAACAGTTAGATGAATGTTGTGTCAATGGGCCTGAAAAGTTGCTGAACTAGGCATAATTGACAACAATTCAAGTCGAGCGTTCACAGCTGGGCCGAATCCAAATCAGCCCGTTGCAGAGCCTGTCACACCTCGCTTCAACCAAATTAGATTGTTTTTCGCCTCGCCGCAATTACAAATATTTATGTGGAGAATTGATTTAGTTTTAATGCTTAAATAGAGCTGGCTGCAAATGAATTCCGTGCCTCGCAGTCGCTACGTCTTCATTGGGTGGAATGCGTTGGACGCAGTGGAGTGTTAGCGGCTGGGCTGCGTAATCTCTCTGCAGGCTCAGCCTGGAGACGGCTGGTCTGTCTCAGTATAGATGGGTATATGAGGAGAAATGACAATACAACCTGGGGAGCAGTGTGTGGATGCTTCTAAAACTAATTAGATACAACTGCTGGACCTGTTCTTGCTTTTCAATGATCCACTTATCCCCATGTTGTGGTATTTAAAAGAAGTAAGACTTCAGCCCCACACCCACTGGACCCATTTGTACCTCAGCAATTCTCCCCAAAACAGATAGCTTGTTTATTGTATTGTAGCTCAAACTAGCCTAGATCAAGATGCATGTCCCGAAATATGTTAAGGACAATCGCGCCATTATAGAAGTAGTGTTGAGATTTCTTTAAAACTTTCCACACTGAAAGTTATACCTATATAGACATCAAAAATGAAAAAAAAATCAGGGGTCACCGTGGAAACTTTTTGACTAGAGTGGGCTAAATATGTAATGATTGTTTAAAATTCATCTTGCGAAATAGATTTTGAAATTTGACTTTATTTGCTAATTATTTTGATAGAAATGATATAATGACCCTCCTAATGTTTTTGATAAATGTGTTTTTGTTTTCTCCAATGAAAAAGAAAGACTTTTGTAAAGTTAGATAGCATAATATACCTTTTTGACTTGAAAGTTCGAAAAATAATCTATTTAAAAATAACAGAAATTAAAAAATAAAGTTCCACACAAAAATATCTAAAGTTGAAAATTGCCCTAAAAGTTGATATTACATGCATAAGGATGTAGGCTATGATAACCAGTCAAAGAAATAGGGGGTCACCGCACTAATTTGGCCAGCAGAGATGAATACCTATTAAAACATCTAAAAATAGCCTAAAATGGTTAATTATTTGTTTTTCTATAAATATACAAAAATATCTACTTTAAAAGTATTTTGAATTTTTCATATTATTCCTGACATTCTTAAAATAATTTGGATGTATAATATACCTTCATACAGCGTATATTAAAAGAGAGACAGAAGAAAATGCAATTTTTGTTGTCAATTTCATTTTCCAGCATTTGCAACATTTTCTCAATATTAGTCATGTTTCTCCATTTCTATCTCTAAAGCTATTCCTTTTGGCCAATTTTCTATTCCATTTCTGAATTCCACATGTACTGATAAGTATTTCTGCAAAATATAAATAAGATTGAAGAACTTTCATTTTTGTGATATCTGGAAAATGGCGCCATTGCCCTTAACATACCAAAAGGCTTAAGTTAAGGATAGGTATTTTCATTAATCATTCAATTATTTGTAGTTTAAATGATGGAGAAATAATTTTGACAATCTTTCATCTTGTATCTGTATAAGTTAATTGTTATCTAGGTAGGTTTGATAATTCATTCATCATTTATAGATATATGGCAATTATTTGTATACTTTCTATAGGTTTTCCTTTGACTTTTGACCACAAAATTAGTGCCTAAAATGCCGTTTATCAGCTATCCATGGTAGGGCCATCCATCAATTGCCCTACAAATTCTGCCCCTTCGCAATTGTTTGCCAACTAATCACCTGAACTGAAATATCAAACATGTTGAATATTTGGGTTGGCTGAACGATTGACTATTTGGCGCAAATGCCACAAAAATCGCCTAATGGGTATTAGGGTTTTGTGTCTGAGTTTGTATAGAAAGTGTGGGGATCATTGAGCTTAGGTAAAAGTATGGACATTTGGAATCATCTCCAAAGAAAGCTTAAGGGTGTCACATGTGATAAGATAAACTCTATTTCTTACATGAATCAGTGTATTCAAATAAAAAAAATTGTTGAAGGGGAGAGAAATATTGTCCATCATAAGTAGACACATAATCGATGTCAATGTTCCATATACATTCTTGAAACTATGGAAAAGTTAAAGCTTCATACAGCAATATACGGCGATTTTCAGAAATGCAAATTAATTTATCTTGAGAACTTTTGGTAAAATCAGAAATGTCTTAATGAATAAAAACTAGGATCATTCGAAAGAAAACAAGAAAAATGGCTACAAATTTCTTCATCTCCCTCGCGTGAAACAGATTGTCTTTGCAAAGAGCAGAGTGCTGACGTTAAGTATTTGTCATTTGAGATAACGCTCTCGAACTTTTACGAGAAAAAACTATTGGGGAGCATCACCAACCGGGCTAATTAATAATCTTTTTTTGTAAATCTTTAAGATGAAGATTGACAAACGTTGATGAGAAGTGTTGTTCTCTCCTCTGCCTCCTTTGTCAACTGTCGTCCCTTAAATCCAGATATTTTATCAAATATTGATACGGGAGGGATTCGTTAATTTCCACTGTTTTCAGATTTCTATGAGCCACCATTTTTTTTATATTTGATTTGGATGTCATGGAGGGGGAAGGGACAGTGAGTTTGTCATATATATCTATCACAGTAATCATATAAAAAAAAACATTTCAGAATTGAATTTCACTTTTTTCTTATAATCAACATGTTTTAGAGCTCAAATACCTATATTATATGTAATAACTTTACGTTGCAGATTACAGGATGTAATAGATTATCAGGATTAAATTAAACAAAGATTACATTTCATTTCTTTCAGAACCAATACCCTTCATTCCACACAGATGCAAACCAAAAACGTTCTCATTTCACCTACATTAAAATGGTCATGCTATCATGATCTATGCTTACAAATATTAACCAAGTTGTTTATTTTTGTGATTTGCAGTTCGCCACCGAATCGGCAGCCGGTGATTCAGAACCTTAACTTTCATGCTATAATAACCTGTGATTACAAATATTAAAAAGTTGTTTACTGTTGTGTTTTGCAGTTCGGCCACCGAATCAGCAGCCGGTCATTCAGAACCTTACCTTTAATAACCTATGCTTACAAATATTACCCAAGTTGTTTACTGTTGTGTTTTGCAGTTCGGCCACTGAACCATCAGCCGGTGATTCAGAACCTTACCTTTGATAATCTGTGATTACAAATATTAACCAAGATGTTTTCTGTTGTGTTTTGCAGTTCGGCCACCGAATCGGCAGCCGGTGATTCAGAACCTTACCTGTGCAAGTAGCGCCGGTCTTACAGTGTGGACCGTGCACACAGCGCTGCTCGGCCCGCTCATACTGCTCCTGCCACGCGCCCTCTGAAACAAACAATGCTCACCGTTAGGACATTAACCAGGGACTCCGAGGTCACATCGCCACAACTCGTGTTTAAGAAACCAGCCCAACTGTCTACAGGCAAGCAACTGCCTCTGCCTCTGGGTGCTACGGAGGGTCGGCCGATACCTTCGGGAACTTCACCGGGACGGCTGGTGGTAATACGGGGTGAACAGCCAATGGCCTGAAGGACCCTAAGGGGAGAAAGCTGCTGCCTTAAGGCATCAGAGGGACAACTGCTGCCTTTAGGCATTCCAAAACAACAGTGGATGCTCTCAGGCACTCTTTCACAAGGACAGGCAGTGCCTCAGTAGACACTGCAAGGGCAAATGTCTTGAGAAAAGCTGCAACTTTCAGACATTTCAGGGGAGCAGTTGATGCAATAAGGCATTTCAAAGGGGCATCAAGGCACTCATGACAGCTGCTTCTTTCAGGGAGTCTACGGAGAAAGGTGATGCCTTAAGATACCAGAGAGAAAGCTTCTGCCATCAGGCATCCCAGGGCCAGAGGGTTGTCAATGATTGTATCCCTCCCAAGGAACAGTTCCTGCCCTCAGGCAGTCCACAAGCTGAAGCCTTGCATCTCAAAAGGCATCTAGGGGAACAGTATCTGCCTGCAGGACTCCAAGAAGGACAGCCATTCTGCAGCGCTCGCACCTACGCTCCAGGAAAATAGTCCGAGAGGGTACTCTCTGCTATGTAGGTCATTAACTATACACCAGCGTTATAGTATCACTACACCCTGCGGTCTTAAAAAAGTCCCGCAGTTGTTGCTGGTTGGCTGCAACTAGTCGAGGCTGGACCCAGTGGCAGCTACAGTGCAGAGATCACTCTTTAGTGAGGTGTCGATGCAGCAGAGCGGAAAGACAGCCCTGCCCCATGGCATTGCAGAGGGATAGATCATGCCTTTGGTGCTCCAGGCACAAGGAGGGACAGCTATCTCTCTGGCTCAACCCGGTGAAAGATGTCCTACTACCAAAGGCGATATGGGAATGAGAGTCAAAGCGCGGAAATCAAAGTGGAGAGAATTGCTCTAAACTTGTCCAGAAAAAAGTGAGCGAAGTCAGGCAAGGGTGTGTAACTGAATACATGTTTTTGTGTTTCTTGTATGTTATAATTTGCCACAAAGATGGGTTCAGAGGTTGTTTTATGAACTGTCCATGTATGAGTAGTAAAAAGCTGATGTCTGTTGTTAAATATTACACCGTGGAGCAGGAAGGGGAATGCTTCTGTGTATGTCTAGCGTAGACGGTCGCTCGCTACAAAAGTGTGCCAACTCCATGTCCCTGTGATGGCTGCATTCAATTCAAACTAGGTCCAGCCAAGTTCTGACAAATTTGTATTCTCGCACACAGAAAAGAAAACTAATCTTGACTGCTGAAATTAGGTTCTCGAACACAATCCACAACCCACCTCTTTGTCAAGCCCTGCCAGACTGGAAACTTCAAGACAACTAAAATAACTGTTCTGATGAAAATTCTGGTTCAAAACCTTGAGAACCATGAAGGCTGTCAAGATAGACTTTGGAAAGCATGCTAAGTCTTCAAGGTTACCAGAAACCTACCTAACAAAAAAAAGCTTAGTTATTTTAAATTAAGGCCAATTTCAAAAACAAAGGAGAAAATTTTGACATCCTCAATAAATAGTGGCATCTTAGAGCAAATAGATTCTTCCGGATGAAAACTGGATAGGGGCACACTTGGCATGTGGATTTTGCTTGTTTTGAATGGTGGAATATTTCCCTTCTTAAGCCTTAATTTCTGTGTACTGTTCTATACACTAGGAAACATTGAATCACTCTCTGGTTGTACTAGGAGTTGGGAGTAACCACAGGAGCAGAATGAATGAACTCTCTGGTGACTCTAAAGTATCTTTATTGATAAATTGTTATGCTTTATACTATTCTATTAGTATAAGCAAAATTTCAAGCGCTATCATGAGAATAGTTCCAAGGATAATTATTGGTATCTATAAGATATTTAGAAGTACATAACTATATTTGGATATAAATAAGTTTGTAAGTTCAACTCCTGAAAATGAATGTACCTCTGATAGAAACCTAGTTCCTTAGTTAGTCATAGGATAAAACCTATAACAAATTTGTTGCATATATTTTGATTATACTGCTCAAGAAAAGGGCTACGTTTCTTTGAATTTGAAATGAAATACTGAGAACTAGTTTTCCATGCTAGGTGAGACTGTAACCATCTCCACAATAAACTTATGCCATTCCACAATGTACCCTTACGTACACATGGTTTCGTATAAATACCCTTCAGTCCACACAATTCTTTCCTTATATTGTGTTAAATATATATAGAATTAATTCTTGGTGGTTTATACATACTCTGTATTACTGCGAATCGGCTGACTTTGTATGATGTGGTGGACTTGTATAATTGTCCACCACCGACCCTACTACTACCACCGAAAACTGATGCATACCATGGTTGTGATATTATCATCTCAATTAACGCTGTTACCACGTACATTTCTACTAGTATATATGTATGTATATAAATGTATAACTTAGGTAATAATGTCCCCTCTATATAGTGGCACTGTCCTGAACTTATGTGACCTTTAGGGCAGGGGAGAAATTCTCGAAGACGTGTGTGTCGCGACCTATCTAGGTCAGGGAAGTCCCTAGTAACAGTCACACATGAGTGACCAAAAGGGGATAGATGGAGTTAGAGATTTGGACTGACCACTCAGATGAGGTAAAACCGTCCCCTCAGGGTCGCGAAGAAAGGAATTCCAGGTGTATTAAATGTCAGACTTTTCGCCCTGTCTTAAAGAATAGATAGAGAGTTGGCAGAAGTGGTAAGGCTGACCTGGGTCTTTTAAGTTTACCAAAAGAATTCCAAGAATTGTAAGACTTTTTTTCCTTTTAAACAGCCATCTTTGAAATTGAACATTTACAAAAGACTGTAGAATGCGGCAAACAACTTGACCGAATAATGGAGCAGTTGCGCTAACCATTCCTGGATTCCTAAGCCCTTCCACATGGGCATAATGAGCAGTGTTCGAAACTAACGCCTGCCCGTCGGCCAATGGGCAAAAAATTGTGACCAAGGCTGAAAGTTTTTACCAAAAATGGCCAAGAGAAATTTATGTATTTTCCCTATATTTCCCAACCAAATTTTCCTACCATCAAAAGTAGCAGTCAGCGCAAACCATTTTGATATTCAAACGGCCAAATCAAGGCCAGAAGAAAGTTTTTCAGGGCTAACGATACTTCGGTAAAGTCGGCCCGGATGGCCAACAGGCCAAAAAGTAAGTTTCGAACACTGGTACGCAGGTTGATTCAGGTATTGCCACTTCTGCCCTAGGCCACCCTAAAAACGAATTTGTTTTTGTCCCAACTTAGTTGTTTTTTTTTTGCCTTTAAATTTATTCCTAAAAAGATTCAAAAAACCGCAGTTATTTCATATCAAAATAATATTGAAGAAAAACACATTTTCAAGTACTTTTTTTGTCACTCGCGACACAGGAAACAAATTTTCTTTTTAGGATGGCCTCGTAAGATCCCCACCTCTATTATCTAATCATAGAAATATTGCCTGCAATTAAACTAGGTCAAGAGGCCCCATGTGTCAATGTTAAAAGACCTCTATTATCTTTGACTCCCCGACTCTGTCCTCAGCCATTATCTTTAAGAACAAAATCTGATTTTTATCTTTCTTTTTTTTTTTTTTTGAATATAATCTGATTTTCAAATAACCTATGATTTATCCAAGGAACATATTGATCTATATCGAACAATTGTTATACATAATATATATCAAACCACTTTCATAAGAAGCTTTCTTTAATTTTGATTTTTTCATTTTCCAATGAAATTAAGATTCCGATTTCCAAGTTGAAAAACAGGCTCGGATAGGTTGTAAGAGGTACACTAGATCTTTTCATACTTAGCGAATGGATTCTTTGAAATTCATTGTGATTAGGAGACGAATGAGCAATGTGTGTATGTATATAAATATATAAATGTACTCTGGATTATATGTCATAAACACTGTGAATGATTTGAAGCACTTGATAACTCTTGGATGTGTCAAAACTTATTTGTATGACGTGAAATTTATGTTAAAACCAATATTGGAACTTGCGGTTGTAGACAGGATAGGATTGGATGGATATTCTAATGGTGTGATCCAAAATAGCAGATTTTCTGGTATCAACTGAAATTATAAATCTATACCCTGTACAACTATAGAAATTTATCTCCCTTTCAAATAAGACGCATACACTCTCCTATGTCAGACCGGTCATCTTTTGCGCGAATTGAGCTTTTCATAGCATCAGTCAGCAGCAAGGTCCCCTGGGACCAGTTTAACACTTGGGGTCTTTACCCTAAACTGTACTAATGATTATGCACAAAGCCACTACTACAATAAGAAGGACCTAGGGTGGCGTCTGAGGGTGGCCATACAACTCATAGGGGATTGTCACATACCGAGGGCGAAAGGCAAGGTTTGTACGACCCCCATGGGTTGTATGACCACCCGAGGACAACCCCTAAGGTCCTTTATTTTATTACCAAAACAAAATGAAAAAGAATGTTAAAAAAAAGGAAAACAATGAGCGGTACATATAGCCTGGCACTACCCCCCTGTATGTACCGCTCGTCGGCAGTGCGGGTGATAACATAGCTAACTTCATATCCATATTTTTCAAATTTTTACAACAACAAAATGGTCGGTCTAACTTTAGTTAATAGAATGAATCGGTCTGACATAGGACTGTGCCTGAATTACTTCGGGGTCACAATTTCATAACTATATTCTGGTAGTTCAACCTATCGTCCATGTACTATTCAAGTTGGTTATGATTTTATTCTGCAACTAGTATTATTCAAAGAAATTACCTAACTTAACTCACACTAACCAAACTTGTAGTCTTATCAATAAGGCAAAAACTATCCACACGAAAGTTAAGTGAACTTTTAAGTTGCAACTTACTGTTCAAACTGCTAAATAATTTAAATTAGAATAATTCTTGGGTCAATTTCGAGTCAAGTCCAAGCAGTATATTCCATATACACTCTGTACTTTTATACACATCATCTAAGTAAAATATTTGGTTTTACCTTGAAGCTTAGAAAATCTTTCAATGAGGAGCACTATGATAATATCTTTTCTGTATTCCCCATTTAAGTTAGGAATATGCTTCTAAGTACTAAGGCATATTGACAAAGGGTTTAGCACTAGGAGGTAGGTCTTAGGCCTTGGCAACTTTGGTAAGGTTGACAACTGACAATACAATGACAAACAGGGTTGACAGCTGACAACACAATGACAAAAAGGGTTGACAGCTGACAACACAATGACTAAAAGGGTTGACAGCTGACAACACAATGACAAAAAGGGTTGACAGCTGACAACACAATGACAAAAAGAGTTGACAGCTGACAACACAATGACAAAAAGGGTTGACAGCTGACAACACAATGACAAAAAGGGTTGACAGCTGACAACACAATGACAAAAAGGGTTGACATACTTAGATGGTTTCCCTAAAACATTGTCCAAGCAAATATAATACAAATAACCATATATTACTAAATATGAAAGTGTTTTGATGAGTTTGGATATGTCCATCAAATACAGCATTTTACCAGTATATATATTCTATAGCATCACTGAAAAAATGAATTAGAATTGAAAGTATAGTTTCCACACTAAAATATCTGCATGTTCCATTCATAACCATTATCATTACCATATGAAACCTTTTTCATATACGTATAGGGCAATATGCATTGATTTTTAGATGTACAGATTCTTTTTAAAAAATGGTTTATTCTCAATGGCTTTAAGCATGATTTTTGTGTACCTGTCACTTTTCATGCAAAAAGGTAAAAATTGAAATATGTCCCGGCCTATAAAAGCTGTATTCCATGATTTGATTTCATTGCCATTTCTCAAATTGAAAATGGGAATAGACATGAGGAAGAACAATGTGATTCATATGAGATTTGAAAGTCTGTATCTTCGTTTTCGAATCTCTTGAAGCTTAAGATCTTGAAGGTAAATTTCAAAAAAAACACTAATTATTTCATAATTTAAATAGTAATCAGAATACGGCTGATATCCCGAGAAATCTGGATATGAAAGTATCTGGTATGATACCAACAACTCAAACTTGAATCGGTGTTCTCGATTTGATTGATCTTTGGTTGTACGCAAGTTTTCGAGACAAATATTTTTCCAATTTAATTCCATTGGTGGAATTATTGGACAAACCTTTTGGTTGTACTTTAGTAAGGTTTAATGTGTATGATGCATATATGTATATACTCGTATCTTACTGGGAATAATAATGTAGGAGGCATATGAACTGTTAGAGTAATCCCTGCTATGATAGCTACATATATATATCTTTTATATGTTTTGATGTAACCATAATGAATGAGTGAGAGAATGTAAGCACAGAATTGTTATGGAAAAAAAATGGCTAGGAATGAATGCTACAAAGATAGAATGCGTCGCGGCAAATCTATGATGTCATTTTAAAACATGGCCAAGCGTGTCAGTAAAATTTTAAAATCTGATCATAACTTTTCTATTCTGAACCAAATAATAGATTTGAAATGCAAGTCTCCCAAGTTATTCCTGGTTTTGTTTTTTCAAAGTAACAACTTTATGCGATTTCAATTTGCGCTAGCCAGGTCAAAGCAGTACAATGCACATTTCCAAATGAAGTATAAAATTTAGGATAATCTAGCAACACTAACAAGCAATCTATAGCTTTAATATTAATGGAACAATATACACCTTTCCCACAAACCTGTACAGTCTGCCACTTTGTCTATTTTTTGGGGCTTTTGGTAACTACATTACCTTACTTCATATAGCTTAACTATAGGAAAAGACCCAAAAATGTGTTTCAAATTTAATCCACCAGGGCGGCGCCACTTTGATATAAAAGATGTATAAAGCACATATTTTATAAGTCGTGTTTCCACTGGCTGTTTATATGAGGTGTATAACAGTCCAAAACCTGCTTTAAAGAAGTGTATAACAGTCTAAAACCTGTTTTAAAAAGGTGTGTAACAGTCCAAAACCTGCTTATATGGAGGGTATACAAGTGTTGAAAGTTATGACTGAATCTATACATGTAGAATATAAATGCCTGCCTGGGTCCAAAGCTATATGTGGAATAAATGCTACTCTATAACTTACTCAAGTCTCCTTGTTCTTCTTGTTCTTATATTTATATATAGTAGATATTTGTTTATTTTCTATAATCTATTGTGTGTGTTTTTCAACAAATTTATCAAATTTAACCTGCAGATGCTTAGATCTTTGTAAATCTGCTAACCTTGGTAGGTTTTGTTTTTTTTTAGCTAAGAGCTTATTTGAAAATGAATGAATGAAAAACCAAGATCAAATAACATAAAAATAATATCTAAATAAAAAAAATGAAAATGGTCGGATATCTAGTTCATTTTCTAATGATTTCTTATGCATTAAACGTTTGCCTTTTATGCATCAAAACTTAATTTTGCGCATTTTTGCACAGCTATGTGGGTTATCTAGCAAAATAGAATATACCAAGAACTATAAAATGATATCAAACTTGTGTAAATATGTGACTCACAAGTACCTGTAAAATCTAATTCAAGAGGAGAAAAGGGCTAATTTTTTTCAGAGAAAACGTTGGGGTACCTAAAATCAGGTTTGAACTTATGGCTGGAAGTTCCATCATCTAACACTAGATGGCAGCACTCCCAGTTTGGTATCGTCATGTAGTAGTAGTAGAACTTTTATTGACAAACAACGAGTCATTTACATTTGATCTCATGCGTCAGTGAAGGTGACATAACAGTGATATAACATAAAACAGATCTTAATATGGGAGGTAGCACCTAGAAGTGAGTCTAGCTTTAGGTATCGCTTATCACTTCTCTGTTATTAGGGCTAGTAGACAACTTAATTTCAAACACACTACGCTACAACTAAGACTATTACTATACTCAGACTATAGGGCTAACCAGACTAGATCTAACTCTTCACAGGTGAAATAAATACTTGATCAACCTGAAGTGTAATAATCTCTTATGTTAAACAAAGAATAGTTAACCGATGAGTGGCTGATTGCTGACTAGTATTACACTTGGTGATAAAGAGTGCTTTGACATTGAGACCACAAGTAAGTTACCTACTTTATAAAATGGTAGTTTTATTTAGTTAGCACCAGTGGGAACTACCTGATGTTTTGATTTATGGTTGGGATACTCTCCCTTTTTTTCAGACAAGTGAATACGTATTTACCTAAGGCTTTCATAATGCTTATACTCTTACTTTGCATTAGGGCAATAAATTGCTCCTTTTCATTTAAACCTTCAAATGCAACTATTTCTATTTTGGCTATGTTTAGGAGTGATAAACGCTCTTCATGTATTAGTACCGCTACATAACACCAGATGGCGACAATGGGACACAACTAGAGGTTTCAGAAAACTAAATGTTTTCCTGCATAGTCTTATGTAACACGTTATCCAATAGAAATATTCAGAAAACAATGTTCCCCGAAAAATCAATTCTAAACCTCTGGACAGACGCTCATACACAAATATATACACATGTTAGCATAGGTTGACCCTGCAATTCTTGAATAAGGGCATAAACGTGTACCTCCCGTATTTTGACAGGTACTAAAATACAGGGATGTAAGTTGGGGATGTTGAAAAAATCGGAAATGGCATTAAGAAAACCTAAATGTATCCTAAAATGTGAAATGTGTTCTAAATATCAAATTTTGAAACAAATTTTTTTGGGGTGCTGAAGAGAAGAAAATCGGAAATCCGACTAAAATCAGAAAACTTACATTCCTTAAAATATACCCTGTCCCAAAGGCATTCTTAGATATCACTGATTATCAGACTGTTTTTAATATACATTAATTAAATAAGGAATAGTTGGGGAGCATCCTCAATCTTCCCCTTATCTTTCATTTGATTAACCGTCTACTTACCGGCCTCCTCTAAAGTAACCCGGCCGTACTTGTTAAACAGGTCCATGCGGTCCTCGTCAAAGTTGGACACTCCAGTGTTAGGTCTGAATTCATAAAGGTAACACTTATTGACATAATAATCATAAGAAACTAACTAGAGATATATCCTAAGAGTATCACAATTTTTTTCAACAAATTCATTAAAAAATTTGTGTCGTATGCATTAAAGATGTAAAATTGACCTTGTTACGTAGAGTTACAAGTACTTTTATGTTACGATATTCTGATGCACAAACTTAAAGGGAGCCAAAAGCAATTTAGGGTCAACATTTTGCAAATGCTGTTAACTATTGAAATACATTCTGTGGCCATAACCTAGGCCTGTGGTAAAACATTAACTAAGAATACAGACTTAAACTATATTAAAATAGATGAAAACTCTTCCCAGGTCAATTTTGGTGACCCACCAAAATTGGATTGTTTACAAACATTGCTGTCTTCAGGCATACATGGGATGAATATTGTGGTATTTAAGTGAAATTAAAGTTAGTTATGATGATTTATACTTTACCAATGGCTAAAGTTAGACTCTTAGAATGTATTTTCATAGTTATTTCAGTTTCCAAATTTTTGTCATATTTTGGCACAATATTGCTTTTGGCTCCCTTTAATATTTCAAGCAAACAGTTGTATAAAGCCCGCATCGGGTCTAGGTTCATAATGGGTAAGAATGGCGAAGGCAGTGTCCAAAATTAAGGGTGCACCCTGCACCCAGCATGCATAATTTGTCAACTGACCTGGCTAAGGTGAAGGCATGCGTGGAGCCCTCCTTCTGAGTGGCCAGTATGTACATCGTCCGACCGAACATCTCCCGCTTGGACTTGTAGAAGCCGTTATCAGGGCCCGGGTGAACTTCCAACCGACGCTTCGCGGCCTCCCAGTTCATGCCCCGGTCAACCGTCAGCATCACATGCCTGAAAGATCAGAGGTATGTATGATAAAACAGGGATGAAGTCAGAGTACATGACAAAATCTAAAAAAGCATGGTAACAAAATGATATCATCTCAACTTATTGTATATATACTTTAGTGGTTAAAATATTTATAAAATTAGATGTACATGTAGTTGCATTTCTAAGACAGGCTTGTTATTCTATAGCTTTATAAATGCCAAAAGAGTTATTTCTTCCACCAAATTTGGAAAAAAATATTGACTAGTGTCACCTTAAGACCTATATTGATGACAGGGTTATCAAAATTCTTATGCCACTGTCTGTTGTGTGTATGGCCTTGTCTTTTGGACTATGCACATTAAAGAACACCTGCCTCAGTAAAAGCGAGTGACCTTCGTTTCTTTACCTTCTCACAAATCCAATCACCATCATAGCCCTTGATATGACCCTGGCAGTTAATCATGACGTAAAAAGCAACCAATAACCAACCAACCTTTAATAAAATTCAAGCCTTTGGTGGCTTAAAAGTGAAAAATGTCACAAATGAAACTCCATGTCTGTTTATGGGTTCTGTAACCCTTTAATTTAAAAACCCGGCAATGGAATGTCAGTCAATTGTATAAGTACTAAGTTCTGCTGGTGGTAAGGGAAGACTGGAGAAATCCAACATGATATAACGTTTAAGAAAAAAAGGTCCTCACTTAGTGGGGTTGTGCGTATTGTTGGCCTCGGTAAACACGACCCGCGGCTCACCGAGCTGCTCGACCGACGACGCCTGCAGGTCTATCAGCCCCTCATTGTACCTGCAAACAAGAATGTTGGAATTCATTTCAGATTTTGTTTGTTGGTTAAGTTTAATGTCCGGCCAAGCCTTTTGGGTTCTTTTACCAGACTGCACATGGTGATGCTTTTCAGCTGTGGGTGATCGTATCTATGATATGATTAAGGATAAACCCACCAGCAGGCTCAATACCCTACTCTTTTCAAAGTGTGGCAAGGGGTCTTTCATGTGCAATGTCCCATAGAGAGGACACCACACACCCGGCTTTTGATAACCTTGTTGGGAGCACAGGGTAGACTCAATTCAGGAAACAACATAATTTATTGACTTGAGGCAACATTATTTATTTGTAAAAAAAAAAAAAAATTATATTTGTGGTTATGATTCATTCTGGTGCTTCTCTGCGGTTTGATCTGATTCACTAAATCATTACGGGATATCACAGTTATTTCACAAAATTAATGTCCAATGAATTTTTCTTTTTCTTTTAGACCACAGGAACACCAAGCATCCACACACACATTCTTATTTTGTTGCTAGTTCTATCGATTGAATATATGTCCCAAAAAATTGAATGAATGAATGAATGAAGTATTATTTCGTTTTTTCTATATTTCAATAACAACTCCTAAAGTCAATTCTTTCTGTGGTTATGTAGCTTAACTTACATTGTGAGATTTGAGCATATGTCAACTTATCATTGTAATAGGCAATAAAATAAGAATACAGAAACCTAGATAACCTTGAAAACAAACTTACTTTCCCTCTTTTTTGGCCGATTCCACTTGAGCAGTAAGACACTGAATGAAGTAGTTGAATATCTGTATGAAGTAAAAACAGAGTGAGTGAGTGATGGATGTTTTACACCGTACCGGCAGCCAGGGTCATTTTCACAGCGAAAACAAGTAAGGACGAATTCTGACTTTGGTGATCGTATCTATGAGATGAAGGTGACAGGGTGGGCAAACAGCAGGGGATCAAAACCTAGAAATCAAATTTACTGTACCCTATCCTTTATTGAACCCAGACACCAACCGGGAATCAAACCCAATGAACCACGTGGTCAGTGCTGGGCCCCCCCTATCGTCACCTTTTACGATCAGCAGGGCCTACTGGGGGCCTATATTCTTCCCAGGAGGAAAAACCCCACCTTGGTACCACGGGTGGAAGTAAAAACAGGTTGTCAGTATCTCAAAAATAGTTTGTGGATTAGAAACAAAGTGCTCTACAATACTATAAAAAGATTCATTAGATTTTCTAATTTAGTATTAACTTATCCCCTCCTAAAGCATTTTTACTAACTTCAAATGAAACTCCAATTTCCCAAAAACATTCTTTTAAGACATCATGATTAATTCCCTTTATAACGAATCTAATAGAACACAACACAGTGCAAGAAATCAGAGTTTGAAAAAAAGTACAATTTGCAATTCTTTATTTTGAAAACCTTGTGGCTCCAATATCATATCAACATGATCTTCATATAAGTGCAACATTAAGATTAAGTACTATTTGGAGTCTCAAAATAACAACATATTTATAATGCAAATTTGTTTCGCTAATATTGCCCCACAAATTTGATCCACTTACCAACTGTTGCCGGGCGACACTTAATCCCAGAATACGGTTAAGGAAACGACCGACATCGCTGGAGATGGCATCTTTGACCTTGGGCTGATTACGAAGGACGTCCATCTCTAATATACACATCTGGTTGAGACACTCCTAAATAACGACAAACAATAACTCAATGTATTACTTATCATAGTATGGCTTTAGGGTAAGTCAGGTTCCCTGAACACAACATTTTTTTAAATCTGCTATGTACGTTAGTTACCTAGAGTATGAGGTACCTACCAGAACAAATATATAGTACCGGTATCACAACATACTTTCTGACCATATTTAGACATTTTTTAAATCAGTTTCAATTTGAAGCTAATCAGATATGCTACTCCCGACTGATGAAAAAGTAGGAAAAGTACTAAACACTTTTCCTCCTTTTTTTTTCTAGAAGCAACTATGTGGGAAATAACCTTTAGGAATAGAAATCTAACATTGAATTTGTATTTATTTGGCTTGAAACTTACAGAAAATACTCTAAAACAGATGTTAAGGTAATGTAGGAAAAATCAGTCGCTGGATCCAAAATCACTAAAAAGTAGGAAATCCTACAAAAGTAGGAAAAATGGCATCTCTGGCTAATTCAACCGTCGTTACTTACCAGGACTTCGTCGTTGAATTCGGTGAAGGTTGAGTATTTGTTTTGTGAGACAGCACTCAGGGCCACCCCAGTCACGAGTTCTTGCTGTAAAGTAGAATAAAAGAACTAAAGTGTGTTATTTGACCTAAAATAAGACCTTTTTAAGACCTCTGGTCCCGAAATAAAGACTTTTCCCAGTCTTATGAATGGCAAAAACCAAAATAAGACTTTTGAAGAATTAATTTCTGCGTGGGCACCTTGTTGCATTTTGGTAAAGTATGTTTTGATCCAGTAAAAAGGATGTTTGAGCCAGTGAACTTTCCAGACTTACTGGCCCGTAGGTTGGTGGAAACAGATAAAAGTTTTGCAATCTAGACATATAACCTATTCAGAGAAAGCCGAAACTTTAAGTGTAAATAAACGATGTGAATAAGCTATATGTAGAAGTACTATCATGTATTATCACTAAAATTAGTTAAAAAGATTTTCCATGAAAAAAGTAAATTTTGAAAAAAAGAATATTGCACCAAAACAGGATTAAAACAGTATGTTGATGGAGAGGAAACTGAGCCATAACCTGTATTTCTCACCTTACAGATGGCGGAGTACATGGCGCGTAGTCCTTGTCGGCCATACAACGTGTCAAAGTTAAACTCCCCCAGGTCGGCGCCTGTCGCCGCCCGCCGGTCACCTTTGGTCAGAGCGCCTGAAGAAGACGATTTATTAAATTAAAGTTTTTATTTTTATTTTTATTTTTATTCTATTTATTTTTATCTATTCAGCTTTTTAGCTTTGAAATCATTTCACCCTACCCCGGATAGCTGATTTACAGTATTTTAAGCACCTGCAGGCTAATTTGGACTAATTTTGTCATCAAAATTCCTGGATTAACTATAGAAAATACAAATTATTAAACGTATGTTGGTCCTGATTTAAAAAATAATGATGGTTAATTTTTCAGTGTCAATTTACAAATAATGGTACAATTCATGAAAATATATATGTTTAAGCCTTGAGTTTTGTCGACATATTACCCAGAATGCACCTAGTTCTAGGCTAACCTGCAGGTAATAACCCAAAAAAGCTATTTGTGGTAAGGAGAATTATATTGTTTTGCGACTATTATGTTTCATGCACATCTCTATTCACTCAACTTGAATATGAATGAAAAATGTGCTTCTTTTCAATAGTTTTATTAATTTTACCAGAATATTCTATGATTAAGCTTAGCACCAAGTATATGTTCAAAAATAAATATTTTCACCAAAATATCAATATTAGATATGAATATATAAAATAACAATAACTGGATTTTTAAAAATAAGTTACCGAGAGATTGGAGTCTGCGCGCTACAGTGGCAGCGAACCGCCTCTCACCGCCCAAACTGGTCGTCATCAACTTGTAGAGCGGACCACTGAAAGAGTAGGGCAAGACGGGATTAATAATACGCTGATCTCAGGGTCCCACAATTTCCTGTATTTTCCCTGAGTTTTCCCTGCCCAAGGTTTCCCTGTCATGGTTATCAGGATTTATTTTTATCTCAAGGTGTTTAAGTATAAAAATGTCATTATGTATGACTTATCTGGGTAAAATTGAAATAGCCTTTTTCGTTTTGTTTTTGTTTTTGTTTTTTTGCCATTTTGCGGATTTTCCCATTTTTTGCCATTTTCCATGTTTTCCCTGTTTTTCCCTGCGCAGTGGGGACCTTGTTGATAATATGCTTTTTGATTTTGCTTTTTTCTATATAATAAAATAAGAACTAGAAATCTGAAGATTTTCGGCCGGCTGAAGATGCCGGCCGAAGATGCCTTGCGGAATTTGAGAGGTAAACAATGAACAATCAATTCCGAGGCAGGCATTCCAGTCACTGAATGGCATTTGTAGGGAAATTTAAGAAATTGATCAAAAACATGATATATCTTATTTGCAAATTTTACCAGAAGCCTGTTTGGTAACTCCCACCCCCTATAGAAAAGTTATTTTCTCCTCGGATTTGCATTGATCTCAAAAATGACCTGAAATTTGTTAAAAAGTTGGCATACCCCCCCCCCCCCCCCCCCCCCCACTGCCGTGATCCAGCCCGTCCACTCTACTAACTCCTCCCCCCTTCCTCCCCCCCCCCCACCACCACCACCACTCCCCTACTTCCCCACTGCCGTGATCTAGACCGACCGGCCAACACTCAGGGGTGTGGTGGTGGGGGATGGGGGCCGCATACACTGGTTCCCCGTGGTAATTCCGCTACTCTACATATACCACTGGTGTTGAGAAATGAGCGACCTTCACCTTCCCAGAAACCACTCCATGTAAACACATAAAAAATACTTATAATGTCTAAATATTTTGAAGCATATAAGGTAAGAAGTTACTTTAGTAGAGCGGTAGCGGACAGGGGCGGGAACCAGCCTAGGGGCCGCAGTGGACGTGTCAAGGGGGGTGGGGCGGGGCTCACACCACCCTCACCTGTCAATCAGGGCCAAGCAGAAGGGACTGCCTTGACCAATCATGGGAGGAGGGGCAAGGACAGGGGGGCCGCGACAGGGGGAGGGTGGAAGGGAGAGGGGAGAGGGCAGGGGGGAGTGGGGGAGGTGCTAATAGCCCAATTACATGCCCCAGTGCACAACAACAAAAGAACAATCCAAATCCGGTATGGCTCCTTTGATGCCTTACTTACACTACATTTATATAATTTTATCTTTGTATAGCGCAAGGCATCAATAAAACTAAGACGTACATAACATAATGCCAGACAGGTTTTGCACAGGGTACCAACCAAAATTCCATTTTCAAATTCCCAGTGTTTTCCCTGAGATTTCCCTGTCCTGCAATTTTTCCGTGTGTCTTATCCAGCAAGTTTTTTAAATTCAAAAGCCTCTGCATGTAGAAAAAATTTGGATAGCCCAATAACAAAAAGTCAAATCCCATATATCTTGAGAATCAGGAATTTCAGGACCTGGCCAAATGAAATTCCCTGTGTTTTAGCCAAATTTGCAAATTCCCTGTGTTTTTCCTGTCAGGAAATCTTTTTTTGCCATTTTCCCTGTTATCCCTGTGTGTTTGGTACCCTATTGAGGCTGAGTACTGACCTGGATTGGTTAGAGCGGTGGGACCGTCCAAGTTGTTGCACGGCCTTGTCTGCGCTCCACGGTAACTCGATGGTCATGTGTACGCGGCGACACTGGTTAGCGGCACGGTGGTCAGCGTGAAGCGAGATACCGGTACTAGCCGCATCGGATATGATGGCCACCCGTTTGGGGCCGTTCATGAATGCGTTTCTCTGAAAACAAAAAGATCGCTCACCATTTTGCATAATAAAATTATTCAAGACAAACATCCCAAGCGTTGATCATCTTTTCTTATGATACAGACGACTCCTCTATAAAAGGACTGATTTGGTAGATATTGGCTCAAATTGGACCAAAATTTATGTCCAAGCCGAAACCTTGGTAATTTGATAAAAAAAAATATTGTTTATAATTTTAAAAAGTTTGCTTTTCTTTCAAGGGAAAAAAACTCTTACGTCTAAAATCAAAATTTTGTTTATTCAGTGGGTTTATGCTTAAGTATTACTGTAAACTAATCATGATTTTGATTTTTGAATTTATCATAAAACCTGATTTCTAGGAGTACATTTTTGTGGAACCACAATAAAACTTTTCTGGGCAATTTTGAAAATTTCAAGTCATCTTCCACCATCTACATACCAGACGTAAAAAAATAAGTTTGGCCTATATCAATATTGTTGGAGAGGCATATAACCAATTGCATACAGAACCACAAAGACTTTGAACTCTCACCTCTTTGACGTTGAGACTTTCCATGAAGCCTGTGTTGTCGTTGGCATCACGTTGTTCATACTGCGGAGCTTGACCAGGTACGCGGCACACGATACGCGCCTTTCGACCAGTCATCTCCGCCACGTTGTCTGGGCCGCCCAGTTTGTCAATGATCTCGTCCAACGGGCTGTTTGGGGAAGGACGGGCAAAGATTTATTAATAATGATATTAAAAGTGCATAATTCTCCCTGCTACGGATAGCTTATCTTTAGTAGTTCATGTCCAGACTAGCCTAAATCAGGGTGCAAGCTGGGAAATATGTAGACAAGTCACAAAGCTTAATCTTTTTTTAAAATCATGGCATTATCTGTCGTTTAACATGATGGAGAAATTCCATTTGTTTTCCCTGTGATTTCCCTCTCAGGGAATTCTTTTGGCCATTTTCTGTTTTTCCTGTGTGGTTGGTACCCTGTATTTGGATGGAATGCAGCAATCAGTTCCCTACCTGCTTGGTAGAGGTATTTGTTGGGCGAAGGAGAGCAGCATCTGCTTGGCCGTGCCACTCCAGTCGTCAATAGGATTCTCTCCGGGCACCAACTGCAATCGCAATAGGGATAATCAACATACACCAAAACTCACCTCTTTTTTTCTTCAATTTTTCAAAGAAATATAGAAGGACCTTTGGGGTCGTCCTCGAGTGGCAATTTGACCCATGGGGATTGTAAAAACCTCCAGCTTATAGGGAAAATTCCAAGAACATAAAAAAAGGCATGCGAGGCACACTGTGTAATATAAATGTCGTGAAGGGACCTTCTGATTTTGATAAGAATATTTAAGTAATTCTTAGAAAATATCATTGAAAATTCTATAAATTGCTAAAATGTGAATTAGGTTATGGTAAATTTGTATTTGTTGTGTTGGGTATGTATCAAAATGACAAAATATAAAACGCATGATTCTTTTTCTGCAAAAAAACAATGTGAAGACCAATTCAACTCTAAATTGATTTCTTGTGTAGTACGAAAAGGTCCTCTCTCCTCAGACGGCAACTGTGTAGTCAAAACTGGTTTCTTACGTCTCCCTCTATAGTTGTTGGGAAGTGCTGCTCGATGAACCGCGTGATGATCTCCCGGCAGAGGGACACGAAGCCCTTCAGGGGACCTTTTTTGTTGACTGCCTCGCTCTCCATACTGGCCTAGAGGGGCGAAAGAGAGAGATTGTTTGTTTGTTGGGGTAGTTTAACGTCCGGTCAACCACACAAGGTTCTTCCAGACTGCACAAGGTAATACTTTTCAGCTTATTTTACGCCACAAGGGCAGTGACCGAATGTATGATATGGTTTAGGAGAAACCCGCCACCGGGTGCGATACCCTACTTGTTGCTAAGAGTGGCAAGGGGTCTTTAGTGTGCAACGTCCCATAGAAAGGACACCACACACCCGGCCTTTGATGACCCTGTCGGGAGCACAGGGTGAGGGGCGAAAGAGAGGCAGGGATGTAAGTCAGGAAAGTGAGAGACTAAGGCAGGTTGACAGTAAAGTTAAATTCCATGGTAATATCAACCAATCAGAAGGCAGTATTTATTCACTGCTTTCTACATGTCTAAGATTTTGTATATAATCTGAATTTAATGTGACATAAATCTGAAGATCTAAAAAGCTTCTGAAGATCTGCAAGGGGACTAACTAGATTACATTGATGTCTAATTCTGGTCTGGCTGTTACTTAATTTTTGTTTTACTGTAGTTCTGGTACATTTTAAATGTGATTTCATTCTTTTCAATAAATCTGAAATCAGACAAAAATCTGAAAACTTACATCCCTGGAGAAGGAATCATACATGAAGGCATATGCTTATAGCAACAGGTATCAGGGTCCCCACTCAAAATTCACGATAAAATTCCCTGCGTTTATCACCGGGTGTTCCTTTTCCCACAGTTAATTTTACCTGTCATGGTTATGATGATATATTCTGATCACAAGGTGTTTAAGTTTAAAAAGGTTATTCAAAATGTATGACCTGTCTGAAAAAAAATGAAATATTATTTTCAGAAAAGTGAAATCTACTAAATCTTATACATGGGAAAATCCTGAAGATGGTCAAGCAGAATTCCCTATGTTTTGTTAAAGTTTCAAAATTCCCTGTGTTTTCCCTAACAGGGATTGGTTTACTCCCATTTTCCGTATGCACTGGGGAGCCTAATGGAGTCATGTGCTTATGGTAGCAGGTATGTATTGAACTATGGGGTTTACTTTTCGCATGAAAGGTTAGTCTACATTCCGCTAAGTTTCCATGTGAGTTATTCCAATAAAGCCGTTGCCGATGGCAGTCTTCCATCTCCTTATGATCAGTAATCATCCTAGAACCTAGTTCCTAATACGGGGACGACAGAGAACACTCGTGTGAAAGGTCAATGTCAGCAACTAGTGGACTTGGACGTAACTACAGTCTAGATATGATACTGACCTCCCCAGTGGTCTGTAGCCCTATGACGACACACTGACCGATGTCCAGCGCGGCCTGGGCCTCCCGCACCACAGCTGGCACCTTGATGCCCAGACTGCAACCAGAGAGCAAAGTTTCAAACGTCCGGTCAACCATACAAGGTTCTTACCAGACTACACAAGGTAATGCTTTTCAGCTTATTGGTGATTGTATCTATGATATGGTTTAGGAGAAAACCACCACCAGGTGCGATACCCTACTCTTTTCGAAGAGCGACAAGAGGTCTTTCATGTGCAATGTCCCATAAAAAGGACACCACACACACAGCCTTTGACGACCCTGTCAGGAGCACAGGGTAACATTAAAGGGAGCCAAAACCAATAAAATTGACAAAATTTTCAAAACTCAGATAAGTATAGAAATATGTAAGATGAGTCTAGTCAAAGGTAGAAGTTTTAGATGTAAAAAGATCAAACTGAAGTAGAATACCATGAGAGATGGCAATATTTCCATTTGTTTGTAAACAAACCGTGTTTTCATGGATTCACATTAATTGAGCTGAGCAAGGAAAACCATATTTTTAATTATTTTTTCTACCATTAATTCACGGTTTAGATTTTAACATGGACCAGAAACAGGCTCAAGGAATTGAATTCCATGAACATTTGGGTTTGGAAAATGTTGTCCAATTTATTGGTTTTGGCTCCCTTTGATATAAGGTATAGATGAAAATAATGTGACATTAGAACTAATATTCTTTACTATTTAATTAGCATGCTCCCTTTAAAAAGGCTGTATTCCACTGTCCTTTTTCTATTCCCGATATTAAAAATCGCCAGTAGGAATAAAAGCAAATTACAATCATGCCAAATATCTTTAGAGAGGAATTTTTATTTGCTTTCAAATGGTATGCAGCATGCAAGGGTTTCTATGATATTTCTGATGGAAATTTAGAAATGAAATATTAATATTTTGTGATCGCAAGCACCTTGTGGGATACAGGCCTTTAGTGATAAAATCTTTTCTTGAACAAAATCTGTCAAGAAGTATCACTGACCAGAGCTGTTTGAAGAAGCGTTGGTGCGCGGCCCAGAAGGATGACCAGATGCGCGTGTTGGAGCAGTTCGTCCGACTCACTGCGTTCTCCAGAGCAACACGCAGCTCGTTCCTGAAAAAAGAAAATATGTGTTCAGTAGGTTCATATAGATATATTTACCAAATCATGCTTTTTCAGACGCAAAAATCTGGAAAAAAAACTCGAATAGATTGTTTATCTCTAAGGAAAGTAAAGTCAAATTAAGAATAAATTATTTTGTTATCCTTATTCTAGTTAACTGGCAGTACTTTTTTCATAAATCATAAACGACTTCTATAGGCCAAGCGTGAGTTTCCCCAAGGGGGCCGCCATTATCGGGGTACACAAGGGTCAAGGTGAAAAGAAGCCAGATTATTAACCCCTGTCAAAATGTAATTAATGAAAGGACAATTTTCAAATTTTGCACAGGAGTAGCTAAGGAAGTAATCTTGACAAAAGATTTTTTTCGACTTTTTTCTGTCATAAAATAATTGTTTCTGATTTTTTAAAGTTTGACCTAGTTTAACAGGAACCCCAGTCGCGCGAGTCACCCCCTCCCACCTTGCCTATTACGTAAATGTGTCGCGCAGCTTGTCCCACAGTCACAGTCAACTCACACACGGCCTATAGGGTTATGATTTAGCAGGGGAAAAAAGCAAACAAACAAAATGTTTTCTTTATTATCAGTTCAGTCGACTGTTGTATCATTACTTAAGTGTAATTAATTCATACCGTTCTTCCTTGTTCCGCTGGAAAATCTTATGTTATTCGTAGGAAGAGGACAATAAAATCAAAAAGAATTTTTTCTTTTAATTTCACTTACCAAACATGTGCCCCTGTGTCGTACATCTTTATCTGCTCCTTGGTTAAATCTATTTCCACGGTAGTAAACTGAAAAGAAAACAAACTACAGGTAACACTCCTCTCCTAAAATGTTGTTGGCAAATCTTGATTTCACCCAATGTATCTCAACTATAGCTTACAGGATGCCCACGCTTTTCCAAAATTGATTTAAGACCTTTTAAAGACTTATTTAAGACCAAAGTTTGATAAATTTAGGACCACATGTGGAGAACAATTTCTTGGCATAAGGTTTGTTACAAAACTCTGCAAAATGCGGTATTTTGCTCCCCCTATCTTTGGATTTTCATTTTCAAAGCAGGTCTAATTTAAGACTTTTTCAAGACCTCTTACAAGAATAATGTTAAATTTAAGACCTTTTTAAGGCCTTTTATTTGGGAAAACTCTTGTGATGTTTGACCCGTTTACAAGCAAATTTCTCTAAAGTGGTCAACGTATTTTAGTTAACATTTTATGTAAAAGCTACGCTATCATCTGTGAGATGGTGATAATTTGATACATTGTGACTCTCTGATAAGCGTGCCAAATTCGTGACATGACCAATAAATCGCCCGATTACGTTATAATGTCACAAAACACGTCAAAGGCCACAATGTCACTAGGCTTTAAGGTGGAGCCCTTAATGTTACAAACACACGGCAGTGTTGGAAACTGACTTTTCAGGCTGTCGGCCAACAGGGCCGATTTTCCAAAATACAGTCAGTCCTAACAGTCTTTGGCTGGCCCTGACTTTTCTTGTAACTGCTCTCATAAATGGCCAGGAAAAGCATGTGAAATATAGTCAGAAAAAGTATTGGAAAAAAGTATTGGAAAAAAAGTGCCCTGATCACTGTTGGCCATCAGGGCCAATTTGACATTATCTTTTTCATGAAAATTGTCGGCCCTGCTCTCAAATTGTCAGCCATTGGCCAATGGGCCAGTGTTAATCCATACACCGCACGGATGACACCATCACTTTAAGATAAAGAAATCAACTATTGCTAACCTCTGCCTGGACGTAGCTGAGGCCCCGTGAGACGTACATGCCAGACGTCTTCATTTCCATCGCCAACATCTCGGCCACACCTATACCAAACACAGTACTCGTTACTTAATTATGAATAGAGGTACAATCATCAAATATGTTGAAATATGGAAACTTTTCTTAATCATATGCTTCATGGAATCTTTTTTATCTTGCTTATGTGATGTATGTATATTTTGTTCGGTAAATATTTCATGAAGCAGGATTCAAGAAAAGGAAAACAAAGGTACTTTTATAGAAAATGACCTAGTAATCTTAAAGAGAGGGGCCAGTGAAATTTTAATTTTGTAAAATTCTTGTCTTATACCTTAGATATAGTGGCTGAATAGTAGTACAAAACATTTCATTAACTATCAAATTGATATCTTGCTTAGAAAACATTGTCTACATTTCAGTCACACACTGAATCCCCTGCACACCTTACAAGGGACATCTGTGTGTGATGTCACACAAATGACAGTTATATTCAAATTTCAAATTTCTAAATTCTATAAAAAGAGCATATTTTTTCACATTTTCTTTTATAAATCATTTAATTTGCCAATTTTAATCTCTTTTAGCCTTATTTAGAACATTTAATAATTTGTTTATTGCATTTTTTTTCAGTTTTATAGTTTTTCAACTGTTCTGCTTGTGACATCACACACAGATAAATGCATTGTGTATGCTGCACAAGGTGAAGGAAGGTCAATTCAGTTGGATTCAGAAAAATGCACATAAAATGAAAACTGGCAGAGATAGAAGTGTAAAATTTGGTATAGTTATTCCATTGATGATGTAGATGACGACATCATACTAATTTGCAGAAACTGGCCCCTCCCTTTAATGAGCGCAATATTCTTTTTATTGAATAAAGATACTTTTTCGTTCAATTAAGAAAAATACATCTGTATTACTGAAAAGAGAGCAGCGCATTGACCTCATAACCGAATGTTGTTTCTCTGGCTGACATTCTCTCTAGGCCAAATTAAATCTGAAGCCGTAGAAATCAAATAAATGGACAAGAAACAAAGTGTTAATTGACTACTCTCTTATCAATTATCAAGAGCCTCAGCCTGCGGATCCCTGGTTATCCTTACCAAGATAGGGTTTTACCGACCATGTCGGGACTTTACAGTTCTGACTAAAATGGAATTTACACAAACAACAAAGACGGGACTTTACGGTACCAACAAAGACGGGACTTTACGGTACCAACAAAGACGGGACTTTACGGTACCAACAACGACGGGACTTTATGGTACCAATAAAGACGGGACTTTACGGTACCAACAACGACAGAACTTTACGGTACCAATAAAGATGGGACTTAACAGTACCAACAAAGGCGGCACTTTACGGTACCAACAAAGACGGGACTTATGGTACCAACAAAGACGGAACTTATGGTACCAACAAAGACAGGAATTTACGGTACTTACCGAGACCCTTCTTCTCTACTGTGCTGATGAACTGGTCGAAGCTTTTGAAGGGCGCGCCATCCCCCCACAACCCCATCCGCTCCATGAAGGCCTAAGGGGAAAACAAATTAAAATTGTTACTGACTAACAAACACAATTACGGGTGTAAGACATAGCCAATGAATATGCCAATATTACCAACGCAAATAGATTTTTGAAAATATATAAACAGGGATGTAAGTCAGGGTTAATGAAAAAATCTGAAACCTCAGAGAGAACATTTAGAATAATCTTAAACTGCTCTAAAAAGTCATGTAAGGAATTCAGTTTGAAAATTTTTATTTGAGGTGATGATGTGAAAAAATCTGAAATCAGATTAAAATCTGAAAATATTATATAGATATCACACAAAATTGGATTACATCAGGATTTGAGTAAAGATTTGTTATCTTTCACTTGGGGGGGCCTCTGATTAATGACGTCACAGGTCACTCATTATTTTTTATACAATCCTGTTGCCAAAATATGGCATGAAAGTACTTTAGCTGAGTTTTAAAGTTTTCTGTATCTTGAGATAAGGTGTTTTACTTTTAGGAAATTATTGGGGTTATTTTTTCAGGAACCACCTACCATGTTTTTGACGTCTGTCACTCCAGTGGCGCTACAGTACAAAACCCGCGCTTTTGGAAGTAACCTGTTCAAGGAAAAGAAACAACACAAGACGTATGAAACATCAATGCAGTAGCTGTTTAAAATAGTCCATCTAAATTTCAGAAACCAGTTTGGGCTTTGTTTGCGGTACCTTTTTATATCGTTTGACTCCTTTTTTAAATACAAATTAAAGCTTAAGTTGGGCATGCCAAGATTAATATATACATATTATATTTGCATTTTTTCAGCAATTTTCGTTACATTTATTGTTGCCATTGCTTGGCTATATTATTTTTGCTATTATCAACGATCCTATTATCATACACACTGTATGGTTACTTTTTAAAGTATCTATACTAGTGTGCACCGTTTTCAGAGGTCATGGTTATGATTATATATCCTGTGAACATATATCCCTACAAAATTCATACCATAATTTAGATAACTATATTCTAAAGATTCAAAGAAGAGGGAAGAATACCTTTGTATATGGGCGACTGACAGGGCTACCTTTGTACTGGCCGAATCCTTCCCCTGTAAAACACAAAACGGGGGTCATAATGAATGGGTACACTGCATACCCACAAACTGATTTTCTTTAGAGTGAGTGAGTGATGGATGTTTTATGCCGTACCGACAGCTAGGGTCATTTTCATGGCGAAAACAAGTTGGAACAAATTCTGTCTTTGGTCTGTACCTCATCCTTTAGTGAACCAAGACACCAACCAGGAATCAAACCCAAAGAACCACTTGGTCAGTGCTGGGTCCCCCCTATTGTTGCCATATACGAACAACAGGGGCTACTGGGGGCCTATTTTTCCCCAGAACCCCCACGGGGTATTAAGAAGGGTGTGAGTAATTCACAACTAAGAGGCTAACTTTTTAAATGAAGGTGATTAAGATAAGATCTGTTCTTATACCTTCCGATGTTACTAGGTTTTATAGAGTGTCGGATATCCTATATATTCTACTTTTTTGTCTATCAAAATACATAACCTTTGTGATATATTTAGGTATATCAAAAGAAAATGGAAATGTTCACTAGAAATACTTCAAACATGAATTCCGAGGTTAAGAAAATAGAATAACTGGAATACTGTACTTACTGGAACGAAGTTTTTGGCCTTGTGACACTCGTCGAATATGAGACAGCCGTCAAATTTGTCCCCGCCGCACCAGTCGACAAGCTGCTGTAGGCGTGTGAGGCGACTGGCGGTCAGCGACTCTGAAATGATATGTGGGAATGACATTTAAAGTTGTACTTTATCACCCACACTGCAGGGGAGAGGTACATAAAAGGAGGTGGTGCATATTGACTCCCAATTTTAGGCATGTAAATGGAAACAGGATTTTAGGCAGGAAGAAATAAAAGGAATAGAATAATATAATTATGTTCCTTCTGACATTAAAAAGAGCTTTTAGAAAACGCAGTCTGTTGTCTGAACACAATTGATATGTTGTTTTCTTAAAATTTTTGACTTATGTAAAAATCATGATACAGACGGAAATCCGGAAAAATGGCATCCCTCAAATATTAACTTGAAGCCATACTTACTTCCTCTCTGCACAGAAGACACGAGCGTGGCGTAGGTGCTGAAGATGACACCCTCTTTAAAGTCACTCGGCAGGCCGAACACTCTGAGGTATAAAGGTAACGAGAGTATCTCTAGTGAACTACTTAGCAATGGATATTTTACACTGTACAGACAGCCAGGGTAATTTTACATGGCGAAAACAAGACTGACTTTTCAGACATGTGTTTTGACTAGGTCAGTCTAAAAGTTATTATCTATGAGATGATGGTGACAGGGCGGGCAAACAGCAGGGGATCAAAACCTGGAAATTATTTTTGCTGTACCTCATTGCTTAGTGAACCTAGACACTGACCAGGAATTCGCCCAGCAGAGGTCCCGTTTTTAGTCAACAAGAATTGCCGAGATAAAGGGGTTCTGGTGGTTTTTCTCTCTTATTGAAGTTATTTTCAAAGGACAATTACAAAGTAAATCTAAATGTGCCGAATTTCAGTCTAATCTTTTTTACAAGACAAAATAGAGAAAGTCTATTTTCGATTTCTATAATTCTGGTGAGTAACATATGATTCTTTCTTGCAGAACGAAGTAGTAATTCTTTTACATTATATTACAGAAGAAAACACCAAGAAGCCAGATCGATGATTTGTCAAAATGCAATAAATTTAGAAGTAAAGATTTAAGAAATGTCATATTTGGCACATCAAATAGAAGAGGTTCTAATCTTCACCTTTCATATTTTTTCTTTTTTTTTTCTGCCATTATAAATATTTTTTCTGTGTGTTTAAAGTTATCCTACCAGAACCGGAATACCTACTTGCGCAAAGGATTACGGGCTACCTCTTCTAGGTGAATTGAATCCAAAGAACCACTTGGTCAGTGCTGGGTCCCCCCTATCGTCGTCTTTTACAATCAGCAGGGGCTACTGAGGGCCTTTATTCTTCCCAGGGGCAGAAGCCCCACCCCGGTACCCCCACGGGTGGAGAGTGTCTACATAAATGACAGTAAGGGAGGGTAATGCTTGGAAGAGGGGGAAATGTTGCTTCCTTTAATTCTTTATATTTATTTTCCATCCTACCTTGTTTGTTTGTCAAGTTGTTGACATCCTTCAATGACCTTGATGTGGCAGCCAAGGTCAGATAGATCTCTGAAAAATAAGACATTTTTTGAATATCTGAAATACAAATTAACTTTTGATAACTGGGTCAATTCACTTCATATAGGGTAACTATAGGGGAAGACCTGAAAATGTTTTTCAAATTTAATCCACCAGGGCAGTGCCATTTTAATGAAAAAGATGTATAGTGCACTTACCTTCTCGCATCGACAACCAAGTCGGTGGAGATACTGAACCAAACGTGTTTTCTCCGTCCGCGGGCAAAATTGTCAAAGATGATCCCTGAAATCTGTACAAAGGTCAATTTGTAAAAACAGCTACTACAAAACAGGTAACACCCTACAGATCTACATACGCAGTCTTAATTGTATTTGTTTTAATAGAGAAAAGTTTTAGGGACATTCAAAGTTAGAATTAGAATAGCACAAGCAAAAACAGAGTACTTCTTCTGTAATAGATGGAAATTGTATAGACAGGTATTTTCCTTATCAGAGAGTTACTAGAACTGGATACAAGTATAAAAAAAATATTCTGTCACGCGATTATATTTTGTATAAAAAATAGATAAATAAATAAAGATAATAAGTACATGGTCATATAATACTTTGATCCAAGCTAGTGCAACGATAGGACAAAATAGTTGGAGAATCCCTGATAGATTATCAGATCTCTCATTTTCGAGGGTCAAAAAAGTTTTAAGGAATAAAAAAAAACAAAAGCAAAAACTGGCACCAGGAAAAAAGGATTTTTGAAGGGGGGGGGGGGGGGTATCCTAAATAAAGCGATCTTTTACTTAAGTACTTCTTCCACAAAAAATTGTTCAAATTATTATATATTATTATTTTTTTCTTATTTTCCAGAATCCAGTGCTCTTACCTGCCGCCCCTTCCCAACGCCTGCCGCGTCTCCGATGAAGAAGCCAGCCCGGTTACCGTTCGGTAGAATCATCTGATGTCTCTGACACTAGAAGTGGGGAAAGAGAAATGTTCATAACATCATCAACTCATTTATTACTGTAAAACCCCTAATATAAGCCGCGGCTTCGATAAGGGTTACTTTGAAAATTATACCTTATGAGGCCTTATGTTTGAGGGTGTTAAGGTCTATTACAGCAGGGATTTCCACCAGTACTTTCTGAAAAAATAGCCAAATGAATCTCAAAACTTAGGATCCTAACGCCTATTATCTCTACTCTCTCCGATTTTCAGACTGCATGTTTTAGGTATAATTTGGTAGAGGCTGAATCTTACTTACAGAAAAAAACATTCAAAAATTTGAATAGTTCTTAGATATACATGGAAACCTGCAGTGGTAAATCGTTGTCTCTAAATAGATATTACTAATTCATAACCTTCATGATGTTTATTGAATTCATACTGTCAGCTTTAACTGAGTACTTGGCTATTGATCTTATGAGACAGAAAACTAATTTCATAAGATATTCTGATATTTTAAGATGGGAAGTGTCACCGTCTATGCACTTATATACACACAATAAAACATGCAATCGACAATAAGATTTTTTTTTTAAATAAAATATCTTAAAGGTCAACCCTAAAGAAAATTATATATTTGCTTTTTATCATTGAAAAGGGTTGATTTATGTGTATCAAAAGAAATACAATTGTCAAAATACGCCTGCTAGTGCCAGGTAATCCCTGGGAGGGCCTTTGTTACAGGCGCGAAGACAATCTCACACCTCAGCTGTCACAGTCCAGCCAGCATACCATACATGGAGTTGTGACGTCATCTAGGCTATAGGCTTAGTGCGGCCTACTACTATACTCTGAATGTATATGTATATAATTATTCATTTTATGTCCGCATATCCAGCCTGTACAAACAATTTTGGGTACTGAAATTTTCACGTTTTCTTCTTGAAATCTGAGATCTCAGGGCAGTGTGCTACATTTGGTATTATACAACGATGGCTATGTTATTTATGATAGTATATTATACATAAAAAAAAATTTAACATCGATATGTAATTCACCTTTTAAACTATTGAACTAAAATCTTTAATATGGTTCATAAACGTTCTTTTGGATGGAACTTTATCTCAGAATCGTGATTTAGGTTCCAGTTTTTATTTTATGGCAAGAAATTGGTAACTTTTTGTCTATTTTTCAGACATTTTTCGATATTTCATAAAATCAAAACTATGACCCAACTAAAAATTATGAGACCATGTACCTGCCGAATTTATCTTAAGAATATCTATCTCAGATTTCAAGATTCTATGCTACCCAGGGGCGGATCCAGAGTCGGTCATCTAGGGGGGGGGGGGGGGGGGGGGCAAACCCCCCCCCCCCCCCTATAAAAAAGTGAAAATAAATAATGTCAGATTTGTATGAATCAACAAAGGTAGATTATTCAAAAGAAAACATCCACTCAGTCTAGGGGGGAGGGGAGGGAGCAATTCTCCCAACCACAGATACCAAATTTCTTGAGTTGTACCTGCAGGTTAGCCTATATCAGGTTGCATTCTGGGTAATGTGTCGACAAAACACAAGGCTTTCGTATAGTTATTTTCATGAATTGTTTCACTATTTGTAAATTAACATTGTTAAAAACTAGCCATCATTATTTTTTAATAAGTATCCATAACCATTAATATTTCCTGAGTAGTAGATAGGTATATGACAATTATTTGCTTATTTTCTATAAAATTGCTTAAAATACTGTAAATCAGCTATCCGGGGTTGGGAGAATTGTCCCTTTTGCCCCCCTGGATCCGCCACTGCTACCTTATGCAGTTCGCACTTGGGCCTTAAGCTTAGGTGACGTCACAGGCCACTGTACCACGTGACACCTACCTGAGTTTACCCTGCCAGGGCCTGTCACCAGCGCGAAACATAGAACATCAGTTTTCATTGCATTTATTGCTGTAGGAAAAGGCTATTTTGTAAATATGCCTAATTGGAGATATTATAAATATATCAAAGCCTTAAAATTCGGCTTTTCTGTTCTCCTTTAAGGACAATCGCGCCATTATAGAACTAGTGTTGAGATTTGTTTGAAACTCCACACAGTGAAAGTCATACCCATACATGTACCAAAAATGCAAAAATAATGGGGGGTCACCACACAACCTTTTTCACTAAAGGAGTCTAAATATATGCTAATTATTCAAAAATAACCTTGCAATATAGATTTTGAAATTTGATTTTAGTTACCAATTATTTTGATAGAAATGATATAATGTCCAGCCTAATTCTTTTAATAAATGTGTTTATGTTTTCTCAAGTGAGAGAGAAAGACTTTTGTAAAATTTAATGATGTAATATATATTTTTAACTTGAAAATTTGCCAAATAAACTATTTAAAAAATGCAAAAAATCAAAAATAAAGTTCCACAAAAAAAAATCTAAAGTTGAAAATTGCTCTAAAAGTTTAAATCACATGCATACAGATGTATGCTATCAATTTCAGCAAAAAAAATTGGGGGTCACCATGCTAATTTAGCCAGCAGAGCTGAATACCCATGATAAAACCCGAAAACGGCTTAAAATGGGTATTTATTTGTTTTCCAATGAATTCACCAAATTATTTATCTTAAAAATATTTTGAATGTTCTAGGTTATACCTGATACCTTCACCATTATTTTGGTACACAATAACCTTTATAGAACGTATATCTAGAGAGATACAGGAGGAATTGTAATTTTCATGGCCAAAATCATTTTTCAGCATTTGCAAAAATTCTTGATAATTAGTCCTGTTTCACCATCAATATCTCTAAGAAGATTTATTTTGGTGCATTTTCGATTTCATATCTGAATTATGCACATATTATTGAGTATTTCTGCAAAATCTGGAAAAGATTGAAGAACTTTCATTTTTTAGATATGTGGAAAATGGCGCCATTGTCCTTAAGTTAGTGTTGTACACTTTAAATAATCAAATAATAACGTATGAGACTCACTGCGTATATTATGCCCTCCAGTTGAAGACTGCTGAGTTTGCCCGATTTGATCATTTCGGCAGGCAGCGAACGAGCAAGCGGGTACGATGGGTCAGGCATGGGGAGTGACTGCGGAATGAAAACACTTTGTTATATTTTCGCATTTTAATTTAAATATTCAAAACATGTTTTAGTAGAGCTACACAACTCTGAACTTAAGAAGCGTCACATTTTGATTTACACTAAAATGTAGAATTATTATGCGCTCATACATGCACTTGTTTAAATTATTCATTCATTTTTCTTTTTGCTTACCGGAGATTTGTAAAATAATCGTTACAGTATAGTATACCAATAATACTTCGAATCACACACAATTCAACACGTTTTTTCATCTCATTTTAAGTTCCTCAAAATTATTGGAGAGCTCAGCTTAAAAACAGCGATGCCACTCATGAAAAATCCGGAAATTGCTGAAACAGACTTTCCGGATTTTAGGCAGGAAGAAACCAGATTTTAAGCAGGAAGAAATAAAAGGAATAGAATCACATATTATGTACATTCTGACATTAAAAAGAGCTTTTAGAAATACTATCTGTTGCCTCAGAATACAAATGCAATGATTTTTTCTTAAAATTATTTATGTCTGAAAATGTTGCTGCAGTTAAAAATCCAGAAATTTGGAAAAAGAAGGAAAAGTAGCATGTCTTTTAAAAGATACACCAACCAAAGTTCCATTTTCAAATTCCCTGTGTTTTCCCTGAGATTTCCCTGTCCCGAGGCAATTTTTCCCAGCGTCATATCCAGCAAGTTGTTCAATTTGAAAAGCCTCTGTGTGCAGAATTTTTTTGGATAAGCCAACAACAAATAGTCGAATCCCTAATATCTTGAGAATCGGGAATTTCAGAACCTAGTCAAATGAAATTCTGTGTTTTCCCCACGTTTTGGCAAAATTTGCAAATTTCCTGTGTTTTTCCTGTCCAGGAATTTTTTTGCCATTTTCCCTGTTTTCCCTGTGTGGTTGGTACCTTGTGTATAACCGAACTCACCGCGAGCATGCCGGCTTCCACTACATCTCCGGGATGCGGTCGACAGCCGGGTAGGATCTCCTTGTGCTGGTACGCCGAGAACACCTCCGTACTGAAATACGAGTGAAGGCACTGTTTGGGTTAGTATATGAAGATGATTGTAGGAGTTTAATGTCTGCTCAGCAATTTTTCAGCTAAATAGGACCACTCACGTTTGTGTATACCAGTTGGCTGAATGAATCTATGGGGGTAGAAACAATGGCAAGGCAATATGATATATTTCAAATACTTTCGGTGAAGAAAAGATAATATTTTACAAGAATTGATTCATTTAGTTACATGAGATTAATGACGAAAACTTTGCCAGGAAAGCCAGAATAAAATTAAATAATTTTCATCAAAAAATGCCTAGTGTTAGAAATGTGTTGTGAAAAGCGGAGCATTCACCACGACTGGAAGCAGAATGACGTTGGATTGACCAAGAGAATTTCGAATCTATGTCCGATATACACGTTCACCTTGAGATATGAGATATGAAATAACAGGGTTCCCACACAATTTTGAAAATTAATTTAAGACCTTTTTAAGACCAATTTGAGACCAATATATGGACAAAATAAGACCTATTGACCGCATGTAAAGAAAAATTGCAGAATATATCATATGATTTAAAGGGACGTTCTCGTTGTCGACTACGTCGCCACTGGCTACGTTGTAACCAGCTAATTAGCGCGCCAAATTCGCGACGTGGCCAATGACGTCGCGTTATTACGTTCTGAAAGGGCAAAACACGTCCCCAGTGACGCTGTTGCTAAGCTAACGTCGGCGGACTTATCTCAGTGAAATCACGGACGAGAACGTCCCTTTAAGTTTCAACCAAGTCTCCTCATTTGAAAGTAGGATTTGGAATTTTTATGGTTACTTCAGTTTAACTTCTTAAGAAATTGAATTTAAGACCTTTTTAAGACCTCTAGCTACAGAATTGTCAAATTTAAGACCCTATTAAGCCCTTAAATTTGAGAAAACTAATTTAAAACCTTTTAAGACCGGCTGTGGGAACTTTAGATAACATAATTACTGGAGGGATAGCTACACGAGGAAATATAGAAGGTAACACATTTTTCTCTTCAATTCTTTTACCTGACAGTTTCATGTACGTCTTCTTCAGCCAACTTTCCCATTTCGTCCATCACAGCGTCCGGCTGGCCCACCTAGTCAACGAAATCAGATTTTATATACATTGTTTTTATTTTGCTGAGAAAAGCACATCTCGCCTCATCCAACACATATAAAACGAGATAAGATTTTGTGATGCTAACAACTACATTTGTGTTCCTTTACTAGAAGTACGTACAATCAACGATTAGACAGATTTTTTTTTCATTTTTCTTTTACTTCCCCATGAGACCCAGGCAGTGTTGGAAATACAAGAATATTCCAAATATCTTCTAAAAACAATTTTAGCATCTAAAATACATGCCCTGAGCATCTGCTGTTCAGAGATCCCACTCAGGAGAGGTGAAAAATCCGGAAAAGCAAGAAGGACATTTCCGGATTTTCAGTTATAGATATAATAGGGTCAAAACATCCACTAGAGAATGTAAATTTATGGTTTAAATGGCTCAGAAACAATAAAGGAACAGTTTGAAAAGCAAAGTTTTTGAGTTATTTAAAGAAAACTGTTAAATCCATTTTTATACTTAACTTGCAAAAATCCGAAAATCCGGAAAAAGAAGGAAAAACGGCATCTCTGGCTGTTTAATGTTTTTCAATGCTATTTTAGGTCAATTCTTCTGGATTTTGAAAAGAAAAAATTTAAAATATCCGGAAAAAAAAAAGTATGGGTAAGTAGGGTTACCTGAACACAATTTTCTTCGCTTGGCCTTGATTAAATGTCACTTACTGTTGTGGCAGTGCTTGGTCCAGCAGCAGCAGCAGCAGCAGCAGCGTGTGCGCGGATCGCAGCTTGTAGCGGGTCGTTCACGGGCAGGGCCTGTACAGGGTCGATCAGTCCAGGCGGCAGGCCGGCCGTAGCCATCCCGTACTGGTGCTGTAAGGCCGCAGCCATCACTGCGTTGGGGTCCATCCTCTGTGAGAAGAAACAGGTCTTGTCAAATTGGGTGTCTGGACGCCAGGGACAACCATTTCTCTTTTTCTTTTTTAATATCTTAAACATATCTTTATACTCCCCCCCGACATCTCTGAAGTCTATTTTAAAGAGAAGTCTCTTGAGTTTTCCATAAGGATTTATATTTTCCATATTGATATTGTGCTTATACAAAGAACAAACATGGCGGCTCATGGAGCAAATATCGTTTTCGTGTAGCTTTGTATATTTACCGGTATTGTAAATAATACACAAAACAACTTGTCACTTGTCGAGGTTTGACCATGGGACCCTCCTTAAAAATGTTTGTTTCCTGTTTTCCAGACACACAAAAATAAACTTTCAGCGGTGTAGTGTATCTAGGCCAAGAACAAAAAAAAAATTTGCTTTCTGGTAACCCGACCTACAATTGTCTTTTGCCCCAGCCCTAACATTTTTAGAGACTTTTTAATTGAAAAATATTAGAATTTTGTAAATAACACAGAAATTTGAACATTTTCTCACTATAAGCCATTATTTAAAAAATATAAATTATAAAAAAATCCGATAACATTTTGAAATCTGCAGAATACAACTGTCCTAGTAAAAGTGCATTTCCAAGAAGAATGTAAGCAATGTGAAAAACATATAAAAACCTAATGTTGAACTAATTGGAAAAAAGATATTATTTAAAGCATCCATAACTTCGCAGCCTAAACTAAAGACAAAAATAGCAGATGGAAAATAGAAGATTCAGGACAAATTACTTGGAAGAAGTTGTGAAAAGCGAAATTTGCAGGAGAGAATTCAAGACCATCCTTTCGTCCAAACGAATGTTAACCCTTTGAGAAAAGAAATATAAATGGAAAAGAAAACTGGATATTGTTGGCATTGACATGGGTAACTAATGAACTCGGACCCGTATCTTAGCCCAGTGTCGGTCTGATTCTCATGGTCCGAAATCACCTCCCACTGACTATAGGGAAAAAAGATAACACACTTATTATTTCATTTAAATCATCTTGCCCTGGGGATTATTTGCCTTGATGTGTCTGCACGCATGTCAAACGATTCTAGGCCTAGTCAGAAATAGGGAATATTTGATCAGATTTACTTCGTGTTTCTTTAGATTATGGAAGAAAACTTTGTCGGGGAAGCTAGATCCCTGTCAAAAGTTGCGCTAATGACGGCCGAAAATAGTATGTAATGAAAGGGCGTCATATATCCTAAGATATATGGAATCTCGGGCTGATTTTCACGAACGCCTTTACCTCTTTGAGCTCTCCGGCGGCCTAAGTTCACCCGGTCCGAGTTTTCCAGTATTCTTGTCATATACTTACTTGATCAGGAGGACGTACAGCTGGTAAAGAGATGTTCCTCCTTCTCTAGCCCCTTGTCGACTGGCTTCTCGGCTGAAAAGGTTGAGAAAATATCAATGAACTCTTGTACTGGGAGCAGTAACGTTTATTCATCTAAAGGCTCAGGCGACTATCAGAGTGTCTAGGTGAAGGCTCCAAGTACATTCACAGACCGTAAGACTAAGAGCTACGTCCACCCAGGCATAGAGATATATAATGTATGTCTATGGTCCACCCGTATGGCCTGAGTTTGAAATGCAAGGAGAGTGTGGTTTCAGTAATAACAGATCAAAGCGCCGAGTGGGTTATGTCTAGGGATTGTTATGGCGAGCCCCGCATGATTCCATATTATTATATACTTAAAAGCAGACCTGAAAGTGTGTTTATTTATCATTTCCGTGAAGAACTGACGGGACGTTTCAAAAAGATATCAGGGGTGTAACTTAAATCAAACCAGGGTTAACGACATTTTCTTTACCTACGGTACCACTGACACAGACACAGTATTTTAATTATTTTGTTTTATAGATTTCTCTCGTTCCCTACTACCTTCACTTGCACAATTGAAATACAGTGTCAGTGGAGCGAAGGTAATGGCTTCTCTTAAGAGAATTAACCACACTCCGTTTTAACTTCAGAGATAGTCCTACCTGTTCTCAGTTCTGACACTGTCACTCACTCACTGACACTCTTCAAACTCTTGACCGAATTACTCTAGAGTCTCGTGACTTGTCGACACAAAAACAGAGATAGACGAACGTTTTGCTTATGGTCCCCTCAGCCATTACATAATTAACTGAGCGAAAATAGGGGAAAATGAAGTTATCGATTTGTGATCTTGACGAAATCTGTATTTTAGCGCACTTTACATCAATCAAAATACGACCCCAAGCATGAACACCATAATAAGGCTTCTTAAAATAGTATTGTTCTCAAAATACTCCCGAAATAGAGGTAGATTTACCTTAGCTCTGGTGCAATCAGCTGTTTTTGTACTTTCCCGCAATTATGACCTCGAACAACGAACACTTCAAAAACGTTTTACTATTTATACCAAACTCATTAATTTTAGTTAGAGAATACATAAAATAAAGTTAATTAATACTAGTCGTTTTTTAATTCAGTATAATTGCTACAAAGACTGAAGATGAAAAAATTACTAGTCTCTGTTACACGAGGTTTTATGAAGTAAGGTCGCACAACACTGAATAAATCAGTCCCTCCTCCAAAAACTTTTTTTTTTTGTATTCTACGCAATTATATCGTTTAATTATAAATCATGAAACCATTGTGTTTATGTAAAATACTTTTATAATATATGCATTGATATTTTGCTTTGAAAGATGTTATTCGGTGCCCTAGTCATTGAAAATCTGTTTCAGTGGAGTAAGGTGCAACAGAGAATCAAGACAAACTTTCCCGCCACCACTTCATCATGCAACATGCCATCAACCCATGCGTTAGTGATGTTGCATGTGACACCTGCAACTTGGGCGGGAGTTTACCATGAATTATCTCCCCCCCCCCCCCCCCTCATTTTGGGCCAAATATTAACGATTTCATTTTCAATGTAAAGTTCTGTTCTCAAACCTTGAGGGTCCTTTTTTCCTTTTTTAATCTCTGCATCCACCCCTGCATATATTTCACAGATAGACTATATAATTATGATCCAAGGTTCGCCCAGGGGCGGATCCAGGGGGGGGGGGGGGGGGGGCGGCCGGGGCCTGCCCCCCCCCCCCCCCCCTTGCCCTGTTAAATCATGTTTGATGGGGGGCCCACCCCCCTGTACATTCATGTTTTTGGGCCCCCCCCTCTACAAATTCCTGGGTACGCCCCTGGTTCGCCCCCTATTTTATCATTTAGTTTAATCCAAAAAATATTTATCATTAAATCACGTGACTCAGGTCAGGTGACTTATGATTTTTCTAAATTGTAGGTACATTTTCATACGTTTCTAGGAAATCAAGGAAAAAAATGGTTAAATCTTAATCTGAGAGAAAAACTTAATTTTGATTTTTGGTAGTCAGTAAAATTTAGATTAAATTTAAGATGATGTATATTGTGAAAATGTAAATCTTCATCAAAGTGGTCAAAACATTTGCAGTCCAGATTCAGCTTTTTGAAAACCTGCCCAAATTTTTTGGCACTACCCTAAAAAAAAATTATTTTTTTTCAAAATCCAACAGAATTGACCTAAAACTACATGGAACATCATAATGCAACATATAGATGCTCAGGGCATGTATTTCAGATGCTAAAAATATTTTTGGAGGATATTTTGAATATTCTTCTATTTTTTAACACTGGCCGGGTCTCATTGCTAGGTTAAAAAAAAAAAAAGCACAAAAGAACGGAAAAAGATACTCTATTTTTTTTCAACCTATTTTGCCTAATTAAATTTCTTTGAATTTTATATTAAAATTATAAAAGAGAGGGAAATATCCCCCCCCCCCCCACCCTCTAAGTCTACCTCTGATCGTAATATTTAGAATAGTGTTATAATGTTGGCAAGTAATTTAGATGAATTTACTTGAATTATGACAATTATTTTTGCATTATAAGAATTAATCAATTATAGGGTGCCCAAACTTTTTAAAGAGAACAATTTAGAGTCTAAGACCTTTTTTTAAGACCTGCTAGACGAATGACAATTATTTTGAATGTGTATGACTTCCCTTTCACTTCAAAGACAAATATTAAGACATTAAGCTTATAATCCGAAATACAGATATTGATTATTTTAAATATCATAACATAAATAAGCAGCGTTTTGTGTCTCACCTCACATAGTATGTTTTTCAGATCAAGCATGCTTTTCAAATCAATTCAAGAACCTGCAGCTGTTAGGAGAAATCTCTCAAATTCAAATCAATTTTATATATATATATATATATGTTTTCATGGCCTTGAATTTGATCAAATAAATCTGAGACCTTTTAAGATTTGCGAGGGTACCCTGCCTTCAAAATGCATTTATAATAGTCCTCTATTTTGAACTAGTCATACAGTACTCACCACAAGTCCCGCTATCTTGCGGCCCACATTCTCTAGTAGTCTGTGCCACTACTAGGTGGAGCCACAGGGGCGGATCCAGGGGGGGGGCCGGACGGGCCTTGGCCCCCCCCCCCTCCCCTGTTAAATCATGTTTGATGGGGGGCCCACCCCCCCGTACATTCATGTTTTTGGGCCCCCCCCTCTACAAATTCCTGGGTCCGCCCCTGAGCCACAATCAGTCTATCAAACTTACACAGGCCTCAAATAAATAAATTACTTTCATGCATATAGTTTAATGTAGGCCAACCATAACATGCCGAAAACAAATAAAAAAACAAACACCCTGCTCAAATCTCACATTGAATCCCTAGGAGGCATCTTTCATACACAAAAAATAAAAGTTTGAGGTTGTACTGACGCGGGTGGCCAGTCCATGTTTAGGCAGTAAGCAAGAAGCACATGTGTAAGCCGTGTTTCACTCTGTCAGTAGTGAAATGGGGGAGGAGTCATGGTGTGACATACCACTCTAAAATAGCGTGTTGCGCTCTCAGCCAGCCAGAGTTCGCTGTAATGCTGTGTGAGTAATATCCAGGGAAGGTTGGACCTTTAACCTGCAGTCTTGGTTCTGGATTGAGGCATAGAAATCGTGTAAGAGCGCGGGAGCGTTGGCTGAATGTGTTTGAGGGGATTCCACCCTCTGGACTGATCATGGTCAATCGAGTTGTCACAGAACGACTATACACTAGATAATAAAAAACTATATATCCTTTCACGCGAGTGTTCATGTCTTACATGATGTGGGAACTATGATTATGTATTGGACAACAGCAGTCGACAGGGAGGAGACTGCGTACGGAGCTAGTTATTATCTACGACTTAATTACAACTACTAAAACACACTACGAATAACAGATAATTAACCTCTATAGTTCAAGGTTTATAGTTTGTTTCTTACTAATATACATACCACAATAGGTTTATTGCTATGAAGCTTATTTCAGCATGAAAAATCTTAAATTTAAAAATAGTTCTGATGTCTCTAAATTGGTACTGTAAATTCGAATGTAATGTAGAGACAATGTTTCATGGGAGAGTTTTGTCAAAAATAACGGATTACTTTGGGGCCGTTGACTGTCTCCCCTAAACCCTTGACCGACCGGCCCCCGGCCTCATTCCTCCTTTACTCTTTGTTCAGCCATTTACACTTGCCTAACCCTTTGCCCAGGAGAATGTAGGTTCCTGGGGAAGGAGCCAGTAACCTGCCAAACTCCACCCTGGGTGGAACTATGGAATAGGGACAAGTTAGCCATTTAGGTAAAAATCCTAAAGATCTATAAGAAGAGATGGATATATAATTTAGTTTCTTCCTAATTACTAACTGTGGAATCGGGACGAGTTAGCCATTTAGGTATGAATCCTAAAGATCTATCAGAAGAGAGGGATGTTTATTAGGTTCTTCCTCATTACAAACTGTGGAATAGAGATAAGTTAGCCATTTAGGTAAAAATCCTAAAGATCTATAAGAAGAGATGGATATATAATTTAGTTTCTTCCTAATTACTAACTGTGGAATCGGGATGAGTTAGCCATTTAGGTATGAATCCTAAAGATCTATCAGAAGAGAGGGATGTTTAATAGGTTCTTCCTCATTACAAACTGTGGAATAGAGATAAGTTAGCCATTTAGGTATGAATCCTAAAGATCTATCAGAAGAGAGGGATATGTATTTAGTTTCATTCCCATTACAAACTGTGGAATAGGGGTGAGTTAGCCTTTTAGGTATGAATTCTAAAGATCTATCAGAAGAGAGGGATGTTTATTTAGGTTCTTCCTCATTACAAACTGTGGAATAGCGATAAGTTAGCCATTCAAGTATGAACGCTAAAAATCTATCAGAAAGGAGGGATACATAGTTTCGTTCCCATTACAAACTGTGGAATAGGGATGAGTTAGCCGTTTAGGCATGAATCCTAAAGATCTATCAGAAGAGAGGGATGTATATTTAGTCCTCCCAGGACAACAGGATCAGGATTTCCTGTGGTCCAGATGACTGACACATGATAAAACATCCCTTTAAAAGGTCACAACTTGAAAAACAGATAAGAGAAAAAGTTCATTTTAATCATACAATTCTAACTACTTTCATGCTGAAAATATGTTTAAGAATGCCTTGCGAGGCAATAATAACAAAACACACATTTGCCATTGCCCTTGTCAATATATTTTATTGTTAGAATATATACTTTTGACGATATGACCCAACATCACATAATAAATATATTATGGTCTATTTTGCAAAACTACATTCGAACAGGAAATATTGACAGTGATGGCAGTTTGAAACTACCATCTGAGAGAGGCATTATATTTATAAGCAACAATAGTTGGGGCTACTCAAAGTGTGGTCATTGATGTTGATTTTTTTTTGTAAATTTTCTTTTTCGTCTTAGTAGATATATACATATACACATATAAGACTACATAGGCTACTGCATACGGCATACACTCACCATACGAGCGGAAACAGGAATCTTGGCATTCACATACATTACTTGTTTGTTATTCGAATAATGATAATAATAATAGAAGTGCAACCATGACACAATGTATGCCAGTCCTTGGACATATCGGTTGTATACAAGTGGTATATTGTGTATATGTATATATACTTTGTAAGCTGAGGGTGCCTGTATTTTGTTTACAGATACTACCTGTATTTTGTTTACAGATACTGCCTGTATTCTGTTTACAGGTACAAGTATTGGCTCTCACCATAGGCATCAGTACCTTATGGAACCTCCCCAAAAGATTATTTGTTTATTTTTGCTTTGAATAACCACCTTCGTAGCGACACCTACAAAAAACATAATCACCAGTCGGACCAACCGCGAAGGTTATCAACTTCACAATTAATTAATTAATATCAAGTTCATTATCATCATCGTCGTCATCATCAATCATCAACATTTCATCATTATCATCATAATCATCAGTATACTCAACCATCAGTATCACTTTCAAAAAATCCATTAATGACATCATCACCCAAAGGTGGATTGCCACTAACAATGACATCAGATTTCCACTTTTTATTGTTTCGGGGGGTATGACATAGCAGGTGTGGAGAAACCCATGTATCCTACCAAGTGTTTCAGTGTCAATGCAGTCAGGAAGGAGGGAGTGCACTGTACAAGTGTCAATGACATCCATTGACAGGGTGTAAACATTATTCATTGAGTGTCCATTGACAGGGTATCAATGTTACCCATTGACAGGGTGTGAACGTTACCGATTGACAGGGTGTCAACTTTACCGATTGACAGGGTGTCAATGTTACCCATTGACAGGGTGTCAATGTTACCCATGGAAAAGGTGTAAATGTTACCCATTGACAGCGTGTCAACATTACCCATTGAAAAGGTTTCAAAGTTACCCATTGACTGGGTGTCAATGTTACCCATTGACAGGGTGTCAATGTTACCCGTTGACAGGGTGTCAACATTACCTATTGACAGGATGTCAATGTTACCCATTGACAGGGTGTCAACTGTATCCATTGACAGAATGTCAACCCCAAAGCTGCAACCCAATACAATCCTCACAGATGGACAAAAGTAACAGCAACAGCACTGACAGCGGGGAAATGTATTACCTTTCTCCCTTCGTGTTTCCTGCAAGCGATGTGCTTATACATTGCTGGCTTTGCTGTGACGCGAGCCCACGTGTGGGAATTTTGAAGTACATGAAAGCTTGTTACAGTTATTGTCTATGCTTAATGTGCGAATAACAAGCTGGGATGAGAAGCGCAAAGGGAATAGGCGAGTTCTGCAAACACAACATGCCCATGATTCCATAGTGATGAAGGTAGGGATGTAATTTACACCCAAAAATCTGAGAACTTACAGCCCTGATCAATACATAAAGCAACCCATTAATGATGGTCAACGCACATTAAATAACCAAGGGATCACTCCCTCCCCCCTGTGCATGATAAGTATCAGGGCAATTCATTGGGGATCCTGGTAGTGCAAAGTTGCTCTGGGCAGTGCATGGGGATCTGGGTAGTTCACAGCGGCATTGGGACAGTGCGTGTAGTCGCCACGGTAGTGCATACCGGACACTAAGGCAGTGCTTGCCAATATCAGGACTACATTCTTCCATCACAATGTTAAGAGCTTGTGGGGTTGAGTCTGGTAATAAGAGGGATAGATGGAAATTGGTGTTGGGAGAGATGGGGATTAGTGTTCAGAGAGATAGACAGGGATTGGTGAGGGATAATCAAAGAGAAGCAACCAACAGTTAAAACAGCCATGCTCTCAACAGTCAACCTTTCTAACTTACTTGGACTATTTCCCCCCTTAGTTCCAGGCTCAAGTGACTCATGGTAATAAGTGCTTTGCCGAACGCACAAACTAACCAGGTGCGACCGGACCCAGGGCCAACATACATGTTCTAACAATAACTTTCATGAGGCAAAATCACTGCACCTGGGAAGCAGTGCTCATAATTGGGTTCTCCACCAAAGTAGTGCTCATGATTGGGTTCTCCACCAAAGAAGTGCTCATTATTGGGTTCTCCACCAAAGTAGTGCTCATGATTGGTTCTCCACCAAAGTAGTGCTCATGATTGGGTTCTCCACCAAAGTAGTGCTCATGATTGGGTTCTCCACCAAAGTAGTGTTTATAACTGGGTTCTCCCCTAAAGTAGTGCTTAGAAATGGACATTCCTCCAAAGTAGTGCTCATCACCCGGTTCTCCCCCAAAGTAGTGCTCATAATTAGGGTTTCCCCTACGGGCCTAAACAGACAATACATCCCATTAAAGTGATTAAACTTCCAATACAGAATCAGAAAAAAATACTGGCAGAAGAAAAATAGGATTGATTCATTAACATTTGAATATCACAACCATTTGGAGGACTAAATTAATATGAAATAGAAAAAAAAAGTGATAGTCCAACCGCATCGAGTAATGTTTGGTAATATACACTAATCATGTTGAAAAAATAACTACAGAGCAACTAGAACATTTTAAACAACAGTAGGCCGAGCAATTGATTCGCCTCATTTAACATCCCAATAGCACTTAACAATGTAAATACATGCTTCCCTTTCAATTTTAACGATGATTATGACTATTGGAAGATCCCGCTATGTATGCGAAACGGTTGGGGAAAGAAAACAGAAAAAACAAGATACTTTGTCTTTCTATGGCCATATCCATTTGTATCTATTTGAAAAAATGAGATTTTCTCAATTTCTTCCTAAATTTTAGAACTTTTAGAACTTTGCCTCAATAGTGCAATCAATGCCAAAAGATGTTATAGTGTAATACCATGAAAATTATTATGTAATAATAAAAACTTTATTCTAAATGAACTAAGGGATTGCCGTTGGTGTTTCTCTGACTGGGATAGTGAAATGTGCAGGGATTTAAGGAAGGGTTTGGGGTGAAAGAGTCAACAACAAAATAATGGAAACAGATTATAAAATATTGTAAATAAAAAGATTCACTTCATCACATAAGGGTAGGTTCATGCTCTGCGTCTCGCTCATTTTACACCTAAAACCGTAATCATTCCATGGTCCCATATTTGGTCTTCTGTTTATGTTTTTGATTAATTTAAGCCCTATACCCACTAGGGTGACCGGTGGCCCACCAATCGTGTTTTTGAGTGATCGCCTGTCAGTATGTCGTAGTGAAATGCACATGTTAATGTGAATTGCTGCATTGCTATCGATGGCCGATTTATGCGCCAATTCAGTGGATATAGGGCTCGACAGGTGGGGGGAAATGTGTCTTTTGTTTTCTAATAATTCTAATAATAATAATGATATAGTGTAGTCCTATACATGTGTATGCACATATGAAAGAAAAGACACGTGTTTGTTTTCGGTGAGATGACAGTGATCATTATGACAGAGTTGTACGTGGTCGTCTGAGGAAGAATATCGCTTCATAAACCCTTTACTGATCTAACACTGAATCAAGACTGAATCAAGACTTTGAACTTGACTCTATAAGAGCCGCACATGGACATTACCAACTTATTATTATCACCTTTTTTTAATACATCACTTACATCCATCTTATACCAATTAAATTTTTCCTTGTTACTTTAAGTTCCCGTCGCATTTATTTTTCCCTAGTGGGAGGAAAATAGACGAGATTTCCTGTTATTGCACTCAGAAAGTACAGCTGGGAATATACTATGTTTTTGAGATAACTGACATCAACGACACGCGTTTCGAGCGATCGTACTTTTATCAATACATTCATGTCACACGTACAGTCTAAAATATTAGCTTTCTTATGTATACTTTCATGTCGCAGGGTACATACAATAATGAGATAATATTAATATATTGGCAATAATCATTATACTATGGGTCGGTGACTATAAACACATACAACAGAGTTGTTGATTTTCATTGATTCTTTTCCAACATGATAGGGGGCAGCACCTCACATCCACTCAGAAAAGTCCAAGTTTAAAGTTTCTGTTGGTTGATTAATTAGTACCCCCAGAGAATCAGACTTGTGCTGCTACCTACCAAGGAAATGGGTAACAAACATAACGACGAGCAAGTAAATCACTACTTTAAAAGATCAGATACATAACGACTAAAAATGCAGATTCTCCCACACGGGCTGACGTCACAGAAAAACCAGCAATCCAGACTAACTGCCATGTCTGCAGGAACTGAAAAGGGGACGCTTTTCATCTCCGCCTATGCCTGCGAGCTCTGTGCTAAGGGTATGATGCTGGTTTTGGTCCGTCACTTCTGCCCATCTGCGAGAATCGTTCTTGAAATTGTTGGTTGTCATTCCAACAGAGGATGCCATACTAGCGATACCGACTACGTGAGCGATAATCGAGAAGTTCTCGGTTTGACTATAGTTTAACCGATGTCACCCTAATAAAGCGATGTCAACCTTACTGATGTCACCCTAACAACATTGAAGACATGGTGTCACGTAATGTTTGTCAGCAGCAGTTGTCTGAGGTACAGCTTTGACAATGTTTTTTGTGTGTGTGTTTATCATCATTATCATTATTGTTGTAACTATAGTATATATACAATGACCACAATTTTCTTTTTTGTTTAAATTCATAAACAATGTAACTGAGAACTACTGCCGGTGCATTATTTTTCAATGATGCCTGACAATTTGCTAATTTCAATTTGCACTTTTCTAACCTCCAACTCCACTCCCCTCACCCACCTCACAATTATATTTTTCCTTCCAGATTTCACATTTTTCTACTATGTATAACCGCGGCGTCAATATATAAGTTTCATGAAAATAATAATCTGACAGCACAGATATAAGAAAATATAAGACATTTTTATCACCGACTTGGACTAAATTGCACACACTCCAACACAGAATACAACCTACTTGCTTCAAATGCCTCAGCCTGGGAAAAATAGGTTTGGAGACTATATTGAGCGACAATCTTAACAAGGGTGCCCCAGCCTACGTATTAAATGCAACGTGCATAAATGCAAAAACCTTTCGACATCTAAGTGTAGCCCAAAGTGTTAACAACAATTTGTTATTTTCTGCTTAATCTGCCTTTCTATGAACTGTACCAACCGATTCTTTCTGGGATTGCGCTTCGCCAAATCATGCCATTTTAACGTTAACGCGAATGAGAAGACTTCTTCATTCCAAAGCTTCCCTCTTTGTTACAGAGAAAGTAGTAGCCAAATGCCTAGCTCTGTACTAGGCATATCTGTAAATGAATCAAAAATGATCTAGGGGCAGTGATTGTGACATGAACAGAAAAAAATAAACAGAATGCCTTCTTGTTTTGCATGTGAACTCAATGTAAAAATAAGTTTTTTTTGTTAAGAAAAATATTTTTTCAGATGTAAGATGCCATTGGTGGCCAGGCTACTGACCTGTGACCTTCTCAATTCAGACTCCTAACCCCTGACTTTTGTTTACGGGTTATGTCACATGCATGTATTACATTTAGAAGAAGTGCGATACTACTAGGAAGGCTGTGATACACCTCAGAGTTGTCCCATAATTGTGGGAGTAGTCCAATACACCTTCCATACAACGACCCTACTGGGCGTCAAACAGCCATACTGGTAGTGGCACTTCTAGGAAACGTACAGCACTTCTAGGGGAAGTATCGATATATTTATCGATATTTCTAGGAGAAGCATTGACACTTCTATATGAATAATCTACGCACTTCTCTAAGAAGTCAAAACAATTTATAGAATGCACTTTCCCGATGTCTTCAACAAATTTCCATACTCGTCATATGGGGCTGATTTCAGGAAGACTCACTTAATTCCCCAATTAATGATCAAAACATTTCTCCATTCCTCGGTCACAAAACTTAGAGGAACAAAACAGGAACAAAGAAAACAGGGCGAAAGGATGGTAACAGAACCTGATCTGTCGCCGTCTTAATTTAATACCCTCTCCGCTGTAGAGAGATTTTAACATGTAGAGAAATAACCAATCAGAGATTTGGGTTCAGATGTGCGAGTTGACTGTGAGTAACATGGTCATATTTAGGATGGAACGCGTCCTTCTTTCACCATTTGTCAGGGTTGTTTCTCGTGCTAACAATTAATTGCCTCCCTCTACACCTTACCGACACAAAATCATAAGTACAGTATTTGTTATCCAGACCTCAATATGAGAATTATTCCAAATGATGAACTTTAACACTATCATTTTGCATGTATTTTACTGCATAACTTCTCTATGGAAATTAAAAATTTGGAAATTTAGTTACTGATTTCTTATATTGAAATCTACCATTTTCATTTAGACTTAAGACACAGACTTTGTTATGAGCATCATCTACAAAAAAACAAGTTTTTTTTTATATGAAGAAAGAAATCGAAAATTAACAGAAACAACAGAAATTCGAAAATTCTGAAATATTCGAAAGAAAGTGTCATTTCTGTTCTTTGAATTAAACAATACATGTCTGACCATCATTACTATCAAATTGGACAAAAATGTTAATATTCTGTAAATTTTGAAGAGAAATTAATTTTTTTCTAACCAAAGATGTACCTGTAAGGTGTAAAGGGAGAATGAACCTGTTCAGCATCTAACGAGTCACCGTACAACATACGCGCCCCAGTACTTGACCTCCGAAACAAAAAACAAAGGCAACAGAAATGACTAGGCAAGATTGTTGAGACACGCTGAATTATAAACAAAAGAATCTGTGTCCTAATATTTGTCCCCAACCTATGAACTATGTACCACCTATGATTACTCTGTGTCAGCAGTATTTAAGAAAGCTTATACTTATACATGTATATATATATATAATGACTTTCTCCGGCCCACCAATCTCTCATTCGCATATATAAAATAAACCTATATTTCACGCAGACTCAGACTGTTTCAACCTCCTCTACATCTATAAGTGCCTGGCAGTCTGAGCTATCAATTCTAGTTTAACGAACCTTTAAATAATTTAGGTGATTTCCCCACCCTATCCCCAAATTGTACCCTTCTAATACCGTGAATACATTCGACATGACCAAGTTTGAGACTAACAATAGAGTAGAGTAGTGAAAATAATACAGGTATGATACCAAGAGCTAATCATTTGTTATCAAGGTAATATATACAGAAACATAACAGGTTCCCCGACCAGAGGAGTAAGAGTAATAAAATAAAAGAAATAAGATTTGTTTAATGTGTTTTTTTTCCTTGTTTATGCTTAACATCAGACCAAAGCATCTCCTTCGTATATACGTGCCCCACATTCCACCACAGAAGAAATCGCCAACTCGGCGTGTTTTTCGCATCTCGATTCGGTAAGATTCCCTCCTCGTTCATTCATGAATATAGGTCTGTGCACATGTGCAGTGAGGCTGACCTAGATATCGCAATCCCAGAAGGCCATGGGGTTTGACACTGGTCGCTGCTGGCGCCATCTAGTAGTGGCCCGAACCAAAGGATCGTTCCATTATTATTACTCCCCAGTGAATATAACCCCGACTCAAGTCGAGTCGAGTCGCATCACGTGTCCAGCCCACCTTACCTGGTCACGTGACCGCTAAGTATACACGCCCACAATCATGGAGTCAACGGGTGACTGGAGACAGAAGTTTTCTCACAGGAGGGTATAATGGTATAATCCAGCCAGTGGTGTGTGTGAGAGTGTCTGTGTGTGATTTGGGGAAAAAACACTCAGGTACCCCTCAACATTAAAGGAGGGGGCTGAGAAACTTGTATTTATCACCATGGTAACCAACAAGCGCCCGAATTAATCCTCACCGCGTAGCGCTCTCCTGTGAGCGACATCCATTCCTCACGACAATTCACAATAATTCATCTCGTCTATTTCTAGTTTTCCGCAAACAATTCCACATTTGCTTCCTCGGTGGCCCAGTACTATTGGTTCGTGGTTGGACTCGAAGAGTTATTCCTATAGGCAATAATTTGTTGGGCGAGGAATGCTATGATGGCTGCGAAAATGGTGAATCCGACGAGGATGATGATGGCCCATTGTTGGTCTGTCAGCTGTTTCGGTTCGGGAATCTTAGCCAGAGCGCTCGATGTGGGTGCGGGGGCTGGGGCCACTTTCGGTGCTTGGGTGACGAAGGACACCCCAGGGCTGTAGGCTCCGTTCAGGTCTCCAGTACCGTCGGTGCACACCCGGATGGCACACACTCGCACCTGGTACTCGGTCTTTGACGACAGACCCTTCAATCGGTAAGAAGTCTCTGGTCCTTTGTATATCTGAAACATCAGGATTACAGATTATATAGAAGCCATCTGTGACTCAGAAATCACATCACAGTTACTCTAAAAGTTGGATGGGTTGGAGAACAGCTAAAGAACAGTGTGTGTGCCCTTGTTTTTCCAGAAATCTAAGATCATTTTAAGACCTTTTTAATGGAGTAAAAACTAGTAGTAGTAGTTAAGGTAATAACAGACTTTTTATCCACTCAATGAAAAGAAAAAATCTGCAGACAGTGTTACCTATACACACTTGATTATTCATTTCTGTATCTCACAATCAATAAATTTTAATTTCAAGGCTCTTTCAATTCAAAGGCCATTAAAACCTTTTGACAGAAAACTTTCAAAATCCAGACCTTACTTACAGTGGATTCCCATACCTGGCTGACCAAAGGGTGAGTGCTACTGGGGAACTCTAAAAGGACTATAATATCTTTAAGTCTTTACAGATTATGATATATTTCACCTATTTCCTAATAAAAAATCCCTCTTTGTTCTTCAATGCCTCAAAACCTGCGTGGGTACCCTGAAGAACGTCTTCTGGGCCAGATAATTCAAATTCCATTTAAACCTATATATATTATTAAAAAAAATTTCATCAATTTCTTTATTTTTTTTATATCATTCTATTCATCTTTTTTTATATATATTATTTCATTTATTTTTTTAAAATTTATTATATTATATATATATATTAAACCCACCTGTTTGTACTCCTGGTCTCGCGAGTGGCCGTTTTGTAGCTGCAGGCAGTACACGATGCTGTCCAGACCGAGAGGTTTGCACGCTTGCCACTCAACAAGGCAGGAATCCAGCGCCACTTCGCTAACCTTAGGCGCTGTCGACAAAAACAATACATAATGATTTTTCTATCATTACAATGAAATTTTCCTTAAATGATAGGCTTAAGGGGAACCAAAACCAATGTTTTGTCAAAATATGACAAAATTTTGCAAAATCAAATAACTATGAAAAAGCATTATAAAAGGCTAACCTTAGCCATTGGTATGGTATAAATTATGATAACTAGCTATAATGTCATATAATGAAGTTTAAGCCTGTATTCACAGTCTATATTTTATCACAAGCCTAGGCTTTGGCCTTAGAAAATATTTCAATAGTTAACAGAATGCACAAAAATGTGTACAGCGCAAAAATTAATATGTTTACAGTACCGAAGAAATTGATTTCAGTGATCCAAGAAGTCTCCTATGGGTAAATTCTAAGCAAATCTAAAATCCATTCCCACATATTGTCAACTAATCAGTTCCAACAATTTTGATCATTTTGCTGAAAAGACCCCGGTTCTCTATAACTTACGTCTGACGGCGGCGGGTGGGGCCTTCGTGGTCTTGAAGGAATAGACCCGGGAGTACGGGCCTTCTCCCGCCTCGTTACTGGCGAAGGTACGGAAGCTGTACTCTGTGAGCTCTGACAACCTGTTGATCTTGTACATGTGGAGCGGCCCTTGGTACACGGGTTGGAAACTACTGCAAGGTTGAAAAAATGTGAAAGGTCAGCTAGGGGCATATATAATGGTTTGCTTTTATTACAGGGATTTAACTCTAGCTTAGAAAAATCTGATGGAATAAGGAGGGTTTGAGTGAACAACCTAAATCCCTGTTCTCTTCACAAGAATTACTGAGACACTATTTAATGACTAATACGGATACACTGCATTGAATTGAACTCTTTTTTTGGTTAATCCTTAACTTGATTCTGCTAGATATTTTCGGTGATGGTAATCCTATATATGTGACAAAAATCCAGATTTATGAAACAGGTGACCCTCAGGGACTTACTGGCTCAGTAACCTACAATTTCACCTTTTTGCTCAAAAATACTATCAAGGTAAATGAAAATAAACAAAAGTGATAATAACAAACATTACGTACCTGCTGTTTTCCCGCCTCATCTCCAGCCCGTACTGGAGCAGATCCGGGTTCTTCCCGTCACCCCACTTGAGTTTGAGACTGTTGTGGGTGACACTCATACACTCAAGGCGGGGTGGGTTCGGGGGCAGAGCACGCGTGGTCACCTTGATGGGGGTGCTGAACGCACCCACACCGATACTGTTTACCGCCTGCACACGCACTCTGAAACCACCAAAAGTTTGTCGAATTAGATTCCATTTATTAGATTTTTATGTTATGAAAGATTAAATTTATCTCATTCCAATTTCATATTCTTTTTACAGGGAAACGCTTACGTGTGCAATCAATAAATTCTTTCGTCTAATTAAGCACTTTTTCTGGTTTTCTGTGAGTTGATCAACTAGGACAAACTAATAAGAACTTGCATATTTCAGGCATATAAATTACTCAATCTTTTTTGAAAATTGAGCACATAGTCACCACATCTTGAACAGTTTGAAACTCACTTAAGAACATCAAATTTACAACAACAAAAAATCATAAAACTTACTACAGAGAGTTTGGCAATTATCTTTCATTGCTCGTATGTATCATATGTTGTTATCCTAAAAAAATTCACCTATACGGAAGATCAATTCATGTAATTGAGTATGGTTTAATAAACAAACAAGAAGCAAATGACTATCAAAGTTCCGATCGTTGGAACGATCGATGTTCGCCCTTAACATAACAATGGACATTTCATTGTGTTTGAAAGGTAATTGAACAAAATGCCAATATATCTAATGTATGTAATCTATAGCAATGGTGTCCCTCAATAAACTGAAGGCCTTCCTACAACCAGAAGGCTATATGGGCTATGAGTAGTGACCACCACCACCACCTGTCAGACACAACTCAGGGAGGGGCTTAGGAAAGGGGCTCCTCCTCCTCCTACTAGTACCAGGTCACCTGCACCCACCCACCTGCAGTTTGAGAAGCCAGAAGTCGGTTACATAACCAGTACTTGAGCCAATCAACCTCACCCCTCCACATTAGGACCTCCACTGACACCTGCACCCTTCCCCACCCCCACTACTTGAACTGAGTTCAAGGAGTGGGGTGGGAGAGAGTGCAGGGGGAGGCCTGCCCACTAAATTACACTTGATGCACACTAATTGTCCTGCTTACAAATGCATGCCGGTGGACAAAGGCCTGTAGCTACTTGTATGTAAGATTGTGTAACCGGGCAATCAGATCAAAGCCCAAATACCTACAAAAGACATGACTGATTGAGTGAGCCCTTCCCATAAGCTACAATACTAAAAACTATAATTAAGGGCTCACAAAAAAACAAACAAAAAAACTCACTTGTAGGTGGTCTCTGGCTGCAGGTCTTCTATCACATGTTCTAGGACGTTGGCCACAGCGATGAGGTGGTTCTCCCCGAGGTCGATGTTGTAGGCCACGATGTCGCTGCCATTACGGTGCGGCTCCTGCCACACCAGACTGATGGAGTCGGCCGTAGCCGTACCCCGCACGTGGGACACGGCCCCAGGACTGGAGGGCGGTGTCACGCAGTTCACCTGGGAGCTGAAGGGACCTGCCCCCGCACTGTTTAGGGCCTAAGGAGAGGAAAATATTGGGTTAAGATAGTGCTTTTTTATTGTTGATATTAAATAATTTGTATTTCATGATTTATCTATTATCCAGTGCCACCAGTGAATTTATATATGTTTTCTATGGATTGGTTGTGGTGGGTGATACGATGTTGGTATCCGAAGCACAAATTACTTGCAGCGGCTGAAAAGGCCACCGCAAACAGTCCCCCACCGCATAGTGGAATATGGGCTTTACGCGCTGCCTCACGCCTTGGAGTATTTGTAACTCCCTATTATGGTGCAAAAAATTAGGGTAGGTAGGTCAGTTATTTTTCCAAATTACTTTTCTTTAATATTTTCTCGAAAACGAAAGTATGGGCCAAATAATTAGGTCACTGGGAAACCTAAACACAATTATTATATATATATATATATTGGCATAGTTATTATTACGGTGCACCCACCTGTACCCTGAAGGTGTACGTAGTGGCCGGGGCTAGACCCCGCACGTCGTACGAGTTCACCGGGCCAAAATAAAGCTGGGAGAAGTCTGTGTCGTGCCGGTGTTGCCACTCGAGACGGTAGTCTATGACGGTCGCCCCGTTGTTGACCGGCTCGTCCCAGCCGACGACCACCCAGTGCGGTGACTTGCAGGTGACGGTGATCTTGGGCGGGTCGGGTACACCCGCTCCACTCACCACCTCCAGGGGCTCAGACCAAGGGCCAACCTGAAAATGGGAATAGAAATATTATTCTGTACAACTTGTTATTTACATCTAAGATTTTGAAATATTTAATTTTTTACTTCTTGCGTGTTCATCTTTTATATGTGATATGTTGTTTTCATATTCCAGTGGCATAGGTTGGGGAGGGTCAGATGAAATAATCTAACATAGCCTATCAGCTATCGCCATTTATCAACTTCCCAGAGGCCTTTCAGTTCTTCATAAAATCTGCACTTTGTTCAGATCCATTGATCTGCCATTATCTAATGTTTAGTGCCCCTATTAATGTCCCTATTACCCAGCGTTTACAACTTTACAGCTTTTACCTCTCTTTCAAAAGATTAAACAGATTTACCAATATTTTCTAGTTTTCTTCAATTAAAAAATATACAAAAATGATGAAACTGCCATGGTGCTTACCCCTGCCTTGTTGGAGGCCCTGACTTGGAATAGATAGGAGCGGCCGGGGGACAGACCCGCCACCATACAGTCCAGCGCGTGTCCTCGGTACACGGACTGGGTCGTGTTGTCGGACAGCGTCATCAACACCTCGAACTCTGTCACAGGCACGCCTCCATCGTAATCCGGATAGTCTGCGGGAATAAACGATAAATTTATTATAGATTCTTTTGTAGCAGCTAATGGTTATGCAACTTCTGATAGAACAGTTATTTCTTATCTTATGAATATTTTTCTAAATGTAATAGTATATATGTAATGTGTGTAGCATCTGATTTCGATTCCTGGAGCTGGATTTTGGCTCTTGCCCTACACAGAATAGATATATCAGATGATTGGAAAGATTAAGCTTTGCAGCTAGTTTTATGCCACAAGGGTAGTGACCGAATCTATGATATGATTTGGGAGAAACCTGCCACAAGGTTCTATACCCTACTCTCCTTGAAGAGTGGCGAGGGATCTTTAATGTGCAATGTCCCATAGAAAGGGCATCACACACCCAGCCTTTGACGACCATGTTGGGAGCATATAGTGAAAAATGACAACTTACTCCAGCGTAGATGTAGGGTGGTAGCCTTAGGCTTGCCCTGGAGTTTTGGCGACATGCAGGGACCGGGCGCTATCGCCTGCGCCTGAACCGTAAGACACTCAGACCACTGCAAGAGAGAACACTTAGTTAATGATGAGAGGACAATATCAGATACATGATATATCATTTACATTTCAAACAGAACCATCTTATCATGGAGTTTATCAACAAAATTTATTACCTTTAAATTTGGGAATGGGGAATTAATTTTCCAAATAAATTTGTGAAAAGGAAAAAAAAGAAAAAAGCGAATCAAAATTGTGCGAAATTGGCAAATCTGGGCATCTTTTAATGAGCCATAGATTTTCTGACAGTTAATAACAAATTAATTGAGAAGTCTATTTGATAATAGGTTGGAAATCTATTCAAATGATTTGACTTACATCACTACGGCCGCCGATACTGCTGCAGGCGACGCGCACCCGGTACACGTGGCCGGGCGACAAACCATCACAGGTAAACTCACGGTCTAAATCTTCATACACTAACTCAAAACCTGCAATTGTAAAATCAAACAGCATTAGTGTCTTAAATTACACTGTCTCAAGTTTTTAATACTTTATTTTCTCAACAGAATACAATATAGCAACAACAATATTTGTATACCATTTTCATCTGAAAATTTCTAATATCAATACCGGAAAATAGAAGTCGCTACTGAATGAGAAGAATGAACTTTTCATTTCAAAATTTATTTGGCATTTAGAATTGGAAATCGTACTGCCTGAAATGATTAGATAGAAAATACGTCAATACACTAATTTTTGGCAATGCTGAATAAGAACAAATTTAATTTTGTCGCACCATTGATATGGTGCAGTAAAACATTATATTTCTGCATCAAATTAAGGATGCGGTTTACTTATGTAATTTTTCCTATGGTTAAAATAAATATGGAAATGGAGTTGAAATGTCTAGATGCAGCTTATAATTTGGTTAGGATTGTAATCAAGGTCGGCTTATAAACGGGATTTTGCGGTATATTTAATAACAGCTTTACGGAAATTATCATTGCTAAACAATCAACAAACATTGTTTTATCTGCTATTAAGTTTTATCTCACGAATATCTGACGCTGACAACAAATACAAATTGCTGGCAAAGTCTAGATGGTCTCCAATGCGTACACAAAGCATTTGGTTACAAGTAAAAATCACCAGGACTGAACTGTTATCGGTTAACTACGCTTCACATTGCACATAAATAATAAAGAAAAATACAAAAAAAAAATCAAAAGTAATATACGCAGATAATTATCACAGTGGGACAAAAAAAGGCTAATGGATTTTTCTATAGGTCTTTGATTCTCAAGATATATCAAGAAGCATTATAACAACAGCTGATAATAATCTTTTTGACAAAAATACATAATCTCGTTGACAAATAAACATAAATCTTATTGACAAAAATACATAAAGTGCTTGACAATTACCATCTCCTGTTGGAATAACGTTAAGAATCAAAAGGGGAAAATACTTCTCAATATCCCATCATAAAAGTAAAAACATTGTATTCTAAAAGTAATCAACAAGTAAGTAAAGTAATAACTGCTGAATTAAGATTATTTCTTGCTGCTGAGTTATTTCTATTGGCTGAATTCATTGTTTTTTTGCTCAATTATTTTTTCTGCGGCAAGATATTGCTGAATTAATTTTGTTTGATGGACTTGACGATTAAAGTGTATTCTAGGAAAACTGCAGTTGTTTTCTAACCTTAACTATTAATCAAACTTTCTTTTTTTAAAGACAAAATCTACCTTGAGGTGAATGACTAAATTTCCTAATATGCCCAAATGGCAATAGTTTCACATATCTTCTCATGGGTTTACGTATGGCGAAAACAAGGGACCTTAATGATATTCATAGTTTGTTTTTCCTTCCACCAGTAAAACGTATCTATCAGTATTTAAATTTGGACTCATTTCTAATTAAGATTAGAAATAACACTTCTGATAAAGTTGTTCACTTACCCCTTGAATCATCCATTTCCAAGTGGTACTTTGTGATTTCTGAACCCCCCTCGTCTCGCGGAGAATCTGAAAATACAAAAATTGGATTTAGAAATACAAACGTTTTATTGACTTTAAATGAAACAATAAGATTCACAAGAGGTAGAAATTACTGTCTTTTGCAAACAATTTCACATCTGCAGTGACTATCAGACAGAATTTAGAGGCCAAACTGACATGAGCAATTTACCTAGATGACGACGTAATATTTGATAATAGATATCTGAACAAAAAGAAAGTTTTCTAGAATAACGTAAAAAACAGTTTAAAATTCCCTTTCCATGATTTTTCCCTCTGTTCTAAATTTTTAGTGTCATAGTTTTTATTTTTTAAATTTGTTGCATTGCGAAAGCGTTCATTTGCAACAACAAACATTTGGAATATTTTCTACAAAAAGTTGAAGTATTCCATTTTCAGAATTAGGAAATCCAGATAATTGGGGGAAAGACACCAAAAAATGTACGTAATTCCCCCAAAAACAATTGGAATATTGTTCCACAAAAAGTCCTACATTTTCAGAATCTTGGGGGGGGGGGGGAAGAAATTTTTTTTTAAAAAATCTGTTTTAATGGCCATTATTTTTGCCTCTTTTGGCGGTTAGTTTCTGTCCATTACTCACCCCATACCACCTTGAAGCTGGTGGCGTGCACGTTGCCCTTGAGTTTGGGTTTGCCGGGCGCTGACGGGCGGTCGGGTAAAGTGCGGTAACAGACCACGTCGCTCCACTTACTGCTCCCCTCCTCATTATTCGCAGACAACTGAAACAGAGTAATAAAAACAAATATTTTTATTCATTTATTAGAATAGAAAAAAACGTGGCTTGCTCTCTCTGAAGATGCTACCGCAATGTGATTAAAAAAAAAAAAAAAATTTTTTTTTTTTTTTTTTATATATATATAGATTTATTTATTGATTCTTTTATGACCCCTTCCATTTTATAAGATATCATGGGATATCCCTGATTTGGGTTGAGTCAAACCTACCCCATATAGGATTTCAATGCTTTTCCCAGTGTATCCCAAATACTGCCGGACATCCGGACATGTCTGACGATTTTTCATCAAAGTCTGGTGATTAACCCAAAAATAATATAGCTTCACAAAGATGAACGAGTTGGGCCGTCGCCTACGGGAATTTCGTGACGTTGTTGATAGGGGCGCCCCCTACGAGAGTCCATGCAACCAGATGCGACGTGACCTGCGACCTGACGTCGTTTTTACCGTTTTCGTGACATCATCCATAAACAAAGATGTTGTGACGACACGAAAACGGTAAAAATGACGTCAAGTCACAGGTCACGTCGCATCTGGTTGCACGGACTCTTGTAGGGGGCGCCACCAACGACGACGTTCACCGTGAAACGGCATGAATTGGTTCTCTTATTTTGGAGGCTCGTTGATTAACCTCTGAACATCGGACATTAAGTCCGATGAAATTTTAATAATTGGGCTTTCTTAAATGATATTTTTGTCATGTCTATTTTGCTGAATTCTTCTATGAATTAATGTATTTATGACATGTCCAGTATGTGATGGAAAAGTCTGAATCCCTTTAAATGTCGGACAATTTGTCCGCCGTTTCAGAAACTTTTTGGGATAAACTGTATTCCTGACTAAATTTAAAACTTTGTTGAGGCAAAAAACAAGTGTGCTTACCCTAAATTTATACTCTGTATTCCGTCGAAGTGTTTCTATTTTGTGAGAAAGATCCGATCCGTTGTATACTGTCAAGAAGCCATGACCCTGGGAAAGAAACGGGGAAATAATTTTAGTAAACAAGAAAAAAACAAACAAAAAACAGCATATGTATTCACTACAAGTCTCGCGAATGTTTATGTTCAATTGTAATCAACCTTCGATTTTATGACTTCTGATGCTTTCGATTTATTATGTTTATTTAATGGAAACTTATCCTATAGCACCAGTATAACCAGAAATATTCTGATTCATTTTGATGACTTAAATGAGTCTCACAATGAAATCAAGGAGAACCCACAAATTGTATTACTCTTAAACTACAACTTGTAATTACTTTTTTTAATAAGGGCTCCATTCTAAAATTGCTTCCTATTTAACATTTCTGGAGGATATACTTTTATGATCACTTTATCCAGGGTGCCCACGCTTTTTCAAAAAGACAATTTAAGACATCTTTTAAGACTTATTTAAGACCAAAATTCGACAAAACAGCGACAATTTGCTGAACCCATCATTTGACTTAATTTCAAATCAGATCCAATTTACGACCTTTTCAATACCTCCTGCAAGAAAATATGATGTTTAAGACCGTTTTAAGGCCTTAAATTTGAAAAAAAAATCAATTTAAGATCTTTTAAGACTTTTTAGGACTTGCGTGGGCACCCTTTTATCATTTTCTGATTGCTTACAGTGACTTCGTCCTCCATTTGTAACGTAAACTCATCGTCGTTCGGCCGCTTGATCCAGGAGATGGTGAGGGCGTTGACGTGCTGGTCTCCCAACATGGGCGGGTCGGGCTGGGACGGCACGCTGCCCGACGTGTAGAAACACACCGTGTCACTATATTGACTGCAACAAGGAAAATATCCAGAATCATTTGTATGCATTATTCCTACAAGTTCATGATGAATCACACTAGTTCAGTGATTTGGCTGATGCGATATGATATACAAATACATGCGCTCAATGTTCATAATATCACTACGTACTTTTGTAAATGCAGTAAGACGAGTCTATATATGTGCATATATCACCCGCACTGCCAATACGTACAGAGGCCAGTGTGTATCAACAGTCTGTGCGTACTGCTCCTTGTTTTCAGGATATCTGAGGTACAGAATCTCAAAATAGGAGACCCCAATCTTAATTTATGCGATAAGTGATCAGTTACAAAGTATGGCCTTAGTTACCTCCTCCCACAGGCGTTGACGGCGGCGAGTCGGAAGGTGTAGCAGGTGGAGGCCGACAGTTTGGTGACCTTGTGTTGGCGCTGCAGCCCGTTGTAGACCTCCACGAACTGCGCCTCGCCCCGGCCCTGGTCGCATTCAAGTGAGTAGCCCGTGATCTTCGAGCCGTTGTCCGACGTCGTCTGAAATCATACGGAGAAGCATTTTGAGTATATTTGACAAATTTTAAGATTTTTGAGGGTATTTGACAAATTTTAAGGATTTTGAGTATTATAAGCAAAGAACCTCTAAAGACACAGCCACACCTATCAACAAAACTCAACTTGACTGACTAGTTGAGCTGTGTTGAGGCCAGTCTCAAGAGTGTGGCAAAGGTCTAAATCTGCAGTCTTAGTCTTTTCAATGACAGTTGAGTTGAGTGCTAGATCTTGAGTGCCATGGAAGATGTGAGACTGGATTTTCGAGTTTTAGGAGTTTTCAGTAGATATGTATTTGTCATATACAGGGTACCAACCTGAATTACATTTTAAATTCCCTGATTTCCCCGAGATTCCCCTGTCCTGAAGCAATTCTTCCCTATGTCATATCCAGCAAGTTTTTCAAATTTAAAAGTCTGCGTGCAGAAAAAATTTGGACAACTGTCATGGATTTTTGTTTTTGCCATTTTCCCTGTTTTCCCCGTGTGGTTGGTAACCTGCATACAGCCCACTGGCTACGACCATCAGGTTGCTTGCTATCACCGGGGGCAACGTTTTGACTATGACCAGACAGTCCTAGGCTATTGGGCCGTCAGGGGCTACAGCGGTGAATTTGGGGTAAGTTGGTTAGAGTGGTTAGGGCTTAAGACTAAAGGCCGTATTCCACTACACGTCAGACAAAACCGCCTAAGATGGTGAGGTTTTAGGGCTTAAGATTGCGAGTGTGTCCATTTCAGGTAAGAAAGATCGTGAGTAGGTGCTCCTGATAGCTACCAATATGTTGGTAACAATCGGTAGGAACACTGGCATCCCAAAAATTTGTGCTCCCAATTTTTGGGATGCCAAAGATTGGGAGCTTTTGAAGGTATATTCTACCTGAAGATGCATGGCATGGACCCCTAAAATCGGGAATACCTCCCGATCTTTGGAATTTTTGCCGAATATTGGCAGAAGTGCAAGGGATCGGGAGCCAAAGATCGTGTAGTGGAATACGGCCTTAAGATGCCTTCCGTCTAGCTTAAGTACGCATTGGATCTGTACATGAAGATAAAACATATTTGAAAAAAGCTTGAAAAGGCAGGAGAAACCACAGGAATTCTCCATGAAAAGGAACAAGGACTCTTCAGAAACTCAGCTATGGCGTACTAACAATAGCCCTAGTCAGTCCCTGACGATAAGTTTCCGAGAACTCCCTGCCCAAACTCCTGGCCTACTTCACCGAAAACTGCCTCCAGCTAAATCTTATTACCGATAAGGGGTGAGTGCTAGACCTAGACCCAGACAATATGTTACACTTTGACAATAAAATAGGATTTCCATGGACTTTTACAGACTTTTATTCGCGACCAACTCCTATTTTCCTAGTATATGTTTCCCTATCTAGCTCCGCAGAAGAAAATTTGCAAAATTCCCAGACTTTTTGGCACTTTCTGAAAAATTCCATGACTTTTTCATGACCATTTTCATTTTCCAGGTGGCGTGGAAACAATGTAAATCAACTGGGTATTTCACACTTACCCTTTTAAATTTGGTGTAACGAATGTTTCATCTTGTGTGAAATGTAATTCTACTGACCAGATCCATACACTAGTTTGATATCATATATTTTTGAAATTATCAAAGCATAACATTTGACTTGAACAAAATTTAATTACTCTCTTTGAGAGGAGACACAAGGAAATTTACCGGGTGTTTTTTTCTGAAAAAAATGAGACTTAAGGTATATGAGTTATTAGTTAGAGTTCTTCAAGTGCACTGTAAACATTAACAGTACAGCAATAAGTATCACTTCCACTCTGCACTCTGTTCAATTACAAGAGTTTTAAAAAGCTGACAGACGCACCGGTTCACCCCTCTCTCTATGGGAGGGCTTGACTCATGGCCCATATCTTCTACACCCTCAACCCTCCCCTCCCCCCCCCCCTCCCACCCCATTAACACTCCCCGCCCCCGTACTAAACGTGTGGGGTCCACTCTTTGTGTTGCTTTTATTACAATTTATCTATTTTAAATCAATTTCGTTTTTTATCTTTAATATTTCTTTCAACTACCTTTTTTATCTTGCTAAACACAACTACCCTCCTCTTCAAGCCCTTTGTGTTAAGTACTCTGCAACACAGCCGACTTATTTTGGTATCAGCCTTTTTTAATTCAAACAAACATTTTTGGCGGGGTGGGGATGGGGGGATGGGGGGCTACTACCAATGACACTTTTACCCCGTAACACTGGCGAGCTGGTTATTTTGATGTTTTCTTTTAAATTGATTAATCTTTTGGGGGCTACTACCAATGAAAGCAAGAGTATAGTCAAAAGCAGTTTCTGTAGTTTATTTTCATTTACCTTTTTTTTTAAATATAGCAACGATCTTTGAACAAACAGTGTTTTTTTTATTAATTTGTGTAATTCATTCAAATTTTCATTATTTTAAAACCATGCATGTCTACTGGTTATATTCAAATTGATTCTTTTTTTGCGGCCAATACAAACGAAAGTGTGTGGATGACCCAATGCAGTTTGTGTAATTTATTTTCATTTCCTTTTTAAGTTTGTGTAATTTAGATGCTGAATCACCACCCAGTCCACATCATCATGAAAAAAAATGGCACGCTCTAAAAATGATCATGGAAATAGATACAATGTAAATCGAGATCGTTTTAGCTGGGGGAGTTTAACCGGTGCATTATCTTGTCCCCGGAACGCCAGTCGCGAAAATAAAACCCAGCGAACAATAGGGGCGAAAGGCCGAGTTATTCAGTATCAGGGCTCTGAAGTGCATCTACATAAATTGAGGATACAAAAGGTGTATAATGCTATATGGTGAGGGGGAGGACTTTTATACGAGACCACTGGGTACCACTTGGGGAGCAGGGGGGGGAGGGGGGGCACTCTGTCCGGAAATGGGTACCAACTGTGGTCGGATTCTCAGGGGGCTGTAGCTGTGAATGGGCAATTTGGTTGAAAATAAAATGGGGGAGGGAGTGCTGTCACAATTCACCTTTAAGGAGAGCTGCCAATATCATTGATATTATATACTAAACATATAAAGATTTTCGTCAGAAGACCGGCCGATGTTTCGGTGGGGACTCTTCAAACACCAGCCTCCCCCCTCGCACCAATTGACCTGCCCCACCACACTCACTGCTCACCCCCCCCCCCCCCACCCACCACCACAACCACCAATCACCCCCCAAATTTTTTCGCAAGAAAATAATAGTTTACAAAAGAATGGCTAAACAAGGTCAAATGTGGCGAATGCCGCAATGAACAGTTTCGCCGCTGTTGCTATAACACTTTGAATCCAACCGCTAACCCAGCACTAAAATTGCAGTAAACCACTTGTAAGTTTTTTAAGTAATAATTAACAGTCAACTTACATTCCATTTGAGGAGGAGGGAGGTTTTGGTCCTAATGGAGAGTTTGGGTGTCATGGGCGAGTCCGGCTCGCAGCACGTTGTCCGGAAGGTCACGGCCTCCGTCTGGTCACCCTTCAGGTCGTCCAGGATCGAACACACCCTGCGTGCGAAACGAACAGAAGTCAGGATCAAATGCAATCTCAATACAAGAAGGACTCTGAGATACAAATATATGCTATTTGTGGCTATTCGAAATGCAAAACTTTTATATTCTCTGGGAACAAGAGTCAGGAAAGAACATTGATGGGTTGGCCACTTATTCTTTCCTCGCCGAGACATACAAAGAATCTTGGCACATGTTGGACATACATGTATATGTTTAAAACTTATATTAAAAGTAATTGGGTGTGTTCAGCCTTGTTTCAGCCAAATGTTAGGAGAAAATAAACATTTACCATTTGTGAGATTAGTTATAGTGAATAAACTTAAAAATGAGCATTTAAGCACGATTTGCTTGTATCATTTTAGGTAATATTACTTCAAAGAAAAATTGTGTGCACTATACTCTCTTGAGTTCAAATACCTAAAATAGTTTTAAAAAGAACATAATATTTTTAGTTCTCAATGCAAATCCCAGGTGGCACCCTGAACGGTAGTGAGTATCTTTAAGAAATACAAAAATATATGTTTTTTAAATTGCTTATTCCTCTACCTTATTTTGTTACTTGTTTAGTTTGTCACTTACTTGAGGTGGTATTCGGTGGCAGGTTTAAGGTCTTGTAAAGTTATTTCTGGGGCGTCGCCACTGAAAACAGCAAAGATACATGACATCATGTCAAACTTGATGTTAAGCATTGAAAAATATTTGGCTTACTAATATTAGAAATATGAAGTAATTGAATTGTTTGATAAAATACGATATCTATACGAAAAGTAATTTAATATTGTACGACAAAGACTAAGCAGTTGTGTATTTTGTGACTGACTTTAGAACTTGAGGTAAATTGGAAAAAACATGTATGATATACATGCTTTACTGAAACATACTCTATTTTGCGCTCTGCATATATTTGCTCAATTAATATGTTAACTCTTCACTACATCACAAAAATTTGTTATATTTATTCGCACATCTAACTTCTGGCAACATTAGTCTTCTAGACCTTTTTCTCTAAACATTTTACAGTCAAAAATATCCACGTTTCAAAGGTTTTATAAATTCATACATAATTCATGTTAAATCTGTCAAAATTTGTGTAATGCATGTAAACCTACCTGTAGACGAGCTTGTACTTGCCGGACTTCTCCGAGAGGAGCAGCTCGTACTTGAACTCGTTGGGGTGGATCACGAACTCCTGCGTGTTACACTCGGGCGGGGTTAGTTGTATGAAGGCACTTCTTGCATCTACATTCGATACCTGATAAATAACATAGAAATGGAGGGTTAAGATTTATACAGACATCCCAATCCATATTTGTTAAATTCTGCCAGACGCAATTCTCTGATTTGTTATATTTTGGTGTACCTGCAGGCTAACTCAAAGTGCATTGTGGGTAATATGTCGACAAGCCTATATCTTCTCACAAGCCTTTAGCATATAACATTTCATCATTTATAATATTAGTTGTTGTTGAAGGTTATGAAAAGGTAGCACTTGGACAGAATCTGAAGCAACTCGGGAATATGACTTCTTGCATCTGTCATACCTAAGTTTAGGCATTGCATATTCTCCCTCTAACAACTACAACTATTTACCAAATTTATCATATAAAATGTATCAATATCACAATTCCCTAAACAATAATCAAAAGACATATCAAATATGTACATACTCTTCATAGTGGTCAACTGGCCTAATTAGTGTAATTAGGTCAGAGGCCAAAGGTGAGGTGGGGAATTGCACCCCCTCAATCTCTAACCTGAGACTGAAGAATTAATACATCATTTCCAAACTACTCTAGCCTTCAACTTTTTATTACTCCCCTCATCAATCATCACCATATGCAGAAAGTACTACTACAAAAATTAAAGTACTTCATATCTACATTTTGATGACTGACAAATACCACAGAATCAGAAACTACACCCCTTGATATAAAATATAAACAAATTATTTTTCTTGCCCTTTTAGATCATGATTTTCCCTTACCTTTGGAAGTTTCATGTCAGACAGGAAGGCCCTTATTGACCGCCGCTCTTCCTCTAGCTCCTGCCCGTCCGCGCTTGACGAGCTACTGTTATCCGCCCGACCAATTGAGCCGTTCACTGAGGACGGAAAAAAACATGTCCGAATAAGAAACATGCTTATCAATTAACAAAACTATTTAGAATAACAAGTCATTTTGTTTGACTTTGTTCCTTTATTTTTTAATTCAATTGTCTTGAAATACACCAGGTAGATTACGTTTATTCATTGATGTCTTACAAATATGTAATTGGTGGACCATTCCATTGAACTCTGCTCAATTCTAATTATATCATTATTTCTCATAACAAAGTATACAATTAACTTTATTCATTATAAAAAAAAAAGATTGATTAATCTAAGACCTTTTTGGCCATTTTTTCCCCTTTTTTTTCCGTTTTTACAGACTATACTCATAACTTCTCTGATCTCCTTGTTAATTTATATGTGCACTGAACTTAATATGAAAAGAATATGTAAGGGGCCTTTAAACCATTTCAAAAACTTCAGACGCCTACCCACCTATGTATGGAAGGATCCTTAATGGAAATAAAAAGGCCCCTATGTTTACGCTTATAACCTGTTATTATAAATTTCAGATCTATTCAAAGTAACATATATAACCTTAATTTAGCTGGCCTTGCCATAATGCGCACAAGTACAACAACAATAAAACTGTCCATTCGCATAATAATTGATAACTAAAAACATCATCAAATTGCCTACCTCAGCAAATTTCCAAATTCAAAACAAGATGCGCACAATATTGAGAAACTCGTTTTATGTTATTTTTCGCGACAACTTGTCAGGCATGTTCCAATATCACCGAACTAAACTGAATAACACATATTGACGATAATCTCTACTGAAATGATAAATAATGCCATAATATTGTACAACATTTACAAAAAGAAACAGTACACCCACTGTAAATATACTAGATTTAGAAAAGTGTGTAGATAAAAATTTGTTGTAGTTTTTTTTCCCCTCTTTTTTGCAGATTAAAAAATTATTTCCAAAATAGATATACGAGAGACAGATGCCCAATATAAGACCCGTATCTCAGACTGACAGCACAAACAACGACTAACAAAATTATCATTAATCAATGAAAAGCGACAGAAGGCTAGCTCTCATTCCCGCAGACGGGCGGCAACACTAGGCCAAAACCAGCATCATACCCAAAACACAGAGCATGTAGGCATCAATGGAGGAGAAAAGCGTCAACTTTTCCTCCCCTTTTCTGGTCCTGCAAGCACTGTGCTTAAGGTATGACGCTAGTTTTCCTGTGATGTCAGTCCGTATGCGAGAATGGGGCGCTGGGTAAAATAAACGACAACCACTGGGCGGGCCGGCCGGGCAGGGGACGGAGACACAAGGGTTGGAAACATGCTCGGGAGATTACCTGTCGTCTTCATCCTATGCGAACCTTCTGGTTTGAGCAAAATGAAAGAGGGAGCGTTAAAGGGGTTGAATTTGGGAGGACGAATGGGTGATTCGAGTGATGCTTTGGTTAGGGGAAATCTGTCATAATAGTTTTGATTTGCAGGCCATGCAATTAATTAATGGTTTTATTGTTATCATCAACATATCCATTTCTTCAAATTTTTGATTTTTAAAAAGTATAATCTCTTTATTTTTTTAAATCAAGAATGTAATTTTGATGGACAATAACAGAAAATAATACATACAACAAATTTAATTTAAAAAAAATGTTTCCTTTATAATTTTATCAATTTCATTTTTTTCTTAAGTAAATAGAGACACCAGTTGGGTGGGGTTGGAGGGCGGAGCGGGTTTGATTGTTGGAGGTGTACGGGGGGAGCATCAGCTCTAACCTTTGGCCCAATGGATGCGGCAGAGAGAGGAGTCGAACCCACCTCCCTTACCCTTGGGTCGCTGGCGCGAGTTGCCCGGGTGACTATGATAGTAGTGCACCTCCTTTCGCCGTAACTTCTCCTGCAGGCGCTGCTTCTGTCGCACCGTCCGGTCGTCGAGGTGGTTGTGGTGCGAAGGCGGGCCGCCCGGACCTCCTAGGCAGAACAAAATAGTGATGATTGTTGGAGTTTAAGGTGTATTCAGCAATTTTCCAGTTATACTAACAACAAGTCATGTTTGTAATTTTTTTTTTTTTTTTTTGCACGGTAGCATCTGCTCTAGCAAGTTCACATGCCTCGTCTCATCTCATTAAGTCATGTTTGTGTATACCAGTTGGCTGACCAAATCTATGGGGGTGGAAACATATAAGCTCAGGGTTCGAAATTAACATCAGCCCGTCAGCCCCAGGCTGATATTTTTTAATCAGGGCTGACAAATTTTGAGAAAATTATATTAAAACCAGCCCGGATTTTTTACACCTTTAATATATTTTAGTATGTCCGGGCTGACAGCCAGAAAAGTTAATTTCGAACCCTGTTAAAGCTCGTTTAAATGTTTGTTTGGGTAGTTTAACATCCGACCAACCCTTCAGGGTTCTTTCCAGACTGCACAAGGTAATGCTTTTCAGCTCTGGGTGATTGTATCCATGATATGATTCAGGAAAAAGCTGCCACCAGGTTTAAAACCCTACTCATTTTAAAGAGTGGCAAAAGGTCTTATATGTGCAATATCCCATAGAAATGACACCACACACCCAACCTTTGATGACCCTTGTGGGAGCACAAGGTCCCCATTTGTCACCTCTTACCATCAGCAAGGGGGGTGTTAGGAACTTATTCTTCCCAGGGAGTTCCCGGAGGAACCCCCACCCATATTCCCCACAGGGATGGAAGCCACTCCAGTTGAATCTTAACTGTGGAATATTAAAGTACAGACTGTGTTTACCATTTAACCCCCACCAAAGCTCCATATTGTAATTTCAGGCATGTCAGTCAGAGGAAATGATTTAAATCCATTTTAAATTCCATTTATGAGACATGTCTTTTAATTAACTCAGATGTTTTCTTGTTTGTCATGAAAGTTTGTTGGTTCCTTCACCCACCCAGCCTCCCACTCGCTCGCCCAACCAAAGAAAATATTTTCTCATCGGTTTCGGCGATCTCAATTAATGAAATACACGTTTCAAAAACAGGAGAAATCAGCGTTTTGGCAAAACTCCGACATGCTTGTTTAACAAACACTTGATTTTTCAATGTCTTTTCTTTTGGGTTGATTAAACATTCAACCGAAAAACAAGACCATTAAATGAATGTGCACTTTTATGTCATCTGTGAACTTCTGAAATCACCGTCAATTTTTTACGTATACATGTAATCAGAGATGACCCTGGTGGGAGCACAAGGTCCCCTAAGAAAAGATCGAAAATCCAGAAAGTAGGAGGATCATTTCCGGTTTTCACTTTTTAAACTAAAAGGGCCAAGCAATTCATTTTAAAGTGTTAATTGTGTATACAAAATGCTTAGAATTGGTATAGAAATACTCTCAAATGTAAAAAAAGTGGTTTAGATTTCGTTTTCATACTGAACTGATTAAAAATCCGGAAATACGGAAAAGTCAGAAAAGTGGCATCATTTGTGTACATAAAAAAAGCATTGTCGATTATTTCAAGAATTACCATAACATTTTTTTTTTTAATTCTTTTTTTTTTTTTTTTTTACTTTTTTTTAAAATTTTCTTAAAACTTTTTTTCTTTAACGAGATATCCTAAATTTTAGATACCATATCAAAAAAGTAAAATTATGCTACCCACCTGCTCCTTGGTGTATGTGTGGCCCGTGGTTGTTGCACTGGTGCTGTGGCGGTGGCGGCGTGCCGTGTATGTGAGGGGGTGGCCCCACATGGTGCATGTGTGTGGGGGGCGGTGGGCCGTGGTGGGGGTGGTGATGGGCCGGGTACTGGGCGTAGGGGTACTGCGGCCCGTACGGAGTGTAGATCTGCTGCGGTGCAGAGTTAGGCCCGCCCTGCAAGGAAAGAAATTGTACATTTGTTAATGCAATTGTCTTGCAAAAGTAATAATTTCTAATATAATTTTAAATTTCAATTACTTATTCCTAAAATTATTTTAAAATTTCATTTATTTATTTGTTAAATGATTTTAAAATTTCATTTATCTATCTATTCTTCATTTATCTTTTTTATCTTTTTTTTTACTTTTTTTTTTTTTTTCAGGAAACTCATTTCGAACATACAAATTCAAACACAGTTAAAATAAATTTGATTGAATAACGTTTTATTCTGGTGTAAATCAATCCTATAAAAGATACTCTCGACAAGAGTGCGAAAATAATCTTATCACTTGTGCAGTCCTACCTCTCAAAGCTCAGAGACCAGTGACGTTTTATCAGTAAACGCATTAACTTTTACGTTGTACATATTTTCGTGCCAACAATGCGTATAAATACCAAATAAATACCAAATACTCTATGACAAAAGGAACTAACTAGCAAAAGCATACGGTTTTATATTCAGAAAACAATTAATATTGCAGGATGCACAAAATAATAGCAGGGTGGAATTTATCACCTGCACGGTCAATGAGCGGTACATATTGGGGGCGGTGCATATTGCCAGGCTGTACATACTGCTCATAGTTCTAAGTAGTTTGAACATAGTTTTAATAGTGTTTGGGTGGAAAAACAAAGAAGGACCTTTGGGGTTGTCCTCCAGTGGTCATACGACCCATGGGGATTGTATGAGCCTTGGTCGTCGCCCTCGGTACGCAACAATCCCCTATGTTTCATAATGCCACCCTCCGACGCCCCCCGTGGGCTTCTTTTTAAAGTATACATTCACACTATAACGGTTTTCCCAGATGGGGACAGGCTCTGAGTTGTTTTGAGGTAGGACTGTACTAAAGACTGGTAGGGATACTCTTGTTTCTGGATATGGAGAATTAGGATTTAACCAAACTTTGCCATAAAGTAACAAATAACGAGGAAATCTTAAAAGTTGCTTAAAGCCACTACCAATGAAGAAAGAGGAAAACCTAGATCATGCCGGATATTGAAATATTCATTAAGTCGTAAACCGATGTAGAAAACAATAGATTAAAACAACAAACCACCCAAAGTATCTCCAAAAGAGCACACTGACACTCAAAGCAAACAAACATGCATGAAAATATACAATGAAGTTAGATAGTTTTAATTATTGAGATTTTACTAGCATATTGTTAAATAAATCGCATCAAAAGTAAATCTATTTTTGGAAAATTAGAAATTTAGTAATCATTTGGATTTTTTTCTTTTTTTCTTTCTTTTAGTTTAAGATAAATTTGCCTGGAACAAATTCATAGAGACCTAACACTAGTTGAGTTGAAATAGAAATTCTATGAGAAAAAGGGATTTGTCTGTTTATTCTGTTATAAACATATCAGCAAATCAGCAAGTCAGGATGTCATTCCAAAACATCTAAAACCATGGTCGAGCTAGGTTAACGAGGAAGTGGAATCACTATCACATCTACATATGTTGGTGAACTGCAGAAAGTTCATAATTTCAATAAAGTTCATAATTGGGTGCCCTGATTTCTCCATAATAATCGTAAATTACACATTATTTTTTCCACGGTCAACATTCCGTTTTCATACTGAATACCAAAACACTTAATCCCTTGACCTTAATGATTAATAGGTTAAAGGAAATAAACAGGGAATAAAGAGAAAGAGGAGAAATTCACTTCAAAACCTTCCCCACTCATTCCTTTTTTAACGTCCAAGGACGAGCCTTTTCAACATCAAGTACTTCGGTACAGAAACTACGTGACGACACCCACTGACGTCACGACGACACCACTGATGACGTCACCAAGCAAATGCACGCGCTCTACGTCAGTTGCCATGCTACCATGCGGCAATAATGCACATGGCCTCATCATGAGCCGGGATCTCAGGTATCCTTTAATCTTTTTTCCAAAAATTTTCAAAAAAATTAATTTAAAAAAAGAACTAAACAAATTATTTTAAGTATTTTTTGTTTTTCAAAAAAAAAAAAAATCAAAAATCAAAAATTATTTTGAATGAAATTTTCTAAAATTTTCCTCATTCAAAATAAAATTCCTTTTCTTGTTTTTTTCCTTCTTTTTGATTGTTGGTTCACGATGCAGCGGCTGCAGCTGGCGCCCTCTACGCACACACAGAGGAACTACGGCTGAGCAAGAGGAAAAGAAAAACCGGGTGTATACATACATAGTAGCCTACCGTCATGGGCGGGGCGGCGGCCATGTTGGGGGGCTGCGGGGACAGGATGACATGCGTGAGGATGCCGTTCTCGTCGACGATCTGCTGCACCATGTGGCCCGGTGGCACCTGCATGGGCATGGGCAGCGGCGGCCCGTTGTTCGACACCATCCTCACCGTGGCTGGACCTGTGGGACGTAGGGAAAGTGGGAGAGAGTTAGTTATTGTACTACAATAAACACTAACATCTTACATATCTAATCAATGTGTGGCCAGTTCTCTCTGCTTGATGTTACCGCCAATTAAAATAAAAGTTTTAAAAATTTTAGATTTACAAAATTTTTTTTCTAACATTTAACATATCTAATACATAAAAAAGAAAAAAAAAATTTTATACATTTATTTGGGGGTTGCATCAACAGCCATAATACCATTCTGCCTTGTATTGTATGATCATCAGAATCAATGTGTTTTCTTTAAATTTTACCAGTCCAATGGTACAATTCCCCATTTACGTCTTCCATCAAAAACGAGTTGAGTAAGCGAAGTGCATTAAACAGTTTCGTTAACCGACGCGTTTTGTCCTTTGACAGGCTTCTTCGAGGTTCTAAACTTTGTAAGAATCTTTTAATTCAAAATACAGACATAGCTTAAACGGACAGTTTCTCTGAGGTTACTTTACAACAAGTATTGTTATCTTAAAGCAATGTTTTTAGTGAACAAGGGAGGATGAAAACATCTGTGTATAAGGCCATTGGACTCTAACTTTAAGCTTATCCACTTAGGAACACTTAAGCACCAGGATATAAATGACCAGGCAGAATCAACAGCGTAAAAGATCGGCTTATACACTAGTATCAAAATAGGCCCTCCCCTTTGGCTTCAACTGAGCTATAGGCTTACTTTAAGCCCCAGAGGGTGTCACAGATAGGTCTATAATGAGAGGGACTGGGCCAGAAATAGCCACAGCCACATAATATTGTGTTACCTTCCCGACCATGTGGGGACTGTGTGAGTATAGACTGTAGGCTGTATTCCACTGTGCGACGTTTGGCTCAATTTTATGTCTAACCAAACAGTGAACTTCATTAGAAAAATAAAGGCCGTATTCCATTACGCAGCAGACAAAATTGCCTAAGATCATGGGGTTTTAGAGCTAAAGATCATGAGTGTGTGCATTTCAGGTAGAAAAGATCATGAGTAGGTGTTCCCGATAGTTATGAACATGTTGGTAAATTTTGATAGAATCTGTTGCTCATGATTTTTAGGATGCTAAAGGTTGTGAGCCTTTGCTGGTATATTCCACCTAAAGATATTTGGGATTTCACCAAAAATCATGAGTGACTGCCGATCTTTGGATTTTTTGCCAAACACAGGCAGAATTTTCATAAATATTCTTACAGAAATTTTACATTTATCTCTAAGCCTAGCTTGGAGTATAACCCTAAATGCTCATAACTTTTGGTAGCTGAAAGAATGATGGTGACAGGGTCGGACAGCAGGGGATAAAACGCCAGAAATCATTTCAGCTGTCCATACACCTTTGGAAGCCCTAGCACCATCAAACACAAAATATATGGCTTGGTTAGTACTGAGTCCAAAGCCCCTATCATATCGCCTTTTAAAATCAGCTAGGGATACTGAAGTAAACTAATACTAAGAAGACTTGATAAACTGACCAACAAAAACTTGTTACACAAAAGATGCAAAGTTCACTAGGAAAAGTATTAATAGTGTCTTATGATGATGATTCTTGGAGTTTAATAGTATCATATATATGCATGTACTGCAATAAAACCAATCAGTAAATGGTAGCAAAAACTTGTTCAACAAAAGATGCAAAGTTCACTATCAAAAGTATTGATAGCATCATATGCGTGTACTAAAATCAAACTGATAAGTAAATGGGCTAGTTGAAGGAGTTATATTTCTATTTAGTTTTAGCCGCTCAGTAATTGTATCCGAGGTATCCCATGTCGCAGGAAATCCTGTTAGCGTTTGGTAAACCGATAGCCATTGTAGTAATGAGAATAGTACTGTTATCTGCCACGAGGTGGCTCTGAAAGTTAATAGGCCTATACTAAAGTGTGTTATAATGAGTTTACAACAACACTACAGTGTGTTGGGATGGGGAGTTGTGCTTATGTTGTGTGTGTGGTGAGTGAGTGAGTGAGTGAGTGATGGAGGTTCTACGCCATACCAACAGCCAGGGTCATTTTCACGGCAAAAACAAGTTAGGATGAATTTTGATTTTTGTGTTTTGACTTGGTCAGTCTTTGGTGATCGTACTAATGAGATGAAGGTGACAGGGTGGGTAAACAGCAGGGGATCAAAACCTGGAAAACATTTTTGCTTTACCTCGTCCCTTAGTGAACCCAGATACCAACCGGGAATCAAACCCAATGAACCACTTGGTCAGTTCTGAGTCCCCTAGCATGGAATAACACGTGTTAAATCATTGACAAAATGGTATACACTGACTTTCATCGCCCTGTGCTGAAGCTTGTTGTTTCAGGGGGTCAGATGAAGGTCATTAGCAATCTCCAGCGGAAGGTGTCGTTAATCAGGATGTCTGTCACCTGTGGACCAGACCGCGGCAACAGTTCTGAGAACAGTTCTCGGAACAGTTCTCGGTGCGCCTCAGTAAAAGGTTGTAGCAGAATACGCTAATGTGTTTTCTTTGAGTACTTTTGGTACATAGTGATTTTCGACTATTATGTATGCAGATTGAATACACCAAAATTAACAATTAGATAATAATATGTGCGAGGAACCCTTTAACAGTCAGGGTGCGGGGTATTGATTTTGATTGATTTAATTTCGAAGAAATTTATGCTAAGCAGGAAAATACATTATCAGATAGCATCGCTTTAGACAAAGTGTATCATAAGGGCTTGTTATTCCATGAAACACTAATGGCAAAATCCCCCAAGAGTATTACACTCTAATGTATTTGTCATTTTGAATAGAGGTTTTACGGTAGTAAACTTTGGTCAGGGACGGACCAATGTACTTATTACATTACACTCGTACGCGTACTGGGTTTCCTAAACAGTATCCGTGTTTCAGTTCGTAAGGTACACGGGCGGCTAGGACAGTGTGAACAGACCCAGTTTAAGATACGGTGGTAACCGACCGGTGTAGGCTTACCAAAATCCAGGGGCATCTAAGTTGTTATTGTGTGTATCACATTTGTTTTTTGTGTTTCTGTGTGTGTTTTTAATGTGTTTAGTTACCCTGCTACTTTTAAAAGGATGTCCTTTTGCATGTTACAGTCTACACACTGAACTTATTTCAGGCCATATCAAGAACCAGTGAAATAGGCTGTTACAAGCCAGTCCATTTGGTTGTTGATTTGTTAAACAGCTTTTTAAAGGACCTGTGGGAACCAGCAAATTAGGTCATGACCCCATTATTTTGTTCCCCTCTCATCCTCTATATGGCTTCATAGTGTAAGGGTTGGAAAGCCCCTCCCAACACCTATGTTGTGGGTTTGAATCCTCGAGGGACTTGTATAACTTCAAAATGCCCTGGAGCCTATTGTATAAGTGATCACTGTTGCCTCCTAACAGCATACATACCAACAACGTGCTTTTTGATAAACGTGCAAAATTTCACGCTGTTAGGTGTGAATTTGTATTGCAGTGGAATCACATAATCCTCGTTGAGATGCTAAAGTTGCACATTGTAGCTCCTTGCTGCATATTTACATTTCATTGTTAATTTTTAGATAGTGTACGTGCTATTTACCTGCAGATATTGAAATCTTTAAGATGAAAAAAAAGACAGCCAGGGTCATTTTCATGGCAAAAACAAGTCAGGACAAATTCTGACTTTTCAGACACATGTTTTGACTTGGTCAGTCTTTGGTGATCATATCTATGAGATGAAGGTGACAGGGCGGGCAAACAGCAGGGGATCATAATCTGGAAATCATTTTTGCTGTACCTCATCCCTTAGTGAGCCCAGACACCAACCGGGAATTGAACCCAATAAACCACTTGGTCAGTGCTGGGTCCCCCCTATCACCGCCTTTTACGATTAGTAGGGGCTACTGGGGGCCTATATTCTTCCCAGGAGCAGAAGCTCCAACGGGGTACCCCTACAGGAGAAAGGGACAAGACGAACTCAACATGAGGAATCTATCTTTGAAGACTTCACAAAAACAGCACATTAAGGAGAACTACAAAAAGAGAAACCAGATAGCGCTGAGCGAACGAGGCTTTAGAGAGTTTTAATTAACAGCTAATTATCTGAGATCCCAGGACAAAGACTCGAGTTAAACCAATAACTGAGTTATTAGCCAGCATTCTTATTAAGGGCCATACCCGCTAAGCGGCTTAAGCAGCAAAAGGCGACTGGGAGAATCGCCGGTAAAGTCACCATGTAACTCAGGATCGCTGGGTGACTCCCCATAGGTATGGGGCAGATTCTGGGCAACTAGCAATGGGCGACAGAATCGCCAGTGAAATAGCCAGTAAAATCACAGATAAAATGCAATCACAATGAGATCTAGTTTGGTTAATATCAGAATCATAATATGATCCCTGCTGGGTTTAGGTGAACTGAGGCTGCATGATCAGATGACTGTTTCACACCCATGAAGAACCAAAGGTCCCGTGCACTCAAGTGTACTACTGGAATTAGGTATAAGAGATCTGAAGAGTAGTCGATCTTAGCACTAGCCTGCTATAGACCTATGCACCAAGAAAGGGTGACTTTAAAAGTTATGGAAAAAGGTATTTTTTTCAAACAGCCATAACTTTCTGGGGAAATGAGCTGCAGTGTTACATCATATACCATAGGATTCAGAATGAATTGGACAATCCATCCAGACTTGTTTTGTAAACATATCATAGAATGAAAACGTTCTATTTAGAACCAAATTCGGAAAAATGAAAAAAACTTTTACTATTAAGTCATACAATCTGATTTGAGGCTCTATGGAAAGAATGTAATGTTTGTGATATGTGAAAATAAATTTCTTAGGCATATCTGACTTTATTTGAAAATTACAATGATGTATGATATTAGTGGCTGCTATGTATATACATAATTTTACAGCTAAATCTTTAAAAATTCAAAATGGCCAAAAAGTACAAAAATTGATGATTTCAGAGATTCTCTATGGGGATTTACTATAGGATTCGGTTCTAAATGTGAAAATTTGTGATATGAAAGGTCTTTTGCACAAAAATTGGACTATAACATTGTATGACCACTTAAAAGAAAGACAATAATGTCTCCTACATCCTCAGGTATCCAATAAATGAATCTAAAGTTCCTATGGTGTGATTTGCATGCCTCATAAATGGCTGTAAAAAGATGAAAAAGTCAACCTTTCTTAGCGCATGGGTCTATAGTACTAGCACAAGTGCAAATCAGCCCCTTGCTGTGCGTAGAAGGCGACAAATGGGGAACCAGACGCTCAATTGGTATAGAGTGCCCGCTCTGAGTCTGGGAGGTCTTGGGATTTATCCTTGGCCGAGTCACACCAAAGACTTTAACAATGGTAGTGTGAATAGTGAAAAACGATCAACAATGGTAGTGGTCACTGCTTGCCTGGCACGCGGTATAAAGTAGGAACCGCGAAACATGACAGGTCGGCCTGGTGTCAGTATAATGTGAATGGATGGGGTATTGTGTGGGCCTATGACATGATATCTCAATGTGACTGCACTATAAAGAGGGCATTCGTGTAAAATTAGCTGCAAAGCTTTACCTTGTGCAGTCTGGTAAAAGAACCCTAAAGGGTTGATTGGATGTTAAACTAATCCAACAACCAACCAACTACTGTGTGTGGATGGGGCACCTGTCAACAGGTAGTCAAGACTGATCCTCGTTAGTCAGTCAGACGTGGCCTGGAACTTTCTTCCGTTCGATATCTCCGTTCTGCGACAGGTGTCAACATCTATGTTCACCTGACAGGAACCAACGACAGGTAATGGGCGACAAAAGGTGTCACAAGCAAGCAGCGTCTCCCTAATTAACTCAGGTGTAAATGATTGTTCCCCTTGAGAAGGTCAAAATAATCCGATCACGGGGGTCTATCAATGTATTTGTTGTAACAGTGGTGGACATAAGTTTAAAAAAATCCAGGGGCCAGTCAGGCCCAAGCTTTCCACATCTTGCCCTTAACTTAATCTAGGGGCCCTCACATATACTGGTATTTTGTTATTCATGATTTTCTAGGGGCCAGTTGGGCCCCTAGCCCAGAAAATCTAGGCAGGTGACCTGTTTTGTAAGGGCCTCGGGCCCCCGGGCTGATTATGTCCACCCCTGTGTACCATAAGAAAATTTGACCCCCTAGTGTGAATGTGGGTTCACAACATACAAACTTATTAGGCCATCCCATATTGGGTTCAGTTTTGAGGTTGGCCAAAAAACATCACGAAGCACAAACCAGTACGTGTGATAGTTAACTGCGATTATCTACAGCTTAAATGATAGGAATAAGGTATAAAGTTATGAAATCTGTAAGTCATAGAAAGTCATTTCTACTGCTCAGAAACAGATTAGATCTTCACTTTTTGAGGAGGGAAACTAATGTACAATGCTATTACATGTTTACAAAGGCTAAATAGTATACATTATGTATCTTTGGAATATAGAACAACGTTCGTATCTTAATAAAAAACAAAAAATAACAAAATTATTGTGGGACCCCCAACCCAATAGAAAAAAAGAAGTATTTTCTCCTTTGATTTGGACAAATCTGATAAATGATCAGAAAATGTCCAAAAACGCGGAATTCCGCGTTTCCGAGGAATTGTTACATGTCTGTTATATGTTGCTCTATCAGGTGTTGTGTTAAAGCATTGCGATTGGGTTGTTTGTGTTTAAGAGTTCAAGATCTAGGTCAGCCAAGTTTTGTAACCCCTGTTACCAAACAGCGCAACCCACTGTTATACCATGCAGCAGGATAATGAATAGTTTAGTATGGACGGATAGGGAGGGAGTAGATCATAGGGGTAGAGGTATAGGGAAACTTTTTTCTAGGAATAATATTCTCAAATGCAAATTCTTGTACACTGAAACATGAAAGGGAAAAGAAATCAATGAAACCCTATTTCATGAGGCATGATCTGGAACTGACAATGTAGGTTTGGAACTTGACTGTGCTTGATTACAAATCAATAGTTATAGGTACATGTGCACCTGCCCCATGTCCATACACCCCCTTTACTATTGATCCCTGCTATGTTGCCGCAGAATGGTATATAGGGTTCAATTCCTGAATATGCTTCACTGACGACAGTGGTGTTCCCATATACCATGATCTTAGTTGTCTCTAAGGCTAATTGCGTAAGGGTGTAGGGGTCTGGGCTTTTTGAAAATGTGCATATATATGTGCAAAATGGTAGGCCCACAATGTACACATTGAAATTTACCTAGGCGTGCATTTTTTAACCATAAAAGAAAAACTTGATTTTGGACCCAGGAATGGATCTTTTACGTGTAACATCCAGCACCCTATGTACATTGGACGTTTGCCAGTTGGCATAATGTGGTAAATTATGTTGTTATTTGAGACACCTCTTAAAAAACCAACTTCCTGTCCATAGGCTCAATGCTTAAAAACATTTTTTGTCCCTCCCAGTATCTCTCATAATCGGTTCCTCGAGAAAATGTTGATATTTTTATAGCCGTGGCCCTCCTCTATGACATATGAGAAAATCAATATCAATTTATGAGAAATAGCTAAGAAAACCGATGTTTTCTGCCATCTCCAATGCTGTAGCATAGGCAGGAAGTCCCGAGTAGTTCCGTGGCAAGAGGGAACCAACAAACGGTCTATGTCTGACTGCATGAAATAAAACCACCTCAATTTCGGACACCAAGATTGCATTGAACCATTATTGAACCATTACCCCTTAACACCACTAGCAGAACGCCCTGGTCGCCCAGACTGGGTTATGAGCTTGTTTATATGCCAGCTCAGGGTGGGCACACAAACAAGCAGGACCCCCCCCCCCCTTCAGACCCCCCTCTACCTCCCCCCCCCCCCCCCCCCACCAGGGCCTTCCTCCAGGGGTTTGGCCGTCAGACGGTGACGTCATCGTCACACACTGACCCCCCCCCCTCCCCCCCCCCCCTGTCTGGGTCCTCTTTGGTGGTGGCTGGTATGTGTGTGGAGGGGGGGGGGGGGACAACTCAGTCTTTGGGTATAGGTAATCTCTGTGGGACTTCCTGCTCCATATTTTGGGGTTACCAGAAAGCTGCCCGCTCCCCAAACAAGGTAATCCACCGCCCATTGTTTTTGCTCCCTCAGAGTTTACGCTCCAGAGAAAACCTGTGCAGACTGGCCAATTACCACCTATGTCATACAGTTTCATTGCTGAATCCATTAATTAATGCATCAGCAGAGAGACATTTTTAAACAGGATGTATGACTCCCCCTTCTTTTAGGCTTTCAGGGGGGGGGGGGGGGGGAGGAGACTGCTCCCCAATTATGTAAGTGCATCTCCACCGCTTCATAAGTTTGTGTCCACAGTGGATACTAAAACTATATCGGAGTACCCCCCACCCCCCACCCCTGGGGCTCTGGCTGGTGTGGGGGAGGGGGTGGGAGGGGGGAGAGGGGGAGAGGAGGAGGAGGGGGGGGGGGGTGGGCAGGGGGACTGGTGGAGGCGGCCACACCATCGATCGTCTGTCAATAAGTTATGAAGAGCCATATGGCTATTAACCCCTGAAATCCACACTGCAAACGGGAATTTTGACAAAATCCCGGACTAAAATGCAGTCGAGAAACAGTGTAGAATTAGTATGCCCGAAATATCTACATGAGTTCCTTGCAGTGGGGGTTCAGTGGTAAATCAGTGGAACTCAGCTTTGGTTCGGTAGTAAATTCAGCAGTAAACAAGTATGTCCAAAAATATTTAAATGTCAGAGCAATGGAAAGTATTCATTGGTGAATCAGTAGTACTCAGTGTCATTTCAGTATATACTGATCAAGGAAGTATCCACTGCATTTCAGTCCAGAATATGTGACAGGATGACAAGAGCCATTCTCTGTATCATGGTCTGCCGGGACGGGCGACTATCTCCTGCCTATCCTTTAGCACTGGCAGCTACCTCCTTTGCTCAATATCTCTGGAAATTGTGGAGAATAAGCTTTCATTTTCACGGATAGCCGATTTGAGAATAATGAGCGGCACTAACATGCGATATTGACATATTATATATATATATATATATATATATATATATATATATATATATCAGAATGCGGCATCAGCCCCCTCTCCCCCCCCCCCCCCTTCGTCGAGAGCCCCAGTCACACACATGGGAGGTCATAGCCAGGTCAACGACTCCACACAGACATCACACTTATGTAACTATTATGAGCAAGTACTTACTTACACAACTTATGTGACCATTATCAACTTGTATTTATTTACATAACTTATCACCCTATAACGTATATAGATCTGTAGATGGGGAAATCTGTCTGGTGCGAGATAGGCTTTGATAACACGGTATATAATCCTTATGTAGCGATTATACACTACAATAATCTGAATCTAGGGTGTGTGATATGCGTTATCAGTGTTGTTGGTACTGCTATATTTTTGTACTTCCATAGTAATCTGTATGTAGTAATTGTGATATTCTTTATCGGTGTTGTTGGTATACATGTGTGTATATTCTCACACATCCATGAGCATTAGATTCAAACGGGCGTGTCTCCTTGCGCTCTAGTCTAGGCTAATATGTACACAAAACAGGAAGAATGAAAACCTTAAAAGCTAAATATACATATAAAACTGTCGGTATTGTTGATAGACAGTTGGAGAAGGGGCGTGGGGTGCGGGTCCCTCCCTAAGACCTTATTTGGAAAAATGTTTCAAAAATACAAAGGGCTAAAAACAGTATATGCTTTTGCTCAAAAGCAACCCCCTGCCCCACGTTTCAAACCCCTGGGTCCGCCACTGACTGACCATGCCACCTTACATGTCATCAGATCCAACATGTTTTGTCTAGCTGTGACAGCACCCCGGCACACGTTGTGACAGCTTGGGGGTCCCGGCTGTCAGTACCCCGGCCTCCCGGCTGTCAACTCGGCCCGTGCCGGGAGTCAACCGAGGAGAAGCCGGCTACACGTGGACGGTTGGCCGGGAGGTTAAAACATGACACCGACAACGTGGAAACGACCCATAATTATGGGTGTGGAACATGAAACATATCCCCGATGTTTTCAGTGTATATTCAGTGTGATTTTAGTGTGGTTTGACTTTCTGTGTGTTTTCATTATATTTATGTGTATCGCTGCAACCTACTTACTATATACCCTTATTATCTGTAGTGCCACAGGCACAGTTGTACCAAGACTGACACACTTGGAAGATCAGATAAATTACCTGAAGGTTTTGCAATGATTGAACGCATTATATATGTTCCAGTGTTTTCCGTGCGTCTTTAGCATGGTTTCAGTGTATTTTCAGCATGACTGGATGGGTGGTATGAGAGAATGTGCCACAAACATGTAAACGCCACATACATAGGCCAACATAATATAGATGTAAATCCGGTGTTTTCAATGTGTATTCAGTGTATATTCAGAGTGCCTGGGAGGAACGAGAGAATGTAACCCGGAATGTAACACCAACATAGATACACGCGTAAAAACTGTGTTTTCAATGTGTATTCAGTGTATATTCTGAGTGAATTCAGTGTAACTGGGTGGGGTGTATGGAATCTAGCCCCTGCCCCACCCCCTTCCCCCCTAGACCGTGACGGGCGGCACGTTGTCACACACAAACACGGCCACAACTGAACTCGCGAATGTTCGCTGCAGCCACTGAGCCAGACAGACCCCCGACAGGGCATGGCCTTGGGTCATCTTTTAAAGCCTACAGGACAACTATATGCCCACAACCACCCCAAAATCCCTGATATAATACCCTAACACATTGTCTCATAACACAGGGGCGTTTCCTGCCTGAAAATCTAACTTCTAAGGGGTTGGGGGCAAATTTGAGGTGGTTTCATAGGAAATTACAAGGGAGGTTCCAACTGGAGAACCATGTTGTTTTGGGGAAATTCACCATGTTGACACAGTCCCATAACATGCATTTCCGGGGTAAATTCAATCCATTCTAGACACCCTCTGAAAACCAACCAATGCCCTATGGAGAACATAACATTAACAACAAGCCCTCGAATACACCCCCCCCCCCCCCCCCAAAGATGTGTAGACTTGTACACGTTGCGGCGGTGGTTACGGGGAAACCACTCCTCCAGTATAGACAGCTTAGTGCCAGGCACGACCAGCCAGAGTCTGTCCTGTCAGACCCACTGTTTACCAAAGTGGGTCTGTACATTAACTACCATTTTGGGTGGGCATTCCAGCCTGCAGCCCAGTACGTTTTGGGGCCGCTGGTTTAGAACCATAAACAATCCAGCAGTCCAACAACCATTCAAGGGGTAACCCCTAAACATAATGGCCGATGAAATAATTCTTAACAGATTTGAACCAGCCTTTAAAAGCCGCAAACTCTTATAGGTGTACGGACCCATTATGTAAGGGTACATCTGGGTCAGAACGGACTAGACCAGCCTGCCCACTCTGCAACGAGATCACCCTACAGCGCAGAGACCATACACGCTTACACGGTTTACCATACAATTATGGAGATGTGACAACATATTTGAGAGTAAATTCATTCTCTCAAGAGCGTCCTGCAAGACATTAGTCCAGTTGGTGTAATCACCAGAGTGGCATCATGTGTGTGCTCGCCACTGGCGGAACCGTGTAAGTGTGTATTCTCTGAGAAGACAGCGATTCTCTGGGAAGAGAGCGCCGTGTTGCAGAGTGACCATCCAACCAGCAGTGGTGCTGCTGGTAGGTTGTAGTGGTGGTAGGTGGTGGTGGGGGTTTTACCTTGGTGGTGCTCTGACTCCTCCTCCCCCTCCAGGGTACCTTCCCGTCCTAACACCCCTTCCAGTCCGTCCTCCAGGTTAACACGTATACTCCAGTGATCTCCTGACTCTCTCACACCTGCATGTTGTGTTAATACTAGCCGGGAGACGTAGCCGTGGCCGTGGTCGTAGCGGTAACAGAGTGGTGTGTCTCTCAGTGGGAACCCCCGGCCGCCTCTAACGTGGCACTTGGCCATAGGCAGGGACCGGCCGCCGCTATGGCACGCCGTTCGCGTAGGGATTTTGTAATTGTTTGTAAATACCACACTGTGAGCATTATGTGGGGGTTTATCGATCGGATTAGGAGTCTTTCATTTTTTGTGTGCATAGTAGATAGACTCCTACACACCCATCCACGGCCTGTGGCGAGTTGTGGACCACTACAGGGGCAAGATGCACGAAACATGCACGGCCATAGCCTTTCTGAAACTTGACCAGTACTTTTTGTGATATGCCCGATCCCCATTCCGCATCAGGGAGATTCGCACTGGGCGCTGCCATGTTGAACAAGGGACGGTCCTGATTGGCTGAAAAGTTGCACTTGACCCCTGACAGCTAGTGGCGCCAAAGGGCCACGCATGTGCGGACCGAGGCTCCCGAATGCGGTATACTTTCTCCATTGTCCTGCCCTCTCAAAAATGGGTGAATAATCAGAGCTGTATTTCCCTGGAGGGCAGTAATGCATGTTGGTGCATGTGAATACCAACTTTTTTTTTTTTTTTGAAATACATTGTACCAACTTTGTGTTACTTTAAAATGATTTCAATATTCTAAGTGTACTTGCACACTCAGACATTCTTATTTCACCAGTTTGCATGCACCTATGTCTCGGGCTAAAGCCTTTGATGGTATGCGACAGCGTAAACCAGGGCAATAGCAATATTGCTTCATGCCGCCTTCGTCCGTACTATGTATTTATGCTTGAAAAATGCAAGGAGAAATGAAAGCCCACAACTAGCTGGCAAACAAGGTTTCACAGTATATCAGTCTACTAAGCCCTTCTCCCTTTCTTTCGGTTCGTTGTGACTGGCGACTATTGCGCGTGACAACAACAAGTACAATCAGGCTCCTGGCTATACTTTAATACTGGCGGCAGCCATCTTTCCTCAATATCTCACAAACTGTTGGAGATTAAGCTTTCACTTTTCAGTATATTATACATCAGATATATGATTGCTAGACCCATTCAAAGAAATCTTCACACTGCCAGCATACAACCGGAAACTGCTCCAAAATGGCAAATTGTGAGGGATTATATATAGGGAACCATAATACAGCGAATTCTTTCCCAATCTTCCAAAACATTTCCTCAATCCATTTTATATGACCCCACTAAAAAATTAAATTATTCCCTGACCGGCTTGCCATAGCGCCGTGACCTGGACCATGCGGGCGTCATGCACCGACCAACTGGGGCCGACCGGCGGTATCTGGGTCACCAGGGGTCACCATGGGGTCAAGGGTCACCTCAGGGGTCAGCCCCGTTGTGGGTCAGTGGCGGCAGGGGCGAGGATCGACGAGCGAGCCGTGGGGCTCTAGAAGGGTGGTCTGTATAGCCAAATCAACCCCTTTTTTTATTTATTTTTTTATTTATTTTTTTTGTTATCCTTTTTTTTTTTTAATTAATAATTATTTTGATGTCTGGGTGTAGTGAAATAGGTCTGGTCGTGGGTGGTGTTGTACAGAAATAGAATACAAAAACAAATTTGGGGAAATCGGTTTAAATGTTTATGTCATGGGGGAATGTGTATCAGGATGATCTCCTGGGTTTTTTTTTTCAGACTTTTTAAAGACCTTTTAACTATTCAAGACAAGACCAAATTTTGGACAACTTAAAGCCAGGGTATCATGCGTCTGTTGTGAAGGTTAAGAGCTCCACCCCTAATCCTGACCACGCGACGGCCGGCGACGTGTTTTGCAACGTTAGAACGTAATCCGGCAACGTTATTGGTCACGTCACGAATTTGGCAGGAAGGGAGTCTCGTTCAACTTATCAAATTATCAAGTCCTGACGGACGATACCCTGACTTTAAGACTTCTTGGCCAGTTGATAAATTTAATGAGTTTTCAACTGAAAATCACAAGTGATAAATACATTTTAACTGCGAATCATATTCAATTTTAACCACTTTTTCTCTCCCTTATCCAGAAGTCAATGCTTCCATGTATATCATACTCCCAATGAAAACTTCGAAATTACCAAGTTCAAGGTATCAAAAAAAAATCGCATACTGAAATGCAGGCATAACAATGCTTGTGCAAACTTTCTAAAGTGTCGGACATTATGTCCGACGCTCATAAGCCTAGTATTGGACATCTTTAAATGCATTTCAGACATTTTACCATAATTTACTAAAATTTTCATACTTTTGCAAAACATTATGTCCCACGTTTTGGGCCAATGTCTCGGACATTCTGGTCAAAACGTTGGACATGTCCGGCAAAAACAGTGTTTCACAATCACTGGCATAATTGTTTTTCTAGAGACGGATTTTTAAGTCTGTGTTGCCAAGCACTATCACACCAAGTGTCAGTTGCACACAGAAGTTGCCAACAGTAACCTGCTGGGTCTAAATTTAATGGATTAATTCCAGGAAAATACCATTTGGTCGTACTCCGTCAACATAATTGTTTTTATTATAAAGCACCCACTTGAATATCTCTTTGCATTTTTTTTTTTTTTATCTCTTTGCACGATATCACTGTGCAAGTTTGTACAAATTACACATGTTTCTGCATGTGAACTACTCCTAAGGCGACACTTAAAAATAAATCTGTTTCAGGTGGACAGACCGGGTGAGTATTTTATTGCCGGGTGGGACGACTTTTTCTTCATTTAAGATTTTTTTTTTTTTAAATCAAAAAAAAAAAAAAATTTACGTTATACCCTTACCAACAAAAAAAAATTGGGGAAAAAAAAATTTGCAGCCGCCCGGTTCACCTATATTTTACCCAGCCGGTCCACCGGAATCGGATATATTTTTAAGTCTCGCCTAAAGGTGGTGGAATGTTTGTTTGAATTTATGAGAGGACGAACATATTACCTCCTTAACCCAGACCAATCTATTATCTTGTCCCCTCCCTCTTCCTATCTAACCACTCCTCTATAGATCTGCGTCACAAGAAACCACTCAAAAACCTAAATATTCTCCCTCACTTCCCACCAGTACATCTTACGTAAGTTTAACAACCTCCAACTCTCATGCCATATGAAAGGCAATGCATGTTCTTTTGATGTACAATGGAATATACAATTTCAAGCCAAACCTCTACTTCTGTGTTTCAAAAAAGGAGTCACAAAATAGGCTGTTTCTTGCTGACCAGATCTATAGCGACCTACCTACCCGGCGTAGCGCACTGATTGAACTCACCGCTGAGACAGTCAGGTAACCAGACTATGAACATGATCACCGACTCAAAACATAGTTTGAATATTTTTTCATTTATGTATAAACTGTTACCTTAAAACACGTTTTAGCCTGGATGTTTCGAGTTCAGAGATGCCACTCCCGACTGATGAAAAAGTAGGAAACACTTTTCCTACTGTTTTTTCTAGAAGCAACTAGGAGGGAAATGACCCTTAGGAATCTATTTGAATAGCTTCAAACTAACACAAAAATACCCTGAAACAGATATTAAAGGCACATAGGGCAGATTGGCTGTGCAATCCAAAATCACCAAAAAGTAGGAAATCCTACAAAAGTAGGGAAAATGGCATCTCTTCTGGTTACACAGAATTATTAGGTGGAAAATCCCACAAAATTGTTGAAGTACGAAAAAAGAAATAAAAAAATTGGGGATTATTTTTAAGTACTCGGGGACCAAGAATTGTATAGGGGTATTAGGACTTAGTATTGTCTTCAATTGCAGTATGATAACAAAACAAATTTTATTTTGTTTTATAATTCTATTTTATTTGTTGAAATTATTTACAAGCTCTTGGGCCATAAGAGCTGGGAAGCTTAAATCTAAGCCTTGTCTTCAAAATAAACAAGTTCAGACTAGTTCTTACGTAAGCTGGGTGATAGGCACAGTGTGTACCTAGTGGAAATAGCAGGACTTGAACCCAGCACCCTTGGACTTGGAGATCACTATTTTAACTACTGTGGCTGCAACCAATTTTACCCTAAATTTAGTGAACTCACTGAACGCTGTGGGTTTTCTTAACGCTGTCGGTGAAATGAGAAGCGAGTTTTTACATGTTAATTTTTTTGTTTTGAAAGGGTGACTTATTTAAAAAGTCAAAAACTGCTAGACTTACTTTGGGCTGGCGCAGTCATTGGGGCCACAACTGTAATATAGACAGTCCATCAGCTTTTCATTCATTTTCTATTTTTTTAAATTCTTTATTCAAAATACCTTTATTAAACCTTAGTGTATTAGAAGAGACACATTTTAGGGATATAGATTTTCATATTTTCGTATGATAACAGATTTTCTTTCTCCCATGTTGGAAGCGAATTGAAAAAAAAATTGCTTCAGTCTTTTTCACTCTGATGTGTATGCTGACTGAAAATAATTAATCAACCCTTTTTTCACTCCAATATCTAAAATCTTATTTTTTTCTATCGCTCTGGTAACTGTTACAACTTTTAAGGTTTCAGATTTCTTTTCACTTGCATATCCATACTTCCTTATAAAAGTTAATGTTTAGCTATTATTTCTAGAGTGGTTCATGGTCAATTATAATCTATGCAACTTCCAACTATTCCCATGAACACTAAATTGTAGCCCAGGACATTTTTCCAGGAGACTTTCTCAAATATAGTAAGGTAAATCCTTAACATTTATGAGAATATAATATATCCTTAATCGTTTCTGGAAATAACCTAAAGGCTGGCCGCCATGAATTACTTGGCAAATATTTGTGGTAAAACACACTCGAATGATGACCTTCCCAATCAAATAGGGATCATGATTCATGGATTATCTCGGCTTTACCTGGCCCACCTCCTGAGGTACTTAACCACAGACTTTACAGTTATAACTACAGAGTGGACACTCAGGGAGTTTCCTGGTTAACTTTACTATTGTGCCACCTGGCCACAGGTATGATGCATTTGGGATAGGCCATGAGTTTTATGACTACAGTTCATTGTACATGTCGCCTATTTCCTATGACGCCAAAATATCTACACAAACAGTGACTGGTTATCATGATTTTATAAGTTTTCTATCAATGAAATAGAAAAAAAAAATCTACATTGAAGATGCTAAAGGATAGCGAATAATAAGCAATTCAAGTTGATCACCAAAATGGCGTCCATCCATATTTTGGAAATGTGACGTTATGTGCACAACGTCTATACACTGATCAAGGAAGTAATCACTAAAGCCTACTAGGAGTGTCCACTCTGTATAACTGTAAAGTCTGTGTCCTAGAGGGGAGTAAGGCCAGGTGAACGTGACAGATCTCAGCGGGCCGCAGGTACTCAGACACAGGTTATAATCAGGAGTGTCCACTCTGTATAACTAACTGTAAAGTCTGTGTCCTATAGGGGAGTAAGGCCAGGTGAATGTGACAGATCTCAGCGGGCCGCAGGTACTCAGACACAGGTTATAACCAGGAGTGACCGCTCTTTATAACTGTAAAGTCTGTGTCCTATAGGGGAGTAAGGCCAGGTGAACGTGACAGATCTCAGCGGGCCGCAGGTACTCAGACACAGGTTATAATCAGGAGTGTCCACTCTGTATAACTAACTGTAAAGTCTGTGTCCTATAGGGGAGTAAGGCCAGGTGAACGTGACAGATCTCAGCGGGCCTAAGGTACGCCGACACAGGTTATAACCAGGAGTGTCCACTCTGTATAACTAACTGTAAAGTCTGTGTCCTTTAGGGGAGCAAGGCCAGGTAAACGTGACAGATCTCAGTGGGCCGCAGGTACTCAGACACAGGTTATAACCAGGAGTGTCCACTCTGTATAACTGACTGTAAAGTCTGTGTCCTATAGAGGAGTAAGGCCGGGTGAACGTGACAGATCTCAGCGGGCCGCAGGTACTCAGACACAGGTTATAACCAGGAGTGTCCACTCTGTATGACTTTAAAGTCTGTGTCCTATAGGGGAGTGAGACCAGGTGAACGTGACAGATCTCAGCGGGCCGCAGGTACGCCGACACAGGTTATAACCAGGAGTGTCTACTCTGTATAACTAACTGTAAAGTCTGTGTCCTATAGGGGAGTAAGGCCAGGTCAACGTGACAGATCTCAGCGGGCCGCAGGTACTCAAACACAGGTTATAAACAGGAGTGTCCACTCTGTATAACTGACTGTAAAGTCTGTGTCCTATAGGGGAGTAAGGCCAGGTGAACGTGACAGATCTGAGCGGGCTGCAGGTACTCAGACACAGGTTATAAACAGGAGTGTCCACTCTGTATAACTAACTGTAAAGTCTGTGGTCTATAGGGGAGTAAGGCCAGGTCAACGTGACAGATCTCAGCGGGCCACATGTACTCAGACACAGGTTATAACCAGGAGTGTCCACTCTGTATAACTGACTGTAAAGTCTGTGTCCTATAGGGGAGTGAGGCCAGGTGAACGTGACAGATCTCAGCGGGCCGCAGGTACTCAGACACAGGTTATAACCAGGAGTGTCCACTCTGTATAACTAACTGTAAAGTCTGTGTCCTATAGGGGAGTAAGGCTGGGTGAACGTGACAGATCTCAGCGGGCCGCAGGTACTCAGACACAGGTTATAACCAGGAGTGTCCACTCTGTATAACTAACTGTAAAGTCTGTGTCCTATAGGGGAGTAAGGCTGGGTGAACGTGACAGATCTCAGCGGGCCGCAGGTACTCAGACACAGGTTATAACCAGGAGGGTCCACTCTGTATAACTAACTGTAAAGTCTGTGTCCTATAGGGGAGTAAGGCTGGGTGAACGTGACAGATCTCAGCGGGCCGCAGGGACACAGGTTATAACCAGGACTGTCCACTCTGTATAACTAACTGTAAAGTCTGTGTCATATAGGGGAGTAAGGCCAGGTGAACGTGACAGATCTCAGCGGGCCACAGGTACTCAGACACAGGTTATAACCAGGAGTGTCCACTCTGTTTGTTTTTTTGTTTTTTTTTATTTCAACAATTTTTACAGTTGACACGCCTCAACGCTAAGCGCTGCTTTTCTGGGTGTACACTGTTTCTATCCTGTTACAATGAATCACAGTTGAAATGGGAACTACCGGTTTTGGCCGGTTTGACATTGTCTATTCTTTCATTACAGAACCATGGCTATAATTTACATATTATTCTGTATAACTGTAAAGTCTGTGTCCTATAGGGGAGTAAGGCCAAGTGAATGTGACAGATCTCAGCGGGCCGCAGGTACTCAGACACAGGTTATAACCAGGAGTGTCCACTCTATATCTAACTGTAAAGTCTGTGTCCTATAGGGGAGTAAGGCCAGGTGAACGTGACAGATCTCAGCGGGCCGCAGGTACTCAGACACAGGTTATAACCAGGTGTGTCCACTCTGTATATCTAACTGTAAAGTCTGTGTCCTATAGGGGAGTAAGGCCAGGTAAACGTGACAGATCTCAGCGGGCCGCAGGTACTCAGACACAGGTTATAACCTGGAGTGTCCACTCTGTATAACTAACTGTAAAGTCTGTGTCCTATAGGGGAGTAGGGCCAGGTGAACGGGACAGATCTCAGCGGGCCGCAGGTACTCAGACACAGGTTATAACCAGGAGTGTCCACTCTGTATGACTGTAAAGTCTGTGTCCTATAGGTGAGTAAGGCCAGGTGAACGGGACAGATCTCAGCGAGCCGCAGGTACTCAGACACAGGTTATAACCAGGAGTGTCCACTCTGTATAACTGTAAAGTCTGTGTCCTATAGGGGAGTAAGGCCAGGTGAACGTGACAGATCTCAGCGAGCCGCAGGTACTCAGACACAGGTTATAACCAGGAGTGTCCACTCTGTATGACTGTAAAGTCTGTGTCCTATAGGGGAGTAAGGCCAGGTGAACGTGACAGATCTCAGCGGGCCGCAGGTACTCAGACACAGGTTATAACCAGGAGTGTCCACTCTGTATAACTAACTGTAAAGTCTGTCTCCTATAGGGGAGTAAGGCCAGGTAAACGTGACAGATCTCAGCGGGCCGCAGGTACTCAGACACAGGTTATAACCAGGAGTGTCCACTCTGTATGACTGTAAAGTCTGTGTCCTATAGGGGAGTAAGGCCAGGTAAACGTGACAGATCTCAGCGAGCCGCAGGTACTCAGACACAGGTTATAACCAGGAGTGTCCACTCTGTATGACTGTAAAGTCTGTGTCCTATAGGGGAGTAAGGCCAGGTGAACGTGACAGATCTCAGCGAGCCGCAGGTACTCAGACACAGGTTATAACCAGGAGTGTCCACTCTGTATGACTGTAAAGTCTGTGTCCTATAGGGGAGTAAGGCCAGGTAAACGTGACAGATCTCTGCGGGCCGCAGGTACTCAGACGCAGGTAGACACGAGTAGAGACACAACATGCGAGACTGTAGTTATGTCCAAGTCCACTCGGCGCTCATACTAGGACTGTTAATCAGCACCCATTTTAGGTTGGAAATCCTATGCTGGTACCCGCTGCTCTCTCCACTAGGAGGATTCGGCGTGAGAGACTGCAGTGCCATCCTATTTTTTCCAGGGATCTGATTGGTTGAGAAGTAGCCATGTGACCCCAAATTCATCAAAATCTGACAAACTGGGCAGTAGGGTTTACCCACGATATTTAATATTAGAGGGCCAATAAAAGAATGTTTAACAGATTTAACCTGGCCAATAAAGCCATGGACTCTTGTGGGTGTTACGGACCATTATGCAACAGCTAGTTTCCTGGAACAAACAGCAGTAGATACTTCCTCAATCAGTATGTCAGAAATATGTAAATGAACTACGGAAAGGTTGCTGATCATCCTCCCTAGCTAATTTAAATATTTCGGACATACCGATTTAATGCTACTCAACCACTGAATTCCTACTTATTTCTACTGATTTACCACTGAAATGCTATTGCAACCCCTACTGCTTCTGTACTGACAACATACTGAGTTTCTACTGCATTCTGTTCAGGCTGGGTCAGAACGGACTAGGAACATGCAGCCCCTCCACTCCCAGGAGGTCCTGACCCCCACCTGACCCCCCGGAGGTCAGGTGAGATGACCCCCAGCATAGAAACACCTTTCTGGTGACCCCTGAGGTAGTCATGGTTACTGCTCACGAGGACCTAGGAATGTTGTCACTGAAAAGACTGTTGATCTTTGAGGAGGGAACGTGCCTGATCTTTATTTAACTTTAGAGGCTTCAACCGCTTGTAACATATATAAGTCTTGACTTTTTCACTTGTTGCTTGGATTGAGTTCAATGTTACAAACACGCATGGGGGAATTCCATTTAGTAAGCACGGACTGTAAAAAAAGAAATCAGACCTCCCCTTTTTGTCTCAAGTATGAATTGGATTTGTTCAGACAAGTACTAACATTAAAAAAAGACAAAAAAAAACAACAACAACAAAAACAAGAAAACACACTCCCTAACCAACTCGTATATACCGGATATAAGGGTCCCGATCAAGCCAATCAGAGAAACGGGAAATACAATGTTTAAGACCGGAACTTGTACAGCTAATTCAAAATATCATAGTTTATATGTATAACCACTGGTATGTATATTCAATGATGTGCAAGCTTTAAAATCATTTAAAGAAACCATCAAACAAAAGCCACCTTGGGGTTATGCAACAAATCGATTTTAGATAACTAAAGAATTTAGATATTTGAATCACATAGTGTTGGACCTTTCTTTAGCTGTCGGGAGCTCGTCTTTTTAAATCAAATCAATTATCTCTTATTCTATATATATATTTACAACGCTGCCTTCTAGACTAAGCCTAACGATTGAATTGAAATGAAATGTTTCTTAGGCTTATGGGCCTTCTTATAAATACTATACAATATCCTATGCAAATCGTAAGTTTGGTTAAACGTTGTGACAATATGTATTGTTATAATCGAGAGCGAAAATCATTACATTCTTAGACCCCATTCTTACTATCACCATAACAATTTCAAGGCCAACATGATCTACGGGGTCAATTCATAGTAGCCAAAAGCTAAAGTAAATCGTATTTAGAATGTTACTATTGGCCGTTGAGGCAAAACGAACAATGAAGAAAAAGAAAAACTATATATATAGGCTGATGGCATAAGACACTTGAATGTACACTTTTAACGTGACCTGCACTGTAGTCCCATCTTAGTAAGTAATTTGACAAATAATGGCCTAAGGACATACCAAAGTAGACAATTGACCCAGTCCCTCCCACGCTACGCCGTCGCGGAATGTCCTCAGGTAGAATAGCAAACATGCCTATAGATCTGGTCAGCAAGAAACTGCGTGTTTTGTGTTTCTTTTTTTGTAACACGGAAGTAGAGGTTTGGCTTGAAATTGTATATTATATTGTACATCAACAGAACGGGTATTGTCAATTCATGTTGCATGTGTCGCTGGAGTCAAAGGTTGTTGAACTCATGAGAATACAGGAAAAGAGGAACTTTTAGGAAGTTCGGAAAATGTTAAGGTTTTTGAGTGGTTTTGTGTGTCCCAGATCTATAGGCATCTTGGCCTGAGTGATAAATAATCTACGCATGCACATTTCATTTCCTTCTGCTGTTGTTTTTGATTTCCTATCCGGATGATTTGATACTATGGGGCTAATATATTTCTTCCTTGTTGATCATACACAAACCGGATATACAACTATGATATTGTTATTGACAGTTTTTTTTATTAAACTATTTTGTGGGTTATGTGTAGTAACTGATTGACTGATGAATCCTATTTCAATCCTGATTTTACCTAAATTCCCTAAACATATTCAAGTGTGATTTAATATTAATAATCTATACTTTTTCAGCCACCTCAATTTTTACGTAGTTCTAAGGATAACAACTAAATGTTAATTTCCAAGCAAGACGTATATCCCCGTTTTACATACGAAACTATTTGTTAAAATGAAAATCAACAAATGTCAGCCATTTGATTTAATTCTATTTACACATTCATATCATTTTTTTTCAGAAACTATTCTAAATTCTTGACATGAAATAAAAAATCTTCTTGACATTGTAATTGATATTTTTTCAAAAATTATGAAAATGTAAGATTCAAGATTTAATATCTAAGCTTTTAATATTCTTAAAGATTAACCATAAAACAGGCTGAATCTTAATTTGGTCAGCCACATAGTGAATGTGGATTGTATATTAATTGCTTACCCTGGCTGAATCTTAAATTAGACAGCCGTGGATAAACATATCTAATGTCTACAATAGTTTATATTATAGAGTCTGTATGTATACCCACATGGAAGATCATTGTCACATGAATGTGTTTTAATAAATGAAAAAAAAAAAAAGTTCTGAGAATACTCACAGTGTCCATTGTACTCTACCGGCGACATACCAAACTCACCTAAAACAGAGGAGAGAACATCAACACTGAGGTACAGGATAAACTGACTATTAGTATACAGAATAACTTCATTATTAATGTTTAAAAGGTCCTGTATATTAAGTACTGACGTAATTGTGGCTGTGAATATTCATATTTTCACGCGGTTAATGTTTCGTGTGTTTATAATTGATATCAACGGCCTTCTCATGTATAATTCTCCCATTAACCACCGATAGCCAGTTTTGTGAGTTTTACCTGCAGGTTAGCCTCAAACCGGATGCATGCTGGGTAATGTCAACAAAACTTGGCTTCAGCATTTTCATAACTTGTATAATTATTTTTAGATTAACATTGTTAAAACAAGCCAAAATTATTTTACAAATTTGTATCCATATCCATTAATATTTCCTGAGTTGTTTGAAAATGTATTCATTGTAAATGGACATCTAACAATTATTTCTTGATTTTTCTATAGTTTTTCCAGGGATTTTGTCGACAAAAACAGTCAAAATTAGCCTCCAGCTCTGTCAAATACTGTAAATCATCCATACAGGTAGTTAGGTAGAGTTCTATTTTTAAAAAATCCCCCTTAACCAGTTGCATTCCATAGGGCCTAACCTTTTTAATAACCATATTTCTAAGAATTTAATGGCAATAAGCAACATGCTTGATGCTATTCCCAGCGTAGATCTCTGTGCGTTTTTGATGAGGTCAAAAACTTACGAATATGGAAACCTAGCTCTTTTCTTAAATTCTAGTAGTCAAATGAATTTGCTAAATTCCAGGATATTTTCAATTTACAGTTTGTACCAGGGAATTAACCTCCCACACTTTAACCAATCAGCGCGCGTTAAATTTACAACCAGTTGATATGTCACACGGACACCCTCCCTCTAAGTGTCTGTTGCCATGGCGACACGTCCCCCACGATACTGTGACGTCAATGTAACATGTCCAGACGCCCCCCCCCCGCCCCCCCCCCCACACACACACCATCCCACTGCTAGACTGTAGTTACATCCAAGTCCGCTAGTCACTCAAACTAATATGAGAGGTAACTATAGGTCATGGAAGGACGACGTCATACGCGCCGGCCGTAAGTGTTACTATTTTAGGTGCCTATACAATGACATTCTTCTAGGGAACAATGACAGCTATTAGCCTAAATATACTGTAAACTTTTATATCTCACGCCTATCAATTTTGGTGGATTCAATACAAAGTGGAATTGTTTTTGGCGATATCACAACTTTGCAGATTTGGTTGGTTGGTTGGTAATTGGGGTTTCACGATGTAGCAACACAGGGTCATGTGACGAAAAGAACAAGGTTTGACAATTCTGCCTTTGATGGTCAAATCTATGTGATGATTAAATCTACGAGTAGACTGATCATGACCCTCAACATTTTCCGAAGAAGGTTTTCTTTTAAAGGTAAATATGGATATTCACTGCAGCGCCATCTGGTGTTAAAACATTTTCATTGCTCAAATTCTTTCAAATATTAACAAAATTTTATCTAACCTTCATAAATTCAAAATATCTACAATAAGTTTCCCAAAAGATAACACTACTGTAAGTTTCTGATAAATGATTATGTTATTTTGTGATTTTTAGGGTACATTTTTGGTATTTTCAGGAATAAGTCTTGATTTTTGATGGTTACCCCATGTTTTCTTTATCTTAAAATGTACACTTTGTTCCTATCCAAACACTTGCAGCTTTTGGTGTCAAAATTATGGATACTTTTTTTCTGATGATGAAAAATTTGATTTTTCCCATTGAAGCCAATGGTAAATGGTCATTTTTTCAAATGCTAATATCTTGTAAATGGATATGGTGACACATGTTATTTAAAGTTTCATTTTAGTCATTATGCATTAATCTAGCAACTATGTGAGTTTGATAATTTTATTATGGTTAACAAGAAACCATGCCCAATACCCATATTTACCTTTAAGTGTTTTGCGTTTTCTGTGGATGATTAATTTCTGTTTGATCAAAGACGTTTTACATTTTCACTCACATCATATTTTGATTTTATGGAAAGCACGAAAATATGTACTGCGCGAATATTAATACCTTCATATTACTTTGTCCAAATCCCCCCTGCCTACCCACGTCATATGTGTTCCACTTTTTGTGGCTATTTTTGGGCCTCCATACATTGTGACATTCTTGTAGCGTACAATGGCAGCTGAATATACATTGTTTACGTTTCTAAATAATTCAGAGGGCTAAAGCAATTCTAGGATACAAATGGGAATATTCATTTGGAGATATATTTTGAGAATGATATAATTATAAACAAAAACAGATTGTGTTTGTATCTTTTGTGAAGGGATGCCAGTTTTGGTCTACGGAAAAAAAACAACTATTTTCCAAAAGCCAGGGAAATTTAACTGGACAATGGCAAACTGTTTGTGAATAGGCCCAGTTGTCTGTTGAATTTTTAAACCGTATGGGTATTTCTCAAGGCCGGGTTGATAGTATACCACCTACGTAGGTTCAACCATGTTACAGAATTCCACCCGCCGGAAGTAGTATGTTTTTCTTCTCTTTTCTATCCAAGTTTTATAGTTATATGGACCCGATACTTAAATGATTAAAGTAACATTGAAAATTGTCAAACTGATTAAATAATTTTATCTTAATATTCATCATAATTGCATCTGGAGTGGTTTCCAGCAATTTCCGGTCAAAAACACACAACTTCCGGTCTGGCTTATTGGCTGTGTGGTGGAACCCTCACGTGGCGTATACACCTGTGTGTAATTTCAACCCCAACCCGCCTGATTTGAGATGAATGTAATATCACCGACAGGCGGTGACATGGTTCTGATGTCTATGGGTGGCTGGGTAAATAAAGGCGGGGGCGTTAGGGTATGGCCTTGGAGTGGGACAAGTGAGAGGAGTGGGAGGGTGAGAGCGGGAGAGTTAGGGGATAACCTGAGACTGACCGACATTTGGTTGTACTACTCACACCTGGCTGGGGGGGGCGGTGGGAAGGGAGAAGGGAGCTCTTACTCTTAGGTATTGTTAGTATCGTTACCTCCTTATTATTGGTAATGATCATGTCACAGCATTAACCTATTATTCCACATACCGATTTTGGAATAAAGGTCAAAATTACTCTAAGAAGACCCGTGGGGGGCATCAGAGGGCTGAAGGACAACTTGCCGGGCAGCGTACGGCCCAAGGGCTTTGCCCTCTGTACATGACTACTCATGACGATCCCCGATGGTCGTACAGCCACCCTCGGACGCCCCCCCCCCCCCCCCCCCGTGGTTCTTCTTCTTATAATATGTTATCACCATCTGGAGTATACACTGTAAACCCCCCAGATCTCTTATCTTTGTCTCGTTTTCTCTTCTTATCTCCCCCCATCCCCCTACCCCCTCTTACCTCCAGGGCATTCTCCCAAGTGTCCCATCCTGCCCCAGGATCCCTGCCAGTGGGGCAGTGTCTCAGTCTCCAAGCACATCAATCTGGTCCAGTTCCTACCCAGTGGCTGGAGTTTAGGGGACAAAAAGATGCCTTGCGAGGGGACTGACCACTTTTCTACTGTAAATAATCGTAATGATGGGCCAAGGGAATAGAGAGGCTGAACCGTAAATCCCGTAATGTACTTTTCGAGTTACTTATTTTCATTTTTCGGCATACCCTTTCTGCATAATAAGATGTATTTTCAGTTGAAATAGATTTCGTTTCGGAGAAAAAATGGGTAATAATTTTTCTATACGACCACCTTCAAATATTCAGTAAAGTGTACTTCCAGTTGCATCAAAGGTGATAATAATGGGAACGTTGCACATGCAAGAATTTAAATTGGTGACATAATTGAAAATGGTTACTATAATGATATATTAAGTATTTAACATGGTGAAAGAACTGTCGAACTAACCCAAGGAGTTCGCTTTGAATGGTTGAGAATTTATTTGAAAGTCAAACTTACATATTTTAACCGGTTAAGGTCTTCTTCAGGCTAAGTTAAGTATTTGTACTGAAAACATCTGAGATCCAACGAAAACCTGAAAACTTTCACGACTTTATCCCTCTGCTTTGACATAACCAACTGTCAACCCTCAGGATACGGGTTAGAATTTATGGTAGCTGTGGTTTTTGTACATTTTAAGCACAATACAGTGGGCCTCTGTATGCAATACTCAGACCCCCTCGGGGGAGGGTAGAGTACCGTCCATCAGATACTATCAGGTGCCTTACGACCTCTCAGCTTCTCCAGGCTGGGAGGCAGGAGGCAGTAGTTACAACATGACCCTCCCCACCCTTGAGACCTCCTCCAGCATCTGCCGTCTCCAGGATTTTCGAAAGGTGGGCAAAAAGGCTATATTCCACCAGGCAATTTTCTAGATTTTTATCAGAAATATTAGAGAAACCTAGGCATCTGAGATTTTCTGTAGAAAAGAAATTTCCAAATCTTTTCTAGTGATTCACCTCTGATATCGTACTGCAAACCCGAACGTATTCTGCGCTCATTGCACACTGCATTTAGTTCTGAGATATAATGATGATGTGTTGGAGTTTAACGTCCACTCAGCAATTTTTCAGCTATATCAGGACCATTTGTGTATACTGGTTTGCTGACCGAAGCTATGGGGGTGAGAACGACGGCAAGGTGAGGTGGTGTAACAGGCACTGCACAGACTCGAACCCGTGCCGGCCGAGTGCGAGGTGAGGACCTTATCCACTACACCATTCCGCCCCCTCTCTGAGATATAATGTTTGTCTCCATTGTATGACTATACCATGTTATATACCATATTATATAGCTAGACCTGTTCTGTAGACTAGACAATGTTCGGTCGGTACCACAGTGCTCTTGACATTTTCTCCCTAGGGATGTTCAATTCTATAGACCAGTAAACTGTATGATTATGGCGCTATGTTAGGTCTACAAGTAGAGCTGGTATGGTCCTATTCCCAAGGGTGTGAGAGGGACTGAGCAAGTTGTATAGACCCGACCCAGCCCATACATGAGGGTCAATACTCTGTCTGGGTATGGGGTATGTATATTGTTGGACCAGGAATGACTATATGATTACAAAGGCTTTTGACAGTTTTGTGTATGACTTATAGCTTATTGTGTATGACTTAGAGCTTATAATTATGTCCATGGTTAAAGTACACGTGTCAGCCATAAAAACCAGTTATTTGGGATTCATACCTAATAGGCTAACTCGTCCCTATTCCTAGTCACTATTTTGCAGTTTGTAATGGGGACTAAACAAACAAAAAATATATATATCCCTCTCATCTGATAGTTCTTTAGGATTCATACCTAAAAGGCTAACTCGTCCCTATTCCTAGTCACTATTTTCCAAAGTTTGTAATGGGGACTAAACTGTGTTTACGCTCGAGAGCCCCTCCCAGGGGAAGAAACCTTCCTCGGGGTTTAATCGCCGGCACCCCTAAAGTACAGCTACACCAAACAATGCTAATGGGTTGATACATTTAAGCCTCATATCGACTAAGCAACTTCAGCACTGACGGGCGACTGCACAAAAGACAAGATCGGTATTATTGTCGTCTTCTATAGATTGTTTGGTTTAGAAACTGAAGAGCTCCGGTTATTCAATCTTTTTTCCCCAAAACTATCTACCATGCTTCTTTTCTCTGTTTAGTCTGGTATATGAAAAGGTTCTTGTCAGAAGGAAATTATAGCCTGCATCTGGTTCCTTATTCATACACTACTTATAGCACTTGGCGAGCTACGATCGGTCCCATATGCTACTCAGATTCAAGGAAGATAAGTTGTGCAGCAGTATTGCATTCTCTTGCAGATGATTATATTTATTGGTCATCTTGTTTGACATGACTAAAACAGAAAAGCATTTCTTCGGCTATTACTCTAATATACAAATGACAATATCATAAAAAATATATATGTTTTTATATCATAAATTGTTAATATTATTTCAAACACGTATTAAACTAACACAGCAATTTAGCGATAAAGAACATTATGATTCCAATAATTTCCAATTATTTCAATATGTAAATGAATATCAGAAAAAATATGCTAAAAGTATATAGGCATGGAGCTATGATATGAGCCCCCTCTCTCCCTGACCCTATCAGCCCTTGTCCCTATTCTCTGTAGCTCATAAGCCGAGTGGATTTCCCTGCATTGGTGGCATAATGCCAGCGGACGTATTATTTGACATAAGGCCGCCGACCACCCCCGCACCACTGCCTGCCTGCTGTCTGCCCTGCACTGCTGCCTTATGCGCCTGGAGGAGGGGGAGGAGGAGGGGGGGGGGGCACTGACTGTTTAAAGCTTTATATTGAGTAAAGGGAGGTCGGGAGTGAGTGAGTGAGTGAGTGAGTGAGTGAGTGAGTGAGTGAGTGAGTGAGTGAGTGAGTGAGTGAGTGAGTGAGTGAGGTAGTGAGTGAGTGAGTGAGTGAGTGATGGATGTTTTACATCGCACCGACAGCCAAGGACTTTTCACTGCAAAAACAGGTTGGGACAAATTCCGTCTTTGGTCTTTGGTGAACATATCTATGAGATGAAGGTGACAGGGCGAGCAAACAGCAGGGGATCAAAACCTGAAAATCACTTTTGCTGTACCTCATCCCTAGGTGAACCAAGACACCAACCGGGAATTGAACCCAGGTTGTTCAAATTTAGAACAAGAATTGGACCCAACAAAAGGAAGTCAAATCCTTACTATTTTGAGAATCAGGAATTTAAGAACCTGCCCGAATGAAATTCCCTGTGTTTTCCCTGTGTTTTGATAAAATTTGCGAATTCCCTGTGTTTTCCCTGTCAGGGAATTTTTTCCCCATTTTCCCTGTTTTCCCTGTGTGGTTGGTACCCTGCTCGGTGAAGTGCCCTCCCTCCACCCCCACCCCCACTCCCCCAGTCAGTAGTGCTGCCCTTGACACACCCACAAGGTGCCGGTAGACGCACCATATGGATGGAGACACTCACAGACAGTCCATGTTAAACCCTGTTCTCGCCCTCCACAGACCCACAACACCCCCCTAAGGGACAGGGCAGGTAGGGGACAGGAGGGGTGGGGGGAGGTACCCCCTGAAAACGACACACCTGGGCGTTAAAACCCTGGAGGGGTGCTCCATATGGAAACTAGTCCCTTGTTCAGGTACACATGCACCCGTGTCCTCTAGACTGGGTTAGTTGTCGTGTGGGGGAGGAAGGCTGGCCGTTGCCTAGCAACCATTGACGCCCCCTCCTCTACTCCACCCCCCCCCCCCTCCCTCTCTCCCCCGCCCTGGAGTTGTCAGTCAATCCGCCCACCAATTAGTCCGTTCTGACCCAGATTAGTTATTCAGGGTACCAACCAAAATTCCATTTTCAAATTCCCTGTGTTTTCCCTGAGATATCCCTGTCTAGCAGCAATTTTTCCCTGTGTCGTACATATCCAGCAAGTTTACATTTAAAAGCCTCTGCTTGCAGAAAAAATTTGAACAATCCAACAACAAAAAGTCAAAGCCCTAATATTTAGAGATCAGTAATTTCAGAACCTGGCCAAATGAAATTCCCTGTGTTTTGGCAAGATTTGAAAACTCCCTGTGTTTTCCCTGTCAGGGAATCTTTCGGCCATTTTCCCTGTTTTCCCTGTGTGGTTGGTACCCCGGCTATTGTATAATGGTTGAGCACCTAGTGGACATGGACGTAACTACAGTCTACCCACCCACCTTCTGTTTACCCCAAATCCAAAGGTGGGTGCTGCCAATCAACACATTAAGCCACGCCCCCTTTGTTCATATGAATCAGTAGACCCCGCCCACTTTGGCCCAACCAACCAATGGCGTTATAGAAAACCCCATCCATTTGGCCTAAAAAAAACTCCAGGACGTCACAGATTTGCGTGGGGGGTTGATAGTGATAGTAAGGATTCCTGGCAAGCCATCAACGTTATACGCGTGGCAATAGCGATGGCTATGGCAGCCCTCCCAACGCCGCCGATTATAGCATTTATAGGTCCACCCCCGCTTCCGTCCTCGCCCTTCCCCCCCCCCCCCCCCCTAGTAATTGGCCCCATTCAGAGAGTGGGAGTGCCCACTCCAAACCTGGTTGTCTAGTGTCACAAGAGGAGCTGTCACACTGCCAAACAGAGCTGTCACAGCCTTAAGGGCCATGCCCACTAAGTGACATTACATGGGCAGATCAAGAGAAAGGGGGAGGGGGGGCGCCCTATTCAGGGTACCAACCAAAGTTCCATTTTCAAATTCCCCTGAGATTTCCCAGTCCCACGGCAATTTTTCACTGTGTCATATCCAGCAAGTTGTTCAATTCTAACAGTCTCTGTATGCAGAAAAAAAAGAAGGACAACCCAACAACAAAAAAGTTGAATCGCTAATATCTTGAGAATCAGGAATTTCAGAACCTGGCCGAATTCCCTGTGTTTTCCCTGTCAGTTTTTGTTGTTGCCATTTTCCCTGTTTTCCCTGTGTTTCCAAACAGAGCTGTCACAGCCTTAAGGGCCATACCCACTAAGTGACATTGCAGGGGCGGATCAAGAGATTTTCAAAAGAGGGGTGGGGGGTGGACACCCTGTTGTAAAATTTTCGCCAGACCTTCCAGGCTCAAGAATTTTACATTAAAAAATGTAATATTTGGCCCAAAATAGGTGGGGGGGGGGGGGGCGCTAAAAATCCCCTCTAAATCCGCCACTGACATTAGCAGCGATATGCGGCTGCACAACTTTAAATTGTTGGGTGATTGTGATTGCCTGACGATTGTGCTGGGGGATTTCCCATGGGTATGGTGTGTGTTCTGGGCAACGGGATCGCCTGGAAAACTGCCAGTAAAATATCAAACTTGCTAGATATTACAGTTGCCCGGCGACTTTACCAACGATTTGCTCAGTCGCCCATCACTTGTCAATGGTCAGATCACTCAGTGGGTATGGGACTTTAAGGCGGTATTACACTACATGTCTTGGGCTGTTATATGAGGATGTTGCAGAGAAATTGCACATATTAGAGACAGAATTCTTTATTACACATACGAGATAAGCTCCAAATCACCATTTTTTAACAATTATATCACTCATATATGATTTGTCTGTGATATCATCAAATTGCACGTGACATCGCAACCCAAGTCGTGTAGTGTAATAGGACCTTTAGTCCAAGGTGGCAGTGGTTTGATATGGGTTAATGAGGGATTAAACTAGGGCTCGTAGTGTACGTTCAACGGAGGAATTGGTTAATGGTGAGGGTCTCATCTTTAATGGCTTTTATTGATTAATTCGATCCATGAGTTAGTTAATAGCAATTGGTTATGTATGATGACTTAGTATTGGACATTATGATTGTTAAAACTCTACATTTTGAAATCTAGTATGGCAAAACAAAAGGTTAATTGTGCATGTATTCATAAGTGTGAAGATACACTGCCTTCCAACAAGTAAAAGCATTTATAAACCATGCTGAAATATATGTTCACGTTGTACATATTTTTGCGATGCTTATCAAGCACAAAACACAAACATATTATCAAAGCGAAAACTTATACACACATAACAGGCACAATCAAAGTTAAGCATGTAATTTTCATACAAAATGTCCTAACATCCCTTCATATTTGCTTAGGTAAGCACTAGCACCAAGTAATTCCTTGTATAACTTTTCCATATATACTAGTCTACAGACTTGAGTTATGTAACGGAGCTATTGTTACTCCAATTAACATACTGTTCGGAAGTACCAGACAAAGATATAGAATATACTCTACCATTACATGCCAAGTACAAACTGTTATTACTATGGGAATTAGCCCAAGAAAAACATGATACATTATTCAAGAAAACAGGTGGGCACGACAGCTGAGGGTGCCCTAGTAATTTTGCCGATGTCAGCATGGAGACCCATGCGTGGGCTGTGGGCTAGTCCTTTCATGACCTAGATACCTCTTGCATAATAGGTCCTTTCACCCACAAGAGTCCATGGTTACTTCTGGCCACCTAAAATCTGTAAGGAATACTTTTATTGGCCCTCTATAAATGGCATGGGGAACCCCTTTGATAGTTGTTGGGATGCTAGCTGGTTTATGATGCAACCTGCCATAAACCAGTGGCTCCAAAGCATGCTGGGATATGGGTGGAAATTCCCACCTAAAATGGTTGCTGTTTAACAGTCCTAGTTTGAGCACTTAGCGGACTTGGACATAACTACAGTCTATGCGTGGGCCCCAACAACCAATCACCGGTGACCCTCAATCACTCTCCAAACACACACTTACTCCCAGCATCATTATTACTACGCGAACCACATTCATATTTACGCCGTTTATTTTTTGTGCGTTTATTAAAAACATCCACGAAAATATGTACAATGCGAAAAAATTCTTTAAATCGCAATATAGAAGCCCTGACTCATTGGAGCGCTAAAAATAAATCCACGCATAGTGGTATTTTGTATCGATTTCGCGCACTTTTTATGCATATAAAAATTTCTACGTTTATGGTATTAGACCAGCTGCGGTAGAGTTTGCGCTTGATGGTGGTGATGGTTAATGGTAGGGCTGGTTGTTAAGTTGATGACAACCTGACATTGTGATAAGAGTCCCCCTCTTCCTCTACCCCTCATATATAAACCCATTACTCGGGCTAACTGGCGGGTCGGTCCACGCTAAATAGATAGGCTAATATGGACAATGGACAGACCACTCAGACTGATGAAAAGCTAGCATATGCCAGCCTAATTCTGGTCTGGCCCTCACTGAATGGATGTGGGAGCAATGGGTAGACCCTTAAGCCCTTTAACATGAAATGGTTGTTTGTGTTAGTACTTAGTCCATGGATTGAATTATCCACATATGAAATTGAAGATGCAATGATTATGTATTCCATGAAATGATCATGGCTGCTTGTGCACAGTCAACATATTTAATCAGTCTCAATTTATGTATTTTATTAATAATCCATATATATCTATATGGCGTTTACAGAATTCATGTGCAATGGCTAGAAATTGAATATGAAATAACTGTTTTGCCAGTATTTACTCAATGTATCAAATACACCAAAAATAAAACTAAAGATCAAATGATTATGTTCACTAATATATGAAAAGATCATACTGGTGTTAAGTCAATATATTCAATTAGTCACAATTGATCTATTCTTATCCAAATATATATGGTATGTTTTCATTCTTTTGATTATTCTGCTAACAATCAATCTACAAGTGAACATGTGTAGCACCAACTGATAATTCATGAGATACATTTCGAATAGGATTATTGATTGTTGAAAAAAAGTTAGGCCACAACAACAAAACTTGTTTCTGTAATGACCAAATAAACTTCAGGGCTCCCACACTTTTTTGAAAATCAATTTAAGACCTTTTTCAGACCCATTGTCAGACCAAGATTCGGAAAAATTAAGACCTATTGACCACGAGAGATCTTTTTTTACAGGATATATTGTATAAATTAAATTTTAACAAAGTGTACCAATTTGAAGTGGGATTTAGAATCTTAATGATTACTTCATTTTAACTTTTCGAAAAAAAACTTAATTTAAGACCTTCAGCAAAATAACTGTTAACTTTAAGACATTTTTAAGACCTTAAATTTGAAAAAATCAATTTAAGACATTTTAAGACCCTTTAAGACCTGTGGGGGAACCCTGAACTTGTTTCTGATAGACCAAGTGGGAAAAAACACGATGGCTACTTGTACAGTCAGGATTACAGTAAAAAAATAGTTTTTTGGACAGTTGTATTTTTAAGGGAAAAGATCTAGAGGGGAAAAAAATACTCATTTTGGTGGTCCACTAGAAACATTTTCAAAGGTTGGCCTTACAACTGCTGTATGTATCTCATACTCCCAGGGTAGTAAGCCCCATCCATATGGTGACAGAAGCGACAGACATATTTGCTGATTGAATGGCACGATATAATGGCTCGACGTGTAATTAAATTGTAAATGACAATATTTTACAGCAGTCAATCGCAAATGATGCTGGTACCACACTGTAACTGAACACATGAACATGTCAACATCCATTCAGGATGACAATTGCACTTTTGCTATTTTCCTAGCTGTCATTCTCCAATGTAAATACAAATTATTTTCTTTTGCAGTGTGAAGTTATAATGAGACAGCTTTTTTTTAAGTTTAGAATTTCATATCTACGTCGTGCACATATGCAATAAAAGTCAAAATTTTGCTGAAAGAAAGATATGTTTGTATGATATGTTCAATTAGAAATATTTATTTTGTTTTAACTTATCTTCCCTCGGCTTAAAGGGACATACATTTCAATAAGTATATTCATATATCTAATTACAAGTTTAAAATACCTTGCCACTCGATATTTCTATACAATTTAAGCCTAAGCCGTAAATTCCACAGTTCAATTTTGTCACTGAATTCTTTCTACAAAATGTATCCCTAAATACACCTATGTTTGGTACAGTTGTAATGTGTCTGACTCAATTTCTAAAATGTACTTCGGACAAATTGTACTGTTTAAGAAATTTTTGGATATACTGAAATGACCCTGGTTAATAAAATGACAAACAATACAGTACATAATCATGCCCAGCTCAAACCAGCTGCCCACCCCTATAACACGGGCCCTTTAGGGCAGGATTCCCCCAACTAATATGACCGATCCCACCCCACCACCACCCAACCACTAAGTGTGTAGGGGTCAGTAACATCACTAATTGGCATAAACTAAAGCCCCATACCAACTGGGCAATTCTGACAAAGTTGGCCGACTGATTGGCGCTTAAGTCTGCTGACTCTACAGAAGAATCTGCCGACTTTAGCACAGATTCATATTAAACATGTACATTTCAATATAGCAAACTAAGTGGTAATCAGAATTGTTGCAAAAATCAACCGATTATCTTGATAAAATCAGCTGATTTTAGGGCCGATAAGTCGGCCGACTTGGTCAAAATCACTTAGTGGGTATGGGGCTTAACTGCTTTAAATGTCAGGGCTGTTATTTGTACCTAATTTCGGTTGTATCTGCTGAAGGGTCATATTTAATATTCCAATTTTGTACTGGATGTAAATTGTCATGAGTACTCAATTTGTATTAAAGGTCATAAATATACCATTTGCATTAAAGGTCAATGATGACACAGCGATGCTACTCCCCAACCTTAAAAATGTAGGAAATATGTAAAATGTTAGAATTTGCAGTAGTTGATACCCTAAACAACAATATAATATGCCTCTGGTGGTTGGAAGTTCAGTTGGAAGCAGAATTCTTCTAACATATAACTTTGTCCAATGTGCATGAAAATGTCTAATATCTTCCCCTAAATTGTTGGTCACAATGTCCGCTGTTTCAGACAGTTTTTGGGATATACTGGTAAATCATTGGAGACAATGTCCGTGGTATAATACCACAGTTTTGGGGATATACTGGTAAATCAATGAAGACAATGTCCACTGGTAGTTTTTGGGATATACACCGTAGTATTACGGTCTGCTGATACAGGCGACTATCACGCATGACAGCACCGGGTCTCCTGCCTATCCTTTAGCATTGGCGGCACCCTTCTTTCCTCAAAATCTCACAAACTGCTGGAGATTAAGCCATTTCATTTTTTAGTAATCTAAAGATTAGACATCTGTCTTGTCATCAAAATTCCATTTAACCAAAACTTGCCACAGGTAAGATTGTCAGAGCCATCCCAAAATTTGTTAACACTGCCAGCATATGACCAGAAACTGCTCCATAATAGCAAATCGTGAGGGATTTTGGGCAACTGTAATAAGGCTAATACTAGTATATATATATGGGAATTTCTTTGCCATTTTCCCTGTTTTCTCTGTTTTCCCTGTGTGGTGGGTACCCTGTGGCATATTATATGGAGTCTGTGTGTGGGGTCAGTGAGTACACAGGTGTGGGTCTGTATACAGGTGATCAGTCCTCTATACTGACAGGTGTTTGTGTGTGTAACGCCTACCTGACATACACATGAGGCCACTCCAGGGCCAGCCCCCATCTACATACTGGAGGGTCTAACCTCCTTCAGAGGAGGGGGGGGGGGGTGCACGTCCCGGGACATACAGCAGTGTATACTTCCCTACCGGACCAAAAAAGCAGTAGATACTTCCTTAATCAGTATGTCCGAAATATATAAATGAAATACAGGGAGTGCTTGCCCCTCCTCTTTTCCGGAAAATTTTGCGTTTTTTTTAACGTAAAATTTGCCCAAAAGGTAATTAAGTGAAATATTCCCTGCCCTTCCCTTTCAAAATCCTGGATCCACAAGTGGATATAGGAAAGATTATAATAAAAATCCACTATCTCGTGCCGTCTTGATATCTAGAAATCCTTTATCGTCAATGTTAATTTTGAAAGGTTTATCCTACCTCCACAATGACTCTGGATTAAAGACTGGGCTGAGGACTTACCTGAAAGAAGAACAGAAAACGTGTAAGTAACGAGTCAAACATGGAATTCAAAACAGGCATATTTAAAGACATAATTACAATTACAAAATTTTGTTCTGGTAAATTTAGGCAAAAATATAAGCAAGAACATATCGGAAATATAATCAGAATTTTCCATAAGGAATTCACAAGATTTTTGTCTACTCCACTGTCCCTTTTGGGGAGGCAGTGATCTGTATCCCTCCAAAATAAGGGGCGGTCAACTGAAATTCTGGAGTAGTCAGTCACCAAAAGTAGGGGCAGTAGTTCGGCAGTGGGTAGTAATTTTCAAAGAGTCAGTGCTCCCCCCCCTCTGGGCCTACCCCCATATATATACTTGGGGGGGGGGGGCAGCCCCCATATGTCTACATTCTGGGGAAAGCTTAATGTAGCCCACATGGCAGACCTGGGTAATTAGCTAAATGATCATGAGGCTGACCCAAACCTCGCTGACTGAGTGAGTGAGTGTTGGGTGTTTTTCGCCGTTCCAACAGCCAGGGTCATTTTCACTGTGAAAACCAGTTGGGAAGAATTCTGTCTTTGGTGATAGTACCTATGAGATGAAGGTGACAGGGCAGGCAAACAGCAGGGGATCAAAACCTGGAAATTAATTTTGCTGTACCTCATTCCTTAGTGAACCTAGCACTAACCAGGAATTGAACCCAAAGAACCACTTGGTCAGTGCTGGGTCCCCCCTATCATCGCCCTCTACGATCAGCAGGGGCTACTGGGGGCCTATTCTTACCCAAATCCCCCACCGCAAGTAGTCTACCAACAATTTCAGAAATTGCCAGTAAAATCGGATAGTGGAATATGGTCGTAAGACATGGTTCCGCATAATACAAAGCCTATCCTCTGTTCCAACCCCAACCACATGACCATAATACCTTCCCACCCCTATCTGAACACCCCCTCCTCCTCCTCCTCCTCCCCACAACAATCCCCAATGGAAAGTGTGAAGCAGCTAGTGGCACAATGGTCTGAATGATTCAGGGTGTTTAGGCTGGGGAAAAACCAGCCCGAAAATGAGGTAAAATTAAATGGCTTTTTCTTGTTGCTGGAATTTTCCCTCAAAAGGTTTTTGAAAACTGGCCTCCCTTTATTGGTGCTATAGAATCCTTCTATTATCTGGGTTATCAATGGGGGGAGGGTGTGATAGAGAGGGGGCAGGGGCGAATGGGGACACATTCAAGGGTAAAAGGGAGGTGGTGACTTGGTATAAGGGGGAGGGGGGCACTTAAAGTCTTCAATGGGTACCCACTGCAAAATGAAACTGCAAAGCAGTCATTGCAGGGCTTGACAAATCGGGTGTCCAGTGGCCCAGGACCACCAAAAAATTGTACTGTTACACTGAAATGAGTGTCTGAGTTGCCCAGTGGGCAACCAGAGTCAAGGTCTAAAATTTGGGTTTGAAAATTGAATATAGACCCTTTACCCCTTAATCCATGCAATCAATGTATATATATATATGTCATCTATATATTTTACAGCATTCTCTTCAAACGTTACTGGGCAACCACATTTTGTAGCTGGGCAACCAATTTCTGGGCTCAAGTTGCCCAGTGGGCAACCAGGTTTCAAATTGATGTGTCAATTCCTGCAGTCATGGTGAGCAAAGAGAAAAAAAAAAAAGGTAAAGAAAAAGAAAAAAGAAAAGAAAAGAAAAGGGAAAAAAAGGAAGGACAGTCAGTTTCTGTTTTTTTTGTTTCGGTCAAAAATACTAGCGGTCAACTACTTCACGAGAACAAAATGTGTATATATGAGTAACTTACAGCAGCGATATGTATCCTGAGATAACAGAAGATGGTGGGGAAAATTGTTGTAAAAGCAAAGTTGGTATCATGAGTAAATTGTAAATTGTTATTTGTAATATCTGTCTAGTCTGACTGAAAATTGTAAGTTTTGTGTCATGAAGTGTGAATGGGTGGAAGATCGGTGAAGCCCAGCCTATTAGACCTAATAAAAACAATTTGAAAAATGAGACAAAGAAATCCGTATTTCGACAGAAAAATTTCATCTCTGTCAACTAAAATTCACAAGTGGTCAGTCACATTACAAAATGTAGGGATAGTAGTTTGACAATGGGACGGTCTTCAAAGAGTCAGTAACCCCCCCCCCTTCCGACCCCCGATGTGCTTGGGGATAGTCACAGAGGTCACAGAGGTAGTGGGGGTGTGGGGGGGTGAGGGGGAAGAGGGGATTCCCCCTGGTTGTCCTGATACGAATATCAATCACTCTCCCCGCAGATGTTTACCCGTCCTCGCCCCTACCCCACATCACAGTATTTACATCCTTTGTTTACCACTTCTAGGATGTACTTCAGATTGGTGTGAGTAGGAACTTTCCTGTAAGGAGTGAGTGACTGAGTAATAGATGCTTACCACCATTTCAACAACTAAGGTCATATTCACAGCAAAAACAGAATGTGATGAACTCTGTCTCTGGTGATCGTATCTATGAGATGAGGGTGACAGGGTGGACAAACAACAGGGGATCAAAACCTGGAAATAATTTTTGCTGTACCTCATCCCTTAGTAAACCCAGACACCAACCGGGAATTGAACCCAAAGAACCACTTGGTCATTGCTGGGTCCCCTCTATCATCGCCTCGTACGATCAGCAGGGGCTACTGGGGGCCTATTCTTACCCGGAACCCCCACAGGTTTGTCCTATAAGGCTGAAGTAGGATTAATCAGATGCATTATACCTACATGTTGAACCATTATTAACGTATATTTGTTTGGAAAAAATATTTATTGTTACGTTAGCTACCAAATGAATTATATCTGACCCTTTGTAGAACTTTTCTATCACAGAGGAGCAAAGTCAGAAGGAGCAAAGTCATTTTCACCAAAACAGTCAACCGTCTCATATATAATCATATAAACGTTATCATCATATATTTTTTCGGAAAACGGGGCATGCAAAGGGGTTTTTTTTGTTTGTCTTAAAACGACCAATATGATTATGAAAGATCTCCCACAAAATCGGGAGACTTGGGGCCTCTGTTGGTAAACAGTTTTGGGTTCGTTTCCCTGAGTGAGAGAAGGGTTCTCGCCTGGCCTGTGAGATCGGACATCCCCCAGCCTGTCCAGATGATCCCTACCACTGGTCAGTGCTCGTCGTCATGGTAACCCCCTTCTGGTCACTATGGAAACCCATATGGCCGACGAGGGTAAACAGACGGACGTCAACAGAGGGGGGGAGGGGAGGGAGTGAGGGGCCATCTGCGCACCTAGCAGACTGACCAACACAGACTGACCAACACATCCACACTGACCACAACAGACCAGACACTGCGCCAACAACCTAGATCTATCAGAGATGCCACTCCCAACTGATGAAAAAGTAGAAAACACTTTTCCTACCATTTCCTACCTAGAAGCAACTAGGAAAGAAATAACCTTCAGGAATAGAGATCTGACATTGAATTTGTACTTGATTCAATAGCTTTAACTAAAACTTTAAATTAATCGAAAAGGAAATTATTTTTCCAAAACAAAGTGAAAAAAAACTTGGAAAGTAACTTGGAAACAAATTTCTATTGAGGGTGGCCTCAATATCGAGATTTGTCCAAAGTTGAGGGTTGAGGGCAAAATGTCCACTCAAACTGGAATGTGTTTGACAGTTTTAACCAGCAGGTTAATACGACCATTGAAATACACACATGTAGTACACTTTTTGAAGAAATAAACTTTTTCCAAAACTACCAAGAATTATGACAGATTTAATGCGACTTAATCTACTTATATTTGGAGGGGATTAAAATTCTTACTTATTTAGGCGGCTGCAACCTAGTTTCAGTTTCTGAATGGGCCTTAACGCTTAAGGGAAGCCTACAATGAAGTCATTATGATAAGCTTGTCATCAGTCTACGTTGTAGGAGCCTGACTCACTCTACTCTGGGAATAATAGTTCGCACTCAATGACCCCTCGGCTTTATTTTTTCTTTTTTTATTTTATTGACCCGAACTTCACGTAAAATACATGTTTTTCAAGCCGGCGAATGTTTTTTAAGTTAGAAAATATTATATACATGAAGAGAGAGTTGTCAAGTGTTGATGAATTAATGAGATGAGATGTAGGGTATATTATATGAGGATCAGCAAATTCAGGGGCCATGGTACATTGCTTTGTCCATCCTTTCTTGTCTTCAAACGGTTAACCGCATCTTCAAGATGCTTTGTTGAACTTAAATTTGGTAGTGGCGCAGGGATGGGGATCATGTCCCACAGCTTCATACCCCATGGGGCTCTTCAGTATATTATTTTAGTATAATTAAGTTCTAAATTGATATACGCAGTAAAATTACCATACATCATAGTAGAGAGAAGCGATACTATACAATTATATATGTGTGTAACTTAACAGTATGCGCTTATTTTATTCTCCATAGTATAGTATAATATAGCTTTTAGGTGTAGTCCCCTTTCGGCCCACGGGCCTTTTACGTTTCACATAGCCACCTGTGAATGAATGAGAGCATAAAACGAGCAACTCAGGGCTATAAATAGAACCAGGAGCAGCTCACCGTGTAAAACTATGACAGGGGGGTGCGGCCTATACACTCTCCAAACAGATCTTCTGCCAGGGATTATAATGCAAGTCACACCCAAACTGCGATGGGAGAAGCATGATGTCTCATGCTATAAACAGGACTATCTTACTCACCCACTTCAAGTGGGGAAGGAGAATCTTAAGAAGTTTAAAAAGAAAAAAAAAAGAAGAGAAAAAATTGAGATAAAAAAAAGTGGGTTAAACTTACCCAGTGGCCCTGAGAGTTGACCCCAGTTGACCTGACCTTGACCCCTGAACATTCCCGGCATTCATCTGTGGTTTCCGCTTCCCTATGATGTGGTCGGGAGGTGTGGGGAGGGGAGGGGGGAGGGGGGTGTGAGAGGGGGGAGGGGTGTTAGGGGAGAGGGGGTTCTCCTTGGGAAAGGGGGAAGGAAGTTAAGTGCTAAGATTGTATTCCACTGGGAGATTCCGACTTTCAAAGTTTTCATAGGGAAGATGGGGGGGACCCATGAATGCTACATATCATTTGAAAGAGAATTCTAACTCCCATCTGATGATATATAACATGCGATGTATAGTATGTCTATAATTAGTTCTTTACGGAAAAAAGGGGGCGGAGGTAGAGCAGGTGGAGGGGTAGGGGAGAGTGGGCGGCGCTCCTTTGGAAAAGGGGAAGGATTGTGGCTGCAGAGATAATTTGGGAATTTTGAAGTTTTCGTGCGGAATATGACATGAACCCATGCATGCTACATACCATTTGAACGAGGATTCATATTCCTTTCTTAAGATATGTAACTTGTCTATATTCAATCCGTACAATTTTTTGAAGGTGGGGGATTTAGGTAAGGGGACAAGAAGAGGTTCTCTTTGGGAAATAGGAAGGATATGGAGTGCTAAGATTGTATTCCATTGGCTGATTAATGAGAATATGGAATTTTTTAAAGATTCATCCTGAATATGATGGTAAGACGTGGATGCTACAAACTACTTGAAAGAGAATTAGAATTCCTTTCTATTGATGGGTTACACGTCCATTTTCCCACTGGCGATTTGGAAATATTCATGTGTTTGAAATATCCAAGTAAAAAACTGCTTTGATAGAGTTTGTAGAGTTCTGGTCTCTAGAAGTGAGTGTACTTAAAACTGTGCCTGGTTCAAGTCAGGCCAAAGATGCGGCTCTAGATCCCTAAAACCGACACGGCCACAGGGGCATTTCTTAAATTCAACATCTAGCATAGGCCTTAGTGACATGTGACATGGGGTTTCCTTAAAAGCGACATGGCGACATCTCTTAAATTCAACACGTGACATTGAGAAAAATAAGCGAGAGAAACAAGCGACATTGCCGTTTTTAAAAATTAAAGACACAACATCATGACCCCCCCCCCCCCCCCCCCCATCTAGAGCCCCGAAGAGGGGAATTCCCGGCCAGTACTACAAAATAACTCATGTTAACAGCTGTCAAAAACTACTTCAAATACAATCTATAATACAGCAACATCTAAATTCTAGTCCATAATGTGCACAATGTAAGGTCGTCCCAAAAGGAAATTCTATTCCCTGTCACCCAGCCAGGTAGCTATTTCAAAGCCGGGTTGTGTAGGTAGAGCAATGTGTAGGTAGAGGAACGCATTAAATCATAATGATAAAATAACACGTAGAGTTTGACAGAGCCATTGTTTTGATCAAATAACACCACTAGGAGTTTGGCAGTGGCATTGTTTGGTTTGGTTACTATGGCCTTGAAAGTGAAAAGCGGAAACTCATTTGTCTGTGGGTGGAAACAAGAGAGATCCCAAGTTAAAAACTTATTAAAAGTAAATTATTTCTTTTTCAAATTGAGCTGAGGAGGAAACTATCAAAATAATGTATCTAACTACTGGGATAAGGCTATTGAGCTCAATGTAAAATTATATATATATATATATTTAATTTTACGTTATTTATACTGGTTTACAACAGGAAATATAAATATCCTGTTTTCATTGTATAACCAGTTCGTTATCAACATTTATAAAATAAGTGCGACTTTCTTCTAATATAGATGGTTTAAAAATGCATAATTTATACCCTTGTGAAAAGAGGCTTACATATATGATGTTTTATTGAAAACACAAAAACTATATAGAGTTAAATATGTCTGAATAAAATAAAGGCGAATATATAAATAGCTATATTGCCTGGTGCATATTTATACCTTTGTGAAAAGAGGCTTATGCATGATGTTTTATTGAGAAAAAAAATTATAAAATTGAATATGTCTGAGGAAAGAAAGTTGAATATATAAATAGCCATACTGTTTGGTTGTTACTCACTCTGTACTTGATAATCCCAAGTATTTATACGATTAAATGAGAGGATACATGAAGAGGCAACATAAACCACCCAAAATATCCCCACAGATCACGAATCAGGTCTACATCTCCTCTGGTGTGTAAGTATATGTGAGATATTTATACACCAACCAGGCGGGTTCCACCACCTTATTTATCGGTATCATTCATGTTTTATTCTAATTAAAATTTCTTTTGAGAAAATGGTATTTATTTAAAGGGCCTTCCATTAAGTATGTAAGCAAAATTTCTCAAACTTTAGAGCCCCCTCTCCCAACCCCACCCCAAACCTCTCTTGGGCTAAAATATGCATTGGATTTGTACAGGGAACTACGCAAATTTTAAAGAATGTCAGGCCCCCCTCCCCCTCTTGTTGGGTATATACTTAATGGAAGGCCCCTAAGTACTTATTATATATAAGTGTGAATACATACAATGTTTTATGGATACAAGGCATAGGTTCTTCCATTTAGTACGAGCGCATTTTTAAAAAATTCCAGACCCCCCATCCCACCCAGGGAAAAAATACGTATAGGATTTTATCAAAAAATACGCACATTTTCACAAAATCTCGGATCCCTGCTCCCCCCTTGATGCGTACATACATAATGGAAGGCCCCATACTACCAATGCAAAACAAAAACAATTCCTACATATAATGATCTACCCACTCAACTTTTGGCAATAGCACTAAGAAAATCCAACAAAACATCCTTAAATTAGAGTAACGCCCATTTGAGGGACAACCCTTCGGGTCCGACTGTAACTCTATCATGGTTTCAATTTGTCTGTATCCGGTGGGACTTCTCCATTCTAAATAGGACCGACAGAGGCTTCCGCTGTTTTTTTTTTTTTTTTAATTTTATTCTATTGGACCCTTCAGAATAATACTGGAGGTATTGAATAGTGATGCACTGTTAAAATACTTTGTGAGTGAGTGTTGGGTGTTTTACGTCGTACCGACAGCCAGGGTCATTTTCATGGCAAAAACCAGTTGGGACCAATTCTGTCTTAGGGGATCGAATCTATGAGATGAAGGTGACAGGGCGGGCAAACAGCAAGGGATCAAAACCTATTTGCTGTACCTCATCCCTTAGTGGACCAAGCACTAACCAGGAATTGAACCCAAAGAACCATTTGGTCAGTGCAGGGTCCCCCTTCTCGTCGCCTCGTATGATCAGCAGGAGCTACTGAGGGCCTATTCTTACCCGGACCCCACGGGGCTGTTAAAATAGTGTGTATAGTGTGGGTGAGTGGGGATAGGTTTGAAACTTTTGAAAATTCATGCACGTTCTTGTACACATATTCAATGTTTCCTTTGGCCCTACTGAAAACTAATAATGTAACTGAAAGTATTTGCTGGCCTGAAACGTTGAAGAATATGTCCAGGGATTTCCCCTGGTTTTACTGTTGGGAAGAGTGGTTATTCAAGAGTCGATCGAGTTTTTATTTACTCTGAAATGTACATGTCTAATCTGAATAACCACACTGTCACAAATATACCAATCGCGGGTAAAACTTCTGGTTTATGCACCGATTCACTCCAATGGGTATGGGGCTTTAAAAAATGCGTTTTTTTTTTCGCACCGTACACACCTAAACTCTGCTTTTATAAGAAGAAAAGACAAAGGAGGTCTCTTCTTGAAGGAGTCTAACTTCTTACCCCAACCTTACATGAGGCTCAATACTTCGTTGTGTGAGACCAGTTCAGACACCTCTCCTCAAAGAACCAGCTCTCAGCATTTGAGCCTCGTATTAGGTTGGGGTAGGAAATCAGATTCCTTTAAGAAGTAGAGACCTCCTTTGTCTCTCCTTGTAAAAGGAGAATGTAGGTGTATAGGGTGCGTTTTTCCAGAAACTAAGAAATAAGGATATACCAAATATTCCTCTTAGCTATATACCACCAACGATTCAACATTGTACAATATTTTGTAGCTATAATATTTTTGATACCACAGTCCAGACTATGGGGTGTATAATATCGTACTCATAGATCTGTGTAAAGAGAGTAAGAAGGGAAAACCAAGAGAGGCATGGGCGGCGATGAACATTGGAGCCAGTATCCTGAGGGGAGACTTGGCTAGTCTATCCAGACGTCGGGCCCAGACAGCCTGCTCCAGACTTTACCCCAGCCAGTTTTATCACCTAGACTTGCCACCAGTCCCTCCGACAGAAACTATATTGATATTGAGACAATCGCCCGTTTTTCTTTTAACTCAACCAGGAAATAACCTTTTTCCTTAAACAACAAGAAGCAAATGACTATCAAAGTTCCGATGATCGTTGGAACGATCGATGTTCGCCCTTAACACAACAATGGACATTTCATTGTGTTGAGTAGTGATCACCACCAGTAGACTACCACCACCACTCCTCCTGTCACACACAACTCAGGGAGGGGCTTAGGATAGGGGCCCCTACTACCAGTGCTAGGTCCCTGGACCCACCCACCCAGAGGGTGGCTCAAGTACTGGTTATGTAACCCACTTCTGGCTTCTCAAACTGCACCCTCCCCCACCCCCACTCCTTGAACTCAGTTCAAGGAGTGGGGGAATTAATTTTGCCATTTCCCTGTTTTCCCTGTGCCACCGGACCCTCTTGTATCTAAACTATAAAAAGCAAGTCCCTCCAGAATTTTAACCCACAACATGTGTGTTTCAAGAGGGTTGCTAACCCTTACACTATGAAGCCACATAGAGGATGAGAGGGGAACTAAATAATGGTGTCATGACCTAATTTGCTGGTTCCCACAGGTCCTTTAAAAAGCTGTTTAACAAATCAGAAACCAAATGATCTGGCTTGTAACAGCCTATTTTGCTGGTTCTTGGTATGGCCTGAAGTAAATTCAGTATGTAGACTGTAACATGCGAGAGGACATCATTTCAAAGTAGAAGGGTAAAAATAATTCACAAAGAGTCCGGTCACAAGTCTAGCCTGCACCACCGGGCACCCCCCCTCCCCCAGCACCACCGCTGGATCCTTGGGGGCCCTCACGTGACCTGGATCTTTAGATCCGGGCCCGCCCAGCCAAACTGGCCCAACTCAACTATTTGTTGGAGTCGATTTTTTATCTATTTGAGTCGAATTCGTATTTGTTTGAATTTAATTTCCTCTCAAACTGAGGGCTGTGATCTGGAAATTTGCAAATCTGGCCGATATCAGCTTATGGTTTCGCAACATTTGGCGAGCAAATATGAAACTGTGAACTATAAAAAAATAGATTTTTTGTTGACAGATTCATTGTAATTATTTAATCATTTTTTCTGATTTCCAATGTGTGATAGATTTTTTTTGGCAGATTTATCACTTACATATGAATAGATAATTTTGATGTATCTGCTTAAGTACGAGGCAAAATATCCAGGGATCTGATGGAACTGGAAAAGGCAGAGAAAATCTTTCAGCGACAAATAAGGAGATGTCTTTAAAAGAAATGCTGGCAAAATCTTCTGGTCATTTCTAATCCTAAATGGTTCCTCCTAACTGTTTGTCATCTACTTGTGTTTTTAACAGATGTTTTTCCTTAAATTGGCGCTAATGTCACTACTAGATGGGTACCCATTCTGGTCTCACAACTTCATCAAAATTCAAGCCGAGTCAAGTTTCAATCTGGGACAGGGTATCATACTGTTTTTATGAGATGACGGTATAATATCATTATGATCAACGAGTATAAAGGGAAAAAAACAGGACGTGTCTTTTTTTATATATATATTTGGGCAATAGATAAAAAAAAAAAGTGCTTGCTACAACCCCACCGTTAACCCTCTGCACTCACTCGTAGAAAACGGGGTACAGTATCAGACCTATTATACTTTGCATCCACTTTTGAATTCCCTTTAGGAGAAGAGTTAGCTCAGTGGTAGAGCACTGGTCCAACATTTCAAAGGTTCATGGTTCAATTTCTGACTTGCCTAGTTCTTCCCAAGGTTCATGTATTATGCCCATGCTTGTTACATACATCTCTTGTATTGGCACATCGTCATTGTCAAAGAGATATTTTCTCATTTCATTTTTATCCAGTACCATCAGATTACATTGCACTTAAAGCACATAAATCAAAATTATCTATTTATACATGTTAGTCATTGTTTTACATCTATAAGAGTGGGGCCATCCCGTGCGATAGCTGGGCGTTGAGTGCCAGCACTCGACGTGCGTATAGAGATTACAGTTATCTCGGGTGCATGGAAACACTACCCCCGCCTCCCATAATCACATATTGTTGACCCTTAAGTTAGGTATAAACCAATCAATCTTCGGAGAAATAGTGAGTCAGTGAGTGATGGAGGCTTTACACTGTAACAACAGCCAGGGTCATTTTCACAGCGAAAACAAGTTGAACAAATTCTGTCTTGGGTGATCATATCTATGAGATGAAGGTGAGAGGGTAGGCAAACAGCAGGGGATCAAAACCTGGAAATCAATTTTGCTGTACCTCATCCCTTAGTGAACCAAGCGCCAACCGGGAATTGAACCCAAAGAACGACTTGGTCAGTGCAGGGTTCCCCCTATCGTCACCTCATACGATCAGAAGGGGCTACTGGGGGCCTATTCTTTTCTGGAACCCCCATGGGGTCCTTCGGAGAAATAAATGCAATGCATTATGGCTTTATGACTCTATACGATTTTATTTGCAACTCACAATAAAATATTGCCAGGACTATTCCAAGCATTCCTTGTACATGTAATAGCATTTCCTCATTTGGTTTTCTCTGCATTTTATTTTTTTTCTCGCCACCACCAGAGCACGGGATATTTGGCTTGTACTTAAGCACATAAATCAAAATTATCTATATACATGCAAGTGATTGTTTAAGAGCTGGGCGTAAAGTGCAAACACTCGATGTGGGTATGGAGATTATAGATATCTCTATGGTGTATGAAAACACTACCCCCCCACCTCCCATGATCACATATTGTTGACCCTCAAATTAGGTGCAAACTCATCAATCTCCGGAGAAATAAATACAATGCATTATGACTATATTCCAACACACTATTGCTTTATTTCACTTTCGATTTTACTTGCTTTCAAAAATTGTAAGGGCTTATTGCATGTTACATATTGTTAGAAAGGATTCTGAATTCTCTTGAATGGGATGTAGCATATATATGGGTTCATTCTAGTCATTATATCGAAAGTATTATGGTGACAAGAAAGGACTTTTGGTAAAGAATCCTAATGAGGATGTTATTCTTTTGTTATCTTTTTTTCCCTTTTCTTTCAATATTGACCCTTTTATTATCTTTTTTTCCCTTCTTTTTTCAATATTGACCCTTTTTGGTCTAGACTGATCTCCCCTACCCAGCCACGGCCAGACCAGACTACCCGGCGGCAGGCACTGGGGAGGGGGGGGGGGAGGAAGAGGGGGGTGCACTCCCCCTAGGTTTGGGTACCTACTGCAAACAGACTGCAGAAGCTGTGGCTGTGGCTTGCGTCTAGGCCCAAAGAACGGGGGGCTGTTACTAATCCGAGTGAATAAAGGGGGGCTGTGATGAGGCGCAGCACATTGTGAGACACGAGTGAGTGAGTGAGTGAGTGAGTGAATGAGGGTTGGGTGTTTTACGCTTTACCGACAGCCAGGGTCATTTTCACTGCACAAATAAGTTTGGACAAATTCTGTGATTGGTGATCGTATCTATGAGATGAAGGTGACAGGGCGGGCAAACAGCAGGGGATCAAAACCTGGAAATCATTTTTGCTGTACCTCATCCCTCAGTGAACCCAGCACCAACCGGACTCAAACCCAAAGAACCACTTGAGCAGTGCTGGTCCCCCCTATCTTCGCCTCATATGATCAGCAGGGGCTACTGGAGACCTATTCTTCCCAGGAACCCCCACCGGAGCTATGGGACCCAATCTGTTTAGCTAGATCAATCAAATAATATGAGTTAGTATGGTTTTTCAATTTATAACTTTCCATAAAAAGCTCAATTGCTAGCTTTCAGGCAAATGAGTTAGCTCTACTTTGACATCAAAGAAAAATTTAGCTGTTTAAACAAAGTGGCAAGCTGTCATATTGTGTAACTGGATGCTGTACGTTGTACTTTTGTTTTGGGTACCACAGATGATTTTTTGAAAACAGGTTTAGAATATATTTAAAAGATGATAAAAAATAGAGTAGATCAGAAGACATGCAAAAATACCTCATTTAAGAAAATAGCACCTTTATTTAATTTTCTATGATTTTTTTAAGAATAAAAAAAATAATAACCTCAAAAATAGGGTTTTTTGCTTTGCGCAATTTCGCCATAAGGAATAGAAATATGGCAATGCCACAGCAAGATGACCCATTGGAAGAGCTTTCATTTGATACCAAACATGTTATGATCCATCAACTTTAAATACCTTTGAGTATGAACAAAGGGGTGAAAAAGTGGACATTTTGCCAAAATATGGCTATTTTTACCTATTTTCCTTAGCCTGGCGCAATTTTGCCATAAGGTGTATAGATATATTACCCATTTATCCATATTGGTCATAATTAGAGCTTTAATTTAGCACCAAGCATGTGTGTATTGATAACTTACAAACCCTTGAAAATTATCAAAATAACATGGCTAATTTGGTTTTGATGTTAATTTTCATATTATTTCATACTTACTCTAAAAATATAGATTATTTTCAAATAATTTATAATTAGAATAAGCCCATGAGTTTGCAGGGAATCAGACCTTTAATTTGATACCAAATATGTGTCAATATAAGACCTATATATAGTCCAAATATTAAGAAACAAAAAGGCAAAAAAGTTCAGACGTTTTTTGGCCTCTATTGTGGTACCTACTGCCAGCAAAGAGTCAGTGCCTCCCCCGCCTTCTAAAACTCCTCAAGGGGTGGGTAATGGGGGCAGACAAGAGAGACTTACTGCTGGCTGCGGGACCAGACGGACCTCGGCTGATTCAGTTACCTTCACGGCCCTCCTGGACACACTCAATACCCGCCTCTACCCCCACCACGGGAAGGACCATTGGGTATGTGGGAGGGGGGCCTCAGCTGATTCAGTTACCTCCACGGCCCTCCTGGACACACTCAATACCCGCCTCTACCCCCACCATGGGAAGGACCATTGGGTATGTGGGAGGGGGGCCTCGGCTGATTCAGTTACCTTCACGGCCCTCCTGGACACACTCAATACCCGCCTCTACCCCCACCACGGGAAGGACCATTGGGTATGTGGGAGGGGGGCCTCGGCTGATTCAGTTACCTTCACGGCCCTCCTGGACACACTCAATACCCGCCTCTACCCCCACCACGGGAAGGACCATTGGGTATGTGGGAGGGGGGCCTCGGCTGATTCAGTTACCTTCACGGCCCTCCTGGACACACTCAATACCCGCCTCTACCCCCACCATGGGAAGGACCATTGGGTATGTGGGAGGGGGGCCTCGGCTGATTCAGTTACCTTCACGGCCCTCCTGGACACACTCAATACCCGCCTCTACCCCCACCACAGGAAGGACCATCGGGTATGTGGGAGGGGGGCCTCGGCTGATTCAGTTACCTCCACGGCCCTCCTGGACACACTCAATACCCGCCTCTACCCCCACCACAGGAAGGACCATCGGGTATGTGGGAGGGGGGCCTCGGTTGATTCAGTTACCTCCACGGCCCTCCTGGACACACTCAATACCCGCCCCCACCCCCACCATGGGAAGGACCATTGGGTATGTGGGAGGGGGGCCTCGGTTGATTCAGTTACCTCCACGGCCCTCCTGGACACACTCAATACCCGCCCCCACCCCCACCATGGGAAGGACCATTGGGTATGTGGGAGGGGGGCCTCGGTTGATTCAGTTACCTTCACGGCCCTCCTGAACACACTCAATACCCGCCTCTACCCCCACCACGGGATATATATAGGGGGGGGGGGGGGGGGGGGGAGCCCATTAAATGCTACATTCCTATCTCCACTCTTGGGCAAGAGGAAGACTATTAAATACTTAGGTTGTGGGAGGGCACACAGTCGATGTGATATGATCTTCTATCCTCATCTGACTTAATATCACATTTTTATCATTGCATGTTTATATCTAGGACGAACCATTTAGTACTTTAAGACTACATGAGAAGGGTGGAGAGTGATGCGTCCTACATTTTTATTTTTACATGATTGCTATTTTTCTTTTTTTTTTATCATGATTTAAAATTTAATGCTGATGTCTTACTGAATCAGTGGTGGATATAAGTTTAAAAATCCAAGGGCCAGCCAGGCCCCTAGCTTTCCAAATCGAGGAACCCAGTCTAGCCCCTAGCTTTCCAAATCTAGGGGCCCTCACCTAAATCTAGGGGCCCTCACATATATACTAGTCTTTGTTATTCATGATTTTCTAGGGGCCAGTTGGGCCCCTAACCCAGACAATCTAGGGGCCCGACCTTCTTTTCACGGGCCACGGGCCCCCGGGCCCTTGGTTATGTCCACCCCTGACTGAAACACTCAGCAGCATGTGAACAAACCGCCCCTCGACGGGCCGCTCGGGGCATGTGGCAGCCACACCCCTTGTTAATTCTGGCGCTGGGTCGAGACCTGAAACTTGCCCATTATCTTGTCAAAAGTACTCGCTGAACTCTGCCCCTCCCCCTAACACATCTCTCACTGGCCTCGAGAAATTTATGAATAGGTTGGGAGTCCACCGGGCTCCCAGACTGAAGGGCTGGGGAGCCCAGCTCGAGTAGCAAGGAGTCCATTTTTAAAGAGAAAAATTCTAAAGCTAGAAAATGGCATTTTTAGTGTTATTTTTAGGGACGGCTCCCAATTTTAGAGGTATAGAACCTTAGCATTATACATTACTTTTTAAAATTGGGAATAAACCATAAATTCTTTTCATTCAAGTTAGGGTGCCCCCGAGCTCTTAGACAGGGTAAACTGGGATCCCAGGAGGCTGAAGAAGGTGCTCCAGACTCCCCGAGCACCGGATTTGTCGAGGCCTGTCTGACACAGTACATGCATGTAAACTGCAGTCTCCTCTTTCTGCCTTGTTCTCTTTGATTAACTTTCTTAGAAAATAGCAATTTTAGAAGTTTGATGTATTTAAGTAAGAAATATCTTGAAAAATCGGCTATTTAGTTGATCATTCTGTTTTCAGGAATTGTCATGACACCCAAGAATTTTCAGGATTATCCTACAATCAACACTGGCGGATCGATGATTTTGAAAGGGGTGGGGACTGTATGCAAAAATATTTTCTTAAATGACTTTTCAGCCGAATTTTACATTAAAAAACGCAGAAATTTCCAAACGCCCAAGTGGTCAATTTAAAAGGCAGTCAATCCACTGAAACAAACTTTTTTTTTTGGGTGACCCTATTTGGTCTAGCATTCAGTAAATCTTCGATGAAAAAACAGATTTTTTCACTCTCCACAAACGGCTGGACCTGTCAGTGCTTAACCTTGCGAGAGGCCTTAAAAAGGTTGCTTCTGTTCTTTCACATTATCACGGCGTGACGATAAAAGGGTGAAACGGATGTGCAACTTTTTCGGCCGGGCAAGAAACACTGACAATGATATGATAAGAAGTGTTGAATGGAAAGAGGTGGATAAACACAAGATAAAGAGAAAATAGGAAAGGCCAAGAGGGAAAGGATTGGGAAAGTTAAATAATTATAAAGGAAAAATAGGAAAGGACTGGAAAAGTTAAATAACTTTGGTTTGTATGGGGTTCTGAATCTGTAATTAGGTTTGGGTGTGGTCTTGGGTTAGTTAAGATTGTTTCTTTTTTCTATTTTTTTTCCTATTTCTTTTTCCTATTTTTTTAATTTCCTATTGTTTTTATTCTAACAAATTTAGATGTGGCATTGCCAATCTTCCTGTTTACGGACGAGATATTAATTGGCCATAAAGTGGTTGAGTGGGAACCCTGTATCATCACTATTAAGCTCCCAAAAGTTGGAGGGCAACTAACAATGCCCTAGGGCTAAACTTCTGAAGTGGCATCCTTGATAGAGAAATACAATTCCTTTTCATTTTCTCTGTTAAATTCTTTCCTCAGTGCTGTAGGAGACAGAAGAGTATTCAGAACCCAGTGACAATACTTTGGGTTGGGAAATAATTTCTTTTGTTTTTCCTAGCCCATTTCCAGAATGGACCTATCTCCATTAAAGCCCCTGCCACACTATATCACTTAACTCAAGACTGTAGCATTGGGTTTGGCTCAGACCAGGAGCGGGCCTATCGCACGACTTGATCGAGTCTCAGCATTTTCTGAGACTAAACAGCTAGGTCTCAAAATATCAGGAATGTAAGAATGGATCATGGGCTTGTAAACTGCCTGGATCCAAATATGGGTAACCATATGGATCCAGAATTATTTAACCAACTCATAAAGAGCCTATGTTTTAGTTATATACATAATTTGATTAAACTTTCGACAGTTCTGGAAAGGTGCCACAAGTGCGACACAATCGCAAACCTGGACTCCAAATGTTACGTGCTAAAGTTAAGAATTGTCCCTGCCGCCCTGTCAAATTTAAGAAATGGCCATGTCGCCCTGCCAAATTTAAGAAATGGCCCTGTCTCCCTGTCAAATTTAAGAAAAGGCCCTGTCTCATGTCACTTATGCCCAAAACGGCCATGTCGCCATGTTAAATCTAGGGGTCTAGGCCCATATATAAAAGGGTCAGGACAAACCTAATATGTCCATGTCCCTCTGCTATGCCAGCAACCCACCATGTTTGTATCCACAAATTACAATCTTTGGTGGGCGCACAAGGCCTGAGACACCACCGTCCGTCGCCTCCCCAAACATTCCCGAGACACCCCGCTTCCGGATCCTGTCACAGAGCGGATATCGGAAGCGCCCTCTCGTGGTTTTTACCCAAACCTCCTTCTTCCATCCATCAATAAATAATTGCCCATTTCCAAAGGGGGAAAGAATGGGCTGGCGCACGAGGAAAGGTGTTTTTTCAGTTTTTTTCTTTTCCTGCAGGCGGGGTGAAAAATTCGCTGTCTGGAGAGTGCGACGTGGGTTAGTCTGTATTGTGTCTGGGGCTGGTTGGGGGTGGAGGGGGGACCCTGATGGAAAGAGGGGGAAGGTGGGTACTCTGACTGGTAACTGAAGTGAGTGAGTGATGGATGTTGGTCGCCATACCGACAGCCAGGATCATTTTCACTGTGAAAACTAGTTAGGACCATTTCTGACTTTGGTGAACGTAAATGAGGGTGACAGGGTGGGCAAACAGCAGGGCATCAAAACCTGGAAATAATTTTTGCTGCTAACCAAGTGGTTCTTTGGGTTCAATTCCCAGTTGGTGCTTGGTTCACTAAGGGATGAGGTACAGCAAAAATGATTTCCAGGTTTTGATCCCCTGCTGTTTGCCCACCCTGTCACTTTCATCTCATCGATACAATTACCAAAGACAGAATTTGTCCCAACCTGTTTTCGCCGTGAATATGACCTCAGTTGTTGAAACGGTGTAAAGAATCCATTAGGGGCCTTCCATTAAGTATGTACGCAGCAAGGGGGGGTGGGGGGGTCTAAAATTTTGGAAAATTTGTGTACGTTCCTGTACAAAAGAAATCCATTGCGTACTTTAGCCAAAGGAGGGGTGGGGGTGGGGGTCTAAAACTTTGGAAAATGTGTGTACATACTAAATGGAAGGCCCCTTACTCACTCACTTTATAATAGGGCATCAACTGAGCAACTGCTGGGGTCAGCCAGAGCCAGTACTTCTTTTATACCAAGTACCCCCCCTCTCCCTGATCCCCATCGACAAGGGGTGACACCGACCCCTACATTATAAACAGTCTACCCCGACCACTCTGGGCACGTCAGGCCGCATTCCACAGGGTAACAAGACCTGACTCCTGACACCCAAGGCCTACCATGTCAAGGCTGGAGGCCAGCTTAAGGAAATTCCATGTTCAGAAGGACATTAAACAATTAAATAAAGAGGTACTTTTCTGGGCTATCGGATACTGGGAGTAATTTATATGTGTTTGTAAACAGTGGAAGAGAAATCTAGGGTATTCTGAGTCCTGACCCCGCCCCCCGCCCCCCATTCCCAACATGTCAAGGTTGGGGGCCAGCTTAAGGAAATTCCATGTTCAGAAGTACATTAAACAATTAAATAAAGAGGAGGGGTACTTTTCTGGGATATCAGTATTAGTAAACAGTGTTCTGATAACTCTTATGGAGGGTAACAAGATCGGCCTCGGGACACTCCGTCCCACCATGTCAAGGCTGGGGGCCAGCTTAAGGAAATTCCATGTTCAGAAGTACATTAAACAATTAAATAAAGAGGACGGGTACTTTTCTGGGATATCGGATACCGGGTGTAATTTATCAGTGTTAGTAAACAGTGGCAGAGAAATTTAGTTTTGATCGTCGTATTTTTATTTCCAACACCCTGTCTTATCGTATCAAGGGTGTCCCATGGTGACCACAGCTTAAGGAAATTCCATGTTCTGAAGTATGTTAAACAATTGAATAAATAGAAGGGGTACTTTTCTGCGCTATTGGATACTGGGAGTAATTTATCAGTGTTAGTAAACAGTGGTAGAGAAATTTGGTTTCCAGCATGGACTCAGTCGCACCTGTCAAAGTTGCTCTGCGAGATTTACTGTTTAAGGAAATTCCATGTTCAGAAGTACATTACACAATTAAATAAAGAAGTGGGGTACTTTTCTGGGCTATCGGATACCGCGAGTATAATTCATCCGTGTTAGTAAACAGTGGCAGAGAAATTCAGGGTATTCTGATTCCTGACCCCCCATTCCCACCATGTCAAGGCTGTGGGCCAGCTTAAGGAAATTCCGTGTTCAGAAGTACATTAAACAATTAGATAAAGAGGACCGGTACTTTTCCGGGCTATCGGATACTGGGAGGTATTTTGTGAGTAAACAGTGGCAGAGAAATTTAGTTTCCAGCATGGACTCAGTCGCATCTGTCAAGGTTGTTCCACGAGATTTACTGCTTAAGGAAATTCCATGTTCAGAAGTACTTTAAACAATCAAATAAATAGAAGGGCTAGTTTTCTGGGTTATCAGATACCAGCTATCTGGTTATTTATCAGTGGGGAAATTCTAGTAACAGCCATAGTTTATCAGCACGCTGGAAAACAGTGAGAGAGAAAGTTCTCAGAATGTTATTTTGTTAACTTACACTTAGTAACGAGACCCTGACACCCAGTCTCTAAGCATGTCAAGGTTGTCCCTGCAGTTCACCAGCTTAAGAAAATTCCATGTTCAGAGAACTGGGCCAGTGGGTAATAGGTGTAGTTTTTCTGTCATTACTGGCAGGAAAAGTTACCGTCTTGAATGCTGGTTCTGTTTCAACTGCCCACATATTCCCAGGCCGAGGGAAATATACCAAGGAAAAGTCAATGGTTTCCTTTCAATACCCACACTTTTTGACAAAACTGATATCAGTTATCATATGCCTATCCAGAGGGGGGGCATGGGGTGCACCCCTCCCTTTTTCTGGAAGATTTTGTGTTTTTTTAATGTAAAATTCGGCCAAAAGGTAATTTTGAAAGTTTTATCCTACCTCCACAGTGACTCTGGACAAAAGGCTGGGCTGAGGACTTACCTGAAAGAAGAACAGAAAACGTATAAGTAACGAGTCAAACATTGAATTCAGAACAGGGATAAAATTGTACAGATAAAATTACAGGCAATATTCACAGAACAATATAAATACATTATAGCAAAGGCAACACCGCTGAACTTCTCAACTGATAGTGATACTCAATTGTCTTAGGTCCTGATGACACGAGTGGACCCGACAATTTTTTGGAAATGAATAAATCATGTTGTACTACTGTACTACAGATTTACATCCAACTGCAATAGACATGGAAATCGTAATTACCCCCCCCCCCCCCCCCAACCTCCACCCCCAAGATTCACTGATTGAGTACATCATTTTTATTCTAAGATTTGGGATTTCACAATTTGATATTGAAAAAAAAACATCCAAAAAGAACTACAATTTCAATAACAACATCACCCATAACCATGGCCATACTAGGAACTAGTACAACCCAACTGAACCAATCTGTCGAGTTGCGTCAGGTTGGACAGTGTGACCTCCCCTTTTAGAGATCTCAATATACATTTCAACAGCTACCAATTGGGCTAACCCCGGCCGCCTTGCTTCCATTTGCAGCAGACCTAGGCTGCCAGGATTGGCCTTCCCTGAACAGACGTTAAAAGAAAGTCCATCTAATTGGGCCAACTCCTCCGAGACGGTGCGGGGGTGGGCGTGGAATGACCTGCCAAAGGGCACGCTAAAAAGGGCCTTTTTCTGAGACAGTGCAGGGGTGTGTGCGGAATGACCTGCCAAAGGGCACGCTTAAAAGGGCCTTTTTCTGAGACGGTGTTGGGGTGGGTATGGAATGACCTGCCAAAGGGCATGCTAAAAAGGACCTTTTTCTGAGATGGTGCGGGGATGGGGGTGGAATGACCTGCCAAAGGGCATGCTAAAACGGGCCTTTTTCTGAGACGGTGCAGGGGTGGGTGTGGAATGACCCGCCAAAGGGCACGCTAAAAAAAAATGGTCTTTTTCTGTTCGCCAAATGCCCTTTGGGAAGGATAGGTTTACAGATGCCCTGACCTGAGGTCAATGTGAGGGCAGGCCACCAGGAGACTAACAGGTGTCAGTAAGAAGTATGACCCTTTAATACCTCAATGTGCGTGATTCTGCTCTGTTCTAATCCAGTTTTTCCATTGTGACCAAGATAAGACAGATTACCTCCCCCCACCCACCCACCCAACCACCCCCCACCTGAGGAAATTCCAGCCTATCCCTGCTGCTAGGTCCTCCAGGTCCCCTTTACCTGGCACTAGTAGACACCTGGACCCATCCCTTTTCTGGGAGTGTTCAGAAATTAACATGCCTTGTAACTAAGGTAGGTCCTCCAGGTCCGAGTTACCTGGCACTGGTAGACACCTGGACCCATCCCCCGTACCTGGGGGTGTTCGTAAATTAAGACAAGGAATCACAATAATACCAGGGATGGGTGCGTTCATGCAATTTGTAGAAATTCGGTCTTTGAAAATCACTGTTTCTTTTTTTTTGTTTAGAAAATTCTCTGATTATTTTTGTGATGGTCTGCAGAGTTAAACAACAGAAAAAAACATTAATGCAAATATTTAATTAGCAGGACTTTAAATCAAATATTACTAAGGGGGTATATAGGGGTGGTCTAACAGGTAGCAAGTGGGACTTCTGTGCAGCCTGGGACCTTCAACCATCATTAAATACATGTACATTATATGTAATGTAAAAGTCAATTAAAACAAAATTAAATAGTAAAATAGAATCACCTCAAGAAACTAAAGTGGAAATCTACTGGTTTTGTGAACAAAATGTGTTATTTTGATATTTTATTGTCTTGTGTGTTATTTTGGGCAACTGTGACTCATACATATTATATGAATACTAATCCAGTCGTGTAATTGGGAATCTCTAGGTGGGCGGACTGAGAAAACAGACCAGTAATTGTGTGCGTTTTTCATTGGATGATCCTTAAACAAGCAATAGAGGAGCCATTTTATTGACAGTTAATTTCCTATCTTGCTGATAGCGCATATAAATTGGAATAAGTAACGTGCTTATCATTTTTGCCTAGGGAAATGCATAGGTTTTGCTTACACATAACGTAAATTGCTATTTGCTATCCAGAACAATCAAAACTCAGATTTTATCCTGTTGATCGAGTTGAAATTACTAGAACTCTTGCATGCCTTTGTGTTGATGATGTATTTTAATCAGTTTTTTAACTTGCAAAATCTGTACATTCCTGGCACATTTTAAATAACTTTTTTTCCAAATTTCAATTACAAAAGATCTTACACCAGGTTTGCTATATCCCCCTTTCTCAGCACTCACTGACCACAGCACCCCTGAAGCCTTGACCAATCCATTGATACATCGCTGGTCATTTAGTCACCCCCCCCCCCCCCAACCTCCTTCAAACCCCTCCCGCCCCCCCTCCCCATCCCTCCACAATCCCTTAAAACGACCGTCCCGGGACCCATCTAGTTGTAACGGGTACACCATTGTACCAGGTCGTCCCTTGCACCATTTTCTGCACTGGCCACTTCCGGTTGGGGGTGACTCAGCATAATAAGCTGGTTCCCGGTGGGCCTACAGGTCTCACGAAACTAATTGTTTTCCTGTATAGTTTAATATAACGGATCCTGAGGAAAAAAATATTCAGAACGTTGACCCACACGAAATTGATTCAGAAACCTATTGTGGCCTCTTTAGTACACAAAATATCAAAATTTCAGGGTAGGTTGACCCTGAAAATTTTGAGCAAGCGTCCCAGATGTTGACCTACCCTCATTTTGGCACTTTTGCAGCGACCAAATTCATGGAGCACAGAGCCTATTTCAAAAACCTACTGACATTTTCTATAGTCACTGCATCATTGATTCTTTTTAATGAAATAACTCAGAAATGATTAGGGGTGCCCTGTGAATTTTCATTCAATTCTGTCAGTTTTCTTTATTTCATTATCAGCCACTCAAAGCCAGTCATTCCCTTCACCTCGGGACAGAAAGGTATATGACACTACAGATGGCGCCACAATTAGTTACGTGAGACCTATAGCGATAGCGAAGATTGCCTTTTTTCTCAATAAACTCACTTTTTCATAACTAGCACCTGTTTTCAATAATGATATCCAGTTTCAGCATCATCACATTACTTTATCCTACAAAAAGAGTGGTTTTCCTAAACCTCTACCCTTAAGAATTCAGCAGTCATTTATCGCAGTATGACACTACCGTCCTCACATCACCCTCTTTTACAGAAATATTCACAGCAAAGGCATGACAATTGGTAGAAATGTTCCTACCCCATCACTGAGCAAGGAACAAGAGCCCTTTAGATAATTGTGAAACAGGTTTGCGAGAAAGAATGGGAGAAAAGTGCAAAAATGGGGCGTCAAAACACAGAAAATTACAAAAATTCACCTTTTCTCCAGATTTTTTTTTGAAAGTTCTGAGAAAAAGACACTCTAAGGGAATTATTCTAGTTTCAACATGTGTAAAGACCACACCCTGCAACTTTGAGACAATTTGAACTATTTTTTTAAAGTTTCAACCTTGTTCATCCATTTTCAGTGACCAGCGCTAGGCCAAAATTAACCCTTCTGGCCATTATGAACTAGCCCAAGTGAGCAAGACACAGGTCAGAAATGACATCAAATCAGTTATTTGAGGAGGAAAAAGGGTCAAAATATCTGCTTCAGGGAGATCTGGGAAAATAAGGAGATTTAATTGATTTCAGGATGAGGATCAGCGCTGACACCTATGTATTTGAGTGAATTCCCCGAGCTTTGCTTTAAAATGCAAAAAAAAAGATCCAACAGGGAACTCCTTCCCTGTGTCTTCTAATTTTAGCATAAATGACCTTAAAAGTCAGTTTTCAGAACCAAAGAAAAAAGTTTTGTTAACTTTGCAATATTCCCTATAGGTCTCACGGAACTAATTATTTTCCTGTATAGTTTAATGTAGCCTATCTTGAAAAAAAAAATATTCAGAATTTTGCGCCACCTCAAATTGACCCATATCCCAGTTGTGACCTCTTTGATACACAAAATATCAAAATTTCAGGGTAGGTTCCCCATCAAAATCTAAAGCAGGGGTCCTAAATGTGGATGTACCCTCATTTTGCCAGTTTTGCAGTGGTCAAATTCACAGGGCACAGAGCCTATTTAAAAATCGCACTGACTCCTACCAACAAGCAGAGATCAAGCATTCATTTTTACCAAACAACTCACAAATGATAGGGGGTATCCTGTGATTTTTTATTCAGTCCTGTCAGTTTTCCTTATTTCAGTATCAGCCACTCAAAGCCAGTCATTCCCTTCACCTCGGGACAGAAAGGTATATGACACTACAGATGGCGCCACAATTAGTTCCGTGAGACCTATATAGAGAGCGAAGATTGCTTTTTTTCTTAATAAACCAATTTTTCCATCACTCACACCTGTTTTCAATAAAAATGTCCACTTTCAGCATCATCACATTGCTTTTTCCTACAAAAGGAGGGCTTTTCCTGAACCTCCACCCATAAGAAATCACCTAGCAATTATCGCGGTATGACACTACCGTCCTCACATCACCCTCTTTTAGAGAAATATTCACAGCAAAGGCATGAAAATTGGTAGAAATGTTCCCATCCCATCACTGAGCAAGAATCAAGAGCCATTTAGATAATTGTGAAACCAGTTTGCAAGAAATAATGAAAAAATATGGAAAAATTGGGCGCCAAAAGACAGAAAATTCTAAAAATTGCCATTTTCTCCAGATTTTTTGTGGAAAGTCCTCAGGAGAAGACACTCTTATGGCATTATTCTAGTTTCACAATGTGTAAAGACCACCCCCTGCAACTTTGAGGCAATTTGAACTATTTTTTAAAAGTTTCAACCTGGTTCATCCATTTTCAGTTACCAGCGCTAGGCCAAAATTGACACTTCCGCCAGTTCAGACGAGCCAGAGGGAACAATAAACAGGTCTCAGATGACTTAAAATTGTCCATTTTAGAAGGAAACAGGGTCAAAATACCTGCATCAGTGACATTAAGGAAAATAAGTAGATTTAATTGATTTGGGGGTGACATTCAGTGCCAATGCCTATGTATTTGACCAAATTTCCTGAACTTTGGCTTAAAATCCAAAAAAAAGATGCAATAAGGGAATCCTTCTCCATATCTTCTAATTTTAGGCTAATTCACTGAAAAAGTCAGTTTTCAGGGCCAAAAAGTCCTTTCAGTTGACTTTGCCATATTCACTACAGGTCTCACGAAACTAATTGTTTTCCTGTATAGTTTAATATAACGGATCCTGAGGAAAAAAATATTCAGAACGTTGACCCACACGAAATTGATTCAGAAACCTATTGTGGCCTCTTTAGTACACAAAATATCAAAATTTCAGGGTAGGTTGACCCTGAAAATTTTGAGCAAGCGTCCCAGATGTTGACCTACCCTCATTTTGGCACTTTTGCAGCGACCAAATTCATGGAGCACAGAGCCTATTTCAAAAACCTACTGACATTTTCTATAGTCACTGCATCATTGATTCTTTTTAATGAAATAACTCAGAAATGATTAGGGGTGCCCTGTGAATTTTCATTCAATTCTGTCAGTTTTCTTTATTTCATTATCAGCCACTCAAAGCCAGTCATTCCCTTCACCTCGGGACAGAAAGGTATATGACACTACAGATGGCGCCACAATTAGTTACGTGAGACCTGTAGATCCACATCACAGGGCCCATAGAGGAAGGCTGGGTACCAGCTGAGTCATAAGGGGCCCTAGATGGGGGGTGTCGATTTTAAGAAACGCCAATCTCATGCATCTTCATTTGGGATAACAACCCAGATTCCATTTTCAAATTCCCTGAGACTTCCCTGTCCCACAGCAATTTTTCGCTGTTTCATATCCAGCAAGTTGTTCAAATCTAAAAGCCTCTGCATACAGAAAAAAAAACTGGACAACCCAACAATGAAAAGTCGAATCCCTTAGATCTTGAGAATCAGGAATTCCAGAACCTGGCCAAATGAAATTTCCTGTGTTGTGGCAAAATTTGCAAATACCTTGTGTTTTCCATCTCAGGGAATTTTCCCCCCTGTTTTCCCTGTGCTTATTGTACCCTGTTACTTGCTTATTTTTCTTAAACGTCCCATGTCAAATTTCAGAAAAGCTGATGTCCCAAGTCGCTATATTATCAAAGCCAATGTTGTTGTCACTTACACCATTTCGTCCTCTTGAATTTAAAAAGTGCCGTTGTAGCCGGGTCGAATTTAGGGTCTAGAGCCAGAGTCATAAGACTAGGCTTTTCGGATTTCAAGCCCTGCATGATCCAATGCAGGACTCGGATTTCCTTTCTTTTTTTTTTCTTTTCTTTTTTCCTTTTTACTTATCTATTCAATTCAACATTGTTGGATCAGACGTTCCCTTGCGAGATGTCCCAGACAGTCCACAGAGATTAAGTTAGGATTTATGAAAAAAGACCTATATTAGATCATACAAATTCAACAGCATTTAAATGTGATAGTAATGTAATTTAGGCGCATCTCTGTTCCCGATTACTTCTAAAGCCAATTTTTGACACAGATTTTGCTGCAGATTTTGCAAATTTGCGTTTATATCAATAACGTTTTTACAATTATATATATATATATATATATATATATATATATATATTACAGAATACCACGACTGTAAATAAAGTTATAAACAGTATAAAAACAAGGGGAACCCTGATGCTGATTGCTATTATAAAAAGTGTTTGAAGACAAAATATTTAGATCTAGAAAACGAAAACAAATGTTCAAACAAGTTAGATGTTGTCGATAGTTTCTAAAGATCGTTCGGTTTAGAAACCGAGAAGCTCCGGTTGTTCGATTTTTTTAAGAACGACTTATGTCTTAGCAATTTCTTTTTATCTATTTTTAAGATTTTAACTGACAAAGCTAGGACTATGATTATGTAGTTTCTTTTTGCAAATATAAAGTTAAAAGAGAACACATTTATTGAAATAGTGCTAGATCTAGTCAAGTGTCTATGGTCTTGTATATATATATATATTTCTGGTATTCTTAGTATCCATTAAGGTATTATGTTCTGGTGGATTAAGTGTGAGATTGATCTTATAGGCATTTTCGTATAGGTAATGTATATGGAGTTAAGTATATAGGTTTAGTATAGTACAAGATTTGGAATATTCTTTCGATTTGATTTATGAAGGATCCGATACTGTAATTGATGAGGTGTATAGACGAAATCATCTAGATGTTTGATAAAGGCTGGTAAGGACTGAAAGAATTAGTCTTACTGATAGTTATCAGTGTTCTACAAAATGTGTGTTGTCTTTCTATATGTATGTGGTATATTGATAAAGAACACTTTACCACACAACCTGCATTGGAAACAATGTGATCACATTACACTCTCCTAGCATAGTATCTGGGGAAGGGGGCATTCCCGACCTTTGTTTGTGGAGTTTGTGGAGTTAGTTTAACGTCCGGCCAACCCTTTAGGGTTCTTTTACCAGACTGCACAAGGTAAAGCATTTCTGCTCGTTTTACGCCACAGGGGCGATGACCGAATCTATGAGATAAGGTGCCTATTTGTAGCAGTGGGACCCAATGCCCTCTTTATAGTGCTGCCACACTGAGATATCACGTCATAGGCCCACACAATACCCCACCCAGTCACATTATACTGACACCAGGCCAACCAGTCATGTTTCGTAGTTCTTACTTTATACCGAGTGCCAGGCAAGCAGTGACCACTACCATTGTTAAAGTCTTTGGTGTGACTCGGCCAGGGATAAATCCCAAGACCTCCCCGACCTAGTTTCAGTCTATTTTTAGAATATCATTATAATGTCATCCAATCAATCTCTAATCAGAATTTGGTCGATATGAAAGATTTTCGATTCCCATAGAGATCCTATGTTAAAACCTACACTTTCTGAATGACCATATCCCCCTAGCGAGAGACCAAGGAACCAGCATATTTTCAATATGGCCGCCCCCAGTGGAAAAAGGGATACCCCAAATCTATTTATAGAATTTCTATAATGACATCATCTGTCCACTCGCCAAGCATAATGGAGCTTTTCAGAGGATACCCTTTGCCATAGTAAACCTATGTTAAACTACAATCTCCAAGCACATCTTCAGTCAAAAGTGACAAACACTGAAAAATGATTTTGCTGGAACCAGCGAGATGTTGTTCTAGCCATGTTTATATGATGGAAAGTTATCAGCCTTTTCTGATGACTGCTTACTCCGATTTATCGAGAGCTCGACTGGATCGCATGGCGATCCAGAGAAAAAGACATTCTGATCCAAACTTGCAACTCATGCAGGGAGGACATGATATCAACTGTTCCCAGAGCATTCCTTACTTTCTTTTTTTTTCTACTTCAAAGTTTAATGTTTAACTCTGTTCGACCTGTCAGTTAGATATAAATTTCTCTCTTCTCAACCACCACAACATTAGTGGCCTTAAAGGTCGACCCAAACCAGACAATTTGTTTAAAAGAATATAGAAGTAAAAAATAAATAAATAAATAATAAAGTTTAAAAAAAGTTAAAAAAAAGTTAAAAAAAAAGAAAGTTTAAGAAAAAAGATATAACAAAGGGAAAAAAAGAGTAAAAGGAAGTAGAAAAAAAGAAGTAAAAAAGAAGTAAAAAAAGAAAACAAAAAATAACTGTAAGTGGCTGGAGGCTGTTCTATCTTGTACCAACTTACTTTCCTTACTTTTTAAAAGTTTCCCACAAAGCCCTAGGGCCTGACCCTGGAGGTTTGTGGGGGGCATTCAGGGTCAAACAGGTCAAAGGTCAATCCCAAATGGCAGCCATTTTGTTGGCGAGCAGCTCGTGAAGTGCTCGTAAAACAAGCACCTCAGCGTTCCAGGCACCCGGGAGGGGGGGGGGGGGCACTGACTCTTTGAAGGTTACTACCCACTGCCAAACTACCGGCCCTGCCTTTTGTGACTGACTGCTCCTGAATCTTTTTAACTTTTTGTGTGGGTGGGGGGGCACAGATCACTGCCCCCAAAAATCAGGATGTGTCAGAAATATGGAAAATATACAGAACTCAACAAAACTGCTTATGAAAATTTCTGATAAGATTTCACTAGTTTTACTTTGGTGAAATAAAGTAGCGATAAGGCTACGTTTCAAATTATTGCCCTTACATTGCGCTATAGATGTAGTTCACTCCCCGCGTCCCCCCGACCCCTTTTGGCTAATAGTGGTTGACTACCCCTCAATTTTTACATTCACCGCCCCTGCTTTGCCGGACCATTTGGCAGTAGGTACCTCTTCAAGCCAAAGTGCCCCCCAATCCCTCCCTATTCCCAGCACCTTCCTAGAACCTTCCTAGAAACTTCCCAGAACCCCTGGGGGGGGGGGGACCCCTGCTCTGGGGGCATGGAGAGTGGAGGGGGTTATCCGCCGAGGGGGGGGGCTCCCCCAGGGGAAACCCCCTTAACTATAATCAACAACCCACCCCTGACATTTGATTCAGCCGAGCGAATGGGTCCCACTTTGAACTGCGTGTTCACACTGGTTGATGGCTTACTACTCTGAACCCATAGGTTCAGTACAGTAGAAACATTAAAACAGTTTAAAACAGTTTAAAACAGTATAGCCAATGTTTCTAACTCAATTTGCAAATTTTTGGTTGACAAGTTGTTTTTATTTATTAGTGCGGAATTTGTGTTTAATTAACAGTTTTCTTTCCTTTCGGACCTTCATCAGGATCTTATTCTTAAATATTTTTTTTTTCCTGGAAAAGTATTATTGAGATAGTCTAACGGCCATATTCCCCCGTTTTTTTAACCCGCGCTGGGTAATTCACTAGAGTAGTACTTACTTGTAGTGAATTAAAGACAAAATTAATGTTTGCTTTAATGATTTTATAAAATCTTTGAAATGAGTAAAAAGAAACAAATAAAGAAAAGCAGAGAATTATTTATGGAAATAACAATACAGCACACTTGTGAAAAAAGAACATTTATAACCCTACGTTATTTAAAGCAACACTTGAAAACTGTATTTTGGAGATTGGTGAGAAAATTATTACGGAAGTATTTTCTGAAATGTACAAACCATCTCTAAGTTTGGCACGTATCCCTGTTACAATATTGGGCGTTACAAAGTTCTTCTTTACAGTTACAGAAATAGAAAAGTGTCGTCTATATATCCATGCCTCAGGTTACGGACAAATAAGAATGGTTTTTGTACGACTGTCCTTGCCATCAAGGTCAGTGTACTATAAAGAAGGAAGATAATATCAATAGTGAGTGAGTGTTGGGTGTCTTACGCCATACCGACAGCCAGGGTCATTTTCACGGAGAAAACCAGTTGCGACAAATTCTGTCTTTGGTGATCGCATCTATGAGATGAAGGTGACAGGGTGGGCAAACAGCAGGGGATCAAAACCTGGAAATCATTTTCGCTGTACCTCATCTCTTAGAGAACCAAGCACCAACTGGGAATTGAACCTAAAGAACCACTTGGTCAATCCTGGGTCCCCCTATTGTCACCTTATATGATCAGCAGGGGCTACTGGGGGCCTATATTCTTCCCAGGAGCAGAAGCCACACCCAGGTACCCCCACGGGGTGATTATATCAATATATTCTAAGAAACGTGGATATATTTGTCTTAGAAATCGCCCCCTAGCAGTATCAATGAGTGTCATCTATGTATCCGTGCCTCCGGTTTACGAGCAATTAAGAATGGTTTTTGTACGACTGTCCTTGTCATTGGGGTCAGTGTACTAAGAAGAAGGAAGATAATATCAATATATTCTAAGAAACGTGGATATATAAATTCTCAGAAATTGCCGCCTAGCAGCATCTATGAATAACAGCATATATTTCGTATTTACTGTGTATGTGTCTATTATTTCGGATTGCTATTTTCACGTAATTAGCGGAAATCAAAATTGCAATTTTTATATTTCGCGAATATTTAAAGTTTTTAAAAAGCAAATATATCTTTAATGCAAATATATGTACCAACGAATATAGGTTTTTGTTCGTCCCACGAAACTTTCCAGCTGCAAAAATATTTACATTCACAATACTCTATCTATAAATGATTATTTTTTATCATCTTCCCTAAACAATCTTGCCCCTGAGGCTAAAGCATTGCATGTGAACATAAGATTCACAGGGTCTAAACACTTCAGAGAATCACGATTCATAAGCACTTGATAATGTTTATCTGCAATCACAAAGGTACCAAAAGAGCTCTCTACCATAAGTAAGTGTTTTCCCCTACAAAAGCAAAATAATAAGAAAAAAATGTGAAAAAATTCTATGTGAGGTAATTCGTGAGAAGGTTGGTACTTAAAAAGAGTAGGTTGCAGGATGCTTCACTTGGTTAAGCACCCACTCTTTGTTGGTTGGACTTGGTACCAAGTGAGAAACTAAAGCCTCACTTCTTTTTTTATTTACTTTTCTTTCTTTCTCTCTTTTTTTATTTATTTTATTCTTTTTTTTGTTGTTGTGCTTTTTTTCTCTTTTTTTTTAAATGTTATATTACATTTATCTTTTTTTTCCCTTTAGGTTGGAGAGCCTCTGGAATTACTGTTGTGGAGTTGACTTTTCATGGAGGATTATTAACTGGTTCTCTAAAATGGTTTTCATAGGATATTTCTTGGTCACAATTTGTTATAATTTGCCTTTACTCAATTATTAGTGCTTGAGACCCCCCCCCCCCCCCCCCTTTTTTTTTTTTTTTTTTTTTTTTCACTGAAGATGTGACACCCCCCTCCCCCCAGAATCTCCTAAAACTTAAACACCTGATTCTGGATGCAGAGCAGAAATCAGCCCAGTCGTTAAAACCGGTGTTCAAGAAGAGAATGACTCAAGCAATAGGTCCTTTCATTAAGAGTTGTGGTTCAATGAGGAACGTCTTTGATAACCCTGACTGGGAACTCCCCTTGGGGAAAGTCCCAGCATCTCGCCTACCGCCTTCAAGGAAAACCAAGTGGTTACCCCGAAGAGCACAAGAAATGAATGCGTTAGGGAAACATGTGTAATCAGTGCAAAAGGGATAGATTAGGCATTTTTAGTCTTTCTAAAAAATTTCTATTTTTTTTTTTTTAAATCTTATTTTCTTTTGCAATTTTACTTTTGGAAATATTCTTAATGTTTCATGCTTGATAGCCTTTACTAAATCTTAATTGCGTACCTTTTTTTAATATTAATTTTGTGTGTGCGTCTTGCCATAATATCTACGATTTGAGATGGAATTGCTATCAATTTATCTTTTAAGTTTACTATATCTAACTGCATGAAACTTACATTTCATAATTATACATCTCTATATATGATACGAGGCTATGGACGTGTCCGATCTTTCTAGATGCCTAGATGCCTTTTCTAGAAGCCTAGAAGCCATTTTTTAGATAAAAAAAAAAAAAACATCCCTGAGTGAGTGAGTGAGTGAGTGAGTGAGTGAGTGAGTGAGTGAGTGAGTGAGTGAGTGAGTGAGTGAGTGAATGAGTGTTGGGTGTTTTACGCCGTACCTACAGCCAAGGTCATTTTCATGGCAAAAACCAGTTGGGATGAATTCTGTCTTTAGGTGATCAAATCTATGAGATGAAGGTGACAGGGCGGCCAAACAGCAAGGGATCAAAACCAGGAAATCATTTTTGCTGTACCTCATCCCTTAGTGAACCACAGCACCAACCGGGAATTGAACCCAATGAACCACTTGGTCTCTACATCCCCGAAAATAAAGTCACTTTCTTGCTTTAGTCCACATAGAGGGATCTATCCTATACCTATGACAGATCCTGTCTATCCCCCTCCCCCCTCCCCCACACACTCCCCCCCCCCCCCCCCCTTCATCGGCCTGTCTTCTATTCTCAGTCTAGACAGGCCGTCTGTGTACTGGAGTGATTATCCCCCGACCACAGCCCACCTCCCGCCCCTCCTCCTCCCCCTCCGACCACAACCCACCTCCTGTCACTCGGCCTGTTTATCTACACACCACACCTCAGACCCCTTATCTGCCCGCCCAGCCAGGTCCTGTCTCAGAACCGGGCTATTGAGGCTAAAAACCCACATGGCGACATGAGTGTTTTTCAAAGTCAACATGGCGACATGTGTTTTTAACAAATCAACATGGCAATATGAGCTTTTTTTCTTCTTTTTTTTAATCAACATGGCGACATGGGAGATTTTGTCGTTTTTATAATTGACGTGAGAATTTTTCTCAATTGACATGACGGTCTAGCGACATGGGGAAAAATAAATGACGTGGTAAGTCCCTATCTACAGACCACACCTCAGACCTCTTATCTGCTGCCCGCCCAGCCAGGTCCTGTCTGATAACTGGGCTCTTGACTCTTAAAATCAACATGGCGACATGAGTGTTTGTAAAAATTGACATATGACATGAGTATTTTTTTCTTATAAATCAACATGGCGACATGGGAGTTTTTCTTCTTTTTTTTCAATTGGAACTGAAAGGGGACATGAAAGTTTTTTAAATTGACATGGCAACGTGAACATTTTCCTTACAAATCGACATGGCGACTTGGGGAGTTTTTCTTCTTAAAAAACATTGACATGATACTCTCTTTTTTTATATATATAAATTGACATGTGACAAGGAGGTCTAGTGACATGGAGAAAAATAAGTGACGTGGAAAGTCCTAATCTACCGACCACACCACACACCTGTTAACTCCACACCTAGCATCATGTCTCTTGAAAAGTGACATGGTGACATGAGTGCCTTTATTAAAATTTGACATATGACATGGTGTTATTTTTCAATCGACATGTGACATGGAGTGAAAAAATAACATGAGATTTTTGTTTAAAATTGATGCCACAACATGTGTTATATCTTAAAATTGACGTGTGACATGGTGTCATTTTACAATCAACATCCAGAATAAAAATAACATGAAATTTTGTTTTTAAAATTTGGAATGACACTCTTATCATGGGTATTTGTTTAAACTAACATGGGACATGGGAGGCCCCCGTACGTCATCTAGGGCCCTGATAGAGACATGACAGCTGCTGTGAAATGTGACACCCAGTATAGTCATATAGGCGTGTGCCGCCTGCCGTGTGGCAAAATAACAGGAAAAGTGCCGAGATAAAAATGAGCCGACAGCAAAGATTTCACATTTATAGAGACTCTCCACTGCCTCGTTGTCGCCATGTGATCAGTTCTTCGGCTGTGTGTATGATCAAAACCAGCGACGTAGGTTGGACATGTTTTTGCGTAGGTATTTTTTTAAAGTATTTAACATTGGCCTCTTGAGCAATGACCTCTGACCAAAGGCTTAATGGTCAATCCAAACTTGGTCATACCAGCACCCAGGTCGTGAACGGACAACAATAACATGAATAGTTATACGTGCCCATTCTTCCTGATCTAAGTTTGTTTGTTGGGTAGTTTAACGCCCGGTCAACCACACAGGGTTCTTTCCAGACTGCAAAAAGTAATGATTTTCATCTTTTGGGTGATTGTATCTATGATATGATTTGGGAGACACCCTCCACCGGGTTCGATACCCTACTCTTTTAGAAGAGTGGCAAGGGTTCTTTTATGTGCAATGTCCCATAGACAGGACCTGATCTAAGTTCTCTGCTGCCAGACGTCTGAGGCTCCGATAGATCAAGACTCTTTCAACCACTGCTCACAAAGGCTCATTATTATAGTGTTTGCATTTGGGAATCGGATTATATGGAGGAAGAAAATACTGAATACGCTTCCCAGTAATCCTAGAACGCATATTTTCTCGTTTATTTCGAAGCTAAATATAGATGCTCCCACATGTTGAGAATTAGCACTACCAGGAGAAATTCTGATTATAACCAGGCTAGATTTGTGCAACAAAAAAGCTATTTTTTTACTGGGGGAGAGGTACTCGACTTTATAAATTGTCAATGGGAAAGTATTCGATACTGTCACAATTCACCCTACCACGGATCGTCATTTTTATGAGTTTTGCCTGCAGGTTAGCCCAAAACAGGATGCATGCCGGGTAACATGTCGACAAAAGTCATGGCTTTAGTATGCAAATTTTGATGAATTCTATCATTATTTGTAAATTGACATTGTGAAAAACTAGCCATCATTATTTTTTGAATTTTTATCCATGTACATCAATGTTTCCTGAGTTGTTTGCAAATCCATTCATTGCAGGTGGACTTAACGGAACTAATTGCTTATTTTCTATAGGTTTTCCATTGATTTTGTCGACAAAATTATAAAAAAATCAGCCTGCAGGACCTTAAAATACTGTAAATCAGCTATCCGTGGTAGGGAGACATGTTGTATGTTGTTAGAAAGGGTTTTCAATTCTCTTTCAAATCGTATGCAACATGCATGAGGTCCTACCACATTCCTTACAAAAAACTAAAAACAACTAATTTTGCGCAGAATAAGAATCGCCCCATGGACTACAGCCCTGGCTTAGTGAGTGAGTGATGGGTGTTTTACACCATACCAACAGCCAGGGTCGTTTTCAAGGCTAAAACCAGTTAGGACGAATTCTGTCTTTGGTGATTGAACCTATGAGGTGAAGGTGACAGGGCAGGCAAACAGCAGGGGATCAAAACCTGGAAATCATTTTTGCTGTACCTCACCCCTTAGTGAACCCAGACACCAACTGGGAATCGAACCCAAAGAACCACTTGGTCAGTGCTGGGTCGCCCCTGCCCTGGCTTGTCTCGAACATAATCCCCTTTCAGAGGTCGGGTTAAAAGATATGTGAACGCTGTTTCCTGCAACACGACATCACCGGTCGGGGCAAGACGGAAAAGCCTGAAACTCTATCGGTATATCCTTGTGTACAGCCTGCATTCCACTAGGCTATTATCACTTTCGAAAATTTAGTTAATTCTAAATGTTCGACAAGAATGTTGCAGGAACCCATATTACAAGTAACACACCATTTGAAGGAGAATTCAAAATCCTTTCTATTGATATGTAACATGTCTAAAATAATCTGTTGTTTTGACTCTTGATTTTGGATGATTTCGTAAATTGCGAGGGAAATCGTATTGTGGAATACAGCCTTAAGCCACATACTCTATCAGAATGTCCCTGTATAAACCTACTTTGTGTAGAGTCCATACTCAGGGTCTAGGGCTGGCACAGAGCTACTGAGGCGGTATTACACTACACGGCTCGGACTGCGATATCAACAAAATATGATATTACAGACAATAATGTGTACAGGAGTGAAATAATTGTTAAAAGTTGGCAATTTGGAGTATCTCATATACACGTAATAAAGAATATTATCTCCAAAATGTGTGACTTCGCGTCATGTCACAGCTCAAGTCGTGTAGTGTAAAACCCCCCGCTGTCAGGGTCAGGGCTGCCAAGGTGAGTTCTAGTGACCTGAAGAGACCAGACAGGTAGTGGGTGGGGCAGGGTGGGGCAAGGGAGGGGCAGGGAGGGGCAGGGAGGGAGGGGGTGGGAGGTTGGGGGAGGGGAGGATTGAGAAAATCTATGTGTACACCTGTAAAGTGACTGGGTGGATGAGTGAGTGTGTTTTGTGTGATTGTTCAAGAGAGGGAGTGCTTAGGTGGTTGGGTGAGTGAGTGAGTGTGTTGGTGAGTGAGTGTGTGAGTGACTCAGTGATTGAGAGTGTTTAAAAGAGTGAGTGAGCGACTGACTGACTGAGTGATTAAGTGAGTGAGTGAATGAGGGAGTGCTTAAGTGAGAGAATGAGTGAGTGATTATGTGAATGAGTGGGTTGAAATGAGTGAGTGAGTGAGTGAGTGGGTAATAAGGGAGTGAGGGAGTGAGTGATTGAGTGAGCAGGCGAGCGAGCAATAATGAGTGAGTGTACATGATAGATTGAATGTGTTCCCCAGATCTGTTCACATATTTGATTTGATACAATAAATACTTGCAAAGCGGGGCAAGGAAGCTAAGTAACTGTGCAATAAACATTTACAGAATTCAGAAACATTTTACAGAATACCAACACAATCCGAACCGACATAATGGGTCACCTAACTCTCCGCGCTCCATAGAGGAGGTGCAGGCGGGGAGCTGGCAGACAGAGGCAGGGAGGGGGGTCTCTGACCAGACAGGGACCTTGTAATCTGCCTCAGCCTGGAGGGAGACCCTCAGACACTCTCACATACCTGCCCTCCAGCACTACTGTGGACGTATTGGTATTTACATTGTGACAGTATCGAATACACTGTGAAGGTATATAGCCTTATAAAACCCGACACCCAAACTGAGGGATAATACTGGACATCACCATTATAGGATGTGGGTTGGATCTTATAACGGGTTGATGCAACGATACTCTCACACTTTTAATATGAATTTCCCTGATTTATTTTTATTCTGACGCAACCCTTACATCATATACTTCAACATTTGTATTCTATTATTCATAAATATCTTCACTTTCTATGGTTAAAACGTCTCCGTATATAAATTATCTTAAATTTAACCTTATATTCTTTGATTTTTATATAATTTTATTCAAAATCAAAAATTTCCGCATTCACTCACCACGCAGGTCACCTGAAAAATTAAAGTTCCCTGTGTATATCTGAAATTTACCCTTACATATATTATATATGTATATATCTTAAATTTACCCTTTTTATATAATTTTAATTAAAATCCAGAATTTCCGCATTCACTCACCGCGCGGGTCGCAGGTGGGCGGGTAGGCGGTGATGGGGGGTGCCCCGGGGGGTGGCCCCCCCACGGCCGGGGGGTGGGGTGGTGCCGGCGGGGGTGGTGGTGGTGGTGCCTGAGACGGTGGTGGTGGGGGCTGCTCGATGTAAATACTACACATCATCCTGAATACCACCACTCAGTGTCAAAATACAGGTAAAAATCCACTCAGGTGAAAATAAGATTTTCCAAGCTTAAAAGCTTGAATGTCTGTGAATTTTCCAAGCTTAAATGTATATGGATTTTCCAAGCTTAAAAGCCTAGACACCTGTGAATTTTCCAAGCCTAAAAGCTTGGATGCATATGAATTTTCCAAGCTTAGAAGCTTAAATGTCGGTGAATTTTCCAGGCTTGAAAGCTTAAATGTATGTGGATTTTCCAAGCTCAAAAGCTTCAATGTATGTGGATTTTCCAAGCTTAAAAGCATAAATGTCTCCAAATTATCCAAGCTTAAAAGCTTGAATGTCTGTAAGTTTTCCAAGCTTAAAGGCTTAGATGTCTGTGAATGAATCCTGCTCCTTTTTGTGGTAAAAGGTAAGGTCGGTTGTTGTTGGAAGAGCTTGAATGCTTTTTTGGGCATTTTTGGTCAATGTCTCAGCAGTTATAGTATCACATCCTTGTTTGCTGTGGTTTTATCACAGAATATCTATATCTCAGGTGAATTTCGCACATAACCCATCGGTAAAATACCATCATGATAAGAAATGTATGAATATATATTTTGATGAATACCTGCAGAAATTCTGGCCTTAAATGTAAATTTATGCACTTATGTAGATTGCATAAACGTAATCCTTCGGTATAATGTATAACCTTCAAGATGATATGATGATCCTGGAAATGTTATCCAATTGAAACTGTTACATTTGTTAACACACTCAGATATTTAATCCATTTATCCAAAACAGATATTTAATCCAACTGAAACCTGATACTCTTGAAGTTCACGAAGAAATAGACTTGATATTCACGGTTCATATATCATAAATCCACCGGTCTAAGTATATTTGGGAGTACTATTATTATTCAAACCTGCCACTATCAAGAATAATTCCCAACAGCAAGTCACCAAAACATCCACAAAAACTCCACTAGTCCTGCAGAAAAATATATATCCTGATATAAATACTGCGTTTATCGGACGGAATGTTGGCAGTTAGCTGGTAGGCATAGATAAGGCGACGTCTCCGACCACAGTGAGCGATAATAGAAGCATTCTCCATAGATACCACCGACTTCCGTCTCCGCAGTTCCGCTTCCGCCTGCAGACCGCAAGGTATGGTGTGTCTATCTTTTTATTTTATTATTTTTGTTTTTTATACTTTATCCAGACCAGGTGTCAGTGGTTACATTCCCAGGCACGTTTTTTTCCACTTTTTCTCTTTTTTGTCCACGTACATTCCACTTTTTCTCTGCCACGTACATTCCATCCAAGCCGCAGACGTCCCGTCTTGGTTGTCACTATTCAGCTGATGAATCCGGAAAAAGTAGCAACTTTTTTTCCACTTTTCTTTTGTCAATTTCTCTGGTAATAGTTGTTTTATGTGTTAGCCTGCTTTCAATCCTGAATAGAAAGAAATTCCTAATTATAATCCCAGATTTCTATGGTGTTCATAAATGACTGAGACTATAAATTATAGTAAAGACCTAATATAACGAATGAGGAGAACTTCTCTGGGCAGCTGGGAACCAGTCATAAGTTATCAGTGCACCACACGGGGAACCAGCATTGGAGAAAGTTCCCGGCGTGCTACACTGATACCATTGAACCTATGGCTGGTACCCATCAGCCCAGAAAAGCACCTCTCCGCCTCATTATAATAATGTCTCCGCCTCATAATAATATTGTCTCTGCCTCATAATAATAAAGTACACAACGTACTATCCACTTGCTCTGCCTCATAACAATAAAGTACCCAACGTACTTAGCTATACGCTCTGCTACAGTGCCCACATACTATCCACTCACTCCGCCTCATAATAATAAAGTACTCGATGTACTATCCACCCACTCCGCCTCATAATAATAAAAAACCCGATGTACTATCCACTCAATCTGCTTCATGATAATAAAGTACCCACGAACTATCCACTCCCTCCGCATCATAATAATAAAGTACCCGATGTACTATCCACCCATTCTGCCTCATAATAATAAAGTACCCGACATACTATCAACGCACTCCGCCTCATGATAATAAAGTACCCACATACAATCCACGCACTCCGCCTCATAATAATAAAGTACCCAGCATACTATCCACTCATTTCGCCTCATAATAATAAAGTACCCGACATACTATCCACTCACTCCGCCTCATAATAATAAAGTACCCGACGTACTATCCACGCACTCCGCCTCATAATAATAAAGTACCTACATACTATCCATTCACTTTGCCTTATAATAATAAAGTACTTAGTAATAAAGTACCTGATGTACTATCCACTCACTCCGCCTCATAATAATAAAGTACCCAGCGTACTATCCACTCACTTCGCCTCATAATAATAAAGTACCCGATGTAATATCCACTCACTCCGCCTCATAATAATAAAGTACCCGACGTATTATCCATTCACTTAACTCCATTTAAAAAGGTCAGGGTATACATAAAGCACTGTTGGCCGCAGCCCAAGGCTAGTCCAGTGTGGTTAGTCCCAGAGTGTGGGTTGGAGTGCTGGCCCGTACTCCGCGGTGTTAGACCACACTGTTGGTGGCTGCAGGAGTGGTAGTAGTAGTATCGTAAAACCTCTAATAAGCCCGTCCCAGTTTACACCAATGTTAAAGTTTACCATGAAATATTCTTAAAATTGTTTCCGCACTTATTCCCTGAAGACGGTTGTATAATACAAAATTCACCAAAGTAATTTCGTTGAGAGATTGCTCCTATAATTTCTAAAATGTGACTTTATATTTTCAGACTTTTCCCCATAGCAACCAATGTTAAAGCCTGTCAGCCCAGCCTGTAATGTCCAACCCTATTTTGCCTTGAAATAAGCATTAAAGGTTTTACGGTAGTAAGGGGCCTGCTCCACTTTGACACTGACCCCTTTCTGACAGCTGCTCACGAGCTGCTCTCCCAATCAGATCCTCGGGTGGGGTTTCTATGCTTTAACACTGTACGTATTCCACAGCTTATGTTTGAAGAGTGAACTGCTCGCCAATTGCTCAGATGGACTTCAATCCTTTAAAACGTGTACTATGATGTAGTAAATGAAGCACTCAACATGTGCTTGGAGAATGAGCCGCTCATCAACTGCTCAGTAAAACTCATACACTTTTATGTATGTATCCGGGCACCAAACATGTGCGGGGAGAGGGAACTGCTAGTCAACTGCTCAGTAAACTCCTACACTTTAACGTGTGTATCCCAAATCCAAACATGTGCTAGGAGAGCCAGCCGCTCGTCAGCTGCTCAGCAAACTCCTACCTTTAACATATGTATCCTGGCACCAAACATGTGCCCAGAGAGCAAGCTGCTCGTCAACTGCTCAGTTATCTCCTACCCTTTAACGTGTGTATCCCGGCACCAAACATGTGCTAGGAGAATGGCCGTTCAACTGCTCAGTAAACTCCTACTCTTTAACGTGTGTATCCCGGCACCAAACATATGCATGGAGAGTGAGATGCGTGTCAACTGCTCAGTAAACTCCTATCCTTTAACGTCTGTATCCCAGCACCAAACATGTGCTAGGAGAACGAGCTGCTCACTTAAATCGAGCCACTCCAGATCAGCTGATCCCTACCGCTGCTGGTTCCCAGCCTGCTCTAAGCGGGGCCAACACTTCACTGCCCAGACCCAGCGGAGGGTCGAGCAGCTCACGGGAGGTGCTCCTCGCAGGGCCGGGTCTCAATCCAGCCAATCAGAGGAAACCGGAACTACATTAGTTAAAACCGGAACTAGCTGGTGAAGCTACTCATAAATCATCATAATTTGATACTTTTCAAAGGCAAACTAATTTGTATCATTACTGGAAATGTCTGGTGTGTTAAATAAAAGCAATATGTTAGAGTCTAGGGGGCTTTCCCTTAGGTATGTGTGCATCAATGGGGGAGGTGGGGTTCTGAGTCTTTTTTTATGTGAGTATATTTCAATACAAATTCAATGTGTATTTTTGCCAAAGGGACGGGTGGTGGTGGAGGGGGTCTGAGATTTTTTAAATATGTGTACATTTTTTTTTAGTACAAATCCAATGTGTACTTTTGCCCAAGAGGGGGTGGGGGGTCTGAGATTTTTGAAAAAGTGCATATGTACTAAATAGAAGGCCCTTAAGTGCCAAAAATCTCTATCTAGAATATTAGCCTATAGGAGCAAAAAGAGTATAGCTAATGTCGAGACCCTCGAGGTTGGTATATTAGACTATAGTAGGGAGTAGCTCTGTGTAGTAGTCTAGTAGTAGGACCGCCTCACCCCCCACAGCCCACTTCAATTAGCCCCTGAGTATAGCTAATGTCGGGACCCTCGCGGGTGGTATAGTAGACTATAGTAGGGAGTAGCTCTGTGTAGTAGTCTAGTAGTAGGACCGCCTCACCCCCCACAGCCCACTTCAATTAGCCCCCTGAGTATAGCTAATGTTGGGACCCTCTAGGCTGGTATAGTAGACTATAGTAGGGAGTAGCTCTCTGTAGTAGTCTAGTAGTAGGACCGCCTCACCCCACACAGCCCACTTCATTTAGCCTCCCACCCAGGCCAACACGGCAGACTCAAAAAGTGTTCATTCATAAACCATCTCTATGGCTTTAGACCCCTTAAATCAACAGGGCCACATGGCCATTTCATAAATTCTTAAATTTGATATGGAGCTTAGTGGCACAAAGGGAAAAAAATAAACGACATGACTGGGGTCATTTCTTAAATTCGACATGCGACATTAAAATGTTTTAAAAATTGACATGAAAGTCAGAAATATAGGGAGATGCGACATATTCATTTGTTAAATTTGACACACAATATATATTCATTTCTTATATTCAACATGACGCTTAGTGACAAAGCAAAAAAAGTAACCAACATGACATGGGTTATTTCTAAATTTCGACATATGACATTAAAATGTCTTAATATCAAAATGAATGTCGGAAAAATATAGCGACATGCGACATTCTTGATTTCTTAAACTAGACACGCAACATGAGAATTCCTCGTCTACGTCCCCATCTCAGCTGCTCCAACCCCCACCTCCCGTCTGTGGAGAATGATAGACAGGTTGCAGGGGTTGATCTTTTTTCCCTCTCCAACTGTGGATCATTCAAAACCGATGGGCCGGCCGACGAATTATTCCACCTCCCACCAGCCGACAAACTCGGCTGCCAAGTCTGTGATGCGCATACATCCAGCAAATGGCTGCTATGATATATCTCACTCTGCCCAGGGTATGTTTCAAGGTTTTATTTCTAGTTTTTCTTTAAAAGGTTTTTCTATCTCCCTGGGTTTTCCTCCCATGCCCCCTTTTACTTCTATTAGTTATTGAGCCTTGGGTGGGGGTACTCAGATTCAAAAGGGGACCAACAGTAGACTACCAACTGTGGTCCAACTACCATGGAGTGAGTGAGTGAGTGAGTGAGTGTTGGGTGTTTTACGCCGTACCGACAGCCAGGGTCATTTTCACAGCGAAAACCAGTTGGGACGAATTCTGTCTTTGGTGATCGAATCTATGAGATGAAGGTGACAGGGTGGGCAAACAGCAGGGGATCAAAACCCGGTGATCATTTTTGCTGTACCTCATCCCTTAGTGAACCAAGCACTGACCGGGAATTGAACCCAAAAACCACTTGGTCAGTGCAGGGTCCCCCCTATCGTCGCCTTATACGATCAGCAGGGGCTACTGAGGGCCTATTCTTACCCGGACCCCCACGGGGACCAACTACCATGGTTCAGAGGGTGTGGATTAAGTACGTACAGATCAAGGGGGGGGGGTCTGATATTTTTGAAAATTTGCACACGTTCATGTATAAATCTAATGCGCACTTTAGCCCAAGGGGGAAGGGGAGTGGAGTGGTAAGATATTTTTCAAAATATCGGTACAAATATCACCCCATACCCACCCGGCGATTGTACCAGCGACAGACAAGGTATCGTTAAACTGGTAATATTAATGATGGGTATTGTATGGCTGGCCACTGGTACAAACTTAGACAATACTAGAGTTAATAAAATCTTCTAATATACATCACAAACTCAACTCTGCATGTTAGTTTGACAGTTATTTCAACATTTGAAAGTTAGAGACAGTGCCCCCTTCCCTCATCACCTACACAACCAGAGAGAGGTGGTGAAGGCCGTGCAGTAACGTGGTAGGAGTCGAGGGCTCAGCTGGTGACCAGGTGTTACCAGAAGGTGGGAGCTTTGAGCCCTAGGAGGTTAGAAAGTCTCGTATTGAATGAACAGGGAAGGGGCGAAAGGGCACAGAAATCTTTATTACACGCGGCTGTTTTCTCACCTCCCCACTCCAGCACCTGGGGGACAAATTGTGGAGAATTGCCTCAGGTTACGCATACAATAATACCCTGCGGTCTTTCTATTTCCTTTTTCTTCTTTTTTTTTCTTTTTTTTTTGTTTTATGGGCGGTTGGTATGAAGAGTAGAAAAACTATTCCAAATGCATGTATTTACTTAGGAACAAAAAAGAAGTTATTCTGGAACCAGCTGGGGAGAAAGGGACTTTTTAGACGCCTGACCTGGAGTACAATGTAGACAGTTACTATGTCATTTAGATGATGCGTGGACAAAAAATATGATGCATATTCATGAGGACTTTGTCATTTGTCAGAAAGATAACCAATTTTCTCTATATAAAGTACGCAAAAAATAATCTCATCATTTCCTTTATTCCCAGGCTACTAGTATTCATAAAAAAAAAAGACACCCTAATAAAACATTGCAAAATAATATCTGAAAATCTAACATTAAAGCCATGATTATTGCGGCAATTCCAGCTCTCATCCTCCCATCACTATTCAAATAAAAGACAGTATTACCAGCCAGAAGAGGACAAAGAAGCTCCCCATGGAAAAAAAAGATAAAGAAAATTAAAAAGAAAAAAAACTGTGTTTATAATTGCTTCAGGATAGTTTTTCCTAGTCAACACTGAGTCATTCCACCAATTCCACCAGTATCGATCGGGAATGCTTTTAATACCCAGTTGAGTAATAACAAAGGCTTTGGATGATGCGAGTAAAAAGAAACTACCTAAAACTGGCATTTGTGAATAAACAGTGCGAGAGCCAGGTGAGCGTAGACCAGGTGTTGGGTCGTCTCCCATACCTGTCTGGTTCAATGTTAAAGGAGGGGGGTCGTGTTCAGACAGAGGGGATGGGGGGCACTGTCTCTTTGTAGGTGGGTTCAGACTGAGCCTTTTTTTGCGATGGACAGTCTCCTAATTCTCCCAGATGCAATTCTCTGGTTTATTGTATTCTTGCCTACCTGCAGGCTAAATCAAGGTGCATTATGGGAAATATGTCAAAAAGTCCATTTCCTATTATGAGCCTTTAACACATCATGATTAGTCATCTATGACATTTTCCTTTGTTAGGGATTATAAAAAGATAGAATTAGGTACTTTTTTCTTTTTTTTATTTAATGTACTTCATTTCTGAAGTAAATTCACTTTTTTCATGAAAGATCAGGGACGGCCCCTACATAACAGTATTCAGTGAAAATAATGTTCACAATTTCTTCATTTCAGCCAATAATTAGTTTGTGGGCTTTTATGAAAATATGGGACAACATTCACATGACTTTTAATGTCAGATATCAAATTTCATACTCAAACAAAATGTCTACATTTTCTCCAGAATTACACATTGCAAGAATTGATAACCTGGGAGTCAAGGCAAAGTTATCCCATAATCGAAGGCCACACTAACCGGAATTGTCGGATAATAATGAATCATTAAATCGTCGACTTGCCGCTCTTTTAATTGTCTAGGGAACTCGGGGCATACACTGAGAATTAAGTAGGATAAAACTCCAATTAGACATGGTTCTAATTACTTCCGTGTTGCCAGTATCAGGCCAGCCTAAAAATACATTTGTTTCCAGTATAGTGATTAACCTAAAATATTTTGCTTTGATATTGCAATAATTTGGTGAAGAAATAAGTTGATTTTTATATGGGGGAAAGAGGACAAAATATGGGGGGAAAATGTTGGCACTAAAAAATCCAATTGGGCGTATGACCAGAAACAAATTTTTGGTTGTAGGTTATAAGGAATATGGAGGTTGCGCTACACAGACGTTCTCAGATGGGAGTGCCAAAAGGTGAAAAACCTTTTCACTGCCCACCCTTTCCCCCTAACAACCGCTTCCTTGTCTCCTGAGGCCACCCCTAAGTACAAGCTTGTAACCTGTCCAGCGCCGAACTGAGGATCTAACTCCACCTTAAAGATTTATTTCTCTCATTATTGGAGGGAAAAAAATTTAAAGAAAAAAAAGTAAAAGTATAAATGTATAAAACAATTATGATAGTATAGAAAAAGTATAGCAAACAAAAAAGGATTAATTTTTCTTCTGAATTTCTTTTCGAAATCATCAAAACAATTTTTTGTTATAATAAACGAATTTCTGCCTGCCTGACTGGTGAAATATTTTCAGACACGCTGGACAGGAAACAAGTGCTTGTCTGCGGCTGGCCTGAGGGCCTGAGGTGAGGGACGCTCTCACACCTGGATCCCGACCCTTTGATGGGACCGACAGGTGAGCAGATGGCCCTGGACACAGGGGTAGGGGCTGGGGACCTGATCTATAGGTGGGGGGTGGGAGAGGGCCTGAGGTGAGGGACGCTCTCACACCTGGATCCCGACCCTTTGATGGGACCGACAGGTGAGCAGATGGCCCTGGACACAGGGGTAGGGGCTGGGGACCTGATCTATAGGTGGGGGGTGGGAGAGGGCCTGAGGTGAGGGACGCTCTCACACCTGGATCCCGACCCTTTGATGGGACCGACAGGTGAGCAGATGGCCCTGGACACAGGGGTAGGGGCTGGGGACCTGATCTATAGGTGGGGGGTGGGAGAGGGCCTGAGGTGAGGGACGCTCTCACACCTGGATCCCGACCCTTTGATGGGACCGACAGGTGAGCAGATGGCCCTGGACACAGGGGTAGGGGCTGGGGACCTGATCTATAGGTGGGGGGTGGGAGAGGGCCTGAGGTGAGGGACGCTCTCACACCTGGATCCCGACCCTTTGATGGGACCGACAGGTGATAGTGACTCACCAAATATACCTGATCTATAGGTGTGGGGGGGGGGGATTATGTCTGGGGAAGGGTTGGAACATAAGGGAGAGGGGTGGGATAAGTTTCTGATGGATTTTCAATGGGCAGGAGAAAAGGGACAGGGGTGAGTATGGCTAACAGTTGCCAATTTGGCGATTTTCATCATGATTTGGATTCGCCAAATGTCACACTGATTTAACTCCCTTCCTTGTGCACTGTATTTCATTAAAGCTTGTGATACACGATGCCACAAAATGTCGACTGGTTCTATTTCCAAACATTGTTGGTCTACTTGGAATTTTCCTTTTCAATACAGAATCATTTGAAACTATGATTCTCAACATTTCAAACGAATAACAATTCAACAAATTTCCAAGTCAGTTCCGAATGGCCCAAAACCAACTTTCATGGTCATCTGTAAATCTCAAGGTGACAAAAAGGATAGGGCCAAAACAATTTTTGAAATCAGTTCAGAATCAGTCTTAAATTGCCCTGTGGATCACCATCTTTATGGTTATTTACAAATCTCAGAGCATCAATAGGATAGTGAGTGAACAAGTGTTGGGTGTTTTACGCCGTACCCTGTCACACCTGAGTTGAGTGAGTGCTGGATGTTTTGTGCCGTACCGACAGCCAGGGTCATTTTCACTGCCAAAACAAGTTGGAACAAATTCTGTCTTTGGTGATCGAATCTATGAGATGAAGGTGACAGGACAGGCAAACAGCAGGGGATCAAAACCTGGAAATCATTTTTGCTGTACCTCATCCCTTAGTGAATGAACCCAGCACTCAATAGGATAGAGCCTACAGATCCCTTGTTTTTGGTTGACACGGCTATATTTCTCACGGCCCGCGTGTGAACATGTCGCCTGGACTCCTGCTGACCTGTGCACGTCCATCTGACCTGGGGCTGGTGACAGTGGTGACTAATACCGACATGACCCAAGCAGACCGCATACCAGGCATTGTAAGGGGATAAATACATCAGTTTTGACACTGCTTAAAGCAAGAGGGAGAGTTGGCTTTGTGGTAGAGCACGTCTCCACTCATCCAAAGGCCCCTGGTTTGATTCAGAGTCTGGTTGGTTGGTTGGTTGGTTGGTTGGTTGGAGTGTGTGAGTGTTGGGTCTTTTACGCCATACTGACAGCCAGGGTCATTTTCACTGCAAAAACAAGTTGGGACGAATTCTGTCTTTGGTGATTGAATCTATGAGATGAAGGTGGCAGGGCAGGCAAACAGCAGGGGATCAAAACCTGGAAATCATTTTTGCTGTACCTCTTCCCTAAGTAAACCCAGCACCAACCGGGAATTGAACCCAAAGAACCACTTGGTCAGTGCTGGATCCCCCCTATCATCACTTTATACTATCAGCAGGGGCTACTGGGGGCCCATATTCTTCCCAGGAGCTAAAGGTAAAACCAAGAAGTAGAGTTGGCTTTGTGGTAGAGCACATGTCCACCCATCCAAAGGTAACTACCCACTGCCAAACTACTTCTTGTGGCTGACCACTCCTGAATTTTGGTTGACCTCCCCCTACTTTTTGGGGATACAGATCACCGCCCCAAAAGATCTTCTAAATTCCTTGTAGAGAATTCTGACATTTCCAATATGTTCTCTAGTGAAATAAGAGTAACAAGAAGACTAAGTTTAATGTTTTCACTCATATATTGTCCCATAAAAGTCTTTCACATCCCACTTTTTATTGCCTATGAAGGGACTGACCGCTCCTCATTTATCATGTTCACCGCCTCTGTTTACTGGGGTCGTTTGGCAGTGGGTACCTTTCCAGACCCTGTGTTTTCCCATTGAATGGCAGAGAAAGGGGGAGTGTCTAGATCTGTGGTTGGCTCATTCTGGGTTAAAGGGGGAGTGGTTGTGGTTGGCTTGTTCTGTGTTGTGTCCCTGTCGTGGACACGAGCGGAAAAGGCTTGTCAGCATGTTATTACTGTAAAACCACAAATTTAAAGGGAGCCAAAAGCAATGAAGGGTCAAAATTTTGCAAATTCTTTTAGCTATTGAAATATATGCTATAGTCATATAGCCAAGGCCTGTGGTGAAACATAGACTGTGAATACTGACTTTAGGATGACTTTATGAATAAAAGAAAAACAAAAGAAAAATATTTTCACAATACAAATATCTATATTTGGGGCAAACTTAGGGGGTTACCACTCCCCCTCCCCTATACAAAATACAAGCCCGCACCCAGTGTAGAACCACAAGGATGGTTTATATGGGAAACGCATAAGGGAAAAGGTCTACTAGTATGTGGTAAATAGACGTATTCTTATGGTCCATAAATAGGCGTGTTTTGCCGAGAAGGGAACCAGAAATAGCCTGTCAGTGTCACTATTATCCCACATCACGACTCTTTGTGCATTCAGCATGTTTCTTATAACATCTGCCGACACATGTCTGTTATTTATCTGTTCTTGTTATACGTATGTACGTCTAAAGACCTTGGGAAAACCTGAGGACCATTCCTATAATAGATCTATTTAGGTAAAATACATGTCCTGTTCTGTCATGATTGTAAAAAGATGATAAAAATAATTTGAAAATTAAAAACGATTTTTTCAAAAAATATAAGAAAAATAAAAATATTAATAATAAGATATATAATTATAAAATTAGATTAAAAAACTGCACTGTTATAAGTGGAATAGGGCCAAGACGTGCTTGATACTTGGTCACAGGCGGTTACGATTTGTAAACTGATCGTTGAGTGTGTCACCGTCCCAGGTTTTGACGTGGGAACGTGTCCTTGTGGGGACCCCCGGGTTCCCATTGACGGGGTGGGGGACTTCACACAACATAAACACTTACACAGAGCTCTGTGACCCTGCCCTGAGGGGGGGCAGGAAGGGGGGGGGGGCACTGGGTCTTGTAAGCGAGTACCAACTAAAAAACTCCCAGTACCCCCACTCTACCGAAGTATTGGTAACCCATCAGTGTTCTCCTGCTTGAAAAACACACCCCTTCTAACTGACTTTTTGTCCAAAAAGTACCCCTATTTTACATAATATGCTGACTTTTGAGATCTCAAAAACAGGCCCCCTCCCCTTTTTTGTTAACAAAAAACGCTGATTTTTATCAGGTCGCTCCATTGTATGCATTGGACTTTCCACTGATGGTATTTATGTCTAAAACTTTATACCCTTTTTCTCAAAATCGCGAATTTTGGCATAAAATTCAAGATTTTGACATCTTCTGGAAAGATGAATATTTTTCTAATCTGATGAACCCCTTAGAGGGTTCTTGCTAGAAAATAATCTCGAGTACATGTATCAAAAGCCCCATTTTACTGATGTTTAGGAGGCATTTATTTGTAAACTGTAGGCTTTTTGACTATTTTCATATATATTTTCTTTAAAATTAATGTCAATGCGGGAATGGCACCCTCCAAGTAACCCCTATGCAGAAATTAACTTACTAGTGCGGGAATCCTGCACCCAACACACCTAGGAAGAACCCTGCCTTATTTCAGCCATATTGGCAATTGAAATTTACCACTCCTTGAGAGGTTAGACCACAATCAGTACCCCCTTTCTAGACCAAGTTACCCCTCCTCTGGGGACGGTGCCCCACCACAATGGGGGAACTCAGGTGTGACAGGGACCCCTTAGTTCCACGATCAGTGTAAATGCTATCGTAAAATGTCTTGTAACGTGGTCTAACCAACATGGTACCATACAAAAACGCGACCTGGTCGCGATACTGGGGGAAGTCACAGGAGGCAACCGGACCAAAAAAGTTTAGAAAAGTAAAAAAATCAATGAATAACTTTATAAATAACATATATATAAATCATTATATAGATATATAAAATATAAAAAAATTAATCTTATTATATTGAATAAAGAAATACTAGTGGGTCACTGGCTCTTAAGAGTACTTCCCTTGCAAAATGAATCTACATCATTTGGAATATTGAAAATCGTTTTTATCATTTTATGTCACATAATTACTAACTTTTTCTGAAGACAACTTCGATTACTCAGCTAAAGTGCAATGCAAAAAACCCCACATTTTCTCCCTATAAAAAAGCTTTTTGCACAACAGGCTATTGATGATGATAATAATTTAATCATTAGAATAAATAAAAGATTTCGATCGTTTTTCATACTTCACATGATAGTATGACGCATCTAGATCAATGATACGATTATCTACTTTGATGTTCACTAGCAAGACCCATTCTTCCTCGATCAAATAAAACTAGTTGTTTTTTTATTCTTAACATGATACTATGACACATCTAGTTTATTTTTCATTCTTGTTGTTGTGTTTCTCCACTTTTATGTTTACCAGTACTACCGCCTTTCAATGACTACTATGGGGGCCTTGATGGGGGGTCCCAAATGTCCCATGTCAAATTTAAGAAAAGGTCATGTCACCTGTCCTTTAATTCCCTATGTCGCATGTCGCCTGAGTGCTTTGATGTCACATGTCAAATTTTATTTAAGACACAACCTATGTCATGTTGTTTATTTTTTTACTGTCACTAAGCCTTATGTCGCACGTTAATTTTAAGAAAAGGCCATCTCGCCGTGTCAAATTTAAGGGTCTAGGGCCCCTACTATCATCAATTCTGTGAATACGCTGGTGTTGACGGACATTTCCTCGAAACCAAACGTTGCCTAACCGGTGTTTCACTAAAAGCCTATTGATTTCTGTCGAAAGCCGGGCAGTTTTTGGCCAGGTTCTTTCCCCAACTCATCCCTACAATGTAGCCACATCTACTCGGATATTTATAGCCTATCCTTTTTCCATCTAAGTACAAGCTGGGTAAAAAAGGGGGGAAAAAGAAAGGAAAGATAAGAAAAAAAATAGAAAAAAAGGGGAAAAAAAACAAACATTGGTCATTTCACCATGTGCTAGGACAAATTACGCACGTTACATGCCATGCGTTCTCGATCGTTTTTGAACATGTAAGTGTTTTTGGAAAAGAAAAGAAAGTACACTACGATTTGTTTGAAATACTACGCAGCCCTTTCAGCTTTACGTTAGTGTTTTCCCACGTGCTAAACAGCAAGACTAAGTAAACTTCAAAAAACATTACATAGGGAAAACAAATGCCATACTGCAGCAGCCTACAGACAGAAACATATGCAAAAGTAATTATTCTACAGATAAAAGCGTTTAAAAAGTATACCCATGCACAATTCAAACAATACAATGACTAATAGATTTTGAGAATTAAGTTGGAAAAGACTATCACCTGCTGTTACCATACATACTTTTTTCCTTGCACGAGTTTAAGCTGAACCAAAGTAAATGGAAGCAATCCAGTGACTAATACATTTCAAGAATTAAATGGATAAAAAAAAGTTACTTGCTGTTACCATAACATATATCCTTTTTTTTCTTTGCTGGTGAGTTTAAGCTGAAAACCTTCAGAAAACCTTCACGTGTTTAAAGTACTAATTATTTCAATAATTAATTAAAAAAGAAAAAAGATAAAAAGAAGTCATCTTATGTTACCGCAACATATATCTTTTTTCCCCTGTGTTAGTTTAAGCTGAAAACCTCTCAGTGTTTAAAGACACAGCTCCTGCGTACACTAATCCTAAATCCTAACACCTTAGCAGTGGGATCCACCTGTAAGCGATAATCCTCCAGTACCTATGTGGGGATTATCCATCCAGACACCCCTCTCCTTAAGATCAGGTGTACGCAGGGTACCAACCGAAAATCTATTTTCAAATTCCCTGTGTTTTCCCTGAGATTTCCCTGTCCCACAACTATTTTTCCCTGTGTCATATCCAGCAAGTTTTTTGAATTTAAAAGCCCCTGTGCACAGGAAAAAAAAAGACAACCCAACAACAGAATGCTGAATCCCTAATATCTTGAGAATCAGGAATTTCAGGACCTGGCCAAATGAAATTCCCTGTGTTTTGGCAAAATTTCCAAATTCCCTGTGTTTTCCCTGTCAGGGAATTTTTTTTGCCATTTTCCCTGTTTTCCCTGTTTTCCCTGTGTGGTTGGTACCCTGTGTACGGTCGGGGTCTAAGTTCTCCAACCCAGGTGGCCGTAATGAGTATATCCTTTCACACATACAAACAGAACACGAAGCCACCGCGAATCCATTATGGGGCGCAGGCTCCCAACTTCCCAGAACAAATGGCAGTGGACACTTCCTAAATCAGCATGGCTGAAATATTTTAATTAACTACTGAAATACTATTGTACACTTAAGCTCATTTAAATATTTCCGACGTACTGATCTCCCACTATACAGCCACTGTATTTCCACTGATTTTCCATTTGAAAACTACTGCAAACTCACACTGATGCTGTACTCAGTACACATTGTAATCCCACTGTGTTTTGATCCGTGTTGTGACCCTGGATCTCTTAGTCTGCCAGGAGAGACTGGATCCTCCAGGGGTTATATAGAAATATATCCAGGTATTTATATTCTATATCCAGGTGTTATATCCTATAGCAGGATATGCAATCATGAAGCGACTGCGGATCCACTATGGGGCGCAGGCTCCCAACTTGTGACCCTGGATCTCTCAGTCTGCCAGGAGAGACTGGATCTTCCTGGCATTATACATGTATAGAAATATATCCAGGTGTCATATTACATCCAGGGTAGGAGAACAGACATACATACAAAGGTGAGGGGGTGGTTCAACCCCTCCTCCTCCTCTGGGCTCCTCCTGTTGGCTATATCCCTCCAGGGCGCTATGTCTGGCCAGTTTATAATGGTGAACCCAGACTGTACCCTCTCTGTGTGTGAGAGAGTCTGCCGCCCCTCACTGCTCCAACAGTCCTACTTTCTACTCCCTACTCCGCCAGTGGTGGCTGTGGTGGTGGTGGTGGGTGGTGCTAAAAGTGGTGGCGGAAGTGGTGAGCTGGGGCCCGGCAGACCATGGCAGGGTGGCCCTGAACGCGGCTGATGACCAGCCAAGTGAATGGTATTCTAGGAGTGGTTCGGGGGGGGGGGGGGGGGGGGGGCATGGTCAGCCCCACCCATCCCCTATTTCCCAATTTTTCTTTTATTTTCTTTGTTATTTACAGATATATATCCAGGTATCTCAGATATTCCAGAAAATAGTAACAAATTAATTAAGCAATGTAGTAAGTAAAGTTGTGGTCAGCACCCGACTTCCCCCACTGTTCTCACAGTAATTTTCTTTATAAAATTTAATTTTTAATTAATTTTCTTTATTTATTATAAGATATTGTGAGCCAATCCTAATCTTCCACATGCTAAAATGTAGCAAGGATACATACATTTTTGATAAAGTCCAATCCCTGTAATTTTGAGAATCAGGAATTTCAGAACCTGGCCAAATGAAATTCCCTGTGTTTTGGCAAAATTTGCAAATTCCCTGTGTTTTCCCTGTAAGGGAATCTTTTGCCATTTTCCCTATTTTCCCTGTGCTGTTGTTATACTACGTCTTCAAATTGCGCTTATGTTACTGAAATAGTCCATTGTTTTTTCCCCTTATCTGACCCATTTTAACTACATAGCTTCCTGGTAAACAAACCAAGTCAAACACAGAAAAAAGTCTATTTGGTCAACACCTGGTACCACCATCTTGTTACTTCAAAGCTATTTATCTAGGAATTTCTCGTTAGGAAACCATTTGAAACCAGGACCAAACCACCAAAATGTAAAGGAGATATTTCTATTGATACGAATTGAATGTACACGTTTAGGGGAGGGGAAGGAAGATCACCTATGGTGAACCCCAGAACCCATAATAAAATTTACCAAAAATAAACAAAAAGAAGTTTTTTAAAACTTTTTTCATAAAAGTTTACAATATTTCAAATCTGACATTGTGATACATTGTATATATATATGTATTTGTTGTATTGTAATGTATTATCACTGTATCTGTAATACTATCGGAAGAGTTTTTCTGTAAAAGAGAAACATGGATAATAATTAAAAGAAAACAATGATTCGGACCTTGAAAATAAATAATTCAATGTTTTCAACCCAATTTCTTTCAAAAATCTGTAAAGATCTCATTATTTTACATCGGTTTCATATAGCTATTCCACAGTTTGTGGAAGGCACCTTCTCACCATGCATTCAAATTCAATATGATGCGCGTGCAACCAAAATCCTGACTTAGCACTTCTGGGATGGTGAACTTTTGGGATACTTCGGGCCATCTCAAATAAATCTCCCATCCTTGTAATAACAGGAGAGAGTATAATTTGGGGGGATCAGGTCTCGCCTAGCCGACACCGACTCCTACCTGTGTGCAGGCTCTAGGCCTATTCCGCTGTCAGATTTTACTCTGATGTTGAAGATTGCCAGTAGGAATACGATCTAATCATGAATGTGATATATATGATTAGAAATGATTTTGAAATCTCGTCCAACTGATATGTAACGTCTATTGTTTTTCCTATAATGATTCTAATGAAAATTTAATAAAGGCCATATCATCAGTAGCCACAATCGCCTAGGCATACAGTCACAGGCTAAACAAAGTGGGGCTCGTCCCTACCTTCAACAAAAACTACCTCCCCCACCTAAAAAGAAAAGAAGAAAAGAAAAAAGTATAAAGAAAATAATTCATGTAACTGCCACCTCCTTGACCCCAAACAAAACTAACACGGATCATTCTTTACCTACCACACATACCTGAGGACTTCTTTTTGTAACAGTTTTTTCCTATCTATGTTTTTCCCTTATGTTTATGGGATTGTTTTTGGGGCCGGAGTCACATACCGCATACCTCACCTGTGGTGGATCCTGGTGTGTGTACCTATCACAGGTATGAAGGTATACCGCATGAGGGGGTCCCAATTGGTTTGTTTTGTTCATAATGTTAGATTTAAAATATTGCAAACTTTTATAAAAAAAAAAGTAAAATAGAAACTTCTTTTCTTAACGAGAAATTCCTAGATAAATAGCTTTGAAAGAACAAGATTGCGGTACCAGGTGTTGACCTAATAGACTTTTTGCTGTGTTTGACTTAGTTTGTGGACTAGGAAGCTATGGTAGTTAAAAGGGGTCAGAAAAGGAGAAAAAACAATGGACTATTTCTGGGAAGTAGGCTTCATCTGAAGCAGTTGTACCAAAGCTGGGAACAATAATTTTAATATGATTAGAGTTATCCGGTCAACCCTTCAGGGTTCTTTCCAGACTACATCAGGTAATGCTTTTCAGCTTTTGGGTGATCATATCTATATGATTTAGGAGAAACCCACCAGCGGGTTCGATACCTTACTCTTTTTGAAGAGTGGCAAGGGGTCTTTTTATGTCCAATGTCCCATAGAAAGGACACAACACACACCTGACCTTTGATGACCCTGTTGGGAGCACAGAGTCCCCATTTGTCGACTCTTATGATCATCAAGAGGGTGCTAAGAACCAATTCTTCTGTGTTCCCACAGGGGGCACACAGTTCACCTGTGGTGGATCCTGGTGTGTGTGTTACAGAAATGAAGGTATACCAATTGAAGGGGTCCCAATTTAGTCAATATGAGAGACATGAAAGAAATTGGTTTGGACCGGAAATTATAGGGAAACCATTCAATACACACTTTTTTTTTTTTTGGTATGTATTAAGAATAAATGAATAAAGTATTGCAGTGTTCAAAATTAAGGATTACTTTAATGAACATATTGTTTTTTTTTTTATGCACACATTGGTATTTTCTTCTTTTTTTTTGCATAAGGCCTCAGATAAATATATCATGGGGCGCAACTCTAGATAAAACTCTAGGAAAATTATGCACCCAGGTTCACCAATATTTTCATACCTTATCATTCATAGATTTAAAAAAAAATAATGTAGGCTATGAAAAGGAACAAAATTGTAAATAAAAACAAAACTGTTTTGATATATGAAATAATAATAATAAAAATAAACGCTGACGTCATGTTTCCGGGTGCGAACAGTCGGCCAGGTGGACCCAGGTTGACCTCAGGTCAAAGGTCAAAGTTCAGCCTCTGACGATCCCAGACAGACCTGGCCCCACTGCTGCTGAGCATTTTTTTTAAATCAACCCTTCAGATTGTTTTATTTGGGTAAAAAAAACAAAGGTTCCTTTTAGCACCCCTTTGTATTTAATACAAAGTCACATTCTACTGTGTGACGGGGAATAAGTAAAGACTACACTATTTGCCATTATAATCTTTTGTGGTGAACTTTTAATCATTTAATTTGTTCTATTTTCCCCTACACATTATGAAATAAAGTGCACTATACAGCGAGAGGTATTATATGCCAAGTAAAGAAAGCACACATTAAATCTAAATGTCCATCATACATACAGGGGTGTCTTGTCTCTTGTTTTAGAGTTACATTAGCTTCACAATGAAGACTTTAAGATGTTTGTCCAGAATTGACAATTAATGAGTCTGGAGAACTGTAACCCATCCTAGCCAGCCACCCAGACCAAGGAGTCTACAGAGTCTTTTATATAACCCAGACATAGGTAGACAACAGGTGAGCCTATATAATGACACCCCCCCCCCCCCCAACCACCAACCACCCACACCCTGAATAGCCCAGCCACTGTGTGTCTCCAGGTGATGGGGCCCCCGTCAAGGCTGTATTCCACCATCCGATTTTACTCACGATTTCCAAGGGATTTCCAAAATCGCGAGTTCGAATAACAGCCTTTTATAACAGTGTTACATATCATTAGAAAGGTCTTTCAATTCCCTTTCAAATGGTGTGTAATATGTATGGTTTCCTATAATACTCCTAACAACAATAGCGAAATATGAACATTTTCGGTAGTGAAAATCGCCTGGTGGAATCCAGGCTTTAGATCCCCAGTCTGTAAGAGCTCACCCCCAATGACACAGCCTATTACTGAAGTCATTAGTCTGCCCTCTCCAACCTGTGATCATTTCTCTCTATATACAGGTATGTCCTCCCATCGTCTCACTGATGAGGCCATACTTAAGTGAAAATGTTTCCTGTCCATTGGCCTACTTTTGATTTATTTATTATTTTATTCTAAAGTTTATTTTCACAGTTTGACAGATTGATTCCCTCCCTCCCCTTTTTTCCTCCTTTATACCCCTTTTTCCCCTCTTCTTTTCTTTTTTCCTCGTTACCCCCACCCCTCTTTTATTGAAAAAGATTGAGAAAAAAAAAGGAAAAAGAAAAAAATGTCAACTGCATCAATGAATGTGGCCTAATGTAGAGTAAATTACAGGAATTCCACAGGAGTTTCCTCAAAATAGAAGGCTCATTATAGGATACGTATTTCTCTCTTTTAACTTCCAAGAGTATATTGAATTTTAAGTGTATCAACAGAATTTTGCATTTACATTTTTTCAAGAAACCAAACTAAATATATACGAAAATAATCAAAGAAATTGGCGGCAACTCATGCCTGATAGGCACCTTCCTTAACCTGAGTTATCAAACCCAGGGTTAGGGAGAGTACAAGTCACCCCAGGCCATGGTAGGTTTATTTCTGGACCAGTCTTTCTTCTGCATTCAGATCTTTTGCTCTGACTGCCTATTGATTCTGTATTTGAGAGGACCAGTCACATTTCTCTGGTGTCTAGGTCACGAGGAGAGAACATTGAAGTTTCAACAGGTCCACTGCCTTCTAGACCACAGAAATGAAAGCTTGACAGGAGGAAGTATATGTGAAAAAAAGTTTAAAAATTCAATAGGCAATTTAGAGTTTATTTATTCAAATTTCCGTCATTTTTCCAAGATGTTTTTTTTTTATTTTCCTTTTTAGCTTTTGATAAAGGTTTATTAACATTTGCATGTGTTAACATGTTCTTCCAGGTGTTAGATATCCATGTCCCGTAGCAAATTTCGCTACAAGCCTTTCATGATTTGGTTACTGAGTTATCATGTTTCCATACACGGAAATCGAATAGCAGAAGTATGTACTTTTTTCTTTAAAGAGTTCAAGGTTCTCAAAATGCGGAAAAGCTAAAATAAAATACCTGTGTTTTAGTTAACTTAAGTTCCTGTATTTTTCCTGGCACTTCCCTTGCTATTCCTTATGCAGTGGTCGTCCTATATCCGAATCGATCAATGTGGGCATTTGTTTTTTTGGGGGCTGAGTGACTTGAGGACATGGGATCTTATATGGTATGATTACAAGGGACATTGTGGACATTTTTTATTCGACAGGCCAACATTATGAATTCTTGAATTTGACAGGGCGACATTATTGTTGTTTAAATTTTATATGGCAAGATAGGGACACTGTATTTCATTGAAGAAATGCCATTACCCTTCTTCTCAAGTCCAGGCTGTTCCAGAGAATTGATCATAAGAGAAATATGTGTGGCTCTCTCGATGTGCTGGTCTCACAGTGCTGTCCCCCCAATGTTTACTGAGCGCCCACCCCCTTAGGAATGCTTCCAACATGGGTCAAGACCCTAAGATTCAACATTGCGACACAACCATTTCTTAAATATACAGGAATGCAAGTTGGGGACAGTTAAAAAAAATCGGAAATGGCAGTGCGAAAGTCTGATTGTATCCTTAAATGATGTGAAACTTATCCCAAACATCATATTTTGAAACTGCTTTTTGGGGTCCTGGCGAAAAAAATCAAAAACCCCTGGCCAACTTTTTAGGGTTCATTCCAGACTGCACAAGGTAACGCTTTCCAGCTAGTTTTACGTAACATGGGCAGTGACCAAATCTACAAGATATTTGTAGCAGTGCCCTAATGCCCTCTTTATAGTGCTGCCTCACTGAGATATCATGTCATAGGCCCACATGATACCCATGTACCATGACAGAACTGATATCAGTAGGATAAAAAAAATATATGAAATTTTATTTCCTGGTGCCTTCTTGATATTTCTAAATGTACTATTATGAATGTTTACTTTGAAAGGTTTATCCTACCTCCACAGTGACTCTGGACAATAGGCAGGGATGAGGACTTACCTGAAAGAAGAACAGAAAACGTGTAAGTAACAAGTCAAATAGGGAATTCCGAACAGGCATATTTACAATACAGACATAATTACAATTAGTTTTATGGCCCTTAACTTCATGTAAATTGCTATGTTCATTTGACAGCTGTATACTGGAATCAGCTATCAAAATAAAATAAATACAAACAAACAAATTCACATATGATTTTAAGAAACTTTTAGGGCTCCCACTCTTTCGACCCGGGCAAATAAGTATTGCTCTCTGGTTGCCTGATGGACGTTTTAAAATGATTTGTTGAGCCCTGGTCCTGTCCATTTCTGGAATTTGACACTCGACATCAGGACTCCCCATCCTTAACAGGGTACCAACCGAAATTCCATTTGCAAATTCCCTGTGTTTTCCCTGTCAGGGAATTTATTTTGCCATTTTCCCTATTTTCCCTGTGTGGTTCGTACCCAGAGCCCCACTGCAGACCAGGTCACCCCACTCAAGGCCCTGGCCACTCCTGGTCGTCATGGTAACGTGCCCCTGCTCCTGGGCAGGCTGGGATTGTCATGACAACAATGGCCATTATGGGGCGGGCTTTTTGGTCACTTTAGACCTAACCCCTGGTATGACTCTCCTGGTGGTTTTAGGCAACGAGACGTCCAGTCTCTAAAGGCCCTATTACACTACGCGACTTTGAGCTGTGATGTTGGCGCAATATGATGATATTACAGTAAATTCTCACACAGGAGTGTTATCATCTTTTTGACATTGGTGTGATATGACATTGGTGTTACAGAAAATCTTAACATTTGAGTGTAATACTTGTTTGACATTGGCAATTTGAAGAATTTTACATGTGGCGTAAAAAGAATTTTGTCTCTAATACTAGTTTAACCTATTCATAAACATTGTCATTAATAGGGTCGGTCCACAGGGTTGGCTCTGTACAAGTAATGTAAGTCACTAAGTGTCATTAATTTTGTTAAATGTGAGTTGATGTGTTTGAAGAAGCCCTGTAAGCCCTCTACCCACCAGGGTAATCTGAAGATATGACTGACTCAGGGTGTCCTTGGGCAAAAGGCATGAAATAGTTGGGTCAAAAAATTGTTGTTAAATTCTATAATAATCTAAGATTTTTCTCTAAAACATCTATCATAGGGTCAGGGCAAAACATTAGGTAAAGACGGTTACAGGAACACAGCTTTTATTTTTATCCTAGCCTTACCATTAGCTATGATCCCATACAATGACATTACGGGTCTCCCAAAAAGTGTATTCTACAGTGCAGATCTCATTTTTGAGCCAAGAGGATGGAAGCAGCAGAGGGAGAGAAGTCGGCGCTGATCCATAAACCGGAAGTGCGCAGACCTACTTCCGGCGTCTCCCTGACCTTTGACCCTTTGACCCCGGTCTGAGGTCAGCTGACCCCTGTGACAGTGGAGCCCTCTGGTGGTCAGTGTGGGCAGTGACCGCTGGGTTCCGGTCTGTGGAGGTCTAAAGCCCCATATCCACTAGGCGACTTTACCTGCAGCGGACAACGGGAAACAGGCAGAATCGGCCGATTCCTATGATCCGCTGTTAGTATAGTATATTGAAATGTGCATGTTTGATCTGGATCGGCGCTAAAATCGGCTGACTCTTAGAGTAGAGTCGGCTGATTTTAGCACCAATAATCGGCCGACTCTGGACAAAATCGCCTACTGGGTATGGGGCTTTAGACCGGGCTGACACAGGGGCGGGGCTTGTCTAGCTGCAGGGGGGCATGTACTAATGTTTTATATGTGGGCGCGTGTGCAGGGACGTATACAGAGGTGCCCCCCCCTTCCCCCTGGTAGTCAGTGTGGGCAGTGACCGCTGGGTTCCGGTGTGTGGAGGTCTTTGTCCTTGTATCTGACCACTCAGCCTTAGACAGGGCCGACACAGGGGTGGGGCTTGTCTCGCTGGAGGGGGGCATGTAGAGGCTTTATAAAGACGTTTTATGTGAAGGGATGTATGCAGGGGGGATACAGAATTTCCGAAATGGGGAGGGGGTCAGCATATAAATGATAAAATGGTATGCATTCTCATGCACGCTTTTTGTAGTTGAGAGGTCCAGTGGGAGGGAAACCAGAAAAAAAGAAAGAAAAAGAAAGAAAAAATCCCCCCCCCCCCCCCCGATAAAGCCAATCTCAGTTTACCACACACCAAAATAAATTAAGCCGGGTCCCCACTGAGGTCTGAAAGTGACTATGTCGGCTGCCAATGGTGTAACAACATCGTTCCCAACGACCAAAGTTAGTTGCCCAGAATGACTAAACCCCCTGAAATCAAACATGTCTGATATTTTTGGGGGTTTGTCAGCCGACTAAACCCGCAAACATTATCTATGTCGCCAGCCAACCTGGCGCCAGGGCATTTGGTCACTTGCAGAATTGTCGGCGAGGTGTTGGTTTGCTCAGTGGGGACCCAGCTTTAGTTTATCATGGAACACCATCCTTTTAGCACAGACTTATATAGGGCTTTAGGATCTGCGTGTATGCGGAAACATGTAGTCAGTCGGCCGACTCTGTCCAGGCCCTGGAGGCCTTTGACCTGACTGACCTTCACTGACCACAGGCCTGGTGATGGTCACCTTGACAACTGACCAGTGACTACAGTAACTACGACAACCTGATACATCTCAGGTTAAAACGCAAAAGGGTATGCACAATCTGACCGAGCAATGGAAAACTGACGCTGGTTCATGATGTAGAATAAATCCATTTATATTATATATGTATGTGTATATATATACTGACTGATGGAAAGTGGTTAAAGCCCCATACCCACTAGGCGATTTTACCAGCGATGGGCGAATGGCAACTGGGAGAACTGGCTGATTTTTATGATTGCCTGTCAGTACCGTATATTCGAATGTGCAGGTTTGATCTGAATCACCACTAAAATTGGCAAATTCTAAGGGCAGAATTGGCTGATTTTATAGCCAATCTGTTGGCCGACTCAGGCATAATTGCTTAGTGGATATGGCTCTTAAGTGTTAGTGGTTTATCAATGCTACCGCTTGACATTGGCAAATATATATATATATATTGAATGAAGATTGAATATATATATATATTATTTTTCTCACACACTAGCCACGTCCTACACAAATATATATATATATATATATATATATATATATATATATATATGTAGGTAGGTAGGTAGGTAGGTATATATGTATATGTATATATATATATGTGTGTGTGTGAGTGTGTGTGTGTGAGAGTGTGTGCGTGTGCGTGTAGGTATATATATATATATATATATATATATATATATATATATATATATATATATATATTCTAATATTGGTGCGTTCCAAACAAACTCACGCCTCGCTTCCAGTCCCAATGAGGGTCAAGGCCGGACACAGCACTATACTAGTGGTAAAACTGAACCCTCCCAGGAACCACCACAGGGGCCCTAATGTACCCCACTCCCCAGCCGGTCACCGTGGTAATACGTCACCATGACAACTGTTTGTAAACAAACCCCCTGACCGTCCTGGCCATTTCCGGTCGGGGCTCAGGGCTGGTGGGGTTAGGGTGACGGGGCGAGGAGGGGGGAACTTGACCTCAAAATCAACTGGATGGGTGTGACTGGGTCGAAAGGGGAAGGACATGGGTAATTTTCAGTCTCGAGTGTGTGAAATGAGAGTTTTCACTCAAAATGGGTCATTTATTGATTCTTTGACTGTTTGGGTAGTTTTAAAGTCAGGCCAACCCTTTTTTCCAGACTGCACAAGGCAATGTTTTTCATCTAGCTTTTACGCCACATGGATGTTGAATTAGCTGCTTCACTGTTTATATGGGTTGATAATTGAGGAGGATCCGTACATAGTGATATAGGAAATTGATTAGACTGAACGAATTCCATATGAAGTAAGGGAAACCGATGAAAATGAAAAGGCATTACCAAAAACGATAAATATAGTTATGCAATCTATACAAAAACCCTTCCTTATAATATGTTCGGAACAAAATGCAGCTGTACTGAGGACAGAATCAGTGTGAGTTTGCAGTAGTACTTTTTTTTAAGGAAAATCATTAGAAATCAGTGGGAAAACTGGCTGAATTGTTCCATCACTGGGGGAATCAGTATGTCTGAAATATTTGAATGAGCTATAGCGTGCAGTTAGCAGTATTTCGGTAGTTAATTTAAATATTTCGGAGTTACTGATTTAGGAAGTGTCCACTGCCTTTTGTTCCACATGTTTTCAAACCTTATCGAGACATAAAGTCAGGCATTGGGAATGGAAGTCACCCCCCCCTCCCGGTTGGAGAGTGCAGACCATTATTGAACACACTCCCAGCAGAACCTCTCTCATCAATCGATTGTGATTACTGTAGCCAAATGGGTGTTGAATGGTGAATGCCCTGACCCAGTTATTTCTATGGTCAGCCAATATTGATTGGAATTAGAATCAGAATAGGGATTATATTTGGGTTCTCGCCCCTTTTCACCAGATTTTAGTGGGTATGTCAACAGATTCATCATGAAGAGTATCCAGCTGAGTACATTTCGCGGCTGGCTTATTCTGACCAATTAAGCCCATACCCACTAGGCGATTTTACTATGACCACAGAAGGGGCGCCAGAGAGAATCAGCAGCGAAGTCGCAGGGCTATTAAATTATCAATGAACCGCCAGGCGATTCCCAGGGGGTACGGTGTGCTTTCTGGGTGACGAGTGACAGGATTGCTAATAAAATCACTGGTAAAATTGTCAGTAACATATCAACTTTGCGTAATATTACAGTCGCTCGAAAATTTTACCGGTTGTTCTCCAAGTCTCCCTTCCCTCATCCATGGTAAAATCGCCGAGTAGGTATGGGGCTTTAGGTGGGTTTTAATGGTACTGCATGTGTATTTAAAACAAATTAATTGTAATTGAAGACAGGGGGTGAATCTCTTATTTTTCACAAAGTATACATTATTTACAAAACTATCTTTGTCCTATTCTTCCCTAAAAGGGAGTCAAAAGCGATGCAAGGTCAAAATTTTGTAAATTCATTTTACTATTGAAATACATTCTTTCTTTTTTTTTCCCTTTTTTTTTTTAATAGCCTGTGTTTTTACAGCCTATAATTTTTTATAGCCTGTGTTTTTACAGCCTATAATCAAATATATTTTTCAATATCAACATAACATTGCTTTTGGCTCCCTTTAACTTCCATCCAACACTGTGACATTTTAAACATTTGTCACAAGGCTTCATATGGTGGTCATACGGATATAACATGGATTCCCATTCAGAGTGTTTCCAGTCGGGGAGTAGGCCACCTTGTCAGTCTGCTCATGTACTGCTCTTATTGCTCCCATAAATCATCGCTGATTGCCCCAGTCTGAAGGCCTGATGAACAGGTGGGGGCGTTCGCAAAGTCACAAGGCATAGGTAAGGCCTGATGAACAGGTGGGGGCATTCGCAAAGTCACAAGGTGTAGGTAAGGCCTGATGAACAGGTGAGGGCGCTTGGGAAGTCTCAAGGCATAGGTAAGGCCTGATGAACAGGTGGGGGTGTTCGCAAAGTCACAAGGCGTAGGTAAGGCCTGATGAACAGGTGGGGGCATTCGCAAAGTCACAAGGCGTAGGTAAGGCCTGATGAACAGGTGGAAGCGTTCACAAAGTGACAAGGCGTAGGTAAGGCCTGATGAACAGGTGGGGGTGTTCGCAAAGTCACAAGGCGTAGGTAAGGCCTGATGAACAGGTGGGAGTGTTCGCAAAGTGACAAGGTGTAGGTAAGGCCTGATGAACAAGTGGGAGTGTTCGCAAAGTCAGAAGGCGTAGGTAAGGCCTGATGAACAGGTGGGGGTGTTCGCAAAGTGACAAGGCGTAGGTAAGGCCTGATGAACAAGTGGGAGTGGTCGCAAAGTCAGAAGGCGTAGGTAAGGCCTGATGAACAGGTGGGGGTGTTCGCAAAGTCACAAGGCGTAGGTAAGGCCTGATGAACAGGTGGGAGTGTTCGCAAAGTGACAAGGTGTAGGTAAGGCCTGATGAACAAGTGGGAGTGTTCGCAAAGTCAGAAGGCGTAGGTAAGGCCTGATGAACAGGTGGGGGTGTTCGCAAAGTGACAAGGCGTAGGTAAGGCCTGATGAACAAGTGGGAGTGGTCGCAAAGTCAGAAGGCGTAGGTAAGGCCTGATGAACAGGTGGGGGTGTTCGCAAAGTCACAAGGCGTAGGTAAGGCCTGATGAACAAGTGGGAGTGGTCGCAAAGTCAGAAGGCGTAGGTAAGGCCTGATGAACAGGTGGGGGCATTCGCAAAGTCACAAGGTGTAGGTAAGGCCTGATGAACAGGTGGGGGTGTTCGCAAAGTCACAAGGTGTAGGTAAGGCCTGATGAACAGGTGGGGGCATTCGCAAAAAATTATTTCCAAGCCACATGGTTATGATGCTCGAGCACATGGTGATCAACTTTTCAGATCATCAGACATATAATCAACAAAATCTAGTAAAACAAAGTTAGACAAGAAGAATTCACAATTATATGTGAAATCAATTTGATTAATGGCAAACTGGGTGTTTGGAAACCTCAAATCATGAGCAGCTCAGGTGGGCTCCTTTATGTACATTGTTTTGGTTTACGAACGCTACCATGGCCAACAAGAGGGGCACCTGTTGCATGAATGCTTGTTCCCAGGCCGACGCATGGCTAGTCCTTTCATGACCTAGATACCTCTTGCATAATAGGTCATTACAAGAGCACATGGCTACTAGTGGCTACTTAAAATCTGTAAGGAATTCTTTTATTGACCCTCTATAAATGGCATGGGGAACCCCTTTGATGGTGGTTTGGGTGCTGGCTGGTTTATGGTCCTACATGCCATAAACCAACAGCTGCAAAGCATACTGGGATATAGGTGGGAATTGCCACCTAAAATGGCTGCTGGCTAACAGTCCTAGTTTGAGCAGCTGGCAGACTTGGATGGTACTACAGTCAAGAGGGGCACCTGTTGAATGAATGCTCGTTCCCAGGCCAATGCATGGCCTACTGCCGGTGGGAGAACTGAATACTGAGTGGGCGGGGGAGGGGCGCACACTGCATTTGTTCGCTACGGGCTATTGTATAGGTTCCTGCCTGAGGGAGGGGCATGAACTGCATTTGTTGGCTATGGGTTTTGTGTAGGTTCCTGTTTGATCTGGGATGTCTTTTTCTGCCTAGGGTTTTTGGGTCTGTGTGCGTGTGACATTAGGGAGTTTTAGCAACCACGATGCATCTCGATACATTGACGTATCTCAAGATCTTCCAAGCCAGATCTTCCAAGCCACATAAGAGACAATCACAACAAGATTTATAAAAATCATAGATCTATTTCTTCATAACAATGGAAAATAAGTGTTCTTCCAATGATACACTTTTGTCATGATTCATATCAGCAGAGATAAGAGATATGTTGCGTTTGCGTTACGGGATGCGTTGGAGTTGCTAAAACTCCCTAATGTGCTACATTTAAGTACTTTTTCCTATCTTTGGACCCCCTGCTTTTTTTCTCTGTGAGAGACATTGTATGTATATATAGTATATATCGAGACTGGAAAGCTTCTCTGTGGCCCTATGTGATCATTTCCCTAGTGGCTGGTTGGAACCAAACGAGTCAATCAGGACCAGGGTCTGATCATTACCAGTGTATTTTTGGAATAGCAAGTGGCACCACACAAGCCATTTTAAGTCATATGCCTAATGGTCAATCCAAATCTAATCCAACCAGCACCCAGGTGGCAGGCCTGTAGTGCATAACAAGGTTTTGCCCTGGCTTTCAAGTCTAGATATATCCTATATATACATACTAAGTAGATACTAACCGGGCTGGGATCCTGAGCCTTGTATTTTGGCGAGGGGTTTGGTTTGTCCAGGGTCCGCTAGAGGGCCCTGCGGGCCCTCTAGCGGACCCTGGACAAACCAAACCCCGAGACAAAATACAAGGCTCAGGGTCCCAGACAAGGTTAGTATCGAATTTATTTCACCTCCTCTTACATATTTGTTTACTAATTATACGTTTGCGACGGAAATTATGCGTTTTTTATGCGTTTTCGTGCTTTTTGTTTATGTTTGTTTACTTTTGTTTACCTCTGACGTCACACTCGGGAGATCCGGATTTCGTGACGTCACGCCGGGCCAATACAAGAGTTGTATTGCCTGGGCCGGCGCGCAGGTGTCCATGCGTGTTAAAAGATAGGCAACTTTGTATCGGGGGTGAAATAAATACAATGTCTCTGGAGAAATTCTGTATCCAAACCTGTGAGGTACAGGTGTGATTCTGAGAGAGAGCGATCAATTGACGACTCAAAACCAGATGAGACCGTGCAGTGGTATGACTTCCATAGAGGTTACATAGCGCTTGCACCCTTTGCCACCAGCTACAACAATAATCAGTTGTAACCTAACTGCTGCCACCTGGTGGACGATGCTCCCACTGTAACCATGGTAACCATCCAGAACGAGGCTGGTGGGGAGGGCAGGGTATTCTGCACCGGTTCAATCGCCCACCACTGTTTCTGATGGTCAGAGGAAGGGGCGCTTTGGAGAGAATGGGGCCAGGGTTTGAGGGCGGGGTTCAATGTTAATGGGAAGAGAGCGAAAGTTTGAAGGCAGAATTTCCGGCATCATTCACGAGTTTCTTCTGCACACGCACATGCACTTACCTTTTTTCAGAATTTTTTTAAATGTAAAATTCAGGGAAAAAAAGTCATTACGGAAAAAAATTTCCAATAACGCGCCAGGGTTTCAATGTGATTATGATCATAAAAACTGTGAAAATCAAAGGTAGAACTTCAAGGTTTGATAACTCAGAACGTCATTTACATACAGTTCATTTAGGTGTATATAACCTTGTAGTTGATATACAATATAATAAGATGCATTCTTTGTGGTAGCACAGACAGACATTGAGATGTTAACAGATTTGAGGCAATTAATGTCCTTCAATGTATACTTTCTCACACAAGAAATAACTTTTCAAGAAGCGAGTCTGTCTTATTGTAAAGATACACTAATTCAAGTCTTTGGTCCGACACAGGGACGTTCGATTCCAAACTGAGGGAGGAGAATGTCGAGCACCTCTTCCACTTCCGATCACTCACATCCCACCGGAAGTCACGCTGCCCGCGCCCCCTAGTGGGGCAAAACCAAAACACAGACCTGCCTCAGAGTCCACTATTGTAACACGGCATAGGCTGGAAAAAGCATGGGGGGGGGGGGGGGGCACTGACTATTTGAAGGTGACTACCCACTGCCAAACTAACTACGATACCTACTTTTTTTAAACTGAATGGTCCTGAATTTATTTTGACCGCCCCTTATTTTTGGGGTATGCAGTTCACCACCCAAAAATATAAGAGAGTCTCAATTTGATGAAATAGACCCAAATCACCAAAATTGCTAAGGAAAACTTCTGATAAAATTGTCATTATTTTTCTTCTTCAAAAATATAATCAATGAGGCTAATTTCAAGCTTTTGCCTCTATATTGTACTATTTTGAAATAGTTCTGGCCCTCCCTCCCCCTCCCCCCCTTTTTTTTTTTTTAATTTTCTTCTAAAAGTTCTTGACCACCCCTCAGTTTTAATGTTCATTGCCTCCGCTTCATGAGTCCGTTTAGCAGTGGGTACCCTTTTGAGACCCAAGTGCCCCCCCCCCCCCGGCACCTAGGCTTACACTGGGTGACTCCAACTAAACTAGTAAAACGTAATTTATAAGATAAGTAAATGGTTTATCAGCAAAAGAGATGACCTTTAACCTTTCATCACTCTCCATGCGGTATCTTGTTTTTGAAGGGATACATGGTAGTATGTTAGTACTCTGTTTGGTGAGTGTGACTTCCTTTGGAAAGACTAGGAATGCCACATCCATTTCCTCACACATAAAATAGTTTAAAAACATGAAATAAGTCTAAAATACTCCAAACTAAAAGAAACTAGAAGAGGGGGAATAAACTTAGTATTTCGTGAGCTGCCTAGTTTTCTTAATTTTCTTGGCTATGCCTTTTCAGAAGCTCCTATGGAAAAATGGCAATTCTATTTTCAACCATTTTTTCCGTCCAAATAATAAATTATTCTCCGCTCGTTAACCTACATAATTTTTTGATATCTGATCTAAATAAAAGAAATTACATCCCCAATCATATTGTATTATGCATTTATCTATTACGTTCCATGCTCTGAGGCATGGCTATACGTCTATACGTCTTCTTTTCTCTCTTCTTTTGTTGTAAACATTAAGTGATAGCTCTTTTCTTAAATACAAAGAGTGCATGCCAATACCATTTATCTTTGCCACTCATGAGTGTTAGCTAATTTTACAAATAATCAGTTTAAAAAAACTGGCTCATTGTCTAGTAACGAGGGCTCGAATATATTCCATTGTTGTATTCTTCAAAAGTTTCCAGTGCAGGGCTCAACATTAAGCATACCCACCTGCCCGGGGCAGTTAAATTTTGAGGTCGGGCAGGCAAGATTTTGACACCTGCCAGAGGGGCGGGCAACATTTATGTGATATAATAATAATCTGTTAAAGAGGGGCAGGTGAATTTTAGGGGTGGGCAGGTAAACTATAATCTATACCTGCCCGACGGGCAGCAAAGTTGAAAACCTTAATGTTGAGCCCTGCAGCGCTTTTCGTATCCCTTCGTCTATTCAAGGTCAATTTTAATTCACCACTCTCCAGCCGGATTCTTTCTCTATCACACAACAATCTGCCCATGGATAGTGTGTTATCGCTGGTCGCTGCGACCCGGCAGTTCTAGGGTTAAAGACAATGTGAGGCCAGGGATCCACCACATCCGGGGTCATGGAGTGCAGAACGCTACGTCATAATCACAACGCCATAAACTACGTCACCATGACGTCATAACTACAGCCTTAAGGCATGACGTCATGGTGACGTTGTTCCTTAAAGGCCGACAGGCTCACTCTTTACAAAGTACAAAATTCATTTATAAGGCCTTATAACTTTTATGGTGAGAGTAAAATACATCAAGTTTCCGCATGCTCATAAATTGAAAACTATGTTAGTTTTTTTTCTCAATAATTCTGTCCAAAATCTGGGCAAAATGTCTTTACGACAAATTTCTTTCTTTTGTTTTAGCAAAAAACTTTTTAAAGATACTAATATAAGATTAAAGTCTGTATAGAAAATAAATGTGCAAATATGCAACAGACAGGCATTTGCCATAACGGACAATAATGGACAATACCTGCACAGATCAAAGACAGTCGATTATCACTGTACCTGCGGGGAAAAATACCCCAAAAAAGGAGAGTTGCACTATTACCATAGACATATACCAGATATATCTCTATGCTATCAGGGGCGGATCCAGGAAATTGAGAAGGGGGGGGGGGGGACGCCAGCTGCCCCCCCCCCCCTAAATCCGCTACTGGCTATTACTATCATCCTGATGCAGTGACCCAAAACGGTCTGGTAACCTTCCCCACTTCTCCTTCAATCAGCTACATACCAATACAAAAAAGATATGATCCCCAAAAAATCCCGATTTATGTTAGCAGTTACACCGAATCCTGCCCACCACACGCAATGCTTACACCATAACCGACCGCAGCGCCCCCCCTCGGCAGCTGGCCCAACTAAAGGTGTGAGGTACACCTCCCGGCATGCCTTGCGGTCTACCGCAGCGCCCCTAGCGGCCCCTGGTGGCGAGTGGGGCGGTGGGCTTCCCCTTCTGTGGAGAATTGGTCCGTTGGGGGGGGGGGTTACTAACTTCTACCAAGTAGACACTGATCCTTGCTCCTTTCTGTGTGCAAAGGACAGGGCAACTAGAATCTAGTGGGGAAAATGACTAAGCTTTATGGTTACTTTGTTTCATTAAAAATACAAAAACAACTAACAGTAATTTCCGGAGAAGAACAGTCCCTGTTGGTCATATAAGGCAACAATAGGGGGGACCCAGCACTGACCAAGTGGTTCTTTGGGTTCTGTGGATGAGGTATAGCAAAAATGATTTCCCATTTTTGATCCCCTGCTGTTTGCCCGCCCTGTCGCCTTCATTTCACAGGTACGATCACCAAAGACAGAATTTGTCCCAACCTGTTTTTGTTGTGAATATGACCTTTGTTGTCGAAATGGCATAAAGCATTCATTACTCACTCACTGACCCTACAAAAATACACACTGGCCCTTGCTGTTTTCTGTGTGCTAAGGACAGGGCAACTAGACTCTAGTGGGGAAAATGACTTAGCTTAATGGTTACTCAAAAACAAAAGCTACAATTCCAGTGGCGTAGCCAGGGAGGGGTTCCTTGGTATCTTGAACCCCCTTTGATTAAAAAAAAATACAAGTAAAACATAAAAAAATTGTAAAAAGTATAGGTCGGAACCCCCCTTATATTCACAGGGAATCCCCTTAATTTTGGAATCCCCTTGGATTTTAGCGCTGCAGACACTCCTGACTACTACCAAATTTCTGATGAAACTACTGGATAGTGGGTAACCAAAGTGCCCCCCCCCCCCCCGCAACTAGGGGTTTAGTCTTTTTTCTGCCCCCTTATGGTGTATCCTACCCTCACAGACGGATCTTGGTGTCTATAACAAACACGTTGTCCGACACAGGATCCCCGCCCCTTAGTGATCCCACCGCAAGAGAAACAGACCATTACTGCTGCGTACTTTTCTTTATTTTTCCATTGAATTGCAAGGGATTTGGAATTTTCTTCTTCTTTTTTTCTGATTAAAAATTCAGACGGATCGCCGCGTCTATAACAAACACGTTGTCCGACACGGGATCCCCACCCCTAAGTGATCTTACCGCAAGAGAAACAGAACATTATTGCTCTGTACTTTTCTTTTTTTTCCCCATGAATTGTAAGGGATTGAGATCCCCCCCCCCTTTTTTTTTTATGCAATAAAAAAAATCTCAGGGAAATAATGCAGAAAATACCTGAATTGTTGGTTATGAGAGTAACTTCCCATTTGCTGCTTTCATTGAAGTAGGATTCAATTTCCCGTTTTCCTTTCTGTCATGTCAAGTCTACTACATTTGTGTTACTTTCATTAATTACATTGTACTTTTTATCTTCTTTGGTATAACATACCCTCACAGACGGATCGCCGTGTCTATAACAAACACGTTGTCCGACATGGGATCTCCGCCCCTAAGTGATCCAACCGCAAGGGAAACAGACCATTACTGCTGTCTTCTTCATTTTTGTTACTTTTGTTTAGGGGCCTTCCATTGATTTCTAACCTACCGTACACTCGCAGACTAATCACAGACTAATCCAAGTGTCTATAACAAACGCATTGTCTGACTTGGACTCTCCGCCCCTAAGTAATACACCCACGCGTGAAACACGCTATTATTGCTTCGTAATTTTCTCCATTTTATTTAACAGGACATGGGAGGGGGGGAGGGGTTAGTCCGTCCCTGACCTACTTAACTCTTCACTTTGGGAAACAGTGGGTCTGGCTGCTACAGACTAGGGGGGGGTGGGTGGGAAGTACCCCCCTGAATGAAAAGTTGGATGCCTTACCATTCGATGTGGATTGACAATTATATGACACTTTGGACACTCACCTACAAGAAAGAGAAATCAGACAACTATTAAACAAACGATTTGATGAAACTGTATCACCAAACATTAAACAATATGATGAAACCATATCCCTGAATATTGAATAAATAATTTGATAAAATTGTACCACTATCATTTTTGTGTGTGACTTCTCTACATAAATCTGCTTTGTAATTCTTTTTAAAGAAAACGATTTAAGGTACTGCATTTGGGATATTAAGATGATAGAAACCAGCATTTATGTTTGCGAAACCTAGACACTTAAGAGAAATTATTAACTTGGGAAAAAATTATTGTAAAAGGCAACAAAAAACCAAATCAATAATTCCTATAGAAACTGTCCCCGAAATATGGACAACCACTTGTTCAAAACCATAGATATGTTTTGCTTGTTTAATTGCATGGAAGATCGATTTAACATCCATGGATACGCCGCCAGTGACCTGTATAATGACAGAGAGTGGTTAGGCGAAAAAAAATTAATCGTTGTGTCCAGATAACATAGGACGACAAATGTAAGGTAGGTTGGTAGATTTTTTCTCTCTTTTTTTCCCCCTCTCTCTCGTTTTTTTTAACTTACCAAACGGACCAGTATTGGAAATTAAAAAAAAGTATTCTAAACATCCTGTTAAACAAATTTTTAGCGTCTAAAATACGTGCCCTGGCTTCCCTATACTGTCCCATGGTTGTTTCTCTCTTTTCTGGTCAATTATTTTAGATTTAGGGGAAAATGAAACAAAAATCCAAAAGGAAATTGGTATAAGGCCAAAAAATTAGGCTAGGTCGGGTTACCTGAACAAAACAATTTTCTTTCTTTCTTTCTTTTTTTTTTGGCCTAAGCGTGTCACCCAGTAAACGGCGGGGGTTCGATTGACTTCATTAGGCATACCCCGCAGGCCCGTTCCGTCTCCGGTTTATTTACACTACCAAACGCCCGTTCACGTCATCGAACTCACCAGCCGCCAGGGGGCAGTGTTTGTGACAGAGGTCACGACCTTGGGTTGACCTTGAAAAGGACTTCCGTCTGTTAGAGCCTAGAGGGCGTTTGCTAACTACACAAAATCTGTGACAGCCAGAGTTCTGAAACTTTTACTTTTAGGGCTGTGCTATTGTGTAAAGTGTACAAGGTGATAGTCCGATACCTCAGGTTTTTGCAATGTAAAGGCTAAAGCCCCATACCCACTAGGCAGTTTTTAGACTAACTAATCAGTGATAAAATCGGCTGATTTTAAGGGTAGAATTGGTCGACTTTAGCCCTGATTCATATCAAACATACACATTTCAATATCATATACTTAAAGGTAATCACAAGAATCAGCCGATTTTACTGCCGGCTCGTCAGCCAACTGTCTAGAAGTGTTCTAGTGGGTATGGGGCTTTAGTGGTAAAAGATACATTATAGGGCTTCGTGATGTTGAATTAATCAAAGAATGGGCTGTTCATTGACTTCTTAATATTTTTTTCGCTATTTTCGTTAGTTTTTCAACAAAAGGGAGATCTGAATGAAAGGATAGATTTAGATGAAAGTCTTACATATATACATTTCCACTATGCCTTGTGAAAAGTTCGATATAAGAGTATTCATTATTTTGAATACAATGGTATACATATTTCACCAAATAAAAACTACCAAAAGTCGACTTAAAAACAGGTGCAACTTCAACTATATTTTTTCCCGTATCATTATTATACCGGGAAATTAATTGGTGTAAGTACACCAAATTTCTCGTACTTCTAGAAGATATCTTGGGTTATTATAATTGTCATCAAAACTTTCCAGAAAGCCAAGACGTTTCACTATCTCTGCTTGATAGGTGGACACTGATATAAACCTATGCCAAGGCCAAGGATCCAGACTTTCCCCCAAAGGTCATGAGGTCATGAACTATGACCTCCTCAACAAAATGGTTGACCGATTCCCACAGGGTCCTTAACATGATTCATGTTACTCTTATACAGGGACATGGACATGTTAGGCCACCCAAAAAAAAAAAATGAAAAAAAAGGTTTGTTTCCTGTCCAAAAGATTTTAAAAAAAAATAGCCAGTCCCGTCAGGAGGTCGGAAATGCGTTTTATTTTGCTATAAAGTATAAATGCTTTCGGATATGGAGTTAACAGAAACTTTGTGAGGATGACAAAATAGAAAAATACCGAAAGAATTCTCTTCCACCATAAAAGTACTATCTGGGGCCACCCAGATATTCTTGCCAGTGTAGCGGATGGCAATTTTAGCGTTTTGTTTTTTTTTAATTCCGTTTTATATAATTCTTCTTTTCTGAAAGAGAAAAAAAATAGCACACAATTGAAAACAAAAACCTACGACCTTAAACCCAGATATGCCACCCCCAACTAATGAAAAAGTAACCTACTTTTTTCTGGAAGCAACTAGGAGAGAAATAACCTTTAGGAATAGAGACCTGATTGAATTTGTATTTGAATAGCTTGAAACTTACACAAAAATACTCTAAAACAGATATTAAGACGCATAGGAAAAATCTGTTGTGTAATCCAAAATCACCAAAAAGTAGGAAATCCTACAAAAGTAGGGAAAATTGCATCTCTGCTTTACTAAACCTCAACATTTTTTGGCCTGCCCCTTCCCCAAAGTTAACATACGTGGGACCCCTTGGTCCCATGTCAAATGCTTGGAGTTAGGGGGCGGGCCCGGGGGTGGAGGTACAAGAGGGGGGGTAGAAACTTAACCCCTGGGAGAACGGTTTCTAAGGTAACAGACCAAACAGTGCCCAGCCCCCCACGTCATTGCCCATTCCCGTTAAGTGTGTTACAAGGTAGGGGCCCCAACCCCGCATACTTGGCTAAGTGATTGTTTAGACAAAAAGGGCTCTTTTCCCACATCACAGAACTACACCGTAAACTCCTCAAATACCTGGGAAAAGTTGGCAATACACCCCCTTTTAAAAAGTTCGCTCAAGTCGGCAAATCGTTGAGATTTTGATCAGATAAATCCCATTTTGATTTTCAAATATTTTTGAATTAAATCTCGAGAGGTCACACAACATCTTTTTTGGTTATTTGGTTCAAAGATAAATTCGCAAATTTAAGTTTGGTTTCCCATATCGCAATTCCTGCTTAAAGATATAGTAACAGTTTATATTATGATTTAAGAATAAAAGGCACAGATCATAGCACTTACAAGGCACAGATCATAGCACTACACTGTAAACTCTTCAAATACCTGGGACAAGTTGACCATACCCTTCTTTATAAAGCTCGCTTAAGATGGCGAATCTGTGGGATGTGGATTAGGCAAACCCTATATTTATTAGCCAAGTTTAAAATTCTAGATAGATAATTGCTCAGGAAAAAATCAATTTGGTTAGCATTTACTCAGGGCGTTTACGGTAACATTTTTACCGACCCATTTTGGCCGGGGAGGGTCCTAAATCTGTTAAATGTTGATCAAACAGCCAAAAACAGTGGTCCCTCCAACAGGAGCCGACGACTTCTTTACGAGGGACCAGAGTGGGGAGTGCCCCAACAAAAATGACCCTGAGAATAAGCAGAGCCTGTGGCAGTGCCTCCCCATAGGGTTCTGTACCACCCAAATGACCAACCTTAGATTAAAGTTTGTTTCCTGTCTAGCAAGTGACCAAGGAAATAATTATTCGGGAGGTCAGAAAATCTCCCACCCTCCCTTTTTTTTTGGTAAGGAAAATCTTTCTTTTTTTTTGTACAAAATAAATTAAGAAAAATTTAAATCAGGAAAATCCTCAGTACCTCTGATGCGTGGTTGGGACAGGAACTAAACTTGTTTTAGACCGGCCCCAGTTTTGGTAGTATCAGTCTAGAGAGGGGTCTGTGGTCCAACCCCTGAACTGAAGAGTGGTGGCTGTGAATTGGGAACATGGCTGAAATACGGGGGCTGTCAAATCATCAGAATGCCTTTTATAAAGTCAAAATCTTGAAGCCTTTTTACTATTGTTTATTTGCATTATGCAACAAATGCATTATCATCAACTATCTGATGGCCTTCTGGACATTATATTTAGATCTTAAACAAATCGAACCAGAAAAAAAACATCTTCTTTCAGACAAATAAGAATTCCAAGAAAAAATAGAAATTTTATGTACTTTGCTCAAATTCAAAATTTCGCACTTTCCCTAAAAGGAATTTTCCTATTTTTTCCCTGTTTTCCCCAAACAGAGTTGAGTAGGTGTGATCAGCTCAGAGCACCTCATATATTGCCTTTTAGCTGCTCATCCTATACCCACTCCTTCCCCGTCTCCAACACCAGTAGTCCTTTCATGACCTAGATGCCTCTTGCATAATAGGTCCTTACACCCACAAGAATCCATGGCTACTAGTGGCCACGTAAAATTTGCAAGGAATTCTTTTATTGGCCCTCTATAAACGGCATGGGGAACCTCTTTGATGGTTCTTGGGCTGCTGACTGTTTATGGTCCTACCTGCCATAAACCAGCGGCCCCAAAGCATGCTGAGATTTGGGGTGGAATTCCCACCTAAAATGGTTGCTGGTTAACAGTCCTAGTTTGAGCACCTAGCGGACTTGGACGTAGCTACAGTCTACAGCCTGCGATCGCCATGGCAACGTTTGGCCGAGCAGCTGCCCGCCTTCCTAGAAGAGTTCCTGGAAGTGGCAAGCTCCGAGCCCCAGTTCCCGGCAAAGGTAAATACGGCCGGCCACTCCTGTCTACCAGTCGGCAATATGGCTGCTCAAGTAGACGGGTCGGCTCCAATACAGTGTTCAATGGGGAATACTGTGACTGTGAAATCTAGTTTTTTTTATGTTTATTTTGGTTTCAAGTCTCATCTGAACCATAAATTACTGTTTATCTATAAATATATGTGACTGCAAACCTTCATTTGCCATATCCATAGTCTCATCCATGAATCTTTTAGTTTTTCTTTTGTAATTAAAGGGGCTTTCTCTTCCGTAAGGCAACGAATTTTGATGCGTTGTAACTCCCCGACGGTCGCGCCAAATTCGTGACGCGACCAATGACGTTGCATTATTACGTTCTGAAAGGGCAAACCAGGGTACCGGCCGTCGCGTCGTTAAGCTTACGTCGGCGGATGTATCTCTTTGAAGTCATGGACGAGAATGTCCCTTTTTAAAGGCGCTGCCCGCCTTCCTAGAAGAGTTTCCTGGAAGTGGCAGGCTCCGAGCCCCAGTTTCCAGCAAAGGTAAATACGGCTGGCCACTCCTGTCTGCCTGTCTGCAATATGGCCGCTCAAGTAGACGGGTCGGCTCCAATACAGTGTTCAATGGGGAATACTGTGACTAAAATCTTGTTTATTTTGATGTTTATTTTGGTGTCAAGTCTCATCTGAACCATAAAGAAGTGTTTATCTATAGATATATGTGACTGCAAACCTTCATTGGCCACATCCATAGTATCATTGATAAATCTTTAGTTTTCCTTACGTCTGTTGTGAATTAAATACCCGCTGCCCGCCTTCCTAGAAGAGTTTCCTAGAAGAGGCAGGCTCCGAGCCCCAGCTTCCAGCAAAGGTAAATACGGCTGGCCACTCCTGTCTGCCTGTCTGCAATATGGCCGCTCAAGTAGACGGGTCGGCTCCGATACAGTGTTCAATGGGGAATACTGTGACTAAAATCTTGTTTATTTTGATGTTTATTTTGGTGTCAAGTCTCATCTGAACCATAAAGTCCTCTTTATCTATAAATATATGTGACTGCAAACCTTCATTGGCCATATCCATAGTCTCATCTACTAATCTTTAGTTTGTCTTACGTCGTTTGAGAATTAAATACCCGCAGCCTGCCTTCCTAGAAGAGTTTCCTGGAAGTGGCAGACTCCGAACCCCAGTTCCCAGCAAAGGTAAATACAGCCGGCCACTCCTGTCTACCAGTCCGCAATATGGCCACTCAAGTAGATGGGTCCGCTCCAATAGAGAGAGTGTTCAATGGGGAATTCTATCATCTTTATTGGCATAAAAGAATTTCATGTTTCTTCAGTCATCTCTAATCTAAATGTGCATGTCCATGTCAGTGTGTGACCTTTTATCATGAGCATGTATCTTCTGCCCCATACCCACTTGGACATTCTTACACGGTCGGCCAATGAATCTACCCTTAGAAACGGCCGATTTCAGCACTGATTCAGAACAAACATGCACATTTCAATATACCATACTGACAGGTGATCATAAATTCGACCGATTCTCCCAGTTGCCTGTTGCCCATCACCAGTAAAATCACCTAGTGGGTATGGGGCTTAAGTTACTTCTGCTATCTAATCGAAAGCCCTATAGATACCCACAAGGGCGACTTGTTGCCTACCAATCATGTCTTTGAGTGATTATCGTCAGTATGTGGTATTGAAAATTGTATGTCTGTTCTGAATTCTCCCAACCACGGATAGCCATTTTTACGAGTTTTACCTTCAGGTTAGCCTAAAACAGGATGCATGCTGGGTAATATGTCTACAAAACTCAAGGCTTCAGCATAGAAATTTTCATGAACTGTATCATTATATCTAGCTTAACATTGTTATGAACTAGCCATCATTATTTCTTAAATCAGTATCCATACCCATAAATATTTCCTGAATCATTTGAAAATTAACCAATCATAGATGGATATATAACAATTATTTGCTTATTTTCTATAAGTTTTTCAGGGGTTTTATCGACAAATCCAGTTCAAATTTGCCTGCAGGTACTTAAAATACTGGAAATCAGCTATCTGTGGTTGGGAGAATTGCTGTAAAAACCAGCCTATCATTGGTCAAAATACAACTAATTTCTGCCGATTTAAGCGCTGCTTCGGAGAAATGGGCATGGTGCCTAAGACCCTGCACCAGAACCACAGGCATACCTCTTTTTCTCTACTTAAGCCAGAATGTCATCATTCTACAGGCTCTCTCAAGCACCCCAGAGAAAAAACTCTGAGGTGCTCTAGGCTGGGTTGTTACAGTGTATTTTGCTCATTGTGTAAACGACTGGTAAACCCCAGGCCCCTGTGGAAACCCTACCCCTGCCCCCTCCCGCCCCGCCCCTCCTCCCCGTCCCCTCCCCACTTCTCTCCTCTATACACTGTCCAGGAGTGGATGTGAGTGTTGGGTGGGGGCACTGACTCTTTGAAGGTTACTACCCACTGCAAAAATACAGTTGGTTGTTTAGAAGGTTATATACTACCGACTGCAAAAATACTGTTGATTGTTTTAAGGGTTACTATGGACTGGAAAAATACCGCTATTTTGAAGGATGCTACTGACCGCTGACTGTTTTGAATGCTACTACCGACTGCAAAATATCACTGATTGTTTTGAAGGTTACTACCCTCTGCAAAAATATCGCTGACTATATTGAAGGTTACTGCCTATTACAAAAATACCGTTGACTGTTTTGAAGGTTACTACCGACTGCAAAAAATATTGCTGACTGTTTTGAAGGTTACTACCGACTGCAAAAATATTGCTGACTGTTTTGAAAGTTACTACCTACTGCAAAATACAGACAACCTTTTTTTAAGGTTATTACCCACTGCAAAAATATAACATATATTTTTTCCTTGTGAAATTATTCTATCCTAGTGCACAAAGGCCGAAGTACCCCCGACCCCCAATGATACCCTGTCCCTTCAGACTATGTGAAGTTGTTCAGGGCCCAGAACACACATAGTCTGGCTGCTGGGATCCGGCGGGACTCTAAGCCTACTTTACACCCACATGTAAAACCAGCGGCTTTGGACAAGAGGCAGCAGCGGGCGGGGCGAGGGCTTGACAAGGGGGCAGTGTAAATAGGGCTTAAGGTCTGTCTGGCCACTGGGGGTTCCCCTTCTATATATATATATATATCTCTGTCTCCTATAGAGCCAACTTTTCTGGACTTCAGAGTGCCCCCCCCCCCCTCCCCCAATGGTTCCCTGTCCCTTCAGACTGTACCAAAGTTGTTCAGCCTGCAGAACACATATAGTCTGGCTGCTGGGATCCGGCGGGGCTCTAAGCCTACTTTACACCCACACGTAAAACCAGCGGCTTTGGACAAGAGGCGGCGGGCGGGGCGAGGGGGCAGTGTAAATAGGGCTTAAGGTCTGTCTGGCCACTGGGGGTTCCCCCTTCTATATATATGTCTGTCTCCTATATAGCCCCCTCCTCTCCACTTCTAGGATACGTATATATATTTTCTGGTGAAGATATTCGTACTGGGATTGCACAGGGTCCCTATGGCTTGCACTCTTAACACAAAAGGTGTTATACTTATGTTGCCTACTTCAAACTAAAGCTACTAATCATGAACGCTTCTTTAACTTTCTGGGGTTACTCCATAGATCATGAAGTGCTATTAACCTGATTAAATTATAGAACCTTATGCAGCCAAGATTTTATCACCCGCACGGCTGCCAAGTGGTGCGTATAAGGGGCAGTGCGTATTTACAGGCTGTACGTACCGCTCCTAATTTTCAGTATTTTAAAGATATTTGAAGTTTTGCTTGGGTGTAAAAATACAGAAGACCCTTAGGGGTCGTCCTCGGGTGTGTGTACGACCCATGGGAATCATATGACCCTCGGCCTTTGCCCTCGGGTCATGACGTTTTCCTTTGGGTCATACACACACCCTCGGACGCCCTCCATGGTTTTTCTTATATCAGTAACGTCAAAGAGCATTACATGGGGAAGCATAGTTTTATTATTATTTTAGATAAAAGAACATCGTGTTGCCTTCAATCATGTTAGATATATTCTCATGTCACGTTTGGATGACTTGGACTATTTCAAAGCAATGAAAGATAACAGTCTGTGTATTTCCTAACTCTTACCAAACCCACTAAGACATCTGTGTAAATGCTAGGGAAAATCTCCCCACATCTTCTGTCCATTTGGGTTTTTACCTTCCAAAATTCCCCTGTGAATAACAAGAAGCAGCCCTTTCACTGAAACAAAGGCAATAATATTGCCCTGTTCCTACCTTTTTGTACCTCCCAAAGGCTGGGTTCCACTCACCGATTTTTATTCGCAATTTCAGAAATCGTCAAGTGGGAATAGCAACTAATCATACACATGTTACATATCATTAAAAAGGGTTTTTCATTCTCTTTCAAATGATATGTAGGATGTATGGTCTTTTGTGATATTACTGGAGAAAAGTCGTGAACTGCCAATTTGTCAGCGGTCAGAATCGCCTAGTTGAATACAGGCGTAAAGCAGTGAAGAACAAGCGGTTTATTGTTGAGATGATGCCCAATAATACCCCGTTATCCGCGACAACAATAAACAGATGTCTGCACAGCCGGCATTGCTCGCCCGATCGTGTAACACTGAAATCATTCATCAGTTTTGCATTACCTCTGGAGAAAAAATAAATGAAAAATAAAAAATATAGATAAAAAAGGGACAGGAAAAGCAATATTGGGATGACAAACAAGGATAAATAATCCCATGGGCTGTCATTTGGATGGTGTTGGGGATGGGGATTGATGATTATAAGATTGAATGACAATGTCATTTTATGATGAGGTATTAGTGTGACAGCTCAATAATATAATTGTTCCCACCACGCATAGCATTTCTCCTAGATTTTACCTGCCAACTAGCCTAGATTGAGGTACATGCTGGGAAATGCATTGACAAGTCAAAATATTTAAATAGATTTTCATTAATCATGGCATAATTTGTGGTTACATACAATGCAACATGAGCATTGAGTATTTTTATATTAAAGTATTTTTTACGTTTTTTGTAAATTCATAAATATACAGACGTTATGCAGATGACGTCACTGCTCTCAAATTAAGCTTACTGCCATATTGGTGATCAATACATAAGTAGCAATATTTGCAGTGTTTGAGCATTTAGAATATAATTTCTTGGTCACATTTACTTTATCTGATCTTCCTGAACCATAATTGATTATAATTGGCAATTGGAATTATTACATTTTGTATTTATTTCATAGCCACTTGGCCATGATCACCACATGGTGATCACCAAAAAGTGATCACGTGACCACGTTTGCACAATGTCTAAAAATATTAAGAATTCCTATAATTAAGCCTTGTGACTTGTCTACATATTTCCTAAAATGCACCTTGATTTAGACTAGTCTGCAGGTGAACCACAAAAATTATGCTATCCGTGGTGGGGAGAATTGGTCAATCAAGATGGGAAAAGGGTAGTAATGCGACTAGAGTTAGGAATGTTTTTTCTTGATGACCTCCTTTAACTTCTACAGATCTTTTACTAGGTGTTTATAGTTGGTGTTTGTTGACAACATTACAAGTAGATTTACAATTTGCCTGAACATAAAAGTCACCCTAGAAACTAATGTATTAGGGGTTCTGGTTACTGTAAAAAGGTTGGAGTGGGAGCAGTAAATCGAGTAAGGTGTTTATGGTTGGTGTTTGCTGACAATATTGGTGGGAGATTTACAATTTGTGTAAACATAAAAGTCACCCTAAAAACCTAATGTATTATGAGCTCTGCTTAACGTTGAATTCTGTAGTGAAACCACCTTCTGCTGTTCTATCCAGAGAGAAGTAGAAAAGCCTGCTAGGCAACTATTATGAGCCCTAGTTACCAAGTGGACAACCAGTATTTCCCCCCACCGGATTTCGTTGAGCTGGTCAACAATGCTTTAGTCTGGAAACACATAATTGTAGGCCAGTAGGAAAAATGGCATTTTGACACTATAATATAGAAGCACTCATTTTTTCCCAACAATTATTTTGGTTTTGGCTCCGTTTAAGGGTCTAGGGTTCCTATGGAATAGTGCAGATGACGTTACAATGCCCATAACGGGTCTGGGCGCCATATTGGTGATCAATTTGAAAGTATCCTTTTCCAAAATTTTACAATATATAGAACAAATATTTCTACTGTATTTATTTGATATAATCCCATCGAGTTAAAATACACTATTTCTATTATTCAGAATTTATAAATTTAAGATTCATCTACTAGCCATGTGGATATAATGAGCACATGGTGACCATGTATACACAAGATCTATAGGCCCATACAAGACTCGGTCATCACGGTACCATGCCTTGACACTGTTTTTGTTTTTCCACCACCCATAACCATTATTTTTTTACCCCCCCCCCCCCCTTCTAAATGAATACCAAATGAGCACCCCTCAGCCCGAGTCGTGACGTCAATTTGCACGAGCCAACACCTGGTATTTGCTGAGAATTATTACCGAGTAGAACCCGGGGCTTGGGGGCAACGAGCCTTCAAAGCTGACACAAATTGCTTCATTAGTTATTCTAATGAGTCGGGGGTTTGCGGGTCTCGGGGGGCAGGTGGCACTCTGCTGCACTCTGCCACTTTGACGCTCACTCAGGGTACCAACCGAAACTCCATTTTCAAATTCCCTCTGTTTTCCCTGAGATTTCCCTCTCCTGCGCCCCCCCCCCCCCCCCCTGTGTAATATCTAAAATTAAAAGCATCTGCGGGCAGAAAACATTTGGACAACCCAATTACAAAATGTTGAATCCCTAATGTCTTGAGAATGAAGAATTTCAGAACTTGGCCAAATGAAATTCCCAGTGTTTTCCCTGTGTTTTGGCAAAATTTCCAAATTCCCTGTGTTTTCCCTGTCAGGGATTTTTTTTTGCCATTTTCCCTGTTTTCCCTGTGTAGTTGGTACCCTGTCACTTTATGAGGAATCACCTCTGCACTGTAGCTGCCACTTGGTTCAGCCCCGGTCAGTCGTACATGACAGCCAAACGCCACACTATTTTTAGCCCTTAGCGTGGAGTAATCTTATAAAGCCTGTATATACAAGAAGCACGAGCCCGGCCATCTAATAGCCTAGCTACCCAATCGGCGATCCCTGTATCTAGGGTTTGGACTCAATTTTTTATCATAATTTTAAATCAATACAAAATTTTGAAAATTTTCCTGGGCAAACAAAAAGGATAGGTGATTTTTTTTTTTGGTAGTTCTTACTGACCTCAAGGTCTAACACTTTGCATATTTACAAGATCACAGATTAATTCTTTTGTGGATCAATTCATGTAACTTTAAAATAACTCTATTTAATTTTCCTGGGTTACCAATTAAAGTTAGGGGATTTAAAAAATTGTGATAATTTTCTGGGTGCTTGGGCTATGAAAAAGTAGAAACAAACCAACAAATTTCACATGTCAAAACCATGCAAAGTAGTTAGATAAGTAAACTGTATTGGTTGATTTGGTTGTTTCATCTAAGTTATTTTCAGTATACATGTTTACCAAAAGACCATTCACTAGGGTCATTGTTTGTATAAGATAAACAGTGTAAGCATCAGTAAAACACCCATGCCCAGAGGGCAACATGTGCTAGATTCACTAGGGTAATTGTTTGTATAAGATAAACAGTGTAAGCATCAGTAAAACACCCATGCCCCAGGGGCAACATGTGCCAGATCAATTGCCCCCAAGGGCATCATGTGCTAGATCAATTAACACACATGCCTTCCTAATTGTTGATAAACAGTCTGGGCCTTTGATCTACTGAAACCTGGAAATGCTAACATAAAAGCAGCAAGAACATTTAAATTCACTAACAAAAAAGGCTCATTTATCATGCTTTGAGAAAATAGTTTGTTTCAGTATGCCCAAGTTCAAACGTTGAAGTGTTTTCCAATAGTGCTTTTATGTTTTCAATAAAATTGTACAGTAAACTTTACCTCCGAATTTGGTGACAAAATGACATTACAGACAGCCAATACTATAGGAAAACCACTGTCCAAAAAGGTCTTTTGTGACATCACAACTGTTGCAAGTGACTTAAGGCCCAGTAAAAGGCTCCCGGAGGATCGCCTTTTAATAGTTAATGACCTACATAGCAGAGTCATGTCTCTCAGGTATCGTTTCTGGCGCGGAGGGTGATTCGGCGCAGAGTGGACCCTTCCCGCTCTGGAGACACTCCAGCATCTGCCCCCTGAATAAAGCCTATATCCACTATAGGCGATTCTGACTACTCAGAATTGGGTAATTTCTAGATTTTTATTAGAAATATTACAGAAAATTATGTGTGTTACATACAATTGGAAAGAAAATTCAAAATGTTATGCGTGTTATCTCTGCACTGTAGCCACCACTTGGTCCAGCTCCGGTCAGTCGAACTGCACCAGCGAAAAACACTGGACTATTTTGAGCAAACAGTGCGTAGTAATCTTATAATATCAGTTTATAGTATAGGACCTACATAGCAGAGAGTACTCTCTTGGACTATTTTTCTAGAGCAGAGGTGCGAGCGCTGCAGAATGGGCAGGTGCGGGTAGTAGGACACTCTGCGGCAATTCACCCTCCGCGCCGGAAATGGCAACCATGAGACGTGACTCTGCTATGTAAGTCATTAACTTTATGGCAATATTATAAGATTACTACACCCTGTGGGCTAAAAATAGTCCCATGTTCTTCACTGGTGGAGTAGCACTGCCTGGGGCCGGACCAAGTGGCAGCTACAGTGCAGAGATGACCCTTGGTACGAGGTGTCGAGCACAGTGTTGTCATTGTTATTTTTAGAGGTAATTAGCAACAGCGAGATGCGTGGAATCTGATAACTTTTCTGCCTAGATAGAATATTAACAACCACGCCATTCAACAGAAAGTAACAATCGCCCATTCTACAAGAAATGTCATAATTCCAAAAGCTCCAGAACTCAAAAATTTAAATTCCAGTTTACATGATCTAATTTAACAGTCCCGCCAGTTGGATGAGTCAAAGAGGTGTCAGGCAGGTAGGTCAACTAACAGACAACGGTAGAGTCACACCAATTAACTAAAAGTGTGGTCTCACAAAAGACAAAAAGTCATCTGCTCTGGGGAGCGCTCATTTTGTTAAGTGAGTTCATCAATGGAGATTGACGAAAGCCACACACCCACTAGGCAAATTTGACGGAGTCGGCCGACTAATCGGCACAAGAATTGGCCGATTATTCTCACAGAATTGGCTGATTTTAGCTCTCATTCAGATTACCTGTCAGTATGTTATATTGAAATATACATGTTTGATATGAGTTGGCACTAAAATCGGCCGACTCTTTTGGTAGAGATGGCCGATTTTTAGCACCGATGAGTTGGCCGACTGGTCATATTGCCTAGTGGGTACGGGGCTTAATCCATAACAGTTTTTTGCTCTGTTTCTAAAGATCCTGTTTCTTGGTTTCAGGTGAATGTCACCTATCTAGGTTGAATTTGAGCAGATTCTTTTGTTTTTTTTAATGGATTTTCATACAGGCTGAGTTCACTTTATTGAAGGTTCTTCCACTGCAGTCCTGTGGACCATTTGGACACAATTCTGTGCAGGGGTCATCCAAATGTCCTTTTTCCATGCTGCATACCATGGGACTCAAACCCATGCAGTACCAATGTCAATGAGTGGTACCAGCGCCTCAACCACGTTGGCCACCCTGACCCCTATTTCATTTGGATTCATTTGGGCTGAGGTACTCATGGATTATGTATGACTAAATCTGGTTTGGGTTGCCCATTTTTGGGTTGTACAAATGCTGTAAACTGACTGCAGCCTTAGTACAGGGTTCCCACGCATTTTTGAAAATCAATATAAGACCTTTTTAAGACCAATTTAAGACCGAGATTCGGAAAAATTAAGACCTATTGACCGCGTGAAAAGAGGAATGTTGGAATGTATCATATTATTTAAATTTCAAGGAAGTGTACTTGTTTGAAAGTAGAATTTTGAGTTTTTATGTTTACTTCATTTTAACTTCTCAAAAAATTCAATTTAAGACCTTTTTAAGACCTCTGGCAAGAAAACTGTCAAATTTAAGACCTTTTTAAGGCCTTAAATTTGCGAAAGACCTTTTAAGACCTGCGTGGGAACCCTGCAGTACTTATCTAAGCAACTCTCTTTTTAGAGATTAATCATGAAGCTCTGTTTTAGACACATTTTACATGTGATTTACCTGCATTAGTTTACAAACATCTTAAATATGCCTGTTCACATATTCCTTGAAAAAAAAAAAAAAAACATATTCCTTGAATTACTTAATTAAGGTTGTGACATAAGCAAGTTACCGTCTGAAAAGATTTTTTTCATAGCTTTTGTTGTTTTTGTTATCACAGAAAGGATACAATAGACCATTATATGGGAGCCGTTTTTCAAAATTAACTATTGAAGGTCCAATCTTTAACTGCTTTATCCCCTTTTGTTTTAAAATGATAATTGACCATGCAATTGCTCGATCGAGCACCCCGCCCTGTCAAAGTACGCTAACAAATGAGTAGACTGTAGTTATGTCCAAGTCCGCTGGGCGCTCAAACTAGGACTATTAACCAGCAACCATTTTAGGTGGGAATTCCACCCTGTATCCCAGCATGCTTTGGGGCCGCTGGTTTACGGCAGGTAGGACCATGAACCAGCCAGCACCCAAAAACCATCAAAGGGATTCCCCATGCCATTTAAAGAGGGCCAATAAAAGAATTCCTTACAAATTTTAAGTAGCCACTAGTAGCCATGGACTCTTGTGAGGACCTATTATGCAAGAGTTATCTCTGTCATGAAAGGACTAACAAATGAGGCCAACCGTAAAAGACATTTGTCTCTGGTAGATTGCCTGACTGTCTATTTTGATGCCGGGTAAAAATTATTCTTTCCTTTCCATTTCATTTCTAAACATTTATTTTCATAAGAATTTTAGTTATGACCTTAACAAAATATTATAGATTAAAAAAGATTAACGGAATCCAAAGCCATTTCTTTGATCAAAAGCTACAAAGGAAGCAATTTTCGTTTTGCATTTGAAAAAGAACAATGAAAAGTTTTAGTTTGGCCTTAAGGGACCATTGAGTCTCTATAGAAGTGAAATTTAATGTGGCATTTGATGAAGAGAGACAGATAAGGTTGTTTTTTTTTGTTTTTTTTTAGAAAAGACATTATAGGCTGACCGACAATACCCCATTTTAACATGTGGTTTGAATTAAACTGCATCTAGCCATACCAGTTTAAGATCGAACGATGGCAAGTAAATTCACACCATCGGTCATCTTATGCAGATCTAATGGAAAGAAAATAGCATATATTGTATAACAAAAGGGAATTTAGTTTTAGGACGTAGCAATCTTGTAAAGGGAGGGTTTCTTTTAACAGTAGTTAAAAAGTATGCGAGTCCAACTATGATTTTACATTAAAATTAAGATTTTTTCTTTGGACAAAACTTACCTCAGAGAATTGAACATTCTTCTTTGTTTAATTTTTTATAATAATTATATATGCGATTTCTTCATTTTTCCTTAAATAATTTCTAGATACAACAGCTATTCCAAAGTAACTTAGGTTGAACCAACTTTAAGATGTCTTTCTTTTTTTACGGACTGTGTATAGGAGTGCAGGTAGCATAGTTATGCTAACTAAATACCCTGAGTCAATCTGTAACACAGCATAAAAGTAATCGTTCTGGCACCAACAAAGAACTTGCTTTTCCGTTCCTCGTCTGGGGCTGGTTCTATAGTGACTGGTTTAATTTTCAGACCAGGGGCCATTAAATACCAGAATGCCGCTGGTCAACAACAAAAAATGGAGAAAAAAAAATGAATAAATAAAAAACAAAAAAATACAAGATAATGTAGAGTCTGGTGCGCCCAGACGCGCATCCATAGTCTCTATCTAAAACTATCATACATGACAGAAAAAACAACAAAAAAAACACTAACAAAAAAAATCTATTATACAGTCTCTATCTGTAATATTGTTAGCTGCACGGCCGACGGCCGAAGATATTATCTCGGCCTGTGCACTACCAATATGCAATGGCTGCTGAGTGATAGGCCGACTGGGGCGGGGCCAGACACCATCTGGGGCCAGCCTAAAAAGGTTGTTTCCTGTCTACCGGGTGGCAAAAAGAATGGTCAGTTACGCGGTCATGTTTCTTTCTTTTTTTCCCCTCCTAAAATAGTTCTTTTTTCTCAATAAAGGGGCCTTCTATTTAGTACGTACGCACATTTAAAAAAATCTCAGACCCCCAAGTCCCCTTGATGGGTATGTACTAAATGAAAAGCCCCAAAAGAAAAGAAGAAATGATTGGGGTAAAATCAACTACTGGATTGACACTCTATGACTGAGTTGGCACTAAAAGACCATGTCAGACGGTATGCTGGAAACAAACTTGTTTTTTAAGTGGCCTAGTTTTTTGTTGTTATTCTGTCAAAAAAAAAAATTAAATTTCTTATAGGAATTTTTTTTTTTTTAAATAAAAATAAATACAAATAAATACTTGGGAAAATGAAAACTACTGAGTTGGCACTAAAAGACCCAGTCGGGCGGTAGGCTGGAAGTAAACTTGCTTTTTAAGTGGCCTATTTTTTGGAGTTTTTTTCCCTCATTTTTATTTTTATCTTTTTTAAATGAAAATTAAATTTTGTCAGTAAAAAGAATAACTGGGAAGAAGACAACTACTGAGTTGGCACTAAAAGACCCAGTCGGGCGGTGTGCTGGAGACAAACTTGTCTTTTTTCTGTGGCCTAGCGGGCCTGGACATGGTCCAGACGACCAGACGTGGGACCTGCCGACCACACGCAGATAGCGGTCAGTAAACACAAGGCTTTATGGCTTGGCCTTAGAGGGTTAGGATACAGCGGGTGGGAAGGTCTATTATGGGGGGATTGTTACAATGATTAGTGAGATTGGTAAAATAATTATTTTTTTTTTTTAAATAATATTCTTTTTTATATATATTTTTTAAAAATAATTATTTAGGTTTCATTTGAGAACTAGCTTCTTCAGTTGGGTATTCTCAAAGACTAGGTAAGGGGAATTCCTTGCTGAGGTCGCTTAGCAATCCTGAGGGGGACACTGAGGGGGTGGGGGAAGAGACTGCTTCCAAACCCTTTGAATCAACTGTACAATCCGTTTGTCCAACATCTAGGTCTCAACCAATTTCCTTCAAGCAAGATAAAAAAAAATAGAAGGCCATAATCTTTTGCATCACGTCTACTTAACCTTATTTTGGCATGTAATGGCGACTTCTGGTCATGGCAGAGTCATTTAGCGTTATTACTCTGGGCACGCCTCTCGTTATTCAGTTGTCTCCGTATATAAAACAGTTCAACATCTGAGAGAACATCTTCCGTTCTCAGAATAGTATTGTATATGTACCGTAAAACCTCTAATATAAGGTCATGACGGAGTCATTAAGTGTTATTACTTTGGGCACACCTCTCGTTATTTGGATGTGTCTCCGTATATAGAACTAACACCCAAAATAGTTTAACATCTGAGAGAACATCTTCCGCTCTGTGAATAATATTGTATATGTAACGTAAAACCTCTAATATACTTCTAATACGAGGTTATGGCAGAGTAATTTAGTGTTAATACTTTGGGCGCGCCTCTCTTCATTTGGTTGTCTCCGTATAAAGAACCACCACCCAAAATGGTTCAACATCTAAGACAACATCTTCGCTCTGAGAATAATATTATATATGTACCATAAAACCTCTAATATAAGGTTATGGCAGAGTAATCTAGTGTTATTACTCTGGGCACGCCTCTCGTTATTTAGTTGTCTCCGTATACAAAACAGTTCAACATCTAAGAGAAAATCTTCCGCTCTCAGAATAATTTTGTATATGTACCGTAAAACCTCTAATATAAGGTCATGGTGGAGTTGTTTAGTGTTATTACTTTGGGCGCGCCTCTTGTTATTCAGATGTCTCTGTATATAAACCTCCACCCAAAATGGCTCAACATCTAAGAGAACATCTTCGCTCTGAGAATAATATTGTACCGAATGTACCGCAAAACCTCGAGTATAAGGTTATGGCAGTCATTTAATATACCTTAGGTTTAGGGTGATACACGTTTAGTAGTTAACTTAACAGTTTAACGCATGCCGTATCAAACCCGGGTGATAACCAGCCTTGTATCACCCGGGAGGTGATACAGAAACTTTCATTTTTCATTAAAAAAAAATTTTTTAAATGAAATAATTAAGAAATACAAAATCTAGCCATACTTTTTTTTCTTAATTTGAGCCTGTTATCACCAACTTCTAGAAATCTTTCAAAGGCAGACCAAAAATAAGAAAAACTTCTCCAGTCCTTATATGGAAATAGGTTTACACCATCGTATTTCCTTATCAGACTTTAAATTAACTTTTTTTTTCTTTGTTCCTGATCCCTTCCTCGGAGCTCAGTTTAAATTTCTATTGTTCAATCCTGATTACAACCAAACGGAACAACCGTGCATTACCTAAAACGCCCTGTATCACGTATATACTGATAGTAAGTGTGATTTAGGAACTTTCTGAGCTTTTTACCTTCGACAGGAGTAAAACCGAAGCCACCCTTCTCCAAGCAGATTCTGGGTCTTATGGCAGTCCCTATACTTTTATTTAAACTCAGCTCTGATCTGCTTGAAGAGTGAGTTTCTCTGAATCCGTATCACTTATTTTTGGCTTCTCTTTTATCCGACCTTGTCCCTAGTTCTTCTCACCCTGCTGTTTTTGTTTTGTTCTCGTTTTTTTTTTTTTTTTTTTTCATTTTATTTTTGTTTTTAGCTTCTTCTCTTTTGTCCAGCCTTGTTCCCAGTTTATCTCACCTTGTTTCTTTCTTTTTTAAAAAAATATTTAAATATCGATTTTTAGCTTTTTTTTATTATTTTTTTATTATCATTTTATCTTTAATTATTTATTTTTCATCACCTCGTTGCTCCTGGTAAACGTACGTGGGTAATCACGTATTAGTTTGTGCCTGACCTCCAGAGGTTGTGAGATTTCTTTAGGTTGTGTTTGAAATTCAATATCATGGGTCTCGACCCCTATCATCGACACGATGACAGAGACGTTTGGTAAAATGGGCACAAAACTTGGGGCCTGAACGACACAAAATAGTGTGTTAGGGGCCTTCCATTAAGTACGTAAGTACATTTTCAAAGATCTGAGACCCCTCTCCAAACCGCCCCCTTGGGCTAAAGTACGCATTGGATTTGTACCAGAAAGTAAGCACATATAACAAAAAATTCTGACCCCTCTTCCCCCTCCCCCTTTATGCGTACATATTTAATGGAAGGCCCCTTAGCATTTTAGTCACAAACGAGCATTTTGAGAAATAAGTGACAAGGACATGTCACACAGGCATTTCTTTAATTTGGCATGTGACATCATTACTTTTTCATCAGAGGCCTGTGTGCCCGTTTTACCAAAAGTCTCCCATCCTCCAATAGGTTGCACATCCTCGTGTTATTTTACTCTCGTGTTTCTGCACATCCTCGTGTCTCGTGTATCATGTACATCCTTATGTTAATTTACCCACATGTGTTAGAGTTAAACGTCCAATCATCAATTTTTCAGCTATATCAGGACCAACTCACGGTTTTTGGCTTGTACAAATCTATGGGGGTGGAAACACCGGCAAGGCAAAGTGGTGTCACATGAAAGGCCAAGACTCGAACCCAGTCCAGCCAAGTGAGAGGCGAGATCCCAACCCACTACACCATCCCACCCCGCTACCCTCGTCTATGCTCCTCCCCCAGTCGCCTCAGGGACTTGGGGACTCCATCGTTTAACCTCCGCTTACGAGGCAACACAACAAAGTTCTTAACCAATTTTCCAGTCAATTAACTGCAGAACCAAATGGATTTCAAAAAGTGATTAGCTGTTCATTTCGACAGAAGGAGGTGAGGTTTTTGGGATCCCCTTCCTGAGTCAGAACATCAGAGGAAAAGTCGGCTACAAAATTGCCAGACTAGTGATTAAAATGATGGACTAGTGATTAAAATGGTGGAGTAAATGCCAATAACCTTGAAGTCTGAATTAAATGCAACAACCCTTGCTCTGTCAGTCAAATTAAAGTGGACTTGGCGGGTTGGCCCAAATGTTTATTTTGAAAAAAATAGATAAATAAAAAATAAGAAAAAGGGTAAAATCCAATGGATCTCCTGCCTGCAACCACCCAAATTATGAAGCCGTAAACTTAACAAGAAGCAAATGACTATCAAAGTTCGCCCTTAACATAGCAATGGACATTTCATTGTGTTTGAAAGGTAATTGAATAAAATGTCAATATATCTAATGTATGTAATCTATAGCAATGGTTGTCCCTCAATAAACTGAAGGCCTTCCTACAACCTGAAGGCTATATGGGCTATGAGTAGTGATCACCAACACCACTCCTGTCACACACAACTCAGGGAGGGGCTTAGGAAAGGGGCTCCTACTAATAGTTCTAGGTCCCTGCACCCACCCACCTTGACCTACCCACCTGCAGGTGACAGTGGAGGTCCTAATGTGGAGGGGTACTGGTTATGTAACCCACTTCTGGCTTCTCAAACTGCACCCTTCCCCACCCCCACTCCTTGAACTGAGTTCAAGGAGTGGGGGTGGGGGAGGGTGCAGGGGAGAGGTCTGCCCACTCAATAACACTTGATGCACACTAATTGTCCTTGCTTACAAATGCATGCCGGTGGACAAAGGCCTGTAGTTACTTGTATGTAGGATTGTGTAACCGGGCAATCAGATCAAAGCCCAAATACCTACAAAAGACATGACTGATTGAGTGAGCCCTTCCCATAAGCTACAATACTAAAAACTATAATTAAGGGCTCACAAAAAAAGGTGGATTTGTTTGTTCAATAGAGGAATATATTTGTAAGCTATCAATCTATTATGAAGAACATGCCGGTTACTGCAAATAAATTATCAGTGGTTTGTTTGTCGGGGTAGTTTAACATCTGGTCAACCACACAAGGTTCTTTCTAGTCTGAAAAAAGAAAAGGTTCTTTCTAGACTGCAAAAGGTAATGCTTTTCAGGTTTTCGGTGATTGTATCTATGATACAATTTAGAAGAAACCCGCTACCGCTGCTTGATACCCTACTTGTTTCAAAGAGTGACATGGGGTCTTTCATGTGCAATGTCTCATAGAAAAAACTATAAGCCACACCCTTAATTTGGATAACATCTTTATCAAGATGGGTGAAACAAAAATCTATTAATAAGCTGCACCATAAATTCTGCACAACATATATATCATTTTCTACCTTTTTGACATTTTCAACCTTTTAGAAATGTTTGAGAAAATTATCAGATATTTTTCCCCTTTTCTTTGAATGCGTAAGTATCCATTTCGTGGAACTACACCTTTAATGTAGGGTATTGCGTGAGAGTGTGTTCTGAACTCTTTAACAAAAGGCAGAAGCCATACAAGTGAGGCCTCACGCCCAGTTTAGCCATATTAGATTAATGGGCCTGGATCATACCTATGGGCTTCTTTATTTATGATTACGGGAGGGTGTGCCACCACCTGCAGTGCTCTGTCGCATAACCAAACCCTCGCAACAGTGAGACCACAGGGAGGGTTCAGATTTGGGTCTTGCAACAGTACAAATCACAGCGAGGGTTTGGTAAAAGTCACGCTGTTATATGTAAAATTCAGCATCAATTTTCACTCATTTCTAATAATTTTTCCAGGCTGAAGATTTCAGGAATTTTAGATCTAGATGTTTAGTTTTCAGAACCATTTACAGAATTAAAATCAGTCTAGTACAACAGCCACAAATCAACAGCGGGACAGGTTGTATTGGTTAAATTTTTGCACAGGGAGGGGTCTCGCTGTGGTGGACAACCCTTGCAACAGCGAGGGGGGTTATGCGACGGACCACAGTGCTCTGTCACATAACGGGTCTCGCTGTTGTGTGGGTTGGCACAGTGAGAGTCATCCTTGTTGAACAGGAGGTGTATCCAACTTTCCTAACAACAGCAAGGGTTGGCACACCTGTTTTTTAAAATGTGTAGGGGGTGTGGGTATTTTCGGTCAGTATTTTAATATTCTGTTTTCACTCCTTTACAGTTGTGCCACTGAGGTCCTAAAATATATAGAAGGTAAATGGCGGAAATGTATTTATCAATAAATTAAATGTATTCAAAGTTTGTGCAAAACCATCGCTGTTGAGAGGGTTTGCATTTTGACAAGCAAGGATATCGCTGTTGCGAGACCCATATCTAAACCCTCGCTGTGGTCTCACTGTTGGTAGATGTTGCTGAGATGTGTCCAAGCTAAAACTCCCTCTTATAAAAAGAAGGACTACTGTGGCTGTCCGAGGGTGTCTGTATGACCTAGAGGGGATCGTCATGACCCAAGGGCGAAGCCCGAGGGACGTATGATCCCCATGGGTCGTACAGACACCCAAGGACGATCCTGAAGGTGCTTCTTTATTTTGTCACCCAAGCAACATTCAAAATATGTGAAAATTATTGAAAACAAGGAGTCCACAGTGAGTAGCACGTACAGCCTGGCAATACAACTTGCACCCAATATGCACCGCTCGTCGGCCGTGCGGTTGATAATATGGGTTACCTAGTTCAATATGGTTTAACTTGTGGCCACTGACTCCCTTGACCCTTACTAACTCACCTGAATCTTTCCCCTCCTCTTCAACTTTGTCCGCCATGTTCAAGACAATCTTCTCTAATAGTCGAACGTTCTGGATGTCACGTAAACTCCAAGGTTAGGACCAAAGGTATAGGCCTAATAATGTATGTTTTGTACTACTTATTGAGAGGTTTTTGCAGCAGGTCTCAGACAGTTTAATGTTGAGCTCTGTGTGTGTGAGATCTTGACATGTGGCCAGGGGCCAATGTATGGACCATGTACCTGGTTAGAGATAAGCCTCTAGTATTATAGCCAAAGAATGTACAGATTTAGATTACAGACCCGACACTCTGTTCTATTTCATTTTTGTGCTACCTGGGTCCATTCTTAAAAAAAGAAAAAACTGTTTCCGGTGGACTGGTCGGGTGAGTATTTTATAGCTGGGTGGGACGAATTCTTTTGCATTTTTCAAAAAAAAAATACAAAACACAAAATACAAAATTGTGGAAAATTCCACATTATACCCTTACTAACAAAAAGAATATATATTTAAAAGAAAGACAAAATTGCGGCCACCCGGGTCATCGACCCGCAAAATTATTTTTTTTAGGACGGCCTGGCCACGTGTATTACCATAACTTAGTCTGAAATATATCTGAAGGTCTAAACAGCTTCTAAGGACCTGCCAGGTGCTTCATTAGGTAATATTATTGAATAATTCAAGTCTGCTACTTAATTGTTGTTTTACTATATTTTTATTAGTACATTTTAAATGTGGTTCCATTCTTCTAAAAATCTGAAATCAGACAAAAATCTGGAAAATTATATCCCTGATGGATAGCTGATTAATAATATTTTATGTACCTGCAGGTTTATTTTGGCCATTTTTATATACAAATATACAGAAATCTCTACAAAATATATAACTCCTATCCAAGATCCCCATAGGGGCTGGGTCATAGAGTGTTTATTCTGTATTATAATTCTATAGTCGGTGTGGCATAGCCTGATACTTAGCACTTCAATAAACTGTACAACCGGTGTATCGATATGTGTGATAATTGATCTAAATGTTTTATCTTCCAACTTTGTCTGTTGATGTATAGAACCACCCCCTATGGCCTATGTATCTTACCTTACGATCGTTAAAAGACGTCGTTTGTAAATGGCACCACATGATTTATGATAATAAATATAATTCTCCAAAACATGATATACATGTACATAGCTTATTTACAGTACTTTTGGTGCATGCAGGCTAATTTGGGCAGATTTTGTTGACAAAACACCTAGAAAGACTATGAAAAACAAATAATTGTTATATGTCCATCTATAATCGAAGAACCTAGTAAATATTAAATACATATGGTTACAAATTGTATACTCTACAGTGTCCCCATTTCCAGAGTTCAAACCGTTCAAAATGCTGATGTTTTAACATGACTTTTTTCATAATTATTTTGGGCAGAAAAACGTAGCAATAACATTTAAAATGACAATATTTGAAGTTGGGTTTTCAAAGAGAGCAAACATTTTTACACACCCTGCATTCCTGAGACCCCCGTCCTACCAAGTCGTTTAAGACTTTGTTTTTTTATTTTTATTTTTTTTCCCTTTGTTTTTCTTTTAAAGGTGGCAGGCTGTTATTTATATAGGGGCCGGGTGGGCTTCTACTTCGTGTTTTTATTTTTTTTTGTTTTTTCCTTGTCTTTTTTCTTTTTTTATTTCGTTTAAATACTTTTATGTGTAAAGTTTCTTTCCAGCTACAAAAGCTTGTTTAACTCTAGTCACATGTCAATATGGCCTAGGTTGTTCTTTGGGTATATTTTCATTTTTGGATATTTTTTCATACATTTTATCCTTTCCTTTTCCCTAATCTATTTATTTATTTTGAATACTTTTCAATCCAAAGTTTCTTTCCAGCTACAAAAGCTTGTTTAACTCTAAAGTTAAGTGTCAATATGGCCTAGGTCATTCTTGGAGCATTTTTCATAACATTTTCTCCTATGTGTCATTCTATCAAATCTTGTGTAAATCTCTAATGTATAAAGCACCAGAGAGAATTACAAGTAAGAACAACAAACTAATTTGTGGACCAAGTTTAGAATATGTATATCCATTGACAGTGCCCACCTGCTTACCGTGTCAAGCCTCCCCGATCGATCCAATGTTTTGTTTTGGCAGTCGATACAAACGCATGTTTCTCCTCCCAGACTCCTTCATGCATTAGTATGCATCCACAGGTCCACATAGATTCCATTAATATATATTGAAAGCATAATTAAACGTGTAGCACTTGATTAAATCCAGATATTCAGGCGTGGGGAGGAGGACTCCTCCATATCGACCCGGCGGGCCCGACGAGGAGAAGACTGTCACTGTCATCTCTTCGCCTCCGCGAGTCCGACCCGCGCCATTTCCTTGATCACGAATTTAAATCCATATTTGATTACAAATACTCCATGCAATGCTGATATAGAGGTCCACACGAATCTCTGGGTACAACGTTTTCGTGGGGGAAGGCCGATTTTGTGTCTAAATACGGGAAATCTGAAAGAATTTTCAATGAATTTGAGAAATGTTGACTTAAACGTTATGAACTTTTAATGTTAAAGTAAATGAGCATATTTAGCTTGAATTGCTTCTTTATGTATAATGTTTATTGATTTATATATCAATTGAATTGTAGATATTGAATTGTAAATATGTTCGAAAAATTGTCAAATGTTATTGGAAGAGCTCCTTGTAGAGAGATAATTAGACACAATAAAAAAAAATAAAAAAATAGGTCGGGGACAGCATGGCGGCCGGGTTCTTCTTCATCCTGCTCAAAGCCGCGGGTATCACGTGGTACGAAAGGAGGACGCTGATTGGTCGACGGCCCCGACGGCGATATGTAAATGAGAAGTCACGTGATTGAATGAACGACGCTGATTGGTCGACGCCTAATTAATTATTCACAAGTTCAAGGCCGAAATTCACGTGATCGAATGAAGGACGCTGATTGGTCAACGGGCCAAGACGGGGGCGGTCCTCCTCTTCCCGCCGACCCAAGAGGCTGGAAGGCGCTTTTCTGTGAAATCAGACTCGGAAAGATGGCCCGAAAACATATTAATACTGAATATATTGTTCCAATATGCTTAACGGGAAAGTTTGAGATGTTTTCTGATATCCTGATATTATTTTTTAGGCCCTGGCTGCTTAAACTTTACCTCCGAAATTGGTGACCAAATGGCCTCTTTCAGGCTTTTTTCGTAGTGAATGTAGGTAAGAAAAGATGGCGACAACGCGTCATAACTAACGGTCTTAGCAATAGCCATATTTGTGGACTGGGGTCCACAAATACTACTATGTTATTCACTACAGAAGCACCCTCAAAATTGAGGCCTTATCGGCGCGCAATTCTGACTAACGCTTATATACTAGAGCGTTTTACGGGAGACAGTCGTAAGCTATATTTGTTTGTTTGTTGGGGTAGTTTAACGTCCAGTCAACCACACAAGGTTCTTTCCAGACTGCACATGGTAATGCTTTTCAGCTTACAGGTGATCGTATCTATGATATGGTTTAGGAGAAACCCACCACCGGATGTGATACCCTACTCGTTTCGAAGAGTGGCAATGGGTCTTTTATGTGCAATGTCCCATAGAAAGGACAAAACTATGAGTATAATTATGGTGATACGGATCGCCAGATTTGCTGACAGAGGCGCAAATCATATCAGGCTGAGTGCAGAGAACCATGCCCCCCTTTCAATTTTAGAGGGAGCCAAAACTGATGTTACGTCAAAATATGACAAAATTTCACAAACTCAAATAACTATGAAAATACACTCTAAGAGTCTAACAATAGCCATTGGTACATTAAAAATCATGATAACTTTACTTGAATTCCATGATACTCATGTTATTTATGACTGAAGCCAGCAATGTTTGTAAACAAACCAATTTTGGTGGATCACCATAATTGACTAGCCATAAGTTTTAGTGTTTTAATGTAGTTTAAGCCTGTCTTTACACTCAATATTTTACCACAGGCCTCGTTACTGCTATAGAATATATTTCAATAGTTAACAGAATTTGTAAAATTTTGACACAACATTGCTTCTGGTTCCCTTTAAGGGTCCAAGCCCACTCCAGGAGCTGGGTGTTCCACTGGTGGCTAATGGTGGAGGTAATGATAACCTACTCTCTGCCGGTACACCTGGGGTTAGTGATAATGGGGGCCTGGACCACTCCACCTGACCCGGGTACAGGCGTACTACGGCCCCTAGACCAACCCTATACTTAAGTGGGGAGGGATGGGGGGTTCCCGATGTTACATGTCGAATATAAGAAAAGGGCATGTCACCTGTCACTTATCTCCCCATGTCGCATGTCACCTCCAAGAAACTGCCATGTCACATGTTGAATTTAAGAAAACAAGCAATGTTATGTCATTTATTCTTTCACTCATGTCACTGAGCCTCATGTCGCATTTCGATTTTAAGAAAGGGCCATGTCGCCATGTCAAATTTGAGGGTCTAGGGCCCCTTAAGGGTTCGGGTCCGTGAGGCTTGAAAAGCTTGACAAATTGTTTCAAAACGTGGTTTCCCGTCGCCTAGTGTAGTAAAGTGTTAAGTTAGGGGCCCTTGATGGGGGATCCCCCCATGTCACATGTCCTTTTGTCACGTAACTTCTCATGTCCCATGTCTCCTCTAAAACCGTCTCAAGTCTCATTTCGAATTTAAGAAATGGCCCGTCATGTCGTTTATTTCCTTCATGTCACTTGGCCCATGTTAATTTTAAGAAATGGCCATGTTGCTCTGTCGAATTAAAGGTCTAGAGCCCTAAGTTGGGCTTTGGTTCTTCTGACGTATCAGCTAGCAGTGACGTCAGTGGTCTGGCAATGACGTCATTGGTCCGTCAGTGACGTCACTGCTGACCAGATGTGATCAACTATGACGTAACGTTAAAGTGGACCGATCACTTTCACTCTCCAGGCACGTTACACTCTCCGAGCAGAAATGGAGTAATAGTTATATTATGTGAGTTTTCCCTTCCTACTATATACAGGGTACCAACCGAAATTCCATTTTCAAATTCCCTGTGTTTTCTCTGAGATTTCCCTGTCCTGTGGTAATTTTTCCCTGTGTCATATATCCAGCAAGTCTTTTTTTTCAAATTTAAAAGCCTCTACATGAAAAAAAAATATGGACATTCTAACAACAAAAACTCAACTCAACTCAACTCAACTTAATATTTTGAGAATCAGGAATTTCAAAACCTGACCAAATGAAATTCCCTGTGTTTTGGCAAAATTTCCAAATTCCCTATGTTTTCCCAGTCAGGGATTTTTTTTACCATTTTCCCTGTTTTTCCTGTTTGGTTGGTACTCTGTATATAGACTCTAGCAACCGTATTGAAATTGACGTGTTAGCAGAGATTGAATTATAAAACAGTTGAGAAATTGGTTTACAATGTCTTTTATTTTTTATAGTTCAGGGGCCCCTAGGAGGAAAATATCTTGAAGGAAGAAATGCCTTGGTTGTGACTCTGTACTTGACTGCATTAAACCGCAAAGATAAATACCGAACTAGATACAAAAATTTAGGGAATATGCCAACCATAATATTATTTCATTTTACTAATCAATAATTTGGTTTACTTGAACTATTATTTCTTGAGTCAAATGCCTTAATCAAGAAGGACCTATAAAAAGGCGTACTGCCGAGCAGACATTGGTGATGCGTCCCACGTAAGGGGCTGAGTACACTGACCCAATGGTCGACTGGTTAATTTAATCTACCCCAGGATCCAGGGATCTGCCTCCAGCCCCCCCCCCCCACCCCCCCAGCCTCCCCAGCCTCCAGACCTGGAGGGTAGGGGGGCACTCCCCACGTAAGGGGCTGAGTACACTGACCCAATGGTCGACTGGTTAATTTAATCTACTCCAGGATCCAGGGCTCTGCCTCCCCCCCCCCCCCCCAGCCTCTAGATCTTGCGGGGGGGGGGGGGGGGGGCACGCCCCACGTAAGGGGCTGAGTACACTGACCCAATGGTCGACTGGTTAATTTAATCTACTACCAGGATCCAGGGCTCTGCCTCCTCCCCCCCCCCCCCCCCTTCGGACCTGGAGAGGGGTGGGGGGGTGCTTATTCTATGAGGAGTTGCGTAATACAAAATTAACCAAAGCAATTTGGTTGAAAAAATGCTTCTTAAATTGGTAAATTATAGCTTAATATATTTGCCTTTTTCCCATAGGAACCAATGTTAAAGCCCGTCAGCCCAGCCTATAATGTCCAACCCTATTTTGCCCTGAAATACAGCATTTTAATTGGCTGGCAAACCTGCAAATCTGTCAAGTGGTAACATTTTAGAAATCATAATGTTTTATCAATACTTGAGGATGTAGTAAAACATAATTCTCGCTTATTTCCGTAACACTAACTCTAGAGACAAAGATGCTTTACTTGTGAATGTTGTCAGACCCTTGTCCAACCCTGGAAATCCCCTATGTGGGATGGGCTTATTGGACCTGGAGGGGGGCACTGACTGAACGAATACTAGCAATTTTAGGTTTTGATGCGCAACTTCGCTGTTAACATCCTAAATGTTCAATGGGTGCACTGGTTGAGTGATTAATGCGCAATTTTAGGTTTTAATATGCCACTTCACTGTTAACAAACACACCCTGGTATGGAAACTAATGCCCCCCCCTCCCCCCCCCCAGCTCCAGGATTAAGAGGCGCAGGCCTAGTGGTGGGAAAGTTTACCTAACACACGGGGGTGGACGGATAATGCTACTTCCGGAGCGAGCCATGAGAAAGTGCATACCTCGGCCCCGATAATGCATACTTCCGAGGCTCCCGCATTTTCACGACATAAACAAATAGTTCTTTTTCATAAAATAAAAATATTACTGTATGATGCAATAACCACGGAATGCACTATTAGTTGTGATGATAAAATAATTAGTTCAGTTCAATTGTATAAATTCATTTTCATGAGGAAAGTGTGGGTTTTCAGAGGATCTTTTTGGATCCAAGCTTTGCCCCATTCAAATATTTTGTCCCACACTTTTCTTGTGTAAGTACATGACTTTTCCAAAATAAAATGGTCCAAATGTAAAGATTACACCTAGAAATATTCCGTGAGCATGTTTGATTTCATATATATTTGATATTTTGGCAAATAACAGTGAAATTCCGCACCCGGCGTTTCGAAACCCGCCTCCGGAAGTAGCATTATCGGGGCCGAGGTATGCACTTTCCGAGCGCTGGCTCCGGAATATGCATTATCTGTCCACCAGCGTGTAACAGCTGAGCCTGTGAATACCACCCCCAACCCACCACACTACCACACTACTCTCCCCTCATCCAGCCCCCTGTGGGGTACCTAGGTGGGGCTTCTGCTCCTGGTAAGAATAGGCCCCCAGTAGCCCCTGCTGATTGTATAAGGCGACGATAGTGGGGACCCAGCACTGACCAAGTGTTTTTTTGGGGTTCAATTCCCAGTTGGTGTCTGGGTTCACTAAGGGATGCGGTACGGCAAAAATGATTTCCAGGTTTTGATACAGTGCTGTTTGCCTGCCCTGTCACAATCATCTCATAGTTACAAATGCCCCTGCGCCCCCCTCTAAACCCGCCACTGGTGAGCTCAAAAGTATGGGGAAATGTAGGAAACGGAGGGGCCAGTGGCACCCCTCAACGATTAGTTCTGAGAAGAAGAGGCCGTATACTAACCCTGCCCGCCCCCTGTAGCTGACAGTGAAGTAGGGTGCCTGTAGTTAAACACAATATACGACCAGCCCTGGAGGGCCGTGAGTCTAACCCTCCCCTTGGGCCGTCAGTCTAACCCTCCCCTTCTCAGAATCCAGGCCCCTATTGTACTCACATTCTGACCCCTGTTCTACTTGACCATCTATAGAGCTGCTCACCAAGAAGCAACTCATTTTGTGTTAGGCCACACTAAAAATATTGTTTCCAGTGGAGCGGGTGGGTGTTATGTGTTAAAAAGGCCATTCGGCCAGTCCACCGGAAACAGAATTTTCTGGGGGTCACCTTACTTTTATTGTGACATGGGAACCAGAAAAGTTTTGAGTTGATACATATCAGGAATTTGAAAGAGTGGGGTGTGCTATAGTAATAGGGGGCGGAGGGGGTCACTGACTCTTGAGGACGAGTACCGTAAAATCACTTATTTAAAGCCATACCATTTGGCCATTTTCCCAGAACCTTTTTTTTCTTCAGAAGTGCATAGAATTCATGATTCTCGGGTCAAGATCGTCAAAGTAGCCCCCCTACCTCCCCCAACTTTAGCCCAACGAGCTCAATCCATCTCGGAGACCTCTTGGCCAGTCAGGAAATTGTTTCCGGTGGACCGGCCGGATGACTATTTTGGGGCCGATTGAGAAGAATTTTTTTTCAAAAGAACGAAAAAGCTTTAAAAATGTTTACATTATATTCTTACCAACCCCAAATTTGTTTTTAAAAAAATAAGAAATTCCCGGCCACCCTGGTCACCCATATTTACATCACCCGCTGGACCGGAAACATATCTTTTTTCCAGGCTGGCCTCAGGCTGGCCGCACTGACAAGGTATTCTGTAAGAGAACTGGCCTCATAATTAGGACTCTCCTGATGGATGAAGTCTATTAGGGTCTTAATTACCCACAAAGTCTAATTTACTTTTCTTGTTTTTGGATTTCCTTGATTTATGTCTCTTGATTAAGATGGCTGACGTCTAGTTATGTTAGAAACTGGTCTCAGTGTGATGTATCAGTATGACACCAAATTATTGTCAGTGCCCAAGAAAATATATATAGTATATCAAAAGTTGAGTTCTTATTTTTCAGAAGTTCTAAGCGTATTCATCTTAATTAGGGTTATTTTATCTTTCTTCTTCTTCTTCTTTTTTCAAATTATCAAAGTCCTAGCACTCCTCAAAACACTTGTCCATGTATCAGGTTTGACGACTATTTTATCCTTCGTTCAAGACCAAATCTTAATTAATGATAGTACAGAACGGTCACATTTATTGGGAAATTCTCCCTATCAGTGTGCAATCCTAAATCAGTAATGAAAAAGTCGAAAATCCTGAGAAAAAAAGTGCAATAAAAATGTATCTCTAGTACTGATCAAATGAGCCCATCCCACAAAGGGTATATCCAATGGTTGGACAAGGGTTGGACAAAATTACCATATAAGCCACTATTGTTTCGGTTACTGGAATAAGCAAGAATTGTAATTTTCTATATCCTCAAATACTGATAAAGCGTTGCGATTTCTTAGATTTTACCAATTGACAGATTTGCAGGTTTACAAGGTAATAAAAATGCTGTATTCATGGTAAATAGGGTTCGACATTGTATGTTGGGCTGACAGGCTTTAACATTGGTTCCTATGGGAAAAAGGCCAGAAATACAAAGCTCCACTTTATCAATTTTAGGATTGATTTTTCAACCAAATTGCTTTGGTTAATTTTGTATTATGTAACTCTCTTCATGTAATAAGCACGGAGTAAATTTGGAAAATACTTCTTGTGAACTTTAACATTTGTGTAAACTGGCATGGGCTTATTACACTGAGTACCCTGGTTTTACTCCAGACGCCTGCATGTCGGGTGTCCAGTTAGTCAGGCTAGTCTGTCCCTTAGCTCTTACTTAAAAGGTCCGTACACCCACAACAGTCCATGGCTTTTATTGGTCAATCAAAATTTGCAAGGAATTCTTTTATTGGCCCTCTATAAATGGCATGGGGAATCCCTTTGATGGTTCTTGGCCTGCAGACTGGTTTATGGTCCTCCCTGCCATAAACCAGTGGCTGCAAAGCATGCTGGGATTTGGGTGGGAATTGCTTGCTGGTGTACAGACACACTTTGGGAAACAGTGGGTCTGAACTCGACAGACTTCAGGTAGGCGTCTGACCTGTGTATGTGTCAGTCTGTCTCTACCTTGACCAGGGCTATCTACTTAGGCCCCAACAAGACCAATAACCTCCCACACCACCAGCCATAGGAGTTGGGGGATGTGTCAACAGAGGCCCAGAACACCTGCACCAAGATGGCATCTTAATGTGACATGTTAACGTGTACATGTCTCGGTGTGGCAGCACTATAAAGAGGGCATTGGGTCCCACTGTTACAAATAGGCACCTCATCTCATAGATGCAGTCACCTCTCATGTGGCGCAAAACTAGCTGCAAAGCTTTACCTTGTGCAGTCTGGTAAAAGAAACCTAAAGGGTTGGCCGGACATTAAACTAACCCCACAAACAAAGTACATGTGTGTGTTGGGGGCATCAGATGAGGGTGAAGGCCCCATACCCACTCGGCGATTTTATTGTGAGTGGGAGAATCGCCGGTGAAATTGTCTGGCGACTCCCCATGGGTATGGTGTCTATTCTTGGCGTCGGGGACTAAATTTCTTTTTGCTGATGGAGTCATTTTCCTAATATATTAGCTAAAATAAAGTGGGTTTTTTTTAAACATTTACCCACTATCACGGGCAAAACTAAATAACTTTCAAACTCATAGTTCCAGGCACTGACACTATAATTCCCTAGCCAAAGGTCGAAGCTTTAATGTTTCATTAAAAAGTTAATGAGGGTGCCCCTTCATGTTGGACTCGGTGGAATGGAGCCAGTTGGCTGGTGAGGTCTCTCTAAAAGATCATTTACTGAACCTTACGTTATAATGAGCCATAACTGACAACATTATAATATCAAAGGTTTTCTGAATCAGATTAAGATAGTAAAGAACACAATATAGATCAGTCTAGGTGAGATTCATCGCATTTTAGTGATGATGCATTTTTCTGATGAAGTAAATTTTCACCTGCCATTCAAAAACTGATAATGACCACGGGGAAACTCTAAAGGGGGGCTCAACCCCGCCCTCGCTTATATTCAAATAGATATTACATTTTATACTTATAATGGACAAACTATTTATTTAAAACAAAACCTTTTAACACACTTGCCTAGTTTCTCGCAAGTAACAATTGATAAACATATACATTCATATCCCCCTCCGCTTTCGGAAATTCCTGAATCCGTCCCAGACCAAGACGAATATGGAACAAAATTATGTAACACTTCACTACATACCACACACTGAGTCAAGCTGACAGCACTGCCACTAGAATAAGACCCACCATAAATAACCTTTGCACTGAGTTAACCCACTCAGCGACAGCTACATTTAATTCGGTGACTCACCGTCCTACTCTCAACGTAAATCTGGGTGACAAACTCACTCGGCTCGTGAATAATTCATCGGTCGCGCGCCATTCAACTTTAACGTCCATTGGTTTACATGAGCCTTCGATATGAGTTTCCATAACGTTACAGCTATGAATCACCTGTTGTGCATCAATCAATCCATTGGACCAATGATACAGTGTTTCCAAAAAGAGTGGAGTACTTCAAGCTGTGTCCAATTTCAATTTAGAGGGTGACGCACAGAACCAAATTACATTCCGGATCTAATCTGATATGCATGTCAATAATTGATAGCATGCATATGCTTTTCAAAATCTAATTTTGACGCAACAACTGGCAGGGATGATCACACAGGCTAAAAGCCTCAGTGACCTGCTCACATAGGCTCAAAGCCTAAAAGCCGTATTTCACATACCGAAAGTGTGTTACCGATTTGACAGCAATAACATTTCGCTCCTCCCGATATACAATCGGCGGTACTGCCGATAATATTAACCAACATGTTGGTAAATTTCTCAGGCCAATTTTGTGGTGGTCACCAATATTGCACTTTCGGCCACCGATATTGCACTTTCGGCCGCCAAAATAGCACCAAAAGTATGGGCTGCTGGTAGAGAATGTTTCCATGGAGATGATCATTATGGGCGGCCCGTACTTTCGGTATGTGGAATACAGCCTTTAGCCACTGTGACCTGCTCACAAAGGCTCAAAGCCTCACTGACCTGCTCACACAGATTCAAAGCCTTACTGGCCTGCTTGTTTATTTGTTGAGGGTAGTTTAATGACCAGCCAACTTCCAGGGTTCTTTCCAGACTGGGTTGCCTGCTCACCTACTTCTTGCTGAGTTGCTCAGTTTAAATACATGAACCCTCATCAGGGACCTGTCCGTCTACTGTACGTTAAATGGGTCCTTGTTCCCTGGAGATAAGCCTACCTGTATCACACTAACTATGTAAACACTGACACAGTTAACGCCGGCTATGTTGACATAATGATACGGGCCACAGCCGCTGAGCTGCTCCATTCACTCAAAACTACTGGCTACGTAGGCTTTGTAGTATGTGCTGTGTATTTCATGGGTGTACTGCTTTACAACTCTACTTTGAGTTACTAATGCAATTGCAAAAAAAGGATTTCATAGTCTAGATATATTTGAGTTGCTGAAATAAACCCATAATATACAGGGATATCAGTGACAGCAGAGAAAATAATTGTTTTCAAATATCGAAATTAGTTTATAAATGTTATAATCAGTGTAATATCAGTTGGTGATGTTTTAAAATCTTCATAGAAATCAAGAAACCCGGGAGTCAACGGTAAAACTTGACACTCAAAAGTTAGAGGTATTACACTTGGATATTGTTCCAAGTATCCAACTCAGAGAAGCAAGATTCATAAATTATTTTTCACAACTCTATTCATTTTGTCACTATTTTCTTTATCAGTGACTGAAGTATATTCAAAGAACAGAAGTTCAGGTATTTGACATGTTTACATTAGGGAAGAGGTCCATTTAAATGGGATCGACATTGACTAAGGAGGAGGCTGACCTGGATGACCCCGACTCACCTCTTAGGCCAAGGCCAAGCTTTTTTAAATGATTGTTTCTTGCTCAGAAGAGGGATGAAATAGAGCCTTCTCAGTTGGTATTGAAATATCATGCCGATTTTTTTTTTTTTTTTTTTTTTTTTGGGGGGGGGGGGTTGGTAGGGACATATAATAATTTTTTTTTTTTTGTAAAATGAAAAAAAATGTCCCTTCTCAGCAGAAAAATTGCCACCCAGCTGATCGGAAACAGTTTTTTCCATAACACACTTTTAAGGATGGCCTATACAGGCTATCGGTAATATTTCTTTTTAAATTTTAGTCTTTTTAACGAAAAAAAAAAGAACAAACTTCTCAGCTTTAACCAAAATTCCCAGTCGGGCAGTCTTTTGGAAACAAACTTTCCAAAGTGTGGCCTAGAAAAGAGGCACTTGCTGAGTTTGTTTGTTGGGTTAGTTTAATGTCCAGCCAACCCTTCAGGGTTCTTTTACCAGACTGCACAAGGTAATGCTTTTCAGCCAGTTTTACGTCACAGGGGCAGTGACCGAATCTATGAGATGAGGTGCCTATTTGTAGCAGTGAGACCCAATGCCCTCTTTATAGTGCTGCCACACTGAGATATCATGTCATAGCCTACACAATACCTTCTGGAAACAAACTTTCCTATGTGTGGCCTAGGAAAGAGGCACTCGGTGAGTAGTTCTGACATGACACGGGCCCTGGGTGGGTGGGTCGTGGTCCTGGGTGGGTGGGTTGTGCACGGACATGGCCTCTGTCGCCAAGTGTCTTGACCGACAGGAACCGGGCAGGTCAACTCCTTGTTAACAAGCCTGGCAAAAAGGACAGGCTATTCCTCCCTTGCAAGTTGTTCTGTTAGTGACAGGACTCTTATGGGTTTTTTTTAGTAAGGAGAATTTTTTTTTCCTCTTTTTAGAAAAACGAACTGAAAAAAAAAACACTTCATGGTAGGTCTTGAAATGTCCATTCAGGTGGTCTAGTGGAAACAAACTTTTACTTATGGCCTGGGTGTGACTGTAAACATAGCGCCGGCTGAGTAGTTCTGACATGACCCGGCCCTGGGTGGGTCAGCTGTGCTAGGACATGGCCTCTGTCGCCAAGTGTCTTGACCGACAGGAACCGGCCCGGTCAACGCCGTGTTAACAAGCCTGGCACAGAGGATGAGCTATACCGGCCATGAGGGTTCCACCAATTTATCTTTTACAATACTTTTTCCAAAGATTCATTGATGTGCCAAAGCGTTATTTTCACTTGCAATATATTACTAACTTTATAAGCATTGATTTCGACAGTATAGCCTTCGTTTCCCCTTTGATCTATTAAAAGAAACTGCTTTTTAGAGTGACTTTACAAACTGGTTCCGGTCACAAACAATGTAGTTCCGGTTTCTGTGATTGGCTGAATCTTCATTTGCAGTATAATACACCTTTTTCATGATTCTGCTCAGTAGATTATCCCATAGAAGCCTTGATCCCAAAACTTTAGTCTATGCTCATAGGAACGCGTTACCCAACTCATTGGTTCAGGCCTTTACCGCTAGAGGGGCACTAACGAAAAGGTTGATGGATTTGGTAAGTAAGAAACCATTGAAAATAATTTCCTTTTGAATTTGATGTTCTGTCGTATGTTCATGGATTCCTCTCTCCTGTCTAACATTTTATGATCTATAGTAATTTGAAACACCTACTATCATTTTAGGGTAAAACGAATATGCGAGAAATCATATGGGAGAATGAAGCTTTGCAGGGAACTAATTAATTATACAAGGAAGCAGGTAGAACTATGAATGAAATGCACTTTGGATTTCTTTTAATTGGCCTTTTGAATGCTAGGACATTCTATTGGATGTTTAAACCGAACAACAAATACAGCAATCACCAATAACAAAATAAATCAATGAAAAGAACTGCCACAGCAGCAGGAAAAATACTATCCCCAATCGTGCACTACATACAGCAGAAATAAGCTAGGAATTTTTTCGCGGAAGGCAGGATTCGGAGTAAAGCCCCAGCTGACCGAGAGACACGGTGAGAATTCGGGAGCGGCTGGTCCCATATGGTGCTACTCGATCAGGTAAATGAAAAAACCTACAGTGGTGAAGACTGCATTCCACTAGGTGATTTTAGATACCTGGGAGTTGTTTTTTGTTGTTATTTTCTTTTCCTTTTTTACTATTATCATTTTCTTTTTCTCTTTTTTTTTTTTTTTACTATTTTGCATTTTCTTTCATTTTTTTGGATTTTATTTCATTTTTCAGCAGTCAAAAATCAGCAGTCACTCATAGTTTTTTGGTGAACTCACAAACATCTTGAGGTGGAATATGCCAGCAAAAGCTCACGATCTTTGGTATCCTAAAAATTGTGAGCCAAAGATCGGGAGAATTCCTATCCAAATTTACCAACATTTTTGTAACAATCGGTACTACCTCCTCATGATCTTTCCTACCTAAAATGGACACTCTCGCGTACTTTAGCCCTAAAACCTCACAATCTTAGGCAGTTTTGTCTGTCTCCTAGTGGGATACTGGCTTTATAGTGTGGAGTGGGTGGGGATGTAGGAGAAAAAGATGAGGTGGCACGGCGGTCGGCCGAGGTATGCACACAGGTGTGTACTGGGGTGACCCAGGTGGTCTTAGTCCTTGCCCCGCGCCAACACATTCTGAAGTGGATTTATATTGTACACAGAATTGCTACTTTAAACCAAAAAAAAAAAAATTCTTTTAAAAAAACAGTGTCTGAAGTTAAGGGTGCACTCTGCATCTGGGTGCATGATTTTGCAGCAGAATGCACGATTTTTTTATACTGTGCAACCGGGCAGATACACACATTTTTGTTGGAATAAATAGCCTTATACCACTAAGGGTCCAATTAAAGACTAGCCCGGTGAACACATTTCAAAGCTATGCACCCTGCCAGTGCATAGATTTAAACCTTAACTTCGGACACTGAAAACATGAGGAAAAATTTTATCAAGTATTTTCTAAAAACCTACAAAAAGGTACAGCCTGTTGGTGCATGAAGGCATTGATGTGAACGTAGATAGTTTTGTATCTTGGTCTCTTTGTGGTACAATTTAATATATCTTACGTCGTACATTTTTTCCCAGATATATGACAAATGCGAATGAAGTGAAAATAGGTAAAATGCCAATATTAAGGCATTCACAGTATCTGTTGTTTTTTTTGCAGCTTTAAAATGAAACAGGATATGTTGAATACATGTGATTTCTCGAAGTTCTTTGTGTTTAGGATACCCAAATTAATCCTAGGCTCCGACTTACCATTTTCCGAAGGAACCACCTCGGGGGTCAGAGAAACTAAATGCGAAACTCACCTAAAATGGAAAAGAAAATGGTTTTGAGTGACACGTTGCAATGATCTCAAATGTAGCGAAACATGGTCATTCAAGTATACAGCATAGAACATAAAATTTACAAATTTGAGACCACACAATACATGGATTCTATGAATGATTCATCTCGGGATGCATCTTTACAAATTCATACATTTTCTTTCAAATCTACTGCTCTATTCAATATCAACAAAGTACATAAAGGGGATTCAGGGTATTGTTAAGTTTCTTTTTTCCACTTAAAACATGTTGTTGAAGTGGGCAGTCCCGAGAAGCAAACCCTTTAAGTAGGCTGTCCCAAGCACCTCCCCCTTTAAGTGGGAATTCCCGAGTACCTCCCCCTTTAAGTGGGAATTCTCGAGTACCTCCCTAATTAAGTCAGTAGTCCCAGCACCTCCCCCTTTAAGTGGGAAGTCCCGAGCACCTCCCCCTTTAAGTGGACAGTCCCCAGTACCTCCCCCTTTAAATGAACAGTCCAGAGCATACTCCCCCTTTAAGTGGGCAGTCCGAGCACCTTCCCCTTTAAGTGTGCAGTTCTGAGACCTCCCCCTTTAAGTCGGCAGTCCCCAGCACCTCCCCCTTTAAGTGGGCAGTCCCAAGCACCTCTCCCTTTCAGTGAGCAGTCTCAGCACCTCCCCCTTTAAGTGGGCAGTTTTGAGCACCTCCCCCTTCAGTGGGCAATCCAGAGCACCTCCCCCTTTAAGTGGGCAGTTCCGAACACTTCCCCCTTTAAGTGGGCAGTTCCGAACACCTCACCCTTTAAGTGGGCAGTCCCATAACCTCCCCCTTTAATTGGGCAGTCCCGTGCACCTCCCCCTTTAAGTGGGTAGTCCCGAGCACCTTTCCCTTTAAGTGAGCAGCCCCAAGCAGCTCTCTGAACTCAAGTAGGGGTCATATCAGACTGTCCTCCCCTATCTTTGAGCCCCTCTCCCAGCCGAGGTTTAGCTGCTTTTAGCTGCAGTCCTTGGATCTTAACTCGGCCTGGAGAGTGTATTTTCCCCTACAGAAGGCTGCTGTGGTGCTCTCTGGCCTGGGGCTCCGGGGAGGGGTCTGGGAGTGGCCGAGTAGAGCCCTCTCTCAACTCATAAAACACTGCTTCTCTATTTGTGAAGAACAAGTGTGTACACAGACAGAAACACTATCTCAAACTGAAGTCTATGTTCTATTATGCAATGTTTTTCTTGCAAAATGCAGCCAATACACAATCTCAGATTGCAATACGTTTGTAAAACATTTCTTGCAATTATCAATGGGTAGGTGATCTTTGCAATCAATGTAGTTTCATGCTGATGTAATATCTCAGGTGCCGAAATACAATCGCAGGGTTTCGCCCATGAAATTTACATGAAGGAAACATGTATTACTGATCTTGCTGCAAGATACAGATACATGCTGGACCGGAAACGGTTTTTTTTTAGGATGGCCTAAGTGGGATAGGCTCTCTCCATGCATCCCCTACTCAGTCCTCCAGGTGCAGTTTCACCTGTGCTCTTCCCACCTGGTAATTAAGGCAGGTAAAGTGGGGACAGTGGAGTCCTACCTGGCCACTAATGAGTATGACTGGGTAGGGGCACTACTACGTATTCCCGACTCCTCCCTACACCTGTATGTAGGATCCGCCCCATGCCTCTAAACATGGGAGTTACAAGTGTTGTGGCCAAGGCACGGTCTGGATCCCGAATGATTTTACATTATTACAGCAGGAGAGTGGGAATGGTGTGTCCTACCAGCCACGTCATTAATGAGGCTGAGGAAAAATTGTTGCGTTTCGGTGACATCAGTCAAAAAATAATAGGGTAGGTAGGTCGAGATTTTATTTTATTTTTTAATGATTTTATAGTGAAAACACGTCTCAACTTCTGAGATATTATACTGAATTCTGATATTTTTTATCAAAAGTCTAGGGTCGAGGCAAAAAAAATAGGGCTGGTCGGGTTACCGGAATGCAACTATTTTGTTAGCTTCACCTGAGTGTGATTGGCCCTGGAATTACTATGTATTCCCAACTCCTCCCTACAGTTGTATGTAGGATACGCCCTACGCATTTCAGCAGAGGAATTAAGTATTGTGGCCAGGTCATAGACTGAACCTCAACCTTTTAAACTTAAAGGTTATAACTGGGTCAATAACAACTGTGACTGGGTCCTCGAATGACTATGTATTCCTCACTGAGAAAATTCCTCCCAACATGCGTATGTGGGATCTACCCGATACCTCCAAACATGAGAGTTACAAGTATTGTGGCCAAGGCATGGACTGGATCCCGAATGACTTTACGTTATTATAGCGAGAAAGTGGGGATAGTGTCCTACCTGAGATGGCTGGCCGGGCCATGAAGGAGTATAACTGGATCCCTAAATTACTACGTATTCCACATAAAGATCGCTCTGCCTATACACATTAATACACATTAGGGCCTGCCTCATGCCTAGTACAAGTGGGGGAGTGTGATGTGGCCAGGGCAGGGAAGCCGCCTAGACTGGACCCCCACTGTTTCTTTCAATTAAATTTTTAGTAGTTTATGATTTTTAATTTTTAGTTTTTAAAATGTACGTACTGATTAACACTTATTCAAGTAGCTCCGATTCCATTCTTTCAGGTTGGATAACGTCCAAAATTTTGAAAAAATTAGAAACTCTAAAATCAAAATTCTTTCCCTATTTTGCCCTGGGCTGTTCACAAAATCAAAATTCCACGTTTTTCCCTGAAGAGCTTCTGTAGCCAAGTAATTCCTGTTTTTATTCCCAAATTAGACATTTCTGAAATTCAATTTTTGTCTCCCAAACTCTTACTACTTCCTTCTTTTTTTGTTTTTGTTTTTACTTTTTTTTTTTTTTCTCCCAAAATTGGGGCCCTAGGACACATCTACCACCCTATACACGTCAGTTTGTCCCCACATATTCCCATGGGGGAGGCTGGCCCCAGCTGACCTCTCCTGACCTTTGACCCCTTGACCCCCAGGTGCCCTTAGATGAGGACAGTCACCCCAGAGTACTCTGGACACCCTCCCCCCCCCCTCCACACACACCCCATAGTACTCTGGACTCTGATCCCCCCCACCCCCCACCCCCCTATACACAGTTTGTGTGTGTTGGGATTTGGGGGTAGGGGCTGGGGTTACTGGGCCTCAACTATGTTGGTGTGCATGTAATTAATCTGAGCTTGCTTGACAAAAGTGAGTGAGTAAGTGTTTAAGTGTTGGGTGTACCAACAGCCAGGGTCAATTTCACAGCGAAAACCAGTTGGGACGAATTCTGTCTTTGGTGATCAAATCTATGATATTAAGGTGACAGGGCGGGCAAGCAGCAGGGGATCAAAATTTGTAAATCATTTTTGCTGTACCTCATCCCTTAGTGAACCAAGCACCAACCAGGAACTGAACCGAAAGAACCACTTGGTCAGTGCTGGGTCCCCCCTATCATCGCCTTCTAGGATCAGCAGGGGCTACTGGGGGCCTATTCATACTCGGAACCCCCACAGGGTTATTTGACAAAACTTCTTTACCATTTCATTATTGTAGATTATAAGCACAGAATAGTTTGGAGACCCCCTGAAGCCATAACACTGGGATTAGAAAAATAACTCCCGTAAAACCCTTATTTTAAGCTGCAACTTAGATAAGGGTTAGTTTCGGAAATTACAGCCAATGAGAGCGAAGCTTAAATAAGGGGTTTGCGTAACATTGAATACAGTGGCACCACTAGAAAAAATGGAAAATTAAATTAGGGTTCGGCTTAAATTAGGAGGTTTACGGTAGGAGAACAAAGGAAGGAAAAGCCGACGCAGCATATTTTCTTTGTTCTGCCCTTTTGTTCTTTTCCCTGCCACACACTACCATTACATATGCTGACAGCCAGGGTGTGGTGACATTCAATCTTAGTATACGCGGATTCATGTATATTACTGACGCTAAAAATAATCCATCTATGGAAAATCTATGAAACTGACGGTCCTACAGTACAATCCAAAATCTCTTGCAAAGATGATATATAATAATGATATGATCCAGCATTCCATGGGACATTTCGCTGTTGTATCGGATATTCTCTAACAGGGGTTCAATTTTAGATTTATTTTTCCTTTTAAATGCATATTATTTTGAACAAATACCTTATCTGAAAAAGAAAAACGTACTAACCGGTACTTGTAAAAGTCTTTCACAGTGCAAAGCACAAATTAAGGGCAATCGCGCCATTTGTTTGTGCGCAGGCATACTGCGCAGCCTAGCCATATGGGTGTGCAGTGGACCATGACCATAATGAGAGAAAATGCTTAACTATAGAACCCTATGGGGGAGAAATGGGTTTTTGCTCATATCTCTCCAGGTGATCATCCGATTGCAATACAGTCAGCAACAAAGATGTAGTCCAAAACGTTATTAATTCATATATCTTATCAGATTTCATAAATTCATTATGGTTAATTTATTATGAATTTATTTGTAATAAAAGTATTATGTTCTAATAATAGATATGTGGATTTTCTGAACAAGTTAGATCGGTGACCCCCTATTTTTTTTCTACTAAATGATAGCCAACACTTATTCCAATCAAATGTAGGAATTTCAAGTAATTTTCAACTTTGAAAACTTTTTTATTACTGTTTTAATAAGAATTTCTTCTTTTTTTCTCCCCAAATTCATACAATAAAATGCCCCTTCGATTCCTTTATTTTCATATCTTGGGGAAATAATGCATTATCTATGAGGATTAATATACTTACTTCATATACAATTGAGTTAGAAACACAATTGATGATTTTTGTTATTGTGATTAATGAATATCTTCAAATTATTTTAATTGGTGAAAATACTGAAATTTTCGTTTTTTGCTAATTTTGTGATGTTTTTATTTCAAAAGTTAGCATGGTGACCCACTAATTTTTCTTCATTTCTGGAATTCATAGACCCTAAACTTGTATTTCCCAAAATTTATAATAAATGTCAACGTTAGAACTATAATGGAGTGATTGTCTTTAAAGAGACCCATGAGACTCATTTAGCGGGATAATACTCGAACAAAACACCACATAAAATATCTGACGTTTTGTTTGGAAAAGATGGACATTAGTTTGAAGAAAAGACCCCGAAAAATAACGTCTGGATGTCTGACAGTTTTTTTGTAAAAGTATTGAAGATGAAAAAAAAACGTGGATGTTGGACAGTTCTATTAGATACACTGGGGTTATGAAGTATCTGGACTCAAACCCTGGGTACATGGTCGGTTATTTGACCCCTACATACGCCCCAACCTACATCCTGCCCGCAGACCAACAACAAAACAAACCCACCCTCCAACCTCTCACCCTCCCACCTCACCCTTTCCTCTTCCTATGACCGACCAAGTGTTCAGCCTTAAAGGGACGTTCTCGTCCTTAAGACGGACGTATTTTGATACGTTGTAACCGCCCCTAACACCCCGCCAAATTCACAACGTGACCAATGACGTTTTTACATTCTGAAAGGGCAAAACACGTCACCAGTGAAGGCGTTGTTTTGTTTTTTTTTAACTTCATTTTATTTATCCTGAATATTTTTCGTACAGGTACGGTTTTCGTCAACATTCAGCCTCAAGTTAATACAAACAAATATAGGCATAAATCAAATAACAAATGAGTTATATCAGAACTAAGTGTCTGATCCGTTGAAAAATCTTATAACCACATCAGTGAATAGAAATATGTGATAATAATAAAAAAAAAAGATTCATCATATTAATCTATATAAGCCCTGTCCACAAGAGACTGGTTCTGGATAAGTATCTTAGACCAACTAAACCATTGGTTTAATATGGGATAGGCCCTTCAATAGCATGGTTTAATTTTAAGTCTATATTCCTCATGCCGATTTTTAGCAGGGGGAATCAAGTTTAAACATGTACATATTATATATTCTTAAAATTGGAATCACGTTTAAATATAGACATGTTATATATCACTAGAAGGTCTTAACTTAAACAATTCTCTTTCAAAATGGTGTATATAAGATGTTTTATTTCATGCCATGTTCTCAGAGAAAATCAAACAAATAAAAAATCGCCAGCATCAAAATCGGTATGCTGAGAACACGCTTAAAGAGTGTACTGACACTAAATATTCACTTTAAAGCACTGTGCCATTCCAGAATATCTGTTACAAACAGCACATTTGCCATTTCATAGACCTTTACTGACCAGTCGGTCGCTATAAGCATCGGTACACACTGTTCGCACCCACAGGATCTATCTAGTCCGCCATGGGTAGAAGGCCATAATGGAAAACGACCGAAACAATCCTTTCCGGTACAGCCGCACTAGAACAATATTGATTTTGACATCGTCCCCCGGCCGACAAAAACTGATGATCCCACCAGTGGCAGTGGGGAGTATGCATGGGGACTGTGGCCCTGTGGGGAGGGGGGAACACTGACTCTATGACGGTTACTCTGGGATAGTGCACATTAAAGACCTCTTGCCGCTCTTCGAAAAGAGTAGCGTATCAATCCCAGTGACGGGTTTCTCCTAAATCACATCATAGATTCAGTCACCGCCCATGTGGTGGAAAACTAGCTGCAAAGCTTTAACTTGTACAGTCTGGTAAAAGAACCCAGAAGGGTTGACCGGATATTAATCCCTACTTTTTGTGACTGACTGCCCCCGAATTTTGGTCGACTGCCTCCTATTTTGGGAGATACAGATCACCAATTCCCCCTCCCCCCCAAAAAAAGACCAATAAGACCCTGAAATAGAAATTCTGATAATATTTAGTTTTTTCCAGTAAAGTAAAGTACCAAGGAGACTAGGTTTCACATTAACACTCCTATATTGTTCTACAGATGTATTTCACCAACCTCTTTTTCTTGCCTTACAAGGGACTAACCACCCCTCAATTTTGACATTCACTGCCCAAACTTCGTGAGTCTGTTTGGCAGTGGGTACCTTTTAATATCAAAGTGCCCCCCCCCCCCCACTCCTTCCAGACCTTGGCACTGCTATGGTTTTGAATTAAATATCCTCGGGGCAGATCAACGATCGACTGTATGATCCGTTCCTCAAATAAAAATACAACCCGCTGAACTATATCCACTTCTACTACTAACAATTCAATGAATTATTCAACAAATTTACATTGAAATATATTATTTCCACTGGCTCTACAGTATGAATATTGATACTTGAATTATGTTCAGTTTACATTTGGTTATTGATTTTGTTGTGTTTTTTATTATCATAATTTCTTTTTGAAAACAAAATGAGTGGGGAAAAGGGTTAAGATGAGGGTTAATTTAACCCATATAGACCTGTATGCAGTCAACACCCCCATGGCCCACATACTGCCTGACCTTTTGGCCGACCTGAAATGACCTGAGGTGACGTACTTGGGCAACCTTAGGGTTTACAATCACCGCTATTTAGACGGAGTGGACCATGGGAACGGTATTCATATAAATATACATGTTTACAATCGCCACTATTTAGACGGAGTGGACAATGGGAACGGGTGGACATATTCATATAAATATACACGTTTAGAATCACCGCTATATAGACTGAGTGGTATGTTGGAACAGGTGGATATATTCATATGAATATATACATTTACAATCACCGCTATTCAGCAAATTCTACCACCAAAATCAGCTAATTCTAGGGGAGATTCAGATCAAACAAACGCACTTCAATATAATGCTATACCAATAGGCAGTCATAGGAATCAGCCGATTTTAGTGCCAACTCATTGGCAAACTCTGTGAAAGTCTAGTAGGACGGGGGTTAGAACAGTGTAAAGCCCCATACCCACTAGGCGATTTTAACCAGAGTCGGCCGACTCATTTGCCCTACAATCGGCTGACTCTACTAGATTTTAGTGCCGACTCTTATCAAACTTTTACAATTCAATGTATCATACTAACAGCTGATCTGAATCTGTGACTATTTTATCAGCTATTCTGCCATTTGTTTGTTCTTGGGGTAGTTTAACGTCTGGCCAACCAACCACGTAGGGTTCTTTCCAGACTGAGCTATTCTGGCAGTTGCCCATCGCCGGTAGAATCGCCTAGTGGGTATGGGGCTTTACCCCGCCTACTCTAAGGACCGAGCAGTGTTGAGAAGACGCTAGGCAGACCCCAGCCCTGGCCGTCCCTGACGCAGATCTAAACCCAATTTGCTCTGGTTTACTCGGCCTATCTCACGGCTGGCGGCCCAACGAGGTGCTCCGGACAGGTGGGCCGATAACAGCTGATAAGGTGGGCGATACCAGGAGATAAGAGGCGATAACCCTCGCCCTGCATGGGGCAGATCTAGCAGGGCTCTAGCAGGGTGGGCAGGGGGTGGTATAACTAGGCCAAGACAAAAAGTGGTGTTTTGTTCATGCCACCCTTAAAAAGAAATGTTTCCTGTCCAGTGGGTTAAAAGAAAGAAACAGTCGGGAGGTCGGGAATTCTTTTTTTTTTTTCTTTCTTTTTTGCAGGGCCATAATCAAGATTTTTGTTGAAAAAATCAAAAAGATTTTTTTTTTTTTTATTAAAAAAAGAGAAAAAAGGGGCCAAATGAGCCACTCTGGACAGGTGGGCTGATATCAGGAGATAAGAGGAGATAACCCTCGCTCTAGAGAGGCCAGATCTAGCAGGGCGGGCAGGGGGCTGTAACTAGATATGGTACCAACCCAAATTCCATTTTCATAATTCCCTGTTTTCCCTGAGATTTCCCTGTTCTGCGGCAGATTTTCCCTGTGTCATATCCAGCAAGTTGTTCAAATTTAAAAGCCTCTGCGTGGAGAAAAGATTTGGTCAACCCAACAACAAAAAGTCAAATCCCTAATATCTTGAGAATCGTGAATTTCAGGAGCTGGCCAAATGAAATTCCGTGTTTTGGCCAAATTTATAAATTCTTTTTTGCCATTTTCCCTGAGCTGTTGGTACCCTGTAACCCCTACCCTGGAGAGGGCAGATCTAGCAGGGTGGGCAGGGGGGGGGGATAACTAGGCCAAGGCAAAAAATGGTGTTTTGTTTCAGGTATTTCTCCAATATTTAGTTTTTTCATTTATTAAACCACATTCATTACGTGTAATGATCTTCCATGTAGGTGGTTGAATTATTTACAATAATAGTACAGTATTTATAACCATAATATACAATTATATTACAATTATTTATTTAACTAATCTGTGAATTTTATCAATTGAGAGATTGCAGGTTTGCCAGCCAATCAGAATGCTGTACTTCACTGGAAAATAGGGCTGGACATTCTAGGCTGGACTGGCAGGCTTTAACATTGATTCCCATGGGGAAAAGGCCAAAATATGAAGCTGCATTTATGTCCATTTTTGGGGCAATTTGTTAACCCGATTGCTTTGGTTAATTTTGTATGATACAATGGTCTGTAGGGAATAAGCATGGAGGCAATTATGAAAATATTTCATAGTAAATCTTCATGCTGGTGTAAACTGGGCTGGGGGATACCAGATGATAAGGGGAGCTAACCCCGGAGCTAACCCCTGCCATGGAGAGGGCAGATCTAGCAGGGCAGGCGGGGGAGGGGGAGGGGGGGTAACTAGGCCAAGGCAAAGAGTGGTGTTTTGTTCAGGTAAAATGGCTTCAGAAAATTTGGGGAAATTTGAATCCTTTTAAAATACGTTTTTGGTTATACAACACTGTTCTAGAATGTAACGGCTGTCTGCTGGCCAATGGCCGAAAATTAGGTATCAGGGCAAAAAAAACTGCTGGGGTAAACGCAATTCAATTTCAGATTTGTAAAATAAAACATTTCTCTGAAAAATAGTTAGGAAAGGCTAAAAAATATTTGGGGTTGGTCTGAAAATTATTAACTGTCAATGCTATCTGAAGCCATAAATATCTTAAAGTTAAATTCAAACAATTTTTCTTTGAAAATAATAGGAATGGTGCAAACATTTTGGGTATATCTAGAAATATCTTATTTCAAACACATTCTTAATCCATCAATCAATATCGTCCAAAAAAATCTTTCATTTTCCAATCATAATATGCTGACCTATCTACCCTAATATTTTCCAACCCACGATACTATATAACACCTATGCTTTTCGGCCTAACACCTAGACAACCCTGGAGTGGTGGGAGTGGCCCAACACCTGGAGTGGGCTGGCTGCTAGTATGGCCCTAACCTCCTCTCAGACCAGACAACAAAGGTGGACATGGCTGTTTGGGTCCCCCCCCCCCCCTCCTCTGCCTCCTGGGTCTAAATCCCCAGGTCTAACACTCAGGGGGGATTGGCTTTCTGGGAGCAAAAACCTGAACAGTTGTTCCTGTATGTTTGGGCCACTATCAGGGTTAGGTTAGGGACTTGGCTGGTTCGCGGTTTCTCCGCTAGGTGGACACGGCAGGGATTTGACTGTAGGAAGAGGCTTGTCAACTTTTGTTGTTGTTGTTGTTGTTTTTTTTGTTTTGTTAGTGAGACACAACTTGGTGTCTGAGGTATACTATATATACACCCCATGAGGGTCCAGATTAAGCTAATTTGCTGTTATCATACATTGAAGGGCCTGAGGTAATGTCTTTAAAGGGAATCATCATTATCAGGTACCGAAAAACACATATTTTTAGTCTTTTTATGCAAAGTTTTATACCCGCGAAAATATCTATGTTCAAGATATTCAATATAATGGTGCCTGACTGATCAGTAATATCAGTGTTCGAGACTAACTTTTTTGGCTGTTGGCCATCAGGGCCGATAATATCAAAAATCTGTTGGCCCTGATAGCTTTCAACCGGCCCTGAATTAAGCTGAAGAAGGTTATCTAAACAGAAGTCATATACAAATTACTGATTAGGGGCTATTATTGATCAAGTATATTACATGGGGAAGGGGAGAACAGTTTATGGGGAGGGGCGGGGACCTGAAAAACCAGGATTGTTTAAAGAAGAAAAGAACTTAGAATGGGTGGACAAGCCAACACTGAAATACGTATGTCCTACCTAAAAGATACACTGTATCAATATTACCATGAAAATAAGATATAGAATTTTATGAGATATCATATCATCAATGGTTGTATACAATATGAAACAAACTATGGAGGGTCTTAATTGAAATAATAATGTATGTAGACCTTGAGCACACATAAAATCAATTTTTGGTGAGATAATCAGTTTTACCTAGGTATATTTTATTTTTACTTTACGTACAATGCGCAGTATTAGGCAGGATAAATATGTGATATTAGCGTAGTATGTGAGACATGAGCCCTTAAATTAGGGTATCATATCACGTGTCCCTAAGCAATAAGGGCTGAGGCGAGAAAAACAATCTTTAATACAAAACCTGATTGATGCAAAAGGAAAGCGTGTGTAATGCGCGATATACCCCCTTTTACCCCACATGGGTATAGCAATGGAGTGTCCAAAATTAAGGGTGTACCCTGCACCCGAGGTGCATGATTCTGCTCCAAGATGTATGGATTTGAAATCTGTGCACCCGAATGGTGCATGCTTTTTCACCCATTTAAATAGACTCTTATATAAATGTACACACAGAAACGGTTCCAGGTGCACAATTGTACAACCAGTGCACCCAGTGAGTGCACAAAATATATCCTTAATTTCGGACATTGCAATGGACGTAATGGATTTAAGACCCCTGATAAGGGCCTTCACAAGTTTCCCTGTTTTGACAGTACTCACAAGGGAATGTACCTTAAAGTTGGCATGTGGGCCTATAGCAATTATAATGTCCGAGGATATTCGCATTATACGCGTGGAGCTTTCCATGAACTGAACAACGCACACTGTAGATGGATCTTTGTAGGGTAGGGCATGGGCAGGCATTGTTCCACACACAGGCATGGACTTACATGAGTAGACTTTAACCCTGTAGACACCATAGATTGCGTTCATAAATAACTGGATTTCCCCAGGATTTCCATGGAATTCCCTTAATTCCTTGTAGTTGAGAAAATTCAAAGGCTGACCATTGCACCCCCAGGGCTCAACATTAAGGGTTTAAACCTGGCTGCCCGTCGGGCAGGTCTAGGTTAAATTATACCTGCCCGGCCCTCAAATTTACCTGCCCAGCTTTAATAGATTAGTATAATATCTCAGGAATTTTGCCTGCCCTTCGGGTAGGTACATGTACAAATCTACCTGCCCCACCTCAAATTTTACCTGCCCCGGGCAGGCGGGCAATGCTTAATGTTGAGCCCTGACCCCTATCAGTTTAAAATTATGTATTTCTATTACTTGTCAATGGTTCTCATTGGAAAAAAACATTGCAGTTTTTCTGCGCAGTTATGGATCATCCAGGATGTGTAGCTACGGCTGGATGAGGTCTAGATCTATAGACCTTGTGCAGACATAGTCACGTGACTAGATTTTGGTGACCACCATGTGGTTCTCATAACCATGACTTGTGGTTATGAATAAATTGGAAATCAATAATTTTCAAATTATTGAAATTGTTGACTTTTGCATTGCCATTTCTTGCAAATGTCTTTAAATGATAAATTTATGATGATTCTAAGATGATCACCATTATGGCGGCCAGTCACTTTTAAAGGCTGTGACGTCATGTGCACAACATCATTAGAGTTTTTAAATCTAAAGTGCAATGTAACATATTTTCAGTATATATACGCTCCACTACAAAAGATTGCCTGACATATATGATTTATAACTATCATACCCTCTGTCTTCAGCACATAGTCCGGGCCGTCGCCGACCCCCAACCCCAACCCCCTTTCCTTTGGCGAATTGGTCCACCTGATGCTTTTCCAAGCTATCCAACCATCTGCGCGACTTTCATCCCTATCCAGCTTACTGCGCCTGGACGGGTGATAAAGCAAAACGGAATATAGCCTTTAAAAACGCATGATCGACGGCCGTAAAGGGTGTCGGCCATCCGGGCCGATTTACTTCTTCTTTTCCCAATTTTTATCGGCCCTGACGCAAAATCGTCGGCCATTGGCCGACGGGCAGGCGTTACCCGGACCAAACAGCAGTGTATACTTCCTAGATCAGTATGTCCGAAATATTTAAATGAGCTACTGATATACAACTGATGGTACACTGATTTCTACTGCCAGCTCATTTAAATATTTCGGACATACTGATTGACCACTGGTTAAACACTAAATTTCCACTGATTTCCACTAATTTAACACTGATATACTACTGCAACCTGACACTGATTCTCCACTCAGTGGTCACTGAATTTACACTGATTTTTGTTCCGGGTAGTTTCGAACACTGAATATTATAAAGTCTAATCTGCTGTCAACACTATTCTGTGCCCAATGTAACATGAACGTTTTGGGCTGCACATATTTTCATTCAAATCATGGAAATTAATATTTACAATCTATGAACACCTGTATTATTAAACCTTAAGAAATGAATTATCTTTAATGCAAATTCATGTACCTGCAAACATGCATTTTGGGTCTTTTCACGCAAACATTTATGACCGCGAAAATATCCCTGTCGGTGATATATAAACCCTGATCCAATGTAAACAGCGCTCTATCCTCAATACATTCTTGTCCGAAGCAGGAAATCGGTCTGTGTAGACAGGACCGCCCCTCTCCGGCCAGACCCAGTCACCTGTGTAGTGTTAAGCCAACTCACAAAGCTAAAAACAAAGGCCACTCCTGTATTCTTTCTGACCTTGAAACAAAAACCGCCTTAGAAGTAAGACACAACGTCTGGCCCAGTGTCTGTGTTCTCCGCACCGATCGGAACACGTCACGTCTGTCATGTCTACACCAGTTTGGCCATAATTTCCTGCTTTTCCCCGTCTAGTCGTGACATGGCGTCAATCCATAAGAGTTAGGAATTCAAGCCCATAAATTATATTCGACTTTGTGACTGATTAGGTAAATCTGTGACTTATTTGTGTTTTATGATTTTAAAACGTATCATCTGTTATGTCTAAACAGTTTGGCAATAAGTTCCTGCCTTTTCCACCTAGCTACGGCATGGCACCAATCCATACAAGCTAGAAATCTAAGACCACATATCGCACTTTGTAAATGATCGGGCAAATCAATTGCTATTCACGGTGCTATGAATGACTGACATGTTGTCTGTCATGCCAATACTGGTTTGGCCATAATTTCCAGCTTTTCCCTTCTCGTCGTGACATGGCGCCAAACCATAAAAGTTATGAATTTACACCAATATATTCAACTTTGGAACTGATTAGGCAAATAAGTGTTACGATCAAACATGTCATTTTGTCATGTTTATATTGGTTTGGTCATAATTTCCTGCTTTTGCGCCCAGCCTCAACGTGGTGACGATCCATGAGAGTTAGAAACCTATATAATCAACTTAAGGCAAAGCAGTCACTAATCTGACCTTGAAACAAAAACCACCTTAGAAGTAAGACACAACATCTGGCCCAGTGTCATGTTTTCCGCACCGATTGGAACAACTTCAAGTCACGTCTCTCATGTCTAAATACAAGTTTGGCCATAATTTCCTGCATTTACCTATCTAGTCTTGACATTCCATCGATCCATAAGAGTCAGGAATTGAAGTCCACTCATTCAACTTTCATTATACAGACTTGCTAATCTTGATTCGCTTAACCATAACAAAATGATAAGTGACAAAATAGCCTAATAAGTCACAAAAGTACGCCCATGAGGATTGAAGATTTATAAGGCCTGACATGGCCGATAAGTTCATGGCTAACAATGTACTATTACAGTCATACTCTTCATTATTTCCTTCTAAATATTTAGAAACATATATTATCTAAAGTAAACTTCTACTGAGAATGAGGAAAAGGAACCGACTAACTCAGTTTCTATAAGTCAAAGACCACATGGTGCTGTACAAAGAATTTCCTTCCATATTTGCTTATAAATTAGCCTACAGGGGGAATTTAGTCAGTCTGATCCGTCGGTCACGAGTACCTTTAATCATGATGACGTGGGATATAGTACTGCAACCATGTTTCCAACTATGAGGTGTTTATGGAGACAGAAGTATTGCCCAATAGGGGCTGGACTGAATCAACAGTTGACATCATACTTAGTCTGCTTAACCTTTAATTCCAAAGGGTTCTATGCTCTCGAGTAGTTGTTTTTTTTTAATTCATGAATTAGTACTTCTAGGTAAGGATACCTAAAAAACGTGAGGGAAGAAATGTATGCATACAAATGAAGATTAAATGGTTTCATTTATAATGATAAAACATACAATTATAGGTACAATGTATTTGGATACATTATATTTATCGTTAGGTTAGGTAAATTTGTGGATGTACTGAAAAAGAAACAAAAGGGTCATAAGTTGATAGTAGGAAACTGTGAAAGAAAATAACCACTTTACATGAATTTCTATTTATGACTGTTTAATTGTATTGGATGTTATCAAAAAGACAATCCGGAATTTCCCCTCTTCCAGAAAACTGTGATGATTTTTTTAAACAATTTTATTAACTTATTTCTTGACTAAGCATTTGGTCCGTTTTGATATATCTATTTTAATTTTATTGAAAATTTAAAGTAGTTTTTTTCGGAATTTTAAGATGAAAAAAAAAGAAGTTAAAGCAAGTCAGCAGAGTGGGCCATAGGAACCAGAGAAAGAAACCAGCTGTGTTCGAAACTACAGATATGGAAGTCAGGGTTAACCACAAAATCTGAAACCCGAGAGAGAATATGTAAAATAATCTTAAAATGCTATAAAACGCCTTGTAAGGAATTCAGTTTGGAAATTATCATTTGAGGTAATGATGTGAAAAAATCTGAAATCAGATCAAAATCTGAAAACTTACATCCCTGAAACTAATGCATACCCGTCAGCCAGTGGCCGATAATTTTGGATCAGGGCCCACAATTTTCAGGGCAAACTGATTAAAAATCTGCCCAGACGGCCGACGAATTTTCTCATTTAAAGTTAAACATGAATACAAGGTCCATCTGCCCTGTTGGCCGACACAATAAAAAGTTGGTATCGACAACTGAATGAAACTATAGTACTTAGTTCCGGAACTAAGTCGCTAAAAAAGTGTCACTCTGCTCACAAAGATATACCTGACTATCACATAACAAAGTAAAACATGTCCTCCGGTTGGTAAAAAAGACCCCCCCCCCCCCCACCCCCAAAAAACATAAAAAAATGTCTTGTTTGTCTCACACTGGAGCCCTTCAAAGAGTCAATACCCACCCCCCACCCCCAACCTCCTCCCAGGGAACCCGCCCACCCAACCTTCCCCTCCCAGACACCAGAGTCGCGTGTCCCTGGTAAAATTTGACCAGGGTGGGGATCCACTGGGACCTAGATCTAGGGTTCAGGTTACTATTGTTCGGTGAAAATAACCCAGTGTACAAGGAGTGGTACGTAAATAGATATGTTACTTTTTTTTTTTTTTTCCTGTTTTTTTTGGTTACACAAGACACCTCCTTACCCCTACGTTACACTTTCTGATTTAAAAAGATTTTTATTTCATTCTATAGCTATAATGTTGTCCGCCTACACTCATTTTAGGAATCTATTATATAGGTGGCTTGATAATCAGATAGCTTTGTATACAAATTTAAGTGACAGCACATTTCAACGATAGGGCTAGATAAATCTAGAATATGTATATCCTTTTTTATCTTTTCTATCGTAAAAACAATTTCTGGAAAAAAAAACCGAAAGAATCTAAAGCCGCAGCTCCACTTGGTTGACTAAAATTATACTAGCCTGTCCATTCAATGGCAACTAGTGGTTTTCAGTGGGCTTGGTCGCCATTGAAAGAAAGAAACACTCATCAACGGGCTACTAAAATTGCCCAAGTGGGGACGCAAATACATGATACTATGTCATAAATACACACATTATAGTTATCGTGTTATATCTATCATTGTAATTTTACAGGATACCCTCACAGTAGTGAGAATAGACCACCCATGAACATTTGACTAAAGACTCTTAGTGTCTAGACCAATTGAGACTGAAGTGAAGAGTAGGGTGGCCCATAATTGATTTATTGATATTGCGTTTCATTGTATACTTTCTACTTTAGCATCTTTGGTTATGACACTTTTTGTCCTAGACGTAGACTGAATTGAACCATATATGGGAATATCAAAATGAAGTAATAATGTCCCAAGAGAACAATTGATACTTCGATGTTTTTGATAAACAATTCTACTGATATTCCTGATTTGCCAATTTATTCCAACAGAGGCTACTACATTGGCCAACTCCATAAAAATGTGGACAACCCAATACCATGAAGCCAACTCCCTAATATATTGAGAATCAGGAATTTCAGAACCTTGCCAAATGAAATTTCCTTTTTTTGCCAGGGTAAATGCGCAAACTCCCTGTCATTTTCCTGTGTTTTGGCAAAATTTGCAAATTCCCTTTTTACCCAGGCAGTGATTTTTTTTGATTTTTTGATTTTTTTTTTCATTTTCCTGGTTTTCCCTGCGTGGTCAGGACCCTGATGCAAGAAGGGCATTCTAAGAATCTGACATGCGACGCAGGAACCCTCCCATCTAGAACCCCAACACAAGTTGCATGACACTTGTTTCTTGTGATTGAAGGTAAACATTCGAGGTTTTCTTCGCATGCAGCATTATTTATTTACCCATCCATTTTGATGAACACGACAAAGTGCTGATGTTTGCATTATTAACCTTACCCACTCATTGGTATTCAAAATAATCTGAATAGTCTGTCCTCTGTGCATAAATCTGTCTATAAATTTGGCTATAGTTTTCTTATTCAACTTCAAGGATGTAACTACCAATATTGAAGTGGGAGGGCGTCCGAGGGTGTCTATGACCAGAGAGGATCCTCACGTACTGAGGGCAAAGCCCGAGGTTCATATGATTCCCATGGGTCATACTGACACCCAGGGATAACCCCAAAAGTTCTTTATTTTATCACCCAAGCAAATTTCTGAATTGTATCAAAACCAGTGACAGCCTATCAATATGCACCTCTTCCTATACGTACTGCTCGTCGGCAGTGTGGGTGATAAAAAAAAGCTGTTGGTGACTTGTGACTTGTTTGTTTGTTTGTTTGAGTAGTTAACGTCCGGTCAACTACACAAGGTTCTTTCCAGACTGCACAAGGTAATGCTTTTCAGCTTACAGGTGATCTTATCTATGAAATGATTTAGAAGATACCTGCCACCAGGTGCGATACCCTACTCATTTCAAAGAGTGGCAAGGGGTCTTTCATGTGAAATGTCCCATAGAAAGGACACCACACACCCAGCCTTTAGTGTAGTGACGATGCCAATCTAATACGGTCACACTTCATTGTTTGCAGACCTGACTAATGGGTGCTAATTATGGAGGCATGTGGTTGACGTCACTGAGTGTTTACAATATGTGACACACATATATATATATGTATATATATATATATATATATACTGAGGCTGTCACGAGCATATGTACGCGTTTATCACCCGCACAGCCGACGAGCGGTACGTATTGGGGACAGTGCATATTGACAGGCCATACTTACCGCTCATGGTTTCCATGCTTTTTAACATTTATTTTTCCTTTTGTCTGGGTGATGAAATAAAGATTTTACAAGGACCTTTGGGGTCATCCTCGGGTGGCCGTACGACCCATGGGGACCGTGCAAACTTCGGGCTTTGCCCTCAGTATGTGAAGATCCCCTTTAAGTCGTAAGGCCCACCTTGGACGCTTCCTCCGGTCCTTCTTATTATAGTATCATTACCAAAGGCAAGGAACAGGAAATAAAGCGTTATTAATCTATATCCTTCTTCCCAGGCTTTATAATGTGTCTTTTTCTTCTTTTTTTTGTAGAGGTCTGCTGACCAAGAAAGGACTGAAAAACTTAAAATGTGTTATGCACTATAATAAAAGCTGATTGCAATGTTATAACATATTTCTGTGAATGTCTAATCTATATCTGAGAATTTCCAAACATATTTTCCTCGTGACATTTTGTCCTGGTGTTATATTCAAGTGATCATAGTTTTATAAGATCCCTTTGATTCTTAACAAAATAAAGTCACATGAACAAAATCAGCCCTTTGTTAACCAGCGGACCTATAGCAATAATCTTGTATTGTGCGAGCTCTGCAGCAGCCTATAACCCACGCATTAGTCCCAGTGTGACTGTCCAGTTGGTCCCATCACTAACTACCCTACCCGTGGATGTCCTAAATGTAAACCCCCCTATCCACATGTTACCCAGCCCCAACCCCTAAATACCCTGGATTAGATCCCCCCAGATACCCAGGAGGAAGGTAATTTCTAGTCCGTCCCTGACCTACTTAACTCTTGCATAATAGGTCCTTACACCCACAAGAGCCCATGGCTACTAGTGGACACCTAAAATTTGTAAGGAATTCTTTTATAGGCCCTCTATAAATGGCATGGGGAACCCCTTCGATGGTTCTTGGGCTGCTGGCTGGTTTATGGTCCTACCTGCCATAAACCAGCAGTTGCAAAGCATGTTGGGATTGAAGTGGGAATACCCACTAAAATGGCTGCTGGTGTACAGACTCACTTTGGGAAACAGTGGGTCTGACTGCGACAGACTACCCCAGCCCCCTAAATACCCTGGATTAGACCCCCCCCCCCCCCCCCGATACCCAGGAGGAAAGTAATCCCCGACCAGCTGTCAGGGTCTAGTCCTTTCATGACCTAGTCAATTCTTGCATAACACTTTGAGAACCTAGCAGACTTGGACGTAACTACAGTCTATCAGGGACCAGGCCGGGAGGGTATTTTCAGCCTGTTCCTGTTATCTAACGCCTGGTTTCCACATAGCGATTTTAACGCTGCCGATTTTTGTATAACTCTAAAGGCCGTAATCCACATACCGATTTTGATGCTGCCGATTTTGTATTTCGTTGATTTTCTTTGAGAATATAACATCAAAGCTTACATTCTATACACTATTTATAAAGGAATTGTGAAACCTTTCTAATGATGTATGACATGTCTAAATTTGACCTTTATTCCCACTGCCAATTTATAAAATCGGTAGCAAAATCGGTATATAGAATACAGGCTTAATTTTCTCTAAGAATATGGCATGGAACTTTACATCTTAATCATCTACCAATTGAAAGAGAGATGTAAGACCTTTTTACTGATGTATAACGTACGTATTCAACCTTTTTTTACCAAGGCTAGCAAAATCGGCATGTGCTATACCCTATTTGCCGACTTTTACCAGCTGAACCCAACTCAACTGTAATAGCAGACTGTCATTACAAATTAGCAACGTAACGCTGGCAGAATCGTAAAGTGTAACACAGGCTTTAGTTGTTTGAATCTGATTGGACGTCTACCAAAACAAGTTGACGTTATCAATGTAAACATGGCCTTGGGTTCTAGGGTGTTTAGAAAGATGTCAGTTTAATGAGGTCAGACAGGATTAACATGGGAAAGGTTCCTCTCTATCACTATAAGGGCCATACCCACTTTGCGACTTTAGCAGCGATGGGGGAAGGGTGACTGGGAAAATCGCTGTCATTGTCATCGGGTAACTGCAATATTAGGCAGGTTTGATATTTTTAGGGCGATTTTAGCGGCAATCTCGTCACCATTGCTCAGAAAGCGAGCTTTACCGTCACGAAATCTCTTGGCGATCCATTAATAACCAAATCGTCAGGTGACTTTACCAGCAGTTCTCCAAGTAGCCTGTTGCCCCTCGACGTTTAAGTCGCTTAGTGGGTATGGGACCTCAAAGCACTTTTCCGTTTAATGTATTTTAGTTTGACAAAGGTTCACAAACTTTGTGGGTTGGTAAATTCTGTCTTCGGTGATCGTATCTATGAGATGAAGGTGACAGGCAACCAAAACAGCAGGGGATCAAAACCTGGACATCATTTTTGCTGTACCTCATCCCTTAGTGAACCTAGCACCAGCTGGGAATTGAACACAAAGAACCACTTGGTCAGGGCTGGGTCCCCCCTATTGTCGCCTTTTACCATCAGCAGGGGCTACTGGGAGCCTATATTCTTCTCAGGAGCAAAGCCCCACCCTGGTACCCCAACGGGGTCATTTTATGAAAAGCCCATGATGCTGCCATGTAAAATTCAGTCGTTTAGAGCCCAGTCCATAACCGTGCTTGAGGCGATTGACTGGCGACTTCCTGTGACGCTCTCTCAGGTTTACATCATGCAATCTTTACATCATAAAACGAATAACTGCAATGGCGTTCATGTCGTATTTAGATGTTAATTAAATATGTACGTGGCCTGCGAGAGGGAAGCCGGGGAGCATGCGGCTTGGTGTTATGAGCATTCGGCCACCAGCTACAATGATGGTGAATGAATTAATAACGCGACCGACAATCTGCATGGGCACAAATGCAATTACACTTAGACAGATTTGGTCAGGATTCAGTGTCCCATTATGACATCATTTCTATATTTATCTTATATAAATGAAAAAATCTATGCACCAATGACGCATTTTTCGTCGTACAATGCGAAATTTACCATCTTAATGCGTCCAGTGTGCATCATTTTAATCTATAATCACTGCACTGGCACCAAATTTTGCTCTGGGATCAGTCTTGTACAATTACGGGTACGTACATTTTCAGACCTGTACGCTTCACTTTCTTACTATGAAATGTTAGCATGCATGCCACTTTTGTGCGCATACAATTGTATTTTTGTAAGACTTAGTATGTGCCGTTCTTGTGAGCCATTGTGTAGTTTTTGTTAGCTTACATGGCATTCTATTAGCATATCTGGGACCCAGTGCTAATATCCTCTACTGTAATATATATGCGTAGCAGGATTACAATAGGCCTGTGGGGGCGGCCATTGTCCCCCAGTTCAGGCCTGTCGGGGGACAAGCCAGACCCTTCCACCACTGATAAGATACCAAACACCCACTACCTTTGTGCCTCTGCTGCATGATAACAGTGTCTAAATAGTTAACATTGTCATTTTCTCTCAACAGCTGCAGTAATGAACCCCATACTCCTTTTGGAGCTTTTTGATACAACTGAATAATAAGGCAGTTATGTGTAGGCAAAATTTACCACTGCCCCTTCCCTCTGAGGGACCCCTAAATAGGTTGTGTGTACAGTGTCTTATCTGCACTCAGGTGTTGCTGTTGTTTTAAGGATTTAGTAATCAGGTAAGACAATGCCTAAAAGGGTTGACCACCACGACAGAGAGGTGGGAACCCTAGTCCACCACCCTTATCATGCCTCTTACCACACAGACCTTATCTGGTAAGGGGTGTAAAGTAAACAATGAACAGTGGGGCCTGGTATGGGGGATTTGAAAAAGTGCTATAGCCAGCAACTCCCTAACTCCCTATACCGCATTCAGGAGTTCATTTCTGCGCATGCGATCACCTTTGGCGCCACTTCCTATGGGTGGACAAGCGCGACTTTTCAGCCTACCAGGCTATCCCATTGTCCAATATGGCCGTGCCCAGTGCAAATCTCCCGATTGCTGTATACCAGTCAGACAGTTCAGATGGCATCTCACTGACCTAATGATGATAATCCCAGTGCCCCCGTCCACAAAGTGAGTAACATAGGGGCCAGTGAGGGTTCGAGTTCAATCCTAGAAATGGTCATCTATATTTAGATTGCTATTCATCATAACAGTATGCTGGCATCATTGACCCAATATGATGGGGTTAAAATATACCTCAGAGTCCGACCGGTTATGTACGCATGCGCCAGGACAATATATCTTGATGAGTAACTTACGATTTCATCCTATGATATATATAGGGGCCCTAGATTGGGGGGGGGGGGGTCTTTTTTTCCCAATGTCGCATGTTGAATAGAAGAAAAGACCATGTCACCTGTCACCTCTAATGCATGTATGGGGGTGAGAATGACGGCAAGGTAAGGTGGTGTAGCAGGCACAGCCCAAACTCGAACCCGGAACCCGCATGCAAGTTGAGCAAGTTGACCAGTACACCACCCCGCATATATGCATCTCCAGAAATGGCCATGTCACTATGTCAAAATTAAGGCGCTAGGGCCCCTATAGATGCATGTGTAGGCCCTATAAATAAACGGGCAATAACGTCAATAGGATTGTCTAACGCTGGCCTTAACTATTAATGTCTAGACCATATGACCTCCTCTCTCCCAAGTTTCAGCCACCAGTTGATTCTGAATGAACCAGCAGCTTACTATTACTGGGCCTTAGACCCTTAAATTTGACATGGCGACATGGTGATTTCTTAAAATTGACATGTGACACAAGGCGTTGTGACATGAGCGGAAAAAATAAACGACATGACATGGCCTGTTTCTTAAATTCGACATGGGACATCATAGCATCTTAGAGGCGACATGCGACATGGGGAGGTAAATGACAGGTGACATGGCCTTTTCTCATATTCTACATGCGACATTGGGAACCCCCCATCGAGTACCACATTACTGCTGTTGGCGATAGAGGGGCGGGTCCAATGCATGCATAAACAACTCCATAACCCTATAAACCCGAATTACATGATTGCAGCGGAGAGACCGCTGCTGCCCCAGTGCCCAGCATTAGGCCACCCTTGAAAAAGTTTGTTTTCTGTCCAGCAGGTGAGCAGAAAAAAAGACAGTTGGGAAGTCAGAAAATTTTCTTTTTTATTTGCAAAGGGCTTGTAACTTAGATGTTTGCTGAGAAAAATGTAAAAAAAAAAATTAAAAAAAAAAAAATCTCTTGTCGGCCCTTTCAAAAGTCTGTAGGGCGGTGAACGGGAAGCAAACTTTCTTTTAAGGGTGGCCTTATGAGAGTTGATCTGAGCATGAGGTTTGGAGCAGCAGGCAGGCTGCTTTTTCTACAGGGCAGTAAGAAAAGAGTTCTATAGTCCTAGACTCTAAAATTATACCAGATTTACAGAAAGAATCCAGATAGATACCCATACCTGCTAAGTCGCAGTATTTATAATATAAATCCCATGTACGACAACTCCAAGTTTTCATCTTCCAACCATAGATGCTAAGTCGCAGTATTTCTAAATCCCATGTCGGACCATAATGTGTGTGTCCTCCGCTAGTTCCCGTCAGCTGGTCTCAGTAAATCATGACCAGCGGCTATTTAGACAGAGATCCCAGCAGCCGGCTGGTAACCAACTAGGGGGGGGGGGGGGGCATCTATGACATACTCTAAACGTATACATTTTTCGCGCTGCTCAATTTTCGAGGATTTCACACTGAGGAGTATTTTCGCGCTGTCATATATTTGCGCGCTTTGTGGTTATTTCTATGTGATGCAGTATGACATATTTTTTCACTCAAGGCATGTTTTCGCACATTTTTGGCAATGCGCGAAAATATGTACAGCGCGAAAAACAGATACGTTCACAACACACAGGCCATACACATACGGGCCGTGGGACATTATCATTAAAGGGTCAGGCCTGTAATATCAGATCTCTTTTGTTCAGCTAATATAGGCTCACGCTCTGGTCAGTCTTAATTGCTTATTTCTTGAATGTTGTACATGTATGCGGTTATGTGAAAGTGAAAGTGAAAGTACTTATTGAGAGAACTCAATGACAACAAGCAAAAGGATTTTGGGGAGCAGAGCTCCCTATGGAGATGGTCTGGTCTAGCAAAAATCAATTTACGACCTTTTTTAAGACTTGTGTGGGCACCCCGATACAATACTGATATAATTAAATCCTCTGTAATTGATCAGGGAATGGATGGGAGCAGAGTTCAGACAAGATGCCTACAATTATGGGCTTTACTTTATCAGAGTTATAACCACATACTATAAACGTATTAATTTTTGCACTTAATGTATTCCCTTGCATTGCACACAAAACTTCTGATGCACAAAAATAAGGTGTGAATGAAACTGAAATACTGTAATACAAATTGAAATATCAAGCAAAGCCTCCAAAATGCCATTAAGCAAACAAGTCTGTGAGTGGCGGATTTCAATGAGAAGAGCTATACAATATTTATATTAAACGTACAACATATACATATACATGTAATTGAAATGTATATCTTTTTGTGATTATGACGCTGAAAATATCAAATGTTATCTCATTACCATAATGTATGTTGGTGAGTTTTGAAATGAAAATGTAAATTCAGAATTTCAAGATTAGCCATGCAGAGGCCCAACACTATTTCATATAAAAATCTGTCGTCAAAATTCTCGCCATATCATCAATTTTATTGCAAGCTGGGTTGCACAAGCCCTGCTTCGTCCGTTGCGTCTGCTGTGCAATTCGCTTTTGATTGCAGGAAGCTATGAGTGTAACAGTCATAACCAATGTAAAGGTAACCTTATGTAATACCTAGGATGGTGGGTGGTCAGTTTATTGGGAGGAAATATGCACCTGAGGTTATGGAGTCAATTTATCACCTGCTGCCGACGAGCGGTGCATATTGAGGGCAATGCGTATTGACTGGCCATACGAACTACTGACTGTGGACTCCTTGTTTTCAGTAATTTTCGCATATTTTGAATAATGCTTGGGTGATGAAATAAAGAAGTACCTTTGGGGTCGTCCTGAGGTGGCCATACGACCTATGGGGATCGTACAAACCTTCGGCTTCGCCCTCGGTTCGTGACTATCCCCTATGGGCTGTACGGCCACCCTCGGAAGCCCCCTGTGGTACTTTAATATTATAATATATGTGCACTCATATTCACCCAATTAACATACCCTATGATGAACCTCAAATTTCTTCTTTTTTTTTTCAGTATCAAAGTTAAAAGGCAAAACTTTTAATAAAGAAGAGACTTGTGTATGTTTTTGGTCTTATAAATTCATCTCTGTCGTCATTTTTGACCTAACCCTCACGGCTTTTGCTAAATGCCATCACCGGTCAGTGTAACTGACCCCGTACTCAATAATGATGTTTTTTTTATTAGAGTACACCCCTCGCAACAGTGAGATCCCAATGGGCATCAGAGAGTGAGTGAGTGAGTGATGGACGTTTTACCCCATCCCAACAGCTAGAGTCATTTTCATGATGTAAATAAGTCTGTCTTTGGTGATTGTATCTATGAGATGAAGGTGACAGGGCAGGCAAACAGCAGGGGATCAAAACCCAGCAATCATTTTTGCTGTACCTCATCCCTTAGTGAACCAAGCACCAACCAGGAAGAGAACCCAAAGAACCACTTGGTCAGTGCTGGGTCCCCCCTATCATCACCTTATACGATCAGCAGGGGCTACTGGGGGCCTATATTCTTCCCCGGAACCCCCACGGGGTTCAAAGGGGTAACAGATGCAGGCAAAACGCTGCTGCTGCCAGTGCCACTCTGTCAGCTAATAAATGCACGCCAGTCCATTAACATGTCCCGACCCTCAGGCCCGCGGTATTCCCCACTCTACACCGAGGGACCACCGCCAGAGACAATTGCATGAGCCGCTCATATATATATATATATATATGCAGTGTCCGAAATTAAGGGTGCACCCTGCACCCGGGATGCATGTTTTTGCAGCAGGGTGCATGATTTTTAATAGTTTGCACCCGGCAGATGCACACATTTTTTATGGGATGAATAACCATTATTCACTGAGGGTGCAATGAAAGGCTTATGGGTGCACACATTTCAAAGCTATGCACCTTGTGAGTGCACAAATTTAAATCTTAATTTCGGACACTGATGTGTATAGTATTGTGGTGTGGTGGGTATGGTATAATAATCGTCAATATTCCCTTGCTTGTTTAACAATAAATCAAAATTTAAAAAAAGGTCGAATGCTCGGTCAAGATCAAGATAGACATGTAAAAATGAAATCGGTTATATCCTTCAAATTATTTGGTCAATTACACTAAAACCCTGTCGGCATATCAGAACTAAGCCCATTTTACTTTTAATGCTAGTTAATGTATTGTGATGAATCGAAATGTCTGGCGGTCAGCACGGCCATTACATATTCATGTTGAAAGAATCAGCGGGTTTGTGCTCTTCTAGTCTGCTTATAAAAGAGACAATGCAAACCTCAACGTTAAGACAAACCTAAATAATAATTCTTTTTGTGGATTGATAAGGTTTTAATTTTTACCAAATTTATTCTCAATTTCTTTTTTCCCCTTAAAGGATTTTCTCTATTATTCTTGATTTCATGTTCTAAATGCTATTAGTCCTGTAACTGGAAAAATGAATTTAGAAATATATAATCCCGATTTCCCAATTAGGCATTTTTTTTTAAAGAACTTTGGCTAGCGATTGGACAGGAAACAAACTGTATTCATGTGTAGCCTAAGCAAAATTTTCCAGCCAGACAATAACCATCCCATTACCCATCATGCTAAAAACGCCGACTCCTGTCACGACACATCAAATGATGAGATATGCTCATGGCAATTGACTTAGCTTGGTCCCGGCCGGAGTGTCTTTATATCCAATATTTCTAGCATTACATGCTCGTAACCAGCAGTGTAATATTGTTACTTTTGCTGACGTGGCGCTTTCTGAGTGCAGCTTATTTCCGACTGCTAAAGTATTGTCTGTATATAAATAGTTTGACGGCAGGGAGGGCTATCTATCTATTACGCAAAGTTGCAAGACAGCAAATTCTCAGTATTAGAACAATGAAGAGTTCTATAGTTTTAACTGTTCAGTGAATTGCAACGTGGGTGCGTAGCTATCATCCTAAAATAAAACATAAATTTCTAAAGGCAAAAAGGAGAAATAAGCAAACGTTAAATCAATTTTAGAAATGCTTACCACCAGGGGTTACAGTATTTCTGACACGGGTTCAGCATATTTAGGCTAAGTACTAAAATGTCACATTATTAGTACTCCCCCACCTTTTTTTTATTTATTTATCATTATTTTTTTTTGCAGTTTAGGGGTCCAACAAAAGAGGGAGGGGGTCAGGACTCCCTGGACACCCCCTGGATCTACCCTGGGCCTTCCTATATAAACTGCGGACACCCAAACAACTGGAATCTACGGGAACACATTTCTCTTTTCACAATGGTCAAAGCTCTGCAACATAGAGACCTGCTTGTAATGTTGGGTTGCTATGTGTGTCCCCGAGGTGGGAGCCGAGTCAGCATAGTGTTGCCATGGTGACGGCGAACGCTGTCTTGAGAGTGACATAGGAGGACACCGACTCCTGTCTCTAGAGGCACGGGTATCATTTTATACCAGTGAACATGATCGTGGTTATGACTGTTGTTATAACTGTTGTTATGATTGTTGTTATGATTGTAATGGTTGTTACGCTCATTGTTATGATTGATGTATGGTTGTTATGATTTTTATGATCGTTACGCTCATTGTTATGATTGATGTATGGTTGTTACGAGTGTTGTTTGATTGTTGTGATTGTTGTTATGTTGTTGTTTTTTTCGGTTTTTTTTTTTCAAAAGCACATACAACACTTCGGCAGTTTGATACTAGCCGGTCTTCCAGTGATTGCCAGTCTCAGGCCTTACATGTTTGTACGATAATGTTATTTAATGTTATTTAATATTTATTGTTATGGTTGCTGTTTTGATTGTTTTGATTGTTGTTTGTTGTTATGGTTATTGTTGTTATGTTTGTTACGATTGTTTCGATTGTTGTTATGATAATAAGTGTACTTGTTTTTATTGTTACGGTTGTTGTTATGAATGTTGTATGACTGTCGTTATGATTTCACATCTGGAAGACCATGAACGACAATAACCACAAGCAATAAACAATGTTTTGAACAATATATATATCAACGTGGGGCATATGTGCCTATATAACTTCCTACTTTCGTTTATATCCAGGGGAGGTAAAATATCCCACCCCAACTATGATACCCGTTCACATCTAAAGACAGATTACGACTGAAAGAGGTCAAAAACAACCTACAGAAGGCTCAGACGTTTAGACCTGGGAGAAAAACTTGATTTCTCAAGGACACGTCTTTTGCCTTTTCTTTTCTATCTTTCAGTGTCATGCCTCGACGTCACCATATATCTGCTGGTTGATGAAGGACCGATTTTAGGATTGTGGCCTTATTTCACATAGAATCAAAAGAATCTGTTTCACCGTAGATGGTAAACAGTACGATAAGGTAAAATTGTTACCATGAGAATATATTTGTGAATTCTCAAAATAGATTAGGTGATCGAAGAAATGTGTTATGCATTATTGCTGCATTTTAGATTTCAGGGATTTTAGTTTAACCATTTTCCCTGTTTTCCCTGTGTGGTTGGTACCCTGATTACTAAAATGGCTCATAAAATCGGAGAGTGGAATACAGCCTTAACAGTAATGTTTTGAAGAGACTCTACAATCAATACCAGAACTGACATCTGACGTCCTTACAGAAGCTTTGAGTGGTCTATTTTTAGATACTGCTAAGACTAATAACGTTTGCCTACTATCTTTTTACTTACGTGGCGGTCATTTTTTGTAGGATTTATTAAAGAAGACTAGAGTAATGATTGACAGGAAGAGACTCTTCAGTGAACTGGCAAGATATATATCAATTCCAATATACTTGGTTGAAAAAAACTTCCATAATTGTGTTGACAAAGTTTATGTATATTGCAAAGGGGATGTTGATATCAATTAGTTGAATATCAATTTTAATATATTTGCTGGGTAATAATGTACATAACTGGGTTGACAAAATAAATATATTGAGCTTGACTGATGTTATTTGTCTTTGTTTCTTTCTAGGGGAGTATCATTATTATAGTTCGCCTCTGTTCATATCCTATATCGGTTCGTTTCATCATTATTCGACTGCGTGATGTTTTATCGTTTATCAATCGTGTTTTACTTATTCGAAGACGTCAATAAAAGTGTGTTATGTTAAGATAAAGGGGAGTTCTTAGTGATTAATCATTGAAGTGGCTAGCTTTATCCAGGTAGATCGTTATCCTGGACCATAGTTCATTTCTTTGTGGTAGAGATTCTAAGTTAAGGGGCTCAAACCTATACAAAGAACACGCACTTGGCAAGAGGTAAGTTTATTATATCCATGACAATATTCCAAAGGTACAAGTATACAGTTCTCCATCCATACAGTTCATTCCTTTCATTTCACAATTCTAACACATCAGTAACGATCCAACCAGGTATAGCTATGGTTAAGCTTCCCCTTTCATAAGGTATATACGCTCCAACACTGTTGAGAGAGTCACCTCTCGTCTACCGGTGGCGGAGACCATTGGTAGGATCTCCGTCACATCCAGTACGTAGTCCGTAAGGCTAAGCCCAAGCTGTCCCAATCCTTACTATCACCTAATCGCTGTGGTTAACTACCCGTGTGATCCGTATGTCAGACTATTGCTCCCATGTGTTCTGATCGAACTCTATCTTGGTCTGCTCGTCTATCTCAAGTCTCATACCGCTTATATAGCGACAGCCAAAGGCTTGGCGCTATACTCATTTACACTAATACTTATAACGATGTCTTCTCTATCTTTCATACTTCCCATTCTTATCTATATATAATTAGTTCTATTTCTAACTATTACACAAACTAATGTTGACGGCGAAGCCTGCTATCCTCAGTATCTTTTAGCTAGATGTTTTGGGTTCATAACGTACCCTTACAGGTTTTCTCCATCATTTGTCGTACCTGTGCGTACCTGCAGGAGGTGAGCCAACCCCACTACAATCCCTACGCCTGAGGACGTTGCCATTCTTCCATACATTCTAACTATGCCACTAAACGATGGCGCCGCCTGGCGTTGAGCACACGTATCAGCATTACACATTTTACTATGAGTTCTTGCCAATACGAACGAGTTTACAATATTTTGTTATTAACTTCTAAAGTCTATTCTAGTTCGTTTGCACTGGACCTCAGTGCAATATGACAAAGAAGCAATGTTGATATCATTCATTATTAAATATGAGGCTTGACTGGAGTGTGTATTTCTATAGTGCGGGAAAAATGTTATTAGAAATAAGTTGTTCTTAATGATAAATGAGACTTAGCAATGATCGAGATGTTTCAAACCTTAGAGGTTTTTTCATCAGGATAAATCTGGATAAAAAAGGTATGAAAATATGGTTTCATTTCAAATAAATCTCCAATCTTCGCCCAATTTGCTCTTGCAGTTGTTCTCCATTAGTTAGAATAATAATGTTGTTTGTTTGTTTGTTGGGGTAGTTTAACGTCCGGTCAACCACACAAGGTTCTTTACAGACTGCTCAAGGATATGCTTTTCAGCTTATGGTTGACGAATCTATGATTTGATTCAGGAGAAACCCGCCACCATGTGCGATACCCTTCTCGTCTCAAAGAGGGACAAGGGGTCTTTCATGTGCAACGTCCCATAGAAAGGACACCACACACCCAGCCTTTGACGACCCTGTCAGGAGCACAGGGTGAAATTATGTAGATTCACAGTACATGTATATATCAAACCAAAGGTACACCTGTTAAATAATGGATGTTCGACATAGCTGGGATACCGCCCCAGGCTAAAGTCGCCTGTTATGAGATGTGGTTTGTGAGCGACGATATCCAACACGGGGGGGGGGGGGTCTGATATAACATATTGCCATTGTACAAAAACAAAAACACGTCAGCGTAGGTAGGCATATGCACGTGTAGATACTTTCATGGTTACTGTAGACGTCATAAAATGCTAATAATTGTTATGGAATGTAATTGCTTACTACTTATGAGCTATAAGTAGCTTTGCTCTAGGTGTATATTTTTGTTGATTTATAATTAAACATGTACAGTATATAATACAGTTGCTTAAAATTCCCTTTATATATGTGTGTGTATACACACAATTGTAAAACACAGACATGAAATATCAATGTCTATTATATTATCTATTCACATGTGTTTTAACTTTCCAGGCATTAAAATAATATTTTAACAATGCTAGTATTGTATATAGATAAATTGTTAAGAGGAAACTTTAGACTTTTATCGTATGAGCTATTTTTTGAAAAACTATTAATATGTGACTGAGTTAATGGCACCTTTTAGGAGACATAATATAATCATTGATTGTAGACAGGTGGCTATGCCTATAACTATATATGGGCCAGATGTGTTTACCGATGCTGTTTGGTTATATATTTAATTATTGAAATTTTTAACCAGGTACATAATGTCCAGTTTATCAGGAAGCGAATGAGTGATGGATGTTTTACACCATACCGACAGCCAGGGTCATTTTCATGGCAAAAACGAGTTAGGATGAATTCTGACTTTCCAGACACATATTTTGACTTGGTCTGTCTTTGGCGATCGTATCTATAAAATGAAGGTGATAGGGCAGGGAAACAGCAGGTGATCAAAACCTGGAAATCATTTTTGCTGTACCTCATCCCAGACACCAACAAGGAATCGAACCCAAAGAACCACTTGGCCAGTGCTGGGTGCTCCCTATCATTGCCTGTGACAATCAGCAGGGGATACTGGGGACCTATATTCTTCCTAGGAGCAGAACCTTGGTATCTGAGTTTTAGAGTCACTTCTTATTGTTTTACATAACTAAAAACTATAAGTTAGACCATACAGAAGATAACTTTATTTCTATGTCTTAAGAAAAGAACAATTTCCAAGTGGCCACACAAACTACATCCCGTTATAACTAACAACTTCCGGTTTTTCTGATTGGCTAAATTGGGACCCTCATAGGCCATATAATATATCAGCAGCATAGTTAACCTCAACCTATAAAATTACAGTGTCCGAAATTAAGGGTGCACCCGGCACCCGAGGTGCATGATTCTGCTGCAGGGTGCATGGATTTAAAATCTGTGCACCCTTTGGTGCATCCTTTTTCACCTATTTAAACAGACTCTTATATACATGTACACACAGAACTGTTCCGGGTGCGCAATTCTAGAGCCAGTGCACCCGGTGAGTGCACAAAATATCCTTAATTTCGGACAATGAATTATGGTCCAAAAAAACCTATCTCCATGTACCTACCATATAATATCAGAAACTCCATGCCTCTATTGCGTGACATAACCGAGTCACAGTATTACAAATATCACGAACCTGATCCATATTGATATTGCTGCTCGTTATTATAATTTATCTAATTGGGTCGGAGAGGTGCTTAAAACAACCGGGACCCGTCGCATAATGGGTCTCGCGACAAATCATGCACTGTTGTGTGAAAATCCATCATTTTCACCCACTTCTAATCACATTTCCGGGCTGAAAGTTATAGGAAATTTAGATTTATACGTCTTTTTTTCATAACTGTTCACAGAATGAAAATCGGTTGAGTAGAACAGCCATAATTCAACAGCGGGACCCATCGCTACAGCGACATCTTTATAGTGAGACATTGAATTGTTTCACTCGTTCGTTATGCGACGGGCCACTGGGGCTGCCTAGGGGCATCAACGTGCTGGGAAACAGGGGAGTGCATGACAGTAGAGTAGAGCATCAAATGACCATGGTATCAGGCAGTGTAGGTTTAAATTGTTATTTTTTCCCATTAAACTTTTATTTATTTATTTTTGCCATTTTATGAAATGGGAAAATAAGTATAATTTCAGGTAGCGTGGCATGGTTATGGGGGAATAGGGAGACTAAACGTTGTAGACTGGGATCATGAAATAGCACCCCCACAAAAAGTTTGAAACAAAATGTACAACACATTACAGAAACTGGTGAGTTTCCTGTCACTAGATAATTGTGCTTGAACGTGTTCCAAATTGGATATGCTTTCATAGGGTACAAATTATAAGGATTATATTTGAAGGCTATCTCAGTGTCAGAAATTAAGGTTTAATTGAATCTATGCACACGCCGGGTGCATAGCTTTGAAAGTATGCACCCAGGAGCCTTTTAGTGCATCCTCACTAATATACGGCTATTTATTCTATCAAAAATGTGTGCATCTGCTGGATGCACACTTTTTAAAATCATGCACCCTGCTGCAAAAACGTGCATCTCGGGTGCAGGGTGCACCCTTAATTTATTTTCAGACACTGCTATCTATGGTGAAACTTTCAAATGGCAATGTATCTTTTACTTAGCTTATTCGACTAAATCGATACACGAGTATATAATTAATATTGACATCACAATGAGAATCAGTCCCCTGGTAAGGCAAGTTTAGAACCAAAAAATGTCTCAACATTTTGTCATTTAGGCCAACCAAAGAAACCTTTCTAATGGACCAACTAGCACTTAAAAGAGCCAGAAGGGTAGTCTAGATATTCTTTTCATCTTCTGTTTTAAATACTATAGTGAAATTTTGAGTAAACAAATTTTTCATAAAAAAAAAATTATAAAAAAAATGGAGGGAAAAAATCCTCTGTGACACTAAACTGGTCAGTGGGGCGGCCAAACAGCAATACAAATATATTTCTAGTCTGGCCAGGATGGGCCTCAATGCTATTTTTGGTAAATACCTTCACTTATTCATGGAAACATCAATTCATAACCATTCACCCACACCCTACTGCAGTCACCCATGTTAGGGAGCTAATAGAGTCACAATTTAGATACACTGACGTTATATACGGAACAACAAAATCTATTTTCGGCCGTTACAATAGATATGTAAGGACAACGGTTGACATGTTTGTAATATACTAGTGTTACTATCAAGGCGCTTCTTTCAGCTGTAAATGATTTCAAAGAATCCTCCACACACACACACCCCGCCCCCTTGGGGGGTGGAATGGTCCAGAACTGTTTAAAATGTATCTACGTTCCAGTAGTGAGTACAAACCCATTGTATATTTGGCCAAGGGGGGGGGGATGTCTATATGGTACATACTTAATGGAAGGCCCCTGATGCAAATTTAGAAATTATCTAATTCTCCCTACCACGGATAGCTGATTTAAAGTATTTTAGGGACCTGCAGGCTAATTATTACTCATTCTGTTGATAAAATCCTTAGAAAAACTATAGAAAATTATCAAATAATTGTTATATATCCATCTACAATGAATGAATTTTTAAACAACTCAGGAATAATAAATGTATATGGATACTAATTTGAAAAAATAATGGCCGCTTGATTTTCTAAAATATTAACCACTTAACTGCTATGCTCCTTGGGGAAATTTTAGGCAAAATGGATGTACTTTTGATCAATTATATTTTTCATACTTATTCACTGATGGGCATGTTATGTTATATCATTCTTTAGCTCATGACCTGAAAATTTAGGAAATTGCCATAATTTGAATTTTCGATTACCATGGCAACCGTTTTGATGATTTTTCTTTATATTATATTAAATTCTTAAAGTGATCATACAATGCTTGGCCAAATTTTCAAAATTATAATCAAACCATCATGAACACTTAAATTAAGAGCTCAATGAAATTCTCTAAATTTTGATACATTAAGTGCCTCAATAGCAACTTTATGTCAAAAGATATCACATATCGAAAAATGCATGTATTTTTCTAGAATAATGCATAAAAATGCACAAAATTAGGGAATTTGACCATATAATGAAACCGTTTCCATGGCAACACTTATTTCTTAATAATTAGCTATATTTCTATACATTTTAGTTTTTTATAGGTTGTTCTAGAATTTTGAGCTATAATAAAGTTTTTAGAACACTGTTACCATGGTAACCATGCCATTTTCTGTTTTTCTTGGATTTAATTGACTTTTTACCCTAAAATAAGGTATATTTATTAAAGTTTCCATGGCAACCAACACTTTAAGTGCATCAAATTAGTTCTTTTCCAGAATGAATTGGAAAATGATCTAAAATTTGACCATTGAATTGATTTGGAAAATTTTGGCATGTTTTTTGCAATTTTCCTGGATTTTTTGAAATTTTGAAATTCGTTGCTAAGGAAAGGGTTGCCATGGTTACCATACAGAATGAGTGGTTGTTAAACAAAATGAATATGAGAACCTTGAAGCCAAAGGGATGACCTTTCCAACGATACCTTGCACCCCTAACTTTTCATAATATGTCAATATGCAAAATTTTGATGAATATTGGTCTATTTTTCAGTAGAATTTCTCAAAAAAGCATCCTGCTCCCGAGTATACTCGGGAGCAGCTGTTAAGTGGTTAATCTTCAAATAATAAAAATTCATGAAAATTTCTATACTAAAGCATTGGGTTTTGTTGACGTATTACCCATCATGCATTCTGTTTTAAGCTAACCTGCAGGTCAAACTAAAAAAAATGGCTATCCGTGGTTGGGAGAATTCTTGAAAGTCAAAATCGCCTAGTGAAAAGCAGCCTTTAATGATGTAATCCTCCTCCCACCCCCGCACACACGGCTGGGTACATAAAGGCTAAGCCTGTTTTATCTCACAGATTCCTGCAATCTCAGCAAGATTCTTACCCCTACCTTCTCTGATGTCTGAATCCCATTAAACATTGAGACAAAGAACTTAGATCGATAAGTGGATGATAATGTCTATAATCATTCCCAAAGTGGCCTTCCATTAAGTATGTACGCATAAAGGGGGGAGGGGGTCTGAGATTTGAAAATGTTCGTACATTTTAGTACATATCCTGTGCGTATTTTTGCCCAAGGGGGGTGGGGGTTTGAGAATTTTTTAAATGTGTGTACGTACTAAATGGAAGGCCCCAAACTCTAAGATAACCACACATTGACGATTTTCATCAATCTCAGACGTTTTAATCCTAAATTTCGGACCCTAAGATATCTGGATACATTTGGTGTTTTTCATCAATGTCTAACGTTTTAAACCTAAATTTCGAACATTCTGTTCAAAAGAATTTTGGCAATTTTTCCATTTTACTATATTATTATAAATCCGTTTTCCCCCTGACTCCCTCTTCAAAGGATATTGAAATCTGCCTAGTTTAAAATCAGGTTATCCCTGTCCTATTCTTCCATCTCTCTCCCGTTAGCATTATTTATTTTTGTATTGTTTCTCTAATTAGACAAATACAACAGGGTCTTCCACAGGGGAAAATTAAAGTCTGATTTGGATGATACTTGTGTGATCTGATTTGCTCTTTCCCCCCTTTTCTTTCCTCTTCATCTTGTATATACCTGTACTACTATTCAAAACGTTCCTTTTCATCGGTCATAACATACACTTCTATATTTTCAAACACCTTTTATAACATATGTACATCTAAGTGACCCTTCTAGGTGTTGTCCCACGTCGCTCGACCCTCACCCATCTGCCGCCTACTCAGGCAGCTGTAGGGACATCAATAATAAGGCATTGTCACATCACCAAACAAGGCCTAAAACACTCGGTCTCAGGCCACCAAAAACATTTGTTTGTGGTGGCCTGGGTGCCCCCCCCCCCCCCCCCCCAAAAAAAAGGGCCACTCCGATAGTCATGAATCAATCTAAAATATATATATATAATAATAATTATAGACAAAAAAAATCCAATCAGGCGGCTTTGACTGCTCTATAAAATCTTACAACTTTGAATCAACTTCGTTTTGTTTGTTTTTTCGTTTTTTTTCCTTCATTTTATATATAGTTTTCTGCGTGTGTCTATCCGTGTCTTGTGTGGCTGTGTGTGTCTGTGTCTGTTGCTGTTGTTATTTTTTCCGATTTCTTTTGATATTTTAGTTTTCAATCTTTAATTTTTTGAAGGGAGGGGATTAATAGGTACCAGAAATTCTTTATGCAAAAAAAAAAAAAAGATCTTTTCCTATAAAAACACCCCTCTTCAGCACTATAAATATTACCTAACAGAACAATCCACCAAAACCAAAACTTCCCAATTTGGCCTACACATTGAACCAAAACGCAGTTGGAGAAACTGACTTGAGTGTGACCGGAGAAAGTTTACATTGAGAGGAAGGGACAAGTTGGGCCCGTGTCGGGGGGCTCGGGTCTAACGTGATCGTGTTTGACCCAAATCCAAAAACCGTTTCCTGCTCCTGGGGTTGACATGGTAACTGGAGTCTCCCCCATGGACTAACGACGTAGTAGGATCCTGAGCCGTCTTGGTATTATTAAAGGCAGCCAAGAGCTTTGTGGTGTTCACTAGTTGAAAAAACACAAAAACTATTTAATTATATCCAAAGAGTCTCAGGGAACTTTATAGTAAAAAATCTCGTGTATCAAAATCCACATTGGACTCAGGCATATGGGGCCATCTGTGAAAAATTGTGTTTTTTTTTTAATGCATATTATTATCTAGTTTCTGTGAATTTTAATGCGGGAATGGCCCCTACACTCACCTCATGCGGGAATTAAACTCATAATGCGGGAATTCCGCATTCCGCAGGCCTAGGGAGATCCCTGAGTCTGAATGATTAATCAAGCCTATTACCGGTAGTAAAGTGTTAGTCATGAAACTAGACTTATTCAAATTTTATTTCATTTTAATCATTTTAATACCCTATTCGTACAGATATGGGCTTAAAACGTTTTGGAATTCAAATCTATTCTATTGATCTATCGATCTATTGGTTTGTAAACTATGAGGAAGTTTTGTTGGTCCATCTTAATTGAATTGGCCAATGGTAGAGGTACATTGAAGATTTTAATGCTGGTTTTCAGAGCATATATTCTAACAGGCTTGACTTTTAACGCAGGCCTGAGGCACATGGAATGGATCATTTTAGCAATTATGAGTTTGCAAATCATTTGTTTGTCGATCTTGGGCGCTACAATGTTTAATACTCCCATTTAAATGCAGTTAAATCTTAATATCTTGACCACAGACCAGCACTCTTACAACTAAATATTTCATAGGTAATTTCTTGCCCAATATGTTAATGTAAGTAAACGTTCAACATTTACACTCTAATAACTAAATAATATTTGAGAAGTAATTTCTTTCTCAACAATTAAAATGCATGTAAATGTTTCTTCCTTTATCACAAGAGTAAAGTTAAACACTTGGATTTATTTTCAGTATATAACTACGCTTTATTTTTATTTGTAACGGGTGTCTTATAATGATGCAAAACAATACCGTTACACCCCTAATTTAAGTCACACCCTATATTAAGCCGCACCCTTACTTTTGGGGTTTTCTTTGGACATTTCTTCTGCAATATTTTTGTCATGAATCCATTTGTATTCAAATTTGTGTAAAATCCTAATTTAAGTCGCACCCTTAAAGTTTATGATTAAATCATTAATGGCTCTTATTTCTGAAACTAACCCTTATCTAATCCATGACTTAAATTAGGGGTTTTACGTTAGTTGTTTTGATCTGAACTTTTTCCTCAAATCCAAACACCACGTGACACTTGAAGTCCTCCAGCTGGCCAATCGCTAAGCCTCATTCATCTTAGCCTCGGCCAGATGTAAGCTCGACACTGATTGGGCGGCCAACAGGAAGTCAGCTTGTAGCGTTTCTTTGACCTCTGACCCCTGACCTAAGTGTTAACGTTAAGGTCCCCACTCAAATTCCTTTTTAAATTACCCTGTGTTTTCCCTGAGATTTTCCTGTCCCGCGGCAAACCTTAATATATTTGAAAATAAAAAATAATCCCTAGTATTTTATGAATAAAAGGAATTGCAGAACCTGGCCAAATGAAATTCCCTGTGTTTTGGTAAAATTTGCAAATTCCCTGTGTTATCCCATCTGGCTAGCATTGGGAGACTTTTCCTTAGGCAATACCAAAAATACTTTTCCTTAGGCAATACCAAAAAAATAAAAGAGTCTCCAGTGGGCCGGCAAGCTGAGAATTGTTCAAAAATCAAAAATGGTAACTTCCTACGATCCCAAATCTTTGTTTAAAAAAAGTCTGACAACCCAGGGACAGTTACAGGATTTCAGGTAGGGGGGTTCAACATATAGGCTATGTAAGAAAACGGCATGCATTTGTGTGCACACTTGGGGCATTTTCCCCTCTTTTTGTAGCTTTTGTTCAACAAAAAAAGGGAGGTCAGAACCCCCTGGAACCTCCCCCCCCCCCTCCCCTTGGACGCGCCCCTGCTGTTTGACTGGCTATTTTTTGGCGATACACTGGGCAAGAAACATACTTTTTTACGCCTGGCCTCTGGGGTTAGAGTGTGATACATGGTCACTTATATTGGGGTTATGGTGTGGGAGCGACCCCTACCTTAAACTCCCCCCCCCCCCTTAGAAGTCCCTTGTTGATTTTCGCTGACACTATAACTCTGCTCCCCTATTTAACTTAGAGGTACAGGGCATTTGTCATGTCACAATGGGGTGGCCCCGAAGGGGTAAGGAATTCGGGAGTCAGAAAAACATTTGTAACCCTGCTTTAAACATGCACACAGAGTCACACACACTTGGGTAGCTTAATATACAACTATGCCAAGTCAGAAGAGTTACCATAACTTTTACTTCCATAAACTAAGTTAGAATTATCTTTCTGTCATTAACCATCGAAAATAGTAATATTCTCTTTTCCTATAGGTATTTAACTCTAGGATACAGAGCATTATAATATTCATCTGATAGCTAAACCAAGAAAAATAGTAAAAACCAGTTTTGTAATCTAACTTTCTAAGTCAGAGGTATACCCTTCTTCACAGCTGCATTTGACTGCATATTTAGCTGGTATGACCAATAGTAAAGTTTGCCACTTTCGAAAATGAAAATATGCCCAAGTAATGAAAACATTTCGATTGTTGTGTTTTCTAATAAATTCATAGGTCAGGTTTTAGGAAACAATAACCCATCCTTGGTCTCCTACGTTTTCTCACCCAAAATTCCACAATCGCTCTTTAAGCTATCTTTGTAATATCAATAAACGTTATGTTTCTCCAGTTATAGAAAGGAAACTCCGCATTTTAATAAGTGAAACCAGATAATGTGGAAATCTCAGTTTCAATCTCAGCAAAAAAAAACAACCTAATAGGTAGTGGGTGGTAGCCTAAAAGGTAAAACTGTCGATAGGATGGTTTACTAAGGGAAATCACTCATTCTTCCATGCCTTCCCAGTCATAGTTCTTTTAGTAATCAACAAAAAACTTATAAGTAGTAGTTTTTTTTTACTTCACTCTCCATCTAGTAATGCTTCCTCCTCAATTATTCTAAAGGAAGTAGGAAGTAATCGATGGAAACTGTGTTCAGAAAAATATAATCAGAAAAAAAAACAAAAACAAAAAACACCTCCTCCCACGAGTAGTTAATTCAGCAGCCACTTTCATTTCCCGTCTTAGGAAGAAAAAAGCTTGATACTGATACATTGATAGAGATAGAATTTTCCTTTCTATTTTCCTTTCTACTTGTATCTTTTACCGGGATCTCATGGACGAAGTTTGGCATTACCTTGCGATATAAAAGGTACTTGCGTGAGCTGTTTTGTTGTATTACCAGATTTTGTCATAAGGATTCCCTCAGTTTCTACAGATGAAGAGTCCTGAATGATGAGGGATGTAATCTTGCTTTCTGTCTAATAAGAAGACGGTTATACCTTTGACTATATAAATATTTCTTCATTTCAAAGAACATACCCCATACTAGTAATTTAAGCACCAGTGTCATTTTTAATATCAAGGATGATAACTTATATCTTTTCGTAAATATAATGTTTATTGTTAAACCTCTAATATAATCATACTTTCATTTGATTAATTGGCACCCTGACCTCGCCTTACATCTCGTCATTTTATCAAAAGGTTTATTTATTCCTAAGTTTAAAAGATACTATGAAATTGAACATTTCAAAATTACTAACAATCGAGTTTACAAAAAAACATTACCAAAGACCTATATTATATGGGAGCCTTACACAGGCTAATGATAGAGCAGACTGAAAAAAAATAAAACAAAAACATCTATAATAGTATAGCTATATGGAAACTCAAATGGTGAGATACTGGGGTGGCGTCCTTTCTCAGCCTGTCTAATAATTTCAGGCTAACCCTGACTTAAGCCGCCACATAAATTAGAGGTTTTACTTCAGAGTAACTCTGATTGAAACCGACACATAAATTAGAGGTTTTACGCTACGCATTGATGCGACGCAGTATCAGCCACCTCCAGTCCCACTTTTCACTTTTTTTTTCTTTTTTTCTTCACATTTGTATTTTTTTTTTTTAACCTTTTAACTTTTTTTAAATTTATTTATATATATTTTTTTCTATATGCTCTGGACTTCACTCATTGTAACACCACTGGGTGCCGGGGCACCAAACGTACTAAAAATCTTGATTTATGAAAATGACATTTCAGTGGGTATTGAAGCACTGCCCCTGGCCATAAAAGAAATATAGGACCTTTTATTCCCAACACTGCGAGCTTATTTTCCATTCCATTTCAGGACTTTTATGGCCGTCTAACTCATTAGTCACTGTCTGATACAATGTCACATCCTCATTAATTCTGCGGCAAATGTTTAATGTTCGTACACTATTAAATTACATGTCCGAGTTTTGCATTGTACTTTCTCATTGGACTCTCGTTACGCTATCTGGTACCGATCTAAGTAATCATCGTTTAGTTTTCCACATATATTTGGTTTATGGTTTAGTGATGGAACATGTTTTTATATCACATGTTGGAGTTTAGTGTTATGATTTCTCATCGGATACTCATTACCATTACACTTAACAGGGTTGCCACTTACCAGACACGTCAAAATTCCCTGACATTTCCCTGACTACCAAGTTCTGACATAGATAATCCTAATAATAATTATTTTTAGTTTAGTTTACCATGTATATAATATAAAATTATCTGATTATCTGATTGTCAAGCAAGAACTGTCTATCAAATTTCCTATGTACTTATTAATATTGATATTCGAATCGTATATAAGATCATTTTGTAAATGAATATGGTTCAATGAATAAAAAAAAATTATATGAAAAAAAAAATGTTTCGCAGACTTATCCCAACATGATATCATGAAAATAAATTTGCCGTTTTAAGTGGCAAAAATAACAATACCAGGTTTATACCGGTTTCATATTAATCATATTATCGATAATCATATGAAATAGACACTAATACTGGATGCCTATGCAACTACAAAAAAAAATACAATTAGTTTCATAGTAAATCATATTACCGATAATCATATAAAATAGACACTAATACTGGATGCCTATGCAACTACAACAAAATAACAACAAAAATTGTTTCTCTCATGTTGTGCTTGATAAGGGCAATATATAACTATCACCAATGATTTATGATAAACCATTGCTTCCTGTTGATAACAACGTAGGATAAATATTTCCTAATAAATTTATCAATAATGTACCGGTATAAGCATTTTATGATGATATGCATTCCATAAGTAGTTACTACAGTAGTGCATTCAGTGGTGATACAAATCGAGACTAACTTTTTTGGCTCTCGGCCATCAGGGCTGACAGTGTAAAGAAAAAACCCATAAATATCAGCTATACTAGCTTTCAGCCAGCCGAAAAAACTGTGTAAATGACGAACATTTAAGAAGATGACGGCCAAAAAAGGCTTAAATTAAATGACAGCCAAAATATGGCCCGGCCATCTGGGCCAATTCAACAAATTTAATCTAATCCAGCAATTCTTTTTAGCTATATCGAGACAAACTCGCGATTTCTAAATTGTACAAGGTACTGGAGACCGAATCTATGGGGGTGAGAACTTTGGCATTACATCTCAGAAATGGGTCTGCCGTACAGTCCCACATTCTATCCACTGACCACCCTTCCCCATACAGATAGTAGTAGATGAACAATGACATTGACAAGATGCCCACGCTTCTTTTTAAAAAAATCAATTTAAGACCTTTTTAAGACCCACTTAAGACCTAAGTTAGGCAAATATAAGACCGATTTGAGGCAGGTTAAGAAATTTTAATGTCATGATTTTTTTTATGAATTCACAATCAGCAAAATGCTGCAATTTTTATCACCCTATCCTTTGATTATCAGATTCAATTTAAGACCATATCAAGATATCCCACAAGAAAAATGTGAGATTTAAGACCTTTTCAATGCCTTATATTGGACCTTTTTAGACTTGCGTAAGTACTCTATTTATATGGAAAAGTGGCACCTCTGCTAAAATCTGAAAACTTGCATCCCTGCAGATAGTAGAAGTAGTACAGGAAAAATTAGATGAAATCTCTGAAAATAAATCAAAATTTAGAAAATAATGGCCCAGCTTACCTTGAATGTGTTGAATCTGGTCGCCTACTCTGACGGAGAAGGTCTCGCCGGGGTTGACGTGCACGAGAACCACGTGCTGCTGGTTGGGGCCCGCCGCCGCAGCCGCTGCTGCAGCCGCCGCCGCAGCCGCAGCGTTCTGCTGCTGGCTCTGCGGACTGTTGCCCCTGGACTGCGGCCCGCCACCATTGGGCGAGTAGCGGTGAGGCGAGTGGGAGCGGTGGCCGCTCGGCTGGTGCAACCCTCCACGGTGGGTGCGTGGCGGCGCGGGGGTAGTGGATCCGGAGGTGGTCGTCGACTGGTGTGGCTGGGGGGCCATAGGGGGCGCTCCGGGACCTCCCGGGTGGGGCGCGACGAGCGGTACTCCAGTCGTAGTGTGGATGACCCCCCCGCCCGGCCCACCGGCCGTCTGGAAGATGTAGGTGCCGCCGTTCTGACTTAAGGTCGAGGCGGCCGCAGCCGGCATGGTAGGGACCGACTGGTCAAGGACGACGCCGTTGGACACCATGGCTTCGGAGATCGGGCTCATGTGGCCATTCTGGGTCACTTCGTAATTCATCGCAGTGGTCGTCGTCGTTGTCACTTGCTGCATGGGCATGGGCGTAACAGCTGCCGTCGGGGTCGCGCCGGCGGTCGACGAGGACGAGGAGGAGCTGGAGGAGGAACTGGAGGAGGAAAGGGAGAGTGACGAGGGTGACGAGGATGGTGGGGAGGAAGAGGTGGAGCAGGCGGCGGTGGCCGACGACGCGACCGACGTCGGCACAGGCATCGTTGTCGACGACGATGCCGTACCAGGGATGCTGTTACTGCAACTACTGCTACTTCCCGTTCCACTATCACTTCCAGCAGAAGCCGTCGAAGTTGGCGCTGTTTCTGGCAGTTTTTCCTCCTCTGCCTCTTCCGTGTCTGGCTCCGGTGCTACCACTTCGGGTGCTGGCGTGTCGTTCTCTACGGCGGCACTTCCAGGCGGCCCGCCGGGAGGGACCGGCGTCGGGGCGGCACTGGAGGAGTTGTTGCTAGAGAGGGAGTCCTTCCGGTCGCTGCTGACCGGGCTCGGGGTCGGCGGCGGTGGGGCCGCGGTGTCGCTGGTCGTCGAAAAGTCGTTGGTTGGTGGGGGTGGTGGGGTGGAGGTCGGGGAGGTACCGGGGGAGGTGGTGCCGGCAGTGGTGGCAGTGGTGGTGGGTGGTGTCTTGGGAGAGAGCGGCTCGGAGCAACTTACAATTCGCTCAGCCTGGGCAGACATGGTCCTGTCTTTCATACAACTGCGTCTTCCTGCAAGATAAAGAAGGAATATTGGTTTCACATCTAAAAAAGTATTTGTAATACCATTTGCCAATATATTCATAGGGACACCGGAATCTATCCTAAAAAGATGTAAAAGTCTTAGAAATTTTACTTATATTTTGATCAACAGACGTGTTAAAGTGAGGCATTGGCGTGAGAAATCCGACTCGAGTCTGGCAAGATGTATCCTTGTATAATACAGTCATTTTGGGACCGAAACCTCTACAGTCACAAAAACCTTTTAAGAAATAGCAATTTTTACCTTGCCACAAGGCCAATTAAAAAAGAAGAAAGCGTAATTGAAAAAGTGTTCCCGAACTCTAAAGACCCTCAATTATTCAGATAAGTGTGATAAATAAATTGATTAAATTGATTAACTGATTAACGGTTATTTAACTAACTCACAATATCAGTACTCTCAGCTTAATATAAGCCCCTTAAAGACTTTCAATCAAATATATCTAAAAATGTGACATATCTGAATGGACCTTACAGCAGAAAGACCAACTACACTAAGACATAAACAAACCTGTGCGACCTGCGAGAGCTCCCCAATAGAAATAAATCAACCAACAATAGCCCTGAGTTACTCTTCCGCATTTGTTGGGAATTTTTTTTAATTTCACGGCCAAGATGGTCATTTATTTGGTTTTGTTTGTGAGCAGAACTCAATCTGACACGAAACTTAGTGCAGCGTTATCTTTTGTGACATAAAAAAACAATATCCTGGGTATAATCCCAAGTCCCAGTACTTCTTGGTAAGGGATTTTCACGCCGGAACATTTGGGATGGGGACCACGCTTACCTACTGTGAATGTAGATATTTTCGCGTGTATACATTTTCGTTTATCTACACTAAGGGGCAAATTCGCGGGGATTTAATTTTGTGCTGCGAAAGGTTAGGCCGTCTATATGGTATGTGGACTTTTTTTTCGCGTTGTTCATATTTTTGCGTACATTTAATAGACGCAAAGTGGGAGAAAATATGTACAACGCGAAAATAAATACATTCACAGTATTACCTAAGCATATTTGATTACTGAAATCGCACATTTTTTTTCGCGGTGATTTACTGTCGTATTATGCGATACTAATGATTCATAATGTCGCGTTTTCCATAGTATTTTATACTTTACCCATGCCTTGTTTTCTCGCATTATCATAAATGTGAGAATACCGCGAAAATATGTATAGCGTGAAAATTAATACGTTCAGTCTACATCTGTTACGCTAATAAACTTATATGTCTATTTTCTCTGTATTGGTTTAAAAAAAATAGGTTTATTTATCTGATTTAATCATAAGAAGCGAACTTTCTATCTAACACAAAATCAGACTTTTTTTTTTTAATTCTTTACTGATACTGTTATACTGTATAGCTGGAATAGTATAACCACATTTCTTTAACCTTACACATAACCATGAGATAATTTTTGTGTTCAGGTTTCCTGACCGACCCTATTATCCTGCCCCGAACTCGATGTAGCCAGTTCCCCGCCTCCCTATCCCACCCAGATGGGTTCAGTATAATATTGATCTGTTGATTTCCCTATTGACTGATGACTCTCACTCTATCTTTAGGGGGAGGGGCGGTCCATTAGTCCTTCCATGACCTAGTTATTAGCAGACTTGGATCATGGATGGAACTACAGTCTTGTTTTTGGTTGGTTGGTTGGTTGGTTATTGGGGTTTAACACTGTAGCAACATCTAAGGTCATATCACGGCGAGAACAAGGTTTGACAATTCTGTCATTGATGATCGTATCTATGGAATGAACGAATCTATGAGAAGATAGAGACCATACCCCTACACATTTACCGAGGCAGGTGTTCTTTAATGTACAGGGTCCCATAGGCAGGGCCCTACACACAACAGCCGGTGGCCCACTAGGAGCCTTTGATAACCCTTTTGTTGTTGTCACAGGGAGACATGCAGAGGGGAGTAGCAGCCACCTCAGCCCAGACTTGAACCCGGGCCGCCCGCGCAACAGTCGGACACTCTAACCACTACACCACCCTGCACGCCTGTCTTCGTTTTTGTCATTTTATGTATGTGATGCACAACAGCAACATACCAGTACCTACTATCGTCAACCACCACCCGGGACCCTAAAGGGGGTATTCCACTACACGATATGAGCTGCGACATGGCTACAATGTGGCTACGACATGACAATATCGTGGCCATGTCGTAGACCTGAGGCGGATATCATTGATGTCGCAGTAGTGTAATAGGATAAGTCGCAGTGGCTACGACATTAAAGTCGTGCAATACGACTTTTATCACACTGAAAGTCGAGGGAGGAATTTCGTAAGCTTTAACCCAAGCTACGATATATATTTGACAATAATGAATAATGTCGTAGGGGAAAGGTTGAATTCCAGGCCATGTCGTAGGTAAAGTCGTAGGTCATGTCGTAGGGTATAGTGCTTTACATTGACAAAAGCCTGGGAATGTCGTACTGAGTGTAATACCCTAAATTGTGCCATACGGCTACAAAATTGTTGCGATATGGGTACGACATAGTTAATTGCCCACGCGTTGACCACCCCAATGTCGTACAATATTTTCTCATGTCGCAACAAATGTCGTAGCCATGTTGTAGCATTCCATATCGTGTAGTGGAATACCGGCTTTAGGCTGAACCAACTATCAGAGTCTACTCTACCCCAGGCTCCTCGTTCCCTCACTAATTAACCCGGCCCTAATGAATGAAGGATCAAATGTCCACCGAACTGAGGGGCTGACGTCAGCACGACTGGGGTCAAATGAGATCAACTAGACTGGAGTAACCCTTATTTTCTAAAATATAGATTATGCAGTGTCCGAAATTAAGGGTGCACCCTGCACTCGGGGTGCACGTTTTTGCAGCAGGGTGCACGATATTGAATATTTTACATGGAATAAAAAGCATTATATCACTGAGGGTGCAATGAAAGACTCCCAGGATGCACACATTTCAAAGCTATGCACCCGGCGAGTGCACAGATTTAAACCTTAATTTCGGACAATGATTATGTCCGACCGTGACGATATATAGCAGTAGACATTTTACTTTGTTGTCAGACATCTTATAATAACTATTTATCTTTAGAAAAAAGAAAAGACACAAAATTGCCAAAGCTTTGATTTAATCTATAGATATCATTACATGCATTCATGTGGCAACATTTGAGTTGTGGCTTATAGTTGAGGCTTTAATGTAAAATATCCCTATTTTAAAATATTTATTTTCATTAAAGAGTTTTAAAACCTGTTAGGACAAATTCTCTCTTTGAGAATCAATGAGATGAAGGTGACAGGGCGGGCAACCAGCAGGGGATCAAAACCTAGCAATCATTTTTGCTGTACCTCATCCCTTAGTGAACCCTGACACAAACCGGGAATTGAACCCAATGCACCACTTGGTCAGTGCCGGGTCCCCCCTTTTGTCACCTTCTACGATCAGCAGGGGCTACTGGGGCCTATTCTTACCCGGACCCCCACGGGGTACTAAAGAATAGCAGTGTTCGAAATTAAGGATTTTCGTCATGCACATGTCGGGTGCAAAGGGTTCGGAAATCGTGCATCCTGATCTTTTTTCCATGAGTACACCACTATATAAAGTTATTTAGACTAGAAAAAATTAATACACCCGCCGGGTGCATAGCACCAAAATAGTGTGCACCCTGCTGACAAATTGTGCACACAGGGTGCAGGGTGCACCCTTAATTTCGAACACTGAATAGACATAACTGCTGATCAGCACCGCCCACTGCTGAACCTATCTACTACTACACTGGCTGTAAAACCCCCCATACTCCAGGGTTCCTGCCTCCAACCACCTCAACCCATCACCAAACCTACAACCACCACCAACACCCATACCCAAACATACAACCACCACCATCACCCATACCCAAACATACAACCACCAATACCCATCTCGACATCACTAAATCTACAACCACAAGTCTACAAACACCATCGCAGCCAGCTGTCAAAGATATAACCCCCCATCACTATCTACTGACTGTAAAACCCCTTACTCTACGCTTTCTGTCTGCAACCATCACAACCCATCCCCAAACATACAACCACTAACACTACCCATTTCAAACCTACAACCACCATCACAACCCATCCCCAAACATATAACCACCACTGCTAGCTATCAAAGAATAGATATAACTGCCTACCAACACCACCCACTGCCAAACCTAGCTACTACTATCACACCAACTATTAAAGCTCTTACTCCACGGTTTCTGCCTACAACCACCTCAACCCATTTCCAAACCAGCCTACAACTACCATCACCCATCACAAAATCTACAACCACAAATCTACAAAAAACCATCGCAGCGAGCTGTCAAAGATACTAGATCGAGGTGATCGATTGATAGCATTGACGATCGGTTTGAGAACCCGAAGAGCTCCGGTTATTCGATTTTATTGAAAGAACTATACTTTGGATATAGATTTAGCTTTTACTTTTACTGATTTTTTTGTTAGTGTTAGACACAACTAGTCATCATTGCCATGACATTGCCATGACAATGCCATGATAGTGCCATGACAATGCCATGACAGTGCCATGACAATGCCATGACAGTGCCATGACATTGCCATGACAGTGCCATGACATTGCCATGACATCCCCATGACAATACCATGATATTGCCATGACAGTGCCTTGACATTGCCATGACAATGCCATGACATCCCCATGACATTGCCATGATGATGCCATGACAATGCCATGACAATGCCATGACAGTACCATAACATTGCCATGACAGTGCCATGACATTACCATGACAATGCCATGACATTGCCATGACAATGCCATGACATTGCCATGACAGTGCCATGACATTGCCATGACAATGCCATGACAATGCCATGACATTGCCATGACATTGCCATGACAATGCCATGATATTGCCATGACAGTGCCATGACATTGCCATGACAATGCCATGACATCCCCATGACATTGCCATGATGATGCCATGACATCCCCATGACAATGCCATGACAGTACCATGACATTGCCATGACAATGCCATGACATTACCATGACAATGCCATGACAGTGCTATGACAGTGCCATGACATTGCCATGACAATGCCATGACATCCCCATGACATTGCCATGGTGATGCCATGACATCTCCATGACATCCCCATGACATCCCCTTCACCCCTTTACCCCCTTACCCCAATACAGCATGGATTAAGAGTGTGAGCTCATTTGTGTTTGGAGATTGTATTGGTAATATGCAAATTTATTCAATATGGCCGCCCCCAGTGGGGAAAAGGGATATCCCAAATCTATTTATAGAATTTTCATAATGACATCATCCATCCACTCGCCTAGCAGAATCAGACTTTTTGAAAGGGAACTCCCGCCATAGAAATCCTATGTTAAACCTACACTCTCCAGCAGATTCTTAGTCTAGACCAACAATCGAAAAAAATGACTTAGCTGGGTCCTGCGACACACCACTAAAGCTATGTTTAAAAGATGGAAAGTTCTCAGCCTTTTTCAACAACTGATTACTCCGATTTATCGGAGGATCCACCGGATCGCTTTGTGATCCGGAGAATAACCACCCATCACTAACTACTATCAAACTGACTGTAAAACCCCCTTATTCTACGGTTTCTGCCTACAACTGCAGCCACCCATCCCAAAACTTACAACCACAACCACCCATTATCAAACCTACAACCACCATCACCCATCACCAAACCTACAACCACCACCAATACAGCCAGCTATCAAAGAATAGATATAACCACCTTCCAATACCACCCGCTGCCAAACCTAGCTACTATCACACCGAATGTAAACCCCCTTACCGGTACTTCACGGTTTCTGCCTACAAGCAGCACAACCCATCCCCAAACCTTCAACCATTAACAGTACCCATCACCAAACCTACAACCACCAACACCCATCACCGAACCTACAACTACAAACCTACAAACACCATCGCAGCCAGCTGTCAAAGATATAACCACCCATCACTAACTACTGTCAAACTGACTGTGAATCCCCTTATTCCAAGGTTTCTGCCTACAACTGCAACCACCCATCCCAAAACCTGGGTTCGCGCTAAACCCCTTTACAAAGTCGCCAAATTGGCGAATTCATGACGATTTCTGTTAGCCAAATGTTATATTGATTAGCTAACTTTTCTGCTATAGAAAAATATTTTAATTACATCTTATTATTTGCCCAGAAATGGAATCCAATTTTGCTTGATTCTGAGCACATATTGCCCAAAACTTTTCGCCAAATCTTTCAAATTTGGCTAATTTATGCTGAAATCAAGTCGCCAGATTAATTCGAAATTCGCCATCGGCGATTTGGCGAGCGGTTAGCGCGATCCCAGCAAAACTTACAAACACAACCACCCATTACCAAACCTACAACCTACAACCACCATCACCCATAAACCAAACCTACAACCACCACCAGTAACCATTACCAAACATACAACCACCACTACTGCCAGCTATCAAAGAACAGATATAACCGCCCGCTGCCAAACCTAGCTACTATCACACTGACTGTAAAACCCCCTTACTCCAGGGTTCCTGCCTACAACCACCAGCCGCCTGGAGCAGCTGCCTCCTGCAGGGAGGAGCCCCTCCACAGACTGCAGACTCAGCAGTCTCCCCAGCCGCTGCCTCACGCACTAGTCCCTCTACACACTAGACTTGCCCCAAGCCCTTTGACCAAGTAAATGGTTTATCACCGACCCTTGGACACACTAGACTTGCCAGTGGCCCTTTGACCAAGTAAATGGTTTATCACCGACCCTCGGACACACTAGACTTGCCCATGGCCCTTGGACCAAGTAAATTGTTTATCACCGACCCTCCAACACACTAGACTTGCCCACAGCCCTTTGACCAAGTAAATGGTTTATCACCGACACACTAAACTTGCCCGTGGCCCTTTGACCAAGTAAATGGTTTATCACCGACCCTCCAACACACTAGACTTGTCCACAGCCCTTTGACCTTTGACCAAGTAAATGGTTTATCACCGACACACTAAACTTGCCCGTGGCCCTTTGACCAAGTAAATGGTTTATCACCGACACTCCGACACACTAGACTTGCCCACAGCCCTTTGACCAAGTAAATGGTTTATCACCGACCCTCTAATGCACTTCTAGACTTGCCCAAGGCCCTTTCACAAAGTAAATGGTTGATCACCGACCCTCTAACACACTAGACTTGCCCAAGGCACTTTGACCAAGTAAATGGTTTATCACTGACCCTCTGACACACTAGACTTGCCTGCAGCCCTTTGACTAAGTAAATGGTTTATCACCGACCTTCTACACACTAGACTTGCCTACAGCCCTTTGACCAAGTAAATGGTTTATCACCGACCCTCAGACACACTAGACTTTCCCGCAGCCCTTTAACCAAGTAAATGGTTTATCACCGACCCTCCAACACACTAAACTTGCCCGTGGCCCTTTGACCAAGTAAATGGTTTATCACCGACCCTCCAACACACTAGACTTGCCCACAGCCCTTTGACCAAGTAAATGGTTTATCACCGACACACTAAACTTGCCCGTGGCCCTTTGACCAAGTAAATGGTTTATCACCGACCCTCCAACACACTAGACTTGCCCACAGCCCTTTGACCAAGTAAATGATTTATCACCAACCCTCCAACACACTAGACTTGCCCTCAGCCCTTTGACCAAGTAAATGGTTTATCACCGACACACTAAACGTGCCCGTGGCCCTTTGACCAAGTAAATGGTTTATCACCGACACTCCGACACACTAGACTTGCCCATGGCCCTTGGACCAAGTAAATGGTTTATCACCGACCCTCCGACACACTAGACTTGCCCGTGGCCCTTTGACCAAGTAAATGGTTTATCACCGACACTCCGACACACTAGACTTGCCCATGGCCCTTGGACCAAGTAAATGGTTTATCACCGACACTCCGACACACTAGACTTGCCCAAGGCACTTTGACCAAGTAAATGGTTTATCACCGACCCTCGGACACACTAGACTTGCCCACAGCCCTTTGACCAAGTAAATGGTTTATCCCCGATTCTCGGACACACTAGACTTGCTCATGGCGCTTTGACCGAGTAAATGGTTCATCACCAACCCTCAGACACACTAGACTGGCCCAAGGCCCTTTGACCAAGTAAATGGTTTATCACTGACCCTCAGACACACTAGACTTGCCCGCGGCCCTTTGATCAAGTAAATGCTGTATCACTGGCACTTTATGTTTCAGATTGTAAGAGGGATTACTGAATCTGCTGCATGAACGTATCTGCACATATCTCTAGTAATGAAACTGTACATCCTATATATATTCAAAAGCATTTCATAAACTGCTTTTATGATACTTCTCTATTGATATACTAAACCTTTATTTGCACTGCAGAAAAATCGGCCTGTGCAGTGAATAATTTATTCCTAGCATTACTTTTTTTCTGATTGCATAGGCAATTACGGATAGATTACTTTCAGATGTACTTTGTATCTTTATTCCAATCTATATAATAGCTAGGCCCATAGTGGGGTTAGTGCATGCCTCATTTTTCTTAGTATCCACAGGCTATATTTGAAATGTAATAGCTGAATTGTAATAGCTAAGCCCATAGCGTTTTGTGTGTTTTATGTTATTTATTCAGTATGCAAAGGCCACACTTTCCGAGAAGGGACACAGATATATGATACTCTTTTTGCCTCTTGATTGCCTTATGATTTATACAGTTCATCGAATCATTTCCATGGTGTAAATATATGTATACACATTCTTTTAACACCATCAGTAATTGGTAATTCTATGAAAAACGATAAGCGTCTGCATATTCTGGGATACTATGCTGAACAATTGTGCTCCCTCTCATCCTGCATACTGACAATGTTCGAATTTAATGTTATAAACACTGGGTGCATACTCTAAAAGTATACCCCCGGTAAACTGTCCAAGCACCCCCCTATATATATGGGGAAAATGTGTATTTTTCAGGTGCACACTTCTTAAAACTGTGTGCCCGGCAATTCAAACACTGATACAGTATTACAAATGTGTTTTTTACAGGATAAAGACTCTAAACCTAGCGTTCATATCATTAAAAGCAATAAACCTTCAACCAAAAGCTTAACACTTACTCTCTCTTACTCAGTTACCAAAATCAACGCCTATATCGGCCACTTCTACAGCAGAATTAAGATAATAATCTTAACCCTCAATTTCCAAAAACAATAACAAATAACAAATAAACTCCCAGTCTGGGGCAAGTCTATTTTTTCTGAGTGGTTAGCACTAACTCGTTTAGGGTTGGGACGCTCCATAGGAGTGAAGGCTTAACGCCAGGCTCACTCAGCCAGCCTGAGAGGGGCAGAATCTAGCACAGAAAAAAAGTAGGCACCCTACTCTAGATAGCAGTCGCAGGAGTAGTGGCACTTTGCAAGAGCAACTTTTCAGTGGAATGAACCCATTAACCTGCTCCTTTTTACAAATGATGATTGTTTGTTTGTTTGTTGGGGTAGTTTTAATATCCAGCCAACCACACCCATGATTCTTTTCGGCTACCGATGGCTGTGAGGGAACTTTTTTTCGACTGGGTTTTTGAAAACTTAAATTAGACCTTTTAGGCTTTATAAGACCTTTTTGGAACCCAAAATAAGACCTTTATTGGTCCTCCAAGGATAAACTGCCCTGTCAAAAGTATAGAACCTCTCTTTAGCTCAACGTAATATGAACCTAAAGATGGTCAATAATTTCAAATATTCCAATCCTCATAATCATATAGATCCAAAATGAATACGACCTTGATAATAGCTTTATAAAGGAGAAAAGCAAAATTAAACTTTATAAGATATTTTAAGAACTGCGTGGGCAATATGCATGGTCAGTTATTTACTCATCTAGGCTCTCTTCCAATATATATGGTCATTTATTTATTTTTTTAAGTTCCGTCCAACTAAACGCCCTCATATACATGCATTATTGATATTCTGTAATTAAGTCTTTTACTGCCTACGCCACCTTGACGAAAACCGGTGCAATTAAGTTGTGCCCATATATGGAAGTGCAGACAAGCCAAGGACATTGTCTCTATAAGTTAGTATAATCTTGTAAAACTTAACCTGAGCAACTTGCCCATGAACCCTCAAGCATACAAGTACTACATAATAGATGGTATTTTACTAACCAAGGACAATGTGGAAGAGCATCCGACAAGCAGCATATATGTTCTTAGTGCCTGATTAAAATATCTCAATAAAAAATTATATCCAAAAAAAATACTGAGAAATAATACCAATGCAAACAAGTATGCGCCCTGCGATTTATTTGTGCACCTCAGGCACATCGTCGATATCGAACACTGCATATACAGATAGATCAAACATAACCTAATTTCACATTATAGACATATTAAACAGACCTACTATCTTACAGGTAAGGCATGTCCCCCACCTTCCATGTGTTAGAGTGGCCTCTTAATAGCCCATCTTTCACTCCCTCCTGGCCCCTGACTCTATAACTGTGTCAGTTAAGTTGTCCATGTGGTACTTTATTAGGCTGAACCAGTGACATCGATGTGCCAGCTGGGCCAGTCTCGGAGACTGGTAGGGGGAGTCTGGACAACTCAGGCAGAACCAGTCACTGGCGGGGATTTTCTGGTCTACCAACAGCAGTGTTTGAGACTAACGCCTGCCCATCGGGCAATGGCCAACGTTTTTAGAACAGGGCTGATGTAAAATTGAGAAATCATTGTTCAATCGGCCTGGATGGCCAACGGCTTTTTTTGCGTCATTTAAGCAGTTTGCGAATGTCAGTTAAGCTATTTTCAGCCATTATTCAAGTTAATTTTTGCCATCATTTACATTATTTTTCTGGAATGACTGAAAGCTATCAGGGCCGACAACTTTTGACACTGTCAACCCTGATGGCCAAGAGCAGAAAAAAATTAGTCGTGATCACTGCAGCAAGCCCTATAATACATCTCCATAGGCACAAGGCTTTCGATTTTTCTGCAGTCAAAGGTGACCAGCACCTTTCTTCTAACGTGTTCTTTATTCCATATTTAAGGATATCTTTTGGAAATGTTGGATCATAATGTTCTATATATGTGCGGTTATAAGACTCAGGCTTTAACAAACCGTTTCAAAGACAGTTGCCCACAACTAGCTAACTTTTCTTGGTTGCCCAGGCCCATACTCAGTAACTGTGATAGCGTAAGCCCGGATTTTTTTTTTCTGATACTAATTGATACAACATCCAGTGTCCGAAATTAAGGTTTAATTCTGTGCACTCGCCGGGTGCATAGCTTTGAAATGTGTGCACCCGGCAAGTCTCTAAATGCTGCGACGAAATTTTACACTTAGTATCATGTTTCAAAACTAAGAATAAAACTAACTACCTAATAATATGTCTAAGTTAAATATACAGATTTACAATCTTAAAATTAAAAAAAAAAAAATTCTTATTTCGAAAACTGGACCTAATAATATCAGGAAACTGTGCACAGTGTGTCAGAGATAGATAAAAAGACGCCGTGAACTAGATCCCGTGGGCTGGTCGTGGAGCATGTAGTATAGTATTTGTCTACACCACAGCAGCCGGGATGACGCTGAATCGTGACGGCAAGTTTTATGCTCCATGGGTGCCTTATTTTAACCACGTCCAGTCACGATTCTCAAAGAGAGATTTTTTCCCCAATGAAGATATAATATATATGAAGATATTATATATCATGACCTAGTCCACGCTATTATAAAACGCAGTCGGGCAGCCGCAAAAATAATTTTGGTACAAAAATAAGTTGGTCTTTTTTATAACAAAATTTTCTTGGACAAATGGGGGGGGGGGGGACTTCCCTCCCAGCCAAAATACGGCCATCTGGTCGGTCCACAGGAAACAGACTTTATTTATAGTCTCGCCCTAGCAACAGCCTGAGCGGGGATATCTAAGGTAAACATTGTGGCCAGGGTACTGTCACGGATGGATTACCACAAATATATTTTTTTCTTTTAATTCAAGATTGTAGTGTAGGACGTGGCGAGATGTATTCAAGTCAGCGACCGCATTCAAAGTGGTCAGATGACAGTTGGTCACTTCCTTCCAAACCAGACCAGACCAAAAAAGAATACAAAATGTATTCAAGGTTGTGCCAGCTTGTAAGCTGGACCTCTTTTCCTGTTCCCCATCAGTATCAGAGATTTTTTCCCGTTTTTTGATGGACATGTCCGATTTTTCCTGGACAGGTTTGGACCAGAATGTTCTCCACATTATGATTAGCCTAAAACATCGGACTTATTATCCGGCAAAAATATGACAATTATGGTCAGTTACGTTTGAAATTTCCCAAAAGTATAGAAAGATGTCCTATATTAAGTTCATGAACATGGGACATAACGTCCAACACTTCAACAAGTTTTTCATATAGACTAGAGCTAGTATAATGCAGTATTTAAGAGGTGAAGTTCTCGAAACAAAGCTTTATAGTGTATTCAAGTCCGACTTTACCCACTAAAGCTTCAATAAAATGATGTGTATTCAAACTATATATTCCAGGGCTCAGCTCTAAAGATTTCTTGGATGTTGGTTTATATTCAACAAGGCTATGGTCCTGGCTGCCGACAATTTGACAATTTATTACTTTTCTCAAATGAAATAGCAAGGACCATGCATGATACATATCGTTAAAGAGCTTTTAAATCCATTTTAATCCAATATAGCATGTCTGATTAACCACTATTTCCAACTGCCGATTTATGAAATTGCAAGTAAAATCGACTTGTGGAATACAACCATAAATAATCGACCAGGGTCAGGGATAAGACTTACAAAGTAATGAAACGACTATAAGCTGGGGCTAAAATAAGGTCCTGAAATCTGGGGGCTAGTCAGCCCCTAACATTTGAAATTTTGCAGACCTCATTATAAATCATTATCTAGGAGTCTTGGGCTGTGGGGGTCTTATTCCTTCAACCTTGATATTGGGTTACGATTTCTAGAGTGCCCACCATGAGGATGCCATTCCCCCAGTGCCTGACTATAGTATATTTTTCTACCATAAAATTGCCTTCACGTTCACAAAGAAATGTTTGCCCTTTGGTATCCAAAACATTTTTCTGGGAATTTTCTAGACAGTTACAAAGTTAAGTCTGGCTGACTTGATCTTATCTTATTCCTATAAATCATCCTGCATAATGACCATAAATGCAAAGGATTAAACAGGAGGCTTTTAGGATAAGCTGGAGTTTTTTTGTCTTTTTTTTTTATATATAAATTTTTGTGTGATCCTTCAAACAAACGCTTTCCCACGTCTTGAATATTAAATATTTCTTATTCGTTTCCCAAAGTAATGCTAGCTCCATGTTAGGGAGAAACAGATTGGCCCGTTTTTTTAACCTACAATCTTTCTGTATCAGAGTTGCAATGTTATCTAACTTAGACAAGTTTTATTTTAGAAAAGCTAGTCAAATTTAGGCCTACCTCTTTGTCTCTAGATCTAGTCTGAGAGTCATGACTTCACTGGATTTCATTTTTCTCTATCATAAAATTCATTCATTGGTAATTATCAAGATAAACACCAATATTATTTGACGTTATATTTTCATCCAGTGACCATCATTTTATCTCTCACTGGCAGCTAGCCCTGGCTGAATGTCAAGATCACATCTTCCTCGTTTGGCTGGATTCTCTTTATCCTTTCAACATTATGAGACTGGAAACCGGTTGTTCTATCATACAGATATAAGTGTTATTATATTCCATTGATTACAAGATGTCCAGAGGATGAGGGAAAGCTACCGTATGTAATGTAAAGGCTGCAGCAGCCGGGTTGAGTCTTTTCCACATCTGCCCTACTCAGCCAATGAAGCCAGAACTGAACACACCCCCGAGGTTTGGGAGACAGTCAACAGCGGCTACTCTCGCAAAGAATAAACCATGTATTGACCTGAAATTTATATATTATCAAAGCAAGTCTTTGTAGGTATATAATAAAGCAACATTCACAGAATTCATCGTCAGCTTTTCCTAAAATCACAGCATCTGTAATCACAACAACAACCCACCAGGCTGCTTGCCGCGGCTGGAGTCTGATGTACATATTTGACCAACTAGTTTACCATAACATCACGTTTTTCTCGAAAAATACGAAAGGCTTCAGTACTCACGTTACATATGATATAGAAGAATGTGCACGAATTCCACGCAAACCATTATCCTTCCGAATTACTCGCTGTTTCCGCATAAATTCGACAAAATATCCAATATTTTCATTGCCTCTCGGAGCTCACTTCGCCATGTTGAATTTATAAATTCACGTTCAGATGTAGGTCAAAGGCTGAGATAGAACAGATTCGTCTTTTTCTTATCGACTATAAGAACACGAATCATATTACCAAATAAATGTTATCTGATCATATGAAATAAAATTATAACATTGATTCTACTTTTCTCGCTGTTTCACACAGACGCGCGATGGGTATTTTCCCAAGTTATGACGTCACTGTTAGTGTTGGGGATCCCCGCTTGGGGCGGTAGGGGACGCTGGGCTTTTTTCCCGCCCTCACCCAGACATTGAGACGAGGAGGAAGGAAGGGAACTTATATTGGCCTTTGGCCCGGACATTGAGATATAAGGAGGAAGGAAGGGAACTTACATCGTCTTTGGCCCAGACATTGAGATATTAGGAAGGGAACTAACTTAGATTGGCTTTGGCGCAGACTTGGGACCCGGGTAGTCTACTGTGCTGTGGAACTCGGTGTGGAACAGAGGCAGAGGCAGGAATAACCCCATCCTGATGATCCAGCATTGTATTTGTCCCAAGGTTGGACAAAATACTGTGACATAATGGTTTCGTTGTATTCATCAGGATGTAACGACACACCACAGTGACAGCACTTATTTGACAGAGTATCTGAACTAATTATCTGGCCATTGCCGCCCATAAAAACGCAAAGTTTCCCTACTTTTCCAATGAGAACACTTTGATGGGTATTCAATATGATGGACGTCAGAGCCTGAAAAACACACAGGAAGTGTACTGGATGCATGTTACAATCATGATAGTTCTATGATATATCTCTTTAATTTGATTGGTGCAAGTCACCTTTTCAATTTCCTCAATTACAAACAATTTAGGGAATCTTTTAGGGAAATCCTTGGAATCCTGGGAAAGCTGCATTTTACAAATGTTAGGAGCAATTTGTCAACTAAACCACCATGGTATATTTTGTTTCACGCTTTTATCTTTGGGGATTTAATCAGAAATAAATTGCTATGTAATTTCATGGTAAAATTTGATGTTCATGTATACTGGGCTGGGCTAATGGATTAACGCAATCTGTAAAGGGATAAGCTCACACTAAGCCTTTGACCCCGGTCTGTCCACTTCTAGTGTGTAAGGTTACACATCATTGTTCTTAAAAAAACATGAAAAAAGGGTCTATTTTCATAAACTTCGCATGTCCTGGTTTCTGGGGGGAAAAGGGTACTTTTTCCACCCAAATGTCCGTGATATGGAAAGAGTCTTTTTTTCCTGGACAGTTTGTGATTAAAAAAGAGAGTGTACTTTATAGTCACAAAAAGTCAGCATTTTGCAAAAAAAAATATTTAAAAAAAGGTTATTTTTTGGGGATATTTAAAGTCAGTGGAAAGGGGGTATTTTCTATCCTGAAGAACGATGATTTGTCCTATTTTTATATCTGAGTGGACAGACCGGGATTTTACACTGAGTGGTCTTTCCTTCTGGTGGCGCCACCTATTTGTAGATACATCCTAGGAAGTCCCATTGAAGGAGTTGTAGCGCCTTCTTGTAGCATTATGCCACACCAATATTGATTCAACAATAAATGAACGCTTGCATTGCATTGTAATGAAAATCTAATAGTGTTTCAATATAACTGTTAATACAATTATATCATTTCAATCTGCAATTATAACAGTTCTTGCAAAATTGGGTTGAGCAAATATTGCAGAAGTCACAATGGGTTTTGGTCAAAGTTTTTTTTTATTATTATTTATTTATTTATCTATTTATTTATTTATTTATTTATTTATTTATTTATTTATTTATTTATCTTTTAAATGTCCTTGTGACTTGTTGATGAGTCCCTGTCGGTCACGTTTTGACAAACAAGGTGTTAGGCCGAAAAATTGTACTTCTCAGGTAACACGACCTACCTTTATATTCTGGCCTAGCCTAACTTATTTTATACAAAAAAAAGCTAAAAGTACAAGAATTGAAAAAATAAATACTTGAATGACAGGAAAATCGCTATCATTTATCAAGAGATATAGTATGATGCTAGGAATTGTGATCAGGGTGTCTGGTTTGATTTTTTGTATCTTCATTTCATCTATTTGATTAAAGGTAGATGTGGGTGACCCCTGGAGCGCCACCTGGTGTGATTTTATTCTTATTGCAGGATTACCTTGAAATTTCAGTTAAAGGTAATGCAACACTTATGAATGATAAACGTAACATTTGAATGGAAAATTCTTGATATTGAGTTAGTCAAAATATTAGTCAAAAATATTCAATTAAGCAGGTTTTCTTCATTATTTTTAGGGATAAAATTAGACTTTCCACGGTGACCTAAGGTTTTCTTTGGCCTGCAATACTCTTTAGGGTCATGCCCACACATTTTCAGCATATAAAGTAAAAATCACACTTATTTATTTTTTCAAAAAATGTAGTTATCCCATAAACCTTAATAGTAACAGTCATTTTTTCAGATGCTCATACCTCTGAAATTGATATGGTAACTATCTGACCATCTCCCTGACCACCCTATGGGTTTTATAATGTTAAGAAATCCTGCGAAACACTCATTAGCCTTTTTACCTTTAAGTTAAGAAAAGAATAAGATTATATCCACCTACTTACCCTAAGTTTTTCTACATATAATTATTTTTCCGGACTGCTGAACACAACAGTTTGATTTTTTGGCCTTGCTTATCGGTCTTCTACTGAGTGAACTACTTACTGAGACCACAGCCTCTACAGAAATCATTGGAGCATGTAGCTGGTGCCACAATATGTAAAGACATCCACTCCTTGTAAATGAAAAAAGACTCCTGATCAAGGCAAACAGATCATATCTCAATTATATTGGATATGATAAAGTAAGAAATCACGCTGCTTATGTATTAACACAACAGGTTCTGTGTGTTTCTTTCGTGTCTTGTATAAGGGAGAAGGAGACTTGTGAAAAGATATATGTGAGTTTGTATTTCATGAAGTTTCCAATATACTTTTCACGCATCACACCTGAGAATTTCATACAGTTTCAAGAAATGTCAGCGGACTTTAGGAACTTTTGGGCTGACTAGTGTAGGTTCTGTTTATGTTTTTAAGGCTTCAAATGGAGTTCATGTTCTTGAGTGCATTATGAAGTATTATAAGGTATGTAGGGAGAACCCGGTCCCGCCACTCTTGTATAAAAGCAGAACATATAATCGTTCTTCAAACTAGAAAACACCCCCTTGAGTATTTTACTCCAAAAAAAATTACCCCTATTCCTCTAAAAAGCAGACTTTTGGTCCCTGAAAATAGCCTTTTTTCCCTCACTTTTAGCAAAAGAAAGTCCCCTTTTTTCCAAATCTCTGGCACATGTGCAGAAAATGCACCCTTTTTAACAAAGACACGGACATACGAAGTTTGTTAAAATGGATCCTTTGTCCGTGTTTTTTTCAGAACGATGATACGTATCGTTTTGCAAGTAGAGTGGCAGGACTAGGAGGGAGAAGCTAATAAATGGGCTGCCGCGTCCTCTGTGTTGTACCAGAGATCTCACAGGGGGCGTCAGTGTCCTCGCCCAAGGCGTCGCACCCAATGCAGCTCCATGTCTTATTTTATCAATGAGTCTCAAAATACTAGACAGAAACGAAATGCTTCTAGTAGATTTAATACAACTGTTTTATTGATTAAAATGCTTTGTTTCTGTGACAAGATTCGTAATATTAGGCCTATAATGATTTATTCTCTGTACCATAAAAGATTTATTACTGGAAATTATTACTGGGAAATTCTCAAGATATTAAGTATGTATATGTAGGACTGAATCACAGCAAGAGATCTTAGAGTTTTAAGGAATCAACTGTATATTGTTTAGTGTATCATTGAGGTGGTTAACCATTACGATATTATCACATAGTTGCAAAATATATGAAATATATGACATATGCGTGATAGTTTTGTTGTAATCCAAAATAGCCTGGCCACCATACATGGATACTATTGTAACGGAACCTACCTCATCCTGAAAGAACTGTATGGGGTTGGGGTTGGGGTTCACCCCCTCCCCCCAACACACAAAGGAAATTCTTCAAAAAGTAACACATTTCCCTCAAAATTCATAGCAAAAAAACATAAAAAATAGTCAGTAATTAATGAGAAAGTATCACTTTTTACTGCTTGCCATCCCCTTTTTAAGGTCAAGTTCTTGAAAATATTAGAGAAGTTCCACTTAGGAAAATGTGACACGGCAACACAGCCGTTTCTTAAAATCAACATGTGACACAGAGCCTTACCGACGCGACAGACAAGGTAAAAATCAAAGCAACATGTGGCGTGGACATTTCTTAAATTCGACATGCAACATTGAAATGAATAAGTGACAAAGACATGCGACATTGCCATTTTCTAGATTCAACATGCGACATTGGGACCACCCCCATCCAGAGCCCTGCCAAACATGAAAGACATCAAGTGCAAGCTTCAGGTGGTTTAGAAATAAGCAATTATTATGGAGTTGAAGCTTTTGTCACAACTGTTTTCTTTAAATTTCCTGCCTTTGTTAAAAACGTATAATTGTTCTTGGAAATGGTATTGGGCCCACAATGTATAGCTGCAGTGAGAATTCCATTTTTTAAAAATTTGCTGACAAAAGGTCCCAACACAAGCCTTATCGTGTTTTTCAATTATTACCTTTCCAGTTCGGGACTAGTGTTGGGTGGTCGTGCCAGCTCTGTGCCAGCCTGGTACCAAGCGGGCAGATACAGGATTTCTGGAAAAAAAAAGGGGGGGGGGGGCATCAGTATATAGGTTAGGTACTAAAATGGTGTACATTCACGTGAACATGCACAACAATGGAATGAGGGGAATCCTTAGATTTTGAGCTTTTAAGTACTCCCCTTGCTGCGTCATAATGATGGGAATTCCCTTTCAAAATAACTTGGGAATCTGAGGGTATTGACTGAATTTAAATGGAAAACACAATTAAAAATAGGCTCCATGGGGCTTGATAAAACTAGTTTATACTTCAGCTACATTTCCTTTCTAAGAATTTTTGAGAGTCGGGGATTCCCTTTTATGGAAACCTGGGAATTCCTTAGTCCTTGCTACATCTAAAATTTGAGGATTTCCCTTTAAAACACAAAATTCATTGTACAAAATCCATTGTACAACTAGCAATTCTCCCTACCACGAATAGCTGAGGAAATATGGATACTAATTTAAGAAATAATGATGGTTTATTTTTAACAATATTAATCTACAAATAATGATTAAATATGTGAAAATATTTAAAATAAAGCCTTAGGTTTTGTCGACATATTACCCAGCATGCACCCTATTTTAGGTTAACCTGTAGGTAGAACTGATAAAAATGGCTATCCGTGGTTGGGAGAATTGGACTTAATTCACCACGCAGTTTACTACAGTATATAGATAGCCTCAATGGACGTGATCCACCCTTGTGAATAACGTCCGCACTCCCTACCACTCACCCTTATGTCCGTGGATCAGGGCAAACGAAGTTATACATACATCTATAGCCTTGAACTTTTCTAATAACTATATTTGGACCAGCAATGATCATATCCGTAAGGGATCTTAGCTTTTCTAGAAATGCATTTTGTATTGGAGTGTGGTAGATCTTTCTCATGCAATCAATCAGGAGGCAATCATTAATTGATAAAATGCCACAGGCTTTTATCATTCTATTAGTTATATTTTGTTTAAAATATAGGGCCACTATGAACATAAACAATAGTATTTCTATTTTGCGTATAATAATTGTTTGTGTTTTTGAAATTGGTTTAAATATATCTTCATTACACGCCTTTTTATAGTCTCCATACTGATAATAAAAGAGAAAACATCTTTTCTTGGGCCACTCGGTAGCCTACCAGTAATTTTTTATCAGTGTATCATGCTGGGAAGCAAGGGCTGAGAAAGTTCCTGGTGTGTGCACCAATATACCCAAGCAAAAATATGACGTTATTATAACGTCATTAGAATGTTCTGTTTAGTTCTACTTTGGTTCTTGTTACATTATTTTGATGGCACCCAAAAATATCTTTAGAACTTAACATTGCGACGTTGCACTGTGACGTTATTGTGACATTCTTGTAACATTCTTTCACGATATAATAACGTTATTATAACATTCTTTATTAATAAACATTCAACTTCACTAAAATGTAATGTTATTATTATAACTTTACCTAGAATAACGTAACTGTTACATGAAAATTTGGCAGGTTACAGACTAACCAAAAAGGCATGGTCGCAGAAGGTGCTTGTCATGTCGCTGCTTGCTGGGGTATTCTATTGCTGGTACCTCGCTGCCAGAAGAGTATTTATCTTCCTCATTCCCATAGCTGGTTTTCCCATGGATGCTTTTGTCCATCAAAAATACAAAGGACAGCGTGAGAGACATAGGAACTGAACTGGATGCTTTGCCAAGTGAATGAAGATAACATTTTGCATCGGTGCATTAACTTTGGCACCATGCAGCCCTCCTTTAGGGACAGGTATACATATGTTAGGCAGGGGCAAATCCAGTGGGGGTCTAGGGGGTCCGGATCCCCACTCCCTTTTTGGTGGAACCCTAAACTACATAAGGAGAGAGCAATGTCGCATGTGTACACATAAATGCATGCTGTTGAAGTATTCAGCGCTTATGATGACCACTCCCCTCTTTTGAAAATCCTGCTAAATGCCTCTTTTAACCATTCAAAGTGTTCATTATTTGGCTAGTTCGATCACTCTGTCATATCAACGTTATTTTAATATTCCCATCTTATTATCATTATTGACAGTGTGCATTACATGCAAAAATAAGTACCACACAAGGTTTATCAGGATTAATGATATAGGGCCGGCTCTTTAGGGTATGAGGTAGGACTGTACACTTATAATCCTATCCTTTCAAGAGGTCACATGACCAAATAAATGATCGCATGACCACAAGGAAACAGACTCCAAAACTTTGTAAGTTTATCCATTCTCATTCTTGGCTATTCATCAGAATTTGTATTTCATTTGAAGTGAAAGTATAAATATCAAAGATGTTTTCTATATCCATTTAGATGGAGTAAATAAAATTTTTGATTGCAAATTGATCAACTTAATAATTGTGACATTGAGATACTGCATGGCAGTGGATTATCATCACCTTGATAATTTGACCTCACAGAAATTCTACCTACCACTGACAGCTGATTTACAGTACCTTCAACACCTGCAGTTTAACACAGAAACCACTATAGAAATATGCAAATACTTGCCATACAGGGCCTAACTTCCTTACCACACTTACTTTGTTCATAATGGAATAAACATCAGGAATGCCCCTGGTTTTCACACACACACACACACACACACACACACACGCGCGCGCGCGCGCGCACTCACACACGCACACACACACACAGCATTTTCCCCTCTTTTTGGTAATAAAGGGGTCCACCAAAAGGAGGGGGTCTGAAGCCCCTGAACCCCCCTTGGATCCGCCCCTGAATACGCCTTGTGAACCTTCTACATGTCAATCTAGGCTTGTGATTGGCTAAAACATGCATTAATGCTAGATTCACACAAATTTAGTGGTGCGAACAAAAAGTGACAACTTTTCAGCCCCCAGCAATCCCCAGTGGGGACAGTCTCTTGATAGTTTGAAGGGGGACAGTCCCTAAAGTATACCTTTCCCTGTCGTAGAATGCATGGTGCCAAAGTTAACACAATGCTGCAAAAGGTTATCTTCATTCACTTGACGACACCCTTACAATAATTGTATCCAGTTCAGTTCCTATATGTCTCTCATGCTCTGTATTTCTGATGACATGTATGGAAAAACCCATTGGAACGAGAAATAGTTTTGCTGGCCGCTGGGTACCACCAGGAACTTTCTTTGCCACTGGTTCCCATGCAGCATGGTACACTGATAAACAATTACTGGTATCCAGTGGCCCAAAAAAGGTGTTTTCTCATTCATTATCGATTTTCAAATTATCATGTGGATATATACGTAGTGGATAGAGAATAATATTTCTGTGACAGATGCTCTGATCGTTACATGCAATATATCAAGATTTTCATAAAATTTATCCTTCATTTCATCCTATATTAGATATTTTATAAAGGGAAATTCGTCCAAGGAGGGGAAGGGGTGTATGAACCCCTTGAACCCCCCCCCCCTGGCTTTGGGTGGACCCCTAAACTACTAAAAGAGGGGAAAATGTACTAGGCTGACCCAGAGCTGGAATGACCACCCAACACTAGAGCTAGAATAGAAATTGAAAGGTAAAATTGGGAAAATACGATAGGGCTGGTGCAGGGACCTTTTGTCACCAAATTCCCACTACAACTATACCATAGACATATATTATGTATCTCTATGAACTGTACCTAGTGGGCACATTACCATTTCCAAGAAAAATTGTAAGTTTTTAACAAAGGCAGGAAATTTAAAGAAAGAAGTTGTGACAAAAGCTTCACCTCAGTAGTAATTGCTTATTTCGAAATCACCTGAAGCTTGCACTTAATGTCTTTCACGTTTGCCAGGTATATTGCGATCAACTATAGTCTGGAGGTAAAGTACAGGATTTTATAAAAGATTTTTATTAGTAATAATCATCAAGGTTTCCCTTGGTTTTCAGAGTTATTACACTTATAAATGTGAAAAATATATACAGGATCACATCAATTCATTACAATATGGCTCATTTCACGCAAATTTCAAGTAACGTTCAGCCTATGACAATGACAAATAAGGTATTTGTGGTGTGCAGAATTCAAGGAAAAACTCCAGGTGGTTTCCAAATAACCTGTAACTCAAAAAGCAAACCGGTAGAGCCATGGGGTGTTTTCTTTCCATTTTCCTCGTTTGTTAAAAACATAGCAATTTTCCGCGGAAATGACCTCCTGGCCTGTTGGGAGTCGTCGTGGGGATTTTAGATCAAAAAGATCCAAGCTTATCTGTAGGGTGAGTGATTGTATGTAGGGGCGAATAAGGGGTAATACCTTTACTCTATAAAGACCTTGTGCAAATACGTTTATTTGACTATTTATTTTATTTTTATTTTTATTTCTTTTTGAGGGAGGGGGGTACATGGGCTCATGGATAAAAGATATCGCACATTTCTCATTCAAAGTCGCAAATTTACCATCTATTTCCGACATTTTGTTATGAGAGTAAAAGATGAAAATGAGAGTAACAATTTATTTGATACATTAAGATTTATTATGATCCACATGCAAAATTTGCACACAACAACCCAAAAAGTGCACATTTGTGTGGATTTACGAGGGTTAGCCCCCCCCCCCCCCTGTTCGGTGACCATTATAACCATGCATGTGGTTATGTTACAATTCCGACATTTCAATTGTTTGATGAACAATTTTATATGCCGTTATTTGATGAGATTGTCTGAAATAAAGTTAGTATAAATTATGTTCCGCATGTTTATAAAATTTACGGATAACTATAATTTTAGATTGATTGAACTATTGTTAGTGTTCGATTTAAGACTGCGTGATGTATATATTTAAGTTATCCATGAGTCGTTCATCCAAGTTATCGAGCACATCAGACTGCGCTCTAAGTTAATCCATCCATTCCCCAATAGTTCAAAAGAAATGGACGATGAGGAAGCTCTTAATATGAAAGGGTTTTTATTGAAGTAAACATCTCATCCCGAGTCAAAGCCACAGTGAATAAGTCTCCATCAGTCAACCTTCCCATCTCCTACTCAGCGATCAACCACATTTAGAATACAAGTTGTTCCAGCACATCCTAGACCACCCTAGCGCTTAGCTCTATCACAATCCTTTGTCCGAGGTAGTTGGTATTGGTAAACTCCAGTGTACTCCGCAGGAGCTGGTAGGTATAGCTCCGAGCAGCTCAGCTAACGCTGCTTACTTCCTAATAGTTACTAACTCCAGACTAAACTCTAAAACTGACTCGCTCCCTACTTTGCAACACCTTTTATACTGGTTAACAGGTGGCGCTAGGAGCGCAAAATACCTCTCCTTAGAAGTAGACTTGCTAGGCCTGATCCTAACTAGATTATACAGTATGATAATATATTAAAAGTACTAAGCTATTAGTACATGATCACATATATCGCGGCCCTATCATTCTGGTTGGAGAGGATGTTAACTGCACAACGTCTATATAGTGTTTTATGTATGCTATTCGTTTGAAATTGAACTAAAATATCGGCAGGCCTTTGTCCATAAGTACACTACCACAGATTGCCTGTCTTATTTTTCTTAAAAAAGTCGAGGAAGTAATCACACAGACTGGGCTGGTTCAGATTAGCATCGACCTTTGCCGAGCCATTTTAGCAGTTGAAAAGGGTGAAGTGAACAAAAGATCGTAGTTTTTGGAGTCGGAAAATATGTGACTGTTTTCCATAACTGTCTGCATCTTTAAAAAACGTCAGTGCTTATCAATGCATAGCCGACGGGTTCTTCGTTTGAACCTACCCCACGTGATAATGAGTAAGCCTTAGATAGATTTAAAAAAAGTTTTGAACAATGCTGTCTGTCTGTCTATTAGAGGACAGTACTGAAGTTAAGGCAACTATATGGGACAATATATTTAAATGTACAAATGCATGACAAACCCAAGCAAGAGTATAATATTATTATAACATTATCATAATGTTCTGTTTAGTTCTGCTTTGGTTCTTGTTACGTTATTTTGATGGCACCCAAAAATGTCTTTAGAACCTAACATTGTGACGTCACATTGTGACGTTATTGTGACATTCTTGTAACAATCTTTCACATTATAATAACGCTAATATAAAATTCTTTAATAGTAAGATCTGAACTTCACTGAAATATAATGTTATTATAATATTCTTTCTTAGTAAGCTTAACTTTACCTAAAATAGGGGAACTGTTACATGAAAATTGGGCCAATGACAGACTGACCAAATAAGTACAGTTGCAGAACATGCTTTTTTACATTGCTGCTTGCCTTTATTTCAATAACAATTGTAGGTGACCATAGACATTCTTTTATTTTTCAAAATTAGATTTCCGTTGGAAATGACATGACTTCAATGTTATGTCAGTTTGAAAAGAGAATTTATAAATACTAAACCATAGAAATATACTTGCTATTGCAAATTACCATGTATCATGCATGTTTGTGCTATATTCCTAATTAACCAATACTCGCCATGAAATGATGGGCCTATCCACACGTTTATGCAAGCAAAGGCGTAAAGCTAGCCCCAAAATTTACTCACTAAGCCCCTATATATATATGCTAATTTTAGGCATGTTTTACAATAGTATTTTCTAATATTTGGATGTTTTAGTGTACTGCGTTTATGCGCCATGGTAGCTACACCAATAGCCATAGACTATAGAGATATCCTATACTTTTCTTTTTGTATACAATGACCCGTGATATGCCCCATGACCGTCAGAAATCAATGCTTACGTAATGCCTAACGTTATTGCCAACTGTGCCAATACCACCGAGGGGGGTTTCTGATTGCTTACGTTTTCGGCTGCCATCAACTAGTCAACCTAACACAACACTCGTGAGGAATTTGGGTCGGATGGCAGTGTCGGTGAAAGTGGATACAAGAATTACAAAAACACTAACTATATAGGCAAGACTATTGATTATTGGGTTTTGTTGAATATTTGTTGTAAATATTGGTTAGATATCAGGGGCTGTGCCCCAAAAGCCCCCCTTTTTCTTTTCTTTTTTCTCTTTTCGAATTTTCTTCTCCATTGCTTCATAAACAATGACCAACCTAAGACAAACAATGGGGGATTATCTTCTTTTAACACATTGACTACTGAGGTTATCCCACTTTTTCTAGTAAAACATTTTGATAAAAACAATATCCATTATTTCAATGGTAATCTTTCTTTAATTGAAATATTGGAAAGCCGTTGTATGTCGGTCTTTTCAAAGTATTTTCTTTTTAATATCAATTCAAATAGCAATATTCATACAGTAGCTTCTGGTCAAATACCATGTAGTTCCGGTGATGCTGCTTGGCTGATTTGGGACCCTCAAGGGCCGTATATACATGTGTCATTATACAAAAATCGCGTGGTAAATGTACTTCAATTAGATAAAAAGGTCTGCCAGTTAAAGGAAAGCTTGCATATAACTGTAAGATAATAATTTTTTAATGAAATCCATTTCGCATGTCATTCACAACTTATACTAATCAATGTAAGCAAAATGGAAGGAAAATATTTAGTCCACACACAATTATGGGACATTAAAATGATTTGTATTTTATTACATTTTTAAGGGAAATCCCCTAATGTGTGACGTAGCAAGGGGAGTTCTTGGGAATCCCACCTGTCTTTAGAAGGGAATCCCCATCCCTGTAGAATTTGTACTAATAGTTAAGCTCTCTAATCTAAAGCATATATATTTGACCTAATCCAACTCATAATAAATTAAAATACAAATCCATCTACATTCATTCATTAATCAGGAAATCCAAAAACAGCTTTAGAAGGAATTCCCGTAGCTGTGACGTAGCAAGGGGAGTACTGTGCAGCTCAAGATTCAGGGGATTCCCTACATTTGATGTCTTTCTTGAATAATTCCATAACAACTCAACATTTTCACTTTTCATCTTTTGAAATATCTTTAGAATACCAAAGTCTTGTTCAAAACACAAAAATAGGCAACTTGCCTAATTATGTGCAAGTATTCCTTTAAGAAAGGACTGATTTTGTTCATGTGACCTTATTCTATAAATAATAAAAGAGATCTGATTATACTACTATGAGTGCTTGAATATACCATGAGGACAAAATGTCACAAGGAAATATGTTTGAAAATTCTCAGATATAGAATAGATATTCACAGATAATGAGCCTGTATTAAAGGGGATATAGCACATTATACGTTTCAAGTTTTTTTTTTTTTTATCTTTTGTATTTTTTATTTCAGAGCTACATCTTACAAAGTAATATTTTTGTGGACTTGCGTTGTCTATGTACAGCTGACCTCAATACATTCCATGCCAAATGTGCCATAATCCTTTTATAGAGAACTTTTATGAATAGAGTATTTAGAGAACTTACATGATTAGAGTATTTGAATATAAATAAGGATATAAAAGTATGTACAATATTACAGGGGAGGAAAAAGGGTTTTATTGAGACTCAGTGTACGAATTGGCTTGATAATTAGAGACACCTATTTATGGCTGTAGTAAAAATTAATATTAAAGAAACGCTGATTCGCAGACTTATGCCATGATACCCGTATGTTGCAAGAAAATGAGTGTGACGTGAATTCATTTAAATAAGTATCACTTATAATTTCTAGTTACTTATGCTATGAAGTATCACTTAACTATAATGTAGGTATCATAATGAGAAGGACCAAGGGCGGATCCAGAACTTTCTAGAGGGGGGGGGGGGGGACAAACTTGAATGTACAGGCCACCCACAAATATGATTCAACAGGGGAGGGGGGGGGGGGGCAAGGCCGATCTACTACCCCCCCCCCTCCGGATCAACGCATGAGGACCATGGAGGGCGTCCCAGGGTGGCCGTACGACTTATAGGGGATAGTACCATACCATAGGCGAAGGATGTACTGCCACCCAAAGACGACCCCAAAGTCCTTCATTATCTTTCACTCAAACAAAATGAAAATGTTAAAAGGCATGTAAACGATGAGCGGTATGTATGGCCTATTAATATGCATTACCCCCTATTCATACCACTCTTTGGCAGTGCAGATGCTCTTTTCTTTATAGAACAAATGGAGTAAATAAGAAACGAAACCTCGGTGTTTTCCCAGTTAATTGATGTGAATTGAACTGGCAAACCCTCCGTATTTTTTTTCTGGATACTGAAAGGCTATCAATCACTATAGATACGATTATCTTACCCAGTGTGCTCAGGACCGTGTGTCAAAAAGTGGCGGAGATGTTTTTTTGCGTAAATAGCCTGAGCCAGTTTTATTGGTAGGTTTGTAGATTTTGCCCTTTCATTCTATGTAGAGATATGGAAGGGTTATCAAATCACTATTATAAAGTACAACTTAAACCTGAAGTAGGAGAGTGAGGGGACTGATGAAATCCCGTGTAAAATAGATAAAAAGTGAGTGAAAACTTGAGCAATTTTGGAATGATGTCATTGAAAAACACTTATTATGGATATAGATAATAAATTAAAGACGTTCTGCAGATGATGTCACATCGGACAAAATGTGTTGGGCGCCATATTGGCGATCAATATGAAAGTATCATTATCTACAATTCAGATACATATAGAATACATATTTATGCAAAATTATACTTTACTTAAACTAATGATGCCACCGTTAATCATTTTTATAATTTATAATATACGATTCTCAATCTATTTCATATCACATAGTTATGATGAGCGCATAGTGATCACCTAAACCCGGTCATGGGACCCTGTCCACACAAGGTCTGGGTTGTCGCTAAGCTCTCTTTTAATTACCTATAGGCCCCTATGGCGAATTCATGACGATTTTGAATATGGCCAAAAGCCGTACTATTTAGCAAACTTGTTCAAATTAGATACAAAATTCTTTATTTCACCTGGATTTTTTGAGGGACTATTGGATTTGGAGAGCAGTTGGCGAATATCCAGGGGTGTATACAGGATTCTGAAAAGTTGGGGTCCACATAATTTATATATAGGCTCAGTACTAAAACTGCATCCATTCGTGTGTATGTGCGTGACATCTTATTCTCTCTGGCAAGTTAAAGTCTCCACCAAAAAATGGGGGGGGGGGGCCTGCTATATGTCCCTTCTTTATGAATAAGTTTACAACCTAAGGTGTGCTCCAAAATGAATTCGTTTACCATGCGACATATACAATGTTTTAAATTTACATTCAATTCCGATTAAATCATTAAACAAGAAGTAAGTTTATTAAGTATACATGCATGCTACTAGTGACAGATCTAGAGCATCTTAAAAGAGGGGGGGGGGGGTGCTATTGGTAAAAAGATCTATATTGGCTTTGTAGCCCACTATGCCACGATATACCGGAATCGTGACAGTTTGTGTGCCATAGTATTCCACAAATATGTCATTATTGCTCTTACTCGAGTTCACTTTAAGTATGTTAGGCCGTAGAGGCTCAGGTTAAACTAATCTTACTGGAAATCATTTCTGTATGTATGTGTGGCATGAATGATATCTGTCAACTTAACAATATTCATTAAACAATCATAACGTATCTTTAATGTTGAAACACATAATTACTATGTACGTATATCCATGAAGAATAAATTTAATGTAACTGCTCTTACTTGAAAACTTTTCTATATATGTACGAGACTTGACATTTTACAATATCTGCCAATTAAGCAATACCCCTTAAACACTCAAAATTATAACAAATCTTCAATGCTGCAAAAACATATCGTGTACGCTATAGGCAGTGGATAATTAAGCCAATTGAGAAAAAGTCGAAAAAAAACTCTCCGTTAAGTTTTTTTCCAAGTTCTGCCAGAAAATAATCAGTGGTGAGCTCGCTAGCTTGGAGTGTGTACATTCTGGTCGTACAGATCACGCAGGGTAATTTGACAGCCGGGTATTTGACAGGTCCCGGGGGTATCAGAGCATGACCGTCACGACCCTCCTGGGCACGTTCGTAAACTCACCCTTTAAAGGGAGCCAAAACCAATATAATTGACAAAATTTTCAAAACAGAGATAAGTGTAGAAATATGTTAGATTAGTCCATTTAAGGGCAGTGGTAAAGTATTAGCTGTGAAAACTAGCTCAAAATGAAGTAGAATGCCACAAGAGATGGTAATATTTGCATTTGTTTGTAAACAAACCCCATTTTTGCGGATCCACATTAATTGATTTGAGCAAGAGAAACGTGTTTTTGATAATTTCTTATCATATTTCATGGTTTAGATTTTAACATAGGCCAGGAATAGGCTCCAGGAATGGATTTCCATGATTATTTGAGTTTGGAAAATTTCATTGATTTTATTGGTTTTGGCTCCCTTTAAGCAGGGATCTCAGGCACGAATGTGACGTTACATTGCAGTATATCACATTGCAGTAATGTTCTATTTGGTTCTGGTTTGGTTCTTGTTATGCTATTTTGATGGCACCCAATATTGTCTTCAGAACCTAACATTGTGATGTTGATGAATAATTTGAAATAAAGTTTTGTGTTATTTCCAAATAGAATAGTTTCCCTGAATGAGACTAACAATTATCATCATTTAGAATTTATAACTTATAATTTATGTGTTCTTGATCACCATGTGGTGACCACATTAATGTGATCACGTGACCACGTCTGCACAAGGTCTATACCTCCTAATTAAAAAACCGAAATATGTTGATGCAAAAATAATTATCTCCATAAATAAAACTTAATTAAGGAGTTGGGTTTCATATACATGTAGTTAACCACCGATTAATTAACCTACATATATATATACATACAAACCCCTTTCGGAAATCCTGGATCCGACCCCTGTGTATACATAATTGTCCATATTTCCGAACATTACCTCGCACTTGGATGGTTACCTTAGGTTAGCTGGAACACCCCTGGTGGAATGCCAGCTCAACTTATGGGTCTGTACCACTAAATTCGACATGGTGACACAGCCATTTCTCTCACGTCACAGGCGACATGGAGCCTTAACAACATGACAGGGAGCTTTAAAACCTTAGTGACATACAACATAGACATTTCTTAAATTTGACTGCGACATTGAGAAAAATAAGCGGCAAAGACATGCGACATTGCCATTTTTAAAATTCGACACCTGACATCAGGATTCCCCCACCCATCTAGACCCCCAAACTTTGAGTGGTCGGGAGCCGCCAACGCATGTCTTCCTGAATCAGTATATATAGAAAAGGGGGAAAAACAAACTGCCGCCAAACCGAGAACAGAGCAGACGACAGTTTGATGAGAGTCTGACAGGGACGTCTGAAACGCCCTGATTCCATGGATACATTGTAAAAACATCCTGGTAATGGCGGGAAACTCCCAGGGATGATACAGAGTGACATGCTGGGAAAAGATACATACAGGTGTTCCCTAGAGCTAGGATATCCCTGATTCGTGATTCTTCCATTCTTGGATCTCTATACAGGGTAAAACCAAGGCACACAAAAGGATCCGGCGGGCCTCACTTTGCCCTATATGGTCAGGTAAACTTGCTGTCAGGACTATTTCCTGAGTTATAGAAAAAGGTTGGAATTGAATATTGCATTGGATTACTGCTGTGGTATCATTGGAGTATCATTGGAGTATCATAGGAGCATCATAAGAGTGGACAGCTTGGATATTTACCCAGATGTGTGATACATCAATGGGATAAAGTATATCATAATTATATGTACATTGTCATGCCTGGCTGAACATAGAATTTGAGTCCATGGTACGAGGAGAACCCTAAAGAAAATTAAAACAATACAAATAAGTTGGAAATAGAACTGGCTGCAAAGTGATAAGAAAAACCTAATAAGACTGTATATTCAATGGGCCTTAGTAGCTTTATACATACACACTGATTAAATTGGCAATTATTATCGTTATTATTATTATATGATTCCTTGTCTCTCAAGGACTGACATACCCTCATTTACAAAGATGACTGGAAGAGGACAGTTGTGTGCACCAAGTATTTGGACATTAACATTATTTTGGCTGATACTTCTGGTACAAATACAATTATCTGAATCTGTCTCAGTTCGAAATGGAGCTATTTATCCACATCACAGAATCAGAAGGGATGCTCCCATGCCTGTACAATCATTTCTTGAAAAGTTGAAGACAGAACCAATGGATCTTATCATATTGATGGAGAGATCTAAAGCGATAGGAAGATACTATTTAAACTTCCGCACCCGGAGATTAGTTAGCCATGTCTTGCGATATTACACAAAAATTGGTCCGTCAAACGTCAGGCTTGTTGTTGCTACTTTTGCCAAAGGTTTCACCATTCACATCAATGGGATGGAAGACCCTTCGTTGAACAAATGTGATATTTTTGATACACATTGGGAAAACGTTGGCCTCGATGACAATGATGACAAAGATGAAGAGTGGGAGTTCACTGGTGTCAAAAATGCATATGAAAAATCCATTGAAATATTCAGGAATCATGGAAGTCCTGGGAACAAAAGATACATATGGCTATTGACGTCAGGAGACTATAAAAATAGTCGAGATGGAGACCCAGAGAATGCAACTAACATATTGACAAGGAAGGAAAACGTCACCATTTTCGCCACTAAATCAGGTCATATTATTGGTCTAATAGGCCAAATTCGCTCCATTCTCAATGACAATGATAATTTTGGAGGAAACGTTACGGCTTGGCTCACGACATTAAACAACGTGCAAGATCTAACGGAAACAGGTAAAGTCAGATTCTATCTAAAAGATACTTGTACATATATTTTCAAAGGGCTATTTATTTCTTTTATCAACTTCTGCTGGATATTCTAAAGATATTAAAAAAATAAAGAAAGGAAAATGTCGAAGAATTAGAAAACAAGGGATTCCCAAATAGTCATGTGACGTCACAAATTTGGGGATATCCCTTAAAACAGATTAAACAAGTCGAATATTGAAAGTACCATAGCCCTGTCTTTGAATATTCACAAAATATGTCTTAGGTTAATAGTTCTTCAGTTCTGAAGTCAGTTTGGATTTGCATTGTGTAAAGCATTGCCAAAAATGAAACAAATCAACGTATAGTGTAATATCAACAAAGAATACAAGGAACACTGTTCCATACCTTAAAATGGGTAGGACATATCTAGACAATATTATACCTTAACTTTTAAATCTAGTAAATGATACTATGTAATCATGAAAATGGAAACACTCATGAAATAACATACTTACCATAGCACAACATGGTAATATTTTGAATCAATTTGATTTGATATACATGTTTTTATGAAACAATTATACTACACTATTATGTAAAGTTTGACTGTAAGTACATCTAGGCTCTGTTAAAGCTATATTCCACTATGTTTTCAATGACACTTGTGTTCCCTGGAATTAGGAAACACCAGTTTACATGTGTTCAGATACCAACATGTTTGTATCTGAATGCAAGAACTACATAGAAAACAACATACTTGCATTCGCTAAATGCAAGTGTGAATGCAAACAAATTCCATACTTCACTATGTGTTATTAGAAATTGCTCGCATTTGCTTATGCTAACACGTGTTCCTGTCAATGAACGCAAGTTTAATCATCAACACAAGTAAAACAACGCATAGTGGAATATAGCCTTTAGGCCATCTGTATTCCATTGGCTTATCTTTGACTTGGAAGCTGACCCCTATGCCCCTTGACAAAGGGTCAACTATAGGGGAATAACATGCATTTAGGCAGTGTGGGTCTGGACACCATGGAGGACACATGTCTTGTGTGTAGTACCTAGGATTAGGCCTATGGTTATACCTATAACTAAAGAATACATGAGCTCTTCAACTCTTCATTACTCCCAGCCAAGGTGTGACGTAATGGTCACATTATGCAACCATACATATTTGGATTGTCTGTCACTTACTGAAATGTCACATAATCATACCATTATAATCTGAGAGGTTGAGACGTATTCAAAACAGAATGTTGCAATAACATTCTCATGAAGTAATGCCAAGGCCAAATCCACACAGAACTTCATTTTGACATTCTGATGAGACATGTGAGGTCCAGAACATTATTTTGATATTCTGATTAGGACAGGTTTCAACCACACTGAAACAGAATGTAATTGTGACATCCTTGTTGGGTGATGTCATGATAATCGAACTCATAATGACACTACAAGAAAATTACCACAACTTCACAATTTAGCGTTGCAACAGCTGGTCACCGTGACGTTATTGGAGTTATTAAAATAATGTTGTTGTAATGTAACAATATGACATAACAAGAATCAATCCAGAACATTGCTGCAACATTATTAGAACATCATACGCTTGGAAAGTAATAACCCAACTTAGTACTTCACTTGTATATATATATGTACTGACCAAACAAATAAAGACAAAGAAGACCTGTTTCTCATAACTAATTCGTTGTTCATTTCAGATGAATCAAAATTTGAACTGGTTGATCAGCTTAATGAATGCTACTGTGATGTCACCTTTGGATTTAAGACATGTGGTAAGTGAAATATTATTCATTGATATATTAGAAATAAAATAGTTCTTTTACATAAGGTATTCATTCTGGGTATAGCAATATTATAAACAAGCTGATTGGTTTCATGATTACAATTTCTAATATCTTCATGGCAACGGTTTTTTGTTATTTAGTGTCGTGTGATGGTGCAAAATGTCAAACAAAGTGAGAGAATAATTGCGAAATATATCTTTGTACTATTTCATTCTGTTTTCTATCGTAAAATCCCTAATTTAAGCCACGGTTTAGATAAGGATTAGTCTGAAAAATTAGAGCCAAAGAAGCCTCCTTTAAGGGTGTAGCTTACATTAGAGTTTAAACAAGTTTGAATACAATGGCACCTCTGAAAATAACTTGAAAAAAGAATCAGGATGGGGCTTTAATCAAGTTGGGGCTTAGATTATGGGTTTTACAGTAATATTGATTGTGAAAAAATTATATGTTTTAGTACGAAATATAGTTTCTGATTTGATTGACATTTTTGATGTAAAGACCAAACAAATAATCAAAGAAGGAACAATTCTATGTTTAAATATCATTTATAATTCATTAAACTGTTATCTTCTGATTATCAAGACACAATATATGTTTAGTGGGGTAAAAAGTTCTACAGAAAATATTGCTCTGTATGTTTTTGCCCTTGGGATTATCATAAAGCTCTTTGTTTTATTCTTTTGCAGGATTATGTTCTGCTGCAGAGTGTTCTATGTGTTCTACTAATACAAGAGACTGCATTTGTATAGATGGACTGAATAAGTCGATCTGTTCTAGTTCGTCCGTCGGCGTATGTTACATTCATAGTGCAATGACTGGAAGAAATTGCCAAACCAGGGAACTCCAGTGTGTCAAAAATGCCTGCGCTAATAATGGCTCATGCTATGAAAGTGACTCAATATATAAATGTACCTGCATTGACAACTACAACCCCGATCTATACTGTGAATTTGGTAAATATACCTATTTTGATTTTACTGATAATCCCAGCGAAGTGTGTGATGTTAATATAACATTGCAGCAATGTTCTGTTTGGTTCTGTATTGGTTCTAGTTACATTATTTTGTTGGCTCCCAATAACATTGCTGCAATGTACTGCTGTGACATTGCACTACAACATTATTATAACATTCTGGTTATGTTCTTCAACATGTGCTCATAACACTTTGTTATGATAATGTCCTGATTTGATGAGATTTCAACCTCCTCAGCAATAACGTAGTTGTTATGTGCCATCTTAGCAAGTACAGATTGACTAAAAAAGTATGGTTGCAGAACGTTTCTGTTATGTCGCGACTTGGCTGGGTTTAGCTCAAAGTGACGAGCATTAACATTTGCAGCTTACCTCAGCCTTATTGGTATGTCAGATTTTTAAAGAAAAAAAAAGTCAGGAAGATAAGTCGTAAGTTACGCCAAGGGGGATTCCATAAAGTACATATGCACATTTTGATGCCAAGGTACTTAAGTGAAGCTCCCTTTAGGCGAAGGAGGTACATTTAATCATTACATAATATGTCTTTTTTTTCCAGCTGCAGAGACGACGATGACACAACCCATAGTCACCAAAGTCATCACAGTCACTCAGGAACCTACGACCAATGAAAAAGGAATAGACATTCTTATGATAGCCTATATAGCAGGAGGCAGTGGGGCCTTCCTCCTCCTGGTCCTTATCATCTCAATATGCCTCTGTTGTCGGCGGAAAAAGAAGCAAAAGAAACCCCCAACCGCAGAAATGGCCACATATACAGTCTCCACAGGCATCGGTGTAGGCACGGATGACATGTAAGTAGGAGTGATTTGTAAAGGGAGACAGGGTGTTCTGGTGTCACAGTGGTAGGGTGTTGGCTTTGTCATCTAAAGGTTGACGGTTCAAGTCTCAGTCCTGCTGCTGTGGTATTAGACATTCTCCCTGTGGTGAATGACAGGGTTATCAAAGGCTTAGTGCCATTGGTCATCGTACATGGTGCTCTGCCTATGGGACACTGCACATAAAAGAACACCCGCCTCAGTAAAAATGTAGGGGTATGGTCTCTACCTCCTCATAGATTCGATCATCTAGGAGCAAGGGTGAAATATCCAAGTGCTCTAGAACCACTGAATCTGGTGGTCCAAACCAACAAACAACAAACATGATAGGAGACAAAAGCAATGTTGGGTCAAAATTCAGCAAAATGTACTAAATATTGTAATAAATTTCATGACAAAAACTGAGGCCATGACAAAATATAGACTGTGAAAACAGGCTTTAAGTTCATCACGATACAAATAAACCTTCCTCGTCTTTTGCAAGCTATAGCTTATCTAATATATCTCATATTATGTAACTATCTCAAATTTCAGAGATTATTCAGAAATACCCAGCATCAGATCTCATATTAAAAGATCCCATATCTCAGAGATTCAATTAAGAAAAATATCTCATATTTCATAGGGTCAATTAAAAAAAGTATCTCATATTTCAGGGAGACAACTAAGAAAAATATCACATATTTCAGGGAGTCAATTAAGGAAAATATCTCATATTTCATAGGGTCAATTAAAAAAAGTATCTCATATTTCAGGGAGACAACTAAGAAAAATATCACATATTTCAGGGAGTCAATTAAGAAAAATATCTCATATTTCAGGGAGTCAAATAAGAAAAATATCTCATAATATTATTTCAGAGAGTACTAGAAATACCCAAACAAATCTTATATTTAAAAAAAATCTCATATTTCAGAGAGTACTCCGAAATACCGAGCATCCCGACAAACCTGCCGCCCCGCTCTCGTCCGACAGCGGTGATCAAACCCAAACCCAAGCCTCCGCCCAAACCTGCCAAGTCTGCCAACCTGCTGGAGAAGTTAAAGAACCCCTATGGCAGGGTCCCCTCCCTCCTCCTGAGTGTACCGGTACCTGGCCAGGAGGAGCTCAAGCTGCCCAATCCCAAGGTATTTTTTCTATTTTTTTTTTATTTAAAATTTTTCTTTTTATACCGCATTTGGGAGTCCACATCCCAGCATGCGCACACCTTTGGCGCCACTGCCTGTGGGTGGACAAGCGTGACATTTCAGCCTATCAGGTGTCTCCATTGTTCAACATGGCTGTGCCCAGTGTGAATCTCCCGTATGCGGTATTGAAACTACTTTTTACAAGTAAGATCTTCCAGCAGTATGTGCTAGTAAATACAATGGTGAATAGGGGACTAACAGTAAACATATAAAGTCTATACTTGTGTAAAATATTGATAAGAGAAAAATAGAAATGCAAATTTGGTTAGTAGTGTACTATTGATAAGAGAAAAATAAAAATGCAAATCTGGTTAGTAATGTACAATTTGAAAGAAGCTAATATTGCACAAATTTGTGATACGCATCTATTTGGTCAACGTCAACCTCTAATCAAAGGTTCAGTTATCAAATTTATCATTTATTAAATATCATAAATCAGTTGTTATATATAAAATCACAATATATCAGTTGTTATATATAAAATCACAATTACTATTTCAAATCTATCAACAATTGATTAATTATGAAATTAAAATTTTAACAGTTCAGAAACCTGTTGTGTATGAAATTGCATTATATCCTATATCCTCATATTCCTTAAGGTAAATAACCAGGGAGATGATGTCCAAAGTGGTATATCCACGTACACCAACCAGAGGGACCCTTATCGCACCATGTCCAGCACTGTGTCGTCATCTGTTGCTGGAAGTACGTTAACGGAGGAGGACATGGACGTCTACGAGAACGCTGTGAGTTGTAACAACTGTTTTGGTTGTTTTGTGTAGTGGTAACAGTTATTTTGCATATATGCTTATTGTAATGTGCTCATGTTGTATGTGCCTATATTGTGTGTGCTTAAATGCTTGATTTGTGTGTGTTTATCTTTATATGGTTACCTTTCACGTAGTTATATTGCATGTGTTTATATTGCATTTATGCATGTGCTTATAATGATTGTGGTTATGTGTGATTGTTGCATAAGTTTGATTTGCATGTATTTTTATTGCATGTGGTTATCAGCGACGGATTTAGGGGGGGGGGGGCGCAGGGTGTGCATGCCCCCCCTAATTTTGGCAAAATATTGATTTTTTTAATGTAAAACTCCCGCACCTGGAGGGTCCGGTGGAAAATTTTACAATAGGGCGCCCCCCCTTTTTAAAATCTCTAGATCCGCCCCTAGGTTATGCTGAATGTCTTTCATATGCATGTGCTTACATTGCATGGACATATATACATTTCATGTGCTTGATTTGTATGTGCGCACATGCTTCATTAGCAGTTGTCTATTTGCATGTGATAATGTTTAATATATCGCAATTGCTTGATTTGCATATGCTTGGTTTGCATATGCTTTTACTGCATGCACTTAATTTGTATGTGAATAAATATTACATACATGCTCATTATATACGCTTATTTTGCATATGCCTTTTGGCAAATCTTTATTTCCCATCTATGTTCCTTTTTATGCTCATTTTGCACGTACTTATCTTGCATATGCTTATTCTGTATTTGCTTATTTTGCAGATGTTCACTTTGTGGCTACATTTACATTGGTTATGCACTATTTACACTATTGAACAATAATAGTCTACCTTCCTTTCATCTTGCAATTTCTGGATCTGTATCTCTTATCATTGGGTGGATATGCTTCCATAATTTTCTTTAAAAGAAATTGTGCAAGTTTTTGTGGAAATTATTTTTGAAAGATTTTTGGGCATGGAAATTATTTTTTGAAATTATTTTGGAAACCCTGGATCTGCTACTGTTAACTTCATTACAAGCGAACTCAAGTGATTTGTATTCTTTGTCCACAGGACTCCAAAGGCATGGCTGGCTGGGATAAGTACATCCAGGAACTGAATACAGCTTCCGGCCTGAAGAGCTTCGCCATCATTCGCTTCAACAGTGAGACTTACGCCACCACCTCAACCGTATGGTTCCTTCCGACTCCGGATGAGATGTCCAACATCTACAAGGTGATCAATAGCAAGAAGAAGAAGGCGGTGATTAGTATACTAAATGCGAACTATCGTGTGACAAAGAATGATGGCCGCATGCTGGAGGCCTTCAGCCTTGGAACTTCTCCGGACATACTTTGTATAGGAATGAGTAAGCAGTATCTGACGCTGGGTGTCAAGACAGACCCGGAGAACTCGGGCGAGTGTTACAATGAGGTGAAGTGGGTAAGAGACAACCTGTCAAAGCAAGGCAAGTAGATCAAATAAGAGAATATCTGTATAGTATTTGAAGGTAATTGTGTCACAGTAATTGTATACAAAATCAAACATTACATGAGTGAAGATGATGTTCCACAAGCCCATTTTACTGGCAATTTCAGAAATCACCAGTTGGGATAAGGGCTGAAAAGGGACATGTTATTTATCATTAGAACAGTTCTCAAATTCCCTTTCAAATGGTATGTTACATGCATGGATTTCTATTATTTCATTTATAGTGAAAGCTCAAAATTACAAAATAGCGAAAATCAGCTTTTGGAACACAGGTTTAAAGATATCATCGATACTAAATATGGTGTTGAATGGTGATTTTGTGACATTAAGTACTATTTTTTTTCCACATCATAATCATGTTTCAACATACCAAGGAAGAATTCATGTATTTGATAATAGCGAAAAGAAGAGAAGGAATGAACAGGCAGAAGAGACAGTAACTGTCATTGTGATGAAAATAGAGTATATGGAACATTATAAATGTTGTTCAAAGACGATGAAATCTCAAGAGGAGGTAGAAATAGGATGGAAAGAATGTGCAGAAAAGATTGGTCAATATTGTAGATACCTTTATAGGTTATACAGAATGCAGAGCCAGTTCTGTTGATTGTGGTATGAAGGGATAGCGATCCAGCATTTGACTGAAAAGACAAGAGGCATCAGATGTCATATGTCTATGCGATAAAGGTGCATATATATGCGATTAGAAAACAATGAAAGTGGTATACATGTGGACATCAAACTGCACACTAGAGAAGGTATTGAGATCAGTTGAAATTCAGTATTAGAAAAGGTGAATATATATATATGGGCATTAGTATTCAACATAATTTCTAAGAATGTGAGAGGCATACGATGGAAATATCGAGTGTGTTGCAATACAAAAGTTGTATCTTCATTCAACCATTACATAGTATTTACGCCTTGGAAGTAAGTACATAGAAAAAGATTATATCGTTTAAAAATTAAAAAAAGAAGACTTATTCATGCATAATATAAGACATAGATAGAATCATAAGGTAATCATTCATAACTGCCAAGTAGAAGCATTTGCTTATCCATAATCAGACAAAGAATTCTCCAAATACATGTATTTCAATCGGTTGAGCAAAAATGAAATCAAATTATGGATATTTCTCCAGGGTGTCCAAACCAAACTGACCTCATGAATGAGAAAAGCTCATAAAACATAATATGAGATATTATGCCTCTTATGATACATATCATTGTAGGTTTCATTGCAATAAGTATGTTACTGATTCAGTTACAATTTGACAGGTTCATAATTATTGTTATTATGAGGATTATTATGAGGATTAACAAGGAACTCAACCACATAAAGGCTGTATTCTACGTATCAGAAGCACACGTTGCCAATATTGAGCATCCCCATGGTAATGATCTATATTAGTAGCCTGTACTTGCAGTGCATTTTCAGTGCCGAAATGTGCAAAAAGTACGCACATTTACCAATTTTCACTGGTAAAACAGGCTGCCTATACCAAATCGGCAGAAAATATTTACCTACATGTTGGTAAACTTTGCTGCTGATACCAGCAATTTTCAATAGCCATTTGCAATTGTGTATCTGCTGTAAATTGGGTACACACTTTCAGTACGTGGAATACGGCATTTATTCGGTAAAACAATTGCTTTCTTGTCCAATGCATGGAATCCTTTATTTGCCAATACAATATTCATTCATATCAGTTACAACATTTGCAAAAGTGCCATATGCAAACTGTTAGAATTCTGCCATTGTCATTATCAATACCAACCAACTGTATTTACTCTTTCATCATGCAATCAAAAAACTCATACATCTGTGGCCTGTTGCATAATAGCACAAATAACAGCGAACGACATTCTCGTAAAACCACACCCTGTTGTGCAAAAATCCAGCCATTTTATTTTTAGATTTTTGAGCTGGAAATCTCAGGATTCATAGATCCAAATATCTATTATTAGAACTGTTTACGAAATTGAAATTAGCCTGGGAGAAAAGCAACAATTCAACAGCGCGACCTGTCATAACAGCGACATCCTCATTGCAAGACATTGAATAGTTTCGCTATTTCATTATGCGATGGGCCACAGGCGTTTTCCGCTATATGATTTGTCATTTTCCAATCGTTCGAACACTGCAGGGGAAGGCCAACAAAGTTGTGATGTGAAAAGTAAAACCCTCTCCACTTGGGTGGATGCATACAATTGTCACTTCTTCATACTACTCATAAAACCTAGACCACCCCCTTACGTTTCTCAGACACGCCATCTTTCTTTACTTATGGGTCTTGAACACTAAAATCGACAGCGTGACACAGCTGTTTCTTTAATTCAACAGTGCCGTGTCGCATAACGGAAGGAGCGATGTCATTCTTTAAAACAGCGGGGGTTTGGCAAAGTCTCCCTGTTATACGCGAAATTCACCATCAATTTTCACCTGATGATTTCCCCAGGCTGAAGATTTCGGGGATTTTAGATCTAAATATTTAGTCTCAGAACTGGTTACAGAATTAAAATCAGTTCAGTAGAATAGCCGCAAATCAACAGGGGGACCCATCGCAACAGGGACATCCCTCGCAACAGCGAGCAGGGGACAACCCTTGCTGTTGTGAAACCCGTTATGCGACACGGCATTGTGACATGGAGCCTTAATGACACGACAGGAAGCTTTAAAACCTAAGTGACGTGCGACATGGACATTTCTTAAATTTGACATGTGACATTGAGAAAAATAAATGACAGCAACATGTGAAATTGCGGTTTTTTAAATTTGACATGCGACATCGGGACCCCTTCCCCCCAGTTCAGAGCCCCTTACATATGACTGACTCCTAACACCCTTTGAAAGGTCTTACTTTTTACTATGAAAACCTGTCTAGGAAAACCGGTTAGACTTTTGATATTTTGTTTTACTGACTTCCTTTGTTCATTGCTCTCTTTTCTCAGTACCACCTGATACTTTAAGTATGCCCTTATGGGTATAAAACTTCCAAATTATTTACAAATCACAAACATATTTCGACTGAATTGTGTTATGCACAACTGAGAGTGAATCTAATTAAGTTTACTGACAATTAGAATTCGTGCAGAATGTCATTAACAATAGAAATGAATGTTCTTAACAATTGTATGTATATCAAACCTCAAAGGTATCTCATTAAACCTCGTTACTTATAAACATATTAAATGATTATAGCGAACACCCTTAAAGCTCGTTTTTCTAACCATAACAATTCTGGATTAAAAAAACCTGTGTCTCAATAAACCTTGTTTGGGCCCTAGATGTCGCATGTCGAATTTGAGAAAAGATAGAATCTACCATTAAAATTCTAATGTCCATAACAATTTTAAAAAGCCTGTATATCCAATGAAAAAATCATGTCAACAGGTTGAATGCTGCATGACAACATAAGAACACGAATATTGTCGCTGTATCAAATTTAAAGGGACTCAAAAGCAATAATATTGCTTTTGACTCCCTTTAAATTTGATACAGCGACAACATTCGCGTCATATTTAAATTTTATCATATTTTAACATGACATATTATGTCATGTTAAAATATGATAAAATTTTCGAAACTCAAATAACTAACTCAAAGAGGACTCAGGTTCTACCCGTGCAAACTCGTTGGGTATGTGTGCTTTTACCCCCACCTTCCAGCAGGGGTACCCGGATCTCGCTAGTTATGTCACTAAATAGCAGGACTCACCTAGCGCTCGCCCAGAACCAGCGACAATAGTGACTTCCGGTTGAAAATAGATCCTTTCTGTAATAACTCACGACGGCATGTGTGCGTAATTTGTTGATAATTGTTCTGTTATTTCACATTTAGATTGATTATAACATGAGGTCACGAACAAATTATCTGTCTGTGAAAGACTTTCTGTAATAATTCAAGACAACATGTGCTAGTAATTTATTAAGATAATTGTTCTATTATTGACATTCAGAGACATCCCAGCTTGGAATATGAGGTCATAAACAAAATAAACTTTTGATAATCTGTAAAACATATTCTGTTTTTACCCGATTGCTATAAATCTATTAAATTACTGTTATAAATCTGTTACGTCTTGGACTATTGGAATTCAGCACAAGTCAAACTTGATTTCATGATAATCAAAATGGCTCTATCCAAGTGCAATTGGTTTTATTTGAACAGGCCTGAGAGCCATCTTAGTTAATCTGGAGTTGTATGAGTTTATTTATTTAGTCAAGAATGGTAGGTAGTTTCTAATGTCACATAAAGTTAACAGCACATTGATTATAATCTAGATACAGAAAAGGTTATATGGTTCAACTTGTTGGCACTCATTTATGGTCCTTTCAGAATATTTTTTTAATTTCCATTCCATTCTCATTAGTAACTGTGTATGATTTCACCTGCATGTGACACTATTATAAGGACACAAAAGCTTGCTGCCAAAAAGATGTCCTTTGTTTTCATCGTCAGCATGCATGATGCTTTTATTGTATGAATTTCAACGTACTTTTCATTCTGTCCATCATACTGGAACTATAGGTCATCTAAATATATTTAAGAGCTAAATGTTTTTTTTAAAAATTAGAATCAGTTGATTCATTTTGGATATGATTATTACAATAAGAAATGCAATAAAGTATGTGCCAATTCTCCCTACCACAGATAGCTGAATTTCAGCATTTTAAGGACCTGCAGGTTAATTTGCGTGATTTTGTCGACAAAAGTCCTAGAAATACTATAGAAAATAATGAAATAATTACTATTTATCCATTTATAATGAATTGATTTTCAAACAACTTAAGAAATACAAATGTATATTGGTACTAATTTAAAAAATAATGGTGGATAGTTTTAGTCAGTGGTAATCTACAAATAATTGCACAATTCATGAAAATTTCTATACTAAAACCTTGAGTTTTGTCGACATATTACCCAGCATGCATCATTTTCTAGGCTAACCTGCAGGTAGATGTCAAGAAACTGGCTATCCATGGTTGGGAGAATTCCGAATGACCATAGAGGTGACCATTTTTGTGACATATTAGATTATGTATACTTTGAAAAACAACGGAATAATATCATTATGAGCACAATTAGTATGGTCATACATATAAAGGAATCATCAGGGGCGGATCCAGGAGGGGTCCAGGGGGTCCTGCCCTTCTCTTCAATGATGACCACACAAAGAATGAAAAAGCCATGGACACACACACGAACGTACAATGTTTTAGTACTAATGCCCATTTCAGACTAACCCCACGAAAATGCGCAAAAGCTGTTGAATTATGCGCATTCTGAGGCTAGTCTGTAAGGGTATTAGTCTATATTGTGGCCCCCTTTTTTTATTGGACATCCTGGATTCGCCAATCTTTAGCCTACCCCTTTGCAATGTTACCAAGCGACAAGTGAATCTATGATTGTACATACTGTGCTTAAACATTATCAATTGTAAATACGTGTATGTTTTATCAGATAATGTGTAATCTAGCAGCGAATGAGGCTGGTGCAGTTATGAAACATGCACAGCGGTGTAACATTCCAATATTAATCCAGAAATAAGTATAACATTATCACATTGGTGCTTTCTGTTTGAAAAACACAAACTGCATGTATAGAGATTGTCTAATATATTTACAAAGAGAATGGAGATAATAAAATCTCGTAAAAAAAGTTCTTCTTTGTGTTTTATAAAAAGAAGTACCACGCGGGACATCGAACGGTGGCCATATGATCCATAGGGGAATGTCACGACCCGAGGGCAAAGCACGAGGTCCGTACAATCCCCATGGGTCATAAGGCCACCTGTGCCCCGTTGCACAATGGGTTTCATAACAACGAAAATATGATAAACAACGAAAGAGTTCGTTGTTGCTTAATAAATTATTTTCAGTTATTTTTGTAACAACGAAACTTTTTTTAACAATTTCTTTTCTATATTTAGAATACCCTCAAAGAGTTGTAACTTTTACTGGTTTTTCTCTAATGTCTTGCCTTTTTATATCAATTTACAGAATTCAATTCCATTCATTAGAAGCTGAGATATTTACTATTTTAAGTAAGAGTGGAATATTTTCGTAACAACGAAACATTTCGTTGTTAAGCAAAAGTTCGTTGTGCTTTCGTTGTTTCATCCTAACAACGAAATTCTATTGTGCAACGGGCCACTGAGGATGACCCGAAAGGTTCTTCTTTATTTTATCACCCAAGAAACATTCTTAATGTGCTGTTTATACTGTACACATGGTACAGTGCTTATGGCCTGTCACCGATATGTACCGCTTGTCGACGGAACGGGTGATGATTCCTTGTATATCCTCAAACCATGAACGTATATTTATTAGAATTGCAACTTGAACTGAGTAACCTAAAGATAACTAGATGGGTTAACAATTCTTTTACATATTTGTAGATTATATTCATGATACCCCTTGATGGTGAGAAATTATTTTTTAAATTACTTTAATCGTCATTGTTATTGAGCTAAGCTACTACAAATTTCATTGAGCATATTTCTAATAGAATCCAGTACCTTAAAATGTGTATTCTGAACTACAACTACACCTCTTTGTATACATACTTTTAATGTGGTTTATAACGTACCCGGAATGAACTGGGACAGAAGAATTGGCCTATTATTTGATTCTAAAGGCTTTCAGTAGGGTGAATGGCCCCTTCATGCTTGGCCTAGTGCGGTAGTTTGAATCAGATTGAGCTAGTTAGACATCCACAGGCATAGGAAGATTCCTTTATACGTCCACGATGGGTTCTGATTTAGCCAATCAGAATGACCGGAACCACATTGGTTAAGACCGGAAGTTGGGGTCCACCTTATGAATATTGCTCCTTTGATAAAAAAAAAAAGAAAAGACAAAAAAACACACACAACATATTATCAATATTTAAAACAAAATTCCATGACTATTTTCCCTTTCAAAGAAAAAAAGTTACAAGCTAAACTTTTTCATTCAAATGTATTCAAAAGAAAAATAATTGAGAAACAACACGGCAGAACCCACCTTTTAGGTATACATTTCTTTTCCGTTTGGCTCTTAGAAGACCTCATATATACATAAGGCAGTTCTCTGTCTTTATTCTATACCAACTTCATAGCGCCTATACATTCATCATTGTCCTGCCCCACTAGCAAAGGTGGAATAACAGATGGCGTTACTGCCCCGCTTGTTTTTCATGGGTTAATGGGTATTTCTCAGGGTTATTGGTATAGACTAAAACAAGAAGTAACCTCGGGGGCCCTCACCCCTGATTATTGCCCCCTGTGAAGGGTCTCGGGCAAAGCCCTTGACCCTTCGACAGTGCGGCAATAAACAAAACCTTGTGCCCCTACGGTTAGTTCTGTGTATTTATTCTATATCGGGATATACTTTACCCAGAAACTGGTGAATAAAAGATCTGTTATTGCCCTGGGGGGCAATAATGCCTGTCTGTGAATGCTAATGCCAATTTCTGTAGCGTCATTAATAATTCTTAACTTTTTCTGCATAATTGATATAGATTAAATCAAGTACAGTCCATAGGAGCACTCAGCAATTGTTATTGCCGCAGTTTGCACACACCTATGTCTCAGACTTAACCCCTCGCAATGTGCAAACCAGGGCAATAACAATTGCTTTGTGCCCCCTTGGTCTGTACTGTGTCTATCCGTACCGTTGGTTCATGGCCATGTTATAATATAGGAGGTTGGAGTGGGTGGAATAAAACGGTCTGATTAGGTTCTAGGACGGTCCCATCCCACGCTTTTCAAGGCGGCATTTAGTAAGAAGTGGGGCAGTTATTTCGCTATTCTACCTGTCGTCTGTCAGTATTTCTTTATTTCCCTTTTTTTCCCTTTTAAAAACGAATTGAATATGTAGAGGAAATATTTTTCTGTCAATATTGCTTTACTTATCTGATGGTGACCATACAGCCATCTGGAGGAACAGAACCTTTTGGGACACCTTCATAACTTTAATACAGAGTGCACACACCAACACACACAGACACACAGGCACAGAGTCACACGGCACACACAGACACAGACACACAGGCACAGACAGTCACAGTTACACACGTACACACATACAGACACAGACACATACACACAGTCACACATAGTCACACACAGACACACACAGACACACACATGCACTCACGCATACACACAAACATAGACACACAGGCACATACTATCACACAACCACACATAGATACACAGACACACAGTCACATACACACACAGTCACACAGTCACACACAGACACAGACATATGCACACAGACAGACACATACACACACACACAGACACAAATACACACAGTCACACACAAACAGACACAGACAGACACAGTCACACACTGTGACACAGACACAGACACACAGACACACGCAGAGTCACACACAGACACACACATACATACTAGTGGCAGATCCAACTTGGTGGTTGCCTGCTAATAGAAAGGGGGAAGCATCACTTTTATTCAAGAATTTTATAATTAAGAACTCTAAATTTGGCCCCAAAAGAAGGGCTTTCATATATATATTATATGTATACAAGTCCAATTCTGACTTACAAACAGTTTTTGGTGGTATATGCATATCGACGCAGACAAACGGGTCTACACGCAGACACAAACACACACAGACACACACAGACACACCCAGACACACGTGTGAGAAATGAATTCAGAAACTCATTCCAACTTCCAAGCCCCTTTTCCTAAGAAGTGGTCCTTCTGTCGTTTACAACATCCTGTAATAGTAAACTACATACATGTACCGACTAGACCCCAACACGACCTTAGAGTTAGATAATTTGTACTGAGTCGTGCTTGGCAATTTAAGAAACCACATTTATGCCATTCATTGAATGGCCTTTTTGACAATGTGCCAACAGGTTCCACGCACTGTGGCATACTATAGTTATAAATTTCACGACATCAAGATATCAACACGATTAACATATTTATATAATTACATTCACACGAGGCATTCATTCTAATTAATCGAGATTTAATATATCTCGGTTTAACGTATACTTTTCTCACTGAAAGGAAATACTGCCAGCACATGAATACAAAAACTAGTCTCAACATCTGTCATCCCAGTTTTCCCCTTTTTCCCTGTCTGCCCTCTCTCTACTCAAATAAAACATTGAAACTGAAAAAAGAACTTCTGAAATTGGATCGCTGACTGGCAACAGACAGGTCTCATACACCTACACCTTTGGACCAATAAAGGTGGAATTACACTACACGACATGAGCTGTGATATGACGATGTCACAGAAAAATCACACATATTGGTGACAATGTCTTTGTCATACATGTGTAAAATAATCCAAATTGGCAATTTCAAACAATTATATCACTCCTGCATGCAAATTTTCTGTAATATCATATCACGCCGATACCGCATCTAAAAGTCATGTAGTGTAATAGGGCTTTAAGAATGGGACGGTTGCCCTAGAAACATCTGCCAATACACCTGAATAGTTGTTGCCTAATTAGGTTGGCTCTACAGGTTTGTTTGCCTTCGTTGGATCAACATCATGCAACATTCTCTAGAAAAAAGGCTGAATCGCTGTCGGGGTGGAAAGAAATAGCCAAGGTTGCCGTATTAATGTGATTGTAAAGTAAACTACAAACAAAAGGAAGTGTTGGAGTCTTCCGGCCTTCCCCCCCTGATACTATTGTTAGTTCAAGAAGGAAGAAAGTGCATCACAATTTTTTAAGATGCTAGGTCACAAAGAGATGCTATCTCACAAAAATTTGTGACTTAGTGTCTGTTCGTGAATTAGCATCTAACAAGAGGCAATAAGTTACAAACATATATAGGCTATATCATAGAAATATTGACTAAGTGTCTGTTTGTTACTTGGCATCTAACATGAAATGCTAAGTCCGAAACAGATGCTATATCACAAATTTTTTGATTTTGCATCTAACTCAATGCACAAAGTCACACACAGGCGCTGCCTCAAAAACATTTGTCACTTAAGCAGTGTGACACATGTATACATTTCACCCAGGCACGCAGCGACGTAACAAGAATGTTGTCACATAACAATAACATTATTTTAGGTAAAGTTACAACTTATCAAAAAAGAACGTTATAATAACATTATATTTTGGTCAAGTTGTGACCTAACTAATAAAGAATGTTATGATAACGTTAATATGATGTGAAAGAACATTACAAGAATGTCACAATAACGTTGTATTGCGACATTGTAATGTTAAGTTCTAAAGACATCTTTGGGTGCCATCAAAATAACATAACAAGAACCAAATCATGACTCACAAGTATGTTATAATTAGGTTTTTATAACGTCATGTTCTTTGGTGCATGTATTCTGAAAGGGGAGATAGAGGGAGTTTGATTTAGGCTACCCAGACAAGCATGTGACGTTATTATAACGTTGCAGCAATGTTCTGTTTGGTTCTGTATTGGTTCTTGTTATGCCCAATAACGTTGCTGCAACATACTACTGCAACGTTGCACTGCGACATTATTATAACATTCCGGTTATGTTCTTCAATCTAAACATGCAGAATGTTCTTATAACATTCTGTTTTGGTTTCATCCTAACCTCACCAAAAAATAATGTTACAATAACGTGCTGATTTGGTGAGGTTGAAACCTCACCATCAACAACGTAACTGTTACCTGCCATCTTAGTAAGTAACAGACTTGGCTGGGTAATCACAAAAATATAGTTCAAGTTTTCACCACCAGGTGGAATGCGGTACAACTCCATTTTGATACGCCCCGATGCCCTTTCCTTTTTAACTCCTAGATCCACCATATGAGAGTCATGCTGAAATCTATATTCAAAATAGCAATGCAATATATCCTTTCTTTGGCTGGTGATAGACATTACAACCATTTCTTATGCTCTGAATGCAACATCAATAAAGCCCCATACCCCTAGCCATTTTTACCGTTGACCAGTGATGGACGACTGAAATAATTGAGGGTATTATGGGTGGGCAACTGGATTATCAATGGATTGAGGGGCAACTTCCTGAGGGTATGGTGTGTGTTCTCGGTGATGGGCGATATGCAACGGGATTGCCAGTAAAATTGCCAATAAAATCACTAGAGAACTAACCTGCTTAATAGTACAGTAGCCCGAAGAGTTTGCTGGAATTTCTGCCAGTTGCCCTACACTTATCAACGGTGAAATCGCTAGTGAGTATGGGGCTTAAACTCCATAACGATTTTGCTCGGTTGACTCATTGGCCCTAAAATCAGCTGATTCTGCCAGGATAATCGGCCAACCTTTGCACTGAATCAAATCACCAATCAGTATGCTATATCAAAATGTTCATGTTTGATAGTAATCAGTGATAAAATTGCCCAATTTTTCTGGTAAAATCAGGCAATTTTAGCACCGATCAGTCGGTTGACTTTGTCAGAATTGTCTAGTGGAATGGGGCTCAATGTCCATGAATAGACATAACAAACCTACAGGTCCTTTAGTGCTATGCTCCATTTCCCTTGTTTGAAAAATGTTACCATTTGTAGTACGACTTCCTGCCAAGGACGGTTGATATATTACTCCATTCACACAATCCTTTTGATGTTAAATACCCCCACGCCTATAGATCTGGGACGCAAGAAACAACTAAAAAGGACTGAACATTTTCTGTCACCTCCTGTTAGTCTTTTCCTATAATTATGTTCTCATAAAGTCAACAAAATGCAGCTCTAGTGGCACGTTCAAAATGTAATGACTATATGTGTCATGTTACTGTACAATATTTCATATAAAATCACATTTATAATGTCTCGCTATAACTCTCAATTATTGCTGTGTAACAATAAAAGGAACACAAAATGAACTTTTTCTTGCTGACCAGATCTATAGTGCCAGGTGACCCAACCAAATTGCAATGCAACGGTACCCGTCTGCCTCGTGTTCTGCCATGTGTTCTGCAACAATATTTTTTTCCTCAGTCTGTAACTTACTAGACTGGCATGTAACAGCTACATTATTTGATGATAAGGTTGAGACGTAACCAAATCAGAATACTATTACGCTATTTTCTGGTGATATAAAGACCTGCCCGCAGAAAAAAGTTATGGCAGAATGTAACCAAAATGTTACAATAGCATCATAGTGTGATTTCTCAACAGCGCATTACAGGAGCATTAATGGGAGCCATAAAAATAATGTAACAAAACAGTAAAGGCCATATTCAACTATGTGGTGGGGGACCACTTGCGGCAATCACATTTGCCACCTCAAGCCATTCTTGGTGAGGAAACGAACATGGTGGTTTCTGCCACCGCAAGTATTCCATAGAAAACCTATATAAATTACTTGCGGTGGTACTTGCAGTGGTACTTGAGGGTCACTACAAGTAGCAGTGCAAGTAGCAGTGCAAGTATTTTCTATATTCCACCTTGTGGTGCCAAGTTTTACTAGCGGTGGGGTCAAACACCGCAAGTTAATTGCCCATCGTGAGCAAAACGCTGCATAGTGGAATATGTCCTGTAGTTTCTGAAATGCCAATAGCTTGATGTAGCAAAAAAGCTCACCGGTAGTGGTTACCCACCGTATAGTGGAATATGGCCTTAACCGGGAGCTGTAACAATAATGTAACAAAAAACAAAACAGAATGAAACATTGCTGCAATGTTACCCCTGCCTGCGGAGGGACATTATAATAATGTTGCAGCACAATCTGCTTTTGTCTTTGTTAAGTTACATTGTAATTTTGCAGCGACATTATTTTAATGACTCCCAATAACGTTGCTGCAACCAACTGTTGCAACGTTATATAGTGACGTTCTGCTAACTTTCTTATCATGTTATTATGAGGTTAATATTGTGACCTTATCCAAAAAGACCTGACTAAAAGAGAATGTCACAATAACATTCTGTTTAGGTTACCTTGACACCTGACCTAATAAGATACGTTCTGTTCAGGTAAGGTTAGGACCTGATCTTATCAGAACATCACAATAACATACTGTTTAGGTTAGGTTGGGACCTCCCCTGGTGAAGAGGTTAGAATAATGTTCTTTTTAAGTGAAGTCTCAACCTCACCTAATCAGAACGTCACTATAACGTTCTGTTTGGATTTGGTCTTGACATTATTTCATTACAACATTATGATAACATTCTTTTTAGGTTAGGTCTCAACCTCTCAGAAAAATAATGGTTACATGCTATTTTAGTAAGTAACAGACTAACCAAAATATTATGGTTGCACAATGTGACTGTTATGTCAAACTCTGGCTGGGATGGTAACGTTGCATGATTGTCTGGGAAGTCATGGATCTTGCCAATACAGACTTGGCAGTGGTGGCTTACCCTATGCCCACCCCTATTATCATTAAATGGGTTATATTTGGATAGCCCCATTTAGTTCTCTTCCCACAAATGAAAAAAATAGTGTATTTCCCATACTGTTTCCAGTTTTTCCTACACTGATCCCAGTTTTTTTTATATATATACCCAGTTATGTCTGGGATGTGAAAAGTGAAATTGTGCCTGTAAACTTATCATTGTGCCTGTAAAGTATCAAAGCTTTTCCTGCTAAGGTAATCAAACTTATCCCTTTTTCAATCTAGATAATCCAATGTTGATGCTGGAAAAATGTTGAAATCCATTGCCATGCAACACTAATTCCTCTAAAAAGTAGACTAGTGATAAGAAAATATTCCTCTTTCAAAGTTTCCAAGACATGAGGTTGATTTTAAGGTGCTAACAGACAGAATTCCTAAATTTCACTTAATTATTTTTGAGGAAAATTTAGCTTTCTGTGGTCGTGAGGATTAGTGGTTTTCCAAGCGAAGAATCTATAAATACATATGTGTGTTTATGTATATATTTACATATATATATATATATATATATATATATATAATTATGTGTATATAAATATACACTCTTTAGAAATGCCTGGACACGCAGGGAGGGTAATTTGCACACGCGCTGAGTGTAAATAAAGAAGGCCCAGACCCGGAAGATCTAGTAGAGCCGTTTCAATACCAATCACGCTCCAGTACAACTACAGAAAATTATAGAAAGTTATCAACAAAAAGCATAATTCTGAATAGCATAATCACAGAATATGCATTTAATATAACATTTAATGTTTAAGGTTACAGCCCATCAAAATTAATAAGACAATTGGGACAGTACTACTCCTAGCTTGTCTGCATTGCCTTATATTAATGATTCTGTAGACAACCAAAGATTAATAATTTGTGATGTTTTGCCCACTATAGGTCTGTGCAAACCATTACTATGCGATATGCTTTGGAATTTTTAGTGACATCATAATCGGTTTGTTGACGTTTCAGAAAATGGATGATCATTGGTCATAACCCGATTTATGTAGTTGTTGGTATATGTATTATCTAATTCTCCAATTGTGTTGCAGTTGATTCTTCAAATGTTACTCATAATAATTAAAATGGTCACAATGTGAGTCTTGTCTGATTTGGATCTGATATTGTTTATCAATTGATGGGCTTAGAGCATTGTACCTAATCTAACATGATGGTTGATAATCGATCTCTACCTTTAGCCCATCTTTGGTTTAGTAAAGTAAATTATTTATCTAGGTTTAACCTAGAATCTCAACCTGGTACAAATTGTATTGTAATAATTATCATAATGTATATATATGTTATTGCTTTATTGTTAATCATTTTGTAAATAAGTTGAAATGTTACCAAATTTACTATATTATTAATTTCCTGTCATTACCTTATCTAATTTTATAGTTTATTATTTAAACTCATATACTTATATACCATGGAAAACTCATTCGAGATATGATATGAACTAAGTACTCCATCCGATTCATACACACAAATATTGTCCTCCTATCTAGATGTACACTGGGGACCAACGAAAAATGGCCTACTTTGGCTAAATTGTAACACCCAGTCTAAATAAGATATTAAAAAAATATATAGGCAAAGTTGGACTATTTGTAACGGTTTGCGCGGACTCTCATAGGGCACATCATCAGTGACGACATCACTAAAGACGCATTGGCAATTCTCCCTACCACGGATAGCCAGTTTTATGTATTTTACCTGCAGGTTAGCCTAGATCGAGATGCATTGTGGGTATAGGATTTTTCAGTAATCCTGGCATAATTTTTAAAGGAACATGATGGGAAAGTAGCATTCATTATTTTCCTGTTTGTATCTATATTATTTATCATTTTCTAAGTTTATTTGAAAATGTTTTCAACACAGAGGGATTAAGAGCAAATATTTGTAAATGTTCTATAGTTTTTCCAGTGTTTTTGTCGACAAAATTTGTGAAAATTAGCCTGCAGGTGCAGAAAACACTTTGAATCAGCTATCCGTGGTAGCGAGAATTGTCCGAGTTACATATCTTAGTGTAGCTGTAATATTTTTGCTTATATGGTCATAGTTTGCTATCCTTTCACACTAGGTGGCGTGGTACGGAAAATCCCTTATTGCCATTGTCCCCATTCCCCTATCGTTAATATGCCTCCACACGAGTGTGGAGACGGTCGGTGGTGAGATGCCCAAATATGGGCAAGTTTTTGGCTCTAAGGAAACTGTTTTTATGGGAAGGGTAAATCTTCTGACAAGAAAAATAAGTCCTTGATTTCGTGCACCAGATGCACCAGATGTCTGGCGCGTGTAGTTACAAAAGAAAAAAAAAGACAGTATAGGATATGTACATTTATTGTCAATGTATACACGCAAAATATACACGGATGTTTCTGCTAATTGGTATTGCGGCTTTTAGCTAATCAGTAAGTAATTTGGTGTTACGCTCACGTTTTTAGAATGTGGTGACAAGGTAGATTTTTGTGGTGAATGTGTCTTATGTTTTATGCCATTTCCACAACCAAGGTTATATTTACTGAAAAAATAATGCTTTGATGATTTCGTCCTTGCAGGAATCATGATGATGACCAGTGAAGATTCTGCTTTAAGGCAATATTCTACTATATGGTAATTACTTGCGGTTCCAACAAAAAATGCAAGCAAACTGCTGCAAACTTTGGTTTCCATGGTTTGCTTGCAGTGGCAGATACCAACATGTTGGTAACTGAAATGCAAACTACCTACTGCAAAGTGGAATATAGCCTATAGGCTGATTATATAAATGACACAAATTTCAATGATAGTATCCAATTACTGCTAATTACTAAAACGGCACATTTTTGCGCATACACACCCGCAACATTTTTCACTCTTTGCCTAGTTTAAGTGTCCACCAAAAGGAGGGTGTCAGGACCCCCAGGACCCCCCTCGGATTTGCCCCTAGTACAGTGGTGGACATTAGTTTGAAAATCTGGGGGTCAGTCGGGCTCCTTGCTTTAGAAATTAGGGGCCCTCACCAACATTTTAGGGGCCCTCACAGAGTCTTACAAATACTAGGTTTATTTCTTTGTTTTTATTTGACTAATTTCAACAAGAGAAAATATCATGAATTGAAAAATGGATTTTGGCACAACAGTGAAAGTTTGACATTAAACCCCATCTGTTTCCATTATGCGATGGACCACAGGCAATAAAAACTAGGGGCCCGACCTGGTCTTCAAGGGCCTCGGGCCCCCAATGGCCCGTTGCACAATAGAATTTCGTTGTTATGATAACATTAATGATAGCATAACGAACTTTTGCTTAACAGCGAAATGTTTCGTTGTTATGAAAATCCTAAAACTCTGGTTCTAATGAATAAATTAAATTCTGTGAATTGATATAAAAAGGGGAAAAATTAGAAAAATTCAGTAAAAGTTAGATCTCTTTGAGGGCATTCTAAACATAGAAAAAAATTGTTGCAAAACGATTGTAACAATGAAAAAAGTAACAACGAAAAGTTTCGTTACTAATATTATTTTTGTTGCTAAGAAAATCATTGTGCAATGGGCCACTGTGGCCCGTTGCATAATACCTTGTGTTGTTACGATAACTATCATTATTACGACACCATTCCTAAGAAACTTTGCGCATAATAACGCACATTTTGTATCTAAAAACAACTATTTAGAATCTTATTGATCAGCTGCTATTTTTACTGAATATAGCCCTACGGCACCCCTTCATATATCAATTTACAGATTTCAATTTGATCCAGTAATAATGTAACAACATGATAACTATCATAATAATGACGCCTTTCTGAAAGTTATCTTAAAGTTGTCATTGTTACACAAAATCATTGTGCAATGGGCCCCTGTGCTCTGTTGCATAAGCCAACCCTTGCGACAGCGAGACCACAGTGAGGACTTCTATGCAGGTCTCGCAACAGTGCAGTCCACAGCGAGGGTTTGGTAAAAGTCTCGCTGTTATATGCAAAATTCAGCGTCAATTTTCGCCAATTTCTAATAATTTTTCAATGCTGAAAATCAGTCCAGTAGAACAGGCACAAATCAACAGCGGGGCCCATCACAACAGCTACGTCAATGTTGGGACAGGTTGTATTGTTTCAATTTTTTAACAGGGAGGGGTCTCGCTGTGGTGGACAACCCTCGCAATAGTAAGGAGATTATGCGATGGACCATTGGGCCCCTGGTTCTACCCACCCCTGCTGAGTCACTGCTACAGATATTTTACCCCGGAAACCACTTTTATTGTACCTGGCACAGACAGGCTAGTGTTGGATCTTTTCTGTAGTTTTTCCCCCTGTGTTAACTCACCCTCTACACTTCACCTGTGCCTGTCGCATAATTGGTCTTGCTGCTGTGAGGACTTGCACCAACAGCGAGACCCATCACTGTTCAAAAAGTGAAAAAATCGAAAGTCTCCCAACAAGGATGTCGCTGTTATGAATGGTCCCATTGTGGAATTTTGGCCAATTTTTACTCTGTAAACAGTTCTGCATAAAAACATTTCGATCTAGAATTCCTGGAATTTTCAGTCAGGAGGTATGATTAGAGTTTTTTCACACAGCAGTGAATGTTTTTGCCCAACTATCCTTTGTTTCTACTAGATCAAATTGAATTCTGTTAATTTATATATCAAAGTACACTGTAGGACTATATTATGTAAAAATTACAGCTCATTTACAGCATTGTAAATTTCAAAGCTTCGTCTCATTGAACTAGGGGAGCTTTTTGCTTCCGCAAGAACTACTTTCCTGTATCACCCACCAGGGTGATAACTCTTTGGTTATCAAACCTGATAACTCTTTGGTTATCGCCCTCATTTTCTCCATGATGAAGAAATTAATACATTTAGTTTACTTTTTGTTTGGTCAACGAATTGCACTAATCACCAGGGTTTATTCAACAAATTGGACAATTTGCCAGGGTTTATTCAATAAATTGGACAAATTGCCATGGTTTATTCAATAAATTGCATGAATCACCAGGGTTTACTCAACAAATTGCACTAATTACCGGGATTTTTTCAACAAATTACACAAATTGTCAGGGTTTATTCAATGAATTACACTAATCTCCAGGATTATTCAATGAAATACACTAATCGCCAGGGTTTATTCAACAAATTGCACTAATCACCAGGGTTTATTAAACGAAATTGCACTAATTGCCAGGGTCTATTCAACAAATTACACTAATCGCCAGAGTTTATTCGCCTCGTGCAAACCCGCCTCCACTCACGTGTCACCCCCTGTGATCCCCCCTACTTAAGTGTTCTTACTATACCAAGTACACGAGCTGGGGACACGTATGACCTTTATTACATTTATTTCATCTCACTTTAACTTTCTTTTTGACCTAAAGCAAATTGAAATGACTGTATAAGAGGGGCGGATACAGGATTTCAGAAAGGAGGCGGGGGGGTTCCAGATATAGACCAAGTACTAAAATGGCGTGCATTTGCACATTCGTGCACATAGCTTTTTTTTCTCTTTGGCTAGTTTCTCGCAACCAAAACGGGGTGGAGGGGTCAGGACCCGCTGGCCCCTGGATATTACAGTTAAAAAAACAAGGTAAATAAGAAAAGGAAGAAAGGGACAGAAAAAAGACACAAGTCGTGAGGAGTTCAAATATGGACAGGAATAAAACCAAGACAACTAATTTTATCTATACAGAGCTCGAGGTTGCATTTGTGATTTTGTTGTATACTATAGTTTAAAGTTTGTTGTTTGGCTAACAATCAGTCTCTCATGTGCTAGGATGCCAAGGAGGAAGATTTATACCAAACCTCAGGCCGGAGCAAGGTTGGTTCGGGATACGAAATCCCCCTTAGATAAACCCCCTTCTAAGATATCTGACATCCCCCCACAGAATGAAATGAATGATACATCTTATAAAAATCTTGATATATTGCTTGTAAGGATCAGGGCATCTGTCACAGAAATATCATTTTAAAGCTTAGGATTTTCTCCATCGACCCCCCATCCATATGATAATTTGAGCCCTATGACCGTAACGCTTTATCTTTGTCAAGTCCCCACCAAAAGGGGGGGGGGGGGAGGGGGGGGTCCACGACCCCCCTGCATCCGACCCTTTTTTGTGAGGTTAGGATGAAACCAAAACAGAACGTTTTAAGAACATTCTATTTAGGTTGATGAACATAACCAAAATGTTATAATAACGTCACAGTGCAACGTCACAGCAGTAGGTCGCAGTGACATAATTGGGAGTCATCAAAAGGACGTAACAAGAACCAACACAGAACATTGCTGCAACGTAATTATAACGTCACACCTATGGCTGGGGAACCATAACATTAGACGATTCTGTATCTAGTCAGGTCATAGGGGGGATGGTAGAAGTATGAAACACGCTTTATAGTACTGGATATTCAATGAAAAGAAAATGTTGTGTGGGACCATAAAATGACAAAACAGGAAGTATTGGCAAGGAAATAAAAGCATACGTGACAACGTTAAGCAGGAAATCTAAAAACAACTTTATCAAAAGTTGATAAAATGATCATCAATACGTAATCAATGGCAGATCAAGGGTTTTCAAAAGTTAGTCTTTTTTAAATCTCGGAATGAACTTTGACAGAATTTCACATTAAAAGACACATTTTCCAGAAAAACGGAGGGGGTGCGACCCTGTGCCTTCCCCCTGGATCCATCAATGGCAATAAGGTATTAGAAAACAGTTCTAAATGATTTTCTGACTCCTTCAGGAAATGGGGACGGGAAGGGATGATTAAGTTATTAAGACTAATGTAAAATAATGCAAGATAATCTTATCGATTAAATGGATGTACACCCCTAAAATTGACAGTGCGACACCGCCATTTTTGGGCTAAGTGACATGTGACATGTCCTCCTCTTAATTCGACAGGGAGACAGGGCCAATTCTTAAAATCGGCAGGGCGACATTATGATTTCTTAAAAACGACATGGCGACATGGGGACCCCCATCTACACCCCATTAAATGTCAATACACGAGTGCGTCTCCTAATGTAAAAAGTACATGTACACAGGAGAGTAATTCTATTTGATTGCACTTTGAAATGAATTATCATATCATAGACATACATAAGATCTTATATTATGTCTATATATGATTATATGTTGTGTTGTTGCAAAAAGTCGAAATAAAACTTTAAAAAACGGCTTCGGCGGCAGTCGAGTGTGATGAACGAGACCGAGTAAGACTAGCTTCCAGACGATTGACATTCTTTGTTGGCCTGCTGGCCGAATTCCCATTTTCACCACACACACACACACACACAATTACATAAACGAAAATAAAAAGTAAGAACAAAATATATAAAATTTCACGTTTTTCCCGTCGTGAATGTGGAGGTATATTCACCGACAAGGGTCATTGCTCCTAACATCCAGCAGCCAAAGGTCAAAAGGTCAAGAGTTTCGGTTCCTGAAAAAAAGATCTATTTTCCAGCATGACCCTTAAAAAGGTTAGTCTGCAGGGAGAAAACTGGAACCCAGGGATCTGTCGTGGGGAGAATTTAACACCGCACATTGCGACTGAACGACATATGACAGGAGATTTTTATATTTTCTATAGTGACATGCAACATTGACAACTCTTAAAGCCAGAGTATCGTCCATCCGTTTCTAACCCCTAATAAGTCTATATAACAATGTCGTGGCCGGCGACGTTTTTTGTGACATTAGAACGTAATCCAGCGACGTGATCGGTCACGTCACAAAATTGGCGCCAGAATACGGGAGTTACAACAGAGCAAATTACGTCCACCCCAAGGACGATACACTGGCTTTAATATCGACATGCGACATTGGGATAAGTAAGCAACAAAAACTTGCGACACATGCATTCCTTAAACTAGATACGTATCCTCAGGTCACCCCCTTTTCAGAGGGCCCCCCACCTTCACTTCATTTTACAATACTCTGAACGCATTTTTGTACTGCTATATTTTCGCGCTTCTCCACGCTATTATGAGAGTTTCTCACATTTTGTGGTTAGTTCTACCTGACCCATAGTCTTTAATTTTTTCAATAATATCATATTTGATATGTATTTACTGTAATACGTGAAAATATATACACTATGAAAATAGATATTTACACAGCACCCACTTCAGGAGATGTAAAGGATTAGTGGTGCCACCTTCAGGAGGTTTAAAGCCAGTGTGTCGTCCGTGTGGTGGATGTAATTTGCTTTGTTGTATTCTGGCACCAATTTCGTGACGTGACCAATCATGTTGCCGGATTACGTTCTAGTGTAACAAAACGTCGCCGGCTGCGACATCGTTAGGCTTAGGGGTGGAGTCCCTAAGGTTAGAAACGCATGGACGATACTCTGGCTTTAAAGTAAAGCCAGGTCCCCACTTGGACGACTAGATCACAAAAATCTGTGGTGACCAACGTTGTCTAATCACCCGACAATGTGCTAAAATTGGCGCCAGGATGTCTGGCAACTAGATCACTTTTTCCCCCTAAATATTCCCATAACCCAGGATATGGATAATTACAATCCTTTTTTTTTTTTTTTGGATAATATTTTATTTGTCGTCTTCAGAAAAAAATACATCTGTTCTTCCAGGCGTTACAAAATTGTTTCAATGGTATAATTACAGTTTTCAATATTATCATTTTATATATAATTATAATTATTATAACTACAAAGATATATACATAACCCCTATATAAATCATATTATTGTGGGTTTTGCGAGTCAGGAGCCGGCACCATCATCTAAATAATTCTATTCAAGTACTCAATGATTGATAAAAATGCCAGGTAAACATATTAGTATACTAATCATTCTCAAATATATTTTCAAAGTGTTTTTTAACCATTTTCTTAAATTCAAATTTTGTTTCAAGTTCGCGTATACAACGAGGTATAGAGAGCCATAGCTTGGATCCCCTATAGAAGGGTGATCTCTTAGCTTCCTCAGTTCTTGGTTTTTTAGTCCTGAATTGAATAGATAACTGGTTTCTAGTCAACCTATCCTGGGACTTCAACCACTTACCTTTTTCTTTAAAGCCATACATCAAGCTGAGTAGGTGACAATGTCTCCTATTTTTCAATGTATTTAATTTGGCTTTCTTTAATAATTCCAATCTTGTAATCTCTAGCGGATTTTTGATTTTATAGACAATCCTCAAGGCCTTATATTGCAACTTCTCAAGTTTTTTAATTTCTCTTTTCTTACATGAATCTATTAGAAAATCGCAGTATTCAAAATAGGGGAGAATTGTTTGTTTATAAACTAATAAGGCTGTTTGTGTACTCAAACATCTTCTGAGTTTTTTCAATTCGTATACCTTCTGATAAGCGGTCTTGTACCCATTATTTAAATGTCTTTGAAAATCTATTGTATTTTCCATCCAAACTCCCAAATATTTATAAGCAGACACCTCAGATAGTTTAACACCATCAGCAGTCACTTCAATAGGAATAGCCGATTGATTATTGATAACCATTAACTTGGTTTTACCAATATTCATTTGCATCCTATTATCATCACACCATTCTCTAGCCCTATTGAAATGGCATTGCAATTTTGTCTCCAAGCGGTCAATCCTGCAGTCAGAGTCAAATATTACTGCATCATCTGCAAACAAGAGGACATTTCTATTTCCTATATAGTCTATTAAATCATTTATATAAAATATGAATAACAAAGGACCGATAACAGAGCCCTGCGGGACTCCGTTTGGTACTACTAACTTTTCGGATATAATTGAATTCGCCTTTGTTACTTGTTCACGATAGAATAAATAGTCTTTGAACCACTCTAAAGCTACTGCTGTTATACCACAGAATTTCAGCTTTTCCAATAATATTGGGTGTGAGACCATATTAAATGCCTTGCACATATCAATGTATATGCAACCTATCACATGACGCTTATCCTTTTGTTCATAGACAAATTTAGTTAGATTCATAACAGACTGCATGGTTGACTTCCCTGGCTGAAATCCATATTGTTCATCGGCAATTAGATTATTGCACAAAAAGTAATCCAGCAGTTGTTTATGGACTATTTTTTCTAATAGTTTCCCTACAATGAATATGGAAAAGATTTTGAACATAACTAGATCACTAGTCGCCATGATTTTGTGGCAAAAAGTTTGACATGTTTAGTATTTCCCCATAGCCAACAAGAGTGTCCCAACATGGGGATTAGTTTTTTAGTAGACCAGTGACTAGTTAAGCCCCATACCCACTAGGCGATTTTGCCTGAGTTGACTGACTAGAAACGGCCGATTATTCTCATAAAATTGGCCGATTCTAGCATCAATTCAGATTACTAGTCAGTATGGTATATTGAAATATACATGTTTGATACCAGTCGGCCCTTGAATCGGCCGATTCTACTGGCAGAATCAGCCGATTTTAGGGCCCATGAGTCGGCCGACTTCGGTCAAAATCACCCGGTGGGTATGGGGCTTTAGTTGCCCAACGACCAGTGTTTCATCGTTGGCCAACGGAGAAATGCGCTAATTGCCGTCGTTAGTTGCCCAAGTAAGGAACGGATGTCTTATGTAAGAAAGTCACAGGCTATAGATTGGCATAATTAGGCCTAAACAAAATAAGTTGTGTTAAGGTATCCCAACTGACTTTGATTTCTTTTAGTCCTTCACGAAAATATCCTGAGGACATGTTTTCAAACTTTTACTAAAATCGGCCGACTCTATGGGTAAAATCGGCTGACTCTAGCGCCGATCCGTCAGTTGACGGTTCCTGGTAAAATCGCTTAGTGGGTATGCTCCTTAACTCTTGCCCTCTTTCATGGGTCATTGATGGACCATATCGTACTTATCAGAGTCAAATCAGGGACCATACATCATACAGACCTTCTGAAAGAGACATGCACCAAATGCTGCATGACCCTTTATGGACTTATATGTTGACAGGCGTTAAATCCTTTGACGACTAATATCCATTGCAGACTTGTACCAGGAATTTAAGCCCCATACCCACTAACCAAGTGGCCGAAGACGGCGCCAATGTTGGCACGGCCATCGGCGCCAACGGTCGGCGTTGGCATAAAATTATTAAACATGTTTGATAAGGATCGGTGTGATTGTCGCTGACCATCGGCGCTGACCGTCGGCGCCGATTTTGTGTGGGACAAGGCCCTTTTACACTATTGCGACTTGGACTGCGATATGCCTGCGATATGACCATATCTCAAGCAAGTCGCAGACCACTGCGATACTGATGAAGTCGCACCTGTGTAAATGAGTTATCGCAGGGGGCTGCGACTTGGAGAGGGTGCGATAACCCATTTTTATCGCTACCACATAATCGTAGGTGATGTCGGAAGGTGCGACATTTATTTAACATGTTTAATAATGTCGCAGCAGATGGTTGTAAATGACAGCATGAGATACACTGCGACATCTCAGTGATGTCGCAGCCAGGGAAGGGGTCCTTATATCTACCAGTATACATGCGATATCTTTGTTTTTATCTCATGTGTGTAAAAGCCTGAATGCCTGCGATATGCTGCGATATGGCTGCGACTTGACTTGGGGGGGGGGGATTTCAAAATGCGACATCTTCAAATCGCAAGCTGCGATATCACTGAGATGTCGCAAGCACCGTATCGCATGTGTGTAAAAACACCTTATGGCTTGTTCAGGTGGTTGGTACCGACCGTCGGCGCCGTCGGCGACGGCCGCGCCGACGGCCGCACTGACTGCCATGCTGATTCAGCAAGAATTGCTTAGTGAGTATGCCGAGGCATGCACCAAATTCCACCCTGTGGGACTACACAGCCAAGCAACGACATAACAGGCACATTCTGCGACCATACCTTTTTGGTCAGTCTGGAACCTGCCCGATTTTCGAGTAACGGTTGTGTTATCTAATGCCGGGTCCCCACTTCAGCGACCAAATTCGTGAAGTCGTCGGGCGACCAAGGTACTTAGTAGCCGGGCGACCAACTCCACACTGGCGCCGTGATGTCTGGCGACCAAACCACTAGTCGCCGTGGTTTTCTAGCAAAATATTTGACATGTTTAATATCTTCCTATGGCCACAGGTGATAAGTTGGTCGCCGGGCGACTAGAGGACACTTTGGTACGTCGTCCAGCGACCAACTAACATTAACTACAAGAGCGTCCCAACGTGGCGATTAGTTGCTTAGTAGCCCGGCAACCAAGTTAGTCGCCCGACGACGTACTAACTTCTTAATCGGCGGGCGACTAACGTTAGTAGCCGTCCTTGGTCGCCAAAGTGGGGACGCGGCATTAGGTACAGTTAAGACTTGTGTTGTAATAACATTATAATTTAGTTAAGTTGAGACCTTGCTAATGAAGAATATTATAATAACACTATTTTAAAGTGAAACAACGTTACAAGAATGTCATAATAATATAACAGTGTGATTTCGCAAAGTCGTTATGTTCTAAAGACCTTTTTGGATGCCATCAAAATAACGTAACAAGAAACCAAAGCAGAACTAAACAGAACATTATAATAATGTTATAATAACGGCATATTCTTGCTTGGGGTAGCACAGCCAGGATATCATTACATTACACGACATAAGCTGGGGTTTGATTATGACACAGAGAAACCACGCACATTAGAGACAAATTGTTTGTTAGCCATGTATAAACTAGTCCAAATTTCAAACAACTATTATACTCACGTGTGACAATTTTCAGTAATATCATCGCATCTCGCAAATATCGCAGCTCATAGTCATGTAGTGTAATTCTCCCTACCACGGATAGCTGATTTTCAATATTTTAGGCACCTGCAGGTTAATTTGGCCTAATTTTGTCGACAAAAACACTAATCTATAGAAAATATACCAAAATTTGCTATATATCTGTCAATAATGAATGAATTTTCAAATCACTTTAGGAAATAGTAAACATATACTGATACAAAACAAAAAGTATTCAAATATAATTTTCAATGATGTTAAACCACAAATTATGCCATGATTAATGAAAATGTCCATAGTTAAGCCTTGTGATTTGTCGACAAATTACCCATGATAGACCGTGACTTAGGAAAGTCTGCAGGTAAACATAGGAAACCTGCTATCCGTGGTAGGGAGAATTGGGCCTTTAGAGGTGCCAGAGAAAGGATACAGGTTAGTTGCCAAATTAGATCTTTGAGCATGATGACAAGATAAGGTCAGTCATGACTCGTCATGGGGTACGAACAGGGGGTGATGACCCAAAACAAAAATCACGAATCTTGTGACCACGATTCCAACAATTGGATTCGTGGAAAAATAATAAATTTTAGATGCGTGATTTATTTTCTTGACTAAAAACTATTTAATTACATTCCAGTACTTTATATAGATATAATGAAGTATTATATAGATATCAAAATATTGGGGGATTCAGATGGGGGTCAAGGGGGTCCAAACTCCCCACTTTTGGGGGACGAAAAAACTACAAAAAGAGGAGAAAATGTCACACACGTACACGCATGTGAATGCACACCGTTTTGCTACTAAGCCTAAATATACTGACCCCCTCCTTTCAGAAATCCTGTATCTGCCCCTGTATGTATAAATGCATAATGCTCCACACTTAGCCTATATGCGGACATCCCTTTTTTGAAATCCTATATCCGCTACTGCTATATCTATACATATATATGATATCTGAAGTGGCGGATCCGGCGAAAGGGGTCGCAGAGGGTCCTGTCCCCCACACCTCTTTGGTGGCAACATAAATTACACGGGTAGGAAACTAGTATGTCTGTGCTAATTGGTAGGATTTCATCAATGCCCCAGCCAACGATATTATGCCGCAGAATATCCTAAGAGCGTCGCAGAGGGTCACATAGCAGTAATAGGATGTTGCAGAGGCGTATACAAGATTTCGGAAAGAAGGGGGCCCACATATATATTACTAAAACAGCCTGCATTCATGTGCATGTATATAATACGCACAACATCAGGACCCCCTTGACTTCACCCCCCCCCCCCCCTTGATCTTCCCCTACATTGAAGAACGTTACCGTTTCATATCCTTGACTGTATATAGCCTTTATCCTCACCCCTCTCTTCTTGTCGAAATCCTGAATCCGCCCCTGCGATAAAAAGTCAATTAAATCCTATAACGTCAATCGCAATTTGCAAAAACCAACAATACAGAGATTGTATCGAAAGGGCGGGGTGTGTGTAAGGAAAGCTTACTTCACTTATCACACATTCAGACTGGAACCTACAGCTTTTCTGTGCGTCCAACCTGCACGTCTAGGAAGTAAAGAGTTCCCATGGTATATCGTGTATCACTTGAAAGGAGGGTGGGACCTGGTCCAATAAAAGGTGTATACTATACAAGGGCGGATACAGGATTTCCAAAAGGGGGGAGGCTCAGCATATACGCTTAGTACTAAAACGGCGTGCATTCAACTGCACACACACGGCATTTTCCCCTCTTTTTGAAGTTGTGGGGTCCACCTAAAGCAGGGGAAGGGGAGGGCTTTTGTAGGTACAAAAGCTATTTTTCTATGTGTTTTTCATTAGATATATAGTAAGCGTGGATATTTTCGAGGACTATAATTTCCGCGAACATTAGACGAGAAACTCAGCTCCTTTGGCCGAATTTTGCTTCTCAAAGAGCAAAAAACCCGGTTTTACAAACGATATTTATTTATTATGCGAACCTGACTGGTACAAAAATCATATTTCTATGTTGATAAAAAGTATATTTCCGTGCTGAAGAAATATTTGCGGGTTTTTCACAAATGCCATTCAAATAAAGGTATATAACACAGAGCAAATATGAACACATTCACTCAACAACCTCCTCCCTTTTGATCACCCAATGTACTTTTCAACCCCACATCCATATATAATATATACATATGTATATATGTATATATCACTCGCACGGCTGATGAGCGGTGCGTATTGAGGGCAGGTCATATTGCCAGGCCATATAACACTCGTCATTTTCACTATTTTAATCATATTCATTTTATTGGGTGATAAAAGAAAGAAGAACCTTAGGGGTCATCCTCAGGTGGCTGAACAACCCATGGGGTTCACACAAACCACGGGCTTCGCCCTCAGTATGTGATGATCTCCTATGGGTCGTCAAGCCACCCTCTGATGCCCCGACAGTTCTTCTTATTATAGCATACATTTAAGTATGTATGTATATATGCACAAATATATATAAATAACATGTACATATACATACATGTAGAAATTCAAACTTATATACATAGGCCTATATATACACACGCATGTAACCACCTACCTACCTACATTATACATATAAGCATACATTCATACATACTTAAACATTATATGTATATTCACATGTACACTCTATATGTATACAAATCTATATATTTGGCAACAGGAAGCTAGAGAACTAATTTAAAATGCCTTGGATGAGACGCTACGCGAAGGGGGTAAATATAGTAAGGGATCAGACTTATCTGAAGACGACAAATAAAATTAAAAGAAAAAGAAAATCTGATACAAAAGATGCATCTCTGTCTTTGCCAGCGTGACCCAGCTCCAAGGAGAGGGTGTAAGGTGGGGGGGGGGGGCATTAGGAAAACTGGCCAGGTCACCTACAAACCTACCCAAACATGAAGACAACTTTATTTCCCCACTAAATTCGCCCATACCGAAACAGGGGCGGATCCAGGAATGGGAAAAGAGGGGCATGCTCTAGCAATATTTTTGCTTGTGCCTTACGTTCGCAAGAATTTTACATTAAAACTGTAATATTTGGACCTAAAAAGTGAGGCAAGTGGCCTGCACACCCCCCTAAATCTACCCCCATGAAACATAAAGCCCCATACCCACTAGGCGATTCTGGGGTAGATCTGCGTTGCTGTCGGCACCGACATTGGCGTGGCCGTTGGCGCCGACATTGGCGTGGCCGTTGGCACCAACATTGGCGTGGCCATCGGCCAACTCTGATGGATAAGCCATACCCACATACAACCAGCACTGTTGTCGGTATCGGCATCGGTGGTCAGCGCTGATGGCTGCACCGATCCATATTAAGCATGTTTGATAATTTTAAGCCGATGCTGCTCTGAACTACAGTACTTCAGATTTCCCTCTCTTTTGAGGATATTACCCAAGGGGCCTTTCCCTGGTGATTGCATCCACTGTTTCATTGGTCAGTATTTTTTTCTGCATGTCAAAGTCCAATCACAAATATTCCAAGGTCTGTTGACAAGCAAAAACAGCAGGACACGTTCTAAATCATATTATCAAAAATATGTTTGTAAATTATAAAAAAAAAATCCAGTATCAACTACTTTCCTGATTTTTGTAACAATGATAACTTTGAGAAAACTTTAAGATCGTTTTCATAACAACAATAGGTTTCGTAACAGAAACAGTTTTATATCTCTGTTTCTACTATATGAAATTAAATTCTGTAAACCAACGATAGTATAAAGGAAAGATTAATGACTATATCATTTCGTCGTGACATCCTCGATAGAGGTGCCCTCTACGAGACTCTGTGCAACCCGTTATGATGCGGCTGTCATTGTTGCTGTTTTCGTGACGTCACTGACTCTTTGTTTATGAATGACATCACGAAAACGGCCACAATGACGGCTGCATCATAACGGGTTGCACAAAGTATTGTAGGGGTCGCCCCTATCGAGGACATGACAAAAATACCATAGGGGATGGTCCGAGTAACCTATCTTTGTGTAGCTATATTATTTTTGTGTAAACTGATATATGAAGGGAAAAAAATAGAAAAAAATCAGTAACAGTAACAGCTCATTGAGGACATTCTCAACACATTTTTTTTGATTGTCAAAACGATTGCTGTTAATATCAAAGTAAGAACAAAATCTTCGTCGTTTAATTGATTTTCGTTGTTATGACATTCATTGTGCAACAGGACCCCGATCGGCCCCTGAGTGAGCACTGGGAATCTTTACTGATGGTTACAAAAGTGTTGTTACCCGAACACACCCAATACTATAAGTGCGTGCCTGGCAGCCCTCTGGGAAAGCCACACCACCATTGGGCAAAACACGAGGGCAGACAGAGGGGGGGACACTGAATGTACCCCACTTCCTTGTCCTACAGGTTTCCCCATGCGTTAAGCTGTGACATGATGAGCAAACACCACTCGATAACATACAGCATGCATCTCCCGGAGGCAATGGAAGGTACTGCGCCGATAACACATCATACCTGGTTCCTGCTTGGACCAATTTAGTGCTTTGGTAATTGCACTAATGTTCTCGACAGTGGAAATATCAAAATAGGTGATAGGAATCTCCTACAGGCTGTCCCCTGAGGATATTTGGCTGTCGTGAGCAACTGCTACATTATACACCTTGGGATATTCAACGCTTACAGCGTAATTGTTAACTCACGACTCAAGCTCTAATTGCCTTAGTAATGTTTCGCAGTGGTTAAGCGGAAAGGATTCAAGCCCAGCTTCACTTAAGGACTCATTGCTCTAACATGGGATAAATTAAAGACTGTTGGAGTAATACTATGAGGAATACAATCATGCAGGTTATAACAAGAACATGGGCGTCTGGCCAGAGGTTATCCTGGCCTACTATGTTGTTGGTCATTCTGATGGGAGTGGTGCTCACTTCAACATCCCCGACAAATAATGTCCGTATAAAGAGGGACGTTGGTGACCAGCCAGTGATTGACTTTATCAACAACCTCAAGACAGGAGATGTTCAACTCGTCATCTTACTGGAGAGGTCCTATACTGTGGGCAGGTGGAGATTCTACCTGAGGGCGAAGAAACTGGTCAGTTTTGTCCTGAGGTACTACACAAAGATAGGACGGGATAATGTCAAAGTTGCCCTTGTTACCTATGCATCTGATCTTAAGGTGGAATTTAATGAATTGGAAAGACAAGAACCTGCTTTCAAGTGCGAAATTTGGGAAACATACTGGAAGGATGTGATTATGAATGATGACAAAGAAATTTGGTATGGAACAGATGTGAGAATGGCTTATGAAAAAGCACAAAGACTCTTTCTGGATGCTGGATCTGGAGGTCCATCCACAAAGAGGTACATATGGGTCCTAACATCTGGTCAGTATGAATCGGCTCTTAATCATAAATACAATCCAATACCTATCCGAGATGAACTTATCAATACTATGAACGTGGAAATTGTTGCCACTAAGATAGGTGCAAACGAGGGTGACAATGCCATGATTGTAAAGATAGTTTCCAGCCCTTCTCATCATGGTGGAGAGGTGGACGATTGGAAAACGAGACTAGAGAAAATTGAACCCATTAAAGGTAAGAACATTTTCATCAATGATCACTCCTCTAATACACACTGCTATCAGTTTCCACAGTAAAATCATTAGGGTGACACGCTCACAAGAAACACACACACAAGAAACATTGCCTTTCAGTGTAGAGATCAACATAATAACAATTCTCCCTACCATAAAATATCTGATTTCCTCTATTCTAGGTACCTGTAGGTTAATTTGGGCTAATTTTGTTGACAAAAACACATGGAAACCTAAAGAAAATGTACAAACATTTGCCATAAATCTGTCAGTATTGAATAAATTTGAAAACCTACTTATCAAACATATAAAGATGCAAAATGATAGTTCTCTATCATGTTATACCACATACAATGCAATGTCTACTGGAAATTATCATAAAGCCTTGTAACATATTTCCCAGGATTAAAAAGGATCTAGGATAAAATAAAATAAATAATTGATCCAAAGTAGGGAGTTCTGCTTAGGATGTGGAAGTATCTACATATATGTGTCAAATTGAACAGCTCCTTCACAGCAGGACTAATTCAAATGATGCCCAAAGTCACTAATCATAACCACAAATATTTACAATTCAATACTGTTTATACACATATTATGTCTATAAACAATATCAAATTATAGATTTTATGTTGCCTTTTGGCCCAACAACCAAATGATCACAGGGTTCCATGTCTTCTTTAACAGATCCACCATCACTTGAGCAAATTGACAACGCTGCAAGCAGTTACTGTGATACAACATATGGGTTCATAACGACTGGTGAGTAAAGCCGGAATTATCTTCTTAATTCTCATTACTTCAGGGGAGGAATTAGCATGAGGAGGCTATTGCAGAATGTATTAATGACTTTCGGCTTCCTTGTTTTGATGAAAATAACATGTAAAATTGGTCATGAAAGGACATGCATTGCATATATATATGAATTGCAATACAACATCCATATATTGATGGAGCTAATAGCAGACCCAGCAAACAAGGCTCGTGTTTTCTTCCACTTTAACATGTTTTATTAGTTGTAATAAAAATTAGTTGGGTGACAAAACTCCAAGTTTACCCTAGGAAAACCACAAGTTTATAACACGAGTTTTGATTTGGTGTTTAACTAGTGCTTTACACATGTTTTACTAGGAATTTTAAGCTAAAGAAACTCCCATTAACACAAACCTGTGAAAAACACCAGAAATGTTGTTAACAAAATCTCGTGAATAGCACCTCATTTTGCTCCCCGAAAAACATGTGTTAGCTCGTGTCTTTGTTTCTAGGGGAGCTTCATTGAAATACCATTTAAACTCCACAGATTGTATCAAAGAAGATTTGTTCACCTGCTCTTGTTGATGTATAAGTGTTATATCAGCAAGTGTAATAAAACTTATTATTCCTTGAACCTTGTATATGAAACCATTTTTGGTAGGAATATTATGTGATAGCCTGAATACCTGAATGTAAGAGATATCAGTTATTAACATAATAAAAATTTACTAATTGTGATAATAAGTATGACTTCGCCCTGTCATATGATCTTAAGGAATGAATTATTTTTAAACTATCTTTAATTCCAAAAAGGGCCAACCTAAGATTTAATTGTTACCCCCAATATATAGGTTGTAAGGCTTGGAATACTTAAGCCTGGTTAAAATATGGCTGGTGGTGATCCTGTGCCTAGATAGATCATGATATGGAAATCTAGGCATGGTCTATCCAGATGATAGATCACCACATTCATTGGAAACTTAAAATACTGTTTGGCCAGAGTTTCTGAAAGGGGGGTCAACTTGTAGGATAAGTTTTTTCCCCTCTCTTTGCCTAACTAAGGCGTCCTCCAAATGGAGGGGGGGGGGGGTGTCAGGTCCCCCTGCACCCCCTCTGGATCTGGCCCTGACTGTTAAATTAAGATTCTAGATTGTCTATTTCTTTACTATCTATCATCACTGGAATAGATAATTCTGTGACCTTCTCTTGAGAGATGTGATCAGGATAGACAGTCCTCAGGATAGTTGCCTGTGTAGCTCTACAACCGCTTCATATATACCCTGTCACACACAACTTTAAATCTTTCATAGCATGTATTATTGCACCTTTTGCCTGGGACTCCTACAATCTCAATCTGAATGCATAGGCTGATGTAACCTAACAATCATGAATTTGATCTGTTACAGGCTTGTGTCCAGCCGGTCCCTGTGATCAGGGGACCTGTGACGAGGATTGTGTCTGCCTACTCAACTTTCTGGGTCCGAACCTATGCCCCAGAAGCGTTTTCTTCCCTATTAAGTACTGTGACATGTATGGTGGCCTCACAGGGAGATATTGCGACATAGACGAGGAGGAATGTGTGAGAACTGCCTGTGCTAATGGAGGAACATGCCACGAAGAAAAGGGCGCAAGTTATAGCTGCACATGTACTGGTTCTTACAACCCCGATTATTATTGTGAGACAAACTGCAGTAAGTAGTAACACAACCATTCCATAATTTACCTATTTGGAGATGCTATTACACTTAACTCTCCTTATTCCTGAACAATCTCTATTTTCAAAATAATATTAGTTAAAGAATAGTTACCTTATATATATAACATATGAGGTAATAATTCAGGCATTTCTTTTCATTTAGGAAAATACAGACGGAAAATTTACTATTTTTCAACCTAATTATGTGTTCTCCTTGTGTTATAAAGGTTTTTTGAAAGGATACCTTCTTATTCATTCAAAATGCAGGTTCCCGCCTTGCTTTAACGTTGCTTGAAGCAATGAAAAACCTGGATGTAACCTCCCAGGGAACTATCCAGCAACAAATAAGAAAATTGTGTCTGCCTGAATTCTCTTTGATTGGTGATTTTTACTGATAGATCTATGTCATGAACTATAAACAGATTTCACTTCTCTTGAACATGTATTTCTCCATTTATATAAGTTATGAACGTCAAACTATAGCATATCTCCAAATAAGGGTTCTTTTTATTTTGCAAAGCATACTGGGTGGTAGAATTAAGATTTATCCCTGAACTCAGTTATTGGATTTTTGGGGCTTCGAAAAAAATCTCCAAATAAATTTTAGGAAAGTATGTCTCAGATTTCTCTGACTGACTATTGTTTGTGCAAAGGCAATTAATCCAAGTCAGCTTTAAGAATGTATAACCAATCACATAGATACCAAGATCCATGGTTTAGTTGAGAGTATAATTCCACAGTATTTTAGACACATGATTAGTAAGGAAACTAAGGAAAATAGTTGTTAAAAATCACATAGAATTTTGTAACACACATGTGAATAGGTTTTTTACTAACAGGAGATATGATATCTAGTTTTTATGATGATATAGGAAAAAGAAAATGAAAACAGAAAAAGCCATTGAAAAACACATAACAAGATATCACATGAAACTTCATGCATTTACCAACATCATTGTGAACCTCCTATTATGTTCAGGTAATTGATTAGAAATTATTTGCTTTCATGAATTTGGTCCACAATTGGTTCACAATTGGTTCACAATTGATCCAAAACATTTAACATAATCAAAACCTTTTGTTGGTTTGTAACAGTTTCACAATCACTTCTTTTAACATTTTCCAACTTTGCCTAGCAATGTTGAATTTGTGTTGAATCTAAACCACATTGAATGATCCCGTGACTGATGTGAACCAATTCTGAGCTGAGTATGAACCAGCAAAAAACTGTTTGAACTTTTTATGAGCAGACTATGTAATCAATTTTTGCTGCATCTTGGTTCATTATTTTCAGCTTCCGCGAGAGAATGTGGTCCACCTACAAATCCCGCTCCAGGTACAAATGAGACGGCTGCGATAGTAAGTGGTACAACCAGTGGGATAGTGCTATTGCTAATAGGCCTAGTTGTGGGATGTTGTTGCTGGAAGAAGAAGGCATGTTTCTGCAAGAAAAGGGCAGCACAAACAACAGAAGCAGGAACTTACACGAACCCTGATCGCTTTGAGGTCCGAAGAGAAGTAACCACGACAACTGTCGGCACCATCTCAATAATTCCAAGGTTTAAGTAAGGAAATATTTATGAATTCATCATTAATCATTTACATAAATCAGGACATTATCTCATGCTGTTTCTAGCTGGAATCCATTTAAAAATTTGCCTGTTTATTTTTAAAGAAAAAATTGCTTTGTCTATATTATGTTCTTTACCTATATCTCTTAAGTCTACCAATAATTCATTTTCAAAATTTTGTTTGCCATTTGAATTAAGCCATTTTAAGGATAGATAAGGAGTCTCAGAGTGGTGTGCTGCATTCAGGCACATACTTTTGTGAAGGCGGGTACTTATGGCGGCATATTATACATCACATGAAAGGAATAATTATTCTCCACATAATGATATATTTGTCAAAAAAATCGGTAAAGAATTACAGAAATTATGGATTTTTAATCAATTTTTACACTTGATTTTTTTAACATCGATTTCTCTTTACCTATTCAAGTTATTGAACTGAAATTTTGGATATGGGGTCTTAACATTCTCTTGAAGGGAAGCTTGTCTCAAATTATGAATTAAGGTCTTAGTTTTCATTTTATGACAAAAAACGGGTAACTTTTTATGAATTATTCAAGCAGTATTTTCTACATTTCATAAAATCAAAACTAGAAAATATATCAAAATTCTGAGACACGCTTCCCTTCTTTCGAATCTTTAAAAGACATATTGAAAATTTCAAGGTTTTATGCCCAATAGTTATTGATATATCAATGTTCAAAATTGTATCACAAAAAATATAATTTTTGTTTTTACCCATCCATATTTCAGTGAATTTTCATCTCCTTCACATTTGTTTAATATCCCCAGAAAACTCACAGACTCTATTTTTGATTTATATACAGTACATTTATGTTCTTTTAGACCTGAATTTTTAAACCACTAATTAGTGCAGGTAGAATGAATCACGCATCATCCCCCCTTATCTATCCTTAAATGGTCATTTTGGCTACTTTGATTCTGAAAAAAAGAACAATTCTTAAATGTTTTGGTTTTTAATTTGAACATGGCTAAGTGCCCTCTCCTTCTTGGACATGTAAGGTTTCAATAAATGTTTAAGTACAATATGATTAAGAAATCAATCTTATCTGACAAGGGGAAAGGGTACTCTTCATGGATATGCCTACAACAGCATTCAAATGATACCAGTCATATCCAGATATGAGAATTCTCCCACACACAGTTCTCTGGTCAGTAGCATTTTGGCCTACCTGCAGTCCAAATCAAGGTGCACTGTGGGAAATATGTTTACAAGTCCACTTCCTGTTAGAAGCCTTTAAAGTATCATAATTAGTCACCTAACACATTTACCTTTGCTTGAGGTTTTACAAAGGAAGAATTAAGTACTTTTTCTTTTTGTTACTGAATGCACTTCAAGTTCTTAAGTTTAAAACAAGATAAAACATTTTTATCCACAAATTATGCTAAAATTAGCCTGCAGGTACATAAAATACTGAAAAACTTGGAACTGCATCTTACTCAATTGGTAGCTCAGTTGTGTTTTTTATCACTCCATCAACAGTCCTGCTACTTGAAAAGGAACACAGGCTTCTAAACCATTATTTATAGATATCATTCAAGATATCTAATTAAGATATATATATATATAATGGTGAAAGGCAATATATCATCTATGAATTTTGATGCAGAAGTGATAGTCCTACTACAAAGGTTTCTCATTATGTGGATATTTCTTTTCATTTGAGTAACTGGAACATATTTCCCATAGCAACTTTATAAAGGGAATTAGATCATGCTTTCCCCTCAGCAGATTGTAAATGGTCATAAATAATTACAAAGTTACAGAGATTATGATGACTGACTCTACTTGTAATGATAGCACAATTTCATTGCATATCACTAGATCACTTTCTAAATAGATAAACAGATATATCTCTTTCTTATTAAACTCTTCCCTATAGTGCATTGGGTTTCCCTACAGTGAGTTCTAGGGAATGAAGCAAAACAAAGGGATTGGGTACACGAGTAAGTTTGAGCATCCTAACGTGGCAATTAGTTTTGTAGTAGCCTGGGGATTAGGTAGTCACCCAACAATTGGCTTTTCATGCTTGTTTACAGGTGAAAGCTACTGATTTTCACTAATCGTCATTGTTAGACACCCAAGTAGGGACCAGGATTAACCAATATTATAATGTTATATTACCACTCACCAGAAACAACACGCCAATCCTACCAACCGAAATGCCAGGGACAGTGAGCAGGGCCCTGGCAAATCCAACATACCGCAAACAGATCCAAGCAAGGCCAGCACCTAAGAGAGGCACCATACCCTCCATGTTTAGATGGCTCCCAAAACACTTACGTACTGCTCAGGGGCAGAAGGAGATCCAGGCACCTGATGATAAGGTTAACGAAAACAAAAGTGATGACGAGGGAGACTACGATGATGCAGATTCCTACGAAAATGCAGTAAGTTTATATGATATCATAGAGGAATGCAGAGGTTACTATGCTAAATTTAATATGGCTTGATAGACTTATCTATTAAGGATAGACACCAGTGGTTGGGGCGTGAACGGCGCTGCTCCCTTTAATTATAATCTCACAATTTGGTTCTCATAGTATCACTAAACAAGAAATATAATTAAATAACCAAGAAATAACCCCATTTATTGATATGCCCAAAATATAGATAGCTAGACCAAAGGCTGTGTAGTTTGGTTGCGAAACATAAAATTATGATATTCAAATTTATTTTTGAACATCAATATCTTAGTCAATATCAAACCTAAAGCTTTCAAATATTCGCTACATCATCTTGTCATATATAAGGAGGGAAGTGTGTCTCAGATTTTTTACATTGGTCTTAGTTAAATTTTTATGAAATGTAGAAAATGATTTTGCATAAAAATATCAAAACGTTTCCCTTTTTTGCCGTTTTTAATTATAAAATCAACTTTAGGCCCTCAATTGAAAATCTGAGACACGCTTCCCTGTATATGAATGTTATAAAGTTTTCTGTGAAAAGTTATTCAAAATTTCAGCTTTTAAATGATATATTGTATGTTATGATCAGAGCGTTTTCAAGGAATTCATTAGAAATTTTCTCAGTTGGCCGTTGACCACTGGTGTCTATCCTTAAGGTATGACTCATAATATGGGGTTGGGGTGGCCAACATCGTTGAGGCATTGTTATCACTCATTGGCATTGGCACTGCATGGGTTTGAGTCCCATGCAGTGCAGCATGGAAAAAGGAAATTTGGATGACCCCCGCACAGAATTGTGCCCCAATTTAATTTTTTTTTTAGAAATAGTTACAAATGGGAAGAAAAGATGCAAGTCCCCATTCCTTATCATAAATCCGATAAATATGTATATACACAAATATTGTGTCTTTACTGTCAGTTCACAATATTTAATAAAAAAAAAACACAAAAAAAGAACACTCATGAACATTGTGTACATGAAACAGTAAACCACAAAAACATTTATTTTGGAGATTCTTAATCTTAGACTATCTGAGCTAATGTAAATTTCCACATGGTCCAGCTGGTCCATTCCACTATTGTTATCATCACCACCACCCCTCACATCACTGCATTAAAGCTATATTCCACTTTGCGTTTAGTGGCACTTGTGTTTCCTCTAATTTGGAAATGCAAGCAATTTGTGGTTTTAATACCAACATGTTGGTATCCCTGACCACAAGCAATCCATAGAAAACCTATATAAAATCATTTGCGGTAGCAAGTACTGAAAGCAAGTACTGCAAGCAAGTAACACAAGTACCTATATTCCACCTTGCAGTACCCTGCCACAAGCAAGTTTGCAGCAGTTTGCTTGCAACTTTTCATGGTACCTCAAGCAAATACCGTATAGTGGAATATAGCCTTTAGTCTACTAAACATTATCACTCAAGCATAATTATAATGACATCATTTTAAGAAAAGAGTTACCAGTATCTAGAACCCTCAACCCCATATACAAGGCTTTTGGTCTTTTTGTCTTGGACAGAAACCATCAAGAAGGCTTGATGTTGACTATGCTGGATTTGGTTCTCACAGCTTACCTCTTTGGTCAAAAAGGATAATGTGTTGCTGCTCAAACTTGTCCAAAATGTATTGAGCAAAGTTCGTGTTACTCTTAAATACTTACATGGAAAATTATACCTTGCCACTTTGAAGAATGGCATACATTAGTAGTACAACAGTTATGCTTGAGATGGATGTGCATTAATTGTAATAATTCTATTACTAGAATGTCAGAAACAAAGAAAGGGTATGTTTGTACTATGGCTCGCAATATTTGTCTTTCAAAGAAACATCAAAATATCACACTTTATACATAGGGTGTAATGTTAAGAAAGATGAATACAAAGTTTCGATTGCAGTGGCATACCCAGGGAGGGTCCCTAGGGTGTCAAAATTTGAATATGAAAAAACGAATACATTTTTAACAAAATAACTGGTCAGAACCTCTAAGCCCTGTGCCTCCCCTGCCCCCCTTGTGCTTCCCCTGCCCCCCTTGAGCCTCCCCCTGCCAGCCCTGTGCATCCTCTCCATGCCCCGTGCCTCCCCTGCCGGCCCTCTGGTTTCCTCGCAACCCTGTGCCTAGCCACTCAGCCCTGTGCCTCCTCTGCTTGCCCTGTGCCTTATGCCCCAATTACCCATGGCTGATGCGGTACAAGTGATCTCTTCTGACAATTGTCATGTGAACTTCTGGTGAAAACAATCATGCAAACAACAAATCTGCAACTGAACAAATCCAACATGTTGGATCAAATTGGTTGAATTCCAGTGATTCTGGTGGATACTTTCTCCTGACAATTATTGTTTGCAACTGCAAGGACCCCCTTCTGTCAGTGTCTTCTTTTCAAAATTCCTCAAAGGTTACCCCAATTGATTCCCCAATCTAAATTCCCAGGAAAAATTGAATTACAAATTAAAAGTATTAGCAATTTTTGTTATCCTTTTAGGTCATCACTGTACCTCAAATGCCTGAGACTGCATGAATGAGAGGTTATCTTTTCAAAATCGTCATTGGGGTGGCCCCCCAAACCCGTCCCCATGGGAGGGGACACTCCTCCAATACCCTCCCCCAGATTGCTATGCTGCCCACAATTTTTGTCCTTGTACAGGGGACTATCTCTACCTATTAGTCAGTCCACCACAAATATATTTCCTGGAACGCCCTACGTTTTGCATGGCACCCGTTCAAATTTTCTCTTTCAGTCTTTTTTCCCAACCTTTTTTTCTTACAATCTTTCAATAAGTCCTACTGACCTTTGACAGTTACTTTTATATTTATCGCCCATTTAGATCTATTCTCCCTACATAACATAGTTTTCTTACATTCATTCAATAAAGTGTAAAATATACAGTTAATTGTTTAAAGACAAATTAGTTTTAAATTCAAATCTTTGACAAATTACATTTCTCAAGGATAAGTATATGTTTATTTTGATTGTAATTACATGTATTTGTAGTGTTATAAATGGGATAGCTTCTTACTTGTGAATTTATACAAAATGTACACACATGCTTTTGAATTAATGTCTTCCCTCCCTTTCAAAATGCCAACTGAGCATGGTTCCCATCTTGACTATTGTAATTGTCAAGTTACAAACAAATATGTGAAATTTCAACAATATGTTTATCTGTGCCTTTATTTACAGGGGTCCAGAAAAATGCCTGGTTGGGATGAATATATCTGGCAACTGGCGACCGCTGCGGAGATGAGAAACCTTGCCATTGTTCGTTATGATCGTGGTGCCTACGTGACCACCTGCACTGTATGGTTCCTACCCAGTAAGAAAGAGCTGAGCCACATCTACACTGTGCTCAAGAAGTTGCAGACTAACGTCACAATCTCCATCAAAGCCTCCTCCTACAATGTGACAAGGAATGACGGAAAGATGCTTGAGGCTTGGCTGACTGGCCGAAACCTGGACGTACTCTGTATCGGAATGAGCAAGCGCTATCTGACTCTGGGTGTCAAGACAGACCCCAACAACAGTGGTAACTGCTACAATGAGGTCAAGTTTGTCAGGGATCATTTGTCAGAACAGAACAAGTGAGCAAAACATCAACCAATAGTATTTCAGCAGGTTCTCAAACGGCATTAACTTGACTGTTTCTTTCATTTGGTAAATTGCCTCGAGTGTTTTTTAGTTTCTTAGTTTTAGAAGTGTCTGTGTTTATTCAGTTAGTGTGTGGTGAGTCTAGTATCATTTGATTATGTTTCATATGTATGAGAATCTGATAGAAAGGCATAAACAAATTCAAGCCTGAGGATACAAATGACTAAAGGACCATTTAATATTATAATTGATTTCTCGTTTCCTTATGAAATATTTTTTCCAAAAATTACCATGCTAACACCCTGAATTTTTAACATATATGGTTACTTCTTTGATTAGTTGCAATTGAAAACATGAAAGTGTGTGTGTGTCGGGGGGGTGGGGGGGGGGGTGAAACTGCTATGAAATGAGTGACAAAATTTCACTCAAAATAGTTGCCCTTTCACCTTTTACAGACAAGTAATTAGGAAAGCATTACATGGATATGTAGGCTATGACTGAAGCAATAGTAAATGAACTGGACTATTTAAACAGAAGGTTAGACATTACAAATAGATAAATGCAATCACGATTCATATTCTCATTAAACTCTTACTTTTTTTAAATTCTGAATCAATCTTCCAGATGAAGTAGGAATGAAGGAATATATAGATGTATATGTATATATTACATCACAATATTGAAAAGAACTGAGTCCAGAACAATGTAGACACTCATATGGCATTTTAAATTACAATCAGATCAAATAATCTTCTCTGGGTATTAATACTAAAAAGTATTCTTTCTTTATGTATCTGTTTCCAAATTGAACTAGGAGAACTATGTCTACTGTTGGAACTACTTTCATTTATCACCCTTTAAGGTGAAAATACTTTGGTTATCATATTCCTGTCTCTGTGATGCTGTAAACTCTAACTACTTAACCTGTTTAACTCTAGGGTATGATAAATTGTTATAGCAAAACTTATAACCAGTCAGGTACCTATGAAAATTGTGAAATGAATGAGGCACTTCATAACATTATCATCAAATTGTATTTATGTTATAACGGTAGCCATCTTTACAGAACAAATATATAAATTGATATGTTTAAGTGCTATTAACTATTTACTAATTGAACTTGTTATCAAATAAGAGCCATGGGATACAATTGCCCAGATCTTTCTGGGAGATAATAGTTATTAATATTAGGAAATAAAAATCCTGTAAGAGATATTTTCATCTGATAGCTATAAAGACGATCACATTTGTTGTCATCAGTAGCAAAGATCTATGGATCCATTACACCTACATACGTGTTGTACAAGGGGCAGATATTTCCAAAAGATAATTGTTATCATTTTTTGAATTGATAATTGTGTGAAAGCTATCCGAATATGTTTTGGTGATAACTATCAAACTAATCACACTTCTTATCATCAGAAGAATGGAATCATGGAATACCAGGGCACTTTTATACAGAACAAAGGAATACTTTCACAAAGAATAGTCATTGTTAACATTTGGAATCTAAAGATCTGGTCAGCAAGAAACAGCTCATTTTGTGTTCCTTTTATTGTGACATAGCTATAGTTAAGAGTTCTGGCTAGATGTTATAAATATTAATTTAAACAAAGTGTTCTACATAAACAGGACACATAATATTATTTTCATTTTATTTTGGATGTGCCATTAGGGTTGCATTTTGGTGAGTTTACAAGAACATAGAAAAAGACAAACTAATGGGAGGTGACAGAAAGTGTCCCAGATCTAAAGGAATCTGCCTATATTATTTGAAGCTGGTATCTTCAAGTGATAACTATGTAAATAATCACACTTGTTATGGTATAACGGTAGTAACCCACTGGATAGAAGCCCACTGACGCACAGGAAAAACATCAAACATTGACCAGTACTAGTTACCTAGAGCTAACAAATAACTTTGAAAATGACTATAGCAATGGAGATTAATCAAGACATTCATATGTTTTACTAACTGGGTTCCTGTTATTCAAATGGTAAAAAATAATAATCAAATAAAGATTTTTGTGCAATCAAATTGCAGATTAACTAAAATGGGCCACTTAGGGAGCTAGGTTTGGCCATAGGTATATATATGTCTCATAAAACTCCCTGGTTGGGCACAGGATCAACAAAAACTAAATGCTGAATATGAACCCTCATAAACCAAATCTTTTACCTTGCTATTGCATCAATGCAACTAATGAGAAAATGCATTAAAAGGAACAAATATATGCTTTTCTGGAGATAGCTCTTTTAAATAAAGGTATCGTGCATAAATTGAGAAAGTGCAGCTAGACTGTCTCCATTTCATATAAGGATTGTTATTATCTCTTGTAATTATTCCATATCATTGGTCAAGATTTGTAAAATGTGCATTACCTTACCATATTCACTCGTGTTTGTCTATTCTTTGCATTCATATGATGTTTTCCAGAAGAAAGGGGATAGTTATTCATGTCACCTTTTTCAAGTCACTACTGCGGCCTTTTTCATAACAAACCTTGGTAACACTGCATGAGTTTTGTGTTTCATAAATTTATGATCACCATTTTGGGTGCCATAGCTATGTGAGTTTTGTTTTAGCTTACGTGAGTTTCTGTGGATTTATGGGAGTTTTGTGTGGATTTACAGGAGTATTGTGTGGATTTACGGGAGTTTCGTGTGGAATTACGAGAGTATTGTTATGAAATAGTGAGTCAGGAGTTTCAAACTCCCGTACAGTTTCTGTAAGCACAGATAAAACCTACATAGCCAAGGAGGTTGTAATGAGACACCCCAATGTTATACTTGACTACTTACAGGAGCTTCTGTATACAGTTATTTGTTTCTTGAAGAACTACATTTTTTATTGCATAATTCCCTTGACAATGTACCTAATGTCTAAACGCCTGTGATATATATCCACATATTATTTTTTTAAAATGATACCCAACATTAATACCTTTACAATTTCTGGGATGACATACATGCATGGGATGGAATACAAAATCAACAAAATGGGATCAAACAGAATGTGACTTTCAGGAAAACGGTAAATGTGTATTCCTTAAAAATCTACAACCAAGAAAATAACCAATAAAGATGTTAACAAATCTCAATAGTCTTGCGTTTGCTTTTCAATCTATTCCATGACCTACACAATCTACCTTGTGTTTGTAAACAACTTAAAGAGTACTGGATTTTAAAGTATTTCCCACATATTTCAAAGATACATCTTATTGAAAAAAGATACATTAATCGTTTGAAAATATAGTCATCAGGCCTTTTTGGAAGAGTGGAGATTTATTGAACTAGCTAGGAAATAGATCTAATCCAAGTATACGCTTAACCTTCAATTTTTTCCCTTAAGAGTAAGTTTAAACCCCGTCCTACATTTACACTTACTGCCCTTTTCTTCACCCCTACACTTGTCTTGACCTTAAAACATCAAAATGAACTGTTAATGATGCAAAAATGATTGTATATCATCATGGTCAGAGTTTATCTGGAAGTAGCATGATCAAACTATGTTAGGAACTTTTCTTATTAATATGTTAAGATAGATGTGTGTGAATGTCCTACTCTTTACATGATAATAACCTAGAATCTATGTTTTGTTTTGAAATATTCATGTAGCATAAGTGATCATCAGATTAGAATAAAACATATGACATTACATTTCATAATAGTTTGGTAATGACACATTACTTACACAATACAACAGTACATGAAGTACATTCATCTTAAATACATAACTACAAATGGAAATATATTTTAGATGATAATATTATGATGTTGATTATTGATGAATTTGAATTATGCAAATTTATTCCATATAAAGCTTCATCCAATGTAAAATGATGCTGTGATACAATGAAAAGTCTACACCATTATATAAACTATTCAGCAATGTCACTTTGATAAAAAAGGAAATATAAATTTTGGCCTTAAAGGAAAGCTAGCACATAATCAAAGGATAGATATTTGTTGATGAAATTCTTTGTGCATGGAATATGTATCAAGAAATAATGATTCGTGAAATATTTCAACCATATTCCAGTTGTAGCCACTGTTATGGGACTTTGATATTTGGTCTATTTTAATGAGTTTTTTGGGAAATCCTCTAATTTGTGACGTCACAAGGACTGTAATTGGGATTCCCCAGCTGTTAAGAAAGGGAATCCCCAATTCTCAATAGTGTATACAAAGGATTTTTTGCTGTAGTATTTATATTAAGCCATGTGCAGGCTATACATACTTGTATTCTTTTCTCACCTAAATTCATTCAGTTACCAGAGATTCCAAAGCTATTCTGAAAGGGATTCCCCTTCATTATGACGTAGCAAGGACAGAACTGTAACCCCAGAAATCAGGGAATTCCCAAATTTTATTTTATTTCCTCTATAATTCACTAATACTTTGACTTTTTCCATTTTTTCCCTTTGAAATGGTTTTAGAATACTCAAGAGTGGCTAATTAATCAAAAAATAGGCTTGTGATTAATTATGTGCAAGCTTTCCTTTAAAGTTGTGTTATCAAAAAGTTACAAAAGTGTGTCTGAAGACTACTAGACATGACCGATGGTAGTAATGAGAGGAAGATCATGTTTTGGAGTTGCCTGTTTAGCCGTGATGAAACGTGAGGGGCACTGAGGCATGCAGAGTTGGCAAGGGGTGGGGAGAGGTAGACAACGAACCAAGAGTAAGTTAACTCTCCACCCCTCCCCCAGCTTCAACTATACAAAACTCTAATTTAAGCTATACTTTTATTTAAGCTGAGCTCTTACAAAAAAGCAAGAGTAGGTTAACTTTACGCCCGTTCCCCAGCTTCAAATTATATTATATCTCTAATGACATATTTTCTGAAATGTACTTATGCACAACTCAAGAGAAACATAGTCATGCTGAGGTGAGCCAGATAATAAACCAATGAAAATAGAAAAAAAAGTTTAAGTGGCACTTTGATTTAAGCTGAGCTCTAATTTAAGACTTACTCTAATTAAAGCCACACTGTAATGTTAACTGCAATCATATCTGAGTTGAAGCATTTATGCCATACCCAATTTTTAAGTTAGTTTTTTTGCAAATTTCTTATTTACAAAGGTACCTAAACAATCTTTGAAATCATATGTTAAATGCAGATATGTAGAATAATCATTTCTACAACATTGAACAGCATTGAAAAACATGTGTATGGTGAAAAGAGAAAACAATATCCAATAATAAAAGAACTTAAATGAGAGGTTTTACTGTGGCCTCTCTCTGCATGTCCTGTTTCTTTTAGGGGGTTACTATTTACATTGATTTAAGTATAGTAGTGCAATGTGTCTGTGGCAAAGACATGACACTGCATGATCCTGGGTTACATAAATAAGGCAGGGGATCCAGTAAATAGGTGATTTTCTTACATTTTTTATAGTTTATCTACATACATACATAAATTTACACATAAGTATTATGTATTTCTATAAGAATAAATGGAAGTATACCTATTTGGCAATACTAAGACTCAGAACAGTAACATCTGGTTCTTACATCACATGATTCAGGACAAATATATTTATTGAGCCAATAAAAAAGATTGATCCATTTTCTTTTCTGTTTGCAAGGGAAGGATGTTAGGAAAACTCTCCAACAGAAAGCTGACTACTGTGTTGCAGTTACCATTATTATATGAATCATAAATGGCAAGCAAATCCATTTATGAACGATTAATATAATTGTTATAGTTACTTATAACTCTCATCTAAACAACCTTCCTACATTTTCTACAAAATGGGAGAAGAGGATGGCCTGGACGTGGATATGGAAAATAATGTGTGTAATAGAGCAATCTCAACACATGCTATTACAAAGAATTATTATCTGGGGATATTACAAATTTATGCTAACTTTCCATCTCGTTATGAATCTTGAATTACACAATGTCAAAGAGGCCACAATGTATGTGGGAAATGATAGGGAAACATGGTTTGTTTAAATGGAAATCACTTCATTGCAACCTTCATAAATCCTCTTAAAAATCAAAGACAACTACAACAGTGATTCCAATTGCAATTCATAATCATGACAATAAGGTTTTCCAATTATCAATAGAGAGTTAAGCTATCATAATGATATGATAGATTTTCATTTCATTTTCCAATTGAATGTCCAAAGGGGGAACGCTGACTGCATAGTGCTACTAACTGGAATCAACATCTTTTGTTGGTGATTGTGGGCCAATTCTTATTGTTCATTAACCCCACATATATCATATTCCTTCAGTTGTATAGGTGGAAGTGGGGTACGGACTTGATTTACATTAAAGGGACATTCTCGTCTATGAGGCAGATGTATTTTGTTACGTTGTAACCCCTGAAGGCTGTGCCAATTTCGTGATGTGACCAATCACATCGCTTGATTACATACAAATGTCACAAAACACATCGTCAGCTGTCGCATCGTTAGGCTTACGTCAGTGGATGTATCTCTTTGAACTCATGGACGAGAACGCCCCTTTAAGATGAGTAAGCTGTCATTTGCCCTTTTCTTTTGAAGGACATAACCCAGCCAGAGGTGAGACATTATAATAATGTTGCAACAACATTCTAGTTTGGTTCTTGTTGCATTATTTTTATGGCTCCCAATAATGTTGCTGCAACAAACTGCTGTGATGTTATACTGTGAATTTATTGTAATGTTCTGGTAATGTTCTTCAACCCAAACAGAATGTTGTTATAACATTCTGTTTTGGTTTCATCCTAACCTTACCAAAAATAATGTTATAATAACATTCTACTTTGGTGAGGTTTTAACATCACCATCAATAACGTAATTGTTATGTGTCATCTTAGTAACAAACTAGGTATGCTTGCAGAATGTTTCTGTTACGTTGCAAGCTGGCTGGGAAGACAGTGTCACATGCAGGGGGTAAAGTGCAAGTGTGTAAGTCCCAAGGGTAAGTGTTGGTGGCATTATTTGTGACACCCAACATCTCTTTAGGAAAACAACTCCAGATACTGTTGCTCGAACAAACCTGAAAAATACTTGGCAGGTAGACCATGAGAGAGTGGAGGCGGAAGCATATGTTGGTTTAACAAAATTAAGCAAATACACCCTTCTGAGTATTTAAGGCAGGCCAGCAGGTAATATAGACCAGAGCTACCCTGGACCCTCAGCTATCTCATACTTCAGCTCTGAAGACAGTGTCAGGTGGGGAAATGGACTGGGGCAGTACAACTGTTAAAAGCTAACACATCTGTCCTAAGGTAAGCTCAGTCAGACCTAAAATCATAGAGTAAAAAGGCAAAAGCTTACCTCATTTACAGACAGGAGAATCCTAAATACATGACATTTATATATCTTAGTTGACTCAGGAAGGTTTTGAAGTGAGTAAGCTTGTAGGTTACTGATTTAAGCCTACATTCACTGAAGAGTTCAATGCTCTTGCATGTTGGATGTCAAAAGACTGCTGAATAAGACTGGAGTTTGAGGAAAACCAATTGCAATCAAGATAACGATAAAGTGAAATAAACAAAAACAAACAGGAATACAACCATGCAGGGTATAACAAAAACATTGGCATCTGGCCAGAGGTTATCCTGGCCTATTATGTTGCTGGTCATTCTGATGGGGCTGGCATTCACTTCATCATCTCCGACCAATAATGTCCGCATAAAGAGGGATGGTGGTGACCAACCAGTGATTGACTTTATTAACAACCTCAAAACAGGAGATGTTCAACTCGTCATCTTACTAGAGAGGTCGCGCACTGTTGGCAGGTGGCATTTCTACTTGAGGGCACGGAAACTGGTCAGTTTTGTCCTGAGGTACTACACAAAGATAGGACAGGATAATGTCAAAGTTGCTCTTGTTACCTATGCATCTGATCTTAAGGTGGAATTCAATGAATTGGAAAGACAAGAACCTGCTTTCAAGTGCAATATTTGGGAAACATACTGGGAAAATGTGATAATGAATGACAACAAAGAAATTTGGAAGGGAACAGATGTGAGGATAGCTTATGAAAAAGCACGAGGACTCTTTCAAGATGCTGGATCTGGAAACTCATCCACAAAGAGGTACATATGGGTCCTAACATCTGGTCAGTATGAACCAGATTCTACTAATAACAAGAACCCAATTGCTATCCGAAATGAACTTGTCAATAATATGAGTGTGGAAATTGTTTCTACTAAGATAGGCGGAAATGAGGGCAACAATGCCATGATTGTGAATATAGTTTCCAGCCGTTCTCATCATGGTCAAGAGGTGAAAGATTGGAAAACGAGACTGGAGAAAATTGACCCCATTAATGGTAAGAACATTATTATTTCTGTTCATGCTTTAATACATACTGCTATCAGTTCCCAGAAAAAAATCGCTAGGATTTGCATTACACCAAGGTGTGTATACAGGCTCTACCATCAGGGACGGATGGCAAGGTTCCATAAGTGGAACTTTTGCTTACATTTTTCCATAAGCGGAACTTTTGCTTACATTTTAATAATTTGACTATAAAAAGCTTGACCAAATTAATCTTGGAAGGAAACTTTGCACCCCCTCTATATGGGACACTTGTATGACTTCTGTCAAAATATGATGAATATAGCACATTCAGTAGAATGTTTATCTCAAACAGGGATTGTTCCATGATTTCAGAAGGGGTTCATATATAAGAAAAAGGTGTATCTTGACACATACACATGCAACACTGTCTTTTAGTGTAGTGATCAACATAAAGACAATAACAATTCTCCCTAGAGGCCTTCCATTAGGTACATATGCACATGCCCTCCTTGGACTTAAGAATGCAATGCACATTTTGGCCCCCTTGATGTGTACTTACTTAATAGAAGGCCCATTATCACTTGTCATGATTACTGAAAATTTCTAACGTAAGGCCTTGTAACTTGGGGGCTGTCCATAAATGACGTCATGCAGCAGGGGGGGAGGGTGGGTTCAAGTCTCCATGACCAAACATGACAAGGGGGGAGGGGGGGTGGTGATGTGGTGCATGACATCATGTTGCAAAAAAATTCAAGTTCAAGTTCAGAGACAATTTTTAGGTTAGGTTTGGATATTGTTGATTTTTTTCTTTTCAGTTTCAAAGATTTTTCTCTTGGCAAAAAGAACTTGTACTTTTTTTTACTATTTCTCTCATTTTGGGGGGGGGGGATCCCCCTGATATAACATCATTTCTAGAGCGGGGATAAAAGGCCACATGACAAAACATGACAAGGGGGGGAGGGGGGTCAAAACAGGTCAAAAATTGCATGAGGTCATTTATGGACGGCCCCTATTCAACATATTTATTGATCAAGGGTGATAAAAGAAATAATATATGTAAAGTAGGGAGTTTTGCTTAGGATGTGGAATGTGGATTTTTCACTTTTATGAATACTAATTTAATACAGCTAGTTCATAAAATTCAGTTTAAAAAAAACAATGTGTACAAAACAATATCCCACTCTATTTCCATGTATTAGGAATATATATATGTTTATTGTGTGTATCTCACAACCTTAATTCAAGATGGAATAATGTTCTAAACACATAAAGGGCCATACACACTTGGCTATTTCACCATCAACGCGTGACATGTGACTGTGAGAATCGCTGTCGGTGTCATCAAGCGACAGTAATACCAAACAAGTTTGATGATTACTGGTGATTTTTTTTTGGTGATCCTGTCACCCATCGCCTGCCACCCAATGCCAAGAAAACACACCATACCCATTGGAAATAACCCGGCAACTATGATTGGCACCAATTATATAACCCCCTGGTGGTTGCCCATCACCCGTTGGTCGTAAAATACAGGCATTTTGAAATACTCTTCCAGCCACCCAACCAGGCGGCCCGGGGGGGTCTGGGCACCGGAGGGACAGCTCCAGATGGATACTGGGCAGGGGTGTGGGGGCAGTTCTGGGGGCAGTTCTGAGGGACCCTGGGGTGTTTGGGACAGTTTTAGGTTAGATAATGGTGTAATCTTGACCTTAATAACAAGATCTAATGGGTCATTTACTCCCCATGATCAGGGGATTTATTTACATATGGGCAGTTTATCAATAGGGGAAAGTGACCACTGACTGGTGCTAATTGATGCCATACCTGATTGGCCCTCTGATGAACCCAGGGGGTGGGGTGGCCTGATTATTGAATATTTTGACTTATAAAACATGAATTAACATGTTGCTAAATACATTTACAGTGTTCCCATCACATTTAATGGAAAGGGGATGATTTGATTATTCCTTATCTATATTTTTTCTCTTGTGAAATGTTTGTATCCCAGTGTAAACAGGCCCTCAACCTCTGCCCTCCATACATTCTTATAGTGACCAGGGGCAGAGTGTCTGCCCTTCCAGTATCTGCACAGGCTGGGAACCAGCTCCAGACCCCGAAAATGGCGGGAAAACAGTATTTAGAAACTATGTATTGCCTAGTGGGTATGGGGCTTAACTTAGATTGTCACCACTGTGTAATTGCTCTTTTTCCATTACTAATGTCTTGATATCACAAAATCAACCTAATGATCATAGTGTTCCGTGTCTTCTTTAACAGATCCACCATCACTTGTGCTAATTGACAATGCTGCAAGCAGTTACTGTGATACAACATATGGGTTCATAACAACTGGTGAGTAGAGCCACAATTATCAGTTTTCTTAATTGTCATAACTTCAAGGTTAGCATGAGAATACCATTGGGGAATGTTTTGATGACTTTGGACTGCCTTTTTTTCTATCAAAAGAAGATATAAATTTGGCCAAGAAAGGTTATGTATTGCACATATGAATTGCTATGTGCAATCAAAATATTGAAGTAGTTAAAGCAACCCCTAATGATTCCTTCATTAAAATTCCACAGATTAAAATAGATTATGGAAAATAACAAATACTTTTGCTGGTGTATGAAGCGCCATACCCACTAAGCAATTCACCGTCGGCCGACCGCGACGGCCGTCGGCCGTCAGCATCGGCGTCGGCGTCGGCCTAAAATTATCAAACATGCTTAATATGGATCGGCGGTGCCGTCGGCGCCGTCGACCACGTCGACAGCCGACGCCGACACTGACGGCAGCGCCGATTGTGTGTGGGTATGGCCTGTTCACCAGAGTCGGCCGACGCCGACGGCTAACGCTAATGCCGACGCCGACGCCGAATCGCCAGAAAATGTCCTAGTGGGTATGGGGCTTGAGTGTCATATCGCAATTGCTTGTGAAACAAAGTTTTACTCATGAGATATTCTTTTTGAATTGTTTTGGTACTGCATTATAGTATTTTCTCTCTTATGATTTGGGTACACTGCTATAGCTTATATATAGTGGCTGGTGTATGCAGTGTATGTAGTGTACATAATAAATGTACAGCAATGAACTTTTATTTACATTATAAGCATATCAGGAAATCTTATCTCCCATATTGACCTACACTATATATAAATGCCTAATCATGCAGGATTTTAATTACATCATTAGATGTATAATGCACTTCATGCCAGGACTCCTATAAAAAAGTAGGAAACTATGTCTACCTCATTCTGAATGCATAGACTTCCATAGCCTACAGTAATAAATCTTATCTGTTACAGGCGTGTGTAACACCAGTAACTGTGATCAGGGGATTTGCAACAAGGACTGTATCTGCCTACAAAACTTTGGGGTCCCAAACATATGCCCTGAATATAGATTACTCTATGTGAAAGTCTGTGACATGTACAGTGGCCGCACAGGGAGATATTGCAAAATAGATGAGGAGGAATGTGTGAGAACTGCCTGTGCTAATGGAGGAACATGCCATGAAGAAAGGGGAGCAAGTTATAGCTGCACATGTACTGGTTCTTACGACCCCATTCGTAAATGTGAGACAAACTGCAGTAAGTAATAATAGTAATAATACAACCATTCCATATTATACCTATTTGTAGGGGCAATATTACATTTAACTCCCCTTATTACTGAACAATCTCTGTTTTCAAAATAACACTAGCTCAAGAATCATAATCCTATGATTTCATATATACAGTCAATGTGAGAACCTTTTTGGAGTGCTGGAGATTCATGACCATAGTACCATACATCTTGCTATTCATTTCAGACATTTCAAGCATTATTTACTATGATTTTCATATTTTCACTGGACGTTTGACATTTTAAGCTAATGTATCGGACATTAGGGTTAAAACATCAAACATGTTTGGCAAAAACTACGTTTTCAAAAACACTCTACATAACATATGAGGAAATGATGCTCTTTGTGATTTTCACTGACATGTCATGAACTATAAACAGATTTCATTTCTTTTTGATCATGGATTTCCCTATTTATGTAAGTTATAAACTTCAAAGTATAGCATATCTCCAAATAAAGGAGGTTTAGGAAAGTATGTCTCAGAATTATTTAGTTGCCAATATTCATCTTATCAAAAAGACAGGTGATATCTTTTAATATTGTAACTATAATTATAATACTCTAGATTTATTTTGTGAAAAATGCCTATGAAAAAACTTTCTCTGACTGACTATCATTTGTGTAAAATCTACAAGAGTTCTTGCCCACCTTTATCTTGGGCTGATTTAAAGGCAATTAATCCAAGTCAGCTCTAAAATTGTATAACAAATGACATAGATACCAAGATCCATGATTTAGTTGAGATTATTATTCCACAGTATTTTAGACACATGATTAGTAAGGTGTCATACCTAAAAACGTGTATGACATATTATTATTCAGAAAAATGTTGTATTCTAAATCTATTTTCCAAAATTGTATGGATTAATAGTGTAACATTCTAAATGGGAAACTATATCAAACTTCAATTACACAAACATAAACTCCAATTATACACCACTTCACCATTATTATATATTTTCATATAGCCTTTTATGCTCCATATGTTAAATATATATATTAAATACTTGAATTATCCATATAGCACTCCTGCATTGAGGCTAGGCTACAGGTAAAACAATAATCCTGTAGCCCCCATGTGGAGCCCCTTTGTTCTAATTGGAAAGTGATTTAATAAATAGACTAAACACACCTAGTTTCTCTCTTTGGAGGCTGGACACATCCCTTAACAATTAGAATTTTACTTGGGTCTTTTGTTTCAACTTACAACATTAAAATAACCTTTAGTACACAGGGATATTATTCTGAAACATTATCAATCATTCAAAAGCTCTACCACTTTAACAAAGCTAGCTCACCCTAAATTATTAGCTTGGGAAACTTACCTTTGATAAATAACAAAGGTAACTTTCCACAAAGGAAACTAAGGAAAACAATTGCATGGTTAGTTGTTAAAAATCATATAGAATTTTGCAACACATGTGTGAATAGGTTTCTTTCTAACGAGACATATGACAACTAGTCACTATGATAAAAAAGGGGAAAAAAACAGAATTAGCCATTAGAAAACATAAATCAAGATAATTTGAATAATTTTTATTCTCACACAAATAATTGGTTTTATTTAAAAACCATAATTTTTGCATATGAAAAAAAATCAAGATAAAACATAAAAGTTCATGCATTTGCTAACATTATTGTGAACCCCCTATTATTATGTTTAGTTAATTGGTTAAAATTATTTGCTTTCATGAATTTGGTCAACAACTGGTTCACAGATGATCCAAAACTATTCAACATAACAAAACCTTTTGTTGGTTTACATTAGTTTCATAATCACTTTTTTAACAACTCTTACAAAAATGTCCAAATTTGTGTTGAATCTAAAGCATATGGAATGATACTGTCACTGATTTTAAACCAATGGCAAGCTGAGTATGAACCAGCAAAACAATTGATTGGACCTTCTTTGAGCAGATTATATAATTGGTTAAATTTTTGTTGCGTCTTGGTTCATAACTTTCAGCTTACAGAGACTGTCGTCCACCTATAGATACAAATGAGACAGCTTTAATAGGAAGCACTACAGGCAGTGGGATAATGCTACTGCTAATAGGCCTAGTTGTGGGTGGATGTTGCTGCTGGAAGAAGAAGGCATGTTGTTGGAAGAAAAAAGCAGCACAAACAACGGAAGCAGTAACGTACACGAACCCCGATCGCTTTGAGGTCCAAAGAGAAGTAACTACAACCACTGTTGGCACCATCTCAATAATTCCAAGGTTCAAGTAAGGACATTTTTGTGAATTTATTATCTATCATTTACATAAATTAGGACTTTATCTCATGCTGTTTTTGGTTGGAATCCATATAAAAATTTGTCCCATTGTTTTTAAAGTAAAAGCACCTTGCTTTGTCGATTCATTTTCATAATTTTGTTTGCCACTCGAATTTAGCCACTTTAAATGGCCATTTTGGCTACTTTAATTCTGAAAAAATTAACAATTCTTAAATGTTTTGGTTTTTAATTGGAACCATGACTAAACACTCTCTCCTTCTTGGACATGTAAAACGTTTCAATAAATGTTTAAGTACAGTATGGTTAAGAAATGAATCTTACCTGGCAAGGGGAAAGGGTACTCTGCATGGATATGCCTATAGTAGCATTCAAAAGATACCATGGATGTCCAGATATGAGAATCAGTAGGTCAATTCCCAGGCAAGCAGCGACGTAACAAGAACGTTCTGCGGCTGTACTTTTTTAGTTAATCTGAAACCTATCCCATTGTCACGTAACAATAACGTTATTTTAGGTAAAGTTACAACTTATCAAAAAAGAACGTTATAATAATGTTATATTTTGGTCGAGTTGTGATCTAACTAATAAAGAATGTTATAACAACATTATTATAATGTGAAAGAATGTTACAAGAACGTCACAATAACGTTATATTGCGACGTCACAATGTTAGGTTCTAAAGACGTCTTTGGGTGCCATCAAAATAACGTAACAAGAACCAAAACATGACTCACCAGAACGTTATAATAACGTTATTATAACGTCATATTCTTGCTTGGGTTATGTGTGTTGTATACTCCATCAACAGTCCTGATTCATGAAAAACTTCTGAACCATTATTTTTCATTCAAGATATTTTAGTAAGATAGATATAAAAAGATAGCGAGCAGCAATATAATTTCTATAGATTTTGTTATAAAAGTCATAGTCCTATCACAGACATTTTTCCCATGAGGATATTTCTTTTTATTCAAGTAACTGGAACATATTAACTGTAGCAACCTTATACCAGGAATTACCTAAATATTTCAGCAATTGAAAACATTCCATTAACATTCCGAATAAGGAAATAAAAATGTTTCATTTTAATAGACTTGAGTAAGAAAAAGTCTGAGACTACTTTTACACTTTTCCCCATAAAACTAGTATTACCTCCTTAAAGGCACAGTATCATCTTTGATGATTCTATGATTTATGTTGTGACTCCCTTGGTACCAAATTCATAACATGATTGACCGATAACATTGTTGTATTACATTCTGAAAGCAGAAAAAATGTTGGTATCAGGGGTGGATACAGGATTTCAAAAACGCCAGATCCAGGAATTTTGGAAAAAAAGGGGGGGGGGGGAGGTGGCACACATATCAAGGTCTTGAGTTTTACATTAAAAGATTTGTGCAGGTACCTTGAATATTAAGGAAGATATGTCAAAAATACTGTTAATTTCAGAATTGCCTCGGGGGGGGGGGGGGGGGTTGCCATGGAGACCCGTCAGTTACTATATGCTGGAACAAATATTTTTAGTGCAAACTGTTATACTATATGTTCCATAAGCCGGAAAAACTGGTTTCATTTTGCTAAACCTCCTGGCTTTTTGCTGCAATACTATAAACACTAAATTGATGTACATTCACATGGACTTGCATAGCATTTGTCCCTCTTTGCATTGTGTAGTTTAGATGTCCACGAAAAGGGTGGGGGAGGGGGTGGCTGTTTGGGAACTGCTGGACCTGTTTTCCATAACTCCCACATATGTATTATTCACAATCTAATGTTTTATTACTCTTACCACTCACCAGGAACAACATTCCAATCCTACCAACCGATATGCCATCGACAGTGAGCAGGGCCCTGGCCAACCCAACCAACTGCAAACATATTGAGGGAAAGCAAGCTCCCAAGAGAGGCACCATACCCTCCATGTTCAGATGGCTCCCAAAACACTTGCACACTTCTCAGGGGCAGAAAGAGATCCAGGCACCTGACGATAAGATTAATGAAAACAAAAGTGATGAAGAGACAGACTACGTTGATGCAGATTCCTATGAAAATTCAGTAAGTTTATATGATATTATAGACATATGTAGAGGTTACTATACTAAACTCATAATGGCTTGATAGACTTATCTATCAAGGTATAACTCTTAACTAATAGGTACAAACTGGGAGGGAAAAAAATTCCTTATTACATATATAATAAATATGTATATACACAAATATTGTGTCGTTACTGTTAGTTCACAACGTTAAATCAACACAAAAAAAGAACACTCACAACATTGTGTACATGAAACAGTAAATCACAAAAATATTCAATTTTGGGATTCTCAATCTTAGAGTGTTTGAACCAATGTAAATTTCCACATGGGCCAGTTGGTCATCCCTGCCCCCTCTCATCACTGCATTAAGGCCATGTTCCACTATGTGATTTTTTGCTTGTGTGTTGGTATTTGAAACACAAATTACTTGTGGTGGCAAAAGAAGGCGCTGTAAATGCGTACCACTGCAAGATGGAACATGGCCTTTAGTTTACTAAACATTATTACTCAAGGATATAATGACATTAATTAAACAACAATCTTTGGTTGACTTAAATAGGAGTACAGCTACAAATAAAGAGTATTTTTTACTCTCAAGCCCCATATACATAGAATGTTTAAATGACATCAGGCATACAAACAGTGCAACACAAGACTATAAGTAACACAATAGACTTCACCGCCTACTTCCAACACAACCTTTCTAATTTCAGTTCACAGTTGATTCACTATTTGAAAGTTTTGCGTTATATCTGCTACCATTATAGCATTTCATGATATCTAGTTTTACGTTCTTCAAATTTCTTTTTGTGCTCATTGATTTTAAGCTTTTTTGTCTGGGAAAACTTTATTTTTTGGAAGGCTTTTTGTCTTTTTTTGTCTTGGAGAGAAACCATTAAGAAGGCTTGATCTTGACTATGCTGGATTTGATTCTCACAGCTTACCCAGTCGAAGGTGTGACATTATAATAATGTAGCAGCAAGGTTCTGTATTGGCTTTGTTATGTTATTTTAATGGCTCCCAATAATGTTGCTGCAACGTACTACTGTGATGTTGTACTGCAGCGTTATTATAATGTTCTAGTTGTGTTCTTCAACGTAAACAGAATGTTCTTATTACATTTGGTCTTGGTTTTGTCCTAACCTCACCAAAAAATAATGTTATGACAGTGTTCTAATTTGGTGAGGTTTTAACCTCAACATCAATAACGTAATTGTTATGTGCCATCTTAGTAACAAACTGACTATAAAGTATGGTTGCAGAACATTTTTGTTTCGTCAAAAGCTGGCTAGGTTACATCCTTGGTCAAAAAGGAAAACATGTTGCTGCTCAAACTTGTCCAAAATGAATCAAGCAAAGTTCATGTAACTCTTAAATACCTACATGGTAAATTATACCAGGTCACCTTGAACAATGCCACACAGTACAACAGCTATGCTTGAGATGTATGTACATTACTTGTAATAATTCTTTTACTAGAAAGGGTTTGTTTAGCTGTTTAGCTAATACCCAAGAATGGTGACTATAACAATTTCACAAATATTCACTATAATGTTTTTCTTTCTGAAGAACCTAGGGTGTATCAAAAAAACATTCACGAACCTTTAAGAGCATCCACAAACATGGAAAAATATTTAAATAAAGCACATATCTTTGTTTGTAATACATTCTTATATCTTTTGGATGAACATTATGATAAAAAGAAACAGTTTGGAAAGGGAAAAACTAGAAAAAAATGGGGAAAAGATCATGAGATTTGTGACCATGAATGTGTCATGAACCCAAAATTTGGAATGGTGATTTTGTGCCTCCCCTGCCACCCTTGTGCCTCCCCTGCCACCCTTGTGCCTCTCCTGCCAGCCCTCTGCCTCCCCTGCCACCCTTGTGCCTTTCCTGCCACCATTGTGCCTCACCTGCCCCTTTTAGGCCTCTCCTGCCAGCCCTGTACCTCCCCTGCCACCCCTGTGCCTCCCCTGCCACCCTTGTGCCTCCCCTGCCACCCTTGTGCCTCTCCTGCCAGCCCTCTGCCTCCCTGCCACCCTTGTGCCTTTCCTGCCACCATTGTGCCTCACCTGCCCCTTTTAGGCCTCTCCTGCCAGCCCTGTACCTTCCCTGCCACCCTTGTGCCTCTCCTGCCAGCCCTGTACCTCCCCTGCCACCCTTGTGCCAGCCCTGTGCCTTCTCTTCATGCCCTTCGCTCCCCTCCCAGCCCTCTGGTTTCCCTCGCAGCCCTGTGCCTAGCCACTCAACCATATGCCTCCTCTGCAGGCCCTGTGCCTTAAGTCCCATTCGCCATGGCCGATGTGGTGCAAGCGATCTCTTCTGATAATTGTCGTGTGAACTCCTGGTGCAAACGATCATGCAAACGACAAATCTGCAACTGCACAGATCCAACATGTTGGATCAAATTGGTTGAATTCCAGTGGATTCTGGTGGATAATTTCTCCTGACAATTAACGTTTGCAATTGCAAAGACCCCCTTCTGTAGGTATGAATGCTATTTTTTCAATTTCGCAGGCATCTGATCATTTTATTGGTGCTAAGAATATTGTTGTCCGTGTGATAAGTTTACTTAGCTTCCTCTGACAGAAGTATGGGCCAGGGTGAATGGGCCTTTAGTTACCAACCCTGTATCTCAATTGCAGACCATGTGCCCCCCCCCCTGCCAGCACTGTGCCTCCCTTGTCAGCCCTGTAGTTTTCCTGCAGGCACTATGTTTCTCCTGCTGGCACTATGTTGTAAAAAGTAAATGCTGTAATTTTACAGTAATCATTGGTGGCAACAAAGTTTCATTCAAACTTATGCCTATACCTAAATTCACTGGAAAAATGGATGTACAAATCAAAGGTATTAGAATTGTTTTTTCCTTCTTTCCAAAATTTCTCAAAGGTTATCCCATTGGATACCTTAATTACCTGGAAAAATTGAAATACAAGTTGAAAGTACTAGGCATTTTATGTATCCCTTCAGGTCACCCAAGTACCTCAGATTGCCTCAGATGGTATCACTGAGAAGTTATCTTTTCAAAATATCTAACGGTTTTCCATTTATATATAAATTCCTTTGAAAAATAGATATTGAAATTAAAGGTATTGTAATTTTTTTTTTATCCATTCAGGACATCATAGTACCTCAAAATGCCTTAGACAAAAATCAATTTGAAACCTTTTGTTGTTACATTTATAACAACAATCGTTTTGGCAATTTAAAAAGTTATTTAGAATGTGTTCAATAAATTGTAACTTTTACTGATTTTGTTACTATTTTTTTCCCTCCATATATCAATTTACAGAATTTAATTTCCTCCATTAGAACCAGAGATATAAAAGTGTGGTTGTTATGAAACCTCCTAAAATTATCTTAAATTTATTGTTGTCACAAACATTCATTGTGCAATGGCCCACTTGGGGTGGCCCCCAATCCCCCAATGGGAGGTAAAACCCCTCCCATACCATTCAGCTGGACAGTAATGCTGTCAACAAAAAGTTTGTCCTTATACAGGGGCCAATTTCTATCCATTAGTCAGTCCATCCCCAAAAAAATCCTGGAACCCCCTCAGTTTTGCATGGCACTCCCTCTCTTCTATTCTTTTCTTTCTTGCCGACCTTTTTTTTCTTGTGATCATTCAATAAGTCGTACTGACTTACAATAACGTGTAAGATATACAGTAGATGGTTTAAAGACAAATTAGTTTTAAATTGAAATCTATGACAAATTACCTTTATCAAGGATAAGTGTATGATTATTTCCATTGTAACTATATCTATTTGGAGAGTTATGAAAGGGATAACTTTCTTACTTGTAAATACAAAATGAACACACATGCTTTTGAATTTGTGTGTTCCTTCCCTTTCCAAATGCCAACTGAGCATGGTTCCCATCTTGACTATTGTAATTGTTACTAACAGATTTGTGAAATTTCAGCAATATGTTATCTGTGCCTTTATTTACAGGGGTCCAGGAAAATGCCTGGTTGGAATGAATATATCTGGCAACTGGCGACAGCTGCGGAGATGAGAAACCTTGCCATCATTCGTTATGACCGTAGTGCCTACGTGACCACCTGCACTGTATGGTTCCTACCCAGTAAGAAAGAGCTGAGCCACATCTACACTGTGCTCAAGAAGTTGCAGACCAACGTCACAATCTCCATCAAGGCCTCCTCCTACAATGTGACAAGGAATGACGGAAAGATGCTTGAGGCTTGGCTGACTGGCCGAAACCTGGACGTACTTTGTATTGGAAAGAGCAAGCAGTATCTGACTCTGGGTGTCAAGACAGACCCCAACAACAGTGGGAACTGCTACAATGAGGTCAAGTTTGTCAGGGATCATTTGTCAAAGCAGAACAAATGAGCAAAAGATCAACCAATCATATTTCAGCAGGTTCTCAAATGGTACTTACTTGACTGTTCTTTCATGTGCTTAATTGCCTCGAGTGTCTGCTTAGTTTCTTAATTTTAGAAGTGTCTGTGTTTATTTACTTAGTGTGTGGTGAGTCTAGTATCATTTAATTATGTTTTATATGTATGAAGTCTGATAGAAAGGCATAGATTAAACAAATGAATATTTGGTGTTTACCTCCAGAAAGTTCATGCAATATACCTTCTGTGCTATGGTTACTTCTCTGATCAGTTGCAATTCACCTTACCACAGATAGCTGATTTACAGCATTTTGAGCATCACAGGTTAATTTTGACTGATTTTGGAGAGAAAAACTTTGGATAAACTAAAGAAAATTCACAAATATTTGCTATATATCCTTCTGAAATGAATATTTTTTTCAAATTGATTTGAAAAAATATTGAATATACTTAGATGGAAAATGGAAAAATTGTGAATGCTTATTGTCTGTGACATTAAACAACACATTGCATTATAATTCATAAGATTTCTATATTCTTGTCTACATAATATTATTTCCTTTAGATTCATAGTTTGCAGGTGAACTACAAAAAATAAGCTATCTGTGGTGGGGAGAATTGAAAACATGAAAGTGTGTGTGTATGGGGAGGTGCAACTATCTGCTATGAAATGAGTGACTACATTTCACTCAAAGTATTTGCCCTTTCACTTTATAACTAGGAAGGCCCTTTCACTTAAGTAATTAGGAAGGCATTACATGGAGATTTAGTCTATGAATGAAGCAATAGTGAGTGAACTGGACCATGTTAACATAAGGTTAGACATTACGAATAGATTCATTCAATCATGATTAAATTCTTTAAATTTTATAATTCTGAATCAATCTTCAGAGATAACCCGCACCTTAGTATTCCAGATAAAGGATGAATAAAGGAATATGTGTATATGTATATATCTTACATTACAATATTGAAAAGAACTGAGTGCAGAACAATAGGTGCAGAGCAATGTATAAATTACAATTGGGGGTATGAATACAATATATAAAATATTCCTTCTTTATGTGTCTGTTTCAAGTTGAACTAGGGGAAATATGTAACTACTTGATGTAACTACTTTTCTTTATCACTCTCTAGGGTGTTAATACTTAGTTATCATAATCTGTCTCTGTTACGCTTTGAACTGTAAACTATCAAAGGCCGTATTACACTACGTGACAGATCCCAGTTTGTGTCTGGTCACGTTGCCCAATGCAAATGATTCGAGTTATTTTACAGGCATTTTTGCATGAATCTGATGCAAACTACATGCTCAACATGGCCCAAAGTGAGCCGATGAGATCCAATGTGACCACAACATGCATAGTATAATTTATGCTTTGTGTTGGGTCGCATTCGGCACCAACGCAACCCAACTTGTGGTGTAATATGGCCTTAACATGACCCTAACATGAACTGTTCATGTTGGGCAATATGTTAGCTAATACAAATGGATACTTGATGCCTAGTGTGAAACAGCCTGAAACCAGTTTCATTCTAGGGTATGATTAATGGTTATGACTTAACTTATAACCACACAGGTACCTATGAAAATTGCAATCAAATTGTATTTATGTTATAACAGTAGCCATCTTTAGAAAACAAATATATAGATTGATATGTTTAAGTGCTATTAACTATTTACTAACTGCACTTGTTATCAAGTAAGACCCATGGGATACAATTTCCTAGATCTTTCTGGGAAATAATAGTTATTAATATTTTGAAATAAAAATCCTGTAAGAGATATTTTAATCTGATAGCTATAAAGACGATCACTTTTGTTGTCATCAGTAGCAAAGATCCATATGGATCCATTACACCTACATACATGTACAAGGGGCAAATATTTCCAAAAGATAATAATTATTGTTAATATTTTTGAATTGATAATTGTGTGAAAGCTATCCGAAGTTGATATATTATGGTAATAACTACATGTATAAAACTAATCACACTTCTTATCACCATAAGAAAAGACCCATGGAATACCAGGGTACTTTTCTACAGAACAAAGGAATACTTTCACAAAGAACAATCATTGTTAACATTTGGAATCTAAAGATCTGACAAGCAGGGAACAGCTCATTTTGTGTTTCTTGTATTGTGACAAAGCTATAGTTAAGAGTTCTGGCTAGATGTTATAAACATTATTTTGTACAAAGTGTTCTACATTAACAGGACACATATTGTCATTACATTTTGGATGTGCCATAAGATTTGCTTTTTGGTGAATTTACAAGAACATAGAAACAGATTAATTAAGAAGAGGTGACAGAAAATGTTTAGGTTTTTTTAGTTGTTTCTTGTGTCCCAGATCTATAGGATTCTGCTTATATTATTTGAAGCTGGGATGTTCAAGTGATAACTATGTAATTAATCATACTTGCTATGGTATAATGATAGGAACCCATTAGATAGAAGCCCACTTACGCACAGGACAAACAGCAAACAATGACCAGAGGTCTGTTTCATAATAAATCTCCATATGGCTATATGAGTTTTGCATTTCATAAACCTACGATCACCTTTTTGATCACCGTAGCTATGTGAGTTTTGTTTTTGGTGGATTTACATGAATTTTGGGTGGATTTACATGAGTTTTGGGTGGATTCATGAGTCTTTGGTTATGAAATGTTGAGCTATGGGAGTTTCAAAATCTCGTACAGTTTCTGTGAGCACACATAAAACCTATGTATCTAAGGAGGTTATTATGAAACACCCCACAGTACTAGTTACCTAGAGCTAACACATAACTTTGAAACTCAATATAGGTATGGAGAATAATCAAGACATTTATATGTTTTACTAACTGGGTTCTTGCTATTGAATCAATGCAACTAATGAGAAAATGTATCAAAAGGAATAAATAAAATTAATGCCTTTCTGGAGATCTTTGAAATAAAGGTATTGTGCATAAAATGAGAAAGTGCAACTAGACTGTCTCCATTTCACATAGGGATTGTTATTATTTCTTGTAATATTCCATATCATTGGTCAAGATTTGTAAAATGTGCAAAACCTAACCATTTTCATTTGTGTTTGTCTATTCTTTATATTCAAATGATGTTTTCTAGAAAAAAGGGGATAGTTATTCATGTTAGCTTTTTTAAGTCACTACTGTTATACTTGAATACTTACAGTAGATTCTGTATACAGTTATTTGTTTCTTGAAGAACAACATTTTTTATTGTATAATTCCCTTGACAATGTATCTAATGTCTAAACACCTGTGATATATTTATACATATTCTTTTTATAAATGAGCCTATTCCAGGTCCATGTTAAAATCTAAACCATAGCATACTGTAGAAAATAATTAAAAACACGATTTCCATCCTCAAATCATTTAATGTGGGTCTGCAAAAATGAAGTTTGTTTACAAACAAATGGAAATATTATCATCTCTCTTAGAATTCCACTTTGGTTTGAGCTAGTTTTCACAGCTAATACTTTAACCCTGACCTTAACTAAACTCATCTAACATGTTTCTGTACTTGTCTGAGTTTTGAAAACTTTGTCAATTATCAGGTTGGGGAAATGTAAGGAAAATGCTCACGCATTGCTATAAAAATGCGGCTTAGAAAAGCAATCCGACATTCTTCTCTGCCCCTGCACTCTCCAAGCTGATGTTTACTTTTGTCCACTAAGTGAACAACCTCCTAAGTATATGGGTGGCGGGTGCATGTGGCCCCTGGGTCAATAAATAGGACACTTGTACGTCCACTACAACAGTAGGGAGAGTACTGATAAACCAAACAAAGGCAGTGACTTATAATCCCTGTGGTAGATATCTTTATAAGATACAACTGATTTATGTCATTATGTTTTTGAAACTTTGCAAAGTCATATGAAATTCGCAAAAGGTTAAGTAATAACATCTCTCTATCATGCATGTTTACAAAGTCGTATTGCTATTCCAAGTCGCCCCTGATGCTGCTTTCTTGTGCTGATTAGAATAAGGTACTGCACTGAGAAAGGGGCCATTTCCCCAACCTGATTTTATTGGTTAATTAATATCTTTCCAATTTCTGGGATGAAATACATACATGGGATGGAATACAAAATCAACAAAATGGGATCAAACAGAATGTGACTTTCAGGAAAATGGTAAATGTGTATTACTTAGAAATCTACAACCAAGAAAATAACCAATAAAGATGTTAACAAACAATCTCAATAGTCTTGCATTTGTTTTTCAATCTATTTCATGACCTACACAACCTACCTTGTGTTTGTAAACAACTTAAAGAGTACTGTATTCTAAAGTATATGTCACATATTTAATCATGCAAATTCACACTATGAAAATATTATCTAATGTAAGATTATGCAATGAAAAGATTACATCATTATACAAACTATTTAGCAATGTCACCATGATAAAAAGGGAAATATAAATTTTGGCCTCTGAGTTGTGTTTACAAAAACAAAATAAATTTTGTTGGATCCACTGAGAAGTATAAAACTTGAAGTTTTTATGGCTGATGATTTATTTGATAGGTGCCCCTATGTACTGCTCCTCATTTACATATTTTCAACATTATTTAGCACTTTGTTTGGGTGATAAAATATAGACACTTTGGGGTTGTCCTCTGGTGTCCGTATGACCGATGGGGATCGTATAAACCTTGGGCTTCACCCTCGGTTCGTAACTCCCCCTATGGGCCATACAGACACCCTCAGATGCCCCCACCCCCACCCTGCGTGGGTCTTCTTATATCAGTATCTAAAGTTACAAAAGTGTGTCTGAAGACTACTAGTCAAGACCGATTGTAGTAAAGTGAGGAAGATCAGGTTTTGAAGTTGCCTGTTCAGCCAGGATGAAACATGAGGGGCGCCGAGGCGTGCAGAATTGGCAAGGGGTGGATAGAGGAAGATTACAAAGTGAGAGTAATGCCTGTCCCCCAGGTTCAAACTATAGGAAATCTCTAATGTTATATTTTCTGTAATGCACTTATGCACGGCTTACCAGAAAACTGGTCATGCTGAGGTAAGCCAGAAAATAAACCAATGAGAATTGAAAAAAAGATTAAGTGGCACTTTGTTTTAAGCTGAGCTCTAATTTTAGATATACTCTAATTAAAGCCACATTGTATCGTTAACTGCAATCATATCTGAGTTGCAGTCTAATTCTTTAGTTATCTTTTGTCAATTTTTAATCTATAAAATTACTTGATGTATAATGATGATATGTAGCATAAACATTCCTAGAACATTGAAACAATATGCAAGAATGAAGAAACTCAAATGAGAGGTTTTACTGTGGCCTCTCTGTGCATGTCCGGTTTCTTTTACAGGGTTTACATCAAGTAAAGTAAAGTAGTGAAGCGTGTCGATGGTAAAGACACGACACTGCATGATCCTGGGTTATATAAATAGGGCAAGGGGATCCAGTAATTATGGGTGATTTTCTTACATTAGTTTATCTACATACATAAATGTGTGCATGTATATTATACATTACATATCTTTATAAACATATGGAAATTTACCAATTTGGCAGTACTAAGGCACAGAACAATAACATCCTGGTTCTTACATTACATGATCCAGTACGAATATAGATAGTCACACTAGGCCAATAGGAAAGATCAATCTATTTTCTTTTCACTCCTTTTTGCAAGGGGAGGATGTTAGGAAAACTCTCCAATAGTAAGCTGAAAACTGTGTTGCAGTTACCACCATTATGTGATTAAAAAGCATATATGGTAAGCAAATCAATTTATCAAAGATTGTTGCAATTATTGCAATTATCTTGTTATGAATCTTGAGTTACAAGATAACAAAAGAGGCCATGAATGTATGTGGGAAATGGTAGGGAAACATGGTTTGTTTAAATGTGAATCACTTCATTGCCACCTTCATAAATTCTCTTAAAAATATAAAACAACTATAACAATGAGTTCAATTGTAATTCATGACCATGACAATAAGGCTTTCCAATTATCTATAGAAAGTTAACATAATAATATAATATATTTTCATTATATTTCCCAATTGAATGTCCAAAGGGGGAGTGCTGACTGTATAGCTGAAAATGTTCTGGAGCTTACTGCAGAACTGCTATTGACTGAATTCAACAGCTTTCATTGGTATTTGTGAGCCCACATATATCATATTCCTTCAGTTGTATAGGTGGGAGGGGGTATGGACTTGATTTACATTAAGATGAACAATGGGAGTCTCTGGATGTGAACATACCCCTTCAGCTCTCATTTGCCCTTTTCTTTTGAAGGATATAAGACAGTATCACATGCAGGGGGCAAAGTGCAAGTCCGGGGTAAGCATTGGTGGAATTATTCGTGACACCCCACATCTCTTTAGGTAAACAACTCCAAATACTGTTCCTCGAACATACCTGATAAATACTTGGCTGACAGACCATGAGAGAGTGGATGCGGAAGCACATGTTAGTTTAACAAAACGCCCAAGGAGAGATAGAGAGGAGAGCTATTAAGCGGTAACACCCATATGAGTATTCACAACAACCATCAGGTAATGTAGACCAAGGCTACATTCATTTAATTGACCTTGGACCTTCAGCCTCAGCTCAGAAGACAGCTACAGGAGGACAGAAGTCAGGTGCAGAGTTGGACAGGGGCAGTCTTATAATTATTATTAAAATTTAACACAACTGTCCCAAGGTAAGCTCAGTCAGAACTAAAATCATAGAGTAAAAAGGCAAAAGCTTACCTCATTCACAGACAGGATAGTCGCAAAATACATGACAGAATTATACCTTAATGGAATTAATGGGTTTTGAAGTGAGTAAGCAGTAGTGATTTAAGCCCACATTCACTGAAGAGTTCACTGCTCTTACATGTTGGATATCAAAAGACTGTTGAATAAGGCTGGAGTTTGATGAAAACCTGTAATCGAGATAATGATACAGTAAAATAACAAAGAAAAGGATTACAATTATGCAGGGTATAACAAAAACATTGGTGTCTTGCCAGAGGTTATCCTGGCCTACTATGTTGTTGGTCATTCTGATGGGAGTGGTGCTCACTTCATCATCCCCGACCAATAATGTCCGTATAAAGAGGGATGTTGGTGACCAACCAGTGATTGATTTTATCAACAACCTCAAGACAGAAGATGTACAACTCGTCATTTTACTGGAGAGGTCCTACACTGTGGGTAGGTGGCGTTTCTATTTGAGGGCGAAGAAACTGGTCAGTTTTGTCCTGAGGTATTACACAAAGATAGGGCGTGATAATGTTAAAGTCGCCCTTGTTACCTTTGCATCTGATGTTACTGTGGAATTTAATGAATTGGAAAGACAAGAACCTGCTTTCAAGTGCAAAATTTGGGAAACATACTGGGAGAATGTGATAATGAATGACGACAAACAAATTTGGTATGGAACAGATGTGAGGATGGCTTATGAAAAAGCAAGAGGACTCTTTCAGGATGCTGGATCTGGAGGTCCATCCACTAAGAGGTACATATGGGTGCTAACATCTGGACAGTATGAATCGGCTCCTAATCATAAATACAATCCAATACCTATCCGAGATGAACTTATCAATAATATGAATGTGGAAATTGTTGCGACTAAGATAGGTGGAATTGAGACTGATGATCCCATGATTGTAAAGATCGTTTCCAGCCCGTCCCATCATGGCCTAGAGGTGGACGATTGGAACACGCGACTTAAGAAAATTGAACCCATTAATGGTAAGAACATTTTTGCTTCTGTTCATACACAGTTATCAAAATTTGTAATATCAAAAGTAAGAACCTATTATTGTACACTATTGTATTATTGAAAACATATGTGTTAAAACCCATGACAATGAGAAATGACAATTTATGCGTGAATTATGAATTCAGTACCATTAAAATATCTATCAAACAGTAAGTAATGCTTGATATAACAAAATCAACCAAATAACCATTGCCTCTTTTGACAGATCCACCATCACTTCAGTTAATTGACAATGTTGTAGAGAGCTACTGTGATACAACATATGGGTTCATCACAACTGGTAAGTAAAACTGCCAAACACAGACTTATGTCTGTCTTTTTATAATTCATTACTTCACTACCTATAGGAGATTTCTTACACAGTTTCACATGGAAAGCAATAGTTTATCATAACCAAATAGTTTTCTAATCAGGACATTAACAAGGAGAGGCGGTAATGCTAAATGCTCAATTTCAATGACCACATGCAACATTTGATATGCCAACTTTGGTGAATCATAATTTCTCTCTTCCCTCCCTCTAAGTGAAATATAATTTGAAAGGTTACATTTCTATCATCTTCATGCTGTCATTATTATTCTTATCATCCTTAAACTATAATAACATTACAGAAAAAAACATGCTCTAATAAATGAAAATAATTCCATGTTATGTATCATATTCAAAATATATAATGAACCGTTTTTGGCCACTAGCTTTTGAATCTAAACATGAATGAGTTTCCCAGTAGCTTTTCAGTTTCAATATGTTAATATAGTGTGTCCCTCAGGTATGTTGGGCAGTATGATAATAGTAAGATAAAGAACTAAAAGAGGTTTATGTTAATGTTCCTATGTTCCTATTAAATATGAATTAAGTGTATTCAAACCAACAAGTCATCAAAGTAGTAATCTAATTCCACTTTTTATGTAAGAGGCTTATTTAGCATCCAACATGATAGCCAGAAAATAAACTCTTGATCTTAGTATAACTCATGACTGATCCCAACCAAATTTTTGAAGGCTTTGACCACAAGTCCAATAATTATGACTGTTATTCTCAGCTTATGCTAAGCCAAAGTCTATTATCATTAAACATAAGATATTAAATGTTTTCTGTTGATAATTAACTGGCCTAATTTTCCATACATACTCAAGCCCGGGTCACCCCAGTAGTAGGGTGTGTTCCTTTTAATATTCCGTGTCCCCAGATGTCCTTTGCAGGTTCTATTGCATGGTTATTCATGTATGAAATAACTTATCTCAGCAATCTTAAGAATCAGCCAGAGTAATAAATGCTCATAAATTTGATCTGTTACAGGTGTATGTCCAGCTGGTAATTGTGTTCAGGGGAACTGTGACAAGGATTGTGTCTGCCAAATCAACTTTCCAGACCTGAACATATGCCCTAAAATAAATTTGCTCCGTGTAAAGGTCTGTGACATGTACAGTGGCCTCACAGGGAGATATTGCGAAATAGACGAGGAGGAATGTGTGAGAACTGCCTGTGCTAATGGAGGAACTTGCCACGAAGAAAGGGGAGCAAGTTATAGCTGCACATGTACTGGTTCTTACAACCCTGTTTTTTATTGTGAGACAAACTACAGTAAGTATTAACAGAACCATTCCATATTAAATCTACTTGAAGATATAATATTACTCCCTATGTATAACATTGTTTTTAAGACATCAATTGTTCAGGTATAACTCATGTATAACTTATATAAAATGTAAGGCAATAACTCACTTTATATGGTGATTAAATGTAAACAGATTTTCACATCTTTTTGATCATGACTATCCCTGCTTATATACATCACAAACTTATTTCATTTTGTAAGGCTCCAAATAAGACCCCAGTCATTACCTGATGAAAAAAAATAGATATAGGTTGTCATTTCACAACATAATATTCAAGATTTTGTTTTCAAAAAGACCTAAATAAGTTAGCACAAACTTTCTCTGTCTGTGATTTGTGTAGATTTTAGAGTAAATCTCCAGAATGCTATCAATGCTTAAAACATAGTGGAATAAGGCTTTGCTTATGGACTGCCCTGCTGATTTTAGTGCCATCTTTTTCTCTAAGCTTGCCAGACTTGTTCGGAGGCATCACATGGTGTGGGAGTCTGCTCGACAGCAACCGTATTAGGAAGCTCAACAAGACTACTGCTAATCTGCTTATTCGTTGGCGGCTTTTACACATGGGAGAAGAAGAAAAGGGCAGCATAAACAACAGAGGCAGGATCCTGCAAGAGTGCCAATTACTCAAAAATACAAAAAGAAGTGAACTTGAAGCTAAAAAAATTTTTTTGGTTGTGTTCAGGTAACATAGGTCGAAAAAATTAGGGCAGGTAAGTCGAAAAAGTTTTTTTTCTCTTTTTTTTACTTACCAAAGAGACCTGGGCAGTGTTGAAAATAAAAAAAGATATTCCAAATATCCTCTAAAAAAAGTTAGCATCTAAAACACATGCCTTGAACATCCAAATTCTGTTTTATGCTTTTCCATGCTTTTTTAGGTCAATTTTTCTTTTATTATGAAAAGAAAGATTAAAAATTTAGGCTAGGGCCCAAAATTTAGGGTAGGTCGGGTTACCTGAACACAACAATTAGTTTTTTTGGCCTGACTAGGACATCCATGAACACCAACTCAATATTCAGCAGACCTGTTCTCCCGCTCCACCCAGATCTGGTGGATACAAAACAATGGTTGATATTATATTAGCGCAGGGGCGGACCCAGGAATTTGTAGAGGGGGGGCCCCCAAAAACATGAATGTACGGGGGGGGGGTGGGCCCCCCATCAAACATGATTTAACAGGGGAGGGGGGGGGGGGGGGCAAGGCCCGTCCGCCCCCCCCCCCCCCTGGATCCGCCCCTGCTAGCATCATCTCACATTTCAGATTACAAATTTTACAATGCTTAAATAATGATAGGTGGTTATTGATGATTAATCATTGAGGAAAGTAAATCTTTATGATTGAAATTAATTTTAAATGGCCTTTCCCTAGTAATTAATTTAGGATAACTGATATTCATAATTCAAGAAATTGAAGAACATATATTCATGCTACATACATCTTAGATTGTCAAATTCATTCAAAATCAAGCACTATTATTACCCAGAACTAATAAATTTTAGATTTTTAGGATAGTGCATGAGCACATGGTCTGCACAAGGTCTATGGCCATGTTGAACCAGTAGAACAATTGTATTTCCTGTCTGAAAACAGCATAGCTGTTTCCTGCTGTAAAACTGTTTGGACTGATAGTATGCCATTTTAATGAAGAACCTGGTCCATTTTGCCATATTGTTCCCAAGGATCTAATTACAATGTGTTTTGAGGGCATTTTTTATGTGTTATTGTATAGCAAGAACCCTTTTGGAGTCAGGTGAGAAGTAAGAATTATAGCCCCATATCAGCAGAGGTCTACAACTTACCAAAGGCTGTGGTAGTGTAGGATTCTCTCCCCTATGTACAGAAAGATCCCAGGTTCCTATGGATATTAAAAAGTGCAGGAGATGGCCTCTGGTGTTTTTGTCTCCCATCTTTACCAGGGGTGGATCCCGAAATTAAAAGGGGGGGGAGGGGGTGCTATAGCAAAACTTTTGCCTGCAACCTCTGAGCGCAAGGAATTTACATAAAAAAGCTTAATATTTGGGCCAAAAAAGGGTGCACGGCCCTGCTAGATCCGTGCCTGTTTGCAATATGGTAGTATAGACCTTGTGCAGATGTGGTCACGTGATCACTTTTTGGTGATCACCATGTGGTGATCAAGACCATGTGGGAATGAAATAAACACAAATTTATGGATTGCAAGTGGCAATAATTGCTTAGTATTATTCAGTGAGACTATTTTTGATAAAACTGTATTTCAGATGCTTCAGAATTATAAATAACAATAATTATAATTGATTATTGGCAGTTGTGATGTCATCTGCACAACGTCTATACTACTCTAGGTCAAAACATATGGTAAAGTATCTCAATAATGAAAAATATTATAGAATGTATTCTTTCATTATTGAGATATTCACCCTTATATCATAATAAAGACCCCTCACATACAAATACACATAACTCCAGAACAGGCAGAAAATGGTGGTATGTCCAATAACACATATAAACGTTGTCCTTAAACCTAAATATAGCAAGTAAAGTAATCTAGAAATTGTATTCAGCGTATTCCTGAAAGAAAGCATAATTTAGAGAGTGTACAATAATAGTAACAATGAAAGTACAGAAAGTACAGACATCTGAATCTAAATTTGCTTTCTGCAAGAATCTGAAACTTTTCTCTGCTAACATAAGAAGAAGTCTCCTTGAAACTAATGTTTAGTACAGAACTACCAACGATTTTGTAATTATATAGACATAAGATTGATTTGACTTGGAAGAACATAATTATGTGAAAAAGAATATTTCATAAACTCTTTGACCCTTTTCAATTCTTTGTCATAATAGTTATCGACATGACTATGTAAGGCATAATATCAATGTCATCAATACATCATTTTTGTTATGTACCTACTTTAAAAATAAAAACATGCCATGTGAAGGTGGTTTAATAATAGTGTAGTACTGCACATACCAATATTTTTCATATGCAATAATCAAACAAATGTCATTTTAACCATATCACAATTGAATGCTATTGCAATGTTATAACCTAGATTCCATTTAAGGCCATATTCCACTATGTGGTAGGAGGCCCTTTGCGATGGGCTCATCTGCCACCACAAGCACTTTGTGTTTAAGAAATGAACGTGTTGGTTTCTCCCACCGCAAGAATTCAATAGAAACCAAATAAATTCATTTGCGGTGTTAATTGTGTTTGGCCACCACAAGTACCACTGCAAGTACCACTGCAAGTACCACTGCAAGTACCACCACAAGTACCGCTACAAGCAAATACCTATATTCCATATTGTGGTGCTACACCGATACTGTAGTCCCCATCGCTAGCAAAACACCGCAAAGTGGAATATGGCCTTTAGTAACTTTTGCTTGAGATGATCCCAACAAAACTGCAGGTAAACATGCTTACCAACTTGCTGATTACATCATTGATACCAGAGAGTAAATACTACATATGGATTGCAACAGCATATAAACGTTATAGAAGTCAAATCAATACTTTTCTGCTATATTGGGATAATTCTTTTTTAAGTTGATACCTTACATGACTTTATAGAGTGGAATTAAGTAAATATCCTAAATCAACAAGTTGGGATCGAGTTTACAAGAAGTAACTTTATGGGAAACAATTTTTTTCCAATGTTAAATGTATGCATCACTTCTGCAAACAAGAAAAATACCAATAAACGTTTTAACAAACAATTTCAGTAGCCTTGGGTTTAATTTGCTTTAGCATCAGACACATGACCTACAGAAACTGCCTTGTGTTTGTAAACAACTTTTGTAAGGGGCACTTCACACTGATTTCTCCCTACCATGGATAGCTGATTTACAGTATTATAAGTACATGCAGGCTAATATTGTCGACAAAACCATGGAAAAGCTATAGAAAATAATCAAATAATTGTAATATATCAATTTATAGCTAATGTTTTTTCAAACCATTGAGAAAGTATTAAATATATATGTATACAAATCAAAAAATAATGATGACTAGTTTTTCACTATATTAAGAATAAATGATGAAGGAATTTATGAAAATTATTAAGCTAAAACCTTGGGACTTGTCGACATATTACCCAGGATGCAACCTGATCTAGGCTAACCTGCAGGCGAAATCCAGAAATTGGCTATCCGTGGATGGGAGAATTAAGATATTGGGACTTTCTCAAGGTTGTAATACTGGTTTTGTGATTGTATATTCCTGTTGTTAACTATAGATTTAAGATTCTTGACTTTTAAAACATCTTATCCTAAACTTTGAGATGTGAGAAACGTACTTACGATTGTCCTAGTGTGAAACACGCCCATAGACCATATAAAAAACAATCCATCGTTGATCTTTAAACATTGCTGAAAGTCAATTAGGTCCTTTTACATGTGGAGATATTGTCCAGTTACAGACCTGATAAAATGTATAGACCCACCCATCAATTTTACGCCCCCTTTAAGGATAGACACCAGTGGTTGGGGTGTAAATGGCGTTGCTCCATCTACTTACAACCACAGAATTTGTTTCTTATGTTATTACTTAATAGAAAACACCATTAATAGCCAATATATAGCCAAATCTATTAATATAAGTTATATAGGAATAGCTAGAATAATAGCTGTGTCAGTGGGATCCAAACCTAAAATTCCTAATATTTAAAATCATATTTTGAACATCAATATCTCACTTAATATTCAGTCAAAAACTTTGAAATTTCTAGTACATCATCTTGACATATATATGGAGGGAAGTGTGTCTCAGATTTTTGATAAAGGTCTTAGTTTTCTTTTTATGTAATGTAGAAAATGATAATTCATAAAATTTCAAAAATGTTTCCCGTTTTTGGCCGTTTTTGATCATAAAATAAAATCCAAGACCTATATCAAAAATCTGAGACACGCTTCCCTGCATATGATTGTCATGAAGGTATGTGTGAAATTTCATTCATGTATGTTAAGTATTAAGTGAGATATTGATGTTCAAAAAATAAAAGTAAAAAAATTAGTTTAAAATTGCTAAAATCTCAACAACACATTTTACCATAATTTGATTGGTATCAATAGATAGAGAAAAATATGACCTTAAAAATGATTTATAGTATGCTTAGATCAGAGCGTTATTGAGGAATACAGTGATGATATCCTGGATTGGCCGTTGACCACTGGTGTCTATCCTTAAAGTAATTTAAAGGAAAGCTTTCACATAACTGCAGGATAGCTATTTTTCAATTCGGCATTCTAGTCACAACTAGCACTATTAATGTAAGCAAAATTGAAGGAAAATTCCTAGTTTCTACATATTTCTTGGGAATTTAAAATCTTGCATTTTATCTAATTACCTAAGAGAAATCCCCAGATGTATGATATCACAAGGGGAGTTATTGGGAAACCCCATCTGCCCATTAAAGGGAATCCCCATCCCTGTAGAAATTGTAATAATGCTTATGGTCTTTGATCCAAGTTATATATATATTCTGCACAATACACCTCATAATTAATTGAAATATAATTATATCCATCTACAATCATACATTAATCAGGGAATCCTAACTTAAATTCAGGGGGAATTCCCATAGGTGTGACATAGCGTGGGGATTCCCAAAATTAAATTGCTTTCCTGAGTAATTTCATAACAACTTTTTTTTTCTTTTGAAATGTGTTTAGAATACTAAAGTGAAGTTAAAAACACAGAAATTAGCAACTTACAATATATATGGAAGTTTTCCTTTAATAACCTCGCCTACCTTTGCGCTTACTTCCTTATACCTAGCCTAACGCTTGTCTTGACCTTGTCCTCACAAAGAGAACAAACACACGACTAAAAGTGCTGCCAAAATGGTTGCTTTCATGTCATTATGGCCATGCCAAAATTAACACAGTCTGGTGTGATCATAACTGTGTTGAGAACCTTTCTGGTTGTTTCAGTGTAGAGGTAGTGCATGCTTGATCCTTTTATGGGGGTATAGATGGGGGGGTTGTTTTTATTACCCAGCATACACCTCACAATCTGATCAAATTGTTGTTCCTAATAGGGATCTCTGATGATATGAATCTTTGTCTACGTACTTAGGCTGGGTGAACATTGCTTTGTCAATTTGAGTGAAATATACCAAATTATCAAGTAAAATTTCTGGTGAAAATGAATCTTTAGAAATTAAAGCTAGGTTAAGGAAAAATATCCATGCTACAAATAGATAAATTGAATTGGAAGTCCGAATAGTGTAAAGCAATTCTATGCACAGTATTCATCATGATTTGAACTAGGAACAATATCTTTTAAAAGAATGATTGGTTGTATGAATGATTTTTGACAAATCAAACACACAACCAATATACAATAAAGAAAGAATTTACAATAACAAGGAACAATATCTAGGATGCCTCTTTACTCGTCTCCAAAGTTATACAAGTGCATTTTTTGAGTTGTTTGAACTCAAGGGATGAAACGTGAGGGGCGCCGAGGCATGCAGAGTTGGCAAGCGGTGTGTAAAGATGCAAGGGGTTACTTAGAGGGAGCCAAAACCAATACGATTGACTAAATTTTCAAAACTGTATAGAAATATGTTAGATGAGTCCAGTTAAGGTCAGTGGTAAATTATTAGCTGTGAAAACTAACTCAAACTTATGTAGAATGCCACAAGAAATAAGAGGTAATATTTGCATTTATTTGTAAACAAACCCTATTTTTGCAGATCCACATTAATTGATTTGCGCAAGAAAAACTTTTTTTTTTAATGATTTTTTACCATATTTCATGGTTTAGATTTTAACAAAGGTCAGGAATAGGCTCAAGGAATGGATTTACATGATTAATTGAGTTCTGAAAATTTCATTGAATTTATTGGTTTTGGCTCCCTTTAAATGCGGGTTGACCAAAAAGATCAACATGGCGACAGGGGCATTCCTTAAATTGAACATGCAACAAGGGGGCTTACCAACATGACAGGAAGGGTAAAAAAACATAGTGACATGCAACATGAATATTTCTTGAATTTGACATGTGACACTGGGATAAATAAGCAACAATGGCACACGACATTGGTGTTTTTTTTAATTTGACACACGACATCGGGACCCCCCATCTAGACGCCAACTTAACCTTGCCCTGACCCTGAGTTGGCAAAGCTTATGGTTGGTAGATGCAGAGGGTAAGTTAGTTCATTGCACCTGTGACCCCCAGGTGCAAACTACTGAAGATCTCCAATTCTAGTCTCACTTTAATTCATTTTACTTTGATTTAAGCCAAGCCATTATCGAAGTCACACTACAGATCAAATCAAACTCAAATCTAAAGGGAGCCAAAAGCAATGTTGGGTCAAAACTTTGCAAATTCTATTAACTATTGAAATATGTTCTATGGCCATAGCCTAGGCCTATGGTAAACTATAGGATGTGAATAAAGACTTAAACTACATCAAAATACAATAAAACTTGTCCCTGGTTAATTTTGGTGACCCACCAAAATTGGTTTGTTTACAAACATTGCTGCCTTCAGGCATAAATGACATGAGTATTATGGAATTCAAATAAGTTATAATTAGTTTTCATGCTCTATACTGTACCAATGGCTAAAGTTATACTCTTGGAATATATTTTCATAGTTATTTGAGTTTGCAGAATTGTATCATATGTTGACACACCTTTGCTTTTGGCTCCCTTTATGCCACATTCTATTCTAAGCCACAATCTTATAAAGGGATGCACCCTGACCTTGCATGGTTAAATCAATCTCACCAAAACTACATAATTGACTTACTTAGGGAATTTTGATGCATTTTGACTAGTATAACAGGAAACCATACAGGTTACATTTCATTCCAATGGGGATTTAAAATCTCCTCATTTCATATATATTCATAAAGTCTCAAGTCGTGATCTTTGTAGTCATTTGGAGGAGGCGTGCCTCATATCATGTATCTCGATCCTAGTTTTTCTTTTATCAAGTTCAAAAGGAAGTTCTAGTTACAGATCCAGTCTAAATCATCGATAAAACAGTGCAAAACAAAATCCCTCTCGTATACACACTCCACCCCTGTCCCTAAAGAAAGCCAAGGTCCCAGATCCATGGGGGTATAGACCCTTAAAATTGACAGCGCGACATGGCTATTTCTTAAATTCAACACAGCGTCACAGCCGTTTTTTAAAATTCGACATACGACATGGCAACTAAGGGACAAATAACATTGCCATATTCTTAAATTCGACAAGAGACAGGGGCTTTAAAAAGATAGTGACATGCGACAGGACCATTTCTTAAATTCGACATGCAACATGGGTCTAATCTCTGATATAGGGACAGGCGACATGGCTATTTTTTTTTAATTTGACACGCGACCTGCGACCCCCCCCCCCCCATCCATACCCCCATCCATAGTTAGATTAATAAAAGCGGGGGGCTGATCCACAACCACAAAAAAGAACTGGTTTCTTGTCTCCGTAGTATACTATCAACTGGCTGAGCAAGAATGACACAGGAGACCAGTTTGACAAGCTAAACAGTAAATGCCTGGTAAAATAAGCGAACAAAAACGGCGATATATCCACCGCCCGTCTTTGGGACTGTCCCACTTGTAAACCATCCGTGTTTTTCTTGCTTTAAGTGGTGGCATTTTTCCCAACATGAGCACGATTAGTCTGAATAATGCTTACAAGGTGGCAATTTCCCAGCATGAGCACACTTGGTCTGAATGATGTTTTGAATGTTTAGCTATCAATCAGTGTCAGTAACCTGTTTTACATTGAGGAAGGTGAATGTGCAGAGTGTCATACCTATGTTTAGGCATGGCATATCCTCCCTCTAATAATTACAAGTATTCACCTAATGTATTATATGAATTATCAATGTTATTATCATAATTTCCTAAATAATAATCAAAATATACGTCAAATATTTACATGCGACATTATAGAGTTTATGGTAATTAGACAGTTAGCACTCCCCCTGCCCCTATTGGTCAGTTGTAATTAGGTCACTGACCAGAAGTCAGGTGGGAGGTGCAGGTATTCTATAAGGGACACTCTGGGTCCAGCAGCAGAAAAGACAGCATTTAACCACTAAGCAACAATAGGCCTTTTAGCCTACACTCCTGGGGACTATAGAGAATATATTTAACATCAACCTTAGGGGTATACATGGGCTTAGTGGGTATGCCTTCAAGTCTTGTCTTTATTCACAATACACTACAACACCAAAGTCTCCCAAGAGTTTCCAGTCTGATAGTAGGGAGGCAACTCAAACGAACCTCGATACGTAAACGTATCTCTAAATTTCCAAGCTTTCAGTGGGAGTACAATTAGATATTTTATGAACATTGAATCAATATTACATTATTACGTGCCAATCACATTCAATTCCTGATGAAATATTTTGCAGTTTCAAATATTAGGTGAGAGGAGAGATACGTTACACCTACATTACGCTCACGTTATGTGATGCGTAACGGTTGCTTACCTCCTTACTTGAAGTGGGGGGATACAGTATTTTGGAAAGGGGAGTTCCAGGGCCTGATCTGGGGAGGGGGGGGGGGGGGTCCTGTGGGTCCTGAACCCCCCTTTTGGTGGGGACTTTAACTTGCAAAAGAGAAAAAACGTTAGGTGCGTGTATGCAAAAGGACACCGTTTTAGTACTTAACCTATATGAGGATCCCCCATTTCTGAAATCCTTTATCCGCCCCTGAGTCAGCATATAGGTTAAGTACTAAAACGTCACACATTCGCATGCACATGCATAATATTTTATTCTCTTTATCAAGTTGAGGTCTCAAGTTGAGGCCAATAAAAGGGGTGGGGGGGGGGGGGCAGAGAGAGGCTGGACCCCCAGGACCCCCAGGACCCCCACCCTAGATCTGCCCCTGTCGTTTTAATTCTTCTCAGTTAATTTCATCTCCCTACCACAGATTTTGAGTTCCTTCATTTTGACCTGCAAGCTAGCCTGGATCAGGATGCATGCTGGGAAATTGGTCAATAAATCTTAATGCTACCCAGGCAAGCAACAACATAATGGACACATTTTGCTATCATACTCTTTTTGGTCAGTCTGTTACTTGCTTAATTTTCACATAAAGATTAAGTTCTTTTAGGTTAGGTTCAGACAAAAAAGAGTGTTATATTAACATTACATTGAAGTGAAGTTGATTCCTTATCAATACGGAATACTATGATAATGTTTTCTTAAGATGAAAGGAGGGAACTAGAGTGTTATAATAATGTCAGAACGTTAAGTTCTAAAAGAGCTTTTGGGTGCCACCAAAATAATGTAGTAGGAACCAAAACAGAACTAAATTGAATGTTACTACAACATTATAGTAACATTGAATTTCTGCCTGGGGTGGCTGTAAATCACTCTAGAACAGATTTCGAGTTCCTTTATTTTAACCTGAATCAGGATGCATGCTGGGAAGTTATTATGTCGCAAAATGTTGAGGCTTAAAACATGCAAATTTTCATAAACCTTATTTGTGACCCGTTTTGGCGAAATGAGTCGGATGTCGCAGAAAGTCGAACTGAGATATGGGGCTCTGAAGTCGCATTTCGCATTTTTTATCGAAAATGGGTTTTTTCTTTTATTCATATCTCCTATATCAGAAGTATTCCCAAAAAAAATTTTAGGTCCCAAAGCCATCTCTTAGTCCCTCTAAATAGGCCCCAAAGACGCGCAACACCTCAGTGATCTGAAACAAAAGACCCTCGATTCACGCCATTTTCCCCTAACTTCGCGGCTTGCCTGTCGGTCTGGATCCCATCCCAGCCCCATGTTCCGGGTACCTGCTGAAAGGGCGCGAAGTGAACTGGCCAATGACAGCCTCGGATTTTGAATTCGCGCTGGCAAGGACCAATCAGAACGTGTTTCCCCGATCGTCGTCCCATAAACAATCGTCGTCAAGGAGGTCACGTGTGCGGAATGCGGCGCGCTGATTGGCTGAGAGGCCTCGCGTGCCTTCCGTTTCAGTTGTTGTGGAAATTTAAAGGGACGCATGGCGAGCAGGACGGACGTGCGACATCACTTCTCCGACGGATTTAGCTGTTTTAATCCTGGATCACTGCTGGATTTTGATGTGGATTACCTCCCAACATCGTCGGGAAGGACATGGATCGCGAGGAGGCTGTCGCAGATGCCCTGAATACGATAAATCGGGCGAATTTACGTGGTGTAGCCGAGGCACAGCAATGGCGGACTTTGGTCGACGAGTACTTTCTCTTCGCCGACGGGGAGGAGGGGGAAGACGATCCCCCCGAGGAAGAAGAAGATGTTCAGGAGGATCTAGGGGAACCGGAGGATGCTGAGGACGATGAGGATGAGCCACTAGTCATCCCTAACCCCACGGACGACCTTCTACAGGCGGAGTGGGACGACTGCGAACGCTTCATGTGAGTTTTGAAAAACTTTATAATGGCCGACATGCGGTCGGTTGCCCTATCTCTGAAACAAGTACGCAAAGTGCCTAAATCCCTTTCAATGTTGATGAAACTGCCTACGATTGTGCCCTAGTATGTATTCTAACTGCCTAACTAGTTTTTATCAAGTTTCAAAGTTGATTTCATGCCATAAACAGGGATGATCCGTCGGGGTTGTCCGGTGACCTACTTAATGGCGTCAGCTGATCCGGCCGGCCTGTAACGGTTATCAATCATGTCTCATGCCATTGTGGCCCTCAGGAAGGTGAACTAAGTCTAATATCATGTATGTTGTTGTCTTTAGATGTTCCTGCAAGCACTACAAAGACAAGGAGTGCAGTAAACAGTTCACGACGTCGGAGCTGGTCGCGCGTCGGCAGGAGGTCTTTCAGCTGTCCTCAGGTAAGTTTTTCATGAGATACATGTTATGCAAACCTGTCGCCACGACCATGTAGCTATGTCGTTCTTGCTCAAAACTATCCCATAATCCATGACAACGTCTTGAAGTAAAACAGACAACTATTAACACTCAACCAGACCGTTTTTAAGTTAGTATTTAGGGTGTGTTAACCTAGTTCATGGGTCAATCCAGAAACCTCATTCCTTGAGTCACATGCATATCATGTACAGATTGTTATTATCCTAATCTACTTTGTTTTCTAGGCGAGAAGGACATGTTGCTACTGGGCATCGCCAGTACCTGCACAGACAATAGCAGCAGGCTGTCCACCTGGAAGAAGGGGATTAAGGGGAGAGGGGAGAGGCAGCACCAAAGAAGCCACTACCTCGTCGGTTCTCGGCCAGTCTGCAGGGACACTTTCAAGTTCATGTACGTGTGAGTAGCTTTGATATTCAACTTCTTTGCTCAACTAAGGTCTACCTAGATATCCCTACTATTATTGTACTACTTGAGGTAAATTACAAGATGAACTGTAATGAATCATAACAGAATCTGATCATGGCACTTACCATCACAAATCGTCCATATTAATATTACAATACTTACCTGTACTTGTTGCCTGTGTCCAATAATTATTGGCCTAATGTAACTCTTACCTTGTGACCTTTCCAGCATCAGCCAGAACAAGCTGACGTCCATCATCAAGTGGTACAAGTGCTACGGGGTGGTGACCAGGCAAAAGAAGTCTGGCGGGCGACAGGCGACTGCAAGGATCCTCCAACTGGAGGACATCAGGCGGGTCGTGGACTTCATCAACTCCTATGCCGAGACCAACGCCCTCGTCCTGCCTGGTCGTGTGTCTTCCCACAAACGGGATGACATCCTCCTCCTCCCCTCCTCTTCCACAAAGGCCGACATCTACAGGTTTTACAGCAACGCCATGGAGGAGGCTAACTTCAGGTGTGTGGCTGACTCAACCTTTAGAAACCTGTGGCTCCAACTCCTCCCTCGCATAGTGTGTTCCCGCCCTATGACTGACCTCTGCTGGGAATGCCAGCGCAACAACAGGGATATCTCTGCCTCTAGTAACCTACCTGACATTGTGAAACAGGCCAAGCTGAAAAAGCAACAAGTTCACCTGGAGGTGGTGGCTCGGGAGAGGGGCTTTTATCAGGACATGGTCAAGTCTGCCAAGGCTGCCTACAAGGAAGCAGAGTCCCCTCCCCTTGGCCCCCACCCCCCTTGTTCTTCTGACACGAAGGTCCACATCAGTTTTGATTATGCCCAGCAGGTCCACCTTCCCTCCTTTCCTATGCAGCCTGGCCCATTGTATTTCCTTGTCCCCCGCAAGGTCGGCATTTTCGGTGTCTGTGCCGAGGCCATCCCCCAACAGGTGAACTATTTGATCGACGAAAGCCATTGCGGTAGTAAGGGGTCAAATGCAGTTATTTCATACCTGCACCACTATTTTGAAACGTATTCCCTGGGGGAGAAGGCGGTGGACATGCACTGTGACAACTGTAGTGGTCAGAACAAGAACAAGTTTGTGCTAGCGTATCTTCTCTGGCGGGTCCTGACTGGCCGGCACCAGTCCATTTCCTTAAACTTTTTGATCACAGGGCACACCAAGTTTGCCCCGGACTGGTGCTTTGGTTTGCTTAAACAAAGGTTTCGTCGTGAGCCTGTCTCGAGCCTCTCGGAGATGGAGGCGACTGTGGTGAAGAGTACCCAAGAACGTGTCAACCTTGCCCAACTTGTGGGGGACGAGAATGGGAAGGTGTTTGTCGAGTCGTATGACTGGCAATCTTTTTTGACCCCTTTCATCAAGCCACTCAAGGGCATTAAGCAGTATCATCACTTTGTATTCTCTGACCAGAACAAGGGCCACGTCACCTTCCGGCAGTATGCCGACTCGGCCCCCGAGACCTTCAAGATGCTGACTGTCGCCCCTGAAGCTGTCCCCCAGGAAGGCCCTCAGCCCACCGAATCCCCTGGCCTCCCAGCCAAAAGACAGTGGTATCTCTTCAAGAACATTCGGGATTTTTGTACTGAGGACACGAAGGACATCATGTGCCCTAAGCCCTCTGTACCAGAACCAGCACCCGGCCCAGGCCCCCGTGTCGTACCTCCGCCGGAACCAGATGCGGAATCAGAGCCAGAGGCTGGCGAGGGGGATGGGCCAGGCAGGGGCAGGGGCAGGGGCAGGGGCAGGGGCAGAGGCAGAGGTAGAGGCAGAGGCAGAGGCAGAGGCAGGGGCAGGGGCAGAGGCAGAGGCAGAGGACAGACTCCAGACACATCATCAGGATCGGAGGGGGAGGAGGAGGAGTTGGTCAGACAGCTGGAGAGGGAATCAAAATCTTCATCTGACTCAGAGGAGGAAGGCCCCCCACCCCCACCTAGGGGCAGGGGCCGTCCTAGTAAACGTGCTAAACGTGGTCGTGGCAGGCCCAGGACCACCTGAGAACTATTAAGAATCCGTTTTGAACATTGTTAACTTATTTTTAGTTGTTAAGACTTTTTCTGATTTTAAGATTTTTACCTCGGTGGCTTTTCACTATTTTAACGACCAAAGACAATCATGAACATTCCAAGAACTTTTATAGACACATTATGGATACCCAGGGTACTTAGGGTCATCACAGAGTCGTTTTTAAGCAGCCAAGATGAGGTATTGTGATCCTTTATGCTTGCCGTTCTAGGTTAAGTTGTTGCTTCAGATCCGGATTTTTGTCACTTTTTGCAGCGCCGGCATGAATAAAAGTTTGTATATAAACGCATGAATTACTGGTATTTGTTAGCTAGAATAGTGTAGAATGACTATGTAAAGTTTCAGGACCAAGGATTGATTACAAGTGTACGTTGCTAGGGCTTTATCGGAGGACCGCGGTAGCGCGCGGTAAGAAAAACTTTCAACTCATTTATCTCTGTTTCTTATACCCGCATAGGCGCGGTTCTTTTTATTCTCGTCGCAACTTATCTCAGGCCCTAGATATCGGACCTAGACATGCTATACCTCGTTTTAAAGCTAAGAATTAGTATTTTCTGATGGTATACCTAACTAAAAATCTTCCCCGTGCGACATCCGACTCACTTCGCCAAAACGGGTCACATTTGTAGTTTGATGTGATGGACACCTAGGCTTATGTCTTTGTTCAGTTTGTATCCAGATAGACCTTTCTAATTAGTCTGGCACCCTCCCAGCAGTATAGGGTAGAACCAATGAGTAGGGTTATGGATTGCTAAAGGCTATATTCCATTTTGTGATTGTTAGCATTTGCAACAGCTTCAACAAGGTACCGCAAGCCATTTGCGTTTTTGATACCAACATGTTCGTATCTAGTACCACAAGCAATCCATAGATAACGAATGTAAAATAGCATGTGCCGAAACAAAGTACCCCAACCAACCCAGGCAAGCAGTAACATAACAAGAACATTCTGCGACTGTACTCTTTTAATTGGTCTGAGACCTGGCCAATTTTCACGTAACAATAACGTTATTTTAGGTAAAGTTTAGACTTACTGAAAAAGAACGTTATAATAACATTCTATTTTGGTAAAGTTGAGATTAAACTAATAAAGAATGTTATAATAACGTTATTGTAAGGTGAAATAACGTTACAAGAACGTCACAACAATGTTCTAGTGTGACGTCACAACGTTAGGTTCTAAAGACGTTTTTGGGTGCCCTCAAAAGAACCAAACCGGGTTTAAACAGAACGTGTATGTATGTATGTATGTATGTATGTATGTATGTATATATATATATATATATATAGTTAAAAGGATATCAGGTATCCAGATACCATAACAGCACTAAGTCTTGTTGAAAAATGACATCCTGGTTCAAAAATAAGGATAAGGAAATGTTTCTTTATTTGCCAACAACTGCGCCTCGGCCCACCGCATGGAGTTTGTTATCAGTGTCAGAAGTGGGGATACCCTCTAGCCAAGAGTGTTTGCCTTTGATTCAAATAGCAAATTACATATTCCTTGCATGTTGTGTGGGCTATTGGTGTTAGTGAGTAAGGTTGGGCCTTACCCTGCCAAGGATGCGACGTTATTATAACATTTTTACACATACTTGTATGATACTATGATCTTTTCTACAGTTCTTAGGAATTGCATAACTTTTTCATTTGCTGTGGTTATATCGAATTATGTTATTTATTGAACTGAAGGATATGTTGCTAAAATTAGCTGGTGGTTGTCCATGAGACGAAAGCCTTATTGACGCTTTGATATATTACCTGTCACATATTTCCCACAAAATACACCTTCTAAAAGGTGTGTACCGGGATGGAGCAGAACTGATTGCTAGGTTTTGATCCCCTGCTGTTTTCCCGCTCTGTCACCCTCATCTCCTAGATACAATCATTCAAGACTGACCAAGTCAAAACATGTGTCTGAAAAGTCAGAATATGTCCTAACTTATTTTCGCTGTGAGAATTACCCTGGCTGTTGGTACGGTGTAAAACATCACTCACTCAATCACTCTAAAAGGTGTAGACAGACGATGAAAAACATCTTCACTGGGTGTCGCCTTTTACGAGAATACTATCCGACTGCCAGGCAGGTGTTCTTATGTTGTCGAGTAGCTTTTGTACAAGCAAAGATATAAATGCCTTTCACATATCTAGAATCTTAAGATGAGATTATTTTTCTAGATTCAGAAATTGGTTTGTATTGCTTTATATATAGTATAAACAGCTGATAAAGGATGTTGGTTACTTAATTGTGGACCACTCTACAAATGGGATACACAAAACAATGCCCTTAGCCCATCCCAAAATGGCACATATAAAGCACCATACCCATTAATATAGGCGATGAATCGGCTGACTGATCGGTGCTAAGATTGGCAGATTGTTCCAATAGAATTGGTCAATTTTACCATCAATTCAGATCACAAGTCAGTATGTAATTTTGAAATATATATGTTTGAGATGAGTTGTTGTTAAAATCGGTGGACTCTTCTATAGAAGAGTCAGCCAATTAACACTAATGAGTTGTTAGACTTTGCTCAAAGTCGCCTAGTGGGTATGGGGCTTAACAGTGAACGATGGTACATGTGCATTGTCAAATCATGAAGTGTTGTGTGAAGATCCACTATCAAAATTCCCTCACTAATATTGATTTTTCTGGACTGGATATTTCAGGACTTTTAGATCAAAATATTTATTTGGATCTAGGGAGGGGATCCAGGGGGTCCTGACCCCCCACCCCCCTTTTGGAGAGGACCTAAACCTGCCAAAGAGAAAAAAAAAATGTGTGCGTGTGCATGCAACTTAGCCTATAATTATGTGGATCGCCATTTCTAAAAATACTATTTCTGTCCCTGCTCTCCCCTTTTATTGAGCTTTAATGCTTTGTCATACAAGTTATTTCAAGGTGATGAACTTGTCAGTCATTACAAACCAATATCGTAAATTAGTTATAGTTTTTATATCACAGAATGTTACCGTTAACAGGGCGTTACCGACGGATGCGAAACTAAGGGGAATCCCTATGGATTGGTTTTTCCCATCAGTGTTACTACCAAAAAAAGGCAATTGCTTTGCCAGCATAAAGAAGGAAAAATAGTGATACATTAGCTATAATGCATCTAAGGATTGATAAGGGGAAAGGAGGTTTATGATCCAAAGGGGCCAGCTAGGGTAACCTCTGCGCTACCTAAGGATCATCGTATAATGGGCCTTGCTGTTGTGTTCACTTCAACATAAAATCCACTCGAAGTGAACGCACTCCATTTTGAATATAAAGCTTATTCAATTTTCTATTCTCAGGTAGGCATCTCTGCAAGCATCTAAGGTAGAGTTTATGATATTTATCACAGTTATAAGCATTTGTTGTGTCAATATAAATATCATTATAATATCACACAGTCATTGGCTCTGGCACCTTGAGGAGATACAACAATCAAGTTTATTTCAGTTGGTCAGTGGACCGGGGGCTTAAAGGCCATGATCCATGTTACGATTTTGGGCCAACCGTTTTTCTTCTCATGCATTTTTCACATATTTGGAATCAATTTTCCTGATGAAAGTACAATTTTTCTGATATGTTTTATTCTAAACTCTTTGGAAAAGTGTATGTTGTATAAGAAAAATGACTATTAACAAACCGATTTTCAAAATTGGTTCAAAATCGGCCCAAAATCGCAACGTGGATCAAGGCCTTTAGAGAGACTTGTAAAACCCAAGCAAGAATATGACGTTATAATAACGTTGCAGCAACGTTCTGGTAAGACCTGTTTTGGTTCTTGTTATGTTCTGTTGAGGGCACCCAAAAACGTCTTTAGAACCTAACGCTGCGACGTCACACTAGAACGTTGTTGTGACGTTCTTATAACATTATTTCACGTAATAATAACAATAACGTCATTATAACATTCTTTGTTAGTTTGGTCTCAACTTTACCAAAATAGAATGTTACTATAACATTCTTTTTCAGTAAGTTTAAACTTTACCTAAAATAATGTTATTGTTACGTGAAAATTGGCCAGGTCTCAGACCAATTCAAAAAGTACAGTCGCAGAACGTTCTTGTTACGTTGCTACTTGCCTGGGAATAGAGTTCATTATGAAATTCTCATTGATTCTCTGTACATATTTTTCCATTACAAAGACTATTCTGGGCCATGCATCTTTGCCATTTTGGGCATCATACAAATAACTCAGAGATGGAAATATCCTGGGTATATTACCCTGCCACCAAAATTTACCCACTATTTAAAGACATTTATTGTGCCATATTATCAGAGCATGGTGTATTTCTTTTCTCATTTTTTTCTCATCAAAGCCTTGTACGTAAACAATTTTGCTTTTATGCGAGCACATGAAATACAGATGGTATTGTTATATCAAATTATGATTTGAAAAGTCAACCAAATAAGATATTGATAACATCCAAATAAGATATTGATAACATTAATGTATTAACATGATATATTCATACTAAAGTATAACATAAGAACTATATTGCAATATTAATTTCCTTCTGCGTGATATTCTCTACCCAAGGATCCATATCTTTTATATCAGTATGTTATAACCACTACCACTAACTAAGCACCAGGTGCGCAGGCATATTTACCCATATTCAGTTTGTTCACCCATATTCTACCGCTTGTTATCAGAATCCATACTCAGCTCCCCAATAAAATGAGTTGGCCATTCACAGCTGCACGGTGTTCTTTATTCTTGGTATTCTCACGACATGGCAGTATACACCTTTCTCGTGACCTTGTGCAGTGCAGTGTAGTACTACTATCCAGCAGACCTAGGTGAGGGGAACCACCTAACTGAGGACAGGCATTTCTTTTATCTACACACAGACAACAACTTCTATAGACTACTTAAGACACTGTACGTTATGCACCTTTCTATCTAAAGCGTCGTCCCCACTTGGATGATTAAATTACAAAAATCGGCGGCAACTAAAGCCCAAATTATACTACGTATTGGCTAGACATGCATTGGGTCCCGTGGCCCAATGCTTCTGGTTTGCATTGGGGCTGTGTTGACACCATATTACACTGCGCGTTGGTTGGTGTTGTTTGGCGTTGGGTCACAACGCTACCCAATGCAAAGTAAATTATACTACGCGTTTGGCACATGTTGGGCATGTGTCGGATCACATTGGGTCACGTTGGAACGTGTTTTTTTTAATCAAACATGTTGGTAAAACAACGCATATCAGATGCATTTGGCAACGCGACCAAATACGAATGTGATCAGACGCGTAGTGTAATATGGCCTTTACATATTTAATCGCCCGGCGACATGATAAACATAAACTGTGATGTCTGGCAGCTAAACAATTAGTCACTGTGCAAAATATTTGAATTTCTGGCAAAATATTTGACATATTAATATTTCTCTCAAGTTGCCAGTGATTATTGCACTTAATTGCCAGGCAGTGCAACTAAAGTGACCTCTAGCAGTTTGAAGGAAAGAGTGTCCCAATGTGTTGATTAACTCTTTTTTTTCACCGACGACTAATTAGTCACCTGATGACATAATTTCTTAATCAATGTGCAAACAACATTAGTCACTGGCGCTAGTTGCCCAAGTGGGGATGCAGCATAAGCCTGCCACCCTCTCTTATAGATCATTGCAGCAAATTGGGATAAAAAGTATTAAGTTGTCCTCATCTATTCATAGACATCAATTCAATTTCAATTATCTTGGTATTGTTTGAATGCTAGTGTTGTGACCCTGGTGAGAGAAACCAGCTAACTGAGCACAGGCATTTCTTTTATATACACAGAGGTATAATTTCTACAGTGACATTTTGTACTAATAGCCTAGTACTTTTAATATATTATCATACTTTATAATTTAGTTAGGATCAGGCCTAACCATACTACTTCTGAGAAGAGACATTTTACGCTCCTAGCGCCACCTGTTAACCGGTATAAAAGGCGTTGCAAGGTAGGGAGCGAGTCAGTTAGTAGAGTTTTAGTGAGAAAGTCAGCAGCATTAGCTGAGCTGCTCGGAGCTATGTCTACCAGCTCCTGCGCAATATACTGGAGTTTACCTATACCAACTACCTCGGACAAAGGATTGTGATAGAGCTAAGCGCTAGGGTGGTCTAGGATGTGCTGGAACAACTTGTATTCTAAATGTGGTTGATCACTGAGTAGGAGATGGGAAGGTGGACTGATGGAGACTTATTCACTGTGGCTTTGACTCGGGATGAGATGTTTAATTGAATAAAACCCCTTTCACTTTAAGAGCTCCCTCATCGTCCATTTCTTTTGAACTATTGGGGGATGGATGAATTAACTTTGAGCGCAGTCTGATTGGCTCGATAACCTGGATGAACGACTCATGGATAAATCAATTATATACATCACGCAGTCTTAAATCAAACACTAACAATAGTTCAATTTATACAAAAGGGGGCTAAGTTGTGTTCTCATAACACTAGCTTTGAAACAATACCAAGATGATTGAAATTGAATTCAAATACTGTAAATGGATATATTTTCATGCTAATAAACCTTTGCGCATTTGACACTGATACGCATTTTCACTCAATCATAAATTTGTGCATTTCGTGGTTATTTCTATTTCATCCTTATAATTAATAATATAATATTTCACTCAAACTTGTGAAAATATGTACAGCGCAAAAATGATACATTCACAGTAATAGTGATTTCTATGAAAAGTAGAGAACACCTTAACACTTTTTATCCCAATTAACTGCAATGATCTATAAGAGGGAGGCAGCCTCAGACAGAAAGGTGCACAGTATACAGTGTTTTAAGTAGGTAATGGGAGTTGTAGCCTGAATGTAGTTTATCAGATAAGCACAAAAAGGGCACCACTTGTCTGAGCAGGATCAAGCAATTTATCCAAGTTACCAGGGTATATCTAAATGGGGAGGTGTTTTATAACAAAGCTTTGTAGCTATATGGGAGTTTATGTGAGCTCACAGAAACTGTCGGGAGTTCGAAATTCACGTATGCCGCTGTTTCATAACAAAGATCTTGTAAATCCAGCCCAAACTCTTGTAAATTAAGCCAAACTCTCATAGATTACGCTCACGTAAATCACACCCAAACTCGCAATAGAAAAAAACTTGCGTGGCTACGATGAAGTGAAAAGGCGATCGTAAGTTATGAAACACAAAAGTTTTAGAAGTTTGTTATGGAAAAAGGGCCATGATCAAAGTCTACAGGGCTATGTGAGTTTTGCATTTCATAAGTTACGATCACCTTTTTCGTCGTTATATATAGCTGGATGAGTTTTGATATTGCTTACATGAGTTTGGGTGGAATTTGCGAGAGTTTGGGGTGGACTTATGAGAGCTTGGGGCATATTTACAAAGTTTGGGATGTATTTACATGAGTTTTATTATGAAACAGCGGGTTACAGAAGTTTGAAACTTCTGTATTAGCCAGATTTATCAGGGCCAGATACAGGATTTCGAAAAGGAGAGGGTCCACATATAGGCCAAGCACTGAAACGGCGTGCATTTGCATGTATGCCTGTGACGTTTTTTTCTCCCAACCAAAAGGGGGAGGGGGGATCAGGACCCCCCCCCCCCCCTTGATCTGTCCCTGTTTATTATAACCATGTTATTCCCTGTGGTGGTTTAAGGTTGGAACCCACCGATTGACGCAACTAAACATCGTCATATATTTTGCATGTGACTTTTTTATAAATATTTTGGTCGAATTGCTGAGTGGAAACACTGTTTCTACCTGTTTCCGACCAGATCTGGTCAAAACAATCAGAACTACACAACCAGAACTGGTTGAAACTTATAGTTAGACATTCAATGGGTTCCCCGCTTAAAGGTGGTAGGACTATTTTAACAACCAAGCTATAACTCGTACTCCTTTCTCGCTTCAGATTCCCGTGTAATTACATTTGGAATCCGACGCGACGGGGTAGTATGGCTATAACTTTGCTGGAAACTCCAGGGATGGCGACCAAAAAACTTTGACGAATATTCGTGATAATATAAGAGGCATTCACGAACTTATCTATGTAAATACTGCCTTGTTCCATCTATAAGAAGACCATTATAATGAAATGAAATAGTTTGGGAATGGGAAAAATGGGAAAATTGAAAAAAAAAACCTGCAAGATTCGTGACCACAAATCTTTCACTAACCCAAAATTTGGGATCGTGACTTAAAGGGAGTCAAAACCAATAAAATTGATAAAATTTTCAAAACTCAGATAAGTATAGAAATAGGTTATATGAGTCTAGTTAAGGTCATTGGTGAAGTATTAGCTCTGAAAACTAGCTCATACCAAAGAAGAATTCCATGAGAGATGGTAAAATTTCCATTTGTTTGTAAACAAACCACATTTTTGTGGATCCACATTTATTGATTTGAGCAAGGAAAACCAATTTCAATGATTTTCTACCATATTTCATGGTTTAGATTTTAATATGGGCCAGAAATTGGCCCAATGAATGGATTTCCAGGATTATTTGAGTTTGGAAAATTTGGTCGAATTTATTGGGTTTGGCTCCCTTTAAATAGCATTTGAGATTCGTGAAAGTTTTATGGTCACCCCCCCCCACCTCCCCGAATCCAGTGGAATCCCCAGTATACAGTGTTCAAGAGAAGCATTTCATGTCAGGACAGGGGAAAATAAGAAGAGGAAAGTTCTGGGTATCAAGAAGCAACATGACACTTCATCTTTTTTTATTCACAACTTCACTTACAGTATGGACATTGTTCTTTCAGTAGGTTAGGTTATTCACCCTACGACGGATAGCTGATTTACAGTATTTTAAGGACATGCAGGCTAATTTGGGTTGATTTTGTTAACAAAATATCCTACAAAACTATAGAAAATGGACAATATTATATATATATAAATGTTATATATCCATCAATAATGGATGAATTTTCAAACAACTCAGGTAATATAAAAGTGTATGGGTACTTATTTGGAAAATAATGAAGTCTAGTTTTATTCAATATTATTCTCTAAATTATGGCACAATTCATGAAAATTTCTATGCTAACAGCTTGAGTTTTGTCGACGTATTACCCAGCATGCATCCTGTTTTAGGCTAACCTGCAGGTAGAATCTAAGAAATTGGCTTTCTGTGGTTGGGAGAATTCTAATAAACGAACCTCCTGTGCGACTATATATGAATCTTGCAGAAACCCACCCCTCACTCTCCAACCATCAGAGTTATCACTATGGCAACCCCTCCCGGCAACCCCTACTGTAAATTATGGTGACTAGACATTTGGCTTGGAGAGTGACAGTATTAATATGGTTATAACTCGCTTATTGTCTACTTTAGAACCCAAATAAAGTGAAAGAATTGTTGACAAATATGTGCAGTTCTTTAAAATAATTTTGAATTAATTGTATCTTTGATGGTTATTGAATAATTTAAGACTTTAGTTGTCATGGTCCAGTGACCACCACTGCTTTCAAAAGGCATGCTGTGGTTGTTTAAACCTCTTTCAGTCAGGCATGACCAATATGACGTCACGCCGGTAATTGTAATGAGAATGATTACATAGAGATGATAGATATGAAGTACATATATACACTGACAAACTACAGACATTCTTTACCAATTATATACAGTTTCAAAATAATGTGAACATCATATCAGATAGATTATAACCAATTTAATGACATAAATATTAGACCGCGACAGTGACAATATTAAATTCTGAGTAGATATGGACAATTCAGCAAAAATTTGGAGAATGTATAGATCTTGTGCAGACGTGGTCAAGTGATCATATTTGATGATCTCCATGTGATGATCAAGAGCACATGGTTATGGGATAAACCAAAATGTATCAATTCTAAATGGCCATTTAGCTAAGTATTACTTAGTAAGACTCTTTCAACTCAAAGTAGCAAAACAATATACAGTTTCTGGGATTTCCAGCCTTATGGAAATGCCTATTCATGGCTCTAGAGACTTTATTTAGCTTAGAAATCATAGAAATAAGTCAGATAAGCTAAATTCATGCTATAAATGAAATTTTTCATAGTTTTCATTTCTAATGAAAACATTTGGATTTTTTCGCATTTTGTTGCCATGGTAATGGGAATGTTGATAGAACGTCCAAACCTCTGGATACTTCATCTACGCAAATGAGGGTTTCCATGGTAACCATGGAATAAAATTAAGTTTTCAAAATTTGAAATTCTAAATCAAGAGACTGCTTGGCCATATTTGGCAAAGAACAGATTCTGAATATCTTAAATAGAACGGAAATGGTGGTATATTTCCTGAAATCGTATTTGGGATTTCAATTTTTGGCCTAGATAATATAAGTCATATCTTTATGAATACCAAAGACTGGTCTATTTTAGCAGATTTAGCATATCTGACTTTTGTGTCTTCAAATTAACACAACTTTTTTTCTAATAAGAATATTTACCTAATTTTTTCAGTACTAGATTCCCAAAGACACCATCTTAATATAATATTATTTTCGCAGAGGATCCTAAAACCTTCAGAAAGGTAAATGATATTGATTTTAGATTGATAGCCAATAGGGCGGCCAGGCCGTCATCTGCACAACACCTTTTTCCTTTTTCTACTATTAAACACTCTGATCTAGGAAATTATCATATTCTTCTTGTCAGATATGGTGATTAAAACCTAACCTTTCCAATGATGCATGATCTGTTTGTGCAAATACATTAGCTATACATAATATTGAGAAACCGTTTAGAGTACTAGAAAGTATGATGTATTATCCGAGACCAACGATTTCGAGGGACAATAAACAGTATCAAACATGGCTGGATAACAGCATTTGATATGTCATTTCTTTGCTTATGTAGTTTTCTTGGAAATAGATGTTCAAACGTCCATGGTACACAAAAAAAACGGTGGAAGTATCCCTTACCCACCCGCCATGTATATATATATATATAGCTGTGACCAAATCTATAGGGGTGGAAACGACGGCAAGGTAAAGTGGTGTAGTCTCGAATCTGGTCCAGCCACGTGCCAAGTGAAACGCTATATACCCACTACAGCATCCTGCCCCCTATGTATATATATATATATATATATATATATATATATATATCTGTGTGTGTGTGTGTATATATATTCACATATATCGTTATATATGTGAATGTGCATACATAGGCCTTCACATAGGCCAATATAGATATAAAGGTATTCAATCCTATATAAGTATGTACAGGGACCCTGGGTGGATTGGAGATTTCTGAAATGGGTGGGGGTGGGGGGTCCGGCATAAAGGCCAATTACTAAAATGATGCGCATCCCAGTGGCAGATTTAGAGAGAGAGAGAGCGGGGGAAAAAACAACATTTAGACTTTTATATGTAAGATTCGGCCAAAAACTAACTAAGGAAATATTTTCCTATATCGCACCCTCTCCCCCCCACCTTTTCAGAAGCCTGCATCCTCCACTGCATCCCCCCTAGATCCACCCCTGAATGTATCTATTCATGATTACCTATAGATACACCAATCAATAGTTTAACTGGTTCGGATATGGACTCCAATAAGACTTAAAGTGTATGGATCAAGGCTTCTAACAGACGGTTAACGTCGAAACTCCTAAGAACAAAACGTGCATAAAACGTTTGCACCTAGACAAGCGTGACACTAGTCCCAGCCCAACAATAACTGCCAAATAGATGCATGACAACCAACATTAGTATAAAATCCACGTTCTTTTACATTTTCTTTCCTTTTTTTCTTCTTTTTTACATAAGTTGTGGGGAATTACAAAGATGGTCATAACTAAGCAACAAGATCTGGTCGAAACGAAGAATTACAGTCATTGCTCAATGGGTTTCCCCTTAAAGGTGGTAGGACTATTTTGGCAACCGAGCTATAACTTTGCTGGAAACTCCAGGGATGGCGACCAAAAAACTTTGACGAATATTCATGATAATATAACAGGCCTTCATGTCCTTAGGGTTTGTCATTCACGAACCTTCCAGAACATTCACGAATCTTATTGAACATTGAAAATAAGGTATAAAAATATATAGATATCTTTGTATTTACTGCCTAGGTCTGAACTATTGTTAATGTTTGATTTAAGACTTGTAGGACGCTGCGTAGCTTATATAATTGATTTATCCATGAGTCGTTCATCCGAGTTATTGAGCCAATCAGACTGCGCTCAAAGTTAATTCATCCATCCCCAATAGTTCAAAAGAAATGGACGATGAGGGAGCTCTTAAAATGAAAGGGTTTTATTCAAGTAAACATCTCATCCCGAGTCAAAGCCACAGTGAATAAGTCTCAATCAGTCCACCTTCCCATCTCCTACTCAGTGATCAACCACATTAGAATACAAGTTGTTCCAGCACATCCTAGACCACCCTAGCGCTTAGCTCTATCACAATCCTTTGTCCGAGGTAGTTGGTATAGGTAAACTCCAGGATTCTATGCAGGAGCTGGTAGGCATAGCTCCGAGCAGCTCAGCTAACGCTGCTGGCTTTCTACTAGTTACTAACTCCAAACTAAACTGACTCGCTCCCTACCTTGCAACACCTTTTATACTGGTTAACAGGTGGCGCTAGGAGCGTAAAGCTTCTCTTCTCAGAAGTAGTATGGTTAGGCCTGATCCTAACTAAATTATAAAGTATGATAATATATTAAAAGTACTAGGCTATTAGTACATTCGACGGCGGTCAGGTGTTTGAGATTAAGGAGGTGGACGACATAGCTCAAACCTAATAAAGATTATTCAGCCAGATGTAATTGCATTCCCAATTTGGATTATTGGACATTTTTTTTTTTTTTTTAAATGTAGAGAAAACTGATGTTGAGTGGCTTTGACTCTCGTGGTACATATAGCACAGTGTCAATATAATTGTAGATTCCGTTTTCTGATCATCGTTCAGGATAAGTATCATTTTCAGTATTAACTTAGTACATGTCTGTACAGATTCTTAAGTTATCCAGTTGGTATAAAAGTCAATAAAATTCAACATATATACAAAGTGAAGTTGTCTTAATCATCTAGTGTTAATAAATGAACAACAAATTCAACTTTAAAACGAGTTAACATAATAAAAGGTAACTTCGGAGAAATCGGACATCTTGAATGATCGGATTTCATTGTACAATGCATGTTGATTTTCAAACAATTTTCAACTAAAACAACATTATTTACAGTGAATACAAGGTCCATGCGGTAGACTGGTCAATATCAAACAGTTTGACACATACAAATTACTATAATCAACGCGCGCCCACCAACCACACTTAGTACATGTGTACTTAGCAGGACGCTTGACTGGAGTTCCCATCCAGGGTCCAGGCGTGAAGTGCCCGGATGACAAATTTCTGGTTCGAATGAATTCGGCGGGTTTGCACGCTCGATGTGACTTTTTGTGCCGAGATAACTGAACTTTATCACCTGATTATGTTGGTTGGGGATCTAAACTTTAGTTTAGTGCAGATTTTGAAAGAAATTAAACGATGGTTTGATCATGCTAGCCGATTACATAATTTGGATCCTTTGGATCAAAAGGGGGTTTTCCCAAATTAGCCTCAGTGCCGGCGGTCATTTTGAAGTGAGCGGACGTGTTTTCTACTTTGTCACACTTAAACCTTTTACTCTTATCCACGATGGTCTGGGTTGCCATCTTTTGTTCGGACCGAGAAGGGGGCGTCGAGGATTACCCGGATTTACTACTAGGAGGGACAGAGAGTACTTTCGTGATTTTTCCGTGTGTGGACGCCACGACTGCAGAACTGTCCGGGTACACTTTTGCCCACCATCTCATGTACCCCAACGATATTCTTTTAGTAATTTGCAACCTCCTTGACGTCCTTACATGGGATCCAGAGCTTCGTTTATACATTCCATTTTTCACTAGCACTGACGCGGTGGCCAAGTTCTACGCCGACACATTTAACAGGGCGTTCTTGAATGTGCACTCACATCCGTTACCGGCCACCCTCATCATGGCGACCCCATCGGGCTTTGATGCCCGAAGGTGGCCGTTAACCGACAGCGATGGATCCCTGCAGAAGTGGGTGAATCGGCTCATCCCTAAAGTCAGCCGCGAAGTGAGACGAGCCAACGACTGGTTCGGGGTACCAACCGCGGACACCGGCCGTGTGCTTCATGTAGTGAAGACCGTGGCTGATGGCACCATGACCGTCAATGACTTTCGGGAGTTGGTTGACGGCTACAGGCCGTCAGTCCGATTAGTGCGCCGCTGGGCCCGGGCTCTTGGCCGCTTGATCGCCCGCCTACCGCTGGCTCCGCTGTAGACCATCGGCACTCCATTTTTTTTTGTGTAAATACTAATTCGGAGTGATTTCCACCGGATGTCTCTTATTAATTCTTGTAGTTTAATTCCTGGTTGGGGCCCAGGCCACCGATTCTTTAGCACCCCACATAAGGAACATTTAACCAGGAGGCTACTCGCCAGTTTGTTGTCACGGGACCCACCAGACTGTTCACATAGGATCTTCCGGATAGTTCGCCCGTTGCTGGACATCGCCCTCCTCCCGTCCAGCCGGCCTTCTTCGTTAGCTCTTCCGACCACTTCGGCCCTGGTGAGTATAGCCTTTTCCAGCGTTCTTGGCATGTTAGGCAGGTTACTAACCCTTTGATTTTAAGAAGATTGTTGGCCAAAAGAAGCAGTCTTCGGTTCGCCTTCACACGGTCGGGTCCCGGAAGTTGACGTCACTCCCGGAACCGGAGGTGGAGTTTCGCTGGTGATTACAATGATGGTTTGTAACGGGTACCACGGTGGGGCCACCTGGTGTTTACTTTGGGTGCAAGATGGTGGATGCGGGCCGGAGACTAGGGCCTCGCGTACTAAACTTATTGTCTTTTCCAGGTCCTGTGGTAGGTTAGGATAGTACGGATGGAATAAGATGACGGTGTTGGGCACTGAGAGACGTCAGGCTGAATACTTTAGTGGGAGGGTTTGTTAGGTGAGCATGATCAAGTGTTATTTATCTCGCGCGCAGGTTGGGCGATAATAGATGATTTTACTTGACTTAGCGGTTTGTTGACATTACCAGTTCAAGCAGGCTCTCAGTGTGCGGGTAGTGTTTGCTGTATTGGCTTTGTAATATTATTTTATGATTATTATCTACTAGTTGACTGACACTGCACTAGTGGAACTATATGTGACCAAGCATTCTGGTCTGGACTGAGCAGCGCTAGATTTGCTGCAACAGAATTCTTTGATTCGTCGTTCCCCTTACAAGGTAATGGAAACAATCCACTGGTGACTACAAGGCGTAGGCGCTTCATGTGGTCACCCCAGGTAGAGTCGTCCGACTGACTGTCGGCGACTCCATGGTAAGTTTTGAGGTCGTAGCAAAGGCTACAAACATCGGTCTAGTCTCTAGTGCACCACCAAGACTACATCGATGCCATGGTGTTAGAATAAGTGTTATAGTTAATGTTATTGTGCAGTGTCGTCCAGATAGGAGGGAGAGAAATGATGATTAGGACTGGGTCTATTGTTGTTTTATAGAGAGACTACTCTTGGGTTTCTAAAGAGCCATTGCTTGAACGGTGTGTCTTATGATTATTCTGATTAATCCTGTCTTACCTTACCCGTGCTTAAATACATTTTCATTAATTAATAAATCTGACAGGGTCCATGTTGTTGAGTTACAGAGTGGTAGCTTGGTGTTCACCCTCCTAATTCTGTTCTGGGGTTGAGCGCCAAACTCCATCATTACACTGGGTAGTTGACGCTCCACCTTTCTAGACATGTAGGCGCGTCCCTAACACCAAGCATTCTTGGATAATTATTATGCCTGCGCTTACAGCAATAATTTATCATTTCAAATTTGTACAATACACACCGTGGGTCTTCATTCCGCAAGTATACATGCCGTTACATGACATTGAGTATTAACTATACAGGGGAGTATTTTGATTATACGTTGCTTAATTTATCACTTGAGAGGATCGGGGCTCAGACCCAGGTCCATTTCTGGTCTGAACACCAAACCTCATCAGCTACACGTGGGTCGTCGGTACCCCCCACCCTGTGGAACTAAATGGGTCGAGTACCGAGTCTCACATTGTTATAATTAGGAGCAGTATGCACATTTCCTTCAATATGCACTCTACCCCTTTTTACAACCAAGAGATGTGTAAATGCACTTCTCCAGATCACTTCAGACAGCACCTAGTAAGCCGGGCCTCCTTTTAACAAAGTGTAGTTCAAGGTTAAACCCTTATCTGTCAAGGTCTTTGCCCGTCTTTTTCTTGTGGAGAGCCGAGACTACTCCTGAAAGGACTCCGCCCCCAGCCTATTTTAACTATGCGCACGAGGGGCAGGAATTTTCTGCTAAAGACAATTTTAGGATTCTGACTGTTTACTAATAGGACGGGTAGACTATCTGCTGAGATTTTAACCAAGTTTGCAGCCGTTCGTCAGGGAATTAGTAGTCCGTCTCCCCCCTCCTCAGCACAACTGTTGAGCGGGGACCCGGTTACTTGAGTCACGATGGCGGTCGAGACTAAAGTTTCCTTTTCGTTCATTTTTTTTTCTCGACGGCGGTCAATTCCGAAGCCGCACGTCCTTTTATTATTTTATTATTATTATTTTACCCGGGTCGAAACTTGGCTTCTTGTTGTTTTTGCCTCAGTCCCGGTTAAGTTGGTCTAAACATGGCCTAAATATATTAGTCTCACGCCTTTGGGCAGCTGTATTTCATCTACACCTTTCGCTGGACCCTGATTTATAGTAAAATCAAAGATCCCACGACTGGGAGATACGGTGACCCGGCGGTCATTACACATAACCAAGGTGATGGGACTGCTTGTCTGGACAGCACCACGTCCCACCATCTTGTGAGTTTTAGCTACAGCTCCCCCCCACAGGGAAAGTCGCCTTTATGAAGGGGAGAGTTGAGCACCCTGTGAATGTCGCCAGTTCATCGTATATGTCCTGTAACCTCTTTTCCTTGTGACATCTGTTATACCATCTATGTGTATCAGATGTAAACATGTCACGTATCGGTGCTCTGCTCTCGTGTGCTGTCACGGAGTTTTCCACCCTCAGCTTGGTATTAGGTATACGGCGTTTCATGTTTTTACTACAGCTTGCCCAGGATTCCCTGAGGAAGGGCTCTTAGTTAAATGAACATAGGGCTGCTTTATATAAGTTTTTTTTTTGTAAGTTACTTTCTAAACTTCGATATATTTTTTGTGTGATGAGGGGACCGCTGTCAGGAGTCGACCCACCCGGGTCATAGTGGCTGCCATGTTCAAGCGCCCACCCCAGTGCCTCCCAGAGCGTCGGTGACGCGTAGCCCCATTCGTCCTGCCTCCTGCTAGGCACCACCGACACCAGGCATGTGGGCGGGCTCCTGCCAATCATGCGGCCCTCCCATCTTTGAGGAATGTATATATACATACTGAAAGAATAGGCTGTGGCATTCCCCAAGTGACTCCTGGACCGCAGCCCGATCCTAGCGGTGACAACAGCACAGGGGTCAACATGGATGGTACTTACCCGGGGAAATCCACATCGCTCGTTGGAAGCGCTGGTTCCGGTGAGCGCACATAGAAAGGTTTACAGAATTTTGTGATTCTTTTTGGTGCTAAAATTTCGGGTACTAGGATCGATTCCGAATAGATCCCTACTCTAGAAGAGTCGCCGAATTAGTGATAAGAGTATTGAGCTAGGCAACCGGGCATGGGACACTCAATCTGAAAGAAGTTTAGGTAACCCATGGGTCCATAGAAAGATGGTTGGACCAGCCTACCCGGCTCAGGTTTCCCTGATTAATGAATCATTATTGAATGAGTTAGTCAAAGGGGTCCTGCCTATACAAGCTGACAGGACTCCACCGAGTTCCTTGATACAACTCAGCTCAGTGTTCATACTGATGGCCTTAGATCTACCTGTTATAACTCCTACAGACATTAGATCAGTGTTACATTTGTTATATTGTCTAAATAAAGACTTCATAGACTGTCCCTGAGTCCTTTTCAGATGTTCCTGGTCTTACAGTCTTCTGAGCAGGGCCCGGTCCAGTTGTAGTGGAGGTAGACGGGGTCGATCTAGGAGGGGCGTTTGGGACCGCACCATGTCTCAGCACTTGTTGGGGCCAGTCCGCTCCGACATCGGACCAGCCAGCGTCGACGAGGCGTGGTACTCCCCTAGGTACAGGAGTAGCTAAACCAGAGGAATACCTTAAGAGTCGAGCCCTAGTGTTGTATTTCAAGTTACTCATCATCAGACGGGCCAACTTCTTAGACACTCTCAAGGTGTCCGGCAACGGCACATTAGATGGTCGCTGTCCCGGTCTGGTTGCCGCTCCCATCAGCTGTGCTCCCCAGGTAACAGTAAGGGTGTACTTCAGGCACAGCTGGTTGACTAACACGTCCTTGATAAGCACATAGCCTTCTGTGTAAGTGTGATCGGAAGGCATGGCCAATTCTCCCAGAAAGATTGTCTCCATAAGATGTGGATTGACGAATTGCACATATAATCCATCCACGGTTTTCCGTCTGATGTGCCTCCACTTGCGCCACACGAGGACCACTATGGCGATGACCAGTACAGCCAACAGTATAGCGAGTACGGCCACCGCAGTAGGATTGGCGGTAGTGTCCGGGCATCCAGTGAGCGTTCTTTCCTGGGTCAGCAACTCTTTTGGATCAGCTGTTTCTAGGGCCATGGCCCGCGGCAGAGTCATGGCCAATCCAGTGAGAGCAGTTTTAGCCTGGTGTCTCCTCCAGCACTTCCAGAGGACACATCCAACTATTGTCACTACCACTACTATAGAGAAGATCGTGAGAAGACCGAAGCCGCCTCCAAAGTTCCCTATAGAGAACCATGGGGCGTCTTTGGCCACTTCATACCGGTCAGTAGCCTTCTTAATACCCTTAGCCAAGTCCTTACGGTGCTGCTGGATCCGTTTTGCTAGAGAGGGCACAGGTATCCTGACCTTAAGATTCTCCTCGATTTCTAACAGTTCCTTTCTAATCATTTCAGGGATAGGGTCTGACTCTAGCGTGGTAGGTTCATGCTCGGACCTAGTAAAGTTCGTGTCCCACCCCTTCACATGACTCGCCGCTTCCAGCAGGTCATTATGAGGGTACACGACAGTCGTGATCCTTGTGTGTCGGTCACAGTTTCTCAGACTATATGGGATCCAAGACCCCTGCGTCTGAAAGACACAGTCACATTCCACCTGGATGCGCGCATAATTTTCTATGTTTACTTCCACGGCGGGTTGATTTCGGCAGATCATCTGGCCCCGAGTATCAGCACTGACCACTAACATGTCTCCATCATCCAGATACACAGCCATTTCCCCAAAATCAGCCTCCAAGAGATAGTCCAATTTGCATTTCCCTTTTATGGCTGCGTCATCTCGCCTCAGCAGAGCGGCGGTACATGTATTGTCCGTGATCTTTTTCATGTAGGGCAAGTCCTTACACAGTGTGATAGTTTGCCCATAACAGCCCGACCAACTGCCGCTAGCCAGCGGTACATAATATTGGCGGGACATAGACATAGCCACACTTTTAGGCAGGTTAACAATTTGGAGAGCGTCTTTCTTTTGTCGCCCCCTTACTGATACCGGCACAGGGAAGGTTAGCACTTCATAGACCCTAAACAAGTGTTCGTCGGCCACAACTGGCACACGGACATACACTATCAGTTCCTGGGTGACTGCATCAAATTCAAATGACGGTTGGCTGTTTTCATAATAGAACGAGGGGTCCCTGAATGCCACATGAAACCTGGGGTAGGTTCCTTTTAGATATCGGTTGACCTCCAAGACCGCTCCCTCCATATATTGTCGAGGCACCAAGTCCATGGTCAGCTGACCCCGCGTCAGATGCTGTACACCTTTTCTAAACACCCGCGTTTGCTCAATTAGCGACTGGAGATAGACCATTTCCCCCAATTTGTCTTTCAGAGCTACTGGTATCATGTTAAGGCATAATTCAATCCAATCCACTTTATGTTGGATGAGCCTTATCCTCCGGCGAGTTCCATTATTGGCCTGATTTAGCGACTTCATATTATCTAATAGGCCTAACACGACGTGGTTAACCCTTTCAATCGACTCGTCATGCTTATCATTCATGAGCGCCAGGTCTTCGATCATCTGGTCGGAGGACTCCTGCAACACTCTGATTAGTTCCCTGTTGTACTTAATGTCAGCAGAGAGCCCCCTATTCCACGAGGTTGGAATTTGGAAGGATGGCCACCCCGGATCGTCTACCATGAGGGGTAGCTTCTTCATTCTTTTAACCCTTCCGCCCGAATCTGATTCTGGACCTTGGGCTTGAGACCTCTGCCGGGTACTCTTAATTAAGGAGCTTAAAGTTTCATTGAGAATTTCCCTACACCAACCTTTGAGCGCCTTCAATGTTTGATCCATCCAATTCACTAGCGACCTGATACGGTAACAGGCTCGGTCAAGAGCGTCTCCTCCATCCGGGTATCTATGACAAACCTGGCCAAAGGTAGCCTTGATGTAGGAGCGTTTTCGGGGAATGGTGATCAGAAAACCCTGTCGGACAAGGGTGATGTCCGCAGTGGACATTAGCTTTCCGGGCTTTAACACCATATTGCTCTAAGGCTATAGTTTCAGCGTTAGGGGCTAGCCCGTCAGTTGGGCTGGAGTTATTATGTAGCCCCCCAATGCCTCCCACGATAACCAAGGCGAAAAGTATTACCAACCTCATTGTCACTGTTTATAGCACAAGTCCGAGGAAGCCAAAGTTTGTAAAATACCCAGGAACACTACCACAATTAAGTCGCCACTGTTCCTCTTCGCACAATAATCATCCACGCGCCAAAGTACGCCCTCCTTTCAGGCCCTCTAGTCCGCTTAGTTTGGGACATGTTCGTAGAGGCTCCGTCCTCTGGTACTCACAACTCGCCTGATGGTTCCGTTTTCGTCCTTCGTAACCATGATCCTTAGGTTCCTTACACGTTCGCAGGACGAGGGGCGCATTGCTCTGAGGGGTTTGGGGCCAGCAGGTTCCAGTCCTGGGCGGCCCCCGTTGGTTCGTACGATGGCTGATTCAGCAGAAACGGGTGCGGCACCTGTGGAGGGTTCGTCATTAGGGGCTGATTCGGCCACAGAGGTCCCCCCGGTTGGTTGGTCGGTGCCCACTGCTGCTGATTCCATAGCAGTTGCGATGGATTTGCGTTGCAGCTCGACGTCAAGCTGCTCAAGTCCAAACAGGCGGGGTCCGCGGGCTGCAAGTGGTGGAGGAGGGGAGTCGTTATCGGCTCGGCCCCCACCGGTGGGGTCGGTGCGTGTTGTTCGCGCGCTGCCTCCACCCTTATTCCCTGGGCGGCGGCGGCCAGTTGTTCTTGCTCCGCTTGTTTTTCCAGTATGGGCAGAAGTAGACCGCTCCGTGTTGCCCGCTGCCCGGCGTCTTCCCCGACGCATTTAGAAGTTTGGATGGGTTTTTGTATAAAGGGAGCAACCTGGGCCCTAACCTCAGCCAACTGTTTGTCCGATTTAGGCACTTCCAGCCCCACTGTTCGCCTAATTTCATCAACAGTCTCAAATAGTTGGAACAGTGGTCTGGTTAGATCCCAGAACCACCTGGCCTGGATCTGTACAGGTCTGGCAGTGACGTCTCCCTTTTGGGCCGGTTTTGCCACTGCAGTCAGCTTTGGTTCGGGCTCCGAGTCACTCACCTCAGATAGACAGTAAAAGTCTTTGTTCGCTGTCTTCTTTTTGGCTGCTGCTGATCCGGTAGATTTCTTAGCTCCTCCTGTGGCTGCTTTAGTGGGCCATCGGGCCGGTGTCCTCGGCTTCTTTCGGGCAACTCCGGTGTCGGTAGAGTCCGGGCGGACACCGCCCCGGCCTGGCCAGCTCCACCGCCTAAGATTCTGGGGTGAACGCTTCTTGGTACCCTCCTTCTCAGTTGCCTTTTCTTTCATTTGGCGTTCTTTAGAAGAAAGGTCCTACGAACATCCCTCTAGCGGGCACCGTCCTCCGGTAGGGACGGTTAACTCGCTTCCTCCTCAGAGGGACTATGATCCTCCCCTCCGGATCCTCAGGGAAAGTTGTAGTCCCCTTAGGATTACTGTGGGGCCGGAGGGCCAGGCAGTTCCCCATGAGTCGGAGGGATCAGTATTCTGACTTGAGTTTTCGCCTGTCTGCCCAAGGAGAAGTTGGAAACCGAAAACTGTCTATCTCCAACTTTTGCCTGGAGATAGAATCAATGTCTATCTCCGTTTCCTCCAGTGGTTGGGCTAGGCAAGGTAATCACCTGAAGTAATGGTGACCGTTCAGGAGCAGAGTTGCGGACCGACTGCTGGATCGGCGCGGATTCCATGAAATTATAGTAGATCCGCCTGCTCGTGTCGCCTCCAAATTTGGAGTCGCACTTCCTTTCAGGTGGGGGAACGCTTGCGTCCAGTCCCAGGAGATGACGCCAACCACTGACATCTCTCTCGGTTTGCGCACCCCCCTACCACGCCCCTGGGCGTGGCAAGGTGACCGTGAGGTAGGCCACCTGTTCCATTAGCGCTGCTGCTAACGGTGCCGCTCTGCCAATCTTTTATTTTCACAGGGCGGCATGGTTTTTTGCATTAATCATCCATGTCGTCGCTTTCCCCGTCGTTGAACAGAGCGGTGTAGTTAGGCCGACGGTTCCGACGCAGGTTATAGCCCCCTTTTGTCGGGACATGGCCCTCATCTGCTTTCCCCGGGCTCAGCACCGATGTATCCAAGATCGGTGCATCACCACATGGCAGTTTTATGGGCTTGTTGTTGTCTGGAGGGGATCTCCCCACCAGCGGCTGGTTTTTGCCCCTTCGTTTAGCTCGTTTGCGTTTCCTCTGTCCATTAGCGCCGGCTGCTCCCCGTTCACAGGCGGCTTTGTTAGGAACAAAGGATGAGTTTGGTAACAGTGCGGGGTCCGCACTGACGCCCTGACCATCAGTGAATTGCCCATCTGACTCTGATAAATCAGTGGGACTTGGACCAGGTTTTTGTGTAGGTACCTCCCCGGCCATAGGAATTGCACCATGCTCACGGGGACCGGCCGTTCCCGTTGAGTTTTCAGTCTCAGCACCCCCTGTTTTGCCTCCCTTTTCAGCAATTTTACCCGTCGGGGGGTGGTGCAATTCGGGGTTTCGGTCAGGATCTGCCCCTTTTGAGTTAGTGATTATTGCTTCTCTCACCAGTTTGGGAATGATATGAGGGACAGCGGGGGACCAAGGCCCATGTGCAGGCTTAAGTTTCGAAATATTTACTAAGTGTGGTATTTGTTTCCCAGTTTTCAGCGACACTAGCCTAACGAGATGGTCTCCCTTAGTTTCAATCACCCGGTAGGGCCCAGTGTACCTGTTTGAGAACTTAGACGCTTTGTTTTCGCTAGCTAAAGGATCATACATGTACACCATGTCGCCTTCATACATCTGAGTAGGCCGCGCCCGCTCATCAATTCGTAACCTCAAGTCTTTTTCATAGTTTTGAACTACCCGTTCTGCCATATTCCTAAACATAGCAATGTTGTCCTTTGTCTGCATGAAAAATTCGCAATCATTCAGCGTTTCAGGAATTGTTCCCTGCTCAGGCATCCCCATGCTGATTGGATCTCTGCCAAACAGTAGGGTGTGTGGGCTGTATCCCGACCGTACACTGATCGTGGATCGAACCGTCCACAACGCAATGGGAAGCAGATCGATCCAGTTACAGTGATCGTCAGGAATATAATACGCGATCAGGTTCTCAATTGTTTTATGTAACCTTTCCACCCGAGCGTTACCTGTCGGCATTCGCCCTGTGGTGAATGTTTGCTTGCACGCTAGTCGTGTGGTAATTTCCCGGAACAGCCCCGAAATGAAGGTTGCTCCCCGGTTAGTGTGCAGGCGGTTTACCCGTCCATACCGACACACTATTCCGGTTAGGAAACAGTTGGCCGCGGTCTGCGCGGTTGAATCTTTCATGGTGAAAGCCTCTGGCCATCCGGTTAATAAGTCTATGAAGGTCATGATATATTTTGACCCATCCCTAGCCCTCTTTAGTGGTCCAATAAAATCGCACTGAACTACCTCAAAGGGTCGGGTTGGTCTCTCCCAAGACTTAGCTAAGGCCTTGAAATGTGGGGCCCGCCTCCTCAGAGAGCAGGTCTCACAAGCTTTCACATAGTCTACTATATCGGCGTTCATGTTCCGCCAGTAGAATCTCTCAGAGATTTTGGTAGTAAGGCTACTAATCCCTACATGTCCCCCAGCTAAAATGTCATTATGTAACAGCCTCAGGACTTTGGGAATTAACTTTCCTGGAACAATCATGCGAGGTTTTAACCTTACCAGTTGGTCTTGGTTTTTGTTATATCTTTTGACGTTGAACCTACAAAGCACCCCCGGTGCTACCATTCCCACAAAATTGGCTTGGTCCATTATTCGCCTTGCTTCAAGGGGATTTGGCGGTAGGTCTCCGTCCTGAAGGTAGTCTATCAATTGCGCGCACTCTGCATCTTGGAGTTGCGCGTTTATTACCGTAGCCACAGAAAGCTCTTCATCTTGAATTACGGCCTCAAACAATTCACATCCCACAGCGGGCTCATATTCCTCACCCGGGACATGTTCGTGATAGACTCTAGACAAGTAGTCCGGTAGAAAATGAGTCGCTCCTGGCTCATAAATGATCTCAAAGTCAAAGTCTGACAGCGCCAAAGCCCACCTTCTCAGCCGAGCTGAAGGGGCTTTGTAGGCACTCTGTAGCAGGGGAATCAACGGTTTGTGATCTGTCACTATTGTGATTTTAGCTCCCTGCAGCATGTCCTCATAGTTCTTAATACTTTTAATCACTGCCAGAGCTTCTTTTTCCGTTACCGAGTAATTTAATTCGGCGTCACGGAGGGTACATCCCCAGAAAGCAACCGGACGATAGATTCCATCTAGTTTGTGACAAACCGCTGCACCGCACGCGGCGTCTGATGCATCTGTTAGTAAATGAAAATGCCCTCCTATATCTGGATGAATTAGCAAGGGCGGTGAGGTCAGCAGTTTCTTTAGTTGTTGAAACGCCTCCTCGCAGGCCTCTGTCCATTCAAAAGAAACTTCTTTCTTTAGCAGCCGATTTAAAGGTTTTGCTAAATCAGCGAAATTAGGGACAAACGGCCGATAGTAGTTACATAGCCCCAGAAAGGATTTAATAGTTTTCACATTATGCGGGCGGTTAAAGGCTGTGATCTTTTCTGTGGTAACCTTTTGTGTAGCCACCCCTTCTGCGTTTACTACGTGGCCGAGGAATATGATACCATATACTAGATGAATTGAATCGCATTGGAAATTTTCCTTATTGGATGCGTAGCAATTGTAGAATGTATGTGTACTGATGAGTTCTAATATTAAGTCTCACTCGGATTAACTTGTAACCAACATGTATATGTTTACCACCATATCTTCTGTATAGTTGCTATAATGCTCTGTCATAATACGGAATGTTTTGATTGTACTGAATGTCTAATGGGTATGGACAAGGGCTTAAAATGCCGTATTTGTCCTCTAAGTACTATCTGTAATATATCTGTGAGTTCACCAGTTACCTACGTTTGTGAAGATATGGTAACAAAAAAGGTAATTGATTATGGTTGATGTAAAACAACTCACCAAGGCAAAAGGAATGCATTTCATGAATTTGAATGTGCGTAGTGTAGTTAATAAATGGGATTTGATTAAGCACACTTTTACTGACTTGAATATTCATGTATTGGGTTTAACTGAAACTTGGTTACATAAAGATCTACCGGCGGAATATTTTGATATTGATAATTATAATCAGGTACGTTATGATAGATCTTGGGGAAATGATAATGAAAATAATTATAAAAAAGGGGGAGGGTTATGTATATATATTAAACAGGGATTAACTTACTCTGATTCGACTTTTGCTAATTTTAACACGAGCCAAATCGATATTGAATGCCAATGGATAGTAATTGACCAAAAACCTAATAAACATATAATCATTGGAAATATTTATAGGCCCCCCAGGGTAATACTAAGAATTTTATTGATTATTTAGATGAGACATTGGAAAATTTTGATCTTACAAAGAATGAGGTAATATTGATGGGAGATTTTAACATAGATGTCATGGATAAATCGAATCAATATGTAAAAGACATTAAAACTCTAGTCAGTGAATATGGAATGCGACAATTTATTGATGAACCTACACACTATACTAAGAATAAAACTAGTTGCATTGATTTATTTATTTCAAATTCGACATGTATTTCGCAGGCTAAGGTTTGTAACCTGAGTATTAGTGATCATGAGGCAATATTAGTAACCCGTAAAAAACTTAGGGTAAAAAAAGGTAAATGTAATTTTACTGGGCGTTCTTATAGGAATTATAATAAGCTAATTTTCCAAGACACTCTTAGACTGATGGATTGGTTACCTTATGATAGTGCGGAGAGTATTGATGATAAATGGAAAATACTAGTAAAAATGATATCTGAGTGCCTGGATAGATATTGTCCTCTGAAAGTTTTTAAAATAGCCAAGACCAAAGAACCCTGGATAACTGCTCCACTTATTGAATTAATAAAGGATAAGGATCGCTTATTAAAACAAGCCAAAAAAATGAAAAACCGGGATAATCTGGATCTTTGGAAGCAGGCCAGAAGGACTAGAAATATTTGTGTAAATCGCATCAAAAAAGCAAGAGCGGATTATATAAGGGAGCAATTGGAGGAAAATGTAAATGATCCAAAACGATTTTGGAAAATGATAAGAAATGTAATACCGGATACAAAGAACAAAAAACAAATGTTTACACTAAGGCACCCAGATACCAATGAATATATTGATCTGGACAAAACTGCTGATTTTATCAATTCGTTTTTTATCAATATAGGACCTAATCTGGCTAAGCAATATGATGATATATGGACATATGATGATAGTATATATATGCAAAAACTACAGAACTTTGAAGCAACAGTTAATGAGATAATTGAATTGTGTAGAACTATCAATATAAACAAAGCATCCGGTATATTGCATATATCCACTGAAGTAATCAGGGACGCTTTTCTGGCTTGTCCTGATAAGATTGTTGATCTTTTTAATCTATCATTTGCTACTGGAATAATTCCGGAAAATTGGAAAAAGGCGATAATTACTCCTTTGCCTAAGACAGGTAATAAGAACTCTGTAACTAATCTTAGACCAGTTTCTAATTTACCAATTATATCTAAACTTATAGAAAAGGTTGTACATAAAAGGTTGCTGCGACATTTTAATCAGGGTAATAGAATAAACCCTAAGCAGGGTGGGTTTAGGCCTGGACATTCCACTGTGAGTACTACCTCTTTGTTTCTTGATGATATTTATAAAGCAATTAATGATGGTGAGATAACAGTTGCAGTCTATTTAGATCTTATGAAGGCGTTTGATACTGTTGATCACAGTATCCTACTTAAGAAATTGAAGGCTAATGGTATAGAAGATAATAGTTATGCTTGGTTAGAAAATTATTTAAATAAAAGAAGTCAAGTTACTGTAGCTAATAATACACAATCAAGCATTGGAGCTATATTATGTGGAGTACCACAGGGGAGTGTCCTAGGGCCACTGTTATTTCTTATATATATAAATGACATTGTATGTGTGCTGGCGAAGGCTCGAGTATCTTTGTATGCTGATGATACTGTTCTATATTTTTCAAGTAATAATTATAGACAATTATATAATATTTTACAAGAGGATCTTACACGTGTGTATAAGTGGTGTTGTAAAAATAGGTTGACTATTAATTGTAAGAAAACGAAATATTGTATTTACGGGACACGCTCAAAAGTTAAACAAGTCAGAAACCATAATTTCGATTTATCCCTGAACAATCAGATACTAGAAAATGTATGTTCATATAAATACCTTGGTTTCGTTTTGGACGAGAATTTAACTTTTAACAAACACTTAAATGATTTGCGAAAGCAAGTATCCCATAAATTATTTTTATTCTCTAAAATTCGTAAATATGTAACAGAACGGGCTAGTATACAAATTTTTAAAAGTACGATTTTGCCTATTATTGAACATGGTGATGTCATTTATCGAGGATCTACTAAATTCAATCTAAACAAAGTTGATAAACTATTTTTTAGAGGATTACGTATCTGTCAAAACTATAATGGGAATCTAGTTAAAGAAGAACTCTGTAAAACTTGTAAGATTGCTAAATTGTCTGACAGGTATGAGTGTCATTTATTGTCTTTTATGTATGAATTTAGGGAAAATGAATTGTATCTTAAGAAACATGGTAGGAATACTAGGTTGCATTCAGCACCAGTTTTTAAAACTTATAAGCCTAGCTTAGAAAAAACTAAGAATAATGTATTTTATAGAGGAGCACTTTTATGGAATGATCAAGATAGAAATGTACGGAACGTTGAAACTAAGATAATGTTCAAAACCAAACAAAAGAATATATTGAAGACTGTGATACAAAATTATTAATGTAAGTGTCTAAATGGTGCAGTTCATTATTTACTTAATGCATTCTATTTGCTTTTGAATTTTGATTTAATGAACGTGATGTAGATTTTAATCTTTTATCTTTATTTGTAATAGTTTTTAATTGATTTACATCATGGATTTATTTCTAAATTGACATGGTTATTGATTTCTGTACAATCTGATGTAATAACAGGGAAATTATTGTATCTATATTGTATAAATAACATTGTTTTACTGTTATATTATCAAGCATAGATTGTTTCTATGTTGTCAGGCAGAAATGTGAGACAAGTTTGTATGAACTTAATTTTTGTCTGATGAAATAAAAGAACATAAAAAAAAAAGAAGTTAATCTCACTACGACACCACTCACACTTAGACAGTTTCAGCTTGAGATTGGCTTTCGCTAAAGCTTGGAGAACCATTTCAACACTCGCCAGGTGTTCGTCAAAGGTGGTGTCGTAGACGATCACATCGTCTAAATATGCTAAGCACATTCTAGGAATCAAGCCTTTTAGCGCAATGGCCATCACCTTGGTAAACTGCCAAGGCGCGCCAACTAAGCCGAAAGGTACGCGCTTATACTGATATACACCCATCGGGGTTTCGAAGGCAGTATATTTTCTGCTGTCTTCTTCGATTACACATTGGTGATAGCCGCTCAACAGATCTAGAGCTGTCCACATAGTGGGTTTCTTGTAAGCCATATATAAGAAAAGTGATCGAGCTGTGGGCATTGGGAATTTATCTTTGAAAGTGACTTGATTAAGCATGCGAAAATCTGTACATAGCCTAGGTTTGCCATCTTTCTTCTGTACTACCACCAGCGGGCTTCGCCATGCCGACTCGCTGGGTTCTATCACACCTATATCTATGAGTTGCCTAACTTGTTCATCGATGATATCCATTTTCTGTGGAGAGTATCGGTACGGCCTAGAACTTATTACTCCCTGCGACTCATCCACAATAATTCTCATCGGCGCTATTTCACACTGACCTAACTCTTCCATTGAGAACGCCAGCGCATTTCTGTTATTATTAAGCATTTGTTTGAACCTTACCTTTTGTTCTTCATCTAAACACGATTCGGTTAGGTCTATTTTGCTTACATTTTCATCCATTTCATCTCGGGGTTCCTCCTCAGAGGATTTACCTTCCATTTGCACTGCGTCTTTCATTACTTCTACAGAAATCCTACAGATGGACATTGGGGTCTCTGTTTTAGTTAAATAACACAAGTCTAGGAACTCTTCTATCTGATCTTGATTTACCTCAGGCACTGCGCATTCTTCTGCAAAAGCTAACACTTCATGTGGAGTAACTATTTGCATTTCGTCTAGCGGATTCATGACTTTAATCCACCACTGACTTCCCACCGTATTGACGCACCCCTCCACTAGGACCGGTGCGGTTACTGCCAGTGAGCAGTAAGCTACTGGTGAGTCCATCCCCAGCGGCTCTCGGGTGGTAACCGGTATGATACACTCATTTCCCGGCGGGATTTTCACCGTTTCTTGGCTAACTATGGGATTTCCACAAAACACCTCTATCTTTGCGCCTGGTAGAGATAGATCTGAACGAAGCACTGTCAGTAAATTTCTGCCTATTACTATAGAGTGGCATAGATCGTCCGCTATGTTGAAATCATAGCAAACCACTGATCCCTGGATTGAAAACTTACATCGGATTTGTTCTAATATCTCTTGGGACGAATTGTCTGCCAAACTGATCTCTCCTTTCGTTACTTTCCACTCATCTAAAATACATTGTTTAGGGATCTGCTGCTTACAAAAAGTAGACATGAAGCAATCGCTCGCCCCTGTGTCTACCAAGGACTTAACCTCCTTCTGATCATTAAATCTTAGCGTTAAGAAAAATGCTTCGTCTCCTATCTCTCTTCTAGCCGGTCCGTCCACTGCGCCTAATTCTATCGTGGAATGAACGGACCCTTCCTCTAGTTTCCCTGGCCCTTTTGCTCGGTACCACTAGGCTTTCCATCTTTATACATTCGCGGTGGTTTTTCCTTCAATCTATTCTTCAACCACAAGCACGCCTCAGTAGAGTGGCCATGCTGTTGGTGAATGATACAGAACTTACTTTCATCGAACGGTAACCTAGGCCTCTCCCCTTTCTGCTGAGTTTGCACATTCTTTCCTTTGTCTACTTCCCTGCTCGGGGTTTTATTGGTTTTGGCCTTCTGGTCTAAGTTTCTTTCGTCTTTCTGACTTTCGTACCTATCTTTTCTTTCATAACCTTGCTGTTTATAACCACCACTGTTCTGGGGAGATCCACTTTGCCCCGGTTTGGGTTTCTGAAACCATGGGGCGGCCTCCAGTCGGGCCAGCACCACTCCAAACCGCTCAGAGATGGAGTTCAGGGCCGCGGTCTCCTCTGATTCTTGGCCTCCAGCCAGCTCGCTTACTGCATTGGACATCTTAGTTCCCCCTTTGCCTTTGTCCAACGATTCTAGTCTCGTTGCACAATCCACCGCTTCGGTGAATGACTTAGGGTCCAGTATAGCTACTTGTCTGGCTATGCTCTGTTTTAACCCTTCTAAAAACACGGCTAACATCATACTTTCGCTCGCTTCTGCCTTAACCTGCTTCTGTTTCAAAACACCTGCAAACTCAATCACGCTCTGGTCCTTTCCTTGTTTAAGGGCACAGAACTCTGCGTGTTTCTGCCATTTGGCTCTTCGGTCACCGAAGATCTTTGTCATCTGAGCTTCTAGTTTCTCAAATGTATCTTTCTCACTTTCAGCTAAAGCTCCTGCCCAGTCGTCTGCCCTTCCTTTTAGGCCTAACAGAGCCATGTTCAGGAGATGGGCGTCCGACCAGTCATAGATAGCCTTCAGTCGCCTCAATTCTCTGAAATACTTTTCTATCTGCTCATCTTCCTTTCCACTAAACCAAGGTAACCTAATATTTGGTCCTCTTTGGTGACCATTATGGGTCGTTCCCCGCACCGGCGATGGCATTTGACCCATTGCCACACCTAGCTGCGGTAGGATGTCCCAGATATTTGGTTGATTTGGCGGATTCGGTGGATTTGGAGGGTTTGGCGGATTGTTCTGTCCTTGTGGGCCCGGCGGAACTGGCGGTCCCGGCGGGTTGGGTTGATTAGGTTGGTTCGGAGGAGGGTTGTTGGGCTGGTTCGGAGGAGGGTTATTGGGCTGGTTCGGAGGAGGGTTATTGGGCTGGTTCGGAGGATGGTTATTGGGCTGGTTCGGAGGAGGGTTAGGCCCTGGTGGATTCGCCTGATTATTTTGGCCCACCAGAGCCTGCTGACCCTGTTGGTTACCCGCTCCTCCTTGTCCTGCGTAAGGGTTGTTTCCTGACGCTAACGCTTGCAGTATGAAAGGGTACAGTAATTGCGCCTGTTGTGCCCCACCTCCGACTAGTGGGGCTCGGCCAGGCTGTTGGCCCGGTTGGCCACCCCCATCATTTTGCTGTGGCCCCCCAGGGTTTATCCCACGATTAGGTTGTAGTGCCCCTGGATTTATGCCCCTAGCTCCCCCTTCACCGGGTTGCTGAAATGGGTTTTGGTCACGCCCTTCTTCCAATAGTTCCACCAATGGCTCACCTCCCTCCGCCATGTTATTTTCGTGGCGGTTTTGTATGTCGTTATTGTCCCACTGTTCTCTCACAGGGACTCCCTCTACACTAATCTCGTCCTCGCTTACCGGTTTGGCTTTCCCATCTGTGCCCAAAACATCTTCGGCAATAAATTCGAATGATGACGAAGATGATTTCTCTCCTCTAGCTAATTTTCTATTAGGATTACCCCCTCCGACATTTGCGGCTGCTTGTTCTGTTTCACTATTTTCAATCTCGTCCTCGCTTTCGTATTTATCATACGGTTCACGGGCTTGAATGTCTCCTTCCCCTATATGATAGGCTTTCTTTACCGTACTACCTTTCTCATCTCTATTTTCATTTTCCCTGTTACTTTGGGTCTCAAGCGTTACATTTTCTGCTTCATCCTGATCGCTTAACCTCTCAAACTCCTCACGCTCCTCGGGGCCTGATTCCGCTAACTTTTTTATTAGCTCTGCTGGGTTAGAACCATCCCCATCCAACTCCAGATTCAGAGCTTGAGCTTCTGCTCCTTCATCAGCGTCATCTAAGCTCTCCCCAATATCATAGGTTAACCGATAGGGTTGTAAGTTGCCTACTTTGTCGCTGTCTCCCTCTGTTTCCCTTTCCACTCCCCTGTCCCTACCTACTGTCTTTCCTTTAACTACAGTGGGATAAGGAATGGACGCCCCCGGGTTGGGGTGAGTCGGTGTTACCAGCGGGTGACTGATAGACTCAAGTCGTTGGAGAGGTGGGTAGGTGAGAGAGCTCCCATCAGGTAGAATTACCGGATTTGCGGGGCGTCTCCTCCCTGATGGGCTGGAGTTATCTGCGATGTTTTGTCGGTTTTTCCTGTTCCCCGAGGGAAATAAGTAATCCTCATCGAAAGTTTCTTGTTCACATTCACCCCCTGCTGCAGGCAGTAAACGATAGGGAACTCCTTGATTACACCACAGATTGTTCACATCGGATTCACAAGTAGAATGAGAGCCAGCACCAGGTTCGTGGTCTGTAGGTGGTACATACTCTGGATTCCAGTATCGATGGTAGTCTTTGAGACGGTTTCGCCCTTCAACTCGTCTCGAGTGTGTTAGGGTTTCAAGTCCTTCGTCAAGAACCGGCCTATCTTTGGACCCTAGGTGCCAGGAAAATGGTTTACCTTTGCCACGGGTTTGGTAATCATGAACACCTTCGGGGCAGAGCTGCTTGGGTCTGGCTGATACCTCCTGTCTCTGTGCCTCCCCGTCTAAGGGATCACCTACCTGGTGGCGGTTTTCCACATTTCCTGTATATGATGTTGACACATCGTGTCCTGTGGGCCGCAAAGATTGAGGCTGGGCGTTAGAAGAAGCCTCACATTCACCGGTGGCTGACATCAAGGATGAGCAAAACAACAAAAGTCATGTTTCGGGTAATCTCCACCAAATGAACTATTGTTAATGTTTGATTTAAGACTTGTAGGACGCTGCGTAGCTTATATAATTGATTTATCCATGAGTCGTTCATCCGAGTTATTGAGCCAATCAGACTGCGCTCAAAGTTAATTCATCCATCCCCCAATAGTTCAAAAGAAATGGATGATGAGGGAGCTCTTAAAATGAAAGGGTTTTATTCAAGTAAACATCTCATCCCGAGTCAAAGCCACAGTGAATAAGTCTCAATCAGTCCACCTTCCCATCTCCTACTCAGTGATCAACCACATTAGAATACAAGTTGTTCCAGCACATCCTAGACCACCCTAGCGCTTAGCTCTATCACAATCCTTTGTCCGAGGTAGTTGGTATAGGTAAACTCCAGGATTCTACGCAGGAGCTGGTAGGCATAGCTCCGAGCAGCTCAGCTAACGCTGCTGGCTTTCTACTAGTTACTAACTCCAAACTAAACTGACTCGCTCCCTACCTTGCAACACCTTTTATACTGGTTAACAGGTGGCGCTAGGAGCGTAAAGCTTCTCTTCTCAGAAGTAGTATGGTTAGGCCTGATCCTAACTAAATTATAAAGTATGATAATATATTAAAAGTACTAGGCTATTAGTACAGGTCCATCTATAAGAAGACTATTAAATGAAATGAAATAGTTTGGGAATGGGAAAAATGGAAAGATTGGGGGGGGGAGAACCTGCAAGATTTGTGACCACACGAACCCAAAATTTGGGATCGTGACTTATATAGCATTTGAGATTCATGAAAGTTTTATGGTCACCCCCCCACCCCAAATTCCGTGGAATCCCCAGTATATAGTGTGCAAGCGAATCATTTCATGTCAGGACAGGGGAAAATAAGAGGAGGAAAGTTCCGTGTATCAAGAAGCAACATGACACTTCATCTTTTTTTATTCACAACTTCACTTACAACCTGGGCATTATTCTTCCAGTTTGTTTACGTAATTCTAAAAAAACGAACCTCCTGCACGACAAGGGTAATATATATGAATCTTGCAGAAACCCACCCCTCACTCTCCAACCATAGGAGTTATCACTATGGCAACCCCTACTGTAAATTATGGTGACCGAACATCTGGCTTGGAGAGTGACAGTATTAATTTGGTTATAACTCCCTTATTATCTAATATAGAACCCAAATATAAGTGAAAGAATTGTTCACAAATATGTATAGTTCTTTAAAATAATCTTGAATTAATTGTATCTTTGATGGTTATTGAGGCATCAGGCATGACCAATATGACGTCACACCGGTTATTAGAATGAGAATGATTACATAGATGTAATAAATATGAAGTACATTATGTGAATTAACAAAATACAGACATTCTTTATCAATTATATACAGTTTCAAAATAATGTAAACATCATATCAGGTAGGTTATAACCATTTTAATGTCATACATTTTAGACAGTGACAGTACTAGTGAGAATATTAAATTGTAATTAGATAGGTGCCTTTTCCTTTTTCGACTACTAAACACTGTGATCTAGAAAATTATCATATTTTCTTGTCAGATAAGATGATTAAAACCTAACCTTTCCAATGATGTATGATTTATTTGTGCAAATACATTAGCTATACATACTATTGAGAAACCGTTTAGAGTACTAGAGAGTATGATGTATTATCCAAGACCAACAAATTCGAGGGACAATAAACAGTATCAAACATTGCTGGATAATGACATTTGTATTTTATTGCTTTGCTTATAAATGTTGTTTTCTTGGCAATTCAGGCAGACGCAGTTCCAAGTTTTCCTGTATAATATTATGCACCTGCAGACTAATTTTGGCATATTTTGTAGACAAAGGCTTGAGAAAACCAATAGAAATGATGCTTTTAATTGCAATATAAGTATAGGCAATGAAAATATTTTTAGGTTAACTTCAGAAATTTTCTAACGGACACTTTACTTCGAGTCTCGTAAAAGAAACCAGACATACATCGCTTGCATGTGGAACAGTAATCCCAGGCCAAAAATAGCTGCCAAAAAGATACATGACAAACGACATTAGTATACAACTTCACTTTTTTCTGTTTTCTTCTTTCATCCTTTTTCTCTTTTCTTTTCTTCATTTATTTACATAAGTTGTGGGGAAACACAGAGTTGTTCCCGCCTGTCAGGATTGGATGCGCCTCTGGGTTTCTTTTTTGGTGAGCTCAACGATAGTATAAAAGAAAGATCAATTACTGTATTACGTTTTGCAGTGACGACGTTGATAGAGGCGCCCCCTACGAGAGTCCATGCACACCATTACAGCGCGACGTCTCTTTTTGCTGTTTCCATGACATCATCCAATAACAAAGAGGTGGTGACGTCACAAAAATGGAAGAAAAAGACGTTGCGTCATACCTGGTTGCACAGACTCTGTTAGGGGGCGCCCCTATCATCAACATCACAAAAATCAGGTACGGGATGGTCCAACTCATATATCTTTGTGTAGCTATAATATTGTTGGTGAGCTTGCATGTCACTTTTTCAGATAACAATATAATAATTGTTGACGCGTCTCTGTACACGCACATTGAATTATATCCTCATTAGTTACGTCTGGTAATAAATGGTACTATTTTTGGTGAGATTTTTGACATCTCTCCATACACGTACTTTGAATTATATCCTCATTAGTTATGCCTGTACATAAATGATGCTATAAAGATGTTAATGTTTTTTGTGGGAGAAAATGGCCACCCTCAAGCTGAGGAGTATAGATGGGGGGTCCCGGGCCGTGTCGCACGTACTTTTTAATAATAGGATGGATATTTTCCCAATGAAATTTATTGATCAGGGAATTTGCATTAAGAACTATTAGTGCTAGAGATCTCATAAAAACATTTCAATTTTAGCCAAAGTTATTAGACTTTTAAGATTTGGTCTAATATATATATTTTAAGGGGAAATCTCCAAATTTGTGAAGTCACACGGTGACTAATTGGGAATCCCCTTCTTTCCATAAAAGGGAATCCACAAAGCTAGAATATGTATAGGACTGAATATGTGCTTTAACACCAGATTTCTATATTTGGCCACATACAAGTTTTGATGTATTGCATCAATAACAGATCTACAACCATTGAAATCTCAGATCTACAAACATTGAAATCCCAAGTTATTTCTTTGGGGAATTCCCATCATAATGACGTAGCAAGGGGTGTAGTGAAAGCTACAGAAATTAAGGAATTTCCAAATATAATTTTCTTTCCGTATCTAAACACTAATATTTCAATATTTTCCCTGTTTTTCTTTTTATATGCTCTCAGAACACTTAAGAGTAGTTGATAACATGAAAAATAGCAATTTGTAAAATTATGTGCAAGGAACCCTTTAAGAAATGGCTACGTCGCCTGTCACTATATTTTATATTTCCATGTCAATTTTAAGAACCTCCCATGTCGCACGTCGAATTTAAGGGATACAATATGTCATGTCCTTAGTTTTTTCCTTCATGTCACTAGGCTTCATGTCGCATGTCGAATTTAAGAAGTTGCCATGTCGCAGTGTCAATTTTAAGTGTCTAGACTCACAAGCTGGGGAATTCCTCAGGGATAAAACTCGCATCAGGGCGGTCTGTGATATTTATCATGCATGATATTTTTGCACACGCCTATGATATTTTTGCACACGCGACATGTTAATAATAAGGGGTGGGGATGCATTCTGGTGACCCCCCCCCCCCCCCCTGGGTACGGGCCTGCAGTCAATATACCATCAAGCGTCAGAGGTGGATCCAGGGGGGGGAGGGGCTCCTGGGGGTCCTGACCCCCACCCTTTGGGTGGACCCCTAAACTACAAAACAAGGGGGAAATGTTGCATGCGCACATGCGAATTAATGCATGCCGTTTTAGTATATAGCCTTTATGCTAACCCCACGCTTTTCTCTCCAGGCCTCATATCTTCTTAACTAATTTGGCTGATCAGTGATAATTTGATCAGGGTCCCATGATCAGAAATTCTGTCTATCAGGAATAAATTTTACAAATAATAATTCCTCTTTGACACTATTTCACAATAACACAATAAATTTTGGTAAAAGGCAAAATTACTGATTATGGGACCCTGATCAAATTTTCCTTGATCAGTGAAAATTAGTTATGAAGATATGGCACCAGGTGCATTCCGTATGCAGCCAAATGTATTTTATCAGTGTTGGCGGTTTTCTCCAGATAGAGACACTGTGCGGGAGGACTTGGGATACAATAACCAGTGGAGGTTACGGGAGGATATGGACAAAATGAGGGGTGGGTTTGCAAGGACTGGAACAAAACAGAAGGTCAATAAACTGTCAAAATACTAGCACCCGAGCAAAAAAGGGACGCTATTATAACGTTGCCGCAATGTTCTGCTTAGTTCTGGTTTGGTCCTTGTTACGTTCTTTTGAAGGCACCCAAAAACGTCCTTAGAACCAAACATTGTGACGTTGCACTGTAACGTTATTGCGATGTTATTGTAACATTCTTTCATGTTATGATAACGTTATTATGACATTCTGTATTGGTGAGGTCTTAACATCACTAAAATGGTATGTTGCAGAACGTCACAGGTGAGAGTTGGGTAAGTCATACACTAACCAAAAAAGTATGTTCGCAGAATGTTCCTGTTACGTCGCTGCTTGCCTAGGACTGTCTTTTTCATTTTGCATCATACACATCTATTATATTTAAGCTGGTTTAAAAATGCAATCATTTCAGATAGGTATCAAACAGATTGCCTGCAAGTGCCTAAAATTCAGTTAATCAGCTATCCGTGGTTGGGAGAATTGACACGTTGGATATAGCATCGGGAACCACGTCGAAAATCATTGAAAAGTAATGACAACAATAAGCATATATATATATATGCAATAATGAAATATACATATGGAGTAGAGTTTTCTTCTTTTTTTCTTCAAAACCTGCAATGGTGATTTCTTTGCAATCACATTTTAGAACACACTAATGAGAATGTATAAATGTACGCCAAATTAAAGCTTACCTTACTTCACTTTGATATAAAGGCCAAACGCGTTTGTAGATACAAAGAAATAGATCAAATCACGATCAAATTGCCTAACATGCTGGTTAGCCCTTTATATACCATGCATCTCAAACAATTATGACAAGTGAAATTAGCAATGAATAAGCAAGGGTCATAGGAAGTGTGCCCCTCTCAAGTTGGCAATACTGCATAGTATGTTATGGCCAGGGATTAAATAAGTAAGGGTCACCCCTGAAGTCTGAGGGGGTTCTAGGTAAATCCGAATGGGTTCCATGCAAAACTGAGAAGGTTCCGACCAGTTATTTTGATACTTATTTTTTTATTGTATAAATTTTGAGAAATCTGAGGGGGTTTATGAAACCCTCAACCCCCCTCCCCCATGTCCCCCTGGTACACGACTGATAAAGAAAAGAAACGTATCTTCATTAATCTGAACACAAATTTTAAAGCTATTTTGATTTAGCATTGGAGAACGTTTATTTCGTGTCGCCATCTGGTGTTGAGTCTTTGACCCAATTATTTCTACAAGATAATTCTCCCTATAGTTGATTTTCAGGATTTTGGCCTACTTTTGTCAACAAAAACACAGGAAAACATAAAGAAAATATACATGATTTGCAATATATCTAGCTCTTGTGAATGAATTTTCAAAACTAGCTTTAGAAAAATAGATCCCACAATTTTACAGATACAAAATGAAAGATAGTGAAAAATGATTTGTCATTTCTGTTTAATTACAATTCATGCCATAATCAATGAAAATTCCTATCCTTAAGGAATGCAGTTTGTAGTTTTTGAGAGCAATTCAGTGTATCCCAAAAACCTCCAGATATCCGAACATGTCCAACAGTTTTCCGTCAATGTCCGACGTTTTACCCTTCCAGTGGGGCATGGAAATGTCCAATGTCGGTAAATTTGTCCGCCACTACAGAAAGTTTTTGGGATAATACATTGGCAATGTTTTCTAAATCTGCTAACTAACATAGAAAAGAGAGCTTCTTTTAAGTATACTGCTTACAAACGTATGCCCCCACCTGTATCCAAAACTGTAAGATATACCCTAAAAAAATCCTGAGACTCTCTTATTATCTTTTATTCCCATAGCAAAAAAGCATATATAATTTGGGTATGCCGACCATCCTGGGTTTCATTAAAAAGCCCTTCCCAGTATACATCAACATGAGGTTTTACCATGAAATTGCAATTTCCTTATTTAGTCCCCGAAGACTGCAGTGTAAAACAACATGAACCATGTTGATTTGGGTGATAAATTGCTCCTGAAATTTGTAATTTATATATTGGCCTTCATCCCATAGGAACCAATGTTAAAGCCTGTCAGCCGAACCTACAATATCTGACCCTATATTGCCCTAAAATACATAATCTTGATTGGCTGGCCAACCTGCAAACCTGTCAATTGGTAAAACATAATGAATCATAACTGTTTATAAGTACTTGGGGATTAGGGAAAACATCATCCTTGGTCATCCCAACTCTTGGAGACAATGATGCTTTATACAGTAACTTTCTGCAACCCTTGTCCAACCCTGGGATATACCCAATGTTGGATGGGCTTATTGGATGGCACTGGATTTTAAAACCTGTCCTGGATCTTCCAAGGAAATAACGTGATGTGCAGAAATTAAAATTGTATCTATTTTCTATATTATTTCCCGGAAAATAGTTCTACAAAATGTACTGTAGGTATTTGGTCTCTTTATTTGAAACTCAAACCAAACATAATGCTTTCAATAAGAAACACAGACATCGTTACAACAGAACCTTTAATTTTATTTCATATAGTTCCTCTGTTTTCTAAATGAATTAGTTCCTATCTTTGAATAGGCAATCATATCACAGAATTATGCTTTTCAACCACACTTTTTGGCACTGCCACTCAGATATTTCAAACAGGAATTATATACAATTACATTAATATGTCAGTTTGGCTCAAGAATGAGCAAATGAAAGACCGAAGCCTAAAGTGTTAGATAAAGAAAACTATTCAAATTCCTATGATACAAAGCAATGTTTTCTGGCACTGCCATTGGGATAGTATTATAATATCAAATCATTGGAATAGTACATAATACCAAATCATTTACAAATAAGTTTATCCAACGGTTTGGCTCAAGAAAGATCAACTGAAAAGGTGAAGCCTCCACTTCTGTAAAACAGTCATTAAAAGCTATATATATATATATATATATATATGTCTGGCTCAGGAATGATCAAAAGTTACGCTAGTCAGCAAACCAGATTAGTCTAATGACCGCCTTAAACTTTAAAGATCATTATTTGATCTATAATAAACCCTGAAGCTAGTTGAGAATTGTTTTCTTCCCAAACGTGGAATGTATGTCCTTGTTCTAGTCAGTAACAACAATTAGATTGTTATTTATTTATTTGAACCGTGTAAGTTACTGGGATTTGCACTTCTGTATTGGCAACAGAACTACAATTTGCTCGCAGAAGGCATCAACTTTGCAACTTCTCTTCTGATTATTTTTCCAGATGCTGTCTTTGGAATGTGTGAAACAAACTGCACACCACCGCTCAACCATTTGTATTTAATCACTTTCCCTGAAATGGAAAAATGATAATGATTTACAACATTACTTCACATAAAATCAGAGTTGTTGTACTAACAATTTAACACAATGTAACTTCATGTTACTAACCTACTCTTCTATCTAGTGTTGAATTATATCATCATTAGGTTATTGACCCTTTCCTTGTAATAGAACATCACTTTTTATGTTGATAATTTCATCAATAGACAAATACTAAAAATGAAAATAGCTATGTTCAAAATAAAGCCTGTATCTTACTTGCAATAGACATAGTTTTAAATCACAGTGCTATCATATTGTTATCTAAAGGCCATAGCTTATCACAAGCATTATCAAAATGGCAGTATTTCTGTTTAGAATACAGGCTAAACTAAATATCGCAACTTTCAATGACCAACAAATTACTGACCTTTGACATAGTTATAGATTTCAGCCTCAGTAACCTTCACTTTCTCCTCTTTTACGATGAAAGCTCGGGGAAGTTCGCCTGCCTCGCGGTCTGGGACACCAATCACAGCAGCCTCGATCACACCTGGATGCTCCAAGAGCAGGGACTCCAGCTCAGCTGGAGCTACCTGTGGCAAGAGAAATAAATCATCTGATTACACTAAACAATAATATCTGGCTGAATATGCCTCGAAAAAGCATTCTTATTAAGTGAGGTCATGTACAAGAACATTATTAGAATGTTATTAGAACATCACAATGTAATGTCGCAACAGTTGGTTGCAACAAGGTAATTGGGAGTCATCAAAAGAATGTCGCTGCAACCTAACAGTGTAACATAACCAGAATCAATCCAGAATGCTTTACAAGCAACAGAGACAGTGGTGATACAGATATAAACAATTACTAAATAATATTTATATATAGCTTAATCCAACTCCAGTAGTCCTCTAACAAATAAATGCCAAATTATTCAGAATTAGTGGACTTTTTTTCCTTTTTTTGTTATTCTTGGGAAGTAAAGTGCTTCTAATAGGGTCTAAATGCTTAAAAAAAATTAAAAAGAAGAAAGAGCATCAATCTTCTACTGAGATGTCAAATATTTTCTTTATCTAAGGGTTGTAAAACAAAATTATTCCAACCTGGAAGCCTTTGTACTTGATGAGCTCCTTGAGACGCCCAGTGATGTAGAAATGCTCATCTTCATCATAATAGCCAAGGTCACCTTGATAACAACAAATGATAATGAAAAATAACTAATACCTGCGCAAAATGAGGTCTCAGGTCATGCCACACTGACCTTTTTTAAGTTTTAACATCAGTAATCTTAAAAATGAGTAATGTTCACATATCCTTTGCATTTCAAAGGACTATTGGCAATTGTCATATTATGATGGTTTTTTTTAATTGAACAGATCATCTTCACAGTTGCGTTTTTGAGATGGAAACTGAGTTGGTATAGAAATAGATTTTCTACTATCATATTAGGAATGTCAAAAAAAGGAAATGTTGCAAGATCCTTTATCTTTTAGTGGATTTATAACAGTTATCATGTATAGAAATTGAAGTGTACCTGTGTGGAGCCAACCATTTTCATCTACAGTGTTTTTGGTTGCCTCTGGTTTATTCAGGTAACCCTTCATCACCTGCGGCCCACGGATCCAGATCTCCCCCTTCTGTCCAGGTCCCAGCTCCTTCTTGGTTTCTACATCCACAACCTAAATCAAGCAGAGTCAATAGATGGTTAGGTTGGTTGGTTGGTTATTGGGGTTTAATGCCGTAGCAACATCTAACGTCACATCATGGCAAGAACAAGATTTTACTATTCTGTCTTTGATGAACATATCTTTGGAATGAAAACAAGTATGAGAAGATAGAGACCATACTCCTATACATTTACTGAGGCAGGTGTTTTGATAATGTGCACCTAGGGTGCCATAGGCAGGGCCCTACACACAACAGCTGGTCATCTACGAGAGAGCTTTGATAGCCCAGTGTTGCCATTGGGAGACATGTAGGGGAGAGTAGCAGCCAGCCCACCCCAGCCCAGGATTGAAATGGGCCGCCCATACAACAGGCGGACACGCTAACAATGTCACAACCCCACACGCCTGAGTCAATAGATGTGTTCAGTTTATCTTAAAATTCCTCATTCTACCAATTACCATAGGTTTAGGCCAAGCAACTTATAAGTCAAAACAGAACCTCAAGCGAAAATGATATCATCATAAAATTGATTTTATTTTAAGGTGTATGTGATAGTTTGCCCTACAACAAAATCATCTTTACCAGTTTATGTATCTTTTTCTGCACATTTTTATTGGTTTACTGGGGTGCACTGATGCTATAACATGAACAAAGAAATATATGATTGAGGGGAACAAAAGACCTGTCCACTTTAGGATGTATTGCTGGCATGATACAGAGGTCGGACATAATTGCAGTTTTTGCAAAGTCAGCCACTGACACAAATCTGAATGAATGAGTTAGTACTTGTGTTTTCTAAGTCAATAAGGTATTGATAAACGAGGATGAATTATTATTTTCTCTTAATTAGGTAATTACCTCCATTTCATGTGAACCAAAATAAGGTATGTTTTTGTGATTTCAGGGTAGAACATTGTGGACAAAGCTGAAGGGCTTTAACACTGTTCCCTATGGGAAAATGCTTTTTTTTTGCTTTCCAGTCCTACAGCTACATATTTAACATATTATTGAAAGTAAAAGCTTATAAAGTTTAGTTTTGGGTAATACTACTAGAAAAATTACTGTGAATCAAGTATGATGAACATTTTTCTACAAATGTTGATATCATAGAAATAAGGGGTGGGCTAACTGGCAAAGTGGACAGGTCTATTGTGGGTATTATCTGCTTAAGAATGATATCTTTTTAGGTCATAGAAAACTGGTTAAATTATCATCCCTAACTAATAACTGTTGGTGCCCTTACACTTCAATATTCAGATACTCATGGCCCTGTATTTAGCAGACATTTTAAAGACAGATAATTCAACTCACCATTCCCTCTGTGTCAGCTATTAAGACACCAACTGACCCCGGCTTGTGACGGTAGGGGAGGGCAGCTGTCGCGACAGTGGTCAACTCAGTCATACCATAACCTGCAAGTAGGAGTGTTGGTTGGTTGGTTATTGGGGTTTTACACCGTATCAACATCTATGGTCATATCACAGTGAGAACAAGGTCTTGACAATTCTGTTAGTTTGATGATTGCATCTATGAAATGATTGTATCTATGAGAAGGTAGAGACCGTACCTCTACACTTTTACCGGGGCAGGTGTTCTTTAATGTGCAGGGTCCCACAGGCAGGGCCCTACACACAACAGCAAGTGGGAGTGTTACTTCTCTTAAAAGACTGTAGTCAGCTCAATTTGAAGCCTGTGAAGAAATGGCCAAATGATTTAGACCAGAAATAGAATACCATGGAGAGCTGGTACACCCTCTTTTGCATACCTTATGTTTTTTTTACCTGGTAATGTTTGCTTTTGTCTCCATGTCACTGCTTGATTCTTGCTTAGTTAGAGAGATAGATCAGAAGCCTTGACAATTAGATAATATAACCCTTGAACAATATTCCCTGGACTTTTTACCTGCTTGGGAGGATTGGGTTTGTAGGCTCCTACCTAGCTCTCCACCATTGAACAATATGCCATTTCTTCCCTTATGTCATTTCTTCCCTTTTACTTCCAAATCCTCACCCTAGTCTCCCTTACCCAATTAACCTTCCCTTCACTACCCTTCACCTCTTCACATTTTCCCAGCCAAAAGTTCCCATTTATTTACCTTGCTTCATTTCGGTCACATTGAACCTTTCCTGGAAGGCGCGTTCGGTTTCCTTTGACAGGGCAGCTGCTCCACTGCCAGCCGCCTTGACTGAGCTCACATCATACTTGGCCACCAGAGGGGTCTTGGCCAGGAAGATGACCAGTGGGGGCACCAGAGCCAGGCGGGTTACCTGAAAGGGCAACCATTATGATAATGATTAGTGTATTTGTTATTGGGGTTTAAACAAAATATTATAGCTTCACAAAGATATGTAGCTCAGTCCAATGCCTACGCGTTTTTTATGACGTCGTCAATAGAGGCACCCCCTATGAAAGTCCATGCTACCAGATACAAATAAAACAACAGCACGTCTTTTTTTGTCTTTTGCGAAACGTAAACAAACCGTGACATCACGAAAACAGTAATATAGATGCCACATCATAACAGTGTGCACGGACTCTCATAGGGGGTGCCACAATCGAAAATTACTAATCTTTGCTCGTTATAGGATCATTGGTTTAAAGACATAGAAACACCTCTGGTTATTTCAGTGAAATAAAGGTTTTAGACTTATCAATTTATGCCTTAAGTGATCTGTCATGTTTGAATGTATGAGAAGGTAGGCACTCTGCCCAGATTATTCATTAAAGCAGGCCAGAATAAAGAACTTTTTATGGGGGGTGACCATTTCCAAAAAGTGGACTTTCTAGAGAGAAAATAACTTAAAGCCAGGGTATCATCCATGGGTTGTGAAGGCTAGGGGCTCTGACTCATAGCATGGGGATGTCATAGCCGGTAACATATTTTGCAATGTTAGGACACAATCTTGTGACGTTATTGGTCTCATTGTGAATCTAGTATGCTCATCAGAGAGCCATAAAGGTCAAGAGGGAGTTTTTACAGGGATAGCAGAGGGCTGGCAGGGGTAAGAGGTTTTACAGAGGTAGCAGAGGGCCAGGATAAGTGGGGAGGAGGGGAAACTAAAACATTGGTTTTTCAGAAAGTGGGCATGGCCTAGCTTGGGGGGCTGACCAATATATACCCCCACGTCAAGCCCCCTAGATACAGGCTTGTAAAGTATACTTTCATGGGCAGTGTCCCACAGTAAGGGCATGACCCTATTGTATGGAGACAGTATTGCAAAACTAATAGTTCTGCCAGGATTCAATCTAACAATCATCTGATCAGTTTAAGTGTAGGTTAAGCAGTGTCACACATCTCAATATGTCAACATATCTCTTAGTCTTCATGTGGTGCATGAACAAAGCAATACAATCACCAAAGTACGCCTACTATAAGGTGTTCCTAAGATGTGTTATTGCAGTAGAGATGACAGATAGGTTACATTCTACCACGGATAGCCACTTACTTGAATTCTGCCTGCAGGTTAGCCTAGAACAGGTTGCATGCTGGGTAATATGTCGACAAAACTCAAGATTTTAGCATAGAAATTTTCATGAATTGTGCAATAATTTAGAGATTAAGATTGAATAAAACTAACAATGATTATTTTCTAAATTAGTACACATAGACATTTATATTTCCTGAGTTGTTTGAAAATTAATTCATTATTGATGGACAAATAGTAATTATTTACTCATTTTCTATGGTTTTTCTAGGGGTTTTGTCAACAAAATCTGCCTAAATTAGCCTGCAGGTAACTGAAATACTGAAAATCAGCTATCCATGGTAGGGAGAATTAAGTAATGCATCCGGGTTGCTTAACCTCCCTATTTTGGGTTTAATAATCACCTTGTACTTTTCTATGGTGGCCAAATATTGCTCAGGGTTGAACCTTGGTAGGGTAATAACCCTTACTCCACCGAGCAGCATGAGAGTCAGCATTACCATCATTCCATATATGTGAAAAGATGGTATCACCGACAAAACTATGACATCGTAAGGATTTTCCATCTCTGCTTCATTCCTGTGTCCCTCTGAACTGTAAGAGAACCTCAGATGTAAGGAAGTTTAATAGATATGAGTATATCATCCCACATAGATATGAGTATATCATCCCACATTATATGGCATACTTTTTTAGTCAAAATGACTAGCAATGTCAAATGATGATTATAAGCTATAGTACACATACTTGTCAGATATAAACAAGATAGATATAAGTATCAAGTATGAGGACAAAAATATATCAATGAGCATATTTTTGTTTATAACAAGAAATAACTTGCTATTTAGAGAGTGCAAAGGATTGATTAAATGACAAATTTGTCAAACGTACGCTATTTGAACTATGTTTGCCACCATGTTATAATGTGTCAGCATCACCCCCTTTGGCAGCCCAGTCGTTCCACTGGAGTAAGGAATGATGGCAACATCATTCCTTGGATCAAAGTCTATGTCGGGTAGTCCTTCACCGTCATCGGCCATGAGATCAGCAATAGGAACGCAGCCAGCAACATTTTGAATCGTTATGAATTTCTTATATGAAATGGGATGTAATAAAAGGTAAGTATTAACAATGGATCGTTTAAAACAGATAATTTCCTTTTATTTCTTCTTTCAAATATCATTCTAAACTTGAAGTATCAAGTTTTACATCACTTAAAGATACCATTGACAAAAGAGTTTAGAACATAATGCAGTACTTATTCATAAGAAAATGACAAGCACTGGTAGACAATTTTAATTTGTCTGAATCTGTTCTTTGTTTCTTTACACAAATAAGTATGCTTTGGAATTTTGACAAAAATGAGAAGACAATTATTTTCCAAAGAATCCCTAGTCTACCTTCACTGTTGGGCACTTTGCTGCAGCTTCCTTTATCACAGAAATGTTGTTTTTCATTCCAAGCACATAAGATGCTTTACAGTCAGACAAGTGATGGTTTATTTCATCTGGAATGACATACAATTATTGAAAATGAATAATAACTATAAAAGCACCAAAATGATGATAAGCAGAGGTGAGAAGAAATAGATGAAGTCTAGATATATCATTTATTTGTTTTTCATTATGCCTTTTAGTGAAATACTTTTCAAACATAATATCATTTCATTGAATTGATAATGTAACTTCAAGGTCTAGGGTGTTACCTTTTTATGAAATAGCATTTGAATCAAACAAGATAGATTGTTTCAAAATCTAGGGTGTGATATTGAGTTTCAAAGGATGATGTCATTATCTTTAAGAGGAGCAGAGGCCATGTGAAACTGATAGTTTAGATAAAAACTTTAAGATAAATCATTGGCAGCACTTCTACTTACATGAGGTGTAGTTTGGATTTGCCCCCGATATGATAACTCCAATCCGAAGACATGCTAAGTACATGATGCTGTACTCAGGACAATTTGTACAGTAAATTGCCATCAAGTCGCCCTTCTTTGCTCCCATGCGTGTTAACGCTGAACCAACTTTTCTGGAATACTCCTCAACCTGGTCGAAAGTGAACGACCGGCCATCTGAACCGTCCACCTTGGAAGAAAATTACGAAAAAAGGTTAAGCATTATGATGCTGAAAAGATCAATTTTATTGAAAAATTATCAATTTATTGAAATAACATAGGAATAAATATTGTGTTAACCAATTCAAAGGCTATTCATTTCACGTTTTCCCTCTGCTTTTCAGATTGCTTCAATGGTGAGCTTATATCTTTTTACTGTAATGTTACTTATCATTTCCATGAATGTAAAATTTTAAGATTAGGTTGCCATTAATATATAGTTCTTGGCTCAATGATCCATTTCTTAACTTTACTGAATTTCTGTTGATTACAGTCATCCTGTTGGTTTAATAGAATAGGTGATCCTAAAATACCAATATAAGCCGTAGTATGTTTCTGAAAACGCTGTTAGTTCAAATTTAGTGATTGACAAAATTTCATGTGACTGTGAGAGATTACAAGTGAGAATGACATGGAAATCCTAGGGAAGTCCTGTTCTTATTGTACAATCTTTGAGGTCTCAAGGGTTATGATGATGGGTTGGAGTTTAAGGACTACTCAACAATTTAGCAGCTATATCGAGACTTATAACTCCCGTTTTTTGACTTACATGATCTACGGGGATGGAAATGACAGCAAGGCAAGATGGTGTAACAGACATAACCCAGACTCAAACCTGGGCCTCCTAAATGCGAGGCTAACACCTTATCCACTACACCATCCCATCCCCCTAAAGGGTTAAATAGCAGTTTATAGTCTAGGGGCCATATAACCTTTATGCATTGAAGTTGATTTCATCATAAAAAAAAACGGATAAGAACCACTATCAGGATCATTGACCCCCGATTGACAGTGGTGCTTTGGGACTAATCTCTAGAGATATATCATTAGATAAAGATTTAAAGATAAGAGATTAGTTACAAGATAGGAGAGATAATAGACTATCTGTTTACAAATTTAGAACCCAGTAGGCGATTGGATAGAATGAACACCGGCATCTGCTGATCCAAGGTGGGTTAATGGAAAACCCCTAAATAAAAAAAACCTTAAACCTAACAATTGTTTGAACATGGACTTGTGCTTTGTTATCACCCACATGGCTATATAACGAGCGGTGCATATTGGGTACAGGTCATATTGCCAGGCTGAACATACCGCTCACTGTGGATTCCTTGTTTGCAGTAATTTTAACATATTTTGAATACAGTTTGGGTTATAAAATAAAGAAGGACCTTTGGGGTCATCCTCAGGTGGCTGTTTGACCCATGGGGATTGTACAAACTCGGGCTTCAGCCTTTGTATGTTACTATCCTCTATGGGTTGTACTGCTACCCTTGGATGCCCCCCGCAGTCTGTCTTATTATAATATGTACTTTGAAAATGCCCATGCATGTTCCTGAGTTCATTCAGAGGAAACCGTGTCTCACTTTTCCTTTATTTAGATCCTAGTGTTACCCCTCTTTTTCAAATAAGATGTGGGGCCAAATTCAAACATATGAGACATGATCCTTAGGCCCAAAAAAAATTAGTTGTGTTCAGGTAACATAGGTCGAAAAAAATAGGGTAGGTAGGTCGAATTTTTTTCTCTTTTTTTCTACATACATCTGCTGAGCGTCAATATGTTGTTTTATGGGTTTTTAGGTCAAGTCTTTTGGATTTAGATAAAAAAATAATTACAAATTTCATATAAAAAAGTTAGGGTAGGGCCAAAAGATTTGGGTAGGTAGGGTTACCTGAACACAACAATTTTTTATTTTTGGCTTTAGAAAAGCTCAATGAGCGGTAGTTTGTTTTGACAGGCCGTATGTAACACCCCTCGTTTTCACGGTTTTTAAACATATTTTTATTTTGTTTGAGTGAAAAGATACAGAATAACCTTTTGGGTCATCTTCAGGTAGCTGCATGACCCATGAGGATCGTACATGCCTTGGACTTCAGCCTCAGACCGTGAAAAAACCCTCTGAGTCATACAGCTACCCTCGGACAAACCCTATAGTTCTTCTTATTAGTTATATTAGTATGTTTATGCGTCAAGTGAGTCATCTTCTACAAGATCCCAATGGTTGTCAGTGGCGGATCCAAGGGGGGGGGGGGGGCAAACAGGGCGGTTACCCCACCTAGACAGAGTGGAATTATATTTCGAATAATATACGGTCATTAATTGTTTCGTGCAAATCTGACATTATTTATTTTCACTTTTTATGGGGGGAGGGGAGGGGTTGGTTTGCTCCCCCTAGATGACTGACTCTGGATCCGCCCCTGATTGTAGCCTTTTCCCATAAGAATCTGTACTTCATCTTATTCTGCCGGCAGGGCGCCACTCTGATAGAAAAACAGTCTTTTCCATGAGGTTTTTAAAGCCATTTGCCCAAACAGATTGTGTATGCCACATCTTTTGAGACAGCCGATGTGGGTCAACCTGACCATTCAGTCATTCTCGTCACATATGTGTCACATTTTATTCTAGATCAGGATTCCAGCCCCTATAGACCTATTTCAATAGAGTGGCACCCTGCTAGCGAATAGGCCTGAACAATCAATTCGGGTATGGGTTTCAATGGAAATCATTGGGTACAGGCCTTCTATAGGAGGGTCCACTGTGCAGGTTCATGGGAAAGGTGTATACCTTTACCGTGCATTGTCCAGCCCTCTCAGAAACCAGTGAATAAAAGATCTGTTATTGCCACAGGGTTATTGCTTATGTGTGGATGCTAATGCAAGTTTTTTAATGTTGTCAGTTCACAAACACCAATGCCTCGACCGTATGTGCAAAGCAGGGCAATAACAATTGCTGTGTGTCCTCTTGGTCTGTACTATGTATTTATTTTATCGATAGATGAAGTAGCCTCACACTGAGTGCTGCATATAAGTTAGATATCTCAAATCTCTGCATGACACAGGGTCAAGCCTGATCCCCCAAACCATTATCAAAGTTATGGTTATAATCAGGGGCAGATCAAGGTGGCGGGGGGGGGGGGTCCAGAGGGTCCTGACCCCCTCCTTTTTGTGGATCCCTAAACTAGGGAAAGAGGGGGAAGTGTTGCATGTGTGTGTATGAATACATGCATTTTAGTAATTAGCCTATATGCTGACCCCCTCCTTTTTGGAAATCCTGGATCTGCCCCTGGTTATATATAGTTTACACTTATCAGGGGCAGATACAGAACATCAGACAAAACATCCGCCATGTACTCATTGTAATCAATCTGAGATTAAATGTGAAAGACACTGTTTTCTAGAACAATGTAAAAACTATGTAAACAACTTTGATGTACGAAAAGATGTGGAAAAGATACGGGAAATCTTGAATGTAACCCCTAAGTGTCCCAACCATCTCAAAGAAAAAGCAAAGAACTTGATGCACTTTGTGCTTTTGTATGCCAAGTATATAACATTGTAAGTAAGTTATCATTGTCTGAATGACAACCTGGTGGTGACATGAATGTAATCATTTACATTAGTTAATTAAACATCTTGAATCTTGAATATAGGCTAAGTACTAAAACAGTGTGTATATGCACATACATGTGGAACATTAATTTTCTTCGGCAAGTTTAAGTCCCCACCAAACGGGAGGTTGGAGGGGCGGAGGGAGTCCAGGGGGTCCTGGATCCCCCCTGCTTATTTAAGTTTTTACTCACCAAAGCAATATTGTCGCCATGTACTGCAAGTTGAGCCAGGATAGCGGCATGAAGAGGTATCTCGGGAATATCCACGTGAAACTTACTTTTCACCACCATTGTGTAGTTTGTGCTGGCCTCAATCCGTGTAAGGTGATGTGAGTCTGGTCTGGACTGCACATACTATGACCCTGTTTGTCAAGTAGACGTCCTATAACTCTACTATCTATGAAAGCACTGCTGGGGCCCTTGAGTGTGGGTCGACATGTCACCCTGTCGATTTTAAGAAACTATTCTGTTCCCCCTGTCCATTTTAAGAAATTGTTATGTTGCCATGTCAAATTTAAGAAACCATTATGTCCCCCTGTCAATTTTAAGCAATTGTTATGTCACCCTGTCGACTTTAAGAAACCATTATGTTGCCCTGTCGATTGTAAGAAACCATTATGTTGCTCTGTCAATTTGAAGAAACCATTATGTTGCCATGTCAATTTGAAGAAACCATTATGTTGCTCTGTCAATTTTAAGAAACCATTATGTTGCCATGTCAATTTGAAGAAACCATTATGTTGCCATGTCAATTTTAAGAAACCATTATGTTGCTCTGTCAATTTTAAGAAACCATTATTTTGCCATGTCAATTTGAAGAAACCATTATGTTGCCATGTCAATTTGAAGAAACCATTATGTTGCCATATCAATTTTAAGAAACCATTATGACACCCTTTTAAGAAATTGTTATGTTGCCCTGTTGATTTTATGAAAACATTACATAGCCCTGTCAATTTTTTTTTAAGCAAAACTTTGTCGTCTTGAATTGAAGAGATTTGCCATGTCCCATTAACTCATCTTTGAACTCTCATAAGGCAAGGCCAAATAATACTCATGTTACCCTCTTGATTTTGAGGTTCTAGAGCCATGGCACTGTAAAGCAAGTGACATTGGACGTTTTGTAAGGTGACAGTTACAGGTACAAATCCTAAACTGGTGAATTGGTCTTGTTTGAGACTTATTTTCAGACTTATTGAATGCCATATAGTAAAGGTTCATTGATACCAACAATACATAGATATATGGTATTATCAGGGACCTCGATCCCTTATCTGAACAACAGGGGAAGATTTTACATAACATACTAGTGTACTGTTTAGGTGCAAGATTAGGAGTCCACCAGTGATTTATGTCAATCATGATATGTGTACAGTATTCATTTGGGTGCACGTATACCCACAGTAGGCAGGCCTTCCAATCATGCCGCATTCCCATGGGGCAACGAGTTGTTGTAATTCGTCGATGACAAGCTGTAATTCGTCGACGACGAGCTGTAATTCGTTGACGCACCTTCGTCATTGACGAATTACAGCCCGTTGGGTGACTAAATGCAGCTTGTCATTTTGCGAAATATTGGACATGACAGATTTTTAAAATTAATTCCTCGATGATTAGTGCATCTAGTCGCCCGCCATCCTGGTGCCAGCATAGGTCACCTAGTTGTCGACGACTAGATGCAAACTAGTCACCTCGTGGAGATGCAGTATCACATTTCCTCAGCATTCTAGCGTAGTATAGTGGAGTCCCTGGCGCACAATGTAAATGCTACTAATTAGGTCAGTAGGTCACCAAGAGTGAGCATCGGTCGAAAAAAGGTTCATAGACTCATATAGTGTTTGAATAAGTAGGTCATTATGACCTTCTTTTATGACCTACTTTTAATGAACTGAACTATAAAGAGGTTAATTATCCATTTAATGATAGTGCGTGTAAGTGGTTTTTAATTCTATAGATAATAGCTAGCTCCATTCGCAGTCTCCTCCTCGTCGACTGCAGTCGTCCAATACATAATTATAGTTCCCGCATCATGTAAGAAGTGAACACTCGTGTAAAAGGATTTGTTTGTTTATTATCCAATGTATAGTCATTCCGTGACAAGAACTCAATTGACCATGATCAGTCCCAGGGTAAGAGTCCCCTCAAACACATTCAGTCAACGCTCCGCGCTCTAACACAATTTCTATGCCTCACTGCAGAACCTAGACTGCAGGTTAAAGGTCCAACCTTCACTGGATGTTACTCACACAGTGCTTACAGCTACTCTGGCTAGCTAAGAGCGGAACACATTATTATAAGGTGGTACGTCACACCGTGACTCCTCCCTCATTTCACTACTGTCAAAGTGAAACATTGGCTTTATGCTGCCCAAACATTGACTGGCCACCCGCGTCAGTACAGAATATTCGTTTCATATAAGAATTTTGATTATTTCTCATTTTTCCCTCAATGATAGGGGTCACTGGCGCGCAATGAAAATACTACTAATTAGGTCAGCAGGTCATTACTAGTGAACTTAGGTTGAAAATAGGTTCATAGACTAATAGAGTGTTATGGTAATTGAATAATTATCTTTTTATGTATGATTTTGGTATAGTCTGTGGCTGTCCAATGAGTGTCCAGTATAATGAATCCCAGGTATATGACTTATGACATTTCAAGGAATGGTATTAATATTTATTATACCTTAGGGTGATACAAGTTTAGTAGTTAAGAGTTTAACACAGGGTGATACAAACCTGGGTGATAACCAGCCTTGTATCGCCCTGCAGGGCGATACAGAAACTTTTTATTTTCTAAAATTCCTGAAAAAATGAAATCATTAAGAAATGAAAAAATCTAACATATGCATTATCTGCACAACGTTCCTAAATACATTTTACTGCTTACTGCTTGTGGATTTGATGGATATCAAAAGAGTTATATGAAAAAAACATAAACAAATGTGCAGCATCACTGTCCCACCATCACTGATTGCTGTACATCCTTCCTTGGGAGCTCAGATCTAACAGAAAAGGTATAATAAATCCATAACCAACCTTGAAGGGAGTACTCGGGCAGTTATCACCCCCCACCGAGACCCCGATATCAGCCCTCGGCTGGCACTTCAGGCCCTGGCCTCGGGCTGATATCGGGGTCTCGGCTCGGGGTGATAACCACCCTCGTACTCCCTTCTCGGTTGGTTATATGTATGTACAGACCTGTATTTAACATTTCTAACTCCTATTTTTTCAAATAATCAGTATTATTTTTATTTTCTGACAATTTGCAAAAACTGCATGATGTAAAATATATGCTATACATGATATAAGACTGATCTGAATAATAAATTTTCCCTGCCTATTCATGATAGGTTGAAAGTAAAACAATTTAGATATCTCTGGCACATATACAGCTAATATGGTTCTATATGAAAAAATAAAACAGGAGGTGATTCCTTATGAAAATTATAAATAAAAGACAAAATTTGGACTATAGAATACAGATTTATCGTTTTACTGAATTTTAATGAAATTAAATGAAATGTTGTTGAATCTTATGAGATATCATGTCATCAATGATGGTCTAGACTATATCAAGCAAAACAGGAATGGTTTTAATTGGTAATTATAACTAATATGGACCTTGAGTTTACATATTACTTTTTTTTTTTACGAGCTTTTCATTTTTACCTTTATTTTATTTTCATTGTATATCTAATGAGTGGTAATAGACCCACTGACGGTCTGCGCGACAATCACCTCCCTCCCTCCCTCCCTCCCTCCCTCCCTCCCTCCCTCCCTCCCTCCCTCCGTTCCTCCCTCCCTCCCTCCCTCCCTCCCTCCCTCCCTCCACCCCCTATAATCTAATGTAAAGAGGTTGCTTGTTTTGCCATCAAATAGTCATTTTTTAATTAAAAAATAGCCCTAATCTATTTTATCATATTCAGGGGAATGATTATTATTCTATATAACTTTTCCGTATTGGCTGGTTAAACATGATTTAAATGATAGAAAAAAAGGACTGGAACCAACGCATCTAGGCATCATTTATTAAATGATTTTCCAGACCACGCCACCTGGTGTGGAACTCAGCCCCACAGGTGCTGGTCAGACAAGCCTTGGGTTATTTTTTTTTTTTAGCATGTTTAAATTGGTCACTTTAACCTGCATGCAGTTTGTTTTACACTAAAAGTTGAAGAATGCAATAACAACAGTTGCATATTCCATGCAGAACTTGGTCTTTTCATTGATGTGTGAGTCATAATTGTGTACATAATTATAAGCCTTCTATTCTATAAACATTTTTCAATATTAAAAGTTTTGATTTAATCGTTATCCAGTAGGATTGCACCTCAGTGGCCTTCTCTGCATTATGTGATGACCTTGACTAATCACATGTCGCGCATACTCCACGTCGCTTCAGATTCCCGTGTAATCACGGGAATCTGAAGCGAGAAAGTAGTTTGCATGTCGCGCTGTTCTCACCACGTGGGTTTGTTTGGCCTACCTCCACTGGAGCGTGACGGGTGCGGGAGGTCCGGAACAGAGTCCGGAGGACAGTGCGTGAACGTGGATCCACGAAGCGGGGGTGGTGATAGCATAGAGATACTACGTATGTCTATGGTGATAGTAAAAATTGAGGGGCGGTCAGCCACATTTATGTCAATAAGGGGGGTGCGGTGAACTACTTCTATAATACATTGATGGGCAATAACCTTAAAAGTTAGCCCAATTATATTGTATTGTTTCACACAAACTTTATTACAATTTTACCAGCAGTTTCCCTAAGCAATTTTGATAATTTTAATCTATTTCATTGTAGTGAGACCCTCTGATTTGGAGGGCGGTGATCTGCATACCCCAGAAATGAGGGGCGGTCAACTGAAATTCAGGGCGGCCAGAGTGAGAGTATACTTGCACACTACCCGTAGCATCTGATTCCTTCAAAATCACGGTAAACGGATGGTGCGGATTAGCCTCTCTGTACTACAGTGAGAATACTTGCAGAACACCTGAAGGACAGACACACCCCCTGACCCACCCTATGGGCAGAGGGCTCTGAGGTCAGCGGTCAAGGCCACTGCATTGACCAATCAGAGAGCAGTAACCTTGGTTACCTGTACACAACTAACCAGGTGAGCGCCATTTTCAAAAGCACTTGAGACCATGGCACGTCCGTGAAGATTCCAGATAAGGGGCTCGTCTGAACTTGAATATGAATCATAAACTATACATACATGATACTTAATGGAAGGCCCCCAATCCCAAAAACGGCCGTGTTGCCGTGTCGATTTCAGGGGGTCGGGCTGGGCAGGTGCGGTTGAAGGCTCAGCCTCCAGAGACTCGGACTCAACCTCTCTACCAGGCAGAACGTCTTCGGAACAGGTAAGCCTGAGACCGCCGTCGTCTTCTTTTATCACCCGCACGGCCGAGCAGCGGGCCGTACAAGGTCAGTGCGTATTGACAGGGTGTATCGCCCGCGGGCCGTCCCCACATCGGAGGTTCGTCCGTGCACCTTCGGACGGGTAACAGGTCCGTACCCCGGTACCCCCACTCAACCAAATAAGTGGGAACCCATCAGCGTTCTCCAATCTAGAACATACCCCCTTTTCTCGTATTTTTGGATCAAAAAAGACCCCTTTTTCCATTAAAAGGCGAATTTTTGGGGCCTCAAATACATGCCTTTTTTCTGAAAATGCAAATTTTTAGTCATTTTATTGAATGACCTACAGTAGTAAGATATCTATTCTTAGAGGATTGAAAACTCTATGTTCATGTATGTGTTCACATTTTGAAGTGATATACACAGAAAACTGTCATATTTCTCAAATGTTTATACAATATATTACTATACAGGCTTTTCTAATTGAAAAAGCACCCCCTTTTTCAGATTTTCGTGAAATCTTGCGTGAAAAATACCCCCCTATTTCCAATTTTTACAGACATGCGAACTTTCTTTACAATGACCCCTTTCTCCGCGTTTTTTAGAACGCTGATGCGTATCCTGTGGACCGGAGAGTGGGGATACCGGGGTCCGTAGATCCCGTCGCGTATATATAGGTCCCCGTCCTTAGGTCCCGTCGGGGGTGTTGACGGGGGTGCTTAAATTTCTCCCCTTACATTTTTGCGCTACTACAAAAAAAACACCCTTCAGGGAGTCATTTGGGAAGTGATATTCTCCGCGAAGCCCCAGGAAGCCCGCGGCTGTAGAACCTGAAGGGGGTTCTTTATTTTATTTCCCCTCTCATATATGAGAAATGCTTATTTATCAACAATTTCTTACTGTTTTGCCAGCGGGAGTTTTATTTCTGGTTATAACTCCCGCTGGCTGAGAAGGGGTTATAAACGTGTATAACTACCGCTGGTAACGATATAACCACCCTGTACGAATTTAGATACATGGGACAGGGCCATTTCTTAAATTCGACATGGGACATGGGTCTAAATTGAGTTATAGGGACAGGCGACATGCCTGTTTCTTAAATTCGACAAGCGACATGAGACCCCCCCCCCCCCCCATCTATACCCCCGGGGGTGCCTGGGTAGTCTTGCCGCATACTCCATGTCGCTTCAGATTCCCGTGTAATCATCGCTCCAACCTTAGCATTCTGGGGTTTTGCAAGTGCCCGGATGTAGGCTTTACCTAGTTAATGGCGGCGCGTAGTGATACAATAAAATTACATAACGAAAAAAGGCCAAGCTCATAGCGATGATTACGCGGGAATCTGAAGCGAGAAAGTAGTTTGGTCTTGCCGTTGTCAAAACGAGTTTGGCAAATAACATGACAATACAACGGGGGACCACCAACATGTTTTGACCCCCTGATTAATTAGAAGAAAAAACGAGTCCGTTTGACAAATACATTTTCATGTAATTTTTGACCCCCTGCTTAATTAGAAGAAAAATCGCGAAAAAGGTGTGAAGGGGTTCCTGGCAAACCTGACGGCCTGTGGTCGACCACAGGCCGTCAGATTTACGGGGCCTTCCTCGGAGAAATCCTCGGAGTTAAGCAACACCAACCCATCTCGATACATCAACGTATCTCTCAATTTCCAGGCCTTCAGTGGGAGTATGACTAAGTAATTTTTGAAAATTGAATAGAAATTACATTATTACACGCCCATGACACTCAATTAGTGGGGAAACATTTTGCAGATTCAAATTGATAAGTGAGACAAGAGATACGTTACGTTTACGTTACGTGATGCGCTGGGGTTGCTTAACCTCCCTATTACCACATTATATGTGGTAGATAAGATACTACACAAGTGAGTTGGCTTATAAAACGCCGAAAGTCGCCAGTGGTGATTTTTGGCCTCTTTAAAGCGCTCTCTATTTCCCCAGGGTGCCCACGCAGGTATTATAAGGTCTTAAAAGGCCTTATTTTGGTTTTGCCATTTATAAGGCTATTAGAAAGGTCTTATTTTAGGTCCAAAGGTCTTAGAAAGGTCTTATTTTTGGTCAATCTCAATTTATTACAAGATATAATTTTTCCACTTGCCATTTCAATGTTTACTTATTTTTGGTTGAATGTATAAATGTTTAGATAGGTAAAAAAAATCTTTAAAATGTCTTGAAATGGTCTTATTTTTGTACCCGACAAGGTAATATAAAGGGCTTATTTAGGTCTCATTTTGATTTCTGAAAAAGCGTGGGCACCCGGTTCCCTACTGAAACACTACACATATAGCGATGATGGGTCAAAATTTTAAATGCAGCCAATCTTTACAAAATATACATTTTCTCAAAGCCCAGAGCAAGAGAAACACGGAACTGGTTAAATTAACCTGAAACGTTGAATAATAAGAAAGTTATTGCTTTTTGGAAAAAAAGAATATTGATTATTTTTTGTCAAAGCATCGCACCAAGCTCAAATTCCATCAATTTTTCAAACATTATGAATCGTGTAAATGCCTCAAATATTGGAAAGACCAGATTTATAGGAACCAAGTACAGGTTGAAAAAGCATACGGAGATGTTCCGCTTCATTGGCAGATTAGGCCAGATTACGTGTTATAATCACGGCCTAGTTCTTTTGTTCTCCCTGCGCACCTTTAATTGGTTAACAACCAACTATTCTAAAACTGCGCACCTCAGTTCCATGGCAGACCTACGATTTTAAAAACGGGGAGTTATCAAAAGTACGTCGGAATTTTGATATGTCGCGTAGAGAAATGCATATGAAAGTAAAGTTATTAAGTTTCAAACAGATGGGTTAAACAATTACTTCAATACACATTTACACGGTTTACTATACAAGGAGATATGGCGTCATATTCGCTAGTAAATTCATTCTCTCAAGAGCGTCCTGTAAGGCATTAGTCCAGTTGGTGTGATCACCAGAGTGGCTCCTGTGTGCTCGCCACTGGCGGAACCGTGTAAGTGTGATCACCTCACTAGTCAAGGTGTTGGTAGAGGATAAACCGGGAGTGTTTTGGTTAGTGAGGATAAGATGGTCGGCCGGTCGACCCCTAGTCCGTCCCTGACCTATAGACCTTTTTCATTAAGAGTGTTGCGCCCTCTGGTGAAGTAAATGGAACCAGTGGTTTAGGTCATTTCCCATAGTTAACCTATATGCTTCACTTCATATAGGTTAACTATGGGAAATGACCTAAACCATTGGTTCCATTTAATTCACCAGGGGGAGCAACACTCTTGATGAAAAAAGGTCTATACTTAGCTCTTACATAGTTTATCACCCGCACGGCCGCTGAGCGGTACGTATAAGGGGCAGTGAGTATTAACAGGCTGTACGTACTGCTGCTCATTTACAGTCTTTAAGACATATTTGATGAATTGTTTGGGCGATTAGATATAGAAGACCCTAAGGGGCCGTACACTGTCCGCCGGGTCATCCTTCGGCCCACTGAAGCCCCCCGCAGGCCCTCATATATGGAGTTTTAGCAACCACGACTCATCTCGATACGTTAACGTATCTCAAATCTTTCAAGCCATATTAAAGACTATCAGAAGAAGATTCATTTAAAGCAAACAGCTATTTATTCATACCATTGGGAAAGACATGTACCTCTAATGATATAATTTTGGCTTCAGGTATAACAGCAGAGACAAGAGATAGGTTGCGTTTGCGTTATGGGATGCGTTGGAGTTGCTAAAATTCCCTTGTACTTTGGGAGACAGTGGGTCTGATACGACCGACTAGTCGACCCCGGGCATGCGGCTTGTTTAGACCGGTGGCGGATCCAGGGGCGGGTGTGTGTGGGGTGGGGGGGGGGGGGCAAAAGGGGCATTTGCCCCCCCCCCCCCCCCCCCCCCCCCCCCGAATAATCTACGTTTGTGGATCTATACAATTCTGACATTATTTATTTACACTTTTTTTATAGGGGGGTTGGTTTGCCCCCCCCCCCCCCCCCCCACCAGATGACCGACTCTGGATCCGCCCCTGTATACAAAAATGAAATGCGTTGACAAACTCCTTTTTACGGTTTCCCATAATCCTTCACGATTCGGCGTATTGGAGCAGTTTCCAGTCCTTTGCTGGCAGGGTGAAGAATTTTTGGGATGGATATAGCAAACAAAATTCCCTTACACTTAGGTAAAATCAGATATTTGTGACAAGATAAATATACCTGGTCTACGATATACTGAAAAATGAAGGCTTAATCTCCAGAATTCTAAAAAAAAAATTGTGGAAAAAAGAGGGCTGCCAGTGTTAAAGAATAAGCCGGAGACTGCTCCGGCCCTGCGGTGTCACGCGCGATAGTCGCCCGTATCGCCCAAAGTCTACTCTCATGGACTCATTTCTCGGCGCAGAGGTAGATCTCGTCGCAGATTGGAGGGGGACCTAAAAAAACGAGTTCAAACTGAAAGAATCTGGTATGGAAACATTAACCAAAATGCATGAGCAGATAATACCAGACAATTATTATTCTTGGAAGAAACTAATTGAGTCTTGACGATTCAAATAACTCACGCGTAGCACTGACAAATCCTCCAGAAAAAATCTTAATCTAAAGTACTTTGTCTTAATACAGTAAAATCTGATACTGTGAACGTAGATACTTTCACATGTAAACATTTTCGTGAAAAACTAGCACCTCTGACTTTCATTGGAACTGAAAATTCAAACAATTTATTTAGATATCAAAAACAAGAAGCACCCATGACAAGGAAATGGGGAGAAACCTGTCGTCCCATACTCCTTTTTACGTACAAAAGAAGCTTGAACGAGGATAAGCTGAATAGGTTATTTATTGAATTATATAACCCGTCGGCCCCTTTCAGGGCTGGTAGTTAACTAAGTAGTAGTTAAATCAAACAGAAGTAGTAGTGAGTTGACACCTTGAGCAGCCCGCACTGACCTCAAGGTGTGCTAGAATGGTGGATTTTGGGCAGCCCGCGCTGTCCCGACTAATTGGGTGATATATGGGAAACCCCTTCTCAGGCGGCCCCCGCCATCCCTGATTAAGGTTTTATGGTTGTAGAAAATGTGGATACCGGGAATGTTAAATGTGGAATGTTGATAGTTGGGCCGTCCATGCAGGCCCCAACTGGTTATGTTTCAGTATATATGTACTCCATGTCCCAACTCCCCTTTTAGGGTCCTCCTTGTATACCCGCGCTAACCCCAAGCAAACCGTGTCGCTGAATATGGTATTGGTGTTCTGGGCGGTCCGCGCCGTCCCCAAACAATTTTCCGGGTATGTCTATATATATATATATGCTTGGACAGCCCGCGCTGACCCCAAGTATAGCGTGTGTCCATTGACTATGGTTTGAAATGTCTGAAAAGGTTCTGACCCCACTGCTCAGTCAGGATGTCGGATAGCAATATTGGTGGCGACAGAGGGCACTAACCGACATGGAACCATGGAGGTGGAGCCACACTAATAGGGCAGGCGGATGTATTGCCGGAAGGCGTCCGAGTGCCAGCGCCCCATTAGCCGTATCTGGGCATCCGAGAACCCTCTCAAGGCCGCGTCTGATGCCGCCCCGATGCGAAAGCTGTGGGTCTTGTACCTTCCCGTGCTCAGGCCACAGAAGGAGAGGACGGATGAAAGGTCCGTTCTTGCTGCGGCCGTGGAATATGGCGCCCCCCCAGGGAGGGAGAAGAACGGTCCTGGGGATGTGCCCCGGAGGATGGAGAACTGGCGGAGTGCCCGAACAGGGCATGGGGTGTGATCCAGTTCTGCCTGTAGCTCCACCCTGTGGGGCGCCTTGGAGTGTTTGAATGTGCGGAGGATAATGGTTACTGACGAAGGGGAGAAGGTGACATCTGAGTATTGGATAGGAGTTGTGCCGGACTGTGACGTAGAGGCCTCCCCAATGCGGAGGAACCCGTGGAAGAGAGTTAGATACAGGGACCGGAGGAGGACGGACTTGTAGATGCTCATGGCCATGAGGTCGATTGCATTGACCAGCCTGTGAAGGATGGCCCTTGTTATGGGTAGGCGGATGTCTCCGGCTCGGGATGTGGTGTTGACCAGTCCTTGTATGTATTTCTTGATAACGAAGGTGGAAGCGGGATCCGGGAGGCCTCGGATCTTATGGAGGTAGGAGATGGCGGAATTAGCCGAACGAATGGTGGATGCGGCCAAAGATTTTCCCCGAAGGAATGCCAGAAAGAGGAGAAGGTCGGGGATGGAGATTGGCAGGGTGGGATGGGCTAACCGAACAGTCAGGGAGAATTCTTGGTATGCTGCCCAGGTGCGCGAGTAGGAGCGCCAGGTCGATTTTGCCAATGACCCCTGGAGGACTCTCCTCACGTCGTCCAAGAGGGCCCGGGCTGCAGGTGTTGGGGCACTGGCGTCGGATGTATGTCCGCCATAGGATGGAGTGCCTTGAACTTCCCAATCTGTTGGCGAGACAAGGCATCGGCAAGGACATTCTTTGAACCCGGGACATGGATAGCAAAAAAGGTGAAGTTAAATTTAAGTGTGGTTAGGACTAGGGACCGGACGAGAGACATGATATGTGGCTTTTGTGAGGAGCAGTTATTGATGATTGAGACAAGGGCTATATTATCAGTATGGAACTCTATTGTTTGGTTGGAAAAGAGGTCGCCCCAGAGGTGCGCAGACAGGACTATGGGGTAGAGCTCAAGGAATGAAATGTCATAGGCCTTCCATTCTGGGGGCCACGCGCCGTGGAACCAGTGTGTGCCGAGGAGGGCCCCGTATCCTAAACTGCCTGACGAGTCCGTGAAGAGGCGGACCGCCGTGGGTGTTCTGACCTCATCAAGCAGGAAGAATGTCCTTCCGTTGTAGTCCTGGAGGAAGGTATCCCACATCTGGAGGTCCGACTGTGCTCCCTTTGTGATTTTGATGTGGTGATAGGGCTTGACCGCCTTGTGCGTCATGGCGTAGAGACGCCTGAGGAAAGCCCTTCCCGGCACGATGACGCGGCACGCGAAGGCCAGGTGACCCAGGAGGGACAGGAGACTCTTCAGGGTGACCGTCTTCCTAGACAGAAAATCAAGTAGGAGGGCCCTGCAGTTGGCCAGCTTGTCGGGGGGAAGGACGGCAATGGAGTTCGGGACGTCGATGGTTATGCCCAGGAAGACGAGGGAGTGGACGGGTCCCTCGGTCTTCTCCGGAGCTATGGGGATCCCGCATTCCTTGCAAAAGTCGAGGAACCGGGTCAACTGGCGAAGGGCCTGGTCCTGCGTTTGAGCGATAATCAGGAAGTCGTCCAGAACATGTACCATGTTGGGAATACCCAGCTTGTTGTTGGCTATCCACTGGATGGCTGTAGAAAATTGCTCAAAGATGGCACAAGAAATCGAGCAGCCTATCGGGAGAGTGGTGTCGTAATAGAATTCGTCTTGCCACCGGATTCCGAGAAGATGATGCTGAGACGGGTGAACTGGGATAATTCGAAAAGCTGATTTTATATCCGTCTTGGCGAGGAACGCCCCTCTTCCGATTGCCTTGATGTGACGGATGGCGTCGTCCAAGGTGTTATAGTGGACCGTCACTTTGTCGCGTGGGATAGAAGTGTTGATGGCCTCCTCGTCGTAGGGGTATGACAGATTATGGATAAAACGAAACTTCCCCTCTTCCTTCTTTTCGGCGACCTTGATGGGGGAGACACGGAAGTTTTGGAGGGGGGGGCGAAGGGAAGGGGCCCAGGATCCTGCCTGCTTCGATCTCGTTGGTGAGCTTCTGGGTCACTATGGCTTTCTTGGCATCGTCCATTCTGGGGTTCGGGTCTTGTACCCTGCTGGCTTGGAACCCCCGTGACTCCAGTTTGAAGCCGTCAGTAAAGCCTCGGACGAGGTATGACGACTTCCCCCTGTCGTAGCCACGAAGGTTCCGCTCCAGGGCCTCTACCCTAATTGGTGTTACCCCCCGCCCCCTTGGTCTGGGGACGGGATCGGTTGCGGCCCTTGCTGGTGCACCCCTGTGCCGGGTGACTGCCACCGCAGCGGTAGCAGGAGTGCTTAAAGTCGCACCCCCTGCACCGCTTGCCATCGTGGTAAGTGAAGCAGTACCCCGACGGGTGGCCGGACCTCTCGTTGCGCTGGGACCCCCTGGCCTCTTCCCTCTCGCCTCCTCTCCGGGAGGGGCGAAAGTGTCCCTTCGTGGCCTGGAGGAACAGGCCCAGATTGATGTTCCCGTATTGTTCCGTGCCTGTAGCGTGTTGCCTACGGAAGCCCTTGTCGTAGTGCCTCCAGTTATGGCCGTCCCCCGCAAGGTCGGAGACGAACTCAAGGTGGTGGAAGATCGCCTGGACTTCTTCGGGGAACTTGCGCGTGTAGACGGTGGCATACCGCCTAAATGCCCTTTGCCACTCTTCGATGGTAGTGATTTCCTTTTTATGCTTGGGAATCATCTTAAAGGACGGAATGTCGTCCCGATTACAGATCCGGAGCTCCATTTCCTGTTCATCCTCCAGGAGGAGCGCTGCCAGATCGATGAAGTGGCGCCCCCAAATCCTGTTACGCACCTTCTCGGAGACCTGTGCGTCGAGGGGGTCTGCCCTGGCACTATAAGTAAGGGACGACTTACCCGGGAGGGTCATCGGAAGCGTCGAAGGGGGGATGACGGCTATTTCCCCCGGCTGAGCACCCGAAGGTCCAGCCACCGCTGGGGGGGGATTCGCCTGGGTTGCTGGGAGGGGCTGCTGAGTCGGCGGCGCCACTACGGCTGTTGGGGCCGCAGGAAGTGGAGTTGCTGCCACGATCGGTGTGGGTTCTTGGTGCACGCCCCCACCCTGGGCAACCCGCGTTGACCCCTGGGTTGGTAGGGGGGTTGAAGTCGGGGGTGTGGCCAGCTGTGGTTGTGCTGTGGCGGCCGCTGGGACAACGCCAGTGTCCTGGGCAACCCGCGTTGGCCCCGGCACTGGCGGAGGCTGCTGGGCCTGAGGTACTGGTTGCTGCTGGGACGTAGAAGGCTCCGGCCGGCCGCCCTGGGCAACCCGCGTTGACCCCTGGGCTGCCGGCAGTAGGGCCTCCCTGATGTCGTCCGGGATGCCCTGCATCGCGTCCCTCAGGATGTCGCCGATCCCTGCCTTGAGGCCCTCCGCCACTGCCGACACGATCATGCCCCTCGTGTCGGTGGGCGGGAGAACCGGAGCGGGGATGGCTGGAGCAGGTGCGGCCTGTTGAATAGGGGCTGGGGCGGGGTTCGGCGTCGGGGCGGGAGGGGGGACAGGGGGTTGAGGGGGACGGTTTGCCCGAGGGCCACGTCCGGCCTTGGGCGCCCGGTTCTTCGGCACATGTTGCTTCCTCCTCAGAGCCCCTGTCCTAATCCTGGTCTGGACGGGAGGCATGGCTGGAAGAGACTCATTATTTAGTGGTACGGGAGAAGGTTTGGTGGGTAAGGCCACGAGTGCTTGAGAGGGGAAGAAAAAAGGCTGACGCCTAGCCTATAGGCGAAGTAAGGATGAAAGCTGGATTGCCTAACGAATAGGCGTAAAAGATGCCTAACGAATAGGCATAGGCGGCCAACGATTAGGCGAACGCCGGAAATTGTAATGCCTAACGGATAGGCGTAAGGATGCCTAATGGATAGGCGAAAGGGGCCTAACGAATAGGCAGAGGTGAGGGATATGGCCTTGAGTGGGCCTGGTACCGGTACTTGTAACGAAGAGCAGGACAGGTTCCTAAGGCTAAAAAAGGGGGGGGGGCTGTCTGAAAGAGATAGAAACGGTACTTTGTCGGGCGGGTTAGCGTCTTAACGGCGGGGCTTGCCCCCTCGTAGCCTGTCCATCATATCCCTGCCGCTGATGACTGCGCCCCTAACCGATCGGTACAGCTTGTAGGTACCTGCTGGGTTGAAATGGATGCCGTCAGGGAGGAAGACATCTAGGCCCTGTTTGTAAATACCATATATCCGGTAAAAGATTATATTCTCCTCTGGTTGGAGGAGATGGCCGAGGATGTTGTTGCACTCGTAGACCCTAGTGGGATATGAGGGTGAAAGGGAGGGGTAGTTCTGGCGAGGGGGAATAGACAGGACATGGACCTCGTAGCATTTTTCTGTCTGGTTCAGGGCAACTGCAAGGTTATGGATATCGTTTGCCACCGACAGGGGTGTAGATTGCGGGGAGCACAAGTCGTTCCCACCTACCATGAGGACAATGATGTGAGGCCCCAGGTCCTCGACAGTGGCCAGGTCGTTATGGCCTATTGAAGTCACTGTGCGTCCCCCCACTCCATGGAAGATCACGTCCTCCCCGAGACCCATGTTGGAATCTGCACGACCTGTGTATGGTGGTGGGGGGGCGTTGAGGAATCTAGCTAAGCGGGCCACATGACTGTCACCGAGCACCAGGTAGCGAGTGTGTTGGTCCATGACTGCTCTGGAAGGGAGTAAAGGATAACACCAGGGGATAATCGTTCATTGAAAAAGAAGGTAAGGCAGGGGTGGGCCGGGCTTCAAGTCAGACAGGGGGGACCTAGGTCCTTATCGCCGGAATACTGTCAAATCTTCTGGAATTAATAACAACTGGGGATAATCGTTCACTGAAACATCAACCGGAATACCGTCCCAAATCGTCTGAAATTAAGGCGAAATTGTTAGTCTAACTTAGCTGTGACGCAGGGTGGCCCGTTGCTCCAGTAGGAGGTGGAGGATGTCCCCGAAAGCGCGGTGAAGTTCGACTTGGGTCCTGTAGGTGTAGGGCCGGTTCCGGTTCAAAGCGGTTGAGGCAGCTTGCGAAAATTTTCGGTCACGGACTGAAAAGTCAGACTAACAGGAAGAAAACCCTGGAACAGCAGGGCGGTAGAGAAAACCCCTGTAACTCAGGAGGGTTGAGTGTGGAGATACTAGGGGTCCTGAATTGGACTTTGGAGATGGAGTATGGTCAAAATGGCCATGTGGGTGAGAATGTTTTGAAAATTTTACAAGTTATCCGGCTCAATCCTCCCAAACTAAGAGATATATGACCAACACAACCAGATCACATGTCTAACCACATTGAGTTTGAATGAAATTATGAGTAGTTGTGAGGTGACAGGGCTTTAGAAAGGAGTTTGGGCCTGTAATCTGACCAAAACTGACATGTGGGTGAGATTGTTTTGAAAATTTTTTTCCAAGTTATCTGGCCCAATCCTTCCAAACTAAGCCAAATATCACTAACCAAACCAGATCAGAGGTATAGAAAGGTGTTTCCCTTTGCAAATCAGGTCTTATTTTTTAGATTATGTGCCAAATACCTGATATTCTGATAGATTTTGTGGAGAGCTGCTCTCTGGTGTGTTTGTCGATCGCGAGTGGGTCCTCGTGGAGGCCGAGATCTCGAGAGGAGGGAGCCTCCGCGAGATAACACACCAGCCGCGAGATTCCGCGAGAATGCAAAATGGCGTCACTTCTTCCGTACGTAAACATTGCCGCTCGCGGCCGTCTTCTCGCTTCAGATTCCCGTGTAATCATGCGCAGGAATCTGAAGCGAGAAAGGAGTATGGGGTTTTCCTTAACTTTTTTTCCACTAGCCCACTGGGCTAGTACTTAAGATTTTACACTAGCCCGTGGTAGATTTCACTAACCCGGCCAAAAATCCTTTTAATTGATATATTATATGTTAGGATCCTGCCAATAGTTTTGGAGGTAGTGTAATTTTACCAAACAGGTCGTGCAAAACTTTATTTTTTAGGATATTATGTTTTCCACTAGCCCACCGGGCTAGCTGCACAAAATTTGCACTAGCCCGACCAGGTTTTTACTAGTACCCGGTACTAGTAAGTCTGTGCTAAGGTCAATCCCTGAAGGAGTATGCTGTCGTCCACAACATGACATCCTTCCTCCTTGATACCTCTAAGCTGAATAGCACGCTCCCCCCCCCCCCTCCCCCTCCCCCTTTCTCTCCGCCCCCCCCCCTTCTTCAAATTCCTGGATCCGCCGTCAGTGGCGGATTTGGTCAATATTAAATTTTTTTAATGTAAAATTCGGCCCAAACGTCATTTAAGAATTTTTTTCCAAAAGGGCGCCCCCCCCCCCCTTTTCAAAATGCTGGATCCGCCACTGGCCGTACCCGACCTTATCATCTCCATCAAACCCGACGGTCCCCCCCCCCTCCAACGGGCTCAATCTTGCACCCCGGGGCCTGCCCTAGCCGCCCTGAGGGCACCTAGCTATAGATCTGGTCAACAAGAAACAGCTCATTTTGTGATCTTTTATTGTGACATAGCGATAGTTAAGAGTTCTGGCTAGATATTATAAATCTTATTTAATATGAATTGCTGTAATACATTAACAGGACACTTATTGTCATTACGATTTGAATGTGCCATTAGAGTTGCATTTCACCAACATTTTTGGTGAATTTATGAGAGAAAACATAGTAAAAGAAGAACTAATGAAGGTGACAGAAAATGTTCAGGTTTTTGAGTTGTTTCTTGTGTCCAGATCTATAGTGTGGGGGAGGGGGTGCCGTAGGGATGAATCGACGGTCCGAGTCCGTGATGGACCCAATCACCTGGTCACCTTTGGCTGGAGTTATACGCGCGGACATAGCAGCAGATGGTTGCGCCTACTGAATTGCTTGTATGCGTGGGCATGAAGTCCGCGCATATTGATCTTCGTACATACGTGGAAGTTAAGGATAGACAACACCTCAGAGTGGCTTCATTTGCGACAATGAAGCTTGTATAGTTACCAGTAAGGCTAAAACAACATATTATATATCAAATGAAAGAGGGAATTTTTCTCTATCTTTTGGAACAACCTTTGTTATTAAAGGGAGCCGAAACCAATGTCATGTCAAAATATGAGAAAATTTTACAAACTCAGATAACTATAAAAATATGTTCTAAGAGTCTATCCTTAGCCATTGGTACAGTATAAATAATGATAACTAACTTTAACTTTACTTGAGTTCCATAAAACTCACGCTATCTATACCTGAAGACAGCAATGTTTGTAAACAAACCAATTTTGGTGGGTCACCAAAATTGACCAGGGACACGTTTTTGTGTGTTTTGATGTAGTTTTAAGTCTGTATTTACAGTTCATATTTTACCACAGGCCTTGGCCATAGCCATAGAATGTATTTCAATTGTTTACAGAATTTGCAAAATTTTGACCAAACATTGCTTTTGGCTCCCTTTAACACTTTAAAACTTGAGGAATTATCTGCCAAAAACAACTTTTTTCACTTTTATTTTTTGAACATGAATATCTCAGTAACCCCTTGATAGATTGTAATAAAATTTCTTGAGCATGTTGATAATGATCCTATGAAGGGAAGCGTGTCTCAGATTTTTCATTTAGGGCCTAGTTCTCATTTTATGGCAAAAAACGGGAAGATTTTGGTTATTTTTTTCAACATTATTTTCTACATTTGATAAAACAAAAAATAAGGCCTTAATCAAAATTCTGAGACACGCTTCCCTCGAAATGAATGTTTTCTACATGTACAAAAAAAATCATGTATTTGTATGCAGTGGTTACTGAGATATCTTTGTTCAAAAAATAAAAGTGAAAAATGTTTATTTTCACTTTCCGGTCTAATTACAAGGGTGCAATTATTCACATCCTAATATAACTTATACCATTAGGTAGGGTTCTCCATTGTCTTTTAAAATATATATTGTATATGCTGATGCCATGAATAGTAAAAAATTAATGCCAAAAGAAAGGGAACACTGCGCATTGGCCGCTGAGAGGTGTTGTCTATCCTTAAGACCGCGTATATAATTATAGTAATATACGCGAATGTACCCTATGTCTTAATCATAATACCATTTGTAAATCGGGGGCTAAGCCCCCGAGCCCACTTTTTCTTGTTTTATTTCTATGTTTTTCTAATTTCTATACATATAGGATTTTAAAGATACAATACACGCCCCCTTATCTTATGTCCGCGTATATTATTAGATCTGTATGTGTGACCTTGTGTTCGCGTGTATAAGAAATTCTATATACGCTACGTCCGCGTGCGCGACTATCGCGCGTATAGCCACTCCCGTCACCTTTGGCACCACGGGTCTCCGCTGTTAGACCAAGTGACCGGCTGAGTTTATACCGTATTCGGGAGAAACCCAGTGGGCGCCGCCATATTGGACAATGTAGAGTCCTGATTGGGTGAAAAGTTGCGCTTGTCCACCCACAGGAAGTTGCGCCAGAGATGTGCGCATGCGCAGACTGGGACTCCCGAATGGGGACTCGACGTTGTGCAGGTGACAAGTACCCAGAATGGGCTGGCCGCCATATTGGTGATCAATTCATAATTGCTGTTATCTAAAATTCTGAAGCATTTAGAAAGCAGTTTCATGCTACAATTGTTAAAAATAGTCTTACTGACAAAGACTTTGCAATTATTATGATTTAGAATTAATTTATCAATCATCATTCGTTCCATACCCATGTATTCTTGATCACCTCGGGGTGATCACCAAAAAGTGATCATGTGACCCTGTCTGCACAAGGTCTATACACGCATAGATGGAATATCCACCCCTGACTCTGTTGTGGTCAGCCCCATGCACGAGACAGGGAGGGGGTGGGCCAAGAGTGGGCCTGACAGTGTTGGTTAACATGCGGACATAGCTGCGTATGCTATCTACATTGTGTGGGCGTACTCGGAAATGTCGAGTATGCATTTAACCATTATATACGCTGATATTATTATAAATAATTATCTCATCAAATGATTCAAATGGTGTATTTAAATCGGGGGCCGTGCCTGTTAAGACACTAAGTCACAAAAAGACAATAAATCACAAATTCTAATTGTGTCAATAACCATTTTGGAGTGTAGGAAATTGATTAAGAACCTTAAAATTTGTATGTCTGTTCACCTTTCAGATAGGCCCGTGCATCCAGGCTACTCTCCTCAGATAGGCCCGTGCATCCAGGCAACTCTCTTCAGATAGGCTCGTGCGTCCAGGCAACTCTCTTCAGATAGGCCCGTACATCCAGGCAACTCTCTTCAGATAGGCCCGTGCATCCAGGCTACTCTCCTCAGATAGGCCCGTGCATCCAGGCAACTCTCTTCAGATAGGCCCGTGCATCCAGGCAACTCTCTTCAGATAGGCCCGTGCATCCAGGCAACTCTCTTCAGATAGGCCCGTACATCCAGGCAACTCTCTTCAGATAGGCTCGTGCGTCCAGGCAACTCTCTTCAGATAGGCCCGTACATCCAGGCAACTCTCTTCAGATAGGCCCGTGCATCCAGGCAACTCTCTTCAGATAGGCCCGTGCGTCCAGGCAACTCTCTTCAGATATGCCCGTGCGTCCAGGCAACTCTCTTCAGATAGGCCCGTGCGTCCAGGCAACTCTCTTCAGAAAGGCCCGTGCATCCAGGCAACTCTCTTCAGATAGGCCTGTGCGTCCAGGCAACTCCCTTCAGATAGGTCCGTGCGTCCAGGCAACTCTCTTCAGATAGGCCTGTGCGTCCAGGCAACTCCCTTCAGATAGGTCCGTGCGTCCAGGCAACTCTCTTCAGATAGGCCCGTGCATCCAGGTAACTCTCTTCAGATAGGCCCGTACATCCAGGCAACTCTCTTCAGATAGGCCCGTGCGTCCAGGCAACTCTCTTCAGATAGGCCCGTGCGTCCAGGCAACTCTCTTCAGATAGGCCCGTGCATCCAGGCAACTCTCTTCAGATAGGCCCGTGCTTCCAGGCAACTCCCTTCAGATAGGCCCGTGCATCCAGGTAACTCTCTTCAGATAGGCCCGTGCGTCCAGGCAACTCTCTTCAGAAAGGCCCGTGCATCCAGGTAACTCTCTTCAGATAGGCCCGTGCATCCAGGCAACTCCCTTCAGATAGGCCCGTGCTTCCAGGCAACTCTCTTCAGATAGGCCCGTGCATCCAGGCAACTCTCTTCAGATAGGCCCGTGCATCCAGGCTACTCTCTTCAGATAGGCCCGTGCATCCAGGCAACTCTCTTCAGATAGGCCCGTACATCCAGGCAACTCTCTTCAGATAGGCCCGTGCATCCAGGTAACTCTCTTCAGATAGGCCCGTGCATCCAGGCAACTCTCTTCAGATAGGCCCGTGCGTCCATGCAACTCTCTTCAGATAGGCCCGTGCGTCCAGTCAACTCTCTTCAGATAGGCCCGTGCATCCAGGTAACTCTCTTCAGATAGGCCCGTGCGTCCAGGCAACTCTCTTCAGATAGGCCCGTGGGTCCAGGTAACTCTCTTCAGATAGGCCGTGGGTCCATGCTAGAGCGAACCCCAGACGAAATACGGCACACGGGACCAAGATCAAGGTCCATATCAATTCTATTTCACCACCTTACACATTATTGTGCGTTATTTGTGCATTTTCACTTGGTATTGTGCGAATTTCATGCATAGTTGTTTATGTTTGTTTACCAGGCCCATAGCGAGCTTTTTTCAGAGAGGGGTTCGATTTTTGAGAAGGGTTGCCAGTTTTTGCATCTCAATTTCCCTAGTTAAAAAACATAAAATTAATTTATGTAATGAGAGGACAACCCACATATGGCACGTTTTCTGGATATTAGTTTGAAATGATATATGACATAATTTCCATCATTGACATGCTTTTGCAGATTTTGTCATATTTCCCCGCCAGAAATTTCCAATTTTCAGAAATCATTCATTTCATCCTATGTGGGAGGGGGGGGGGATCGGAAATTTTAGAAGGGGGTATGTACGAACCCCCCTGGCTACGGGCCTGTGTACGTTTTGTTTACCTTGCCCTGACGTGACATCATGCCGGGTGATCCAGGGTCCGTGACGTCACGCCAGGGCTATACAAAAGATGTATCACCCTAGCTGGCTCTCAGGTGTTCCTCAGTGTTAAGAGATAGGAGACTACATATTGGGGGTGAAATAATGTTTCTTATCTGAACGACCTCTTTTTGATTACTTAATCGGGGGTGATGGGGGGAATGGGGGGATGGGGAGAGGAACTTATGCTACTGATCCACGATGCAATTTTGGACCGATTTTAGAAATTGGTTTGATAAATAATGATTATTTTATCAAAATATCTGAATCCTTATCAATCATTTCTAAATTGCTCGGACACAAAAGGAATGTTTACTCACCAGGGGTAAGCTTGTCACTGCTTGTCACTGTTACATATACATATATGTGCTGTCTAATACACTTTCTACCCCTGTTAGATATTTAAATATACCTATAATAATAACTCTGCTGTGTTCCGAGGGGCATAGTTGTTCTCTTTGACACAGGTCCAGCTTGCTAACTTGCTAAGTCAGACCTGCTGAGCATAGGATCGTGGCTGTAGCTATGCTCAAGTCATACTTGGACCAGGGGACTTGGACGCAGACTGAGAGTATGGTGTGTAAGTGTAGGTAATTGTGTGTATCAAAACGCCTCAGGTCACCTCAACTTTTGGTGGGTTTCCCGACGAGGGTGGCGAAGCCCGGCAGTGTCGGGTGGTGCGGTGTCGGGGCCTACGTTTGTTCAATTGTTGACTTAGTCAGTTCGGGCAGTCGGATATGAGTGTAGCGTAAGACTCCATCGGTTCTGGAGCGGCCCGAAGCTCCCACTTGCAGAGCGTTTTTCACGTCCTGGGGTGGTTGTGGGGGTGGAGGATTCTTTTCTGACGTCTTCTTTGCCTGGGCTGAAAACTTTCAACAGTTGGGTAGTCCCCATTGGGGGCCAGGACAGTTGCTAGGGAGGCCATTGGAAACAGGTTATCTGCCTTAGTAGCTGTACTGACGTAGGCGTAAAGTTGAGGTAGAGTTATCTGAGCTACCAAGTAGTATGTGACTTCTGGAACATAAAGAGACTTACTTTACAACTTTACAAGTGACTTTTATTGAAAATTACTGATATATAATTGTGATAAAATGTCGTATCAAACATGTGACAGACAAAGTGGTCTTACCAACCATTATGTCAGCAACAGAGGAAAATGACCTTGAAAGTCATGAATCCCTTTCTAGTATTAAAGTAGACATGAGTGTCAAACAATTAAATATGTGTGACAGAACATAAAAACTATGTATTTCGCTTCAAAGCAATTTCATAATTATGATAAAATGTCGTATCAACATGTGACAAAGTGGTCTTACCAACCATTGTGTCAACAATAGAGGAAAATGACCTTAAAGGTCACGAATCCCTTTCTAGTATTTAAAGTAGACATGAGTGAAGAGCAAATTCAAATCAATTATGAAGTTGTGATAAGATGTTGTATCATGTATCTGACAAAGTGGTCTTACCAACCATTATGTCAACAATAGAAAGTCATAAATCCTTTTCAATTATTAAAGAAGATATGAGTTTTGAACAGTTAAAATCAATTATACGATTTGGATAAAATGTCATATCAAACACGTAACAGACAAAGTGGTCTTACCAACCATTGTGTCAACAATAGAGGAAAATGACCTTAAAAGTCATAAATCCCTTTCTAGTATTTATAGTAGACATGATTGAAGGGCAAATCCAAATCAATTATGAAGTTGTGATAAGATGTTGTATCATGTATCTGACAAAGTGGTCTTACCAACCATTATGTCAACAATAGAAAGTCATAAATCCTTTTCAAGTATTAAAGAAGATATGAGTTTTGAACAGTTGAAACCAATTATACAATTTGGATAAAATGTTGTGTCAAACATGTGACAGACAAAGTGGTTTTACCAACCATTATGTCTGCAAGAGAGGAAAATGACCTTGAAAGTCATGATGTATCAAGCATCTAACAAAGTGGTCATACCAACCATTTTGTCAACAACAGAAAGTAATAAATCCCTTTCAAGTTTTGAAGTAGACATAAGTTTCGAACATCTGACAAAGTGGTCTTACCAACCATTATGTCAACAACAGGGAGTCATGAATCCCTTTCTAGTATTTGAAGTGGACATCGGTTTCGAATAATTGTACAATTTTGATGAAACAGAAAACTATGTATCTGGCATAAAATCAATTATACAATTTGGATAAAATGTCATATCATCATGTGACAGACAAAGTGGTCTTACCAACCATTATGTCAACGACAGAGGAAAATTACCTTGAAAGTTAGAATTAACTTTCTAGTATTGAAGTAGACATGAGTGACAAGCAATTAAATAATTGTGACAGAACAGAAAAACTATGTATTTGGCTTCAAATCTATTTTACAATTATGATAAAATGTTGTATCAACATGTGACAAAGTGGTCTAACCAACCATTGTCTCAACAATAGAGTAAAATTACCTTAAAAGTAAGTATTAAAGTAGATATGAGTTTTGAACAGTTAAAACCAATTATACAATTTGGATAAAATGTAGTATCAAACACGTGACAGACAAAGTGGTCTTACCAACCATTTTGTCAACGACAGAGGAAAATTACCTTGAAAGTTAGAATTAACTTTCTAGTATTGAAGTAGACATGAGTGACAAGCAATTAAATAATTGTGACAGAACAGAAAAACTATGTATTTGGCTTCAAATCTATTTTACAATTATGATAAAATGTTGTATCAACATGTGACAAAGTGGTCTAACCAACCATTGTCTCAACAATAGAGTAAAATTACCTTAAAAGTAAGTATTAAAGTAGATATGAGTTTTGAACAGTTAAAACCAATTATACAATTTGGATAAAATGTAGTATCAAACACGTGACAGACAAAGTGGTCTTACCAACCATTTTGTCAACAACGGAAAGTAATAAATCCCTTTCAAGTTTTGAAGTAGACATAAGTTTCGAACATCTGACAAAGTGGTCTTACCAACCATTATGTCAACAACAGAAAGTCATAAATCCCTTTCAAATAGTGAAGTAGATATGAGTTTTGTATAACTTAAATCAATTATACAACTTGGATAAAATGTCATATCAAACATGTGACAGGCAAAGTGGTCTTACCAACCATTTTGTCAACAACAGAAAGTCATAAATCCCTTTCAAATAGTGAAGTAGATATGAGTTTTGTATAACTTAAATCAATTATACAACTTGGATAAAATGTCATATCAAACATGTGACAGGCAAAGTGGTCTTACCAACCATTATGTCAACGATAGAGGAAAATTACCTCGAAAGTCATGATGTATAAAGCATCTAACAAAGTGGTCTTACCAACCATTATGTCAACAACAAAGGAAAATGACCTTGAAAGTCACAAATCCCTTTTCCTCAGGCTACCTCAAATTTGGCGGGTTTCCCGACGAGGGTGGCGAATCCCGGCAGTGTCGGGTGGTGCGGTGTTGGGGCCTACGTTTGTTCAATTGTTGACTTAGTCAGTTCGGGCAGTCGGATATGAGTGTAGCGTAAGACTCCATCGGTTCTGGAGCGGCCCGAAGCTCCCACTTGCAGAGCGTTTTTCACGTCCTGGGGTGGTTGTGGGGGTGGAGGATTCTTTTCTGACGTCTTCTTTTCCTGGGCTGAAAACTTTCAACAGTTGGGTAGTCCCCATTGGGGGCCAGGACAGTTGCTAGGGAGGCCATTGGAAACAGGTTATCTGCCTTAGTAGCTGTACTGACGTAGGCGTAAAGTTGAGGTAGAGCTAACTAAGCTACCAAGTAGTATGTAACTTCTACAACTTAAAGAGACTTACTTTACAACTTAACAAGTGACTTTACTGAAAATTATTGTTATACAATTGTGATAAAATGTCATATCAAATATGTGACAGACAAAGTGGTCTTACTAACCATTATGTCAACAACAGAGGAAAATGACCTCGAAAATCATGAATCCCTTTCTTGTATTGAAGAACACATGAGTGACAAGCAATTAAAGAATTGTGACAGAACAGAAAAACTGTATTTGGCTTCAAAGCAATTTCATAATTATGATAAAATATCGTATCAACAATGTTACAAAGTGGTCTTACCAACCATTGTGTCAACAATAGAGGAAAATGACCTTAAAAGTAATGAATCCCTTTCTAGTATTTGAAGTAGACATGAGTGAAGAGCAAATTTAAATCAATTATGAAGTTGTGATAAGATGTATCAAGCATCTGACAAAGTGGTCTTACCAACCATTATGTCAACAACAGAAATTCATGAATCCCTTTCTAGTATTGAAGTAGACATGAGTTTAGAACAGTTAAAATCAATTAAATAATTTCCATAAAATGTTGTATCAAACATGTGACAGACAAAGTGGTTTTACCAACCATTATGTCAACAAGAGAGGAAAATTACATTGAAAGTCAGAAATAACTTTCTAGTATTGAAATAGACATGAGTGACAAGCAATTAAGAATTGTGACAGAACAGAAAAACTATGTATTTGGCTTCAAAACATTTTTACAATTATGATAAAAGTAGTAAAAATTAAAGTCCAGCTCGCCTCTTCGACGCAAAAGTCAGGTCTTGCCCGGCTCACCAGCAAAACATTTACTACTAACTGCTATAAAAGAGACTTGATTATATTTGGTTGATTTGGAGCTGGTGAGCCGGGCAAGACCTGACTTTTGCGTCGAAGATGCGAGCTGGACTTTAATTTTTTACTTCTCGTGAGCGGAACATTCTAAACTCCACTCACTTCCTATGCCACAAACTGTTTTAAAAGAGATTCTATATAAATGAAAGTTTAATAGTTTTCAAGGTATGTCTATCTCACCACATACTCGTACAAATGAGTTAAAAGGTTATGCAATTGATAAATAAAGAACACTAGAATTAAAGTCATATGAAAATTTTTATTTATCTTTACATCTTTACATCTTTACATCTTTAGATCATTTACAAATGAATCAAAGGTTATCTTTACTTTCCAGTTGAACCAAAGCCTGCTATTCCTCTCTCAGTTTGATCTAATGATACTTCTTCAATCAAATCAGCAATAAAAATTCTCTCTAAAATCATTACATCTTTACATCTTTAGGTCATTTACAAATGAATCAAAGGTTATCTTTACTTTCCAGTTGAACCAAAGCCAGCTATTCCTCTCTCAGTTTGATCTAATGATACTTCTTCAATCAAATCAGCAATAAAAATTCTCTCTAAAATCAACTGAGCTATTCTATCACCTTTTGCAATTTTAAACTCAACTTCACCAAAATTAAACAAGATAACGCATACATTCCCACGGTAATCCGGATCAATTACTCCGGCACCGACATCAATAAAATGGTTGTATGTAAGGCTTGATCGTGGAGCAATACGGCCATAGCATCCTTCAGGAAGTGCAATTTGAATATCAGTTTTAACTAATACTTTTGCTTTTGGAGCTATAACGTAATCATAAGCGCTGTATAAATCAAATCCAGCTGCTTTTTTTGAACCTCTTGTTGGAGTTATCGCCTCAGTACTTAATTTAGCAAATTTAAGTTCACGATTAGATTTCATTTTGGAATTGCAGATAACAAGACCTATATCAATCGTACTATAATCAGTAATCACAATATAATTTAAGGGAAGATAAGAGTCGAATGACTTAAATTACTTTTGATTATTTATCGGCTCATGAGTTGTGTGTAGATGGCAACCAAGTACAAACCAGTAACTAAGTACTTATAATCTCTAGTGACGTAGTCACTTACGTCAATACACCATTATATACGCTAGGTGGCGCAAATGTCTAATTGATCAATTAAGGTCAAGTAATTCACAAGATGTCGTCACAACTACTCGCGGAATAACGTTGCACGTCAATTTAACAAAAGATGTTAACTAAAGAATCTTCAATTGAATTAAATATAAGAATGTAAAATAAACATCTTAAATATGCTTACGATACTATTTTTATAATCATAAATTTCAAAAGCACGTAAACATTCAGTTATTAAAACTACATTTTCAGGAACACCATTCCTACTCCAAATTACTTGAATGAAGCTCCTTACACATTATAATTTGTCAACCATTCACATTCAAACTAAGCGTTAATCCGATACGCCCTCTCAGTTGTCAGTAGGCTAGAGGTAATTTTTGATAGACTCGTGCTGGAAGTGTTGCAGGTCACGCACTTGGTTGCCCTTTACACAACCCACGAGTCAATAGACAAACCAAAGTTAATAGATCCAAACGAATATTTCCTACTCGGTTACTAGTAGTTATATTCGATAATTTGTCACGACGATAAATATTTCCTACTCGGTTACTAATAGTATTAATACTTGACAGATATATTCATCTTAATGGTATTATATATATATATATATATATATATATATATATATATATATATATATATATTACTTAGTTACTGGTTTACTTAATCTAATATGTGATCTAAGTATTCGCTATGTTTACCATATATTATAAAAATAAAAACACAACAGCATAAATGTTGTTAAATTCCAATTTTATCATATACCATTGAAACATTACATTAAAATATGTTCGGACTGCTCTTAGCTTTATCATGCAAACATTTAGTTTCATAATTATACAAACAATTAGTTTCATAATCATCTCAAGTCTTGATTACAACAATCTTCAAACATCGTAGACGCACATCTTCTCCACGATCTTCAACCATATTTATAGCGCACCTGACACGATCTTCACCAGTCATGATTGAACCGCGCACGATCTTCACACCAGTCATGATTGAACCGCGCACGATCTTCAAACCAGTCTTGAGTGAACCGCACATCCTTCAAGTTTGCGCAAACATAATATAAATTCTACGAAGATGTCTCGGTAAAGATTATGATAATATTTAAGTTTGAGGAAAGCTTAGCTCTATTGCTACAGACAATCAAACTCCTGAGAATAATAATGTCAGATCAAACTTTCCTCTTATTTCAATATATGATCTTCACACATTAAGGAAAAGTTTGAAACATTATTACTTACAAACTTCCTTCTGAAGCGTAGCTCTATTGCTACACAGACAAACTCTCTCTGAGAATAATGTTGTCTGCATATAAGTAATAATGCATGCAACACTTATTACACAATTGTAAATCAAACTTTTCCTCTTACATGAATTTGTGGTCTTGGTCATTACCTATCAAGCTACAATGCAGATAGGTTTAGTTAAAATACATTTTCAGAAACTGAAATCACATGTATATAGTTTAAGGAAAAAGTTTGAAACATTATTACTTACAAACTTCCTTATGAAGCGTAGCTCTATTGCTACACAGACAATCAAACTCCTTCTGAGAATAATGTTGTCTGCATATAAGTAATAATGTCAACAAAATATATAATAATGCATATTACACTATTACACAATTGTAAATCAAACTTCCTCCTACATGAATTTACCAAACGGGTTGCAATATATTTGCAGAGGTTGACCTAATGTTAATATTTTGCTACAATGTATTTGCAAAGGTCGAACAATTCCTGTTAATAAGTTTCATCCGTGATTCAGAAACTGAAATATTCCTGCCAATAACAGGTCTCATTTTAGTTAAATACCATTACCTATCAGGTTACAATGCAGATAGGTTTAGATAAAATACATTTTCAGAAACTGAAATCACATGTATATAGTTTAAGGAAAAAGTTTGAAACATTATTACTTACAAACTTCCTTATGAAGCGTAGCTCTATTGCTACACAGACAATCAAACTCCTTCTGAGAATAATGTTGTCTGCATATAAGTAATAATGTCAACAAAATATATAATAATGCATATTACACTATTACACAATTGTAAATCAAACTTCCTCCTACATGAATTTACCAAACGGGTTGCAATATATTTGCAGAGGTTGACCTATTCTTGTTAATATTTTGCTGCAATGTATTTGCAAAGGTCGACCAATTCCCGTTAATAAGTTTCAACCGTGATTCAGAAACTGAAATATTCCTGTCAATAACAGGTTTCATAAGGTGTGAAGCATTTACAAAAACCTTAGCAATATCAGGTTGCAATTCAGTAACTGAAAAATTCCTAACAATTACAGGTTGCATAAGCTGCGAAGCATTCGCAGAAACCTTTCCAATAACAGGTTGCATTAATTGATTATTAGACTGTAATTGTTGAGTTTCGCATCTCAGAAATAACCTTGACATTTGTTTATATTCTCCAGTAATCACACAATTTAACAAGTATTTCTGCTGAGTTAAGTTTGGTCTTTTTATCTCAAGTACAATTACAATTAAGCTAAGAGCAGCCGATACACATAAACCACCAATACTTAATTTTGTTGATGGTTTAATTCCATTCGAATTGTTCTTATTAATTATATCCATATTGTTAATCTTATTACTCAAATAATACTTAAACATAGTTAATAATATTAATCTTAATCATATTTCTTAATCATGTTTTTAAAGATTCAATAACATCTTGCATATATTTAGAACATTGATAATGACATTCTAAATTATCAACATTACGTACAACTTTATCTATAGATTGTTTATTCAATCGTTCAACATAACGAGTAACAAAATCATCATTCTTCAAAGTATTTTTAGTAAATCTTTGCAAAATCTTTATAAGACTTTTACCTTTACATTTTTGAAACACATAATAAATAGTGTATTGCCCACACGCAGTTGAAAACAAACTTTGTAAAGTTTTAGAAGAATACTTAAATTTACATTTATCCTTATGTTTACCCTTTTGTAGAAAAACTAAAAAACTTTTTTTAAACGGAGGTAAACCATAAGAATCAAAATACTCTGGAACAGCTTTAGAAGATTTGAAAAAGAAAGCAACCCAATGTTCACCAGGTTTAAAACTTTCATCTGTATTAACTATAAATGCAGCAGGATACCTCACATTTCTTATATTTGATAAATTATCCGAAGAATAAACACCTTTAAAAATCTTAGACGTAACTATATTAGATTTTAAAACTCTATAAATATCTGATCCAAGCATACTTATTATTCCAGCACACTTAGTCAAATATTTATTTACTATTTATTTATTTACAAACAAGTAAGCAATCAAGAATGCATAACAACCTCAGGTTGATTTACAGGTCCGATTGCAAGCATGCTGTCATATTCATTAAAGAATACCATTACTATACCATGATTCTTAGGTTCTTTTAAAGTTGCTATTACATTAATAGTACCATTTTCTGATAATTCAAATGAATTTGAATTTGGTAAACTTTTGCATAAATCAAAACAATATAATGTGTTACCATTTTTAAATTCTTCAGGAGTTATACTTATAGGATCGTTCTCAAAAAGTCTACCTGTAGCATAAAGCATTGCCATATAAGCTTCATAAAATTTATCAGCGTCAAAGTCACACTTCATTTCATAAAAAGGAGAAACATCTTCACCCTTTTGTATAACAATGTCTGTCAGTCCAAAATTTTGAAAATAGAATGGATTATGTTTCAAATTTCCATCAAACCCACGTGCATCTATAAAACCAACTATAATTCTTTTTGGTAATTCATCGTTTGAAATCATTCGATTTTCTTGAAGAATACTTTTGTTAGGAGCTTGAGTTGAATATTTTACCTCAACTCGCCGAAAAGGAAATTTCATAAAATTATCTGGCTTTCTACTATTCTCTATTTCATCTAAAAATGTGTCTTCTAATGTCCACCTTTTTACTTGAAGAATTGCTTCTTCAATTTCAATTTTATATTTTGCATCTTCAATTTTGGCCATCAATGCAAAATCTGGATCATTTCGTATTAACCTTACTTTCATATCAATATCTCCAGGAAATTTCTTTTGCTGATTAAACAAATCATTGTGAATTTTACAAATTAACTGAAAACTTTTCCCATATTGAGTTTTTTCAAATCTCTTTTTAGCTCCCTGGTTATGCGCAGCATCAAAATTTGAAACTTCATTAAAATCTTTTGTATCTTTATGATAACATGTCAAGTCACCCCAAGATTTTAAGACAGATTCTCTAAAAGATAAAAGATTTTCAATATATGCCTTATAGGGATAAAGGTTATTACTTGATGAAACCAATTTATTTCCTATATACAATTGAACTTCTTTGAACAAAGCTCCACTGAAATAATTTGCAGGAAACACCTTTGACAAATTTGGAATAGGACCAACTGCACCAGTTTGTTGATCCACAGCTGGTGCAGCAGGAGCAGTACCGTCAGAATTTAAAATTTTTATTTTTAATTGTAAAAAACTTCGAAATAAATCAATAAAATCAGCTTTATTTGACTTCAAGGCAAACTCAATTGGACCGCCTTGACTTAAAGAGCTTATAGGAAAAACTTTAGAATAAAAACTTTTACGTGCAGTTGTATCTGTTGGTGGAACATTATAATAATCAAAACTATCATCTACACAAACACAAGACTCATTAAACATAGACATTTTAATTAAACTCAAAATTTCAGCAAATTATAGGATCAAAAATAATTGATATAAACATAACATAACATAAGATATAAAGTGTATCTCAGGCAGATTTCCTTGAATTATATTTAACTAAAAATATCTTTATTTCTATTTGATCTCTTATTTGTAGTATTTTTTCTTGTTTTCCTTCTTTTCTTAGGAACTTCATCATATTCCTTTCTCCTTTTTCTTCTATTTTCATACTCACCATCATCTGCATCATTAAATCTATTCTTAGCTTTAGATGCTAAATAATTAATAGAATCTGAACCTAATTGTTTAAACTGTTTAGTAGCCTCATCTTTAAATGCATCTTTAATACCTTTTCGATTCACAATAACATCTTTAACTATATTTTGACCACCCTTTATTGCACTTTTTAAAAAATGCTTTTTAGCAGATTCAAAAGCTGGTAACGCCATACCAGAAAGTCCCTTTAAAAGAGAGCCGAATATATTTCCAATGCCATAACCTCGTTGATGCTGAACTCCAATATATGGAGGAATAAATGTTGCATACCCTCCTTTCTGAGTCTTTGCATTATTTTTAAAGAAATTTCTATAATGCCCAACATAATCTTTTCCACAATACTTTTGCATTCTTATTTCATAAACCTAACATAAATTTACTGAGATTTATTACTTAATGAAATTATTCATAATGGTCTGAAAGTGATAATCTTAAAGTAATTTCAAGTAGGTCAAGATTCACTTTCTAAGGCTTCCAAGATTCCCATTTTAAAGTTCGTTTAATTGGTCTACCAAATGATGATGTTCGTTCTGGACTTGGAACTGAAACTTCCTCATCTACATTACTTGTAACATTAGTTACCTTTCTCTTTTTTTTCTTTTTTTCCTTTTTTCCTCCAGTTTCTTTGGATTTACGTTTAACTAAATCTAATTTTGGAGTAACAAATTCTTCATCTGATGTAGGACTTGCTACTTTCTTATGAAATAATTCTTCCTTATCTGATTCAAAATCACTAACACCAAACTTAGGTGGTTTCTTCTCAACTATTTCTCCCACATGAACACCAGCTTTACCCTGATTTAAATTTTCATTTTTATCTTTCATTAAGTAAGGAGTATTAAGTGCATCAGAAATCCAAGCTCTATTACTTTCTTCGAAAGGATATTTACCTACTGAAACTGGAGAAGACTTTTTAGGAATACGTGGAAAATATTCTTCAATTTTTTTAGTAGGTCTAGGTTTAGGTAATTCATCTTTTTTTTCTGGAAAACGCGAAAAGTATTCCATTATAGATGAAGCTTTCTTCGATCTTAACTTTATCCAAGATTTTGGAATATTTATATCCATTAAGAAATCCCACACTTTATCAGCTCCTACTGGTTGCGCTTTAAATTCTTTTGATTTAGAAAAATATTGCATTAATTTAATAATATCTGAACCGTTAATTACTTCATCTCCTAATGTTAATTGTCCTTTTTCATCCCATGATGCAGATTTATTTTTCATTGCTTTTAAAATGCTACCAACATTTGGCTTCTGTGATAAAGTTATTCTTTCTAAAATTTCCTCAATTGTTAATTCATTTTCATCAAAAATATTTGTATGCTTACTCCTCATAGTTTCATAATCTTGAGGAATATATGATGAAAAAGTAGGATAACTTTGTCTTTGAAACATACGTTCCTGCATTAATTCATTTTGTCTAGATAAAACATAATTATCTTTTTTCGTTTTTTCATCAAAATTACAACTTTTAAACATTACATATGGTATAATAACACTTTCTTTAAAAGAAGCCATCTGAGCTATTTATAATAATCTTGTAATACCAATATTATCCAGTTTAACCTTAAGTCAATTAATCATTATGATAAAATTTTACCAATCTGCCCCACTTTACTAAGTAATCCACCTGCAACTGGCATAATAAATTTAGATAAAAGACCCAACACTGAAGGTAAGATAAATGGAAGAAAACCACCGTCTTGTTTTAAGGTATCTTTTCGCTTCTTCAAAGAAAGATTTTTTCTTAGTAAATATCTCATAACCTCTTTAAACTTCTTTACTTTTTCAAACTGTGACTTAGTCAATTTAACGTTACCTCTCAAAACATTATGAATACAATCACAAATTGAAAATATATCGTTAGCATCTGCTAAATCTAAAATTTGATTTCTTTTCTTTACACTATGCCCCGCACAACAAAGTAAAGTAAGGTAATGTCTATGTACATAAGCACTGTTCTTACATTTACTTTGTCTCTGCTTTTTCTTTTGAGGTGATTTTTTCTTTTGCGGAGCCATCAACTTCTTTTGTGGTGCCATAATATCCAAACAAATTACTTTTCAAAGATTAACCTTATCAATCTCAACACTATTTAACTTGAGGAATAAAAACATGCTGCACTAAACCAAAAATATTTGCACGAAGCATTGCATTTTTAGGTGTCTTTTGATGGCCATCAATGAAAAGGTAACCATGAGGTTTATTCACAGCATGTTCAAATATATTAACAAAACTACGCTGATTCTTTGGCATAAGCTTTCTAGCAAGAGAATAAGGAATTGTTTGATCAAGAGGCGAATTAAAAATACACAAATAAGTGGCATTTTTTGAAAAATTCTTTCTTTCTTTTCCATCTTGAAATAAATTCTGTGTTATAAATACAATACTAACATTTTCATGATGCGATCGTTTTGTAAAAAATTCTGAAATCAATTTGTTATTACCACATTCGGCCATTAAATCATCAAACACAACAAGACCCTCTTTGCTAGAATCTACAAAATTATCAAAAGAATCAGGTAAACCCTGATGAAATTGTACATTTTTCTCTAACAAATATTTATCATGCGGAAATGTTTCACCATAAAACCAATGAATATATTCAAAATCTTTATCTATTAACCTATCACTATTCTTAAGCAAATCAATTACAAAAGTAGTCTTTCCACAATTACTAGGACCAGCAATAATCATTGAAAACGGAGTTTTCAATCTTGCATCAAAAATATTAAAATGCTCTTCCGACGACATAACTATGCCCCTACAACTTTAGCTATTTCCTGAATATAAGCTACACCTGTTAATATCTGATTATCTTTATCTTGCAAAACAAATGTAGCTGGTCTTGTATTAAGAATATAAGCTATTTGAAAAATTTCTTTTTTCCAATTTGATAAAAATCCTCTCTGAAATGCTTTTCGATATTTAGTTAGTCTCACTTTATCACCGACTTTTAAGCCTTGATATCTTTGTTTACTATATAAATAATCTTTATATTGTTTTTCCCATAATTCCTGCTCATTTCCTTGATTTACTTCAATTGGACTTACACCTAACGTTCTATGACAAGATCGATTATAACCATTAACAATATTTTGTAGAATATCAACGTATTTTCTTGTCTTCTTAGCTTTCATATATCTAAACAGTCTATTTTTAAATGTCCTAATAAACCTCTCTACAATAGCACATTTTGGATCTTGAAAAGTTGAAAACTGTTGAATATTGTTCTTTTTTTAAAAATTGCTAAAAACCCCTTTAAACTCTGAACCAGAATCAGTTTGAATTAAACGAGGTTTAACCCCTGCTCTTTGCAATATTCTTTTAAAAGCAAATAATGTTTCTGAAGACATTTTAGTTCTCATAGGTTCAACATAAGCAAACCTAGAAAAACAATCAATAGCAGCTAAAATATTAGTATAACCATCATTATCATTTCTCAATTTAGGAATTACCATTAAATCTAATTGCCATTGATCATTTCTTCCACGTACAATTATTTTTCGTCTTTGAAAATTTTTCTGAACAGGTTTAAATGAAGTATATGTCTCGGTATTTTGTAAAAATGTTTTAACATCTTTCAAAGTAATAGTTGGATTAATAGCTTTTGCAGATAAATATAATTTTCGAATAGAAGAAAATGAAGATGAATGTAAGGGATTGAAATATATAGATGCTAATAAATCCCTTTTATTCAAATAATCTTCCATTTTACTCAATTAAAGCAATTATATTTCAAACTAAGTATTAAACAATCACAAGCAAAACTTAATTACTATTGCTCAAGCTAAGCTTAATATACTATTGCTCAAGCTAAGCTTAATATAAACAACAATCACATGCTAAGCTTAAATACAATATATACAAAACTCACATTCTTTCACTGATTTTTTCAAATAGCTGGTAGGATGAAGCTGGCTATCCAAACATTTACATCCCATTAAACACTATTTGAAACTCAGATCTAGAACATGATAGTAAATTAAAATATATAGTGCTCCGGGAGTCCGTAAGCACCTCAGCGCTTTCACGCTGAATATAATATAATATTATAATATAATATGATTTATCCTGACTTTACTAAGTTAGGATTCATTGCTAAAGTCTCCCCCCCTTTAGTTTTAACAAAAAAAAGTGGAATACAACCATAAATTTGTGCCTGTCTTGTCAACCTCTGTTTTGGTGGAACTCTAGGCTTTCTCGGTGCACTCTTTGCTTTGTTTGGAGCCCTTCTCTTTGGAACTGGCTCATCATTTACATTATCTTTCTTCTTCTTATAAACTCTCTTCTTAATCTTTTTTGGAGCAACTTCATCCTCACTAACTATTTTCCTCTTTGTTTTCTTTGGAAGATTAATAACAAGATCCTCATCATCTTCACTCATATCTTTAGTCTTCTTAATCTTTTTTGGAGCAACTTCATCCTCACTAACTATTTTCCTCTTTGTTTTCTTTGGAAGATTAATAACAAGATCCTCATCATCATAATCATCTTCACTCATATCTTTAGTCTCCCTCTCCTTTTCTCTATCCTCATCTATAAGCTCATCTTCACTCTCACTCTCTTCTAAATTTGTCATCCTCGCTGATGCAACTTTATCCTTCTCCTTCACATACTTATTTTGACATGAATTACATCTTTTATCATCCAAAGTAAAATATTTTGGATGATCATATGGTAAATGACACCTAATACATTCCTTAAACATTCCTTCCTCACAGATCTCACAATATTTTTTACCGTCAACAAATGGACGATCATCGCCGCAATAATTACAATTTTGTAAAACCATAATGATATATAGCAAATAATATAATATAATAATACTTTACCTTTGTAAGTTGAATATGCTTGATACTTTACCTAATGTTGAATATGCTTGATACTTCAGTCATACTAACCTAATCACAGAAACATTTATTCATCATTTGCCATATCTTCCTGCCTTCTACGCCTAAGATGTATTAATCTTATATGTTCTAGCTCCTCAGGTGTAAACTCATCATCATCATCACTATCTCTCTCCATTAAAGCTATCTTACATAGTCGTTCTTTTTCTAATCGTTTCCATTTTGCTATGAACATATTACTGATTAATCGTTGTTCAGGTGTCATCTCCCAATCACTATCACTATCACTAGTATTATCTTGCATATCCTTTTCAATCAAATCATTGCTCTTTAAAATACTAGAATTATCTGGCAAATCCTTTTCAGTCTTGACTGGATCACTCCTTAAAATACTAACATCTTCAGATATTTCCTCATTATAATCCAAAAAACCCTCATCAACATTTGCAATCACTTCTTCCATTTCCTTATCATCACCATCATCATCATCCAAAATAACAGTAGTAGTCACTTTAGCCTTGTCTTGCTGATAACATGAATCACATCTTTCATCATCCATATTAAAATTATACGCATAATCATATACTAAACCACACTTAAAACATCTCACAGTCCTATATATTGACGATAAACTCTTATCTCTACAGGTCTCCATTATGTTAATATCATTCACGCTTAAACCTATCTTATCCTAACCTTGTTACAAATCTACCCTATCACAGCTACAAATCTACCCTATCACAAAGTTATTTCTCTAAGAACTCTCCTCCTCTTCCTCCTCTTCCTCATCAGCAGAAGACATATCCACTCTCGCAAGCTTAGTTGGTCTACTCTTACGTTGCTTCTTCTTCTTCCTCTTTTTCTTCTCAGATATATCCTCATCATCACTACTTAATACAACACTAGAAGATTCTTCATCCTTTCTCCCCCTTATCTCTTCTTTTAACACAGCACGAACTTTCTTTATTTTCTTTTCTACCTGCTTTTTTAATCCGAACAATTCTTTAATTTCTTGTCTCGTAAATGACAAATTTTTAGTTTTATACAAATCATTAATATGTACATAAACCTCATCTTTAAAATCTGTTATATCTAGTCGCTTCCTTCTCCCAAATGAAAAAACAAAATGCCTATTAGACTTTTCCCTTTCTTTATCCATTTTATCCACTAACAATTATAATAACAATAAGTTACTATATTAGCAATAAGTATACTAATTAGTCCAAACACAAAGTAATAATCAGTCCAAACACAAGTAATCACAGTCTAATTTTTCACTAATATCATTATCATCTTCAATGTCCTTATATCTCCTTTTCCGAATTTTTATTTTATAATTACCATAAGCTAAAGTATCTATCCCATCAGAACACAACCACCTCTTATCTTCAAATGGAGACAAAGCTGATTTATGTTCCTTTACTGTATATACCTTTTGTTTAAAACTTTTTATTGTATGAAAAGTAACTGAAGTTCGTTTACATTTAAATAAAACTTTTTTAAATTCAGAATGTAAAAAATCTTCAACGCAACTTCTTTTTATTCCTTTAACTCTCTTTATAACCTTACCACTATCCAACAATATAGAATACATTTTAGGCCTTAAACCAACAAACTCAAGTATCTTTTTCCCTGCAGTTTCATCTTTAAATTTCCCTAAAACTTTAAAATTTTCCTTACTAAACAAAGCATTATTTCTATCCAAATTTGAAAAATCAAAATTATTCCTTATTTCATAAAGAAGTGCATCGAAACGTTTATGAATAATCTTATACATCAATGAATCTGTATCTGTATAAAGAAGTTGTAATGAACCTAAACCAAATGTTTTTAACATAACATTGTAATGAAAATTAAACATATGCATTTTTGACAAATCCAATATAGTAAAACCTACATAAATCGGCTTATCTAACTTCAGTTCTGCTTTCCTATACTGGACACCTACAAATTTCGAATTAAATATATGTAATGATTGAAAAGTTGGTTTCTTTATTATATTTAAACATCTCTTTTGATTTGACGTTAAAACCATCTTAACCCTTCGTTTAACATTCTCCATACATTTGCCGAAAGTAGAATTATTCATTAATTTGAAAAATTCTTTATCAAAATCAGATGTTGACTCCTTTCTTTTCTGATTATTAAATTCAATGTATGGCTTCATCCAGCAAGATTGTTTGAAAGATAAAATTCTATGAATTTTTTCAATTGTCAGTCCCAGCTGCAAGTATAACTTTAAATTTCTATAATGTAAAATATACCTCTTCTTTTGTGATAACGTTGAAATTAACTTAACGGTACTTTTAGTATAATTAATATCAAACTCTTTTAAAACAGAAATTGCATAGGGCGAAAGCTGACTATAATCAATACTTATCTTCTCTGGCGCCAAAGGAAACATGTTATGTAAATCATGCAACTCTATTGGATAATTTAAAGTAACTTCTAATACATATCCTATTGGTGCTGAATCTTCTATTTTCAAAACATCAAAACTACAATATTTCTTAGGATCTATCCAAGCAAAATCTTTAAAAGGTAAAGGTTGAACCATAGCATAACCATACAAATTATTAGCATCAACATAAAGTATATGTTCCCCCTTGTTCTTAACTTTAGCAAACCTTTTCATAACATTTGTTATTCCACCTCGAATACCCTTTTCAAAAAATTCATACATGTCATATTCCGTTAATAAATCAAACTTAACTCCAGTAAACTTTAACATCGCGTCATAACTCAAAGATGGTGCTGTTAAATACTTCGCAGGGTCTAAAGAATAAAAATCCAAAGACTGCTCCCTAAATGATTCAAATACATCAGCTAATAGTAAAACATCTATCTTCAAATATTGTTTCAAATAATCCTTTATTGTCTTACATTTTAAAATTTTAAACATTTCTAAAGCATGATAATAATCTTTTGATGTAATATGTTTATTTGTTAATGAATTAAAGAAAGCTTTACGTGAAGGTAACTTACACTCGTCTAACTTTTTCCATGAGTCTATATAATCATAGCACATAACCCCTTTACGCATTACATAAGGTAAATATTTCTCATTTGGAAAATATTTCTTTGTTTCCTTTAAATCATTTACATCTTTTTTTACTAATAAATCTGCTAGATTAGAAAGAGAATTTGGTAAGAATTGAAATGAATCAATAAAGTAAAAACTATCAAAAAACATTGTCAGAAACTTTTCTGAAGATTTTGGAATAACAGTAATATCATCTGCAATAAACTTATAAATATTCTGAACAACAAAATGTAAATCATAATTCATACAATTATGCATAACGATTGGGATTTTAAACAAAGGGAATTTAAGTGCACTATATGTTAAATTACATGTATTACATGCGTAATTGACATCTCTTCCTTTCCCCTCTCTCCCTAAATGAGCATGATCTATTACTTTTTTCATCCCCTTCCTAAATTTAATGCCGCATAGATAACAGCATGTTTGCTGTGAAAGATGCAAAATATCCGAAGGTGTTAAATTTAATGGTTTCCTATTTTTCTCAAATATGTATGAAATTTCTGCCCTCATTTGATAAATATATTCTATGAACTTTTTAATAACATTTGGTCCAACATAAATAAAAGGTGGTTTTGAATATTCAGAATATTTTGATAAAAGTATAGCTCCCACTGCATTAAGGTTATGCTCTGTTTTCAAAGTTGATTTACCTTTCTGTTTATTCAAAGCAACATTATATGTTTCAAAATCTGCATAAATAATAAAATGGTTTTTAATTTGTTTAGCATAATTCACAAAACGAGCTCTTTCTCCCTGTAACGGCATATGATAAAGTTGACCAGTAAATACTTTACTTGTACAATCAGCATTTTCATGAAGATTAAATGATGTTTTGTTTGAAAATGAAATAAGACATTTTTTACAGAAATATCTTGATTTCTTCCAAAAAAATGGAGTAAGAAATGAACTAATATTCCTAATCAACATATAATGATTATTATATAAAAGTAAATTAACATGCTTCTTATGATTACTTTTTTCAAAATTCACTGAAATATACATAGGAAAAGGAACATACGTAAGAGATACAAAATGTATACCAAAAACGTTTATAGTTATACCATTTTTCTTTTCAAATCTTGGTATTTCACTTAATTTTGTTGGAAATGAAAGACCAGATAAATCTAAAGTAGAAACCATATCAAGATAATTTGAAAATCTGCTAGGATTCTTACATTTCTTAAAGGCAGCTAATACACAATAAACAAAACATCTATTATCTTCACATAATATATTAACAAGTGAATGCTTATTAGGAAGTGGAAGAGATATATATGCACACCCGCCAAAAGGATTAAACCTATAAACTGATAAACGTAAAAGTTGAATTTCTTTCAAAAACCAACCTGACCCCATCTGAATAAACCCATCAAAAAATGCTAAAATTAATCTTTTAGCTTCATTAAGTTTATCTTTAATAGAATGGAAAGTCAACAACTGAGTAACACGACTCTGAAACCATGGTTGACATTCAAAGTACTCTTCAGTATCTACCTTATATTTACCTAATAAAACCTTTAAAGAAAGTTGAAATTTGATACCTCCATGCCGAGAAAGCTCTTTCACTAGTTTCTTATACAAAACTTTAGATTTTAAATACAGATATAGCTCAATATCTATACGCTTTTTCTGTGGAACAAAATCATAATCAACTAAGAGGTTATTTAAAGCCCTACGTCTCCTCACTAAATCTTTATTTAAAACCCTTTTAGGCCTCATATCAATTTTCCTTATACGTTAAGTAAAAATACATTCTCTTGCTTGATCTGAATAGACTTCAACCTGAACATACTTCTCTGATCAGAATTATCAATAATTCCAATCTCTTTATATCTATCATAAGGTAATTTTTATATCTCAAGTCTCCTAAAATGCAATGTAAGTGATACATTACCATACTCAAATTCAACAGGTTTTCCTTGATCAGTTCTAATAACAATTTCTATCTCTTTCAATCTATCATAAGCTAATTTCTTATATAAAGGAAAATCATAACGATGCTTCACATTATCTCCAAACTTGCCAAACGCTTGAACAGTTCTTAATAATTTGGTTTCAACATTGCCTACAAATTCATAATCAACAATATCTGAATAAATATAAATATTTGTTGAATCTGTAGGAAAAACAGGAATACCTAATCCAACATATTCTGTTCCATATTGAGCCTGTATAACTTGATTATATGCTCCTCCCTTATCCAAAGCTAATACATCATTAAAACCTCCAACAGTACTACCTAACCTATTACCTTTAAATTCGCATAAATGTCCCCAATTTATAACTCCTTTACATTGATCTAAACGCAAAACTTGAGCTAAATATGTTGACAAAAATACGGTATCACCAGTTCCGACATACAATGAGCAAATCAAATTTTGATCATCAACATAAAGTTTTGTCCACCTCCGATAATTAAGATAACCTTCACTCCCCTCCGATGCAGTTTTATCTGCTTTTATAAATCTATCATTCATTTCTTTTATTAATGACTTTATTGTATAATTTCCAAACTTATGAGCAAAAGATTTGGTAACCCTCTTAATTGAAGTCATATCTACTTGATCTATAGATTTAATTACACGAAAACGAGGATCTTTTAATTTAAAAATATCTCTACTTAAAACCCAATTTCGACCTTGTTCTGGATGTCTTGGCACATTATACCAGGATATTGGAAAGTCTATCTCGACTAATGCCACTTCCCAATAACCCTTACATGTTTTTTCAACAGGTAACTCAGTAAAAAAATGGCTTGTTAGATTATGTCGTGTAGGATGAGTAACATTTGATACTAAAGATAAATAAAACCCATCAACTATCTTCCCAGTCATTATTCTATTATAAATATTAACTACTTTCTTACATTAACCTATATTAACTAATTCACATACTTAATTAATCTCAAAGCAATTTATAAATAGTTAAATATGCCTTAAAACTAAAACCGTTATATTGATCTTCCTTTAATAAAATCAAAACAATTTACCTGTCAAATAAAAACTCTGAAGAATATTTCTGAATATGTCTTAAATGATCTGGAACATAACTTAACCTTTCTTCAATACAATGCAATCTAGATCTATTATCTAAAATAGGTCTTCCTTCGCGCCATTTAGTTCTACATTTAAAACAATAAACTTCCATATCATAACTTTGAGAAAGAAATCCTTCAAAACAACCTGCAATATGAACTGGTCTAAAACAACATTGGAGGAAAACCATCTCACAATTTGGGCCTTTATAAGAAAAAATAATTGGAAACGAACAAAATAAACAATGCACATCAAATTTTGAAAAAATCAATCTTCTATACCGCGATACATCCCTCAATTTCCTATATAATGCTCTCATTGCATGTCTCTCTCCTTTAATATGGATAAGTCTAACAAGATAAATTATATAATCTTCTGGCGTACCTAAATAATTTGATATTGAATTCAAAATACTCTGAGTATATTTGTCTTTTATGCCAAATAAATAACAACTCATTTTTAAAGTAGTTACAATTCTCTTCTTACTTGTCCACATAGTACTTTGAATATAACTCAAAATAGCATCACAATGGAAATAAGATGAAAAAAATAAAAGTGCTTGAACAGAAAATTCATTAAACATTCGAAACCAATCTTCTTCGTCATGTTCAGAAATAACCTTAATTATTCCAATACACTCCTGTTCTGATAAACTATCTTGTTCTGGAATTTCAATTACTAAAGGAAGATCAATATTACCTGCATAGAAAGAAACCAAAGCTGAAAAGTACAAACAACTTTGCATAAGTTGGAAAAAAGCTAAAGAACACATTCTCATCTTGTACTCACAATATTACGTCGCTTGAAATTTCCTAGAAATGGTAGAATAATTTCTTATAGGCGGTGGAATAAACAAATGACTTTTTGGATTATAATTTGAATGAAAACGTAATTTATGTAAACGTAATAACGAAAATGACAATAACTCTTTATTACACTCGCTACATAAAATTAAATTTTTTTTTTTTTTGGACCTCTCTTATCTTTTGTAGCTTTAATCAAAGGCTGAGCACAATGTACAGGACAACATAAGCAAGTTTCAATATTTCCTGGCAAAAGATTATTTTGAATAACTAATGCATGTTTACGTAATCGGTCAGTAATTTCAACAAATTTTGAAATATTAGCATCAATCTTTTCCTTAGATTCTTGATACATCACTGAACATGTTGAAAAATCTTGAAGATGTTTTCCACTTTCACTTACATTAACTGATATATTTTTCCTCTTACTTGTTTTATTTTCCTCAAACTCTTTACCAAAACAATTCTTATCTATTTTCCTTTGTCCTATTTCTTTACCTTCATCTACAAAATCATTTTGACTTTTATCAAAACTTTGTTGAGTCTCTTTTAATCTGTTAAGCTCAAATAGGAAATCATTAACCTTTTTGTCACTTAACTGTTTATTAACCTCTTCAACCTCCTCATATTCATCTGTATCTGATACACACAAATCATCATTTACACTAGAACAATCACTATTAACATTCTTACATTTTCGCTTCAATTCAATATCTTCCTTTTTTCTATCTTCATCTGATTCAGATGAATCACTTGAAGATAACCTCTCTACACTCTTATATTGTTTACCATTTATCTTTCTTTTCTTATATGATTTTTGTAAAGATTTCTTAGTAATCAAATCTTCATTAGTTGAAAATTTTGATGACTTATGACAGCCTAAATTTGTTTGAACAAATTTATTTTGATCTTTATTCCACTGAATAACCAAAGGTAAACCCTGTCTAAATAAGTGGTCAAACGGTGAAAAATGATTAGATCGACCAGAACCAGTATATACTACAATACTTAATTTTAAAATATCTACAAGCTTCTGCAAAATAACACTCTGAAAAGACCGCAACTCTAATCTTAAATTCTCTTCATCACTAAAAATAATCAAATAAGCAACATTCCTTGTTGCTTGACTACTCTTTAAATGTTCAAGAAGAGTAGCCTTTAATTCCTCCTTAAATATATTTAATTTATTTTCACTTATAAATTGCTCTTTCAACTGCAAAAAAATATAATGAAAAGGATGAGTATCATCAACTTTTACTTTATGCCAAAACTGCTTATTATCAGAATTAACTTTCAATAAAAACCCCACCACTAACAATAGCAATTCATCTAAAATGCTGGCCATAAGTTAAATATCTAGATACCTAAATAGCAGGTCCTAATATCATTACAAACTTCAGAAAAATATAAAACATTACTTGTTAAACAACTACCTTTAAAAGTATGTGAAAATGTTAAAATACAATTACTTTCAAGCTTATTCAAAATTAAACGAAAACTTGAAAAATATGATGAGCCAGTTCCTGTATATGGTAGCCAAACAGAATCACTCGAATTTGACTCTTTAATCTCAAAACTATATTTATCTGAAAACCTTTCCACTATCTTAAAACAAAATTCCATAAAACTTTTACTCCTTTCTGAAACAAAAATTATTTGAAAAGTTATCTGAATATTCTTTGGCGTTATAAAAATAGAAATATCATCTGCTACCTCTTCACATGAACAATATAATTCAATAAAATCATAAACTTCTAAAGCTAATTTAGAAATATCAGATAATAAACTTGAAAAATTCCTCCTTAAATAAATAGTACAAAATCCATGCTTTGTTACTTTTAATGTATAAGATTTTCTTTTAAATGTTAAAGATCCTCTATAAAGAACAGTTGAAACATTAATATTTCTATGAATTGCAAACAAATCAAAATTAATTTTCGGATAAAAATTGACTTTGAAAATAACTAAATTTATACTATAACTTATCTGCATCTATAAACGACACACCTAACCTTAAGCAAATTTTACCTACAATAGTTATATATTGCTATATATTTCATGCATATATTTCATACTGAACTACAATTAATCACTATCTGAATAACAATCTCAACTATATTTTCCTACGACGCTTATAAGCTAATCTATATTTTTCATGCCGCACTACAATTAAATAAATCTGAGCAATTTTGATAAAAAATTCTGAATATCCTAACATGTACTCTGATGATCGAATCAGAAACTCTGCTGGATTCATTCGACAAAACTCAAATATTCTATCATTAATATTCAAAATTTCACGTTTAGTTAGAATCTGATGAAACCTAAAAAAACCTGTATAAGATTTCTTACAACAAAAAAGATCCAGCAAATGATAACACTGCGCACATTGGCAAATTCTTTTTCTAAAACGTTTTGAAGTATTTGAATAAATATATTTATAAAAATAAAATCTTCTTCTCATGCCGTAACCTAGCCTGAAGTTATTGAATATCCAACATGCTTTATAATGACTGAACAAAAGAAAGCACAATGGATATATAATAAACTTCGTTGCAATTCAGCAAAATTAACCAATTTATCTTTTTCTGACTTCCTATAAAATGATAATATTTTGAAATTCTCTTTTAAACCAATTCTTTTTGAAATTATTTTACCCCTAAAACTCAATAAAATAAAATGACAAGATTTCTTACAACAATAAAGATCCAACAAATGTTGACACTGCGCACAATGACAAATTCTTTTTCTAAAACGTTTTGAAGTATTTGAATAAATATATTTATAAAAATAAAATCTTCTTCTCATACCACAACCTAACCTGAAGTTATTGAATATCCAACATGCTTTATAATGACTGAACAAAAGAAAGCACAATGGATATACAATAAACTTCGTTGCAATTCAACAAAATTAACCAATTTATCTTTTTCTGACTTCCTATAAAATGATAATATTTTGAAATTCTCTTTTAAAGCAATTCTTTTTGAAATTATTTTACCCCTAAAACTCAATAAAATAAAATGACAATGAGGAATTAATTTTAAATGAAAAGAAAAAAGATATAAACTTATACAAGTTGGACAATTGCACTTATATTCTATAACCAATTTCTTCAACCGCTTAGATTTATAAAAACAAAGATAAGACTTGAACTGAAAGCGCTCAAAAGATTTCATTCAAAACATCGCATACTAAAATGGCATAACAACAATACATTCACTTAATGTTGAAACTAAAGAATATCCGACATGCTTTGTAATAGCAGCAGAAAAAAAAGCATAATGAGCAAACAATAAACTATTATAATATTCAGCTACATTATCATAATTCTCTTTTATTACCTTTTTATAAAATGAACATATCTTTAAATTTTCATTCAAAGCAATTCTTTTTGAAATAAACCTGCCTTTAGAATAAAGTAAAATAAGATGGCAATTAGGAATAGGATCAAAAAGTGTAAAATAAAGATACAAACTAATACAAGTGTGACAACAACACCTTATTTCAGTAACTGTACCATTCAGCCTCGTAATTTTATCAAAATCAAGACAAGTCTGATATCGAAACGAACTAGATGGTACTAAAACATATGTTGCTTCACTTGTCATCTAAACAAAGTATAAATGACGCATGGCTTATAATGTGAAAACAAAAGTAAGCAAAATGCAAATAAACCAAAAGCTGAATATCAGCTATAAATCTCTTATATAGTGGAGTTTTCTTATAAAATGTTAATAATCTAAAATTTAAATTCAAAATATATCTTTTAGAAACAACTTTATCCTTTAAAGATGTTAAAATAGGAATACAAGGTGGAACCAATTCAAAATCTAAAGAATAAAAATGACTAGCACAAACTTTACAAAAACAACGATTTTCTTTACATGAATTCCCTGACCTCTTCAATTTATAAAAATAACAAAATTTACACTTTGACTCAGAAAAATTTAATACTAATGCAGTACTCATTAATACAGCTAAAACTAAAAGCAGAACCCATTAATAAAGCTGACTAAATTTCAGTATATAGCACATTAAAACCTATATGATGTCTAAACAATACTACAACCGTTGACAAATATGCAAATTCATCAAACTCCTCGGATTGTGACTCAGCAAAATTCAGAATTTCTTCTTTTAAAATCCAGGGTAATCCTAAAGTGTCTAATTCATCTTTAGTAATTTTAGGAGCAATATTCACAATTGTTTCTAAACATAAATCTTTTAATGTTATCTTGTTATATAATTTTGAATTAATCTCTTGAGCTAATGTCGCGGCTTTAACAACATCTGAAAAAGTAACTAAACTATCACAAGGACAAATTTTAAGCAACTCCGAATAAAAAGAACACCGCTTAATAATTTTGACAATAACCCTACAAAAAAAACAAGAACACTTAATACCAAATTCGTTTACAAAATCTATAACAATACTCATTTGTAAATATATACTATTATACTTACTGCTTAATTCCTTCAGCTTAAACTAGCCAACCAGCACTGCACGATCTAAACAAACACCAAAGACCTCTGTTAGAAATTCATTATCTTAATCCACAGAGGGCGATACATTTCCAAACCTAAACAATTATTCGATAGATGGCAGCACATTTACAAAACCTTTACCGACATTAACATTCACCAGAGGGCAGCAATTCAGCAGATGCACATAATGACTAAACCTAATACTTCTGCCCCTAGATAAATCTTGCCCTAAGATTAAGATAAAGCAAACAAAATAAAACGCTAATACTTGATAGAATGCCCCACAAAGATTATACTCAGAATCAAACCGTCAAGCACTCAAACCAGCAGCAGCCTAGAGCCTAACCTAGAGCCCAGAACACTACAAAATGACGAAAATTCTTCTTATAAGCCTAGTTTTCTTAATGATTTGTACGAAAATATGCACCACGTGCACTGTACAAAACAACTGTGAGACCATTACAGAACCAGGAATTTTAGAATGCAGTTGCATTCCAACACATCTATCGATTGAAACAATCCAAGCAGAACTACTGAAATTGGAAACGGCCGACCCATCAAATTCTCAACTGAACTACGATCTTGCGGCGTTTCCCTTTCTCACGACAATGACCGTCAACGAAAAAGAGTACAAATGTGAATCCGGAATATGCACGTAAGTTATTACTTAAATCAATCTAATTTCCAAACTCATAAACTTATGCTAAATGTAAGAATGAATCAATACTTAAATTGTAACTAAACGCTTAGTCAAATTACGAACACTAATGAAACTACTTGAGGCTCCCAACCCTATACAAGCCTGAATTTCATAATTACAAACTTTCATAATTATAAACTACCACTAAACTCATCAAACCTATAACTTCCGCAAACCCTACCTGCCTTAATACTCAAAAAATGATCAAGAAATCCCTCCTAAGATTCAAGTCACTTACCTCTCGTCATCTTACCAGACCACATTGCTCATCAACCCGCCTATCACAACGTAATTTCAGCTATAGGCCTATAACCAAAACTACCACCTAGTGATCAGGTTAAGGACGTGTTATGCATCCTAAGCACATTGAAATAATAAATGGCGTAATAAAGAAGCAGAAAATGTTTATAAATGACACATTGAATTTCAGATTTTAAAATTCCCATAAAAAGTTTAACTGTTGGAATACATATTTTTCTGACCACACCACTATGATAATCACATAATAATTTCAACTATTTATTAGCTACAACGTACTTCCAACTAACATAATTTCAGCTAAATTCGACCAAACTAATTCTTTATTTCAGAAAATCAACTCTTCCAGCACCAACTCTTCCGGCACCAACAGTTCTACCAAAACCACTGCCGCCACCTACCTTTCTAACAACAACAACGACCTCGCCTAAACTACTGACATGGCCTACGGCTCCACCTAAACCATCACCTACACTTCAAGCACCAACGTTATCACCTACGACCCAGTCAAAACCACTGCCATCGTTAAGCCTCCAAACACCAGCGTCTCAACCATCTCCAACCCTTCAGACAGCCCTACCTAAACCACTGCCGTCGCCTAGCCTTCAAACACCTACCACTCTGCCTAAACCAGTCCTTCAAACAGTCCTGCCTAAACCACGTTCGCCGCCTCGGCTTCAAACACCTACCACTCTGCCTAAACCAGCCCTTCAAACAGACCTGCCTAAACCACGATCGCCGCCAAACCTTCAAACACCTGTACCCATACCTAGACCACAACCGTCTCCCCCTAAACCACTACCATCTCCAAACCCCTTAACACCAGCAACCTCTTCTAAGCCAGCCTCAACCCTTCAAACACCAATGATCCTGCCACCGACTCTTCCAAACAAAACACCAACCATCTCTCCAACACCAAATCCAACAAATCCCACACCTATCACAATCAAAAAAACAATCCCCAAGCCTTCAACAGCCGCCTCGGCAGTACTATCTACCAGTAAGCCTCTCTCTCTAAACTCCACACCTTCAGGTACCCCTCAGGCTATCACCCAATCTCCAACTAAATCACTGATCTTAAAAATTGCTGGCGGAACTCTATGCTCAATTCTCATCATCCTAATAACGCTTCTATCATGCACCATCCACAGACTTAGAAAAATAAAGAACCGACAATACTATAGACCTCGCACTCCCCGCTTACTACCCCCCGAAACCATTGAACTCTCTGATGATCCCCTTGAACTCCCAACGATCCAAACAACTCTTTAAATCTTGAACTACTAAACAAACAAAGCTTCATCGAATATACAACTGACCTTTTAATTAAACTTCATCTATTATATAACAAACAAACAAATAATCTGAACCTATAATATCCAAGAATACTTATCCTAACATTATATCTGAAAATGCATAACCAATATATCTATTAAAATCAAATATAAAACTTTCAACTTACCTTAGCCTCGTATTATCGGTGTTGTAACGAAGAAGAGTCTCGAAGAAATATCCAAGTACTGATTATCCAATAAAGTTCAATTGTTCTCTGTATAATTGCCTTGGTACTGTTTGAATTATCCTATGAATCCGCACTAGAGATCTTCGACTTATCCCATCAGAAGATTCAGATTACGACAGCGAACAACCCCTGTGACGCAACCATTTATACCTACGTAACTATTTATACCACGTCCCAAAATATCAGCCAATCAAATTCCAGCAAGTACGTTCACAATACGTTCAAACATTCCAAAGGAACAGAGGAACTGAAAGGATTATGAAAGATTATGAAATACCGAATTTTCAAGCAAAATCAAACAATAATTTTAAAATTCCAAACTTTATATTCCATTTACATTTCACAAAATAATCTAACAAAATTCAGTCAAAAATATTATGACAAACAATATTATGCATTTTTCTTAAATAAGATTACATCAAACCTATTTCAAAAAGAAACTAAACTCTACTAATAATTTAATAAAAATTCAATAATACCTTTCAAAACATCATAATACTTTCAAAGTAAAAGGCTTATTGAATAAAATACCTTTCAGTACCTCAAACAGATCTACGCTGAAACAGGACCGAAGACAAATAAGAAGAAGAATTATTACCTGCTATAACAAAACATTACATTTTTAAGAGAGGCGTTGGTTCGACGTCCACCCAACGTACTAAGAATCAAGCTCAGAAACAATTACGCAAATACCAATACAAATTTGGAAATCTTTAAGTTTCAACATCGAAAATCTAGATTACGAATCTAGATTACGAAATTAATAGTTTTGAAATACCACCTTACCAAAGTCAAAAGAAGTTTCGTCCCTCGACGATCAGTCTTCAATAAACCTATAAAAGAAACTATAATTAAAAACACATAAAAGAAATCATATTCAAATTGATAAAAATTCAAAATTCAAAATAAAATACATTTTACCTACCAATCTAATCCTGAAACTCCAGAAATAATCTTCCAAAACGCTATTCTTAACCTATATTTAATGAAAATCACAATTTGCAAATTAGACCAAACCCTCAATAGCCAACATAAACTCTCTTAAGATTAACCATTGAAACTAAATCTCTAAATGATAATATAATCATTAAACAGAAGGTCATTAAGAGCAACTCATTACTCCAGTGGAACAGAATTCTGATAAGTAGCACTATCACGTCAATTTATAGAATCTAGACCCTCAATAATAAAAACACAACAACAAATGTTATACGCTGTCACAACGATTTCCTTATATTATCTAGGTCAATACCATTTTCATATTAAAACAAAAGATTCAATATCAATACTTTTAAATCTAAAAATAACATATTAATCAACTCATATTATGTTCACATAACAGTTTTATTTTCAAAAACAATACAAATAAAACATTAATACGATACATAGATTATACCAATCTATAAAAACAAACAACACCAAAACTCTATATAAACCATTTTAAATATATCTACTAATGAATTATATATGATTCTTAACCTCTAAATATAATCACCAAAACCAATCACCAAACTATTTAATATTATATGCTTCATTAACAATCACGTTATTTAAATTCATTTACAAGCAACTCTATAACAATCCAATAGATGGCAGTTTAAACTAATAATTCGCTAACATTTCACTAGATGGCAACCACATATTTGAAACTACATTTGAATGAAACAAGACCTGAATCGAACAACACATTATTCCATTCAAACTTATGAATCAGACAAGACCTTAAATTTCGCTCGATGTGTCGAACAAGACCTTAAATTTCGCTCGATGTGTCGAACAAGACCTAAAATTTCACTCGTGTGTTGAACAAGACCTAAATTTTCGCTCGATGTGCTGAACTCGACCTGAAATCTAGTCGATGAGTTGAACAAGACCAACACATTCTACCATTGACTCAAGCATTAAATGTGTCGAACAAGACCTAAAATTTCGCTCGATGTGTTGAACTCAACCCTATTTTCTGCTCGATGTGTTGAACTCGACCCTATTTCTGCTCGATGAGTTGAACAAGACCGGCACATTCTACCATTGACTCAAGCATTAATTGTGTCGAACAAGACCTAAATTTCGCTCGATGTGCTGAACTCAACCCTATTTTCTGCTCGATGTGTCGAACTCGACCCTATTTTCTGCTCGATGTGTTGAACTCGACCAAAAAGGATACTACTGATAAAATGTCGTATCAACATGTGACAAAGTGGTCTTACCAACCAGTGTGTCAACAATAGAGGAAAATGACCTTAAAAATAATAAATCACTTTCTAGTATTGAAGTAGACATGAGTGAAGAGCAAATTCAAATCAATTATGAAGTTGGATGAGATGTTGTATCAAACATCGGACAAAATGGTTTTACCAACCATTATGTCAACAACAGAAAGTCATGAATCAATTTCAAGTATTGAAGTAGATATTAGTTTCGAACAATGAAAATCAATTATATAATTTCCATAAAATGTTGTATCAGACATATGACAGACAAAGTGGTCTTACCAACCATTATGTCTGCAAGAGAGTCATGAATCACTTTCTAGTACTTCAAGTAGACATCAGTTTCGAACCATTGTACAATTTTGATAAAATAGAAAATTATGTATCTAGCATAAAATCAATTATATAATTTCAATAAATTGTATTGAACATGTGACAGACAAAGTGGTCTTACCAACCATTTTGTCAACGAGAGAGGAAAATTACCTTAAAAGTGAAAAATAACTTTCTAGTACTGAAGTAGAACATGAGTGACAAGCAATTGAAGAATTAAGCGAGAACAGAAAAACAATGTATTTGGCTTCAAATCAATTAAACAATTATGAGAAAATGTCATATCAACATGTGACAGAGTGGTCTTACCAACCATTGTGTCAACAATAGAGAAAAATGACCTTAAAAGTCATAAATCCCTTTCTAGTATTGAAGTAGACATGAGTGAAGAGCAAATTCAAATCAATTATGAAGTTGTCATAAGATGTTGTATCAAGCGTCCGACAAAATGGTCTTACCAACCATTATGACAGCAACAGAAAGTCATGAATCCCTTTCTAGTATTGAAGTAGACAAGAGTTTCGAACAGTTAAAATCAATTATATATTTTCGATAAAGGTCATATCAAACATGTGGCAAAGTGGTCTTACAAACCATTATGTCAACAACAGAGGAAAATGACCTTGAAAGTTATGAATCCCTTTCTAGTATTGAAGTAGACATGAGTGACCAGCAATTATACAATTTTGATAGAACAGAAAACTAAGTTTCTGGCTTGAAATGAAATATCAATTGTAATAAAATGTGGTAGCAAACATCTGACAAATTGGTCTTACCAACCATTATGTCAACAATAGAGAATCATGAATCCCTTTCTAGTATTTGAAGTAGACATCAGTTTTGAACAATTGTACGATTTTGATAAAACAAAACTATCTATCTGGCTTAAAAAGCAATTATATAATTTTGATAAAATGTCGTATCAAACATGTGACAGACAAAGTGGTCTTACCAACCATTATGTCAACAACAGAAAGTTATGAATCCCTTTCAAATATTGAAGTAGACATAAGTTTTGAACAATTAAAATCAATTATATGATTTCGATAAAATGTCGTATGAAACATGTGAGAGACAAAGTGGTCTTACCAACCATTTTGTCAACAACAGAGAAAGTGACCTTGAAAGTAACAAATCTGTTTCTAGTATTGAAGTAGACACAAGTGACCAGCAATTAAGAATTGTGACAGAACAGAAAAACTTTGTATTTGGCTCCAAACAATTTTACAATTGTGATAAAATGTCGTATCAACATGTGACAAAGTGGTCTTACCAACCATTATGTCAACAACAGAAAGTCATAGATCCCGTTAAAGTTTTGAAGGTGACATGAGTTTGGAACAGTTAAAATCAATTATATAACTTCGATAAAATGTCGTTTCAAACATGTGACAGACAAAGTGGTCTTACCAACCATTATGTCAACTAGAGAGGAAAATTACCTTGAAAGTCAGAAACAACTTTCTAGTATTGATGTAGATATGAGTGACGGGCAATTAAAGAATTGTGACATAACAGAAAAACTGTCTTTCGTTTTAAATCAATTTTGCAATTATGATAAAATGTGGTATGAACATGTGACAAACTGGTCTTACCAACCTTTATGTCTACAACAGAAAAACATAAATCCCTTTCAAGTATTGAAGTAGACATGAGTTTCAAACAGTTAAAATCAATTATATAAATTCGATAAAATGTCATATAAAACATGTGACAGAAAAAGTGGTCTTACCAACCATTATTTCAACAACAGAGGAAAGTGACCTTGAAAGTCATGAATCCCTTTCTAGTACTAAAGTAGACATGAATGACAAGCAATTATACAACTTTGAGGAAACAGAAAACTATGTTTCTGGCTTAAAATCAAATATACAATTGTAAAAAATGTGATAGCAAACATCTGACAAAGTGGTCTTACCAACCATTATGTCAACAGTAGAGTCTCGAATCCCTATCTAGTATTTGAAGTAAACATCAGTTTCGAACAATTGTACAATTATGATAAAACAGAAATCTATATATCTGGCAGAAAAACAATTATATAATTTCGATAAAATGTCGTATCGAACATGTGACAGACACAGTGGTCTTACCAACCATTATGTCAATGAGAGAGGAAAATTACCATGAAAGTCAAAAATAACTTTTTAGTATTGAAGTAGACATAAGTGACAAGCAATTAAAGTATTAAGCGAGAACAGAAGAATAATGTATTTGGCTTCAAATCAATTATACAATTATGATAAAATGTCGTATCAACATGTGACATAGTGGTCTTACCAACCATTGTGTCAACAATAGAGGAAAATGACCTTAAAAATAATAAATCACTTTCTAGTATTTGAAGTAGATATGAGTGAAGAGCAAAGTCAAATCAATTACAAAGTTGGATGAGATGTTGTATCAAGCATCTGACAAAGTGGTCTTACCAACCATTACGTCAACAACAGAAAGTCATGAATCCCTTTCCAGTATTGAAGTAGACATGAGTTTAGAACAGTTAAGATCAATTATATAATTTTGATAAATCGTCATATCAAACATGTAACAGACAAAGTGGTCTTACCAACCATTATGTCAACAAGAGAGGAAAATTACATCGAAAGTCAGAAATAACTTTCTAGTATTGAATAGACATGAGTGACAAGCAATTAAAGAATTGTGACAGAACAGAAAAACTATGTATTTGGCTTCAAAGCAATTTTACAATTATGATACAATGTTGTATCAACATGTGACAAAGTGGTCTTACCAACCATTATGTCATCAACAGAGGAAAGTGACCTTGAAAGTCATGAATCCCTTTCTAGTATTTGAGTAGACATGAGTGAAGAGCAAATTCAAATCAATTATGAAGTTGTGAGATGTTGTATCAAGCATCCGACAAAATGGTCTTACCAACCATTACGTCAACAACAGAAAGTCATGAATCCCTTTCAAGTATTGAAGTAGACATGAGTTTCGAACAGTTAAAATCAATTATATATTTTCGATAAGATGTCATATGAAACATGTGAGACACAAAGTGGTCTTACCAACCATTATGTCAACAACAGAGGAAAGTGACCTTGAAAGTAACGAATCTGTTTCAAGTATTGAAGTAGACATGAGTGACGAGCAATTACACAATTTTGAGAGAACAGAAAACTACGTTTCTGGCTTAAAATGAAATATGCAATTGTAATAAAATGTGATAGCAAACATCTGACAAAGTGGTCTTACCAACCATTATGTCAACAGTAGAGTCTCGAATCCCTATCTAGTATTTGAAGTAAACATCAGTTTCGAACAATTGTACAATTATGATAAAACAGAAATCTATATATCTGGCAGAAAAACAATTATATAATTTCGATAAAATGTCGTATCGAACATGTGACAGACACAGTGGTCTTACCAACCATTATGTCAATGAGAGAGGAAAATTACCATGAAAGTCACAAATAACTTTTTAGTATTGAAGTAGACATAAGTGACAAGCAATTAAAGTATTAAGCGAGAACAGAAGAATAATGTATTTGGCTTCAAATCAATTATACAATTATGATAAAATGTCGTATCAACATGTGACATAGTGGTCTTACCAACCATTGTGTCAACAATAGAGGAAAATGACCTTAAAAGTCATGAATCCCTTTCTAGTATTTGAAGTAGACATGAGTGAAGAGCAAATTCAAATCAATTATGAAGTTGGATGAGATGTTGTATCAAGCATCTGACAAAGTGGTCTTACCAACCATTATGTCAACAACAGAAAGTCATGAATCCCTTTCAAGTATTGAAGTAGACATGAGTTTAGAACAGTTAAGATCAATTATATAATTTTGATAAATCGTCATATCAAACATGTAACAGACAAAGTGGTCTTACCAACCATTATGTCAACAAGAGAGGAAAATTACATCGAAAGTCAGAAATAACTTTCTAGTATTGAATAGACATGAGTGACAAGCAATTAAAGAATTGTGACAGAACAGAAAAACTATGTATTTGGCTTCAAAGCAATTTTACAATTATGATACAATGTTGTATCAACATGTGACAAAGTGGTCTTACCAACCATTGTGTCAACAATAGAGGAAAATGACCTTAAAAGTCATGAATCCCTTTCTAGTATTTGAGTAGACATGAGTGAAGAGCAAATTCAAATCAATTATGAAGTTGTGAGATGTTATATCAAGCATCTGACAAAATGGTCTTACCAACCATTACGTCAACAACAGAAAGTCATGAATCCCTTTCAAGTATTGAAGTAGACATGAGTTTCGAACAGTTAAAATCAATTATATATTTTCGATAAGATGTCATATGAAACATGTGAGAGACAAAGTGGTCTTACCAACCATTATGTCAACAACAGAGGAAAGTGACCTTGAAAGTAACGAATCTGTTTCAAGTATTGAAGTAGACATGAGTGACGAGCAATTACACAATTTTGAGAGAACAGAAAACTACGTTTCTGGCTTAAAATGAAATATGCAATTGTAATAAAATGTGATAGCTAACATCTGACAAAGTGGTCTTACCAACCATTATGTCAACAGTAGAGTCTCGAATCCCTATCTAGTATTTGAAGTAAACATCAGTTTCGAACAATTGTACAATTATGATAAAACAGAAATCTATATATCTGGCAGAAAAACAATTATATAATTTCGATAAAATGTCGTATCAAACATGTGACAGACACAGTGGTCTTACCAACCATTATGTCAATGAGAGAGGAAAATTACCATGAAAGTCAGAAATAACTTTTTAGTATTGAAGTAGACATAAGTGACAAGCAATTAAAGTATTAAGCGAGAACAGAAGAATAATGTATTTGGCTTCAAATCAATTATACAATTATAATAAAATGTCGTATCAACATGTGACATAGTGGTCTTACCAACCATTGTGTCAACAATAGAGGAAAATGACCTTAAAAGTCATGAATCCCTTTCTAGTATTTGAAGTAGACATGAGTGAAGAGCAAATTCAAATCAATTATGAAGTTGGATGAGATGTTGTATCAAGCATCTGACAAAGTGGTCTTACCAACCATTATGTCAACAACAGAAAGTCATGAATCCCTTTCTAGTATTGAAGTAGACATGAGTTTAGAACAGTTAAGATCAATTATATAATTTTGATAAATCGTCATATCAAACATGTAACAGACAAAGTGGTCTTACCAACCATTATGTCAACAAGAGAGGAAAATTACATCGAAAGTCAGAAATAACTTTCTAGTATTGAATAGACATGAGTGACAAGCAATTAAAGAATTGTGACAGAACAGAAAAACTATGTATTTGGCTTCAAAGCAATTTTACAATTATGATACAATGTTGTATCAACATGTGACAAAGTGGTCTTACCAACCATTGTGTCAACAATAGAGGAAAATGACCTTAAAAATAATGAATCACTTTCTAGTATTTGAAGTAGATATGAGTGAAGAGCAAAGTCAAATCAATTACAAAGTTGGATGAGATGTTGTATCAAGCATCTGACAAAGTGGTCTTACCAACCATTATGTCAACAACAGAAAGTCATGAATCTATTTCTAGTATTGAACTAGACATGAGTTTAGAACAGTTAAGATCAATTATATAATTTTGATAAATCGTCATATCAAACATGTAACAGACAAAGTGGTCTTACCAACCATTATGTCAACAAGAGAGGAAAATTACATCGAAAGTCAGAAATAACTTTCTAGTATTGAATAGACATGAGTGACAAGCAATTAAAGAATTGTGACAGAACAGAAAAACTATGTATTTGGCTTCAAAGCAATTTCATAATTGTGATAAAATGTCGTATCAACATGTGACAAAGTGGTCTTACCAACCATTGTGTCAACAATAGAGGAAAATGACCTTAAAAGTCATGAATCCCTTTCTAGTATTTGAGTAGACATGAGTGAAGAGCAAATTCAAATCAATTATGAAGTTGTGAGATGTTATATCAAGCATCCGACAAAATGGTCTTACCAACCATTACGTCAACAACAGAAAGTCATGAATCCCTTTCAAGTATTGAAGTAGACATGAGTTTCGAACAGTTAAAATCAATTATATATTTTCGATAAGATGTCATATGAAACATGTGAGAGACAAAGTGGTCTTACCAACCATTATGTCAACAACAGAGGAAAGTGACCTTGAAAGTAACGAATCTGTTTCAAGTATTGAAGTAGACATGAGTGACGAGCAATTACACAATTTTGAGAGAACAGAAAACTACGTTTCTGGCTTAAAATGAAATATGCAATTGTAATAAAATGTGATAGCAAACATCTGACAAAGTGGTCTTACCAACCATTATGTCAACAGTAGAGTCTCGAATCCCTATCTAGTATTTGAAGTAAACATCAGTTTCGAACAATTGTACAATTATGATAAAACAGAAATCTATATATCTGGCAGAAAAACAATTATATAATTTCGATAAAATGTCGTATCGAACATGTGACAGACACAGTGGTCTTACCAACCATTATGTCAATGAGAGAGGAAAATTACCATGAAAGTCAGAAATAACTTTTTAGTATTGAAGTAGACATAAGTGACAAGCAATTAAAATATTAAGCGAGAACAGAAGAATAATGTATTTGGCTTCAAATCAATTATACAATTATGATAAAATGTCGTATCAACATGTGACATAGTGGTCTTACCAACCATTATGTCATCAACATAGGAGAGTGACCTTGAAAGTCATGAATTCCTTTCTAGTATTTGAGTAGACATGAGTGAAGAGCAAATTCAAATCAATTATGAAGTTGTGAGATGTTATATCAAGCATCCGACAAAATGGTCTTACCAACCATTACGTCAACAACAGATAGTCATGAATCCCTTTCAAGTATTGAAGTAGACATGAGTTTCGAACAGTTAAAATCAATTATATATTTTCGATAAGATGTCATATGAAACATGTGAGAGACAAAGTGGTCTTACCAACCATTATGTCAACAACAGAGGAAAGTGACATTGAAAGTAACGAATCTGTTTCAAGTATTGAAGTAGACATGAGTGACAAGCAATTACACAATTTTGAGAGAACAAAAAACTACGTTTCTGGCTTAAAATGAAATATGCAATTGTAATAAAATGTGATAGCAAACATCTGACAAAGTGGTCTTACCAACCATTATGTCAACAGTAGAGTCTCGAATCCCTGTCTAGTATTTGAAGTAAACATCAGTTTCGAACAATTGTACAATTATGATAAAACAGAAATCTATATATCTGGCAGAAAAACAATTATGTAATTTCGATAAAATGTCGTATCAAACATGTAACAGACAAAGTGGTCTTACCAACCATTATGTCAACAAGAGAGGAAAATTACATCGAAAGTCAGAAATAACTTTCTAGTATTGAATAGACATGAGTGACAAGCAATTAAAGAATTGTGACAGAACAGAAAAACTATGTATTTGGCTTCAAAGCAATTTTACAATTATGATACAATGTCGTATCAACATGTGACAAAGTGGTCTTACCAACCATTGTGTCAACAATAGAGGAAAATGACCTTAAAAATCATGAATCCCTTTCTAGTATTTGAAGTAGATATGAGTGAAGAGCAAATTCAAATCAATTATGAAGTTGGATGAGATGTTGTATCAAGCATCTGACAAAGTGGTCTTACCAACCATTATGTCAACAACAGAAAGTCATAAATCCCTTTCAAGTATTGAAGTAGACGCGAGTTTTGAATAATTAAAATCAATTATACAATTTGGATAAAATGTCGTATCAAACATGTGACTGACAAAGTGGTCTTACCAACCATTATGTCAACAACAGAGAAATGGCCTTGAAAGTCATAAATTCCTGTCTAGCATTGAAGTTGACATGAGTTATGAGTAATTAAAATCAATTATACAATTGTAATGAAATATTGTTGTATCAAACATGCAACAAAATGGTCTTAACAACCATTATGTCATTAACAGACGAAAATGACCTTGCATGTCAGAAATAACTTCCTAGTATCGAAGTAGAGATGAGTGTCGAGGCATTAGAATCAAATATTCAATTCCTATAAAATGTCATTTGAAACGTGTGACAGACAAAGCGGTCTTACCAACCCTTTTGTTAACAAGTAAGGAAAATGCACTTGAAAGTCGCAAATTCCTTTCCCTCAGGTCACCTCAACTTTTGGCGGGTTTCCCGACGAGGGTGGCGAAGCCCGGCAATGTCGGGTGGTGCGGTGTCGGGGCCTACGTTTGTTCAATTGTTGACTTAGTCAGTTCGGACAGTCGGACCTGAGTCAACAGTTGGGCAGTCCCCATTCGGGGCCAGGACCGTTGCTAGGGAGGTGATTGGGAACGGGTTATCTGCACACCCTGGATGACACGCGCCCAGTTGTCTGCCTTAGTAGCATTAGTGACGTAGGCGTAAAGTAGATGTTGTATCAAAGATATGACAGACAAAGTGGTTTTACCAACCATTATGTCAACAGCAGAGGAAAGTGACATTAAAAGTCATTAATCTCTTTCTAGTATTGGAGTAGACATGAGGGACGAGCAATTATACAATTGGGATAAAAGATAGAACTACGTATCTTGTTTAAAAATCAATTATACAATTGATTTTCATAAAATATTTCATCTAACATGTGACAGACAACGTGGTCTTACCAACCATTTTGTCAACAATAGAGGAAAATGACCTTGAAAATCATAAATCACTTTCTAGTATTGAAGTAGACATGAGTAACAAGCAATTAAAGAATTCTGAAAGAACAGCAAAACTATGTTTTTGGTTTCAAAGAAATTTCATAATTATGATACAATGTTGTATCAACATGTGACATAGTGGTCTTACCAACCATTGTGTCAACAATAGAGGAAAATGACCTTAAAAATAATAAATCACTTTCTAGTATTTGAAGTAGACATGAGTGAAGAGCAAATTTAAATCAATTATGAAGTTGGATGAGATGTTGTATCAAGCATCTGACAAAGTGGTCTTACCAACCATTATGTCAACAACAGAAAGTCATAAATCCCTTTCAAGTATTGAAGTAGACGCGAGTTTTGAATAATTAAAATCAATTATACAATTTGGATAAAATGTCGTATCAAACATGTGACTGACAAAGTGGTCTTACCAACCATTATGTCAACAACAGAGAAATGGCCTTGAAAGTCATAAATTCCTGTCTAGCATTGAAGTTGACATGAGTTATGAGTAATTAAAATCAATTATACAATTGTAATGAAATATTGTTGTATCAAACATGCAACAAAATGGTCTTAACAACCATTATGTCATTAACAGACGAAAATGACCTTGCATGTCAGAAATAACTTCCTAGTATCGAAGTAGAGATGAGTGTCGAGGCATTAGAATCAAATATTCAATTCCTATAAAATGTCATTTGAAACGTGTGACAGACAAAGCGGTCTTACCAACCCTTTTGTTAACAAGTAAGGAAAATGCACTTGAAAGTCGCAAATTCCTTTCCCTCAGGTCACCTCAACTTTTGGCGGGTTTCCCGACGAGGGTGGCGAAGCCCGGCAATGTCGGGTGGTGCGGTGTCGGGGCCTACGTTTGTTCAATTGTTGACTTAGTCAGTTCGGACAGTCGGACCTGAGTCAACAGTTGGGCAGTCCCCATTGGGGGCCAGGACCGTTGCTAGGGAGGTGATTGGGAACGGGTTATCTGCACACCCTGGATGACACGCGCCCAGTTGTCTGCCTTAGTAGCATTACTGACGTAGGCGTAAAGTAGATGTTGTATCAAAGATATGACAGACAAAGTGGTTTTACCAACCATTATGTCAACAGCAGAGGAAAGTGACATTAAAAGTCATTAATCTCTTTCTAGTATTGGAGTAGACATGAGGGACGAGCAATTATACAATTGGGATAAAAGATAGAACTACGTATCTTGTTTAAAAATCAATTATACAATTGATTTTCATAAAATATTTCATCTAACATGTGACAGACAACGTGGTCTTACCAACCATTTTGTCAACAATAGAGGAAAATGACCTTGAAAATCATAAATCACTTTCTAGTATTGAAGTAGACATGAGTAACAAGCAATTAAAGAATTCTGAAAGAACAGCAAAACTATGTTTTTGGTTTCAAAGAAATTTCATAATTATGATACAATGTTGTATCAACATGTGACATAGTGGTCTTACCAACCATTGTGTCAACAATAGAGGAAAATGACCTTAAAAATAATAAATCACTTTCTAGTATTTGAAGTAGACATGAGTGAAGAGCAAATTTAAATCAATTACAAAGTTGGATGAGATGTTGTATCAAGCATCTGACAAAGTGGTCTTACCAACCATTATGTCAACAACAGAAAGTCATAAATCCCTTTCAAGTATTGAAGTAGACGCGAGTTTTGAATAATTAAAATCAATTATACAATTTGGATAAAATGTCGTATCAAACATGTGACTGACAAAGTGGTCTTACCAACCATTATGTCAACAACAGAGAAATGGCCTTGAAAGTCATAAATTCCTGTCTAGCATTGAAGTTGACATGAGTTATGAGTAATTAAAATCAATTATACAATTGTAATGAAATATTGTTGTATCAAACATGCAACAAAATGGTCTTAACAACCATTATGTCATTAACAGACGAAAATGACCTTGCATGTCAGAAATAACTTCCTAGTATCGAAGTAGAGATGAGTGTCGAGGCATTAGAATCAAATATTCAATTCCTATAAAATGTCATTTGAAACGTGTGACAGACAAAGCGGTCTTACCAACCCTTTTGTTAACAAGTAAGGAAAATGACCTTGAAAGTCGCAAATTCCTTTCCCTCAGGTCACCTCAACTTTTGGCGGGTTTCCCGACGAGGGTGGCGAAGCCCGGCAATGTCGGGTGGTGCGGTGTCGGGGCCTACGTTTGTTCAATTGTTGACTTAGTCAGTTCGGACAGTCGGACCTGAGTCAACAGTTGGGCAGTCCCCATTGGGGGCCAGGACCGTTGCTAGGGAGGTGATTGGGAACGGGTTATCTGCACACCCTGGATGACACGCGCCCAGTTGTCTGCCTTAGTAGCATTACTGACGTAGGCGTAAAGTAGATGTTGTATCAAAGATATGACAGACAAAGTGGTTTTACCAACCATTATGTCAACAGCAGAGGAAAGTGACATTAAAAGTCATTAATCTCTTTCTAGTATTGGAGTAGACATGAGGGACGAGCAATTATACAATTGGGATAAAAGATAGAACTACGTATCTTGTTTAAAAATCAATTATACAATTGATTTTCATAAAATATTTCATCTAACATGTGACAGACAACGTGGTCTTACCAACCATTTTGTCAACAATAGAGGAAAATGACCTTGAAAATCATAAATCACTTTCTAGTATTGAAGTAGACATGAGTAACAAGCAATTAAAGAATTCTGAAAGAACAGCAAAACTATGTTTTTGGTTTCAAAGAAATTTCATAATTATGATACAATGTTGTATCAACATGTGACATAGTGGTCTTACCAACCATTGTGTCAACAATAGAGGAAAATGACCTTAAAAATAATAAATCACTTTCTAGTATTTGAAGTAGACATGAGTGAAGAGCAAATTTAAATCAATTACAAAGTTGGATGAGATGTTGTATCAAGCATCTGACAAAGTGGTCTTACCAACCATTATGTCAACAACAGAAAGTCATAAATCCCTTTCAAGTATTGAAGTAGACGCGAGTTTTGAATAATTAAAATCAATTATACAATTTGGATAAAATGTCGTATCAAACATGTGACTGACAAAGTGGTCTTACCAACCATTATGTCAACAACAGAGAAATGGCCTTGAAAGTCATAAATTCCTGTCTAGCATTGAAGTTGACATGAGTTATGAGTAATTAAAATCAATTATACAATTGTAATGAAATATTGTTGTATCAAACATGCAACAAAATGGTCTTAACAACCATTATGTCATTAACAGACGAAAATGACCTTGCATGTCAGAAATAACTTCCTAGTATCGAAGTAGAGATGAGTGTCGAGGCATTAGAATCAAATATTCAATTCCTATAAAATGTCATTTGAAACGTGTGACAGACAAAGCGGTCTTACCAACCCTTTTGTTAACAAGTAAGGAAAATGCACTTGAAAGTCGCAAATTCCTTTCCCTCAGGTCACCTCAACTTTTGGCGGGTTTCCCGACGAGGGTGGCGAAGCCCGGCAATGTCGGGTGGTGCGGTGTCGGGGCCTACGTTTGTTCAATTGTTGACTTAGTCAGTTCGGACAGTCGGACCTGAGTCAACAGTTGGGCAGTCCCCATTGGGGGCCAGGACCGTTGCTAGGGAGGTGATTGGGAACGGGTTATCTGCACACCCTGGATGACACGCGCCCAGTTGTCTGCCTTAGTAGCATTACTGACGTAGGCGTAAAGTAGATGTTGTATCAAAGATATGACAGACAAAGTGGTTTTACCAACCATTATGTCAACAGCAGAGGAAAGTGACATTAAAAGTCATTAATCTCTTTCTAGTATTGGAGTAGACATGAGGGACGAGCAATTATACAATTGGGATAAAAGATAGAACTACGTATCTTGTTTAAAAATCAATTATACAATTGATTTTCATAAAATATTTCATCTAACATGTGACAGACAACGTGGTCTTACCAACCATTTTGTCAACAATAGAGGAAAATGACCTTGAAAATCATAAATCACTTTCTAGTATTGAAGTAGACATGAGTAACAAGCAATTAAAGAATTCTGAAAGAACAGCAAAACTATGTTTTTGGTTTCAAAGAAATTTCATAATTATGATACAATGTTGTATCAACATGTGACATAGTGGTCTTACCAACCATTGTGTCAACAATAGAGGAAAATGACCTTAAAAATAATAAATCACTTTCTAGTATTTGAAGTAGACATGAGTGAAGAGCAAATTTAAATCAATTACAAAGTTGGATGAGATGTTGTATCAAGCATCTGACAAAGTGGTCTTACCAACCATTATGTCAACAACAGAAAGTCATAAATCCCTTTCAAGTATTGAAGTAGACGCGAGTTTTGAATAATTAAAATCAATTATACAATTTGGATAAAATGTCGTATCAAACATGTGACTGACAAAGTGGTCTTACCAACCATTATGTCAACAACAGAGAAATGGCCTTGAAAGTCATAAATTCCTGTCTAGCATTGAAGTTGACATGAGTTATGAGTAATTAAAATCAATTATACAATTGTAATGAAATATTGTTGTATCAAACATGCAACAAAATGGTCTTAACAACCATTATGTCATTAACAGACGAAAATGACCTTGCATGTCAGAAATAACTTCCTAGTATCGAAGTAGAGATGAGTGTCGAGGCATTAGAATCAAATATTCAATTCCTATAAAATGTCATTTGAAACGTGTGACAGACAAAGCGGTCTTACCAACCCTTTTGTTAACAAGTAAGGAAAATGACCTTGAAAGTCGCAAATTCCTTTCCCTCAGGTCACCTCAACTTTTGGCGGGTTTCCCGACGAGGGTGGCGAAGCCCGGCAATGTCGGGTGGTGCGGTGTCGGGGCCTACGTTTGTTCAATTGTTGACTTAGTCAGTTCGGACAGTCGGACCTGAGTCAACAGTTGGGCAGTCCCCATTGGGGGCCAGGACCGTTGCTAGGGAGGTGATTGGGAACGGGTTATCTGCACACCCTGGATGACACGCGCCCAGTTGTCTGCCTTAGTAGCATTACTGACGTAGGCGTAAAGTAGATGTTGTATCAAAGATATGACAGACAAAGTGGTTTTACCAACCATTATGTCAACAGCAGAGGAAAGTGACATTAAAAGTCATTAATCTCTTTCTAGTATTGGAGTAGACATGAGGGACGAGCAATTATACAATTGGGATAAAAGATAGAACTACGTATCTTGTTTAAAAATCAATTATACAATTGATTTTCATAAAATATTTCATCTAACATGTGACAGACAACGTGGTCTTACCAACCATTTTGTCAACAATAGAGGAAAATGACCTTGAAAATCATAAATCACTTTCTAGTATTGAAGTAGACATGAGTAACAAGCAATTAAAGAATTCTGAAAGAACAGCAAAACTATGTTTTTGGTTTCAAAGAAATTTCATAATTATGATACAATGTTGTATCAACATGTGACATAGTGGTCTTACCAACCATTGTGTCAACAATAGAGGAAAATGACCTTAAAAATAATAAATCACTTTCTAGTATTTGAAGTAGACATGAGTGAAGAGCAAATTTAAATCAATTACAAAGTTGGATGAGATGTTGTATCAAGCATCTGACAAAGTGGTCTTACCAACCATTATGTCAACAACAGAAAGTCATAAATCCCTTTCAAGTATTGAAGTAGACGCGAGTTTTGAATAATTAAAATCAATTATACAATTTGGATAAAATGTCGTATCAAACATGTGACTGACAAAGTGGTCTTACCAACCATTATGTCAACAACAGAGAAATGGCCTTGAAAGTCATAAATTCCTGTCTAGCATTGAAGTTGACATGAGTTATGAGTAATTAAAATCAATTATACAATTGTAATGAAATATTGTTGTATCAAACATGCAACAAAATGGTCTTAACAACCATTATGTCATTAACAGACGAAAATGACCTTGCATGTCAGAAATAACTTCCTAGTATCGAAGTAGAGATGAGTGTCGAGGCATTAGAATCAAATATTCAATTCCTATAAAATGTCATTTGAAACGTGTGACAGACAAAGCGGTCTTACCAACCCTTTTGTTAACAAGTAAGGAAAATGACCTTGAAAGTCGCAAATTCCTTTCCCTCAGGTCACCTCAACTTTTGGCGGGTTTCCCGACGAGGGTGGCGAAGCCCGGCAATGTCGGGTGGTGCGGTGTCGGGGCCTACGTTTGTTCAATTGTTGACTTAGTCAGTTCGGACAGTCGGACCTGAGTCAACAGTTGGGCAGTCCCCATTGGGGGCCAGGACCGTTGCTAGGGAGGTGATTGGGAACGGGTTATCTGCACACCCTGGATGACACGCGCCCAGTTGTCTGCCTTAGTAGCATTACTGACGTAGGCGTAAAGTGGAGCTTGGGTCAACTGAGCTACCCAGTAGTATGTCACTTCTACAACTTACCCAGACTTACATCTTTACAAGTTACTTTTACCAACAATTACTTTTACCAAAAATCACTTTTACCGAAAATTACTTCATGCTACTTATCTCCCTTACCTGTATCTATATACCTAATGTGAAACTCTCACTAAAAGTCAAGCTTGTCTGCTTGACAATCACAAGCTTTCGGAATGTTGTATCAAAGATATGAAAGACAAAGTGGTCTTACCAACCATTATGTCAACAGCAGAGGAAAATGACCTTCTAGTATTGGAGTAGACATAAGGGGGGAGCAATTATACTATCTGGCTTAAAAATCAATCATACAATTAATTTTCATAAAATGTCGCATCTAACATGTGACAGACAAAGTGGTCTTACATACCATTATGTCAACAACACAGCAAAATGACATTGAAAGTCATAAATTCCTGTCTAGTATTGAAGTAGACATGAGTTGCGAACAATTTATTGATTTTATCAAACATGTGACAGAAAAAACAGCAGAAGCAAATGACCTTGAAAGTCATAAATCCCTTTCTAGTACTGAAGTAGACAAAACTTACAACCAAATATACGATTGTCATGACACAGAAAACTATTTATCTGGTTTAAAATCATACAATTAATTATGATAAAATGACGTATATGTGACAGACAAAGTGGTCTTACCAACCATTATGTCAGCAACAGAGGAAAATGACCTTGAAAGTCCTAAATCCATTTCTAGTATTCAAGTAGATATGAGTGATGAGCACCGCATTGGTAGGAGTTTCTAGATGAAATCACAAATAACACTATCAGTTCCTACATACAAATGTGTACAACAGAAAACTACGTGTCTGGCTTAAAATCAGAAACATGCAATTAGCGAAGAGAACTCCATTAACCAAAGTCTGTTATGGAAAAATACCCAAAGGCAAACGCTAAAGTAATGGTTCTCTTTATGTTAGCATGTGGCTTAAATTAGGGGTTTTATGATAATGTTGATGATGTAAGAAAGGAATAAGATCACTTTCATGACAAATTTAGAACCTTGCAGTTCTTTGAAAAAAGGCACAATTGGGGGCCTTATAAATCACCAGAATTGACAATCATAGGTCTAGCAAAAACAATTAGGAATACCGAAAACATTATGTTACACCACAATAAATGGTATGGGTACCATAGATGTTATGTCTCTATAGACTAACATGCCAAACAATGAGGGGTTAGAAGCAATTTAATTGGTTCTAAACCTACCTGCACTTACCACAACTCATTGGCCAATTCACTAGACTAAGGAGAGGTCCAAATGATATAAGGTAAATAGCCTTCCTTTTCTTACTTTTTGGGGAATTAGTTATTTTACTTTACACACAGATAGATACCCTGGTGGGATAAAGTAATGGGAACTTAAATCTCCCTGTACTTTGTAACGGGGGGTTGAGCCCATACTTTACGGGGATTAAGGGTTTCTAAGGGGGCTAGGTTTTTTGGACCCAACGTCTCCGTTGGTCTTTGTCTGTTGGGGGTTAGCTAGGTCCTGGGGTGCCCGTTAAGATTTTGGCGGATATATCTGTGACGCCGTGTGGGGGTAGTCGGCGGACGTACTGGTGGAGGGAGCACCGTGCGTGGGTAGCCATAGTGGCCTTGGCGTGTTTCTGTCGGGTCGCGCCGGAGTGGCGCCGACAGGGGGGAGGGGGGAGGGCCCACCAGGGGTTAGCTTTTCACTGATTGTCACTGTTACTTATACATATATATGTGCTGTCTAATACACTTTCTCTACCCCTGTTAGACATTTATATACCTATGATAATAACTCTGTTTTCTGCTGTGTTCCGAGGGGCGTAATCGTTCTCTTCGACACAGATCCAGCTTGCTAACGTCCTTAGTCAGACCTGCTGAGCATAGGATCATGACTGCAGCTATCCTGAAGTCATACTTGGATCTTCCCACAACTCACTGGCCAATTCACTAGACTAAGGAGACATCCAAACGATACAAGGTAAATAGCCTTCCTTTTCTTACTTTAAGGGGAATTAGTTACTTTACTTTACACACAGATAGATACCCTGGTGGGATAAAGCAATGGGAACTAAAATCTCCCTGTACTTTGTAACGGGGGGTGAGCCCATACTTTACAGGGATTAAGGGTTTCTAAGGGGGCTAGGTTTTTTGGACCCAACGTCTCCGTTGGTCTTGGTCTGTTGGGGGTTAGCTAGGTCCTGGGGTGCCCGTTAAGATTTTGGCGGATATATCTGTGACGCCGTGTGGGGGTAGTCGGCGGACGTACTGGTGGAGGGAGCACCGTGCGTGGGTAGCCATAGTGGCCCTGGCGTGTTTTTGTCGGGTCGCGCCGGAGTGGCGCCGACAGGGGGGAGGGGGGAGGGCCCACCAGGGGTTAGCTTTTCACTGATTGTCACTGTTACTTATACATATATATATGTGCTGTCTAATACACTTTCTCTACCCCTGTTAGACATTTATATACCTATGATAATAACTCTGTTTTCTGCTGTGTTCCGAGGGGCGTAATCATTCTCATCGACACAGATCCAGCTTGCTAACTTCCTAAGTCAGACCTGCTGAGCATAGGATCATGACTGCAGCTATGCTGAAGTCACACTTGGACCACGGGACTTGGACGTACACTAAGTGTATGGTGTGTAAATGTAGATAATTGTATCAAAACGCCTCAGGTTACCTCAACTTTTGGTGGGTTTCCTGACGAGGGTGCCTTGTAACTTTACAAATTACTTTTACCAAAAAATACTTTTACCAAAAATTACTTCTCCAAAAATTACTTCTTCAAAAAATTCTTTTACCAAAATTACTTGTAAGCTAGTCAGCTAGTTAATGGTGGTCCTAGGTGAGTCAGGTGCTTGAGGTCAATGTTGGATGACATATATCTGAATTCATAGAACATCTTTGAAAATTTAAATATTCTCTCAAATAATAACTAAATTTCTCTTAGGTTCTCTTACTTATCATATGGAGGGTAAAGGCTTTATTCCCCCATACTAAACCATTTCAATTCTGACATTAGCTGATGTTAGAATTTATGTAAGGTTCATGAAAGGTTTGTGTTATTTCAAATTCCAACTAAACCAATTCAAAAACTAAAACTAGATGTTTAAATAAGTTTATGTAAGATCTATGAAAGGTAAGATTTCAAAATTTCAAATAAACCAATCCAAAATAATTATGTAAGGTTCATGAAAGATATGTGTATTTCAAAAGTCCAACTTAACCCATTCAAATAAAGCCAGTCATAAATAATGGTAATTTACCCAGCCAAGGGTTTTATGTTCTAATAACGTTGCAGCAACATTCTGGATTAATTCTTGTTACGTCACACTATTAGGTTACAGCAATGTTCTTTTTTGATAACTCCAAATAACATCACTGCAACCAACTTTTGCAATGTTACACTGTGACATTCTAATAACGTTCTTATAATGTTATTTATGAGGCTAATATTGTGGCCACACTTAAAGAGTTCTGTTTAGGTGAGGTCGAGATCTACCCTGGTCAGAAGGTCACAAAAATGTTTTGTTTAAGTGAGATCTGCACCTCACTTAATCAGAATGTCACGATGATGTTCTGTTTTAATTTGATCTTGACCTAACCTCACCAGAACATTATGATAACATTCTGTATTGGTTAGGTCTCAACCTCCCAGAAAAGTAACATAATGGTTATGTGATATTTTAGTAAGTAACAGACAAACCAAAAAAAGTATGGTTGCATAACGTGACTTGTTACGTCACATCTTGGCTGGGTAGGTTCAATGTAGGTTTAGCGCTAATTCGACCAACCTCAAGCACCATATCTGTAGCCGGTAAAGGGTAATTCTAATCTTTACAGTTTGATCAGTTTCAGATTAGGTGGGCAGTAAGTAGGTCTTAAATAGACTAGGTTGTGTGACATAGCCTTGTGCGCCCAATTAGACTATTTTCGTAATGCGAGGTTAGCTATTAATAGTTGGGTGGGAGTAACTTAGTTTTAAAGTAAGGTTAGGTGGTGCCCGACGGTAGACCAGGTCCACGCCCTGGGCACTGGAAACCAGGAGTTCAAATTGAAAATTTAGAATTAAAACTCCTGTGTTACTGAGAGTCTACCACGTTTGCTGTTTTTGCATTGTTTTTAGTTCTTTGAATTAGGATAGCAAATTGGTATATAAGAACGTTTCAATTCACTTTTACTTTTCCATTCAGGTCACAACCTTGGAATTTGGACCTGTTTGGATCTTGAAATGGCAATAAAAACTGTGGCCAACCTGTTGCTTTTTAGCTTGTTTTGAATTGCATTTATTTTATTTATTTTGGGAATGCAATTCCCATTCAGTCATTTTGAGAATGAGATTTGCATTCACTTTCACTTTTGTGAATGCAATTCTCATTCATTCACTTTGGGGAATGTGACTTGCATTCACTTATTTTGGGGAATGTGATTCCCATTTCCATTTATTTTGAGGAATGCAATTTCCGTGCACTTATTTTGGGGAATGTGGCAGTTGTTGAAGTGTTAATAGACTACTTCTCTGGCATTAATATACATGTTTATCATGTCAAACTGTGCCACCCATGTTTATCTAAATGTTTGTACCTTTATTTAGGTATTATTGTTACTTATTGCTCTAAATTTGGTGCAAAACTGTGTTGCACCCAACTCCCCCTGGTGTCATTTGGGAGAAACTCACTTTGAGTGTTTTTTACACCTAAAATAGGTGTATTTCATTAATACTGTTCTAAATATGACATCTGATATTTTCATTTTCACATCAAAATGTGAAGTTTGTTACACTGTATAATCTTGTAGTGTTATTTCATGCATAACTTTTGTACTATAACCCACAAAGTGCCATTACTGTAAAACACCTGTAAAACACCTCTTTTGTTACGATACACTTTTAGCAAAACTCCTGACATTCTTTACCTACTCTGGATGTGAAATTTACTTGAACAGAATTGTTAAGGTGAACTTTTATTTCAATAAATTGGATCTCAGACAACTTTCTGCCTTTGGTTGGATATTAATAGTTGAGATTTATCCCTAAAAAATTTAGAACCATTACCCTCTGATGCCACTATGCCATCCTGATTCATTTTCACTATTCAGATCCCCCTATATTCAGCGGACCTTATGTAGCTATAACTCGAATGACTTAACAGTTTAAAACTATATCCAAGTGGCATGGAAAATCATCTTGAAATGGAAATAAATGAAAATGGGAAATGGAAACGAATAGATTCTTTTAAAAATGTGCTATATTTTTTCTCACACAAACCCCAATATAATTCTAGAAATTTGTAATTAGATATGATTCATACAGAAAAATTTAAGCTGAATATCTATTATATCTGAACTCTTTAAAAAAAATAGTATCAACATAGTATATGTGATAAATATCTTATTTTTGTGTATTCTATTTAACTTGGAGTGATGCAGTTAAATAAAATATTCATTATTACCGATAGCTTTTGATATATATTCATTTTTGCCATCTACCTGACTCAGGTAACGGTAAGAGGAGTAAATGACACTAGGGGGCACACATGTATGGATTTGGGTAAACCACAAGCAGCGTTAATGACACTAGGGGGTGGACATGTACCTCATTCGGCTGACCACAAGCAGCTTAAATGACACAAGGGGGCACATGTGTACCTGACTTGGGTAACCACAGGCAGCGTAATTAATGACACTAGGGGGTGCATGTGTAGGAATCGTCGAGCGTCGTAGTCTCGTTTTCGGCCACCACGCGTCCTCGCGGTTGCCGGATAATCAGTTTGAATTGCACCTTTGAGATAGCCACACGTTCTGATGTCTGCTGTCCTGAAGGAGATCATTCTCACACCAGAACTCCTAAGTAAGTACATTTATTGTCAATTTGTATGACTTATGATAAAATCATGTGATACATGTGATAGTTCTGTGATGTCTATGACTATGCGCTTTCTGTAAACGTTAATATATTCTTAAAGTCTTTGTTAAAGTCAAAGGTATCTGACGTGATAAATATGTTATATTTATGAATAAAATATATTTTTCATACATTTTTCATAAACATTGTTTTGTCTATGCCTGAAAATATCCTTAATAAGACTCGTATTAGACAGGGCTTTTCAACAGCGTTTAAATCATATCTCTATCATTAGTAGATCAAAAGTTATAAAATATTATACATCCCCACAGACTAACTTAACCTGCGCCGCGAGCCCCTCCCCTGGTCGGCAATATTCTAGGGACGAAAACTTTGTCTACCCACACGCCACAGACCTGCCGGGATAAGGTGGCCTTTTTCTGGGGGGGACCTACGTTCGCGGGACTTATTTTCCACGTGCACTTAGTTTGTACGGTCTGAGGCCATAGCCATAGGTATACGCATATCATATTTTTATTGTGGAAATACTTGGATTTCAACAGGCAATATTCACGCGGCCGTAACTGTCCTGTCAGATATCAAGACGATTGGTCCCCTTCCCAGTAACTATGAGTAAGTCATGATATTTTCATGGTCAGAATAGCAAATCTCAGCAAATTTTACACAAGTTATCGTATTTGTAACTTTATTGGCGAAATATTAAGCGTTCTGTTAAGATTTTTGTAAGGGTGTTTTTCAATAGTGACAGAATACAACAGCTGCGCGATATGCGTGCTGGCCCGTCATTGCTAGTATAAGTCGTCTGCTAATACTATGGCTATGGCCTCAGACCGTACAAACTTACTGCACATTTGAAAAATACAGCATTGCTGAGATATCGTAACACACTGTACAAGCATAAGTGTCAGCATCTTGAATTTATGCCCCATATACACGTTCATATCCTATACTTACTTAGTAATCACAAAAGACATGCCTGGCAGCCGAACGGCGAGTGGGACACCGACGCCATTTCTGTTGACAAGGAGGGCTGTGACGTCATCGTCCGCGCCGTGCACGAAAGGCGTGGCTTCTAGTGCTGCCCAAGTACTGATATTTGCTTACATTGGTGCCAGGAGTGTTGGTGTACTTACCCAACAGGATATTTTCAAGATTGGATCAAGAAAAACAAAGTTTCAGTGGAGTTTAAACTTTGCCAGCTGAGCCATTGTTTACACCTGAGCCAAGCTTTGTTTACATCAGAAAGACTCTAAAAAGGACTGAAAAAGGCCATCTACAAAGCTGACACTCACAGGGAGTATTCACAAAGGACCCCCCTGTGTGTGTATGTGACATTTTATGTGGTTTGGTATGTTTTTGTGGACTTATTTGGTGGAACTTCCTGGCCATTCCAGGTGAGGCTGGAGGTGGCCATTTTTAAATCCCAAACCATTTCATCACACAAATTACAGAGCCATCCTGCATTTACTAAGACTGTATATGATTTAAGTGTCACCTATAGGGACTGTGTGTCACCTACATTTTAATTTTGGGCCACTATTTTTACATGTTGTGCACTTTTTAAGACTAAATTCTGGGGCCTAGTTTTCAAAAAAGGCCCAGGCCTCCTGGCCAGGAGTCAGTCATTTAGACTAAAACTTGACAAAAACATTGAGTGGCCCCTACAGAACATTCTGCATTTATTATGTACTAAGTTTGGCCATATATTTAAGTTATTTTACCCTGAATTAGGAGTAATTTTCATAACTTTAGTAAGCCTACTTGGACTTAGTAATTTTGCCCACTTATCCTATATAAGCACCCAAAGCCTGGTGACATAATTTACAACTTCAAAAATTTGGTGACAAACCCATAGCATAATTCTTTGAAACTTGAAGATATTTCCGGGATTTGTTCCGGTATCCAGGAAAACTTGGCTAATCTGCCAGGATTTGTTCCAGTACCCAAGAAAATTAGGCTAACTTGCCAGTATTTCAGCAATGATTAGCCTAATTCAGGAAGATACAAGTTAATTCGGGATTTACTCAGGTTTATTCCGGTACGAATGCGAAAAAGACAAATTCTTTGGAAATTTTAAGCAAATTCTTCAAAAGTTGGAGATATTTCTGGGAGCTATTCCGGTATCAGTGGAGAATTGGGCTAATTTGTCAAAACTCAAGAATTGCAGTAATATTTAGCCTAACTCGGGAAAATTTAAGAAAATTTCGGGATCCATTCAAATTTATATTCGGATTTATTCCGGTATCAAGATTTAATTCGGGAAAGTTCAAGATAATTCCGGGATCTATTCTGATTTATTCCGGTATCAAGGCTTGAGATTGAAGACTTCCTCTGCAATTCAGTCTATTGGGAAATACGGTACGGGGTAACATAGGATAAGCGACAACCCTTCCTTAAGATCCCGTAACTCCAAACTAACCACCGACGTGACAGCCCAGCTCAAACTTTCTGCATCCAGTCCTTCACTTTACCGAACACACACGTAACATGGCGGGCAATATGCCAACTGACCCCCTGTTCAACCTCAACACGGCAACCAGGGAGCAACTACAGACCATACCCAGAATCAGCGTGGCGAGGTCCAAAACCCTTGCTAAAGTTCTTCGGGAACACGGCCCTGTTAGACAACTAAAAGAAGTGGCTGCCCACTTGGAACGAGATGTGCGGGAAGCGCTCTCAGAGGCCCTATTGGACGGAATGGTCGATTTTGGACAGAGCGACCAGCACCAGCAGGAGATAGAGAGCGCGGGTTCAACTGTGGACAGGCTGAACACCTCCCTCGCCGTCTCTGAGCAGCTTCTCAATGAGTCGGAGCAGTGTCGTCTCCAAGCCAAAAAAGAAGCAGCTGATGCAACAGCCCGGCGGCTCCAAGCTGAGAAGGACGCAGATGAAGCCGGTGCCCGCCAATGCCAGGCAGAAAAGGAAGAGGCCGACAAGGAAGTGGCTGAGGCAGCCGCCCGCCGACTTCAGGCAGACAAGAGGGCCCAGCAGCAGCGTGACGCAGAGGAGCAGCAGCAGCGTGCTCAAGCGGACCGGAAGGCAGCCCTTCGTCGCCTCAGAGCTGAAAAGGAAGCCGCGGTGCAAGCCAAAAAAGAGGCGGCAGCCCGACGTGCCCACATCGAGCAAGAGGAGGCCTCTCTTATCTCTTCCGACACATCAGAAGGAGAGGAGACGGGCAACTGCCAAGATTCTGAGTTGGAGAGATTGCGACGTCAGGTCAAAGTGTCTCAGGAGTGAGCTCAACACTTGATCCAAATGGCTGAAGAGCGGGCATCCAAATGGAGGGAGGCCTATTCGAATGTCAGAGGCGGAAGGTCCACTAGAGGTGGCGGGCAAGGTTGGCAAGCAGAACTGGAGGAGAGGAGGGGAAGCAGCGGTTGGCCAGCACCCCAATGGCACTCAACTCCCCAATGGAAGGGAAGTGTGTGGGATAACCTTCATATCCCGCATCAACATACCCAGGAGGAGGAGTACAGGGGCCAAGGTGGCAGCTACAGCCTTGAGCCATCATGTCCCTGGGATGTCCGTCGCTCACCAGGATCCCCGTGGCACCGAGATGAGGGCCAGTATAAGACGTCTTGGCATCACAGTAAGGATGTCCGCCGCTCACAGGGCTCGCTCTGGGAGCAAGAAGACGGAGACCGCTCTGACTTTTCTCGGCATGAGGAATGGCACGACCGCCAAATCTCAGAACGGCCCCCAAGGGAGCAAGGACGCCAAGACAGCCAAGATGTCCTTCATTCACAGGGATAACCGTGGGAGCACCAAGGCGAAGGCCAGAGCGAAGTATCACCATGGGAGCACCAAGGCAAAGGCCAGTATGAGACTCCTCTTCGCCACAGCAAGGATGTTCGCCGCGCACAGTGCTCGTCCTGGGAGCATGAAGACAAGGGCCATTAAGACGTTTCTTGGCATGAGGAATGGCACGACCGCCAATTCTCAGAACAGCCCCCAAGGGAGCATGGAAGCCAGGACAGCCAAGATGTCCGTCACTCACAGACCTCACCTTGGGAACACAAAGACAAGGGTCAATACGGATCACCAGTTTCCTTCATCACTGGGAACCCAATCAGCGGCCAGCCTTCCTCAATTGTCAGGCTGGAAAGGGATCCTCTCCAAGGTTTGAGAAAGCAGGTTGAGAAAGCAGTGGAGACAGAGGTTCGGGCTATGATGGACAAGATGCAGACTACAATGAGGAGGCCAGGAAAGCCACCAAGTCCATACCTGAGCAGAAGTGGATCGTGCTGCGATTCCCCGAGCCAGCTAAGGCAGTGTGTCAACTGCAAAGAGTTGGGCCACTTCTTGCGTGGGTGCCCCAATCTTAAATGTAAACTGGTGGGAGCAGAGATTACGGCATCGGAAAACTAGGAAGGGGTGGTCAGTGCGACCAATCACCACCCCTCCTTAACCGAGGTCGCCCACCGGACCGAGTGTCACACTTCGGCTCGGAAACCCAACAGGCTCCACCCATTGGACAGAAATCCCGGGATCCAATAGCTGCAGAGAACAAGGAGACAGGAGAAGTCCAGGCCCACTCAACACTGAACACTGTGGGAGGTGCTGGGAAGCGCAACCAATTACCACCCCTCCTTAACCGAGGTCACCCGCCAGACCAAGTGTCACACTTTGGCACGGAAATCCAACAGGCTCTACCCATGGAACAGAAACCCCAAGATGTGAAAGCTGCCGAGATCAAGAAGACAGGAGAAGTCCTGGCCCGCCCAACAATGAACGCTGTGGGAGGTGCTGGGAAGTGCGACCAATCACCACCCCTCCTTAACTGAGGTCACCCGCCGGACCGAGTATCACACTTTGGCCCAGAAATCCAACAGGCTCCACGGCGACCCCTCATCACAAGCCGCTCCCGGGATCAGCCCTCATGCCCGGACCGAGATCACCCACTGGATCAAGTCCAGTTTTTGGAGCAATCGCTGGACCGAATATCACACTTCGGCCCGGAATTCGAACAGGCCCCACCCATGGACCAGAAATCCCAAGATCCGGTAGCTGCCCAGAACAAGAAGACCGGAGAAATCCCAGCCTGCCTAACAGTGAATGCCGTGGAAGGTGCTGGGAAGGGTGACCTACCACCAACCCTTCTGAACCGAGGTTGCCCCCCAGACCAGGCTCAACCCATGAACTGGGGATCCTGAATTCTGGCAAATGCTCAGGACAAGAAGATTGGAGAAGTTCCAGCTCACCTGCCAGCGAACACTGACCAGTCACCAACCCTTCTTAACCAAGAATACCGCCCGGATCGGACTTCACACTTGGGCCAGGAAGTTCCATCCCAGCTCCATGAAAATCACCTCCTGGAACAGGCACCACGCTTGGACCAGGAAACCCGGCAGGAATCACTTGGGCGCAAGCAAGAGGAAGAGCATCCACTGGCCTCGGCTCCATCCTTTGGCCAAAGTCCACAACAGGTGACCAATGCCACAGGCAAGAAGGCGTCCCAAGACAAAAAGACTAGAAGAGTTACAGCTCAACCACTTGTGAACACAGCGGGAGATGCTGGACACAGGGAAGACCAAGACCTCAAGCTCTTGTCTACAGTCCATGGAGGCCAGATTAGGAGCGTCACTGGCTCCCTGCAAGTGGCCATACCACCTGGTTTGTGGGAGAGTGGTGTCACCGGGCCGCCCATCAACATCGCGGGGCTCGTAGGCCAAGGGGGAACCCTGGTCCTCCTTCTGCAGCTGCCTAGGACCCAGTCGGCTTTTACTGGCTGGAACCCAGACAACGACCAGCTTCCCGCACCAGCTAGGCGACCCATCAACATCGCAGGGCTCATGGGCCGAGGAGGGGCCCGAGTTCTCCTTCTCCAGCTGCCTGGCAGCCAGTCAGCTCTTGCTGGCTGGGACCCGAACAACAATCAGCCCCCCTTATCAGCCAGAGGTCTCGAAGTGACCTTTGGAGGCATTGGACCAGTGGGGGAACCAGGCAACAACCACCGAGCCAGAAAGGGCAGAAGAGGTCTCAATTGAGGGGACCGCACTGCCCTCAAAGACAGCCAGTTCAACCAGGACAGAGGCCAACGTACCAAGGCCCCCTGAGAGTGGAAAGGTTCCACCGCAAAAACAGAAGCTGGTGCCCACAACAAAAGCTCACCCACTTAGTGCAGGCCCCTAAGACTATGTTCAGTACCTCAGGAAAACTTCTGAGGGCTGACCGCCACCCGGAACTGGATCAGGTGGTGCAGAGCCTGGAGCTGTGCAAGCTCCTTCAGGAGACCAACGATCCCTACCTCTGCCCACAAGGTATCCGGTCCGACCAGCATGGACTAACTTCCATCCACCTGGTGACGGGCCGAGTAGGAGAACTCCTAGGAATCCCACCCAGCCCCGACTTGGAGATCTCCTCGAGGAACGCCCGGAAGTTCTTCGGGCTGTAGGTCAAGAGGACCTACCCCTGTATATAGTAGCAACTAGATACCGAGAACATATAGAACTGTACATATATCCGTAGATGAGACGTTTTAGTAAGATGTAGTTCTACAGCGGGCCTCTTCTAATGGAGGGGGCCCTCCTAAAAATGGCCTCTTCTGATGGAGGGGGCCCTCTTGAAAGACCACTTCCGCAAAAGCCAACTTAAAGAAAGATTATGACCACCACTTCTGGCAGAGTGAACTCTTTTGAGGAAATCAATTAAAGCCACCACCAACTCAAAAGGGAATGATGACTCAAAAGGGAATGACGCTTCTGATGGAGTGAGCCCTCCTAAAAAATGGAATGGGGAGGAGTGTAGGAATCGTCGAGCGTCGTAGTCTCGTTTTCGGCCACCACGCGTCCTCGCGGTTGCCGGATAATCAGTTTGAATCGCACCTTTGAGATAGCCACACGTTCTGATGTCTGCTGTCCTGAAGGAGATCATTCTCACACCAGAACTCCTAAGTAAGTACTGATATTTGCTTACACATGTGTACCTAATTCAGGTAACCACAAGGAGCATAAACGACACTAGGGGGCACACATGTACATGATTTGGGTAACAACCAGCAGCATAAATGATCCTAGAGGGTGCACTTGTACCTGATTTAGGTAACCACAAGCAGTGTAAATGACACTAGGGTATGCATGTGTACCGGATTTGGGTAAACTACATGTGATGTATATGACACTAAGGGGTGCATTTGTACTTGATTCGAGTGACCACAAGGAGTGTAAATGACGCGAGGGTTTGTATCATTTGGGTAACCACAATTGTTTTGTTTAATTTCTGATTCCTTCAATTTTCAACAAAGAAATTTTATTAAATCTAAAAGAATGGGATTAAAAGTTTCCTTCTTGGATACACAAGTACAGTTTCTGTACAAATGTAAAAGAGTACATTACATAGTCAGGCTATATGTATTTTTCTAGAAGGGGCAAATGTTTTCTAGAAACGAATCACTTGTAAGTATGTTATACTGAAATGTGCAGCTTTGATCTCAGTTGCCAGTAAAATCGGCCAATTCTGCCTTTAGAATCGACCTATTTTAACGGCGATCTGTCAGCCGACTCAGGGATAAACGCCTATAGATCATTGCAGCAAATAGTGGTTGATGGACATATTAAGCTTTTCATAAGTTTTAAACTGTAATAGGAAATAGTATCATCAATTATAGGTATACATTATGAGAGATATATGTAATTAGAAACTTTTTTTTGAGTTTCAGATATCTTAAAGCATTTTCCAACCTTTAAATTGACAAATTATTCTTGGAATACATACAAAATTTTTTCCTGAATTGGCCTCCAACCACTGGTGTCTATCCTTAAATGAATAATCATTTCATCGATTCTATGTGCAATATTTTTTCAATACTCCCTACTACGAATAGCTTAACCAGCTTAGATCACGATACATGCTAGGAAATATGTAGACAGGTCACAGGGCTTAAACTTTTTCATTAATCGTGGCATTCTTTGTGATATAACATAAAAGGAACTAAAAATGAGTATTTTTCCAATTGATATCTATATATACTTCTTGTATTTTCAGGTTGGTTTGAAAATTTATCGATTACGGAGAGAAATTAATTTGGCAAATATGTGTATAATTTCTATGGATTTCCACACAAAAAAACCACTACATAATTCACTACTTGCACACCTTAGGACAAGGCGAAGTACTGGACAGGCATGAATGCCAGGCTAAATATAAGTCAGGTCTAAGTGTCAAACTGCACAAATAAGCCAACCTTGATAGCATACAAACAAGAATATATCTATGAAATACTATGAATGAACTTTGACAAGAATGAATAATGTGATTGTCCTAGCTTAAAAAGAATAGAAGGAGGTGGCACTTTGAGTATAGTGGCTTCTAACTATGCATGTCTAGTTCCTCTATAATCTTATGTGAGAGAACTAGGCATATTTTCTTAATATTCAAGGATTTAACCACATTCTTTCAATAGTTTATTCTCAGACAAAAGTTCGCCAAGATCACACCTGGAAAAATGATATTGTCTTTTAATGATAGTGAAAGCAATTCCTGCCTTATTATTGCAGGTAGAGTTGGCCTTGACCAGAGACCTTTAAGGCAGTTTGCCTAGTTTTGAAGTGAGGATTTTCCAATATGGCAAATGCATGCTAGAAGTGAATTAACCAAAATTAACCTGCAGGTACTTAAAGTACTGTTAATCAGCTATCCGTGGTAGGGACAACTGACCCTTTGTTTGATGATTGAAAACATTATGTCAATGCAGGTACGCTGGTACCTACTGATGCCCAGGTGTGTATCAAGTCAACTACAGACTGTCGATTGGTTTGGTGTAGATTCAACACTTTTGACATGTATAGTTATACGCATATTGTCATGGTTAGGGTATGTAATATAAATCATGGTTGGGGGAGATAAAGTTCTGTTTTATCCAAGTCTCAATCTCACCCTAAAATAAGGTTGTGACCTACTAGAAAAGAATGTTATACAGTCCACTCTGCCTTTAGTGGACTCTGTCTTAAGCGGACAACTGTCTTTAGTGGACAAATCTTCTGGTCCCGGCAGGATTCCCCTTTATTTTAATGTAAAATTCTCTGTGTTAAGCGGACATCTGTCTTATGTGGACAACTGACACTTTTTCTTAAATTTTGGTCAGTTGTCTCTGCCTTAAGTGGACAAAATTTCACTCATTTCCTGGCCTCCACTCAGCACCCCCGACCTTCCCCTTTTGATGGAAGTCATTTCACTCATTTCCTGGCCTCCACTCCATACACACGGCCTCCCTTCTTTAAGGAAGTCCTTTCACACATTTCCCTACCTATACTCCACACCCCTGGTCGCTCCTCTTTGATGGAAGTCATTTCACACATTTCCCGGTCTATACTCCACACCCCTGGTCGCTCCTCTTTGATGGAAGTCATTTCACACATTTCCCTACCTATACTCCACACCCCTGGTCGCTCCTCTTTGATGGAAGTCATTTCACACATTTCCCGGCCTATACTCCACACACCCGACCTCTCCCTTTTGATGGAAGTCCTTTCACTCATTTTTCGGCCTCCACTCAACATCCCCACCCTTGCCCCTCTGATGGAAGTAATTTCACTCATTTCCCGGCCTTCACTCCACACCCCCGGCCTCCCCCTCTTTGATGGAAGTCATTTCACTAATCTCAGCGTACATTCCATGTCTCATGATCCTATGTTAAAAGAATGCATTTCACCCATTTTGTGGTGACGATTAGGTCAGAAAACCTGAGAGGATATGGTGCACTAAATACCCATCTAAAATAGTCCAGCTCTATATCTTCACTGATTGATTACGAAATTAAGAAATGTCTGGGCGTCTCTAGAAAAATAAAAAAGAGTCTCTACTTTCTATGGGTCATACACATGTTTCATTGAATTCATTTAATGAACGTGCATCTTAAAAACTCTGAGGAGAGAAAAAACATCTTCTGATTAATTAGATCTATACTGTGGTAAATGACCATGTGACTTGTCCTATACTACTGACTCTGCGTTAAGCGGACCTCTGTCTTTAGTGGACAAATCTCCTGGTCCCAGCAGTGTCCGCTAAAGACAGAGTCGACTGTAATAACATCATATTTTAGTGAAGTTGAGACCTTATTCAAACAGCGTATATATGTATACTCAAGATGATCATTTATATCCTAATTCATGGTGTATACATCCTCGTGTGTATATATCTGGTTCCTGCATAGATAAAGGGGATGAGGGAGGCCTGGGAACCAGAGAATATCTGCATTAACCCCCCCCCCCCCAACATCCGTGAAGTATACTGTAAATGTAGATATTTTTGGGCTGCTATTTTTTCATCTAACAAACAACTATAATATTTTCACCCCAATAAAATTTTGCTCACTTGGCAGGTAATTCGAGGATCAAAAATAGTTAACTTTGAACACTGTATAAAGTAAGGCAATTCTGGTGGGTTCAGCTGACTAGTTATGATCAGGCTGAGCATCAGCCCACAACCTGATTTTTCTGAGAGCAATCAGTTGAGATATTTTCAGATATACCCGTAGACTAACCCAAGCAAGAATATGAAGTTATTATAATGTTATTATAAAATTCGGTTTAGTTCTGCTTTGGTTCATGTTATGTTATTTTGATGGCTCCCAAAAACGTCTTTAGAACCTAACATTGTGATGTCGCACTATAACATTATTGTGACATTCTTGTAACGTTCTTTCAAGGTTTAATAACATTATGACATTCTTTATTGGTAAGGTCTCAATTTCACTCAAATATAATGTTATTACATTTTTTTTAGTAGGTTTCAATTTTACCTAAAATAGCATAACTGTTACTTGAAAATTGGGCAGGTTACAGACTAACTAAAACAGTATGGTCGCAGAATGTGCTCATTACATTGCTGCTTGCCTGGTTATGCTTTACTTGCAAAAAGCAAGTGTGCTTGCTGGTATGGCAGTTGGATTTAGAGGGGTGCGCAGCTGGATGCACCCCAATTTTGGCCAATTGCTAGATTTTGTTTATGAAAAACTCTTGAACCAAGAGAGTCGCGTGGATACTTTTACAATAAGGCGCCCCCCTTTTAGACAATTCTAGAACTGCCCCTGTATGAAGTAATCAATCTACTCAAACAATTACCAAAAACTTATTAGTCCAATGAGACCTTTATTACAAGATAACACTTAGACAGGCTGTTGAACTTTCACCAAAAGAATAACAATTTGGTTAGTTATTTCACAATACTGAGAAATGGAACACAATATAATATATGCAAGAGCCATTTGAAACACAAAGGAATAACAATTTATGTACTATTCATAACTGTAACTGAGGCATGTACCTTGACAAAATAAGCTACTATTCAAGTTCAACTTCAAGATGCCTTTGGAGCAAATAATCATGGAGTACACTTTGCCCTTGTATTATAAAACACTTTCTCCATAATGAGTACTAACAATCAGTTACGGTACAAGATAATGGAATTGTCAGGCAGCAAGATTTTGGTGTAAACATATATTTTTTAAATATCATTTCAATTTCATAAATCAATTCAAAAGCTACACAATTATATTTGAGACAAACTTGTTAGAGTGGCTTTTTCACTATGCACCGAAAACAGATTCTTTTTCTATCTCAAGTGTTCTTAAATGGTTCATTCAATGAAAATTATTCCATTCACCACAAAGTTCATAAAACCAGCACCTGGTATGTATGCATGAATACATATGTATAATATCAAAGAAGACAAATTCAATAACATGTACATAAACACCATTAGAATACAATCCACCTTTCAAAAAACAAAACTGCTGAATTATAATTGCCATTACACAACCATAATAAACACTTGATTAAAACAGTAAACTATACACATGCAATTTAGAATGACCTATCAATATCAACAATTTGATTGGGTAGTTTAATGTCCAGCCAACCCTTCAGGTATTTTTTTCCGGACTGCAATATAAACAAATCTGTGTTTTATGACCAATACTTTTTCAGAATTTTCCCATCAAGATATAATATTTTCCAATTATTATCACAGAGTTTTAAGCCATGAACCAATCTTGACGTTCTTCCACTACTTCTTTATCCAATATCATCCAATTGGTGCTAAGATGCAAGTAGAAAAGTGACAATGCGAGATTTTGAGAAACTTAGGGTTACATATCAAGAACATTGAGAGTGAATTTCTTAAGCAATATAATAACCCCTAAGGAAGTTATCTGAGTTTAAAACAGCCACTGCCACACACAGAGATAATATCAAAACCTCTTGAAGATCAAAAGTATCAGTAGAAAGATATATACACATTTACAATACAGTGACGCATTTTGCTGAAAAGTAAAAAGCTGTAATGACAAGAATAAATCATCAATCAGCTGTCCATAATTATCACCTTCAGGTCATAGTTTAGTAATATTTGATAAATGATAATTACTATGACTATAACAATAACCGAATCCATCTAAAATTACACTACCGTAAAACCCCTAATTTAAGCCGAACCCTAATTTAAGCCGCATCCTGACTTTAGAGTGTTTTTTGGGACATATTTTTTGGAGGTGCCATTGTATTCAAGGAAGTGTGAAACCTTAATTCAAGCCACGCCCTTAAAGTTGAAGCCTTATTGGATCTACTTTCTTAAACTAACCCTCATTTAAGCCGTGGCTTAAATTAGGGGTTTTACGATAGTTCTATTTGGATTAATATAATACATCAAACAGTCACTGTAGACTCGCATAGAATAATGAACATTTCTAGCCAATTGGAGAATTCAGAAGGGCAGCTGAGATCCATGCATTTTGATCATATTACAGTGGTGAGACTAAACTAAATTGTGATCAATCTTGGGGGAAATACATGAAGAACACTAGTAGTCCTGGAAGTAGAAAATAGTTCCATTAGTTCAAATAGATTTAAGATTTCGCTTTAAATATATTCTTGGGTCTGAGTATAATGTGTATAAAACCATCTGGTACTGGAGCCTGTGATGTGTCTACCAGCACTATGCATGTCAGGAATATCAGCCTTTGGGCAGGGCCCCCTGAATGTTGATACCCATGATGCACCTATAGATCTGGTCAAGAAACAGTTCATTTTGTGTTCAATTTAATGTGACGAAGCGATCGTTAAGAGTTCTTGCTAGATATTATAAATATATGAAGTGTCGTAGATTATCATGACACTAAAGTTGCATTTTGGTGAATTTACGAGAACATAAGAACAAACGAACTAACAGGAGTTGTTTCTTGTGTCCCAGATCTATGATCCTTCTCAGACCTCCTCCCCAGTCATTTATATAAATGTCCAGCCCTGCTCACCACCAGAGCATTGGTCCCCACATGAGGGAGCCAAGTGCCATGCCCCCGACCAATCCCATTGCCACATCCCCACCATCATAACCCCTCCGCCGCCTGTACCGCGGACCGTCATCATAGTACACACCGTCCCTGTAGTACAAGTCGTCCCTGTAGTAAGGACCGTCCTGGTAGACTACTGTGTGTGCTGCATTATGTGGCACAACTGAAAAAATACAAGAAAAGAGAATTAGACGTGTAAATTGGACAAGAAAGTTTTGGAGTGCATGCTTTTAACTATGAGGGTTAAGTGTGGCAATCTAAGATAACACATAACAGGCAGAAAAATGCTTTTTTCTTTTTTTAAATTGAAAAATTCATTAAAAATCATATAGGCCTAGATGAAATACCGTTGGCATGATTCCTACTGTAATGCTAAATATCATCAACCATTATGTTTTTTTTCCTATCTATGTATTTTCTTTTTTTGAACATCTGGAAGACCATGTGTTCTTTTTTAACTTGAATCAAGGGATTTGCAGACATTTTCAGGGTTCATTCTTACCATATGCTGGGTGGTGTGGACCATTGCACATCTGCCCTGGGTAGGGCGGTGGGTTCACCGGAAACTGTGGGGCGCTCGGCTCACGGATGACAAGGGCCTCTTCTAAAGCCATTTTCCAGGCACTAAGGAGATGAAACAAATATATGGGGGTTAGTGGGGTAAGAGAGTAGGATTGTCTGCAGGAGGTCTACTGAAAATGTTGGTTCTGTAAAGATTTTACACCACAGGGTACCAACCAAAACTCCATTTTCAAATCCCCTGTGTTTTCCCTGAGATTTCTCTGTCTCACGGCAATTTTTCCCTGTGTCATATCCAGCAAGTTTTTCAAATTTGAAAGCCTCTGCATGCAGACAAATTTGGACAACTAAACGAAAAAAAGTCAAATCCCTAATATCTTGAGAATAAGGAATTTCAGAACCTGGCCAAATGAAATTCCCTGTGTTTCCCTGTGTTTTGGCAAAATTTGCAAATTCCCTGTGTTTTCCCTGTCAGGGAATTTACTTTGCCATTTTCCCTGTTTTCCCTGTGTGGTTGGTACCCTGACACCACAATGTTCCGATAATGAAATGACAATATAACTTCAGCCTCAATGAAAAAAAGCTGTGTCACAAGACAAACCTTCTTTGATAATAATTTTGCACAAAATACAAAGGATCAGCTAAACAAGAAACAAATTAACTACAAAGTTTCGCTCATGCATGAGCGATGGTCGTCCCTCAGTAAACTGAAGGCCCTCCAATTACCAGAAGGCTAAGTGTAATATGGGCTATAGGTGCTGACCACCACCACCACTCCTGCTGTCACACAGAGCTCAGGGAGGGGTTTAGGAAAGGGCCACTACTAGTACTAGATCCGTGCATGATCTGTCAGACACCTAGCACTGAGTGACCTATCACCCACCCACCTGAGACTGCCCACCTGCAGGTGACAGTGGTGACCCCTATGTGAAGAGGTGGGGGCTGTTTGGCTCTGGCAGTGGTTATGTAACCCACTTCTGGCTTCTCACACTGCCTGGCTCTAACAACGATTGGAGGACAATGCCCTTCAACTGCTGAGCATGAGATTGTGTAGCCGGTCATTGAGAACAAAGAGAATTAAATGACTAAAGACATGACTGATTGAGGGAGTCCCCACCATTAGCTCCAATACTATATAGATATAACTGGGGACTCCCAAAAAAGGAAAGAGAGAAGCACTACTCACCTCATATCATCAGGCCCTTCAGCACAGAAAGTTAAAGTTGTTTCATTTTTCATTTGCACGGAAAACATGCAGGACCTGCCAAAGCCTGAGGGTGGATCACCTTCAACCTGCAATGGGTAAGAGGTCTCAAGATATTGGGATATTCAAAGACACATTAATTCTGTGAATACAAATCTAAATATGCTAAGTAAGTAAGCCTACAAGCAGATATCAAATGACCTGTTAACAGATATAGCAAAGAATTCTGACAGAAACTAAATCATTTTGTCCCTGGTTGACTGTAACCAGAAAATGATTGGCATCACTTGTATTGTAACCAACTGTTCGCTTTCCTTTTAACCACTGTTCTGCCAAGGATTTGCAGCGATCTGGCCACTGATCTATGACCAATATGATAAATCTTACAATCTCATCCCTGCCTGACGCGAGAACTGTTACCTGTGCCCCAGCATGCACTGCCAGACAGTCGGTCGCCACCCGGTAAGCCTCCTCTGCCACATGGCTGTCCGGGCTCTCAAAGTACTTCAGGGAGCCATCCTGGTATAGCACCAGCCAGTTCTTCTTCCAGCGCCGCAGAAATGTGCCTGTAGGCAAGAACAGAGTAAATTCAGTACTAAACTTTCAGGGTTCTTCGTAGAAAAACATTTTGAGTATCAAAAGCCTCCTCAGACAATTTCCAATGGGGCCATTCTCTTGAAATTTGAAGGCATTTGATAAATTAAATTATCTGTTAGGAAATTGTTAATGCAGGAATGACCCCTCTTAATTTAGCCAAGTGCGGAAATCAAAATCCTGATGCGGGAATGGCCCATCCCGCATGTCTAGGAAGAACCCTGTATAGTTTTATGGAAAATTGTTTTCAAATCTAATGTTGAATTACATTTGATTGTAGAGGTTGGCTGGATTGACACCTACCTACCAAAAATAAATTTGTTGCATAGAAATGGCCACAATAAAAACTTACTCAGCCTTTGTACCCATCCAGCTCTCGCAATCTCAAAGGCCATAACTCTGTTGGTTCTAGACCTACAAAACATAAAGACTTCACAATCAGTTTAATCAAAGCTTCAGATTATGCAATCAAAATTCTAGCATATGCCGACAAACCGATTGAATTACCAACGGCTTATCAGATTTATGGGTTGATATCGATGATGGTTTATGGTGAGATACCAAATTTGTGACTTTTCCCTGTGGATGTCAAAACTATCAGGGCAGACAATGGTTGAGATCCCGAAAAATTGAACATTGTTGAATATAAGTAAACATTTTAATCTACAAACTCTTACTTTATTAAATTTATTTGGGGATTGGGCAAGGTAAGAAGAAATGTTTCATTCATTCTTTTTGCCCCAACCCTAAAGATTATAAAGACTATTTAGAAAACAAATATTAGAATTTTTTTTAAATATTACAGAAATTGGAACAATTTTTCACTTTAAAGACATTAAAAAAATACTTTTTAAAAATCGGTTAAGCAACCCAAGTGAAGCCCACTAGAACACCGAGCCCAAGGGTTACCCATTTGAGCCCCAACTGGAAAACTTGCCTGATTTGGTACCAATCCGGTTTCATTGGATCTGTTACATCATAAGAACCAAGAACAAATGTGTATAGACTTCTCTTCTAACAGCATAAACAATGGAACAATGAAATTGTAAAACAAACACTGGGCACAACTGGAATATGCGTAGATATATCGAGTCTATCTATGCCAAAAATTGGCAAAAATTCCACCTCACTTCCCATGAACTTATGAAGTCTACAGGCTGCAGGTGAACCGCCATTCAACGTAAACGTCTATCATGTATGCTACAGGAAGTGTGGATAAAGCTGTCATGTTACATACCTTTATCAAAAGCCACTAAAAAACGGAAAATTACTGTCACGGGGGTTGTTGTCACCAGCAGACTTCCCAAAACTCATCATGTGACGTGCTCGAAGCAAGATGGCAGCACTTTCCACCTACCCGCACTTCTTTACTTTTGTGATTATGAGCAGAAAACGTAATGTAAAGTCTGGAATCTGGTCTAAATTGCTCAAAAATAGTCAAAAGTTGCTATATGTGAAGCGGTCAAACTTGAAAAGGGTTATTATATTGAATATTTCTTGTGGAAAGTGGTGACTTCCTGGAAAAACAAAAACAAAACCACGTGGCGCCCTCTGTGGAGAAAGGCGGGAAAATCTCAATCTTCAAGCAGAGATTTAATATTTATGACTACGTCAAATAAACTAAAGATGTGTTCGGAGAGTGACGAGGTTCACGTGGTCATGTGACACACTTTCCGCCATTTTGTTTCGGACCTTGGTAAACATTGGATCGAAAACTCACGTTTCTGGGATTGTCTAACTAGGAATACACAAATTATGAGAGTCTTACAAATGTAGGATTTGTACAGGTGAGTGTAGAATCTACTTAAGTGTTTTCCTACAGGTTTTAGGTGTGTTACAGTGACAGTTAGTCTGTCTGCGAGCGTAGTTTTGGTGCGAAAACATTGTGTTTGGAACAAGACAAGTGCCCCTGTTTTTGTTTTGGTGTCAGAAGGCTGAAGCCAGTTCTCTCAGGTCATGCTTTGTGACATTGTCACCACTGTCACGAGTAGAGAAAATGAGGGGAAAATGTTCTGAATGTTGCTTCATCATAAGTTAAAGCAATGATTATAAGTTCTTCCACTAAAATTGAAAGTAAAACTTAACTCGAGGGGTATGAGTATGAGCAGCCACTGAGCCAGCCTGGCTTCCTTTTAGTTTTACTTCAGTTTCATGAAAGTTTGAAGAATTAGAATTCTATTCCTATCCTGTGAGTGTAGACTGTACCCTAGGTTTTGACAGTCAAACATAGAGTAACTATTCAAAATAAAAGAGGATAATAACAATGCGCAAACCCTTCAATATATCCCAACATGTTTAACGTCCAGTATATGTTGTAAAAATACGGTTTAGAATGTCAAAACAAAAGGCAATTGCTTTCAAACAAGACCAAGAGAAAGGAAATTGTGTTAGGCCTACAAATAGTAAAACTCTAAATCTAGAACTTGCTGTTATATATCAATGAAAAGCTGAAAATGTAATTCAGCAGACAACTGACTTTTGTAATTGAGGGAGGGGTAATTTGGTAAGAGAGGATCCATAGTGAGTGTATAAGTAATGGTTGCTTTATACAGCTATGCCTATGGTCATTTTCACTTTCAGTTTGACTTTTTTGAGAACAGTTGTCATGTTGATAAGACTTGAGTTGAGAAGAATAACAACAGGGAATTAAATCAGGTTTTGCAACCTGTCTGGGATCCTTGGAAGTGAATGAAACACAGCTGGGAATTGAATCGGTTTTGTTGCCATGAAAAAGAAGCCATATTAGACATGACAGCTAGGGTATAGGCCATATGGGTTAACTTGATTGAGATGTGGCTAATGTGTTTTTTGTGAGATGATCGTTGCTACCGCTGTCAAATATGGTAAGCTTGAACATCTGTGAGAGCGTGAACCCCTAGGCTATTGTCACCTTTTACTATCAGCAGGGGATACCGAAGACCTATTCTCCCCATGGAGCCCCAAAGCAAACCCTAGTCCCAGATCCCTACAGGGGGTAATGTAGGGATCTGGGATGGGGGTTCCCTTTGGGATTCCCTGGGAAGATTTCAAGCTGACCACAGACATAATAGAATTAACAGTGGAGGATTGTATCCTGAATTACAAGGGAAACAGCCACAATTTCCACATATAACAGAAATATTTTCAGGTGAAATGTTATGGTAAGAATATAGTTGTTTCAACTAAGATATAGGCCTACCGGTATATCGTTCTTTCTTAAATTCTATTCTTCTTCTGATGACAGATGGTCTATTCATATGGTAGCTTTTTGAGAAATCATACAAATAAGAAGGTGACTGGTCTCTTCCAGCAATATATAAGAATTGCCTGCAACCCTTTGAATCAAACTGAGTTTGAACTGTTGAATGATAGACCCCCACCTATAAGTGAGTGAGTAAGAGTTGTTTTATACCGTTCAAACAGCCTTGGTCATGTTCATGCTGAGAACAGTTTTAAATGATTCAGTGTTCGAAATTAAGGGTGCACCCTGCACCCGGTGTGCACAATTTGGCCACAGGGTACATGATTTTTAGAGCTCTGCACCCGGCCGGTGCACAGATTTTTGGCAGAATGATGAACCTTATAAACCTGTGTGTGCATGAGAAGGTTCCTGGGTGCACAAATCTGAGAGCTGTGCACCCGGCGTGTGCACTTTTTGAAAGCTTAATTTCAAACACTGCTGATTAAGAAGATGAATGACAGGGTCATGCTGCAGGGAATCAAAACCCAAATTCAGTTTCGCTGCTTGTGTTTGACGCTTGGAAGTGAATGAAGAACAACAGTGAAGCGAATTGAACCCTAATATGTAATAAAGAGTTTAGCTGCCATGAAGAAGAAACTATACTAGGCTTGACAGCTGGGGCACAGGACATACGGTAATGGTGAACACCTGTAAGGGCATAGACAACCCGTCTACCGAAACCCTCATTGTCACCTTTAATGATCAGCAGGGGATACTGAACTTGTGAAGATTTATTCTTCCTAGGGAACCCCACAGGGAACTCCCACCCCAAGCGTCCCACCTATGCTTATCAGGGTCCCAACAGCACATGGAAAACAGAGAAAATGACACAAAGAATTCCCTGACATGGAAAACACGGGGAATTTGTAAATTTTACCAAAACACATGAAAGGTTCTGAAATTCCTGATTCTCAAAATAGTAAGGATTTGACTTCTTGTGCAGGTCCAAATTTTTTATGCATATGAAGGCTTTTATATTTGAACAACTTGCTCAGTCAGCGTGAATCTCTGGCAAAATACAGGGAATTTGAAAATGGATTTTGCGTTGGGATCCTGGTTTATTATGACTGTTCAATCTCATACATTAGATCTGCAGCAGTAACGACATAGATCTACATACAATAGTCAGTGAATAGACTGATCGTTTGTGTTTCCTCATTTGGGGTTTTCCAATAATGGGTGACTGTGCATGTAGGGTAGGAGGGATGGTGAGCACATAGACTGTAATGCCGTCCTACAACAGAATGTGCTCAGCTCAGGCTATTGTGTGAACCAGTGGGTTGGTTTGACAGACTAATTATCACACAGCGTCAGCGATATTTTATTTTGTGGGTGCATTGGCACTCCCGGTCGCACACTAAAAAATCCTGTGCGCCCAGGAGACACATTGATAAACTCTTTAATGGTAAACACACCATAACCCTTCCATACTGGACGAGGAATTTCCATCAGGGGTCATTTTCTTCCCTGTATGTATGTTTCTGTGAAATTCAGAAATGTCGGAATAGACCGCCTTAAAGCTGCTGTATCATCCATCAGAACTTTGTAATTTGCAATGTTGTAACCCTCTTACTCCCCGCCAAATCTGTGATGTGACCAATAATGTCGCTGGATTACATTATAACGTTGCAAAACACATCATCGGCCGTGACTTTGTTAGGGTAAGGGGTGGAGCCCCTAATGTTAGAAACACACGGACGATACCGCGGCTTTAATTATTAATTTTGATTCAAAGTACACAGGAGAGGTCTCTAGGGAATGGACCAATATCTCAAATAAGGGGGATTATGATCTAGAAGGGAAATGGGTTCATAAGGGGATGGGACAATAGTCTGTGGTGCCAATAGTGTGAGGAGCCAATGCAATAAGGACTGCTTGCCAATATAGTGCCTATCTCAGACTAGGCCTCAGAATGCGCATTGGACGTCTAGTTAACAGTCATAGTCATAGTACTATAGTATTTACAGACTGGGCTCAGAATGCGCATTGTGCCTGTATTGTACTGTCATTATGAGCGCATTTTGAGGCCAGTCTGTAAAGGGTATTAGTCTGTAGCAAATATGCACAACTAAAAGGTATTAGTTAGAAATGGGCTAAGGGACGTACCTAAATGCCTATCGTGTTGATGACAGAATCACTTGTGAACAAGAATTCTCAGGTATATGCTGTTAGTCACGTTGTTTTACCTGTAGGCCTATGTACCTGAATCGTACCAGTCAGGCCTATACTTATCTGTCTGCTTTTGGTTTGAACATCCCTCTTATTTCTTGAAGTTAAATTTAGGAGGGAAAAAAGAGAAAACAGTGCATGACGATCAGCTAAAATGATTCCAATCATTGATAATGTATTGAAGGCCATCAACAGTGACTGCTCGTCAACAGCCCTGTCTTACTTTCTGGTAAATTTGAAAGGGAACAAGAGCAAAGTACTGTAATAAGAAGCACCGCAGGGGCGTCCGAGGGTGGCTGTATGACCCATAGGGAATCGTCATGTACCGAGGGCGAAGCCTGAGGTTCGTACTATCCCCATTGACTGTTCAGCCACCCGAGGACGACCACTAAGGTGCTTCCTTATTTTATCACCCACACAATTATGAAATTCTTTTGAAAATACTCATAATATGAAGCGGTGCATACAGCCTGTCAATACACCCTGCACACAATACTCACCGCTCGCCGGCCATGCAGGTGATAAAATGTGTAAAAACATTTTGTAAACTCGCATAAGCAAAGGTGAATATGGAAAGAATCTAAATCAATGCAGTGGGAAGGTATGACATGAGCAAAATACCAATGAAAACCAATGTAAACATCATTAGAATTACTTGATGTCACTTCTGTTTGTTTGCAAACTTATATACTTTTTAACAAGCTTGAATGTTTGTGAGCCATTATTATAAGGGCCAGGACAATAATAATGTATCTTAAGGACATTTAAGCTATTATCACCCGCCCAGCAGACGAGCGGTGCGTATTGTGGGCAGTGCGTATTGCCAAGCCGTGCGCACCACTCACTGTTAACTCCCTGGTCTTGGTAAATTTGACATATTTAGAATATTTCTTGGGTGATAAAATAAAGAAGGGCCCTTAGAGGCCGTCCGAGGGTAGCTGGACGGCCCTAGCACCAACTGACGGCCCTCGCCCTCCGGGCTCGGGCCGTCGACAGGTGCCCGGGCCGTCCAGCTACCCTCGGACGCCCTCCCCAGGCCTTCTTATTATAAGATCAATTGCTTTGAATCTCAGGCTTTCTTCTCCATTTCCAGATCTAAGTTAAGTTATGCTAAATGTTTATAGTTCGATTAAATTTTTACTCTTTATCATTGTAGCCGAGCGGTCGCCATAGTCGCCCCCATCATCCCGGGCCACATCACGGCCCTCTACGTCTTTACCTCCACCAAACTGATGATGTTTATAGTTTGATTAAATTCACTTTTATCATTGTAGCTGAGCGGTCGCCATAGTCGCCCCCATCATCCCGGGCCACATCACGGCCCTCTACGTCTTTACCTCCATCAAACTGATGATGTTTATAGTTTGATTAAATTCACTTTTATCGTTGTAGCTGAGCGGTCGCCATAGTCACCCCCATCATCCCGGGCCACATCCCGGCCCTCTACGTCTTTACCTCCATCAAACTGATGATGTTTATAGTTTGATTAAATTCACTTTTATCATTGTAGCCGAGCGGTCGTCATAGTCGCCCCCATCATCCCAGGCCACATCACGGCCCTCTACGTCCTTACCTCCATCAAACTGATGATGTTTATAGTTTGATTAAATTCACTTTTATCGTTGTAGCTGAGCAGTCACCCCCATCATCCCGGGCCACATCACGGCCCTCTACATCTTCGCCTGTATCAAACTGATGATGTTTATAGTGTGGTTAAATAAACTTTTATTATTGTAGCCGAGCGGTCACCATGGTCGCCCCCATCATCCCGGGCCACATCACGGCCCTCTACGTCTTCGCCTGTATCAACCTGATGGCGCTCTTTCACATCACACTTGTCGAGGCCGACATCACAGTGGTGAGTACTGAGGCCAACATTTAACTTTTAAAGGGAGGGGCCAGTGAACATCAAACAATACGTTATCATGATCCTTGGCGTCCATGGAGTGTTCATACCAAATTTTATGTCAATACTTATAATACTTTCCATTTTATGTATATTTTTGTAACTTGTCTAGACTGGTGTCTGAATGCACCTGGAGCACCTTACAGAGTGCACCAATCTGTGTGTGACGTCACAGACAGATGGGAGGAAATTTTTGAAATGCAGAAATAATACAATTTATGTCATTTTTTTTCTTTTTTTCTCAAAACTATAACATTTTTAATAACAATATCACGTTATTTATGGCAAAAATTTGCATTCCAAATGTCTTTTTATGAAATCATAATTTCAAATTTTGAAAATAACGTCTTTTTTGTGTGACGTCACACACAGATTTGTGTTTTCCTCAGGATCAGAGAAATTGGAGGTTTCTTTATAATAAACCATATTTTTTATATGAAAGAGTCAATCAATGGTATTGAAACTTGGCATGCTTCTTAATTAGCATTATATCTAACGTATAAAGTATAAAATAATAAGAATTCAAATTTCACTGGCTCCTCTCTTTAAACTATTTGTGTAAGGGCACGACAGCTCGCAGGCTAGGAAAATCTGCATGTCTTCAACAACCAGAAAATGGCTGTGGACAACCAGGAAACAATTCTGATATACTGAAATAATCACTGAAATATATACATGTAGAAAATTGTTTTCTGTCTATTTTGATGGCTTGTTTAAATACAAGACATTTTCTCTATTTTGTGCACAACCTAAAGCTATATGTTGACAAACAGAATTTTGCTGATGGTCGTATTCTGAGGACCAGAATTTTGGCCGAATTTTCTTAGCCTTCCTCGTAATTTAGAAATCCACTGTAATCTCCAAGATTGAATTAGACAGGATTAGTCAAAAAACGGGATTAGAGGTAACGGCTAGTAGCATCCCCGAGAGGACATATGATTGGCCAGAGCTTAATCCGATTTGGAAACCTGTTTATGGACAAAATATTTAATCTACCTCTTGGGGTTAGATTAAGCACTTAATTCCCTGGATTATTAATTACGAGACGTTCAATTCACCCTACCACGGATAGCTGATTTATATCATTTTAAGCACCTCCAGGCTAATTATGACCTGTTTTGTCAACAAAACTCCAGGAAAAGCTATAGAAAATTAATGAATAATTGTGATATTTCCACCTACAATGAATGAATTGTCAAACAATTCAGGAAATGTTAATGTATATGGTTACTAATTCAAAAATAATGATGGCTAGTTACTGCAAATGTTAATCTTCAAATAATGGTTCAATTTATGAAAATTTATATACTAAAGCCATGAGTTTGGTCGACATATTACCCAGCATGCACCCTGTTTGAGGCTTACCTGCAGGTAAAACTCACAAAACTGGCTATCCGTGGTTAGGAGAATTTAGATGATTTAATCAAGGTTAGAAATTCAGGTTTTCTCGCATTTCTTATTGAAACTATTATCAAAGTCATCATCTCACATTAACCTAAGTATTACATATAGAAAGCAATTTTTGATTTAGTGAAGAATGGTTCAGATCTTTTTCTTCAATGGCAAATCCCTGATGGACGAAAACACTATGCACCATTGCCATTTTCAAAAATCCACATCATGTGACATCAGGACTGCCTGTCAAAGGTCTGAGAAGCTTATGGAGTGGTATCTTAGCACTTGATTGTGTGGATAGACTGAAAGGGTTTGGCGGTATCTTGTCACTGAGTCGTGTGGATAGACTGAAAGAGTTCGGTGACCGTGTAACCCAGTTTGTAGGTTAGGACTTGGAGTGCCAGTAGTAATGATTACTGACACAACATACAGCCAGATGAAACCTTATAATATGGGAGTGGTTAACCACATGACAAAGGTAAAAGATACATGTGTCTCACTCTGGGTACATAACAGTATAAACTCATTGGCAATAAGCCCATCCTACATTGCGTATTTCCGGGGTTTGGACAGAGTGGGACAAAATACACGTATAAGCCATCCTTGTCTCCTAGAGTTACGCAACTTAGTCTTAGGGTTACTGAAATAAGCTAGAATTATATTTTTCTATTCCTGGCATTAGACTGGATCAGGGTGCCCACGCAGGTATTATAAGGTATTAAAAGGTCTCATTTTGGTTTTTCCATTTATAAGGCTGTTAGAAAAGTCTTATTTTAGGTCCAGAGGTCTTACAAAGGTCTTATTTTTTGGTCAATCTTAATTTATTACAAGATATAATTTTTCCTCCTGTCATTTCAATGCTTACTTATTTTGGTAGAATGTATAAATGTTTAGGTAGGTCAAAAAATCTTCCTAAAAATGTTTTGAAAAGGTCTTATTTAGGTCGTTTTGATTTGATTTGATTGAAAAAGCGTGGGCACCCTGTGGATAGTTGTCGGCTGTAAACCCTTTCGAGCTGCGACTGCTAAATTAAATTCAGTTATATACAGTGTACAATGCCTTTCAGGGTGCTCAAAGATTGACACAATAGTATCAAGTTCCCAAACAGGTTTCCGACCTAGCCGGGACGGCTTGTCGCTTCCAGATGTCAGATGCCTAATGAGAAAGTAGTGATTAAGAATACTTCAGTTTGTTACCAGGGCATGTTAGAACATAAATTTATACAGGATGAAGTATCACTAGGCCAGTTTGATTTTGATTCCCATAAAGACTGCGACATGTTTGGATCTACTGAGTTAGTCATGCATAACTGTCCTCAGATTGAACTCTGGGAGTGAAATGATGTCCTCCGAAATTAGGTCCAGTCCTGGGGGTGTCTGTTGGGCCCTTGATTTCAGAATACGAATCAAAATAAATAAAATCTAGGGGCTCTGGTTTCTTGATAGATAATAATCAAACAAATATAAAAAAAACTTATTTGAAAAAAAAGAAAGGTCTGATTACTTCTAACTTGTCTTGCTACTATTTGAAAGGGAAAAAAAATGAAAATTGTAGATGGGAACTTTTCAGCATGTGCATGTAAAATTCCCGGGGCCTATAGGACCTGTTGATCAGAGAATCTAGAGGCCCAACTCTCTTTCTTTAAGGGCCTCCGCCACTGGTTATTTTGAGCATCTAAAACAAAGCATGGTCAAATAAGTGACACAAAGGGGCCTGGGGTGTTCTAGTGGTAAGCATCTTGGCATCGGACGCGGCCGGGCCGGGTTTGATCCTGGGTGCTGCCTGTTAGACCACCTCACCTTCCTGTCATTTCCACCCCAATAGAATCGACCATAGTACTTTTGAATTACTTCAAATTTTAGTGCGTGATACTTGCAATGTATGGATGCTGAGGGGAGTAATGAAGAGTTGAAGACAGGAGTAGTGTTGATCATTAACCATAGGCCTAAGCCTAGGCTGTTACACAAAAACATGTGTTCACCTTGGTGTCCAGACTCCCACTGCCCTCAAAGCAGGGGTGCACTTCCCCACCTCACCTTTGGCCTTTGACCCAATTACATTAATTAGGTCGTTTGACCACTAGGGGGGAGAGGGAGTGCTAACAAAGGTTTTACCATAAACTCTATGATGTATTATGAATACATTTTGATATGTCTTTTAATTATTGTTTATGAAATTATGATATTTATATTTTTTATATGATAAATTTGGTAATTAGTTGTAGTTGTTAGAGGAAGGATATGCCATGCCTAAACTTAGGTATGACACTTTGTACAAGCAAAAACGTGAGTTGGTCTCAATAGAGCTGGAAAATTGCCGAGTGGACCTCAAGGTCCAACAGTGAGCATCATCGTCGTCGCCATAAGTGACAAAAGTATAAGAACTTCCATGCCTGTTTTCAAATCTTGAAGATGTGCAGGTAAAGCAAGAGAAAATAAGTCGCTAACTGGACCTAGAATAAAGTGACAAACAATGCCACGTTATCGTAGATCAGACAAACTGAGATACAGAATCACGTTGTTTGGAGTAGGGCACTGCACCTAGTTCTAGGGTCAAGTGGTTGGCAGTGGTAATCATGTCGTTGACAAATAAATATGTCTTGGTGTGCACATCCCTGGATAATCAAAATCACCTCAAAATTGGTGAAACCATTTTATCATGATTGCGCTAAAATGCCCCCTATCACCCCTATAGTGTTGACATTTGGTTGTACGAAAATTGAGCAGCGCGATATTGAAAGAGTTTACAGTATACATATAAATCATAACGTATGGAATCATCCCACCCTAACAGTAGAGGTCACTAGATGAGTCTGAATTGCCAAACTGGGTGAGGTTTTCGAAAGTAATATCACAGCATTAACGCTAAAGGCAGGATACCAGTGGTACATCATAACTCTGCAGTGGCATCTATTGAGGGGAACTGTGTGAGACGTACCGAAAAACCTCTAAACATGGGCCGCAACCCAACTTTAGAGTTCTAGTTTGGCCATTTTCCAAGACACTAAACATCAAATAAATCCGATGATATACCGCACCTTCAGAGTTAGACATTTCCTCATAAGGGAGGGGGTGGTCTACTGGTTAGCGTCTTGGCATTGTACACGGCCAACCTGGGTTCGATTCTGGGTGCTGCCTGTTAGACCACACTGCCTTGCCATCATTTCCACCCCCATAGATTTGGTCATGACATGTCAAGACAGTTGAAAATATGAGTTGGTCTCGATGTAGCTTAAAAATAGCAGTGGACCGTAAACTCCAACAATCATCACCATTATCTCCGCATAAAGTAAATGAACAAAATCATAACAGGAAGACTTGAATTAAAACTATTCAGAGGCTATTAAGCAAACATTAACTAAAATGTTCTGGAGTCAGTCACAGAAATATGTATTGATGAACTGGTATGTTTGCAAGTATGTGCACATGCATTAAAAAAGGACAGGGAAATAAATGGAAAGATGTCACTAGAAAAACTCAGAGTGAGGCCTGAATTAGGGTATTTTACGGTAGTTTTCTCATTTTTCTATATAGTGACCCCTTCCATAAGCCTCAGCTTATACCAGAAGTTTTACAGTAGACTGGCAGCATGTCTTTGATGGCTCACAGAGTGGGTGTGGTGTACTAATAGCTTAGCACTTTTAATATATTCTCGTGTTATATAATCCGTCAAGGATCAGGCTTAGCAAGTCTACTTCTAGTCTACTTCTAGAAGAAATATCTTGCGCTCCTAGCGCCACCTGTTAACCAATATAAAAGGCGTTGCAAGGTAGGGAGCGAGCAGTTAGTTGGTTAGAAGTTAGTAGTCACTTAGTTTAGTGAGAACATCAGCTAAGTAAGTTTAGCCAAGGAGTTATACTTGGAGTAAGTACATCGGCTCCCGTGTAACAGACTGGAGTTTACCAATATCAACTACCTCGGACATAGGATTGTGATAGAGCTGAGTACTAGAATGGTCTAGAAGGTGTTGGAGCAACTCGTGTTCTAAATGTGGTTGATTGCTGATAGGAGATGGGAGGTGGACTGACGAAGACTTATACATGGTGGCTTGACTCGGGATGAGATGTTTATTGAATAAAAACCCTTTCATATTAAGAAGCTCCCTCATCGTTCATTTCTTTTGAACTATTGGGAAGTGGACGGACAAACTTTAAACGCAGTCTGAATTACTCAGGCATTCTGGATAAACGACTCATGAAGACTTGGATATACACGAACATTACGCAGTCTTAAATCAAACATTAACAATAGTTCATTTGGTGGAGAACCCGGGTAAATTAGAAATAATTAAAATTAATAAAGAAGACGTGCGGCTTCAGAGTTGACCGCCGTCGAGAGAAAAAAAAAAAAAAAAAAAATGAAATACTAGTCTTGGCCGCCGTCGTGGCGCTAAAAAGTAACCGGGTCTCCGCTCAACAGTTGAGCTGAAGAAGGGGGACACGGTCTACTGATTCCCTAACGAACGGCTGCAAAAACTTAGTTAACACCCGTAGCTAATAGTCTACCCAGTCTATTAGAAAGAAACTAAAATCCTAAAGTTGTCTTTAGTACTAAAATATTCCTGCTCCGCGTGCGCATAGTTAGGATAAGCTGGGGGCGGAGTCTTTTCAGGAGTAGTCTTGACTCTCCACGAGAAAAACGGGCATAGACCTGAACAAAGGACGGGTTTAACCTTGTACTGTACTTCGGTAAAGGCCCGACTTACTAGGTGCTGTCTGGAAGTGAGTGATCTGAGGAGATGCATTTACACATCTCTATAATTTAAAGGGGGTGTAGGCTGCATATTAAAAAAAAAAAAAAAAAATATGCAGTCTGCTCCCGATTATAACAATGGAAACTCGGTGCTGCCCATTCTGGTCCTATGAATGGGGAGGTACCGACAAACCACGTGTAACTAATGAGGACCGGGAATCAGATCAGAAATGAACCTGAATCTGAGACCCGATCCTCTAGTGATAACTAATGAGGAACGAATAATCTCAACCTCCTTTGTACAGTTAGTACTTAATGTCCTTAATGACATTTATACTTTACGGAATGAAACGCTACCCCCACCGCTTGTCATGTTGGTTTTCCCCATGTGATGTAAAGTATAGGGTAGACAGTAAGGTGTTACTGTTAACATAGGTATAATATCTATTCAGTGAACCGTTTGGAGTTAGGGGCGCACCTGTTTGTCTCGTTAAGAGGGCGCCACTACCCAATATAAAGTGGAACTCGGTCTTCAAACCCCAGATTGAACATAGGGGGTGAACGCCGAGCTACCACCTGTAACTAACAAGGAGGAGAAGGATTTTGTCTTAATATAACCATTCAATGAGAACAAACTCTGGTTGAAGTTGCACTTCACAAAAATGAAGTCGGATATGACTGAACAGCTGTCACCCTTGGGGGGAGTGTTAACTTGTTTACATTTAAACCCTTGGAGTGTATTGGAAAATTATTCTATGACAATGAACATAAAGTGTGTTGTCAAGAGTATTGACTCTTGGAAAACCAAAGTAGCTTCTTAAGTAAACCACAATAGACCCAGTTCCTATCATTATTCTTAACCCCTCATGTGGTCTGTAAGAGAGTCCAAACGTGTGAGTTTTGCATCACATTTCGGACATTCGTGAGATCCTGAAAATGCACATTTTATGGCAATTGAGCCCAGAACGATGTGTGTAACTGTTCCCACCTAACTCGCAAATATAACGCTGTTTGGAATGATGGTAATCTTTGCTGTGGATTTTGGTGCCTTTCTAGTTTTCTTTAACGAGAACACCATTCCTTTCTTGTCAACGACAGCACCGAATCTCTGTCTGGGAGCTCATTCAGTGTCTTGAAGGCTTCGCTCTGGTTTCCTTGCAGTAGTATTGTCTCCTCATCTGGACAACCCAGCACAATAATACTCGCTATAAAACTTATTCTAACACCATGACACTGACGAAGTCTTGTTGTTAGACTCAATATGGGACGGGTATTGGTGGCTCTTGCCACTCCCTCTCAAACTTACCTTGGAGTCGCCAACAGCTCGTTGGACGGCTCCACCTGTGGTGTCGCCTCACGTGGCCGACACGTCAATCTTTCCAGTACTCTGTAAGGGGGACAACTCATCAAAGAATTCTGTCACAGCCAATCTAATGCTGGGCCATCTGGACCAAAATACTTGGTCACCTACAGTTATTCTAAACTTACCAGGGTGAACACCCTAGGAAGTGCTTATTCCCTAGGACGCCCCATGTGAATTGTTTCCAATGTAGACATCTACACTAATGTCCTGTACGAAGAACGACTAAACAAAGAATTCGGTTACAGCAAATTTAGTGTTGTACAACTCAGACCGGAACCCCTGGTCACCCATACCTAAATCCACATGTGCAGTGTCAGTCCCCAACAGTTAATAGTATCAAATAATACCAATACAGTACAAATCACCCACACTCCAAAAAACCTACTTAGATCGGTAATGTCAACAAACCTCTAGTCAGGAAAACCCTCTATTATCGCCCAACCACGCGCGAGGTAAAATGCTTGATCATGTTCGCCTAAACAATCCCTCCCACTAAAATCATATAGCCTGACGCTTTTCAGTGCCAACCGTGTCACATTGCTTCATTTACATCACCCTAACATACCGCAGGACCTGAAAAAAAAAAAAAAGTTTAGTACACAAGGTCCTAGTTCTCAGCCCGCGTCCACCATCTTGGAACCAAAAGTAAACACCAGGTGGCCACCCACGCTACCCGTTACAAAAATCACCAGCGAAACACAGTTTCTAGTTCCGGGAGTGACATCAGCTTCCGGAATTCAACAACGTGAGGGCGAGCTGAGAAAACTGCTAACTAATTCCTGACCAACAATCTCCTTAAAATCCTACGGGTTAGTAGCCTACCTAACGTGCTGATAACAAGAAAAAGTAAGGACAGTACTCACCAGGCGTGGGGGCGGACGAGATGAAGGTCCAGCTGAACCGAAAGGAGGGCGGTGTCCGACGACAAGCCAGGGCGGTGAAAATGTCTGTGTCCTCCCATGTGAACAGTCTGGAGCTCCGTCAGAAAGTGTGGGCTGCTCCTCTTGGATATATAAACTTAGGTGTACTAATCACTGGCCGGGAATTGGATCGGCAGAATCACTTGGCGGAACCAACCCGGAAAATTAAGTGTCCTAATCACAGGCCGGGAATTGGACTAACAAATTACTTGGTGGGAATCACCCCGGAATTAATATATATACACGGGGGGGGGGGGGTTGAGTGCCGGCGGTTTAATGTATAACGGGCAACCGGACAAAGACCCGGCCCAGGGCCCGGGCCCAACGGCGTAACACCCGGGTGGACGGCATATACCCGTCTTCCAGTTCACGGAAGTCATTGACGGTCATAACACCGTCAGCCACTACCTTGGAGAGGTGGAGGGCATGACCGGTGTTGACCGTCGGCACGTTGAACCAGTCGTTCGTCCTTTTGACTTCGCGGCTAATCCTGGGAATGATGCGGTTAAGCCACTGTTGCAGAGATCCGTCGCTGTCCGTGCGCGCCCAACTGCGGGCATCAAAGCCCGAGGGGGTCGCAAGGATGAGGGTCGCTGGAGCAGGGTGGGCTTGTAGATTCATGAAGGCACGAGTAAAAAGTTCAGCGTAGAAGTTGACAACGGCGTCCGGGTTAATAAACAAAGGAAGATATAATCGTAGGTCCGGGTCCCAGGTTAGAATGTCAAGTAAATTCGTAATCACTATTAAAACGTCATCAGGATACATCATGTGGTGAGCAAACGCGAAGCCCGCCAGCTCCGCCGTCGTGGCCTCTTCGCTCGGAAAAACCACGTAGATGTGCTCCGTGTGGTTTTGTATCAGATCAGGGTAGTCCTGTACGCCCGCCTCACGTTCGGTGCAAAAAATGGCAACGCGAACCATACTGGGTGATGTTGCGAAGAGATAAAGAGATGACACTGAAGACTAAGAAAAAAACACGTCTTGACGCGTTAAAAATACCGCCGGCACTGATTAAAATGACGTCAAAACGAGGCTAATTTGGGAAACCCCTTTTTGATCCAAGAGATCCAAATTTTGAAATCGGCTAGCATGATCAAACCATCGTATAATTTCTTACAAAATCTGCGCTAAACTAACCAACGTAATCAAGCGACAAAAAAAATTCATATCGGCCCAAAATTCAGTGGCACTAACATCAGAGTCTACTGCCCACTTGTGACTGTGGGGGGTATTTCTGGCATGTTCAATCAAAAATAACCCTTTCATTAGTCATGTGCTCGTGATCAGTCTATAAGGCCAGCCGAAACAAAATTGTGTTTCTGGTAGGCTTACTGGCTTCTGAAATGGTCGGTCGCGCAGGCAGGATTATATTTTTATTCAAATTTTTGTTTGTTTGTTTGTTTGTTTGTTTGGTACGGAAATGACTTTTAAAAAAAAAAGGAAGGAAAAAAGGTAGATATCTTTGCCAGAAAAAATAAGAGGGAAAATCCTCTCAGTCGGGGGTATTGAAGCCAGTTAGTCGGTCGATCGGAAACAGAATTTTTAGGGTGGCCTAACGACCTGGGCAGTAATAATATGTATGTGCATTTTCTGTAGCACCAGATGGTATTAGCAATAAACTGAGGAATATAGGAGTAAGTAGGCCCCAGTACAGTACTTCCATACCTGTCAGTAGAACGGTCTTTGACTTCTGTGACTTTGACTTAGGGGCTACTGAGGAAGAATATAGGCCCTCAGTAGCCCCTGCTGATTGTACAAGGCGACAATGGGGGGGGGGGGGACCCAGCACTGACTAAGTGGTTCATTGGGTTCAATTCCTGGTTGGTGTCGGGGTTCACGTAGGGATGAGGTACAGCAAAAATTATTTCCAGGTTTTGATCCCCTGCTGTTTGCCTGCCCTGTCTACTTGGGGCCTATATTCTTCCCAGGGGCAGAACCCCACCCTGGTACCCCCACGGGGGCTCCCCAATGATCTCCATGGTTACAATTGTAACTTCCTCTAGCAATTAGGTCTATATTAAAATTTAATATAGACCTAATTGCTAGAGGAAGTTACAATTTCATATTCAATATGAAATATATGTACATACGAAATGGATGAATAGCCAATGCCAGTTCCCCATCATATTAAACTACAAGTTATGCAATGATAATTAGTAATTTCTATACTTAAGCCTTGTGACTTGTCTACATATTTCCCCGCATGCACCATGATTTACGCTAGTCTGCAGGTCAACTACAATAGATAAGCTATCTGTGGTGAGGAGAATAGACCTTATTCAGACGGTAAAAAATAGCTCAATCATAACCTGTTGAAATTAAAATCTTAAATCTGACATCCAGCATAAACAGTATTTGTATTTAATGGGTTTGTCAGAAATAAATCTTGAAAATACAACAAAAAGTGTTGGAACTCTCCAATTCCCTGATGTTTCAGACTGTTTACTAGTTTGTGGTTTCTTTGCTTTGTTGCTAAACATCTTCCTTCTCGTTGTAGTTCAACGAGCACAATGAGACGAAGGCGCAGTACCTGGACATGCCCGCGCGCTTTGGGCCACCTTTCCCCGAAGACGGAATATTTGTAAGTATGACATGAACTCATAAAACTGCAAATTTAGTGAGTCGCAGTTTTTGCCACACTTTTTCTCAGGCTTGAATTGTCTTTTAAAACTCGTGATCATATTGCATGCTCTTTAAGTCATTTTCGTAGAATTTTGAGATCTTTTAGAAAAAAATGTCATTACCCTTTCCTGAAGAGAGATGCATAAATGTATTACCACACTATGGACGCCAAATGCATAAGTGCATCAAGTGAGAAATTTTATCGTAGGTCTGGTTACCTGACCAAAACCATGTTTTTTAGGCCTTATACCTATAACATTTTGACTATTTCAGGGTCGAGTCAGGTGGTCTGCGATGTATAACGGGTGTGAACCAATGCCCACGCCACCCGTTGAGCCCGGCATCCGCTGGATCGCCCTTCTCCAGCGTAACGGGTGTAACTTTGACGTGAAGGTGAGACCAACAGCTGGTAGACTAATAGATATAAGTGCGATAAAAAAATTGAATGAAAATTTTCCATGATCTAGATAAGTTAGCATATAGTCTCTTTTCTTTTGTTGTTTTAGTTTTTTACTTAATTAACCACAATCGCCATTGGTGTTCTTCCATGTAGGTGTAAAAATACATTAAAGTAACAATATCAGTAGCCTATTTTATTTTCTTAAATTTAAGACCTTACTAAGGTCTTTTATTTGACAGTTGTGTAGCTACAGGTCTTAAGAAGGTCTTGAATTGAATGTTATGAGTAATTATAAAGTAAAGTAACCATGAAAATTCCAAATCTCACTGTCAAATTAGAAAACTTACTTCATACTCAAATCATATGATACGTTCTGAAACTTTTCTTAGTTCTGTAAATTTTCGGAATATTAGTCCTGAAATGGTCTGAAATTGATGATCAAAAATGTGTGGGAACCTATGTGATAATGACTCTTCTCTTCCCCAGGTTGTGAATGCTCAGACTGCGGGTTACGTAGCAGTGATCGTCTACAACAACGACTCCGACAAATTAGTCCCCATGGGAGGAGGCAAAAGTACGTAGAACCCGATATCAATTTTAGATTTATTTGTATGAAAATGATTTTCAAGCAGAGTGGCCGCTATCACAATTTATAGGAAAAAAATTGTTTTGTTTGGCCAGATTCTGAAATTCCTGATTCTCAAAATATTAGGGATTTGACTGTTTATTGTGGGGTTTCTCAAGCTTTTTCTGCAAGCAGAGCCTTTTAAATTTGAAGAACTTGCTGAATATGACACAAGGAAAAATTGCCGTGGGACAGGGAAATCCCAGGGAATACACTATTTCAGGACCATTAAAGTATATTGGTACAAGTATAGACACCCTGTGCTCCCGACAGGATCATCAAAGGCCTGTGTTTGATGTCCTTTCTATGTGACATTGCACATAAAAGACCCCTTGCCACTCTTCAAAACAAGTAGGGTATTGCATGTGGTGACGGGTTTCTCCTAAATCATATCATAGATACAAACACCCACAGCTAAGCGCAGTCTGGTAAAAGTACCCAAAAGGGTTGGTCGGACGTTAAACTTACCCAACAAACAAATCTTCTCCAGACCGCAGTCAGCTGTTGAACTCCAGAAGAGGTAGGACAAACAAACCGACGCGTTATAAGGCGTCTCTGGAAGAATCTCAGTGGCTAGAACTAAATCAAAACTTTTAATACATACTCCACCGTCGCTTCAGATTCCTCTGCAATCATCGCTCCGACTATTGCATTCTGGGTTTTCTCGAGTGCCCGGATGTGAGCTTGATCCAGACAGCTATAGCCCATAGCAATACCAACTTTTAATCTAATGAAAAAAGGCTTTGCCCACAGCGTTACTCCCCCCCCCCCCCTCGCGAAAGCAGCGCTGTGAGTACAGTATGCTTTAATATTGGAAAACGTTCATGAAATGTAAGATTTATATTCACAGTGAAGGTCTATATATTGATAAATAGATCAAGTTCTGCGTTATGCAACTATTGTTACAGCATTCATGAACTGTGTGTGTATAAAAAGTTTTAGGTGCTCTAACACTGCCAATTTGCACTGCCTCAAAGAGAAAAAAATCACCAAGCTTGTCCGACTAACAATTCTGTAGCTGATTCCTTTATCTGACGTAGCTGATAGGTGCCATAGTTTCCAATCTCATTTATTGCCTTGGATGGTGTACAGTTGCCTCAATTCAAATAACCGTTTGTATATGTATAACTAAACTTTTTGCACCATGTGTGTGTGTGTTTGTGTGCGCGTGCGTGCGTGTGTGCGTGCGTGTGTGTGTCTCTCTGTGTGTATGCGTATGTGAAGGGGTTCGGGAGGGTCCTCGCCTTGCACGTGGCCGGACCAGGTTCGAACCTGGGTCATGCCTGCTATATCCACCTCCCCTTGCCATCATTTCCACCACCATAGTTTCGATCATAGTGCTTGATACAAAAATCACAAGCGTGAGTTGGTGTGGATATAGCTGAAGAATTACTGAATGCACTTTAAACTCCAACAATCATTATCATATTCATATGTGGTGTTACTATAATATTTTATTTCCAAAAATGTTTATTTTGTTATGTCATGTTTGTTTTCGCAGAGGCCGATGAAGTACGGATACCATCGTGTTTCATCAGTAACAGGGACGGGCGGCAACTGCAGACTCTCCGTCCTGAAATGGGGTAAGTTGACCAAAGGAAACGCATAACTCTCTATTCTCTCTACAAAAACGCATAACTTGGTTATCGGGTCTTAAAAAGGTCTTATTTTTAGAAAATCTGAAGTTAATGCATTGAAGAAGCATTCTAGTAAGCTGTTGAACACAACCTACTACCTCTTTTTGGTATAACATGTCACCTTTGACAAAGTAGGTTTGTATAAATATAATATGTATAAAAAAAGGTCTTATGTTTTAGCACAGTGGTATTATAAATGTCTTATTTTGATTTCTGAAAAAGTTTAGGCACCCTGATATACGGAGGACATGGCTAGGATGTGTGACTGAAAAAAATTATGGATAAATGTATATTATGTCTGTTTGTGTTTACCAGGTGGTCGGTGCTGATAGACGATCGAGTTCCCTTCAACTATAACCTCTACCTCCTACCCTTCGCCATTGTCGTCGGCATTTGTTTCCTTCTTATGCTTATATTTATGGTAAGTCACACGTTAAAAACCTGCTGGCTGAAATAATATATAGACTTAATAGTCAGAACAGTATTAATAAGATGGAATTTATAGTAAAATTAATTATGAAAAATGAATAAAATTAATAGGCAGAACAGTAGCCCATATATTAGAAAGTAATTCGGATTTTTAGAATAAGATTTACCAGAAAATAAATTAACCGGGGATGCTGGATAAAAATGTGTAAATAGAGCAATATCCTCTTTATATGCAACACAAAATTATTAGCTGCACCTTTGGACATTTTCTTATTTTTGCCTCTTACAAGTTACACGTGTAAAAGTCGTACTGAATTTGAAAAACATCAAGAAAGTAAAAGCATTAGAAGTGTTTAGAGATATCTAAATTTCAAGGAAAATGCCTTTCCTAAACGAGCCTGATTGTAGTAATAAACTTTAAAATGTATCGCAAAAATAGGACATAATATTGAGTTTTGTGTGTATTTTTTCCCATCATTTTTATATAAATTATCTCCCAACAGATTGCTAAGTGGGTTCGGGACCTGCGGCGCCGGCGCCGGGCAAGGTTGTCCAGGGAGCACTTGAAGAAACTACCCACTAAGAAATTCAAGAAAGGTAACATTACTATTAGTCGGATTTCTGTGTTGGAAACACAACATGAATGATCTGTATATAAACATGGAATTTTCTCTTTACATTTCCTATGTTCTTATGGTTCCCCACCTTTTAGTGATTTTGAATTTTAAAGAGGATATGTCTATATCACTTGCATTTCGATATTAGTGAATGTTTGTTTAGAGGCGAAATGATGTTTTGCCTCTGTACTCTAATAATGACAAAAAAAATTGTTATTTTTGAATTTGACGGGTGCTGTCCTCCCTTTTTTCTCAGAGATATGAACTCTGACACATAAACAAATACATCAAGGTGATAGACTTATATCTGGGGAAGAATAGTCCATTCAGTCTTTTTTCCTGAAATAGCACACAAAATTGACATTTTGACTCACAAAATGATCAAAAATTTTGGACTTTCAACAAGAAAAGGTAACCAGTGAAAAACCGCCGGTGCAAAAGCAAAAACAGCCGGCGCCCAGCAACAGTGACATTGTCTAATGACCTAAATATGGAAGATGGAAGTAAGTGCATGTGTACTTAACAACAGTGGTAGATCAGAGAGCCCCCAAACAGCAAATCCTCCTGCTCAATCTGAGCAGCCTTGACCCCAACCACACCCCCTGCTATGTCCAGCGACAGTGGGAAGATTGTGTAAACAATCCAGCCTTGTGAGGCTCAAGAATGAGGGACCCATCATGAGTGGAAGTATGTTTAGGCCTATGGATGGGGTTTCCATGTCCCATGGTATTCAGAGAGGATCCCGTACAGCTGATATCAATTAACACCCGACCATAATCTCCCTAGAGGCCCTGTCCTCTCTGTAGTTGAACTATATAAATACACAGCCCTTGACCAAGGATTGTGAATTTTCCATTAGACTTGGTTAGCAGAGTCGTGATTGTTATCTTATCTAGTTATTGTATGCCCACCTACCCACAGGAGGAGGCCCCTGATCTGCCCCCACATCCCTAAAGTGGCATGACCCCTCGCTGACGACCGACCGTTTCTGTGCAGAGTCGGCCGAGAGTATATAGCCAGTGGTCAGCGTCGAATTATCAGACAGTTAAAGGTTCATTTTATGCAACCTGCAGGGGTCACTCTGGGTATTATATTTTTGTTGCCCGAACCTGTTTTTTTGGTCGCCAAATCCTGATATCATCAGCCAAACTTGAAGCAATCATATAAATACAGAATCTAATCAAGCTGCTTAAAAAATTGCAGGAAAAAAACCATTAGAAAAAAAATATTGATGATTTATCTAAATAATGATCCTGACAATGATTGAAGAATAATTTTAATTCCAGACATGAAAAAATGCAAAACGCTGGCAATTACTTTAACTTTATAAAATGCTGCATAAAATTTACAGTCAAATATATGATCAAACAAGGGTTGAAATAGTACGGGCCCAGGGGCCCGAGGCCCCAGATTACAAGAAAAAGGGGCCCGTCTGGCCCCCAAGAAATCTAGATATTTAAACATACACAGCAAAGACGGCCACTTCAGAATGGACTTTGGCCCCTAAACGATGTAAGCAAGGGACCCGACTGGCCCCTTCGTTGCTGGACATTATTTCGACCCCTGTCAAACCTTTCAAAAATAAGGAAAATAGTAAATCGGTTGTAAGATGCATCTAGGGATGCTCTGTCCCTGATATTTATACATTTCCATGAAAATTTGCATGGAAAGTCGGCAATTCTTTTTCTAAGATAGTATAGGAGAAATTTTCACATAAAAGGTACGAATTAAAAATGTGTCTGTATATTTAATACTCCTTAGTAATGGTACAATATCTTGCCCTATGGGCTTGGAGGTTACAAATATGGCCCAGATGTTATATTGCTTCCCCCTCCATGGTATTTTTACTTTCACATATATATTTTATCCCATTTTATCATATCTGCATGGTAGGCCAACGAGTAAGGAGCCCCATTCCCCAGTGTTAGGTGTCTAATATAAGCATCCCGCGTGTTATTAATTAGCCGGGTGGACCGGCATGGTTTTGGCCTGCCAGGGACCCGTGTGGTGTGACATAGGAATGAGATGGGGAAAGGGCGGTGGTCGGTAACAGTGGCGAAGATTTTGAATATTAATTAGGGAGCTTCAAGTTAGTGCCCGGCAACAGCACAAGTGCATGTGTACTTAAGGTTGGAGATGTCTTTGGGACATAGGGGTGCCCGGCAACAGTGATATATACATTGAACTTGAACTCTTTCTAATGCCCCCTGGATCCATTTCAGACCTTGGCCTACCGGCCTCTGTCCAATGGAACCAGAGGTAAAAATATCCGACCTCATACTCCATAATAGTGTCTTATTATATTAACAATATGATATAAAAAGTACTTATATCTTTTTTTTTTTTTTTTTAATTTCTGAGTCAATCTTCAGGGGTAACCCCCCTGGTCTTCCAGATCAAATTACTAATATCTAGTATTTTTATATAAAGACACACAAACATTTGATAGACTTTTTCACATAGATATAATCATACTTAGTTACAAATTCCTAAGACCATTTCGCCTCTCATGGAAGCTCTGCTCCAGGACAGACATTATGACTTGTTTTAGTTTCAATCTTCCTGAAGGTGAGAAAGTTGTTACTGAATAATTATAAGTACCGTAAAACCCCTAATTTAAGCCGCGGCTTAAATTAGGGTTACTTTCAGAAATTAGATCAAATAAAGCCTCAACTTTAAGGGTGCGGCTTAAATTAGGGGTTTACACAACCTTGGATACAATTAGATCTCTGAAAAAAAATGATAAAAAAGTATCTTAAGATAAACTCTAAAGTCAGGGTGCGGCTTAAATTAGGGTTCGGCTTAAATTAGGGGTTTTACGGTAGGAATGTTCCTACATTCATTATCAGTCCTCTGAAACAATTGTGCATTGTGTATTCTGTTTTTCCTAAGAAATCAAACAACCGGAGCTTTTCGCTTTTCTTAAACTGATGATCTGATCTACACATCGATATACTCGATCAAGTGATATAATTGGGCCATGAATATGATTTCTGTTTTGTTGCACGTAGTTTAATTCAGATTTCCTATTCAGGTGACCCGTACGACATGTGCGCCATCTGTCTAGACGAGTACGAGGAGGGCGACAAGCTGCGCATCCTGCCCTGCTCCCACGGTACGTATCTAACACTCCACAGTGGAACCACATAGTAATTTCTCTGGAGGCAATTGTTAGTTCATACTGTTGTATTGAATTAAAGACTAGGGCAATCAAAAAATGTTTTGCTTATTGCGTGCAATAAGCCGTTGTAAATATTTTAACTGAGTCTTGCTGTAATCCCACATAAAAAAAAATATACTAGGAGACAGCCAGGTAAAATGAGCTGATGGAGAACTCTTAACTAAACTGAGGCAGGTGGTTAAAGCCCTGTACCAAATAGGCAACTTTTACACAATCAGCTAATGGGTAGGCGCTAAAATTGGCTGATGAATCAGCCGATCTTTGCACTGATTCAGATCACCAGTCAGGATGTAATATTGAAAGACACATGTTTGATATGAGTCAGTTCTAAAATTGGCCAACTTTTCTGGTAGAGTCAGTCAATTTTAGTGCCAACGAGTCGGCCAACTTAAGTTATTTCAATGTTGGGCCCCTAGGACATATTTAACTATCAAGTAGAACAAGTAGCCTGAATATAATGTTATATATTATTAAAAAAGAATTTTCACTCCACAGCCTACCACATGAAGTGTGTTGACCCGTGGCTCACCAAGAACAAGCGCAACTGTCCCGTGTGTAAGCGGAAAGTGATCCCGGGAGACGAGGAGGACTCCGACTCGGACCTCGACTCTGATGAGGAGAACGAGGCTCCGTCTGAGACGACCCCGCTGCTGACCGCTCAGACTGCCGGACAACTTGGGGCAAACAACTCCGCTTTCACCAACTCTGGTATATTGACTTATTGAATCTAAATACTTTTTTGAGCGTTTGGTCTTGACTCAAACGACATATCAAATTTATTGTTAGCTGGCTAGTCTACAGTGATGTTTCAATTCATGAAGAGCAATTTTGGCCCTCATTTTTTTTTATGGGAATACTAGAATAAGAAAAATTTCAAAATGTAAAATCTAACAGCTAAGGAAGGAAAATAATGTCAAAGAAATATAGAAATCTAACAATGTATGTAATGCTATTTCTCATCTCTTGCCATGAGTAGTGTAGAAATTTTGAGGTTTAATAATTTAATTAACTGTCTTTACGTTTAACAGGTGCTGTATCTGATGCCAACTCGGTTCATCCGGATGACTTAAACACCGAAGAAGATGACGCAGAAGAGGAGGGTGAAGAAGACGGGCCAGAACCGTCTGGATCCGTGCCCAGCACTTCATCGCACGTGGTAACAGTTCATGAAGCCGTCCCACCGCCCGTGGCTGGACCACGCCGCCCACGTGGTCGAGGGGGATACGGCTCACTTTCACAGTCCCCACGCCGCAATCGCCACCGGAACGAAGACCCCATGGATGCGAACCCGGAGTACCGCGGGGCTGTGGGAGGTGTCGGGGTGTATGTCGATGATGAGGAAGACCAAGCTCCGCGTACGTCAGAGCTTCGGGGTATCGTTGGGAGCGATCCGGATAGCGATGAGGATTCTGGGGATGAGGAGCAGAACACAAGTCTGCGCGTCAAGATTATCTCGCTTTTCAAGAGCCGTGGACGACGAGACAGGCGGCGACATCGCGACACGCCTGAAGATGCCTGAGTCCATCGAGACTTGGTTGACATTAAGTCAGCTAGGTAGCATAACCTCATGACATACATGGATGTAGTGACTTGATGGGTCACAACATGCGACTTCACAGCTAGTAAAATATATTGGTGTTCGCAAGGATAGAAGTAGTCTGGATTCAGGTGTTTAACCGTAGGTTGTTCCAGCAGGTAAAACTGGCGACTATATTCAAAGAGATATACGAGTTTATGTCGCATATTTCTGGTTCAATAGTAGGGTTGACTTGTGTATCATTAGTATACACAGACTAAAGGTCATGCTAGAAGCTAACTTTGGTCAATCTTTAGTGATGTAAAACTAGTGCAGACCATTAGTTCTGTTTAAGTAACCCATTTGGGTGTGTAATATCTAAAGTTATAACAGTATCTATAATATAATTTGCTATTGACCTTAGTCTTCTCACTGAGACTCAAATAACATAAATTTCATATGAGAAGCCCAAAGTCAAGCAGGTTTTCTTAGTTTTTTTCGATCCAAGGATAACTGGCAGATCTTTGCGTTAAGGATGTAAGTTTTCAGATTTTCATCGGCTTTCAGATTTCCGAGTGGCCAAATTGCTGCGAAAGTTGGGCAAAAGGCAACCGAACAGTTGGTGACTTTGTGCCAATCGGAAATACCTCTCTCGAAACTGTCGATAAACGAAGTCGATAAAGTTCAGAGTTGTCAACAAAAGTCTGAAAGGGTTCTTGGAAGTTAATAATGGTGAGAGCTGATAAGAAGCTAGTTCTCAATTTTCATCGACCCCTACTTGCATCGTTGTTGGGTTGATGACTTGGAAAACTGGTTATGATCTGGTTGGGAAAAGTATTTCAGCTTGATGTATGCATGGGCAGCCTCGCAAGCTTATTGATAAATGTCAGATGTACTCATGAATTATTTTCACAAAGTATTTCAAGCATTAGCTAGTCGCGTTCAAAGCAACCTTGGGTATCAGTGATCCAATATTACTAGCATCGTTGCATATATATTCACTTTTGTACTGAAGTTTATGCGTCGTGATGGTCAGACTTATCTGAAAAGATTAGTTATTAAAACTTAACTACTGCATAACCATTAGACTCACAGAAAGGCTTCTAAAACGAAAGTATGTTAATGTGAGTGAGTTTGTTGAAGAATGATTTAAACCACAGCACTGAACAGAACAAGTTGGGGGGAAATAGCACAATAATTTTCTATTGTGGGTAAAAATAACACAATAATTTGCTATTGTGGGACTGCGCGATCATAACATTGACATGACAATATAATATATTTTTAAAACTGTTGTTTTTCTGTTTTGTTCAGGATACGATTTTGACCTACGCGTCTCAGAAAAGTGATTTCTTTTTTTCAAATTGAATTACTGGTGCTGCAGTCTGAATTTGTATATTAAAATCCACCCGTTACAAGAATCATTGTAGACCAAAATTTACTTAAATTTCCCAAGTTAAGAATATCTTATTAACCTGGCTCTGTAACATATGTTTTCAAATAATACGTCATTTTTCCCCCCCAAATATGAATCCAGCCCTTAGTGGGCCTGGAACTGAATTGGACGGGTTATTTTTCAAAACAAGATACGTCACTTTGTGTGTCTTTGGCCCATCGAAAATACTGAGCCGAAATGACACCCCTTTGCAAAAGGAATCTTTGGAAGAAAAAAACCTGCCCCATCAGTTTATTTAGGGTTCCCACACAACCTGGAAAATGAAAATGGTCATGGAAAAGTAATAGAATTTGAAAAATTGCCAAAAATACACGGAATCGCTTCGAAAGTTATGGAATTTTACAGATTTTCTTTTTTGTTTTTAATTTTACCAATTTTGCCTGTTTTTCACCAAAATTGAAAACCATGCATTAGCCAAGAAAGTCCACATTTTCCACTGCTAATGTAAAATTTGTGCAGAGCTACCAATCGAAAACCTAAGAAATGCATGAAAAATTGTAGTTGTTCATGAAAGAGTCATTGTACAAAAATTGTCAAATTATGTGGGAACCCTGTTATTACAGTGCATTCAACTGCATTTTTTAATCCACTTGGTTTCTTCATTTACATTAATGGAAGAATGTCCTGTGTGGTTGTGTTCAGTTCAGACATCATAAAACACTAAACTAGGTAACAGTATATCATAGTCACATACAGTGTGAATCTTTTGGAATATATAATAAAGGTGAGGTTGCTCTGTTTTAGTAAAAGTAATGGTTGTCAGAGGATAATGATTTGTGATATTTAGAATTAGATCAGGTAAACTTGGATCTGTGAAGATACTTTTTTCTTTTTTAAAGCTAGTTGATATTTATTAGTAGGTCAGGTTGGAGGTATTGTAAATTATGAAAGTACACCAGGAATAGTAGACATGGGTGGAAAAGCACCCTGAATCACTGAGGTTTACTGTAAACGTATAAATTTTTGCACTGTACTTATTTTCAAGTAATATATACTGCCATTGATACACAAAAATAAAATGAGAAATAAGTATTATATACCAAATAGAAAACAGAGCAAATGCACAGATATTTCACTGTCCAAAAAAGGTCTATTTGTGTTGAATGCTCGAAAAATTTGGCAGTGTGAAAATTTGTACGTTCATAGTAATAAGTCTTACCAGTTCGTACTTGACAAAAGACGGAGCCTTTCTGCTCTACGTATAATAAACACTGGCTGTTGTTTATGTTATTACTGTAGGTCATTTACCTTATCCCACTGTGTCGGCAGTTACTGGTTAATGTAGACCTTGATAAGTAAAGGTAGATTTTATTTGAGTTGATAGAGGCCAACTGTATGTTATCACGCAACATGCTAATTGTGCAAACCAGTCCAGTGAGCCGGTCAGCATACCTTGCGACCTCGGACAGTCTGAATTGACACAATTGCACTATCTAACAAAACTGCATAAAGGTTGTACCAATTATAGTGTACGTTTCAAATTAACATTTTATATTGAGACGGCGTGGCTGGCCGAGCCAGTTTACTTGTGTACAAGTCTTTAGAGAACGAGCTCATGCGGCAATGTAAGCTCACAGCTGCATATTGTTAAATTTCATCAAGCGAAGCACAATAATGCTGTGAGAGGAAGACATTTGGACTGAGACACAAATGGTTCTATTATAAGCAAACCCTTTGCATGTTCCATAAAAATAATGCTGTATTGAATTGTGGTTGATGTGGTTAAGGTAAACCTTGGGATTGACCCCCACCACCCATTGATGGTCCTTTCACAGTAGATGGTTTTCCATATGCATGATGGCGATATCATCAACAACAACAGAGAACCATGTATGGTCCCGCGTAGCTGCTGCTGTGAAACACATTATAGTGGCGGCAGCAGACACTATTCAATGCATATGGAAAAGTGATTGCCTGCTCACAGGTACAATGTTGTTATTTTTCTTGACTGGTCACCAATACACTAAGTTGTAGATGTGGTCCGAGTTGACGACAGCCGTGAAATATACAGCTGAGGACGTTGATTCTGTCTGGCTAAAGGGTTTCTTACAGTTAATGCTCGGAGCAAATTTTCTCGCAGAGTTGCGTTTCACCTACACCTAAGATAGGGATTCGGGGTTCGAAGAGGCAGAGGAGACTGTGAGGGTAAATTTGCTCTACCTTAACATGATATTAAACAGTTTGTATTTCTGTTGTAAACTTGTAAATAATAACTTGACCCATGTACATTATGTGTATATTCTCCGTAATTAACTAGCATATAGAGTCACTTTTATAAGATATGGTGTTACTCACTAGATGAAAATAAAGACTGGACGGTTAAAATAGTTAATATTTTGCAGAAAAAGAAATGTGATATTGTTGAAACAAAATAGGATCGTGACAATATGGTTAGTTGAACAAGGTGCCCGTAGAAAAAAGATGGCTGCTACAAAGAAATTTGAAGGTATGGCGCGCCAATATGCTCCATAGGAAAAGCTATGAGGAAAATGTCCCAATGGTTTATGCCTTGCCAAATAATACATTGACTACGTTGTCACCTTCAATAATGTAAAGGAAAAAAGGTTAATATTTACATGTATATAGAAACTGAAGTGTGTACAGTGCGAAGATTATGCCTCGACTAGTACGAAGACATACTATTTTTCAATATGTTTTTGTTAAGGTTGTAAATTACTATCAGACCTGATCTTTCAGATTCAGTTGTTCATGTCAGGTCACTGTCTAGATCGCAATATCATTACAAAAGATTTTATAGTTTTGTATGAAAAGATTGGTTCAATTGTTATTCTTAAGTCCCAGGGCTAGCCAGATAAAGTAATTTTAAAAGAATAAATTGGTTCAAAGTAATACTTAGCATAAAGTAATTTATTCTGGCAATCACATTTTCTAATCAAAGAATACCAGTTGTCCCATTTAAGCAATTGTATATTTTACCAATAGAGATGTAAATCAAAATGTATTCTCTTAATGATAATTATCCTTCATAACCTGGTTTTGAAAGGAAAATATTATTTAGATTGTGAACGTATTAATATTCGTGTTGTACATATATTTGTGCCATTCGGGATTGTGAAATATCTGCAATAAGTTTCATGATGTCATAAAGACTACTGTCAAGAGTGCAGAAGCTTAAATTAGGGTTTTACACAACCTTGAATGGGACATAATAAATTGTGAAAAAAATGTAAAGAAGAAAACCTAAGAAAAATTAGGGTACACTTAAAGTCAGGTGTGGCCTTAGTTAGGGATTCTACAGTAGCTTTTTTCTTAAAAACATGAGTTTGTCCATTTGCTCAAATATGTGAAAATATGTACACGCGAAAATATCTACGTTCACGACAAATCTTACAGTGGAAGAATTTTGATTGTCCTTCTACCAGGGCAGTGTTGAAGTACAAAAAGGATGGGCAACGAATGAATTTTTGTTCTGTAATTTCATCAGAAAAAAATAATTTTTGATTGTCTTTTTCTATATAGTTCTTTAAGTGCATTTGTAGAAGGTATCATATTTTTCCCCCTATACATCTCAAGTATCATGTAAAGTATTGCTGTCAGCGTGAGTTATGTTTTATTTATGGTCGTAGTGAGTAATTGTAGCTTGGCTAAGGTATAACACGTCTTTAGGGGGAACTAATAGTTTTGCGTTACTTTCTGTATACTGTTCATACACCAAGGCAAAAAAGAGGGGTGGGGATGGGATTTTAGACACCAAGATATACTTAACATGGATTTCACCAAAAAGAGAAATTTTATTTTCAGATAAAAATGTTATAGACTTTCATAAATAACAATGACAAGTCTGTCTCAAAATCATCGGGTGGAAATTCTTAAGTATTTACATGAAATATTCCGAAACTTATATTTTCTCAGTTTCTTTCCTGAGAGCGAACTTTTTAATATGTTTTACATAGGGTTAAAAAAAAGTTACAGAGCTCACATATTAAGTCATTCATTAATCTGATTTGTAACTAATTCATGAAATAAAAACTTTTAATTTTTTTAAACCATAAAAGGAATCCCAATTCCACTTACCTTTAAAACAATAAAGCCCCATACCCACCAGGTGACTTTAATGTCAATGGGCGACGGGCAAATGGGAGAATCGCCAGTGAAGTCACTGGGCAACTGGGTTATCAATGGATCACCAAGCAATTCCCTATGGGTAGTGTCCTTTCTGGTCGACAGAAGACAGGACCGCCAATAAAATCGGCTGTAAAATGTTCCGGTTGCAGTCGCCCGACGACAGCAATGACGGTTATTCTCCCTGTCGCCCGGCGCTGCTAAAGTCGCTTAGTGGGTATAGCCCTTAAGCGCAATATGTAAATGTGTTGAAATCATTCCTGTACAATTGTTTATCTCCTTCACAGTCCATACAAGTAACTTTTGTATATTTTGTTGCATACTCTATTTGGACTAAGCAAGTTTTGTAACTAAGATTATGCTGTTCTTTGCACCTGCACAAGGCAACATTTTAATCGGCTTTATTTGTTTTACCAGAAACAAACTATTGTACCTCGCATATTTGTAAGTTTATTATGATAATAAACATATTTAACTATATTCGCAGTCTACTTTGAATTTTAATTGATAACAAGTCTGGGACTCCACCCTATATACCATTCGTCCCTGCTCAGAATGATGACTAGATAATCCATCGGATCAAGTTGGGTTGGTTCATTGGTTATTGGGGTTTAACGCTGTATCAACATCTAGGGTTATATCTCGGCGAGAACAAGGTTTGACAATTCTGTCCTTAGTGATTGTATCTATGGAATCAACGAATCTATGAGAAGAGACCATACACATTTACTGAGGCAGATGTTTTAATGTGCTTGGTCTGATTATTTTTTTAAATGTTTAATTCTACATTTTGATCACCATAGCCAGTTAGAGAATATCACAACACTGTGGAGCCATTTATCTTACAAGATCAAGTATGTTAGGTTCTAAAGAACCTAAAAGCTCCGTCTTATCCACTTTGTTAAATAGCTGAGAGGGAGAGAGAGGGGGGAGGGAGGGGAGGGAGGGAGACACAGAGAGAGACAGAGAGACAGGTACAGAGAGACAGAGACAGAGAGAGAGAGAGATTTATCGGAGTATCAAGGTTATTGACTGGACAGTTACAGAGAACTGGATCGAGGTGATTGATGGATAGCATTGACGCTCGGTTTGAGAAACCGAAGAGCTTCGGTTATTTGATTTTGTTGAAAGAACTATATTTTGGATATAGAAAAGCATCGGCATGATGTCCGATGACCCCCTTACCCCCATACACCATGGATGAAGAGTCTGAGCTCATTTGTGTGAGGAGATTGTATTGGTAATATGCAAATTTATTCAATATGGCCGCCCCCAGTGGGTGATGGGGGCATTCCCAACCTACTTTCGTTCTATTTTTAGAATATTATTATGACATCATCTCGTCAATCTCCAGACACACTTATTTATGCAAATTACTACTCTCAAGCCATTTCCTATGAGAACCATCCCAATCTCCAAGCAGTTTCTTTACTCCAGAAATACCAGTGTCCCCCCCCCATTGATTCCTATGGGACTTGGGACAACTTATGACTCCGATATATCGGACTATCGACGTTATCCACTCATCGAAAACGGAGAACAAGGGAGAGTAAGCAAAAACATTACACGGTTTGGTAAATGATTATTTTATTGCCTAATAATATGAATTGTGATATAAACGATGATGAGCAGAGGTACACAGTTTGAGGGTACATACTTATTACTGGATGAATAAGGCACAATAAAGTTCATGTCTTAAGTTTTTTTTAAACGTAATTGGCATTTATTTAGTGCAACAGTTTCCATACTGTTGAAATGTACATTTTCTATCTTTTTTCTTTTCTTAACTGAACGTTCATGATGCTTGATGAATGATATGATGATTAAAGAGGATGATATTAGCTAATGCAATAGATGCACATGATGTTTGTATATTTAACGACAGCTCTCCCTGAAACATTATACGAGTCATTTGTCATTACAGAGCTAAGCAACCTTTATTTAAACCACCCGCTGGACCGGAAACAGAATTTTTTTTAAGGGTGGCCTCATGTCAAATGTCCAGTTGATTGGTCGTGACAGAGTTCAGGTGACAGATGTTCATCATGAAATCAGTTGGCGTGACAGATCTGTGTCATGATGACCGTGCACAGGTCCATTATTTGCAGGTATTCGTCCCCACCATCCATCAACCGCTTGTCCACGATCTGAAAAACACCAACACAATATTGAACCACAAGTATTAGAGTAAGGTTACGTACCAGGATGTTTTGAACCCCATCTTTTAACCACTTACTGGGACCTCATTTTTAAAAAGTGGGCAATTGTTTGATCTATGAATATTGGTTTAAAAAATCAATAAAATATCCTTTTTAAGGCCTTAAATTTGACAAAATCGATTTACGATCGTTTAAGAACTGTGTGGGAACCCTGCTTTAGATTGAACTACTAGAAGTCTAGGAAAGATTGGAAAATTCATCCCTGTCAAAGATATATACTGAAAAAAGAAAAGAAGAAAGATATATACTCACAGCAAGTCGCTCGAAGATGACTGACTTATGTTTGTCGGTGAGGTGCTCGCTGGCGATGAGCGCGTCGTGTAGCTGCGTGATGATCTGGTACCCGGAGTGACCCTCAAGGATAATGTCCTTCACACACCGCTCCAGCTTCTCATACGAGTCAGAGTGACACGTCTTCATCAGACCCTCAATGATCTCTGTCGGGATCATCTGAAAGTGGTGGTTAGGGAACATTTAGGTTACTTATACCCCTTTCACACTTGGAATGGGGAGTGAACCAAAGCAAGGCAAACCACACTAAGGCGATGCACATTCTAGCGTACGGTTCTTTCACATGTCTGGATGGTTTTCAAATTAACATCAGGAGTTAGTATCCTAAAATCGGTAGTTCATATCCTAACATAGGGATTCGTATCCTAAGAATACAGTTTGCTTTGCTTCAGGGCGTTTCAGACAGACCTTGGGAAGCGAAGCGAATTCTCCCAACCACAGATAGCCAGTTTTGTGAGTTGTGCCTGCAGGTTATCCTCAAACAGGATGCAAGCTGGGTAATATGTCGACAAAACTCTAGGCTTTAACATTGAAATTTTCATGAATTGTATCATATTTTTTTTAATTAACATTATTAAAAACTACCTATCATTGTTTTTTGAATGAGTATGCATATCCATTGATATTTCCTAAGCCATTTGAAAATTCATAGATTGTAGATAAATTTATAACAATTATTTGCTAATTTTCTAAAGGTTTTCCAGGGGTTTTGTCGACAAATTCAGTCCAAATTAGCCTGCAGGTACTTAAAATACTGTAAATCAGCTATCTGTGGTAGGAAGAATTGTATTCTACAGCACTGATCCATATACAAATTCTAGAATGCAGTTCTAATGCGCTTTGATGGACATTCTAGAATTCTGTGGTGTTCAGATACTCATTAGGAAGCATATTGAAGCACTTTGATGGGTATTGTAACGTGTAGTCTGAGAGGGGTACTTGTTACAGGTTTGGAAGTGAGCTAGAGCCATATATATACTTGGCAATAGGAGAACTCGGTTAACAATATTTCTTTATCAGGTCAACTCTAATGGATCATTTTATAATCTTAGAAAAAATCTAGAGACAAAAGTATGTCCTTTGGTGAGAAAGGGGAGATGTTGAAATGTTTTTAAGCCTAATATAAGTTGTTTTTGATAGTCTTAATGATCAAGTTTTCTCTTCCCAGACATAACATAGATAAGATTTTCTGATACTGTTAATCAGTGGAAAGACTTTTATTCCACAGACCTCAAGACATCCGAAACCACCGAAGCGCCCCACCCCCCTTTCAGTATTTACCATAAAAAGAAAGAGAATTTCCTTCTTATAAAAGACTTCTATGTTCCATCTAACGAGGCTTCTGTTTCATCTTATAATCATAGGGTTGAATCCCTGGACTTCTGTAACTCACCCCTGCTATTTCGTAGACATCGCCCTGTGTGATTTCCTCCTCCGTACCCTTGAGGCGCGCCACACTCTGTAGGTAGGTGATCGCTTTCCGCATGTCACCCTCCGAGGTATCGAGCAGCGCTGTAACCCCCTGAATACACAGAGAAAATTGCGTTTTGAAACAAGGAATCAGGTTATTACAATAAATGTAACTGATTATCAGGCTGTCTTTAAAAAAAAGTCTGTTTCCGGTTGACTGAGCGGGTGGGTATTTTATAGCTGGTTGGGGACTTTTCTATTCATTTTTCCAAAAAAATAAAAATTCTAAAATTGTTGTTATATGTCCCTATCAACCCCCCAAAAGAATTATGAAAACAATTTTTTTTAAGGACAGCCTCAGAAGCGATTGAGTGGAATTAAGGGAGATGAATAACAAATATATCGATATTCTGTTCTTTACAAAAAATTCCCTGAAAAGTTGGAACTGGGAAAATGTATCAAAATTGTCACTTTTCCTAGACAAAAATAGAGAAATTATTTTATCCTTATTTGCCAGAGAACTCTTTGTTCTGAAGTATAAGATGGTATTTGAGGAAAGTTGAACTATTTACGACTACAATGTGCTAACCTCATCTGTAAAATTGCCCTCAAAAGCTGGAACTGGGAAAATGTTTCGGAATTATGCCTCTACTTAGACAAAAATAGGGAAATTCCTTCATCCATATTTGCCAGAAAACTCTATGTAAGCATTATAATGGTATTTGAGTAACGTTGAACTATTTATGAGTATAATGAGATAAGTGCTAACCTCATCCGAAACTTTGACGTTTTCCTGTTGACAGATGTGGCGTAGGCGCTTCTCGAGGATGTCCTTGGAGAGCGGTTTGAACCTGAACTTGGCACAGCGAGAGGTGAGCGGCTCGATGATCCGACTTACGTAGTTACAGATCAGACAGAACCGAGTCGTCTTTGACTCCTTCTCCATGGTACGACGAAGGGCAGCCTATGAAAATGCATTAATAATATCAATTTGATAAAAACGTTTTAAGCTCAGGGCTCGACAAATAGGCTAAAGAAGTGGTTGTCCGCCGGGCAGCCTTCCCTCCCATACATGGTTGCCCGATGGTAAAGCTAGTTGCCCATTGTATTTCTGGATGCATCTTTTTCAAAATCTTTTTTTTAGACATGGACATTAAGTTATGAAGGAAGTATAGAAAAGTAAAAACTAAATGTATATACATGGTAATTGTGAGTAGATATGGATATTGACATGAACAAGATTTTTTCGAGGTTGGTTGATACAGTAAGAGCGCATTTACAATGACCACTCAATAAGAAGGGGTCGGTTAAATTGTTTTCTTCCCAACATCATTTCAGATTCTTCTTTCGATTCTGAAGGTTGTCAGTTATGTTATCAACATTTTTTACTAAAATACTTGGATTATCTAGATTGCTTCCGTGAAGTTTTTCTTAGGTCCAAATTAGTTAATGCATCAGTATAATGAAGGGTTTCTCGTTTTAGACGCATGCTCACGTACAGAAATAGTTGTGTTCAGGTAACATAGGTTGAAAAAAAATAGAGTAGGTAGGACTATTCTTATTATTCATTCAAATAGTGTTAGGGTAGGGCCAATAATTTAGGGTTGCCTGAGCACAACTTTTTTGGGGGCCTAACCCTCAGAGATAAAAACAACCAACTGACCTGTGCTGCAGATGTCATGGAGTCGGCCTCGTCTAGAATGACAATCTTGAACGGTGGGCACGGCTTGCCACTATGGGAAGAAAGGATACAATTCAAAAAACATTTTTTTAAACATGTATGTTAATTGCTATTGTTAACTGAATTAAAGGCAACTGAACTTAGAGCTCTATCTTGCCATCAGTCACTGTTTCACCAATCTAGGAAAATCTGCGTGTCCGCGTGTCCTAGACAACCAGAAAATAGTTTCTAGTTGTCCTCCTGACGACCAGATATTTTGTAGAAGTTACAGTCTAGACTTTACTCATTTCAACAGCTGTAAGTGTTTACCAATTCTAAACTGTCCCAATAATGTGGACAACCTATAACTCTACGTGGACGACCAGTTTTCATAATTGGTCATCCAGTGACGACCATGAAATTGGACGAATTAATTTTCATGACTTACTCTGGGCGTGTCCCGCTGGCAGTCAGTTGAGAAAAGTTTTTCACTTTTTCGCGGACCACGTTGATGCCACGTTCATCAGATGCATTCAACTCCAGAACACGTGATCGGAAAATGTCCGCGCTGCAAAAAAGATAAGTAAAATATTCCGATTATGCAATCTCATGCAAGCATTCCTCTACAATTATGTATTTCTTACATCTGAAAAATTTATCGATAATTAAACGAAAGACTTAAATTTACATTAGTAAAAAGAGAGTAATTGCATTCATCCATAAAACGCTGAGCCCAGATTGAAGAGCTCCATATTGAAGTTTTAGATTTAACATCACCGTTTATGATTACCCTATTTGTTCTAAAACGATGTCCTTTAGCATGTTGCTGCCTACATACTGAACTTTCTTCAGGTCTTACCAAGAACAAGCGAAATAGGTCATAACCAACCTGTCCATCTGGTTGCTGTTTTGTTAAACTGCTTTTAAAAGGATCAGTGGGAACCAGCAAATTGGGTCATGACCCCATTACTTAGTTCCAGCCTCATCCTCCATGTGGCTTCATGGTGTAGCGGTTAGCACCCTCACCTCCAGACCCAAAGGTTGTGGATTCAAATCCTCAAAGAGTTCATCATTGCCAGCATTTTTCAGCCTGGCAAAGCCACTTGTTTCACATAAAACCTTCAAGTTTGACATCGAGGTATGTTTAATATTTTATCATCATCAAATGTTCCCCACCTGAAGAGGTCCCTTGCGGCAGCCAGGATGGTCGACGTTTTACCGGTACCAGGAGGGCCGTAGAACAGGAGGTTGGGCAACTGGAAGAAGTACTCAAAATCATTAGATATTCCATATCTTCATACATAAGTCAGCTATGACTCTTCACTTACTACCTGTCATAAAAGTGACTACTACACTTACTACGAACTACTTTATACCGGGTCCCAAACCAAATTCCATATTCAAATTCCCTGTGTTTTCCCTGTCCCACGGCAATTTTCACCAGTGTTATATCCAGCAAGCTGTTCAAATTTAAAAGCCTCTGTGTGCAGAAAAAATATTAGACAACACAACAACAAGAAGTCAAATCTCTAATATCTTGAGAATCAGTAATTGGAGAACCTGGCCAAATGAAATTCCCTAAGTTTTGGTAGAATTTGCATATTCCGGAGTTTTCCCTGTCAGTGTCAGGGTAATTCTTTTGCCATTTTCCGTATTCTCTGTGCTGTTGCGACCCTGTTATATGTTGAAAAATGTCTTTGCTAAAGTGGCATATACATACAAAAGAATGATTGTTATTTGTTTCAATTGCCTTTCCTAATTCAGTAGCTCAACTGCCACTTGAATGAGTGATATGCCCAAGATGTACAATATGTAAAGATTTAGTTTTTAGTTTGTTGTCTCCATAAAAAAACATGAACATTTTGACGGGGAAATATTATGCCAACTTACATCCTGGCCCTGGAGGGAACGTTTGAGGACTGCGACAACTTCTTCCTGGTGAGCGACATCATCGACTGTACGCGGCCGGCTGAGTACAAAAATCTTATGTTACTAGACCAAACATTACACCTTTTAAACATCTTTATAATCATTCCCCCTCCTCCACACTTTTAATATGAACATTACAAGTCTTCTCAAACAGAGCAAGAGATATTGAGACATAGACAAACATCTCATAGTGCTAATTTAAGATATTATTCTGAGCTTTGATATCACAAACAAACAAGAAGCAAATGACTATCAAAGTTCCGATCGTTGGAACGATTGATGTTCGCCCTTAACATAACAATGGACAATGGGGGTGAGGCGGTGGCCGTAGCGGCTGGGGTGGGGGTAGGGTGGTGGGTGTGAGAGTATTGTATGTGTCACGGTTGATTGGGTGCATGGATGGTGGTGTAGGAGGGAATCCTATTGGTCACTCAGCTTGACCAATGAGTGTAAAGAGTGTACAGCAGGGCTGTGTCAGTGTGTGTGTGTGGGGGGGGGGGGGTAGTCTGGTACCTCTGACCCCGCTGACTAGCAATGGTGGAAGATACTGTAGCGCACCACGCGGCGTCCAGTGTAGGGGGGGGGGGGGGGGTTAGGCGGTGGCCGTAATGGCTGGGGTGGGGGTAGGGTGGTGGGTGTGAGAGTATTGCAGGTGTCACGGTTGATTGGGTGCATGGAGGAAGATTCTATACACACGAGGATTTTCACGAAACACGAGGATACAGAACCACCTCGTGCATACTAAGGACCATTATAGGCACGAGGTGGTTATTTTTGACAGCTTCACACATGAGGTAGAGAATGAGTCAATGACCTCGTGCATGGCCCAAAAACCTGTTTCAGTACACACGAGGTGGTTGTAGTGATTGAAGTACTTTAAAGGGATCATTGCACATAATAATAGGATGAATATTTTGCAATGAAATTGATTTAGTATGATCAATGCGTCTTGAACTAATAAAGCTAGAGACATCTTAAGAATATTTTAAGTGAATACAGAGTTATAAGACTTTGAAAATTGGTCTAAAATATGTATTTTTAAGGGAAATCCCCTAATTTGTCCGTACCCCCACCCCCTACCTGTCCTCACCCCCATCCCCTACCTGTCCTCACCCCCATCCCCTACCTGTCCTTACCCAATCCCCTACCAGTCCTTACCCTGCCCCCTACCTGTCCTTACCCCCACCCTCTGCCTGTACTTAACCCCACCCCCTACCTTACCCCAACACCCTGTGACCAACCAGGGAAGGGTGCAGGGAACAGGGGGAAGCGGCAGGAGACAGGGGGAGGCGGCAGTGGACAGGGGAGGCGGCAGGGGACAGGGGGAGCAGCAGGGGGCAGGGGGAAGGGACACTGACTACCACGGCCCTCCACTATCCATATAACGGCCCTCCACTGACTACCACGGCCCTCCACTGACCATAACGGCCATCCACTAACCATAACGGCCTGTAGAAAACGACCTTGTGCATATAACACCCTAATAGATCTACATGCACGAGGCCCTTTTCATCATCAATGTCTCAAAAGTCTATACACGAGGGCTGAGAAGGACCTCGTGCATATAATAGGGTGTTATATGCACGAGGTCGTTTTCTACCTCGTGTGTATAGACGGTAGCGTGCAGGGACGGTGGTGTAGGAGGGAATCCTATTGGTCACTCAGCTTGACCAATGAATGTACAGCTGCACTGACCTCTGAACACTACTGAGCTCCTAATGTGGAGGTTATGTAACCCACTTCTGGCTTCTCAAACTGCACCCTCCCCCACCCCCACTCCTTGAAGTCAGTTCAAGGAGTGGGGGTTGGGGAGGGTGCAGGGGAGAGGCCTGCCCACTCAATTACACTTGATGCACACTAATTGTCCTTGCTTACAAATGCATGCCGGTGGACAAAGGCCTGTAGCTACTTGTATGTAAGATTGTGTAACCGGGCAATCAGATAAAAGCCCAAATACCTACAAAAGACATGACTGATTGAGTGAGCCCTTCCCATAAGCTACAATACTAAAAACTATAATTAAGGGCTCACAACAATCATATGCTTTTAAAGAAGAAGATATGCTATTTATATCAACATTTTAATCATCTCTCCATTCAAAAAAAGAGTAATAAATAGAATATGTCATTCATTGATTCAACTCACTATTTTTCGACCCATGGAATATGTTTGCGGGTTTTACTTGAAGAAGCCGATTTATCCGACTTCTCTTTGGGGCCGGAGCTGAGAGTGCCTCCTTTCAAAAAGGCCTGCATGGTTCCTGAAAAGAGATTTTGAGAATATACTTTGGGTTTTCATGGACAGGGTAGGGGGAATCCCTAGCTAGAGTTGCTTAGCGACCCCAAGGGGGACAGTTTTATCTGGCTCTGATTGGTCAGTCCTTATCTCTAACCTGATCTGTCCCCCTCTGGCCATAGTTACATTCACTCATGCATGACTGTAAGTAAGTAATTTCCTAACCTAGATAAGGATATGACACATACCTGGCTTAGAGACATACTGACATTAGCGATGACGGGTCAACGTGCATATAGCGCTCTGCTATTCTGTCACTATAGGAAAGCACCCTCAACGAAAATACTCATAAACTGATAAATCTATAATATTTTGATCTAAAAATGACATATTATATGTAGAAAATGATGGCGATCACGATTCTGGCCATGAAAATATCACAAAAGATTATTTTGATGTTCAAAATTGCGAATTCCCGCGACGATGTTTGCCGCGAACCTCAAGTTACTGGCGAGGATTATATCCCTTCAAAACTGTTTCAGGTTGTTTAAATATGGACCATATATTTTTTCCGTGGCCAGGAATGAATATAGAATTGCCCCAGCTTTGATACAAGCCGAAAATTTCATTAAAAACGGATTCAACAATTGAAAAAAAATGGGGTTTTAATCTCTAAACTAATTTTCCAAAAAGATAAAATAAAGGTAACTAAATGAAACTTACCTACAGACCTCAGAATATGTCTTTATATTATGCTACACTTGGATTTGTGTAATTCTGTTGGGGCGATTTGAAGCGATTTTGGTTTTAGTGCAGAGAGATTGGGTCAAAATTGGGGTAAATTGAGGTCATTTATGAAGATTTATTTTTCAAAATTCCATAGAGCGATTGCCAGTTGTCGCGCATGGCCGTGAAGTTGTTGATTTCCGCCGTATGCTTTAGCATTGCATGGCCTAAACAATTCAGATTTGCTATTCTTTCCCGAAAAAGTATGAGGTCATTTGATAAAATATAGAAGCTTTTGGATCTGGCTATCTGTTCGTATCCTTATTTTTGCTGGGGGATGCGTTTAAAAGAGAAAGAAAACGAAAATCGGATTGTTTTGCATTGGGACTACGGGCCGGAAATCAACATTTCGCTACCAAATCCGCGCGACTAATCAGGGTGGACGCGCGTCTGGCAGGGGGTCTATATCTTCCAAAGTTGTATACCTATGATGATAATTCAACTTGTATTTTCCTACTATTGATCTAGACTTTCCATATATAAACAACTTTTTATGATTCATAAATTTGAAAATTTGATAGAATTTGAGCCTCTAGTCATAATGCTGACAGAAAATAATCGGCCGCATTTAACATTTTGACCCGTCATCGCTACTGACATGGTTTTCAATGTCAGAGAAGAGATGCCACTCTAATGTCTATAAGCATGGAAAATCCGGAAATCATTCCGGATTTTTAAGAAGGAACAGTTTAAAAGGAAGAGAATATCATGGTGCAAACATCCAGGGCCATTAAACTAGACTTCGTACTGCTACCCGTAACCTGAAAAACAATAAATGACTAAAAATGTTTTCCCGGCGCCAATCAGGTGTGGGCGATAATAGATGGTTCGACACATTTCTGCATGAATATAACAAAAAGGAAAGGTTTTATGATCATTACAATATATAAGTAGCCCTCCCTAACTGACTGTTAACCTAAACCAGTTACTGCATAAGAATATCAAACCATATTTACCTCTGTAGATGTGTTTTTCGAAAGTGCAACTTGCACAAATTCGTCCAAAGTTGTGATTTCCCGCGGTCTTGTGCGCATGCGCAGACCTCCAAATGCACCTATCATCGCCCACCGTGTTGTGATTTGAGCAGTCGGCACCGCAAGTGGTTTTGGTTACTTTTCATTAGGTATTTTGTAATAAAAAGTTGAGAAATCTCAACAAATCGTGGTCAACATGCAGGCTGTGATTGAGAGATCGCACACGGCTCGAGAAGTTGACTCTTCAGCGGCAGGGAGAGGCGTTTGGCTCGTGAAGGTAAGGATGTCGTAGGCCCAATTCAATTGCCGAGTTGAATTGGCAATTTCATTCAAAATCAAATCAATTTCAAGATTAGCGCATATGATTGCGATTTGTGCAAAAGAAACAAAAATTCAAGCACACACGAGCAACTGAAATAATTCCGTTATAACCATTTACCATGAAGCATTGTCTATTAAGTAAAAATCTTATCTTTATAATTAAACAGTTCAACGAAGCCAGACCCACGTTAACTTATGAATAACACACTTTAGAATCTCTAACTTAACTGGAAAAACATAAGTTTGAAAAACAATTATGTTTGACCTATCGGTAGAAGAATTGGCAATCTGCCCATATTATATTTTTTCATATTTTTCCTGTTATTATGAATATTTTTCCGAAATTGCTAATGATTTCCGTACCAGTAATCTCCTCCCACACAAAGTATTACTTTTTTGTTTTCATTTTGTAGGTCCCTAAATACCTGGCAGAAAAATGGTCGAAGGTGCAAGGAACATGCGAGGTTGGAAAACTACAAATCAACAAAGCCAGGTATGCATATATTTACTCTAGTAAAAGCATGTGAACTTAAAATGTATATTATATGCATGTACTAATGGCTTAGCACTTTTAATATATCATCATGTTGTATAATCTATCAAGGATCAGGCTTAGCAAGTCTACTTCTAGTCTACTTCTAGAAAGAGATATGTTACGCTCCCAGCGCCACCTGTTAACCAGTATAAACGGTGTTGCAAAGTGAGGAGCAGGCAGTTTTAGTGAGAATGTCAGCTGAGTGAGTTTAGCAAAGGAGCTACTTGGAGTTAGTACATCGGCTCCCGCGCAGCAGACTGGAGTTTTACCTATACCAACTACCTCGGACATAGAATTGTGATAGAGCTGAGCACTAGGGCGGTCTAGGATGTGTTGGAACAACTTGTATTCTAAATGTGGTTGATTGCTGATAGGAGATGGGAGGTGGACTGATGGAGACTTATACATAGTGGTTTTGACTCGGGATGAGATGTTTATTGAATAAAAACCCTTTCATATTAAGAGCTCCCTCATCGTTCATTTCTTTTGAACTATTGGGAAGTGAACGAACTAACTTTAAACGCAGTCTGATTGACTCAGACAACCTGGACAAACGACTCATGGATACTTAGTCATATACACATCACGCAGTATTAAATCAAACATTAACAATAGTTCATGCAGATGATTTATTTTTGTTACTAAATCATGTTACCACGTCCTTCAAATTTCAAGTTGATAAATGAGAGGGATCTATAATGCATTTAATGATATTAAAACTTTGATTTTTCTCCCCAATTGAATGATTTTACGAGCGACAAACCTCAATTTCTTATAATAATAAAAAAGATGCATAGATTATGCCATGAATTTGAATTATCCCTATGTCTTTCATCACAGTATAACTGTGCATTATTATATTCTTGCACTCAGCAGATTTACTGAGTCTAAACTTTCCTTCTTCTTTTTTTTTCTCTTTCTTTCATTATAACATTGTTTTCTAGCGTTGTTTGCAATTTATTTTCAAAAGTTCTTCTCCCTTGCAAAACATTTAAATATGTTTTTTTTTAATATAACATCTTGAAATGTCTCTTTTTTGACAGGTTTCCTGGGGCAAAGCCCGAAGTGATGTTCACGTTAGCGGAGAGCATGGCCAAGCAGGAGGCGACTGACATATCGGCCATCCCGATGAACCACAAGTTTGTACTGACCGGTACCACCGGTCAGTCCCTGTCCATCCTCTCACAGTCACCTGGCACAGGTAAAACCACCAAATCAAATTTATGCATTGTAAAAGTTCAAAATAATGATATTTACTATTGACGGCTTGGCCATCCCAATGAACCACATTCTCTTTCTTTTTTGTTTATAACTTACAAAATATGGTATATATTATAAGGAAAACTAACCTCAGTTGACAGTACAACCCTGTATACTCGGTGGGATGTCAGAAAAATTACTGCCCTCAGCCTAACGGCCTTGGGCAGTAATTTTTTCGACACCCACCTCGTTATTCAAGGTTGTACTGTCAACCTCTGTATGTATACAGGTAAAACTACCACATCCTTACCACAGAAAAATCCCGTCAGCAGAGTCCAAAGAAAACGTCTGAAATTGAAAACAAAATTTTGTAACCAGTGTTTTATGAGTCCATTTAGGGCAAGAGGTGTAAGACTATTGTATTGTTGGGTGAAAACTATTTGCTCTACAGATCCACACAGAAAACTATACGCTTTGTGCATATAACTAATGTAACATGCATTTGGACTGTATATCCTGCATACCAATTTTGTGCAATTAGAAGGAAAACGACTTTTCTGGGCCACTGGGTACCAGTCATAAGTTATTGGTGTACACGCCGGGCACCAGTGGCCAAGAAAGTTACCGGCATGCTACGCTGATAAACTACTGCTGGTACCCAGTGGCCCAGAAAAGTAGTTATCCTCCTCATTCAGGATCTTAATTTCTGTACTTTTCTAGAATGTCCTCAATATACGTTAAATGGAACCATGCCTTTTTACCTTTACCCATGTTAATATTGTTCTCATTTTTTTAGCGTCGCCGGTGGACCCAAACACAGGCGAACCCATGTACGGTGAGTTCAGGCTTCTTTTTTTTTTTTTTTCAATTAAACCACAATCATTACATGAATGTTCTTCCTTGTAGGTGTGTAACTTTTAGTCATGGGTATCGAAATATATATAAACAAGTTTTACGAGTATCCAACTCGATAATACATTACATAGGCTTCAAAGCCAGAGTTTAGTCTCTATAGAGTCAGAGTTGAGGCTTCATAATCAGAAGTTAAGCTCCATTGCAGAGTTTAGTCTCTTTAACCAGAGTTTAGGCTTAATATACAAGACAGACAGTCATGAAGTTTGCTTATAAATTTGGCTCATCAAAATCTGTAAACTTTAACACTGCGTGAGGAATAACTTATTTCCATTGAAGAAAACTTTTTTCCATATACTAATATTACCCAATATCATTATCTATAAATATCAGACCCTTTAGTCTTCCACATATGTTTAGTTCAAACATACAGAAATATAGAAGTCTTCGTGTAACGCCGTAAGTTGTATAGTTTAAGTTGTAAAACCGTTATAAAATAGTGGTAAAAGTAATCTCATCATTTTTGTAATAGTATATATTTCTTAAATTTGTTTTTAAATGTTTCTGATTCGTTTTAATTGCACTGACAGACCAACTCGCCATAGAGGGACGTGTCATTCAGCGAGCGGAGTGTAGGCCTGTCGCCGACGACCGATATATCGGGCTCAAACGGTAAGCTCAGCTCCGAAAATAAATTTTTTTCCCACAATTTTTCTTACTATATTTTGAGGTGTGACAATGAAATATCTGTTACTATATTTATTATCAATAAATTAGATTTTCAAAGAGAAGGCTTGGATTCTGTCAATGAATTTCTTTATTTTCAAGTAACTTACATGCCTGTTCTCATATGTCTAATCTGTATTTTCCACCATTGCTTCAAAATTATTTCATATTATATGTGCTCTTCCAGTAGTCGTAACTCGTATTGATGATGTTTAATCCGCAAGATTTGCCTTTTTCTGACGGCATGTAAACCTAGATGCTGGATTTTTTTTAAAGATAGCTCATCTAACATAAACAACGTAACAAGATCATATTTTTCTTTTGCAGAGCAACAGTAGAATTGTCCAATAAGCCGCGGCGCCAGGTCGAGACGTTAAAGGGTCCAGTCATCAACTACAAACCACGATATGCAGACTCCTATAACGTAAGTACTACATTTGGGTAGGAATTTTTCTTTTTTCCTTTTCCTTTACATCAACTGCACGTACATATAGTGCATGTTTTTTCGGTCGGATTTGGGGATATATCATTATATGGGATGAGGTACAACGAGATGATACATGGATGGGACCAACAAATGAAGTACAATATTGATCATAAACCAATAAGAGGTTTGTGGTCACCGATAACTTTAACTAAGACTCCTATAACGTAAGTACTACATTTGGGTAGGACTTATAAGCTCCACGAAGGTCCAGATTAAACCGTCCAAATGACCGGACAATTAGATATCGAGGGATAATTTTGATTCAGAATAATTCTAAAACATCTACACGTTTCTTTTCCCATTTTAAGGACGTCTTCTTTGAATGGACAATTGTAATAATCTATTTTAACATTGTCTAGAATGTATGACCCCTTGAGATATAAGGGATATTTTATAGCCATATTATATATAACAATTAAAGCTGTATGTATACATTCATGATCTTATTTTAATTATCTAGGATTTAAATTTTTGTGAAATATTAACGAAATTTAATATTCTGTTTTTGTGAGAAAACGGAGGTTTATAGTTTAAAATATCCGAATTGGTTAATAGTAAAGAAGGTGGTTTTGTCTTTTATACCTTTTAGTTCGGGGGTCAACGGGCGTTTCTTAAATCAGACTATTTTTCATGTAGAACTATATATCGAACGTGGCTGGAGATCTTGTGGATGCTGTGATGCTACCGCGTAAAGGCAAAAAAAGAAAAAAAATTCTTACATGTAGAACAAGTTCCTAACAGAATATTTGATGAAATATTTATGAAATTCATTTGTTTGTAGCAACCTAGTAAGAGTAAGAAGGAGGAGGGGAAGCGGTCGCGCATGGACAAAGACAAGGTGACCGACATGTTGTTCTCCGCCTTCGAGAAGCACCAGTACTACAACGTCAAGGACCTCGTCCGCATCACCGACCAGCCCATCGTAAGTCTATATATTATAACATTTATATTTACGCATCACCGACCCGCCCATCGTGAGTTTATTTAACATTTATATTTACACATCACCGACCAGCCCATCGTGAGTCTATAAACCATTTAATCATAATTTTGTTGTTAAGAGGGTGCCCACGCAAGTCTTCAAAAGTCTTAAAAGGTCTTAAATTGATTTTCTCAAATTGAAGGCCTTAAAAAGGTCTTAAATGTCATATTCTCCTTGCATGATGTCTAAAAAAAGGTCTTAAATTGGATCTGATTAGGAAATCATCCGAAATGAAAATCAAACAATATGATGATCAAAATTGCTGCATTTTGCCGAGTCGCATTACATCAAATTTCGTTGGATTAAATTCTTTCTAAAGTGTTGCAAATAGGTCTTAAATTTGCCAAACTGAGGTCTTAAATATGGTTTAAAAAAGGTCTTAAATTGATTTCTGAAAAAACATGGGCTCCCTGTCTTAAATATACATGTATCTAGGGGGGCGGGACAGTGTAGTGGAAAACCTCCTCGGCCTCGCCTTGCACACGGCCGGACCAGGTTCGATCCTCGGGTGTGCCTGTTACACTACCCTGGTTTCTGGCATTTCCATCCCCATAGATTCGATCATAGAACTCTGTACGGTCAAAAAACGTGAGTGGTCCTGATATAGCTAAAAATTTGCTGAGCGGACATTAAACTCATCATATATACATGTATCTTCATTTTCAGATTAATACCGTTAAACCCCTACTTTATCTTTAAGCCTGTGCTTAAAAAGGGGTTAGTTTAAGAATTAGTAAGGCAGTGGTGGACGTGGCTGTGTAGGACCGGTGCGACCACTGAAGTCAATTTTTTTTTATGAATTTATGGGGATCTGGTGCTTTAGCCCATACCCCGTAGTTCGTGAAGAATTTATCCTAATTAGTTTAAGAATTAGATCTGATTAGGCCTCAACTTAAAGGGTGCGGCTTAAATAGGGGTTTTACATCACATTGAGTCCAATGGCACAAATGTTCAATACCCGCTGGGGACATGCGGAGGGAACTTTATTGGTTAAAAAGCATGTAATCAATTATTTTGACTTTTCACCCTGATAAAGCAAAATAATTGATCATACTATTATAACTGACAATTTATGGTTATAATTCCTGATGTTTGTAGGGGCTAGTCGGGCCCCTAGACCAGAAAATCTAGTTATTTTCACCCCTGCCAATTCTCATCTATTATACCTACAACGTTACTCATGTATTTACTTCCCCCCCCCCCCGGTAACCAGATGAAAGTGACCCTGACTCACACCTGACTAATAGACTTTCTCTTGAACCATTGACTAGTGAAGAACCCCCTGTTTTAACCCTTGCCACTTTCCTCACCCTTTGTACAATCACTCTTCTCTAAACCACTAGATGGCGCCACCGCCTAAGACGGTGTGTCTGAGGTGTGCTGAACAGAGTCCATATAAAACAATGCACGCACCACTTATTATTAGGGAGTTTTAGCAACCCCCAGCCAACGTATCCCGTAACGCAAACGCAACGTAGCTCTTATCTCCTATCTCTGCTGTAGGCCTTATGACTGATACCAAAATTATAATTTTTGAGGAGCACCTCTTTCCCTTTGAGAACAATACGTAAATGATTGCCTTTTATATATATTTGATATCTGATGTGGCTTTAAAGTTTTGAAATACGTTAACGCATAGAGATATGTTGTGGTTGCTAAAACTCCCTAATATTTTCATGTGATATAGGATCTCAGATGCCTCAAATTTTATTTGTTAAGACCTGCATTTTGGTTATCAGGTCTATGCACATTTCCATTCAATTTAAATATATTGAAAAGGTCTTTTCCTATTTATTATATCATACATAAAATAAAAGCTGCCTCCAAAAGCTAATCAAATCCTCCGAACAAATATCCAGTTGATTTTCTGCTGTTTTAATTCAGATATATTCACATAGGTTTTAATAATCCTTCATATATCTTTTAGATCTAGAGTTGGAGCAAATTATGCAGGCCTATGTACTGCTTTCCCTTTCCGAATTTGAAAGTCGATCCCCCAGCTAAGAATAGTAAGATAATGATGCAAGATTTCCAAGTGGTCCAACTCAAAAAATGTCCAATATTATATAGTTGGTTTCATACATTGAGTGCAGACACACTGCAGACAAGTAAGTGCCCTTGACCTGTATCCCGCCTCTCTAGACCACCTATTGATCACCTCTCACCTCTCATCACGTCACCAGCTGCCCTATACTGAGGAAGCACGTCTCAAATACACAAAAGATTCTGCTTTTCCTTCGAAAATGCCAACTGATACTGTTCCCCGACAAGGTTATCAAAGGCAAGGTGTATGATGCCCTTTCTATGGGACATTTCATATAAGAGATCCCTTGACCCTTCTCGAAATGAGTAGGGTACTGAACTGGGGGGTTTCTCCTAAATACCATATAATGTAGAAAAAATTAAAACCTAAAACCTAAAAGAAATACATGGACAAGTAGTGAAAGTCACGGAAAACTCACGGAAAATATTAATTATTCCGTAAAAATATTTTGAGAAATAGGGAATACTTACTACGAATTTGTCTGACAAAGAACATTAGTATTGATATAGATTGACACTAATTCTATTGAAATAAGTTTGTTTTTTTCTTGGTAAATAGATATATAAAGCATATATAAAGGGAAAGAAGTTTTGATAGAATCAAGCTTTGAAGCATTTATGGACATGTACCTATGAAATCGAAACCGCTTGCCGGATGCTAATACCATGTTATCTTTATACTTGTGTCTACAATGACTCTTTACCGGGATATTTTTGAGACATAGATAGATACAGATAAAAACCTTTTTGTCTTCTAGTTATCTCCTAATTGTGTTATCCCACAATGACTTTGCACGAGGTAACGATGGTAAATGAGGTTAAATGATCAAGAGGTAATAGATAAATGATAGCCACATACTAGGAAGTGAGTTTCTTGAATGAGGTACCTACTTATAGTGCCTTTACAACTGGCCCAATTGAGATGATTAAAAAAAACTCATTGGATCAGGGATGTAAGTTTACAGATTTTGATCCTAATTCCAATCTTTTGTCATTGGACATTGAAGTGGCTAAATATCTGAGAAACTGTCTAAGAAATGACAAACAGTTTGTGGCCATATAATGGTAGTCATAATGGTGTTTTTTAATATGCATTAATATCAAGGCAACACCATAGTTTACCAACCCCTTTCTTGCTGCAGCCCGTGGGGGAGCCAGGGTGGGGCTTCTGCTCCTGGGAAGAAGATAAGGCCCCCAGTAGCCCCTGCTGATTGTAAAAGGCGACGATAGGGGGGGACCCAGCACTGTTCAAGTTGTTCTTTGGGTTCGATTCCCGGTTGGTGTCTGGGTTCACTAAGAGATGAGGTACAGCAAAAATGATTACCAGGTTGTGATCCCCTTCTGTTTTCCCGCCCTGTCACCCACATCTCATAGATTCGATCACCAAAGACAGAATTCGTCCCAACCTGTTTTTGCTGTGAAAATGACCCTGGCTGTCGGTACAGCATAAAACATCCATCACTCACTCACTCACTCTCTTGCTGTAGCCAATGCTTACCATTCCCTAACCCCCAACCCCCAACCCCCACATGTCAAAGCCTACACTAAGGCCTACCAACCCGTGTTTTGTCCCACAACAGAGAGGTAACTGGCAGAAATCACTCCCCACCCCCACAAACCCCCACATCTGTCAAACCCCTAAGGCCCTACCGACAGGTGTTTTGGCCCACAACACAAAGGTAACTTGGAGAAATCACCCCCCGTCACCCCTATTTGTTGGTTCAGACACATTAGCTATTTGTACACATTGATAGGTCGGGTGGGCTGCTACAACCAACGCGATAGGCCTGAGGACGAGTTGTTACAACTGGTGTGGGGATAGGGTTGTGTTAGGGTTGCGGTAGAAGAGGTAGGGTTTGGATCTGTACCACCTGTGACAAGGGGATAGCCTCAGACCCCTAAAGTGTTCACCACCTTGTAGCTTATCTTCTACATTCATAGTATACCTGCTGAGTGAATATCATTGGCGGATTAGATGAGAGGGGGAAGGGGGGGGGGCAGACCCTTCCCATTAAGGCCATTTACTGGACGTTTTGCCTTCCTATGTCGAAAAATTAATTTGAAATAATTCTTTAAAAAGTGTTTGTTTTTTTATAACATTAGAAGTATTGGAACATTGGAATCATATTGAAGCCAGTCTATCATCCCTGAGACGGACGTAATTTGCTACATTGTAACTTCCTTACAGCCAGACCAAATTTGTGATGTGACCAAAAACATTACTGGAGTATGTTCTAATGTCGCAACACACATCGCCGGCTGCAACGTCGTTAGGCTAAAGGGTGGAGCCCCTAACATGCACAGATGATACCGCGGCTTTAAGAAATATATCTAGTCAACTCATGGCAGGTGGAGTACACATGTGCTCTGGGCTTCAGTGAGTGCTTTCAATCCTTGAGACTATTATGTACGTCTTCAGTGAGCTCACGTTGGTCTGCACCGGGTTCCTCCGTCTGTAGAGTAGTCAACCGTAAAACCCCTAATTTTAGACACAACTTAAATATGGTTTAGTTTCAGAAATTAGAGCCAATTAGGCCTCAACAATAAGAGTGCGGATTTAATAGGGTTTTACACAACCTTGAATACAGTGGTACTTTTAAAGAGATATTATAAAAAATGGCCAAAAGATAAAGCCGAAAGTTAAGGGCCATACCCACTAGGCGATTTAACTGTACATGGACGACGGGCAACTGGGAGAACGGCCATCGTCATCATCACTGGGCGACTGTAACATCAAGCAATTTTGATAATTTGCCTGCGATTTAACTGGCGATCCCGTCGCCCGTCGCCTAGAACCCACACGATACCCACAGTGAATCAACCCTTGATTGTGCATGCAGGGAATTTGATGGTCATGCCATAGCTGGGCGATGGTAAAATCGCTTAGTGAGTATGGGGCTTAAGGGTGCGGTTTATATTAAGGGGTTTACCGTAATATACTCCCCAAGGGTAAAACAGTTGGGTTGCCATGGTAACGGTCGTCATAGCAACACGTCATCACCTACTACCTCTTTTATCGCCCAGTTCCCACGGTCTGCGCATGCGCAGCTCGTTTTTTACCACTTCCACTCCTCCACTACAGGAGAGCTCTTGCCATCCGGTCCCTTTAAGTCAAAGAAACTTATGTACATATATTTTCCTGTCCACCCAGAATTGAGAAAAGCTACTGTTTTTCAAAAAGAAGGAAGAAATAGAAATTGAAAATTTTATACATGTACCTAGGTCATCTCACATATATGATTGCACCTAGATAAGATTTATCAGCAGTTTAAGAGTAATCTAAAATTCGACCTAAAATTCCCCTTTTTTTGGCCAATAGAATCCCCCCTTCCATTATAATAAACAAATGAGAGAGGAAAAATAGAAAAGAAGAGATAATATATGTCCACCACCCTTCGGAAAACTGGTCGGATATTTTTCAAACAAATTCATATTTTCACAAAAATCGGAAAGGGTTCAGGGAAAGAGAACAAAAAGAGATTAACCCCGGCTTACATCCATGTATAGTTATAAGATATGGTATGATATCCCTGATCCGCCCCCCACCCCCCTCCATCCCAATTTCCCAGTGACGTCTATAGGCTTTGTTAAACTCTACTTATTCGTTTCCTTCTGGAGAACTACTAAACAAACACTCACTGGAAGCAAAGTAGGGAGGTACGAATGTATAGACTCTTTGCCAGTTCCCTCTTGCTGCTAAACTACTCAGGACTTCCTACCTATGCTACAACATTGGAGGTGGCAGAAAACATTGATTTTCTTAGCTATTCCTAATAACCTAATCCTGATTTTCTAGTATGTCATAGATGAGGGCCACAGCTATCCAAAACTTATTTTCTCTATGAACTGATTATAAGAGGTACAGGGAAACAAAAAGTAATCCTTAAGCATTGAGTCTATGGACAGGAAGTTCATTTTTTGGGAGGTGTCTCATGGCATCATTTACCACACGATGCCAACTGGCAAATTGTCTGTGGTACATTGGCTGGTATGTGGACTAGGCAGGTTACGTTTGGCAGATGTTTATCAGAAAGACGTAACTCGGGCTGAGAATTGACTTGGCAGCTAGAGTATTTTGCTACTGATACTGCAGCATATGGAGGAAATCTTACACCCTTAACAGACTAACCTCAGAGTACCGTAAAACTGCAGCATATGGAGGGAATCTTATACCCTTTACAGACTAACCCACAAGTACCGTAAAACTGCAGCATATGGAGGAAATCTTTTACCCTTTACAGACTAACCCCAGAGGACTGTAATACCCCTAATTTAAACTTAATTTAATAAAATGGCAACGAGACAGGGAAATCTAGGGGAAAATACAGAGAATTTGAAAATGGATTTTATGTTGGGACCCAGGGTACTCTTCCTGTATATTGTATTATACATGTATTCGGTCTATATAAACATCTGTATTCATTTATACAGATAGGCTCCCCCAGAATCAGACCATCAGTAAGTAAATGGGCCCGGCTACGAAGCGGTGGCGCGTTAGGCCAATCAGATAGTTATTGCGGATTGACCGCTATGATGTACGCTGACACTCCGGGGCACCAACCCTCATACACTCTGGACAGGGGGACCCGGATGAGGGGCCTTCCACCCTTAAGGCCGTATTCCGCTTACCGGAAGTGAGCGCCACCAATTTTGAGCATCTCCATGGAAACATTCTATATGAGGACCATCGATTTTCGGCTGCCGAAATTTCTATATTGGTTGCTGAAAGTGCAATATCGGCTGCCAATAGTGTGAAATCGGCAACCAGTACCAAATCGGCTGGAACAATTTACCAACGTGTTGGTAAATTCTATCGGTAATGTTGCCAGTTACATATCAGCAGTAGAGAAAGTATAGGGGCTGCATATCGGCAGCATGCTTTTGGTATGTAAAATACGGCCTTTAGATTCAATATAGGCAACATGGGTGCACATGAAGCTTGACATGGGAACATGGGCATTTATAGAATTCGACATAGCGACACCGCCATTTATGAATTGAAACATAGAGATATGGGCATTCATAAGATCTGACATGGTAACATGACATTTATAAAATTAGACTTGGCAACATGGCCATATTCGATATAAGAGATTGAGAATGATAGGAGACCAAGACAATACGATATGGCCCAAATACAAAATCGACATTCAACATCAGGCCCAGCCCACCCCCAACCCAGAATCAAGGGACCCTCAGAAGCAAATGAATATCATTCCGGAACGAGGGTAGCCATCGTTCCAAACCACTGGTCAAAGTCATGCAGTAAAAGGGCCCCTATATGTAGTTAGTGGTTATATCTATGTCCTATTTGTATGGGGGTAATGGTAGGATAATACGTCAGGGACCTTGTATTCATATAATGGTATGAAAGTCTATGTGTGAAGAGAACGATAGTAGATGAGTATGTGACAGTATGGCAAGCCAGGGATATGGGTACAGGGTCCTCACTGCACAGGAAAAACAGGGAAAACGGCAAAAGAAAATGTTCATGACAGTGAAAACACAGGGTATTTGGAAATTTAATCCTTCCATTAACACAGCAAGAGGGGGGGGGGGGGGGTCTGACATTTTGGAAAATTTGCTTACGTTCCTGTACAATTCCGATGTTACAGCCCAAGGAGGGACGGGGGGGGGGGGGCAATGTTGGACAGTTTTCCTACGTACTATATGGAATGCCCTGAAAACACAGAGAAATACATAGAATCTTATTTGACTAGTTTCTGCACTTACTGATTCTTTCAATATTAGGGATTTGACTTGGGCTGTCCATATTTGTTCTGAATACAAAGGCTTTCAAATTTGGAACCTTGCTGGAAACAACACAGGGAAAATTGCCACAGGACAGGGAAATCTCAGCGAAAATATAGGGAATTTGAAAATGACATGTTAGTGGGAACCCTGTGGGTGATAAATGAGCCACTGCCACATACGATCAACTTACTTTTGGAGTAATGTATTAATGTATAGGGCTACTCTGAGAATCTGGAGATAAGAAGCTTTAGAAATGACGAGTCCTATAAACAGCAAAATCTTATTTATTTATTGGGAGGCGGGCCTTAGGCCGCCGACCTTCTCTACACTCCTTCTACACCAGGTTGTCTCAATGCATTTCAATGGGGGTCAAAACAGTTGTTACAATTTTGTGACAAATTTTTCGTTCCACTTTTCTCAGTAATGCCAGCATTAGAATCTTCAAACTATATGTATTTCTCTACTTCTGTTTCTAGTATATGGTGGTTTATTCCTAAAATTCTGAAATATTTGGTTGTTTTCTTGTAATTTGGGAGACAATCCATAAGTGTTTTGTTACAAAATTGAAATAGGAATTTCCTATAGTAAAGAAAGTAGGTCATCACTCTCCAGGCACAGCAAGTCTTTTTCCCATAGGGATACCTGGAGATTGACAAAGAATGTTTCACTGTCAAATTCCTCACACTCTCCAGACACATGTTTAATACTAAAATGGTAACTTGTTATAATGATTTCGCAATCCACCGCCTGCCTCCTTCGGTACGGCAGTACCCGAAAATCTAGTATATATTTTTTTTTTTGTCAAATAAACAATTATTTTAATTAAGTTTCCTGAAAATGCAGTACGAACCTATTATAAGGAAAAGAATACCCCAACAAACAAACAAATAATCAAATCTGTGCCTGACTGAACTAATATGGCCTTCCGATGTGCCTTTGTACATGTATATATAGTTTGTGTTAAACGATGGAAATACTACATGTATCCCTCTGTTAATAATCCTGATGAAGGCTGTGAAAAGCCGAAACTAGTTGATTCGCCGAATATAACACGTCTGAATAATAAAACTAAGTCATCAACACTCTTGTGTCGGGTTCGGTGTAGCTTCCAACATTTTATTACCCTCTGTTAATAGTATTTATACTGTTTTGTAATAGTACTAAGTGGACACATGTCTCCCTCTAATTGATTTAGGAAGCTGGTCGTAGGCAATGTGCCATGTACCAATCATATCAATTTATTTTTTCTTTTATTTCTTTTTTTTACTTTTGTTTTATCTATTTTTTGCGTGTCTTTTTTTATAGCGCCATATCAATTTACCATGGCATGTTCGGATACAGTTATCCCCATTGTCCATTCACCAGGAAACTAAAAGTAGTCGGTAAAAAGCACCTCTACGTGTGAGTAGTCACAACTGGATTTGGGACTTTTTGCACGCAATGATAAAGCCCTATACCCACTAAGCGACTTTTACACATTCGGCCGACGGATTGGTGCTAAAATTGGCGGATGAATCGGCTGATTTCTGCACCGATTCAGATCACCAGTTAGTATGTAATATTGAAAGATACATGTTTGATATGAGTCAGCGCTAAAATCGACCGACTCTTCTAGTAGAGTCGGCCGATTTTAGTGCTTATGAGTCGGCTGACTTAGGTCAGACGCCTATTGGGTATGGGGCTTAAGGGTAAAATTACCATACCCTACAAGCACTCTCTGCTACGGCTGTATTCCACATACAGATTTTGATACCGTTGATTTTGTATTTGTTTGATTTCGTCTGAAAATATGGCATGAATCTAACAATACTTGAAAGATAATTGTAATATCTATCTGTTTGTATTATGCTAATATTCTAACTTGATTCCCATTGCCAATTTTGAAAATCGGCAGCAAAATGGCCATGTGGAATATATAATAAATAATAATCAAAGACATGTTGTACATAATCAGAAAGGATTGTGAATTCTCTTTCAAACTGTATATAGCATGCATTCGCCCATATCAAATATTCCCAGTGAAAAATTTGGAAATTACCAAAATCAGCTAGTGGAATACAAGCCATGAGCAATACTCATACCAACTCAACCTCTGCCATTTCCCTCCCTGCTCCCAAACCCAATCCATATCTCACCAACTCACCCCCCACCCTCCCCTCCCCCTCCCCCCCCCCCCCCCCCCCCCCAGACGCCCACTTCCCCTTTGACAAATAGTGCTGAGTCACCCCTCCCCGGTGACCTCTAAGTAGGTCAGATGAGGTCACGCCTCTCTCGTGGTTAGACCTAACTATGGGGGTGGGAGCAGTTGTATTGAGGCTCCAAATAAGGGGGGGAAAGGAGAGGGAACACGCCTTAAATTTTTGTGAGCCCTTAATTATAGTTTTTAGTATTGTAGCTTATGGGAAGGGCTCACTCAATCAGTCATGTCATTTGTAGGTATTTGGGCTTTGATCTGATTGCCCGGTTACACGATCTTACATACAAGTAGCTACAGGCCTTTGTCCACTGGCATGCATTTGTAAGCAAGGACAATTAGTGTGCATCAAGTGTAATTGAGTGGGCAGGCCTCTCCCCTGCACCCTCCCCCACCCCCACTCCTTGAACTCAGTTCAAGGAGTGGGGGTGGGGGAGGGTGCAGTTTGAGAAGCCAGAAGTGGGTTACATAACAAGTACTTGAGCCATCCTCTGGGTGGGTGGGTCCAGGGGCCTAGCACCTTTCCTAAGCCCCTCCCTGAGTTGTGTGTGACAGGAGGAGTGGTGGTGGTAGTCTACTGGTGGTGATCACTACTCAACACAATGAAATGTCCATTGTTGTGTTAAGGGCGAACATCGATCGTTCCAACGATCGGAACTTTGATAGTCATTTGCTTCTTGTTGTTGCATAAATCATAGAATTTAATATTTTATCACATTGAATCTTATACTCCCATAGGGGCTCCGGGGAAGAGTATAGGCCCCCAGTAGCCCTCCTGATCATATAAGGCAACGATAGGGGGGGGACCCAGCACTGATCAAGTGGTTCATTGGGTTCAATTCCCGGTTGGTGTCTGGGTTCGTTAAGGGGTGAGGTATAACAAAAAGTGATTTCTAGGTTTTGATCCCCTGCCGTTTGCCCGCCCTGTCACCCTCATCTCATAAATAAAATCACCAAAGTGTGACCAAGTCAAAACGTGTGTCTGAAAAGTCAGACTTCGTCCCAATTTGTTTTCACCATGAAAAGGACCCTGGCTGTCGGTACAGTGCAAAACATCCAGCACTCACTCACTCTAACTTTGAATATAATCATTTCACGACTGTCTTGTTTTAGCGGTCTGTAGCCCCATTCCGACCCCAGTGTCTAGAGAAGGGCCCTGTCTACCGACCTTCAGTTTTCCCTAATTAACCACTCTGATTACATTGAGTCTTCTTATTGATTTTCTCCTTTCTATGATGGAGGGTCTCAGTTTGTTTACCATAATGGGTTTTAAGAATTGTCTTTGTCAGAGACTGAAGTGTATGGACTGACAAATAGTATCTACTCCACATTCTTAGAGATTTACTTTAGAAATAAGATGTATCAGGAGCGGATCCAGAAAATAAAAAGCTGAGTTTTGTCTTCTTTCAATTTTGTTTGGAATTCATGAGATAAAAATATTTGAGTTTTTAAGTTAAAAAAAAAAAATTCTCCAAAATCGGAGGGAAGGGACTAGGTACTTGCTAACCCCCCCCCCCCCCACCTTGATCCTGCCACTTTATGATATAGATATTTTGATACTGATTTAGAAATTTCCGGAAATTGTTGATTTGAATGAAAATATTTAAAAAATTTCTAAAACCCTTCATGACTCCTATTGCACATAAGCAACTTCATTTTTTTCATTGCTATTTATGAACAGAGCCATGTTTCTATTAATTTCACGTGTCTTTTTTCATTGTCCATGTCTTCAAGTCAAACCTTCTATTTATACTCTGTCTGCTGGAAATGGCCACTCCAGTCTTAACAAATGTCAACCTGTTACTCATAGAGAGCTACTACGTAAGGTTGTACTACCGGGGATGTTTTATACCAGACCCATTATTAGATCCCTGTCTGGGCCTCAAGACCATTCTCTCCCGCCTTATGCCGTAAAATCTATGATAAAATGTGTATTAGTCACACAGGTAGTAAGGTATTATGGGCCTTCCATTAAGTATGTACGCATCAAGGAGAGAGTGGGGGTCTGAGATTTGTGAAAATGTGCATACGTTTAAGTACAAATCCATTGCATATTTTTTCCCGGGGGGGGGGGGGGTGGAGGGTCTGAGATTTTTTAAAATGTGTGTATGAACTTAATGGAAGGCCCCTAATGGCTTTTAACGAACCCGTCCTACCGTAAATTCTATATTAAAAAAAACAAGTTTAAGATGCGTAGGTAGAACATTTTATATCAACTTCTAAATTTTCAGTTAATAATGTCTTTATAGACGGTGATCTTATACGAACCTCTCAGTATAAAATCGTATTTTTATCAATATAAAGGGGGAAAAAAGAATTTATTGACAACAAGATGGTCATTACAAACCGTTATTTGGATCTCAGAATTTAAACATTATGGTGGAACCTGCCTGGGTGGTTAAGTCGAAGTTTTACGGTAGCTGCTGAGCTATCTAGAGGAGACTGGGGAGGGTCTCGGAGACGGCTGGGGGAGGCGAGATGCTTTTATACCCAGACCATACCAAGCTTACCCATAATAAGCCCCCAATGCTTGCTGGGTGGTCTCCCTTAGTCTAGTTTGACAAGGATCAGGGTCCCTGCGGCACAGGGAAAACAGGGAAAATGCCCAGGGTAGGGGGCACTCAGTCTTTGAATGTAGGTAACAACTGCGAAACTTTTGAAATTAATTAATTACATCATGTCTCATGGCATTTTAAGATAATTTCAAATTTTCTTTCTGAAGTTTTAGATTTTTCCAGTAACCCTCACTTATATCCTTAAGTAATATTTGTATGGCCACCACCCTGTCTAGGTGTCTAAGTATAATGTTGGAAAAGTCCAAGTACTAGCAGAACCTAACTCTTCCCGTGCCAATCACCAAAATGTCAAATCGTGAAAAACGCTCAGAGTAAAAATGCCAAAGATTCGCCTTCGCTCTTTGAAACCTCCTTAGAAAACAAAACCAAATTCGGCAGCTAGGTTCTTGTGTTTTGTTGTTGTTTGGTTATATTAACACTTTAGACCCTAGAGAATTTTGACATGAATTGCTCCGTTTCCCCAGAAATTTCAGAAAATTGCTTGAAACTGGTCATTTACTATAAGTTGTAGATTTATAGTCTACTTATTGTTATGGTGATGTTATTGAGAAAATAGGTTTTCAGCGTTAATAGGAAAAGCGATAGGCTTTCATTTGAAACATTCTAAAACAATTGATTTCACGAATACATTAAGTTGTATTCTAATCTAGTTTTCATTGAAAAATATTTTATCCCAATTTTAGTGAAATCAAATACATCTCTGCCAGTAACATATATAACATTCTTGATGTATGTTGTAATGAATTCTGAAGAAAAAAACTCTGTCTCCAGTCAAAAACTCCTGTATTTTTTTTAACTTTCGGACTAGATTTTACCTCTTCAGGGCAACAAAAGTGTAATCTTCTGGCATAACCTGTCCAGTGCAATTTTTTCAAGTGTGCTCTATAATGTGACAAATTTGTGGTTAAATCCAAATATGCTCTTTGGATGGAGACTTTTCCATCCCAGTGAAGATATACTTTATATCTTCACTTAAGTTCCGCGTGCAGGGTGCTAAATATTGGCGAGTCAGTGATAGACGCAAGCCTTGCGTTTACCTGCTCCAAGACAAATGTTGGTCAGTCCGGGCTCTGGCACCTCTGCACGTGGAACTTACACCCTTTGATGACTTGGGAGTCTGGGGGGGGGGGGGGGGGGGGGAGGACTTCTGCCAAACAACCCTGCACAGTGGAAGTGGTGAGGGTACAATTGAAGGGCATTACTCTACTCCACTTCCTTGTGGGACTGTTTTAGAAATAACTTTCTGAGATTTGTACCATATGATATAGGTGCATCAGGGCCAGAAAATAAAAAGGAGCTTTGATATTGGAATAAAGGTCTTTTCTCCATTTCGATTGGAATTCATTAGATTAAGATATTTGAGTTTTAAAATAATGAAATAAATAATATTTCTTTACAAAATCGGGGGGGGGGGCTAATTTTTTTCAGTATTGTCTATTTTCCGTCATAAATACACCCTGATTTTTGGGGGGCAGTTAACTGTTTCCTCAAAATATAGGGGGTAGTTGGAGTGGTTCGTCATTAAAAAGCAAGGGCGGTAGTTTGGCAGTAGGTAGTAGCCTTCAAAAGTTAGAAGGCTCTGCGGTATAGTTTGCAGAGATGCCACTTCGTCTTCGCAACACGGCTTTACCAAAAAACAAGTCACATTTTCAGAATACATTTATTTTCAGGTACCAGAAAAAATACATATAGATATTCCTTTTTCAAAATCAGTACTTTAAGACTGAAGTGTAGACTTCAATTGCGTTAAATAGGGAAATGGAATTTTACTAAGTTCTTTAGTTTTTATTTTTCACTCTATGCTTTTTTGCAGTGAGTAGTAACTTTTAAAAAGAAAGCCATCCTGTGCCCCCAACAGGTTGTGTGCTGTCCTTTCTATGGGATATTGCACATAAAAGACCCCTTGCCACTCTTTGAAACAAGTAGGGTATCGAACCAGGTGGCGGGTTCTTCTAAATCATATCATAGCTGCAATCACCCACAGCTGAAAAGCACCACCTTTTGCAGTCTGGTAAAAGAACCCAAAAGGGTTGCCCGGACATAAAACTTAACCAACAAACAAAATTAAAAAAGAAAGTGCCCCCCCGGGCTATGACCCCCCCCCCCCCCCCCGCCCCCACCTCCAGGCCCAGGAGGAACGTCACTTCTGTGGGTGTAGTAAACTAAACTATCCCTGTGTAGAGCGGGGTCGGCCGACGAGTGAAAGACGAAGTGGGGAGGATGAAGAGCTACAGCATGTAGTGCTTTCTGCATGATAGCACTAACTTATCAAACTCGCACTTCAGTGTGAAACACGAGGAAAATAAAGAAAATGCTTTTCCTTTAGAATAGACTGCGCCAATAAATTGTGGGAAGGGGTAATATTCTTTGGCTAAATATTTTCATAGGGGTATTACCTTTTGCACCCTATCCAAAGCCTTTCATTTCGATTTGTTCACATGTATAAGTTATTAAATCATGTGGATAAATTATCCCGAAAAACTGCTTTAAAACAATCACTAGCATTCATCCTAACGGTTCCAGTATTTGCACAACTGTCGCTTTTTATTATTCTTTAGCTAATTCGTTAAATTGATGCTAAACTATGTATTTAATTCAGATTTGACCTAATAGACCAATCAATAGACCAAATTTACCCAAATCATTATTGCCGTTTTCGGTAAAACCCAGATATTTTGCTCATTCTACGAGTCTAACTCACCGTGGCCGAAATGGTCTAAAAATAGCCCTGCGAGCTAATCTAGACAGTACCGTAAAACCTATGAGTTATGCTGTGCCATAAATAAGGGTTAGTTCCAGAAATGAGTGCCAAGTGTCAAATTTAAGGGTGCGGCCTAAATTCTCCCTACCGCGGATAGCTGATTTACAGTGTTTTAAGCACCTCCTGGTTAATTTTGGCTAATGTTCTCGACAAAAACATAAGGAAATCTATAGAAATTACACAAATATTTGCCATATTTCCATGTGTAATGGATGAATTTTCAAACCAACTCGGAAAATGGTAAACATATACAAGTATCAAATGAAAAAAATAGGTAATATTGATGTCTACAATATTAAACTGCAAATAAGGCCATGATTTTAATATCTACACTTAAGCAATGTAGTTTGTCGATATACTTCCGAGCATGCATTCTGATCTAGGCTAACCTGCAGGTAAAACTCATAAAATTGGCTATCCCTGGTTGGGAGAATTAATTAATTATGCCAAAAGTGCAGGCTGCCGATATTGGCTCTCGCCATGATAATGTTCCATACCGGCGGCCCGTACTTTTGGGCCACTTTCGGCCGCTGAAAGAGTGAAATCAGCGGCCAGTGCATAATCGGCAGGAAAAATTTACCGACATGTTGGTAAATTTTTATCGGCAAGGCCGCCGATTTTATATTGTGCCAAACATTGTATAGTAGAATATGGCCTCAATATTAAAGCCTGATGAACATTAATTTAGTTAAACTCATTGTTTTACATGTTGCGCCCCATACCAGATGCCGAGCGTTCCCTTACGTCGACACGGCGACCCCCTCTAGGGTGACGTCATCAGTGGAGGGAAATACCTGCTCCGTGTTACCTCTGTTTTACTAGTGGGAGCAGGGAGAGGGGCCTCCGATTTCACATGGATGGAGCCATGGGTACATTCTGATAAACTAGCAGACCAGTCTCTATGCCTGCCATGTAGGGGCTATGGTATGGTTTGAAGACTTGGTATAGATATACTCGATACAGAGCAGGCTCAAAGTGAGTGAGTGAGTGATGGGTGTTTTACACTGTACCAACAGACAAGGTCATTTTCACGCGAAAACAAGTTGGGCAAAATTCTGTCTTTGGTGATAGTATCTATGAGATGAAGGTGACAGGGCAGACAAACAGCAAGGGATCAACAGGCGCGGATTTAGGGGGGCGTGCACCCCCCCCCCCCCTCCCCCCCTTCTTGGGCATTTTTTTTTTTTTTAATGTAAAATTCCTGCACCCGGAGGGTCTGAGCGAAAATATTGCTATAGCACGCCCCCTTCTTTTTCAAAATCCTGGATCTGTCCCTGATCAAAACCTTGGAATCATTTTTGCTGTACCTCATCCCTTAGTGAACCAAGCACCAACCGGAAATCAAACCAAATGAACCACTTGGTCAGTGCTGGGCCCCCCTCTCGTCGCCTTATAGCAGCTACTTGGGGCCTATTCTTCCCCGTAACCCCCATGGGGTGAGCAGGCTTAGAAGTTGTGTAACAGGTTATTGTATCTAAGTACATGTATAATCAAATATCTGATGAAAAGGGTTAGCACTAGTTGCCCAGCAACTAAAATCTTTGTCACTGATCCACCCTGTGCCCCCGACAGGGTCATCAAAGGCAGGGTGCGTGGTGTCCTTTCTATGGGACATTGCATATTAAAGACCCCTTGCCACTCTTTGAAAAGAGTAGGGTATTGAACCCAGTGGCGGGTTTCTCCCGTAAGCTGAGATTGATTTAGATATAAGTGAATCTTTAGTCATGTAGGAAAGTCCCCAGGCAATTCCACTGTTACATACAACCAGGGATTCCCCTATTATGGTCGTTGAGTGTTGTAAAATAGATTTAGTCATGGCACTATGTCAAAGTTGTATTAAAAAAAAATGCTCTTTTTGTCCAGTGATCAATATTAACACTGCAGTGTTACCAAAGTTAGAACACTCTGGTTCGGGAAATTCTAGCGTCACCGGGATGTGTGTGTGTGGAATAAATCGTGTATAGACTAACCCAATAACTGATATAAGATAAGATAATAGACAGTATTAAAAACGTGAGTGATACATGAATGTTTCTTATGCCGAGAGATGTAGTAGGGAAACAAAATAAAAGTAGAGAAATTGAAAAAAGGCAGTAAAGATTATTGTTCAACTATCAGATAGATAGATATCATCAAGGAAGCATCGGGAAAAAAGTGATTGTAAATTTAACATATCAGATGCTATCTGCTTCCGTGTAGGGAATATCACGATAGTGCCGCATACAAGTGATGGTTTGTTTCAAAATGAAGTTTGAAGTAGGAATTTTCAATTTACTATCATCTGCTGTCCTCTCGAACCGTAACAATACCACCTTAAAAAACTGATACCATCTCATTCTTATTGATTCAATTCAATTCAATTCTTTATTCACGACCCTTGTCAGGGCAAAGGATATACCTAGACTAGACTGACAAGGGAGTATATACATACACAGAACTAACCGAGGGGTCACGAAGCCAAGATTATTCACCCGCCGAGGAAGGGTCGAGGGCTCTGCCCGAGACCCTTCCGAGGCGAGGTGAATAATCGAGGCTGAGTGACCCTGAGGTTAGTTCTTGTTTTATTATATATCAAATACCCAAAGATGTTGAAGATATGTGAAGAAATAACACGATAACTGTTTATTTACCTTCGTCCGTTCCTGCGAGGTGGCCGGCGCCATCTTAACTTTTTGTCTCCTCCGTAACCGGAGAGTTCTCATTTACCGCTGCTGGCGCCGACTGGTGTTTTCTACGCAAAATACACCAGAAAAGACAAGATGGCGGTGGAATCAACGTTGTCGAACAACTTGCTGGTAATTTCACGTTGTTTTCTGATCAAATAAGACAATTTTGGCATAGTTTGAGGGTAATTTACGTTGTTTCCACGCTGGCAAACACAGTTATTGCCCTATGCCGTGACTTGCGGGGCAATAATTTTTTATTATGCCACAGTGTGGCATAACGCCATCAGTTATTCCACCTTTGCTCGCAGGGCAGGACAATGATGAAGGTATAGGCGCTACGAAGTTGGTATATAATAAATATATATGCAATGGCAAAGACATAAATAATGAGTGCAATTATCACGTTATGATTCAGTGAGAAATGAACTACTAAACTATTGATGATCAATATCATAATAGTATTAAAAGACACAGGGGCGGAAACAGGATTTTCGAAAGGGAGAGGGGTGAGCATACGATTCAGTACTAAAACGGCATGCATGCATAAGAAGACCCACAGGGGGCGTCCGAGGGTGGCTGTACGACCCATACGGGATCCTCACATACCAAGGGCGAAGCCCGAGGTTTGTACGATCGCCATGGATCGTACAGGCACCTGAGCACGACCCCAAAGGTTCTTCTTAATTTTACCACCCACACAATCCTCAAATTATTTAGAACCCCCCCCCCCCCCCCCAGTGGCGGATCCAGGTTTTTGAAAAGGGGGGGGGGGCGCTAATGGAATTTTTTTTCCTTTAATTACCTTATGGGCGAATTTTACATTAAACAAAATCTAAAATTGGCACAAAAAAGGTGGGGGGGGGGGGGGCGCCCCCGCGCTGCCCCTCTAAAACCGCCACTGCCCCCCCCCCCCCTTCCCCCAACTCTGGATCCACCTATGGACTCACTCTTTCCCAGAGTGGGTCTGACTCCCCTGACTCAGTCGGCTGTGGCTACACTAACAGTGGGGTAGAGATGTGTGTGTGTGGTAGAGGGGACGGTACATGCCGAGTGAGTCATTCTACACACGCGGGGAGAGGAACCATCATCAGGGGCTGGCATCATCGTCTGGTCTGGTTTCGTGGAACATGCACTCTGTCAGATTAGAGTCTGTTAACCCCTTAGTCCCTGAGCCGACAGTGTCTGCATGTTAACCCTTTAAGTCCGTTAGCTGACAATATCCATATCGTAACCCTTCAACCTCTCGTCTGATCATAGTCTGCTGTATTCTGACTGTATCCACCCTTAAACTGCTGACCCAACCATATCCCCCTCTTAACTCTTTAGCCCCTGACCCAACTATATCCCCCTCTTAACCCTTTAGCCCCTGATCCAGCCATATCCCCCTCTTAACCCTTTAGCCCCTGACCCAAACATATCCCCCTCTTAACCCTTTAGCCCCTGATCCAGCCATATCCCCCTCTTAACCCTTTAGCCCCTGATCCAGCCATATCCCCCTCTTAACCCTTTAGCCCCTGATCCCTTTAGCCCCTGATCCGGCCATATCCTCCTCTTAACCCTTTAGCCCCTGACCCAACCATATCCCCCTCTTAACCCTTTAGCCCCTGATCCAAACATATCCCCCTCTTAACCCTTTAGGCCCTGACCAACGATATTCAACCACTGAACTGGAATTGAAATATTGGGTCCTTTTTAAATCTGCATGTGGACTATAAATTAATGTAGGTCTAAGGGAAGCTTTCTTTTCTGTATTGGTTAGCAACTCAGTGTACTATTTTACAGGATGGTATTTTTGTCGAGTAATGCTCAAAAAGAAGAATCCCTCTGTTTTACTTTCACTCAGTTAAAACCTAGAGTAATTTACAACATATCATGGGCCTATCTTCTATGTGTAGTGTACAGCTTATGAATATCTTGGTAAATGCTTGATGCATATTATGCGTCTCCCGATTAATGGCACATAATTTGCAGTTTATATTCATAGGCAGCCATTAGGTCCGACGAAGATAGCTGCCACAATATACATGTCACGAAATACTCTGTAAAGAGAAAGTTGGAACAAATAAGTAAAACATATTCATTTATTCTCTGATAACCTAGTTGGGATATCAGATTGCACTTCCTCGTTTCTGTTGATAGTTCTTTGCTTTGCGGTCTGTAAAAGTCTGCTTGCCAAAGGCTCAGAGGTATTGAATCGATTTTTACGGAATTGAAAGTTAAAAGAACCACAGGAAATTTGAAAATTCAAAATTTGCTCAAGTTACAGTGGAAACACAAGATATTTAGTTTTCCCTGGTTCTTAATTTTTCTGGTTATGATTACGTTGGACTTTTTAGATATCCGATTTCCTATTGTATTTTTTAACACTTGAATGTACATGGTGGAACAATTTCTGGGAAACGAGACACGAAAATATACAGGGGGACAGGGAAAACACGGGGAATTTGAAAAAGAAACCTGATAAAAACTGCATGTACATGAAGATTAATTCGTCCACATTCCTATCCAGTTATTCTGGGCAGACGGGCGACAACCCTCGTCTCCCTGTACTCACCTCTTTGACTTTATGCTGGTTGCTGGTGTTCTGTACAGATGTGAACCAGCAAGATAGAATTCTTTATCAGTGACAGAGGAAATGTTGAAAATCTTTACTTAAAATCCAAAAATTGGCATTAGTATTCACAGACAAGCATTATTACCCTCCAGGGCAATAACAGATCTATCATTCGCCAGTTTCTGAGAGGGCAGGACAGAAGTGAAGATATATAAACTGAGATGCGGATATATAATACATTACCCACATCGAGTGGCTACGATAACATTAGTACACACTTCGACTTGTCTCATTTACTACCAGATAAGGTCTAGGAGCATGTCAAGAACATGTCTGTTTTACATGACTGTGTACAAACAAGAACCACTCAAGGTTACAGTGCCTACACTTATTCATACTTGTCAATTGAATTGTTCGAACAGGAAGGCCTATACTGAAAAACACTTCCAACGTGGAAGAAGTGTTCCGATTTTATCTCATGACTGTAATGAATGTAAAAAGAAAGAAAAACTATTGAAAACTGCCCATGTTTTTTGTCATTGCTAACAGAATAACAGCTACTTTACTCTTTTACAGGGATGTAGGTCTTCATATTTTAGTCTGATTTCAGATTCTTTTTACCTCAACACATCTGATGATCACTTTTGATATTGAGTTCTGCCATGAGGATTTATAATATCCTAGGATACTTAATCCTGATTTACATCCCTGGTTATGATAAACCTTCTCATTCATTTCTTTTAGTTGGATTTTTATACAGGCTGAGTTCACTTTATCAAATGTTCTTCCACTGCAGTCCTGTGGACCATTTGGGCACAATTTTATGCAGGGGTCATCCAAATGTTCTTTTTCCATACTGCACTGCATGGGACTCGCAGTGCCAATGCCAATGCCAATGAGTGGTACCAATGCTCAATGATGTTGGCTACCCCGACCCCAATGAGTGTCCTTATAAGTATGAAATATTTCTGTTACATATATTAACAGATTTTTTCTTTGCCTCTTTTCAGACGTACGTGAAGGAGATCCTGAAGGAGATCTGTATCTACAACATGAAGGCACCTCACAAGAACATGTGGGAGCTGAAGCCCGAGTACCGACACTACGCCAAGCAGGACTCCTAGTACTTACAGCATTATAAATAACTATAAATAGTGTAAAGCGTATATTCCACATGTCGATTTTGCTGCCAATTTTAAAAATCAGCATTGGGAATTGAGGTTAAATATAGACATGTTATATATCACTTAAAAGATTATAAAATTCTCTTTCAAATGATATGTAGGATGTATAGTTCTGTCGGAGAAATTCAAACAAATATCAAATTGCCAACATCAAAATCGGTATGTGGAATACAGGCACAAGTATTTTAGATAGGACTTAACCAATGAACTGAATAGTAATTTGGTATATGATGTATTCATAACAGGTATAATGCATCGAAGTGTAACTTGTAAAGTAAGTTCTCAAAACATTAAGATGATCTATTTGTGGTATTCGAAGGGAAATTTGTTATTCTTATAACAATTATCACTGTTACAACTCTTGGGGGGGGGGGGACAAAAAGAATTAATGAATATGAGAACTTGACGCGTAACAAACTTATATCTAAGAGCATAATGGGTACATATACGCCATTTTACTAGAGTGTAAAGTGAATATACATGGTGCATAGATGGATGCACATATAAGTAATTCATTCTATTCACATTAAAAATCAGTTCAGTTGTGTTCAATCGTTGATTACTGTATGTTCCAGTAATCATCAACCATTATAAAGATATACTACCGAAATTGCTAATACAATTGCATAACATATTTCTTTAATTTGTAGCTCAGCATTTTGAAACGAAAACACCAAAGACTTGATGTTTAAAACCTCCACTTTCATACTTATCAAAAGGAGGCTAAAGAAGATATTAATAGACCATTTAATGGCATTTTTAATTGCTGTAAACATTTACATTTTCGCGCTGTATTCATTTTTGTGCATTTCACTCAATGCCAACAAAGCGCTAAAATAGGATGCAAGTGAAATAATATAAAGTACTATGAAGGAAATGTGAATAACTTATATGTGCGCTAAATTTTGAGGGCACCAAAATCCCTCTACTTTAAACACACGCAAAAGATTTAGCATCACAAATATGTAAGTTTACAGTATGTTAAATGAAGGTATACGAGGCAAAAACTAACAAAAAGTGTGATTGCCATCTTTATTTCACCATTTCTTTAAAATATTGTATTTGTGCAAGTGTAAAAAAAGTATTGCATGGTAACTGAGTAAATAAGAATCCATGTGTGATAAAAGAGAACCAGAAGCTGGATTTGTCAGAGCATAATGTTCCCAGCCCTAGAATCTGAGAGGGTTTTGTTTTGTTGTATCTTTTATTTGTGAGGGTTACATGTATTTGTGAGGAGGTTCCAAATCTGAGGTGGATCCATCTGAGAATTTTGAATATTTTTCTTTCTTTTAAGTCATGAAGTCTTACCAAACAAATTGGTCCAGGCAACCTCGGACCCCCCTGGGAAGGTTTGAGTGCATGTAATCACATGTTAAGTAACATGGAATCACATGTTAAGTAACATGACTGATCTCTCCAGCATCTCATTCTTAATGGGATGCATTTGTCAAAAAATAATTTGTCATTTGAAGTGGGCCAATAAAATTGACAACACCTTGTATATTTGTGCAGTTCTCTCTCTTTTTAAGAGATTATTCCATTTCCATATTCGCGTACTTAACTTGTTCATTCACGTCAGTTTTCCGTTAGTCATTTTTAGGAAAATCTCGTGAAGGTCATACAAAAGGGTGGGGAGTGTGTGTGTGTTTGGTTTGGGGACCATCTATTCACATCATAAAGCTTAACATCGTGAAATTCATTATAGAATTTACTAAATTTGAAAAGATTAAATCCTTTCCTCTTGCTTGTGTTTTATTCCGTTATTGGTTTTGGGACAAAATATACATTTCAAAAACGAAAAATGTCCCAAAAATTGATGGGCGCATGTCCCCGTTACCTCCTCTAAATCCCACACTTCAGGGTAACCAATGAATGTAAACCTCCCTTCGTGCACACTTCACCGTAAGTTTACGCGTTCTACATACGCAGGGTGAGGGCGTTGGGTTGGGTCATACATAGGGGTGGTCTTATAAGGTCTTAAAAGGTCTTATTTGGGTTTTGCCATTTATAAGGCTATTAGAAAGGTCTTATTTTGGATCCAAAGGTCTTAGAAAGGTCCTATTTTACCTCAGTCTGAATTTATGACTAGACAATTTTTCATCCTCTCATTTCTATCTTAACCTATTTTTGTGAGTATGTGTTAATGTTTAAAAGGATCTTGGAAAAATTCTTAGAAATCCCTTGAAAAGGTCTTATTTTGATACCAAACAAGGTATTATAAAGGTCTTATTTTGGTCTTATTTTGATTTCTAAAAAGGCGTGGGCACCCTGGTTTACATCATGAAGCTTAATATTGTGAAATTCATTATAGAATTTACCAAATTTGACAAGGTTAAATCCTTTCCTCTTGCTTGATTCCGTTATAGGTTTTGGGAAAAAATATACATACAAAAACGAAAAAGTTCCCTAAAATTGACGGGCAGGTGTATTCCTTCCCTCCTCTAAATCCCCTACTTCAGGATAACCAATGAATGTAAACCTCCCTTCGTGCACACTTCAACGTAAGTTTACGTATTCTACATCCGCGGGGTGAGGGGGTAGGGTTGGGTCATACAAAGGGGTGGAGAGTTTTGTCTGTTTGGTTTGGGGACTCTCTGTTTACTTCATGAATCACATGGATCCTCCACTGACCTGGAATAACAATCTCCCATGGTCTGGGCCCAAAACTCTACCTCTCTGGTCTATACCCTATTGTAATTCTCCCTACCACGGATGGCATATTTTCTTTGTTTTACCTTCAGTCTAGCTTAGATGAATGTGTACGGTGGAAAATATGTCGACAAAATCATGCCATATTTTTTCAACATCAGGAAAAACTATTCGTGACAATTTTTCATTTTGTATATATGTATATGTTTATCATTTTTAAGTTGGCTTGAAAGTTTATTCATTGCAGTGAAAAACATAGCAAATATAATACATAGAGCCTATGTTCTATTCATTTTCCAATGGTTTTGTCGACAAAACTAGTCTCAACTAACCTGCCTAAAACAACATTAAATTGGCTATCTGTGGTAGGGAGAATTGAGAACATTTTGTATTAATTTAAAAGGCATGGGATATTATTTCCACAATTTTATACCCAAAATGCAGCGAATTCCCTATGACATCTCTGGTTGATACAATTTTGATGCAGCGTTGAGATGAACAAAATAAGATAATTGTTCTATTAATTTTCATGGAGTTCTGCAAGCTTTGGTAGTAATTGCAATACACACTTAGCTAAGGTTACCAAATGTATGAATGAAACTTTGGAAGAATGGCTGAATATTTTGGGGATAAACTTTAATTTTCATATTAACTGAGATTGCATTATTGCCTCGAATATTGCAGCTATATCATACGCCAGTTGAAATGTAAAATATATTCTTTTATTTTCAACAATCCCATCCCCACCCACTCAGTACGTGTCGTGTTAGACAAAAACAAATAATAGCCAAAAATAACTCCCTTTTGTCGGTTCACTTGTATGACAGCCAGCCCTGGCTCTGTCAATGCACCGCTCACCCGGGGGGGTACTCACTCTTTGATTTCAGGGATACAGGATTTTCAACAAAAAAAAGAAAAAAAAAAAGGGAGGGGGGGGGGTCAGCATAAAGGCTTGTGTTTACCCCTCTTTTTGCAGGACCGCCCCCCCCCCCGGCAAAATTACAGACCCCCCAATTTTTCAACATGACAGCTCTGTTCAATTGCAGTATGTGAATTTACAGCCCCCTGTTTTCTGAAATGTCAAGGGACAGCCCCTTGCTTTCACTACAGCTACTGTGTTTGGCTCTAAAACAGATATAACAATAATTGTTGTTCTTCAAAACTTATAATTCAGTTATCCTTATGAACAAATTTGAACAAGCTGAACTGTGCCCTTGATGCTCTCTTCTGACTTCCAAAAGCCGTCCTGTACAGCTCTTACAGGGCAGTAAGCCTTATTGACAGCCCCCCTTTCTAGAGTTGTCTGGTCAGTGACAGCCCCCCATTTTTCCTGCATTTGCTGCCACAGCTTTCGCCCGGGGTCCGTTTTTGCACTGGGTACCCAAATCCAAGTCAAGTACCCCCCTCCACCCCCCCCCCTGGCTCGGAGCACTCACCATATCCCACTTTTTGGTGTCACTGTGTCACTTCTCTATGATCCTCCTACGCCACCCAGAGTCGGGACTACAGCCTGTTTGACCCAGGGGTCAGGGGTCAAAGGGCAAAGGTCAGGGGGACGCAGCTGGTCTAAGGCAGGCGGTAGGTAGGGGATGAATCATTTTCATTTTTCTTTTAGGTGATAATTTAGTCTTTTAATTATGTTTTTGAATGATAATGTTCTCATTGATATTTGTTTTTTAATTTTTGATATTTTTCTTAAATACTTGACTTTTGGTGAGAACACCTTGCAGAATTCTCACACAGACCTTTAGCAGGTGGACATTAAATATGATTTATTTCAGACTGTTTGAGAGAGATGGTGGTATTCCCATGGCTTCAGCTATCTTGTGACAGGGATGAACCAAATAAATTTACCTCGTTGGCATCTAAAGGAAAGGACATTGATTTTATGTCAGGTTATATCTTTTTTGAGGTTTTCAATCGTAATGTAGGGATGAAAGTGAATGGAAAGAAAATTGATACAAAAATGCATTATATTTATATAATTATTATCAGAGATGATGACTCAAAAAATCTTAGATCTGACCAAAATCTGAAAATTTGCAGCTTTGATAGAAGGTTGCAAGAGTATCCTAGAGAAATAAATCACAAAAATCCATGTTCACGGAATAAGAACAAACAGCGGTGAATGTAGAATGATTAGGTAAGTTGATCTTTAATGGTTTTCACATTGGAAGATTACATTGTACGTGTCTAAACACCTGACAGAAGTTTACCAACTACACCCATGAACGCTGTAGTATAGAATCTTTGAACTAGTCTTTGAACTGTAAAAGCAGTCAGTCACAGGCATGTGCTCGTTATATGTGATCTCGTTCAATAATAAAAGACATGGACCAAAAATGTGACAAGTCTACAAAAGACATGAACCAAATATTGGACAAGTCTAACCAAATATTGGACCAAATATTGGACAAGTCTAAAAAGACATGGACCAAATGCTTGGCAAGTCTAAAAAGACATGGACCAAATGCTTGGCAAGTCTAAAAAGACATGGACCAAACATTTGACAAGTCTAAAAAGACATGCACCAAATATTTGACAAATCTAAAAAGACATGGACCAAAAATTGGACAAGTCTAAAAAGACATGGACCAAAGAAGTTACCTAACTCCAGGCTGGTCAAGCCTGACTATAAAGCGACCACGGTACAAAAACTTCATCATTACATCTACACCTTTATCATTATTATCATGTTTTGAAGTTTTTTTTCCCTTCAAATCAACACTTTTTTTCAAAATAGGTGGCGAGAAAAAATTATGCAAGGAAAACAGATCGATTTCATTTTATATAGGATCTGACGTTTGATTGAATCACAAACTTGGCAGTAGGACGTATGGCTTAGTAAAAATAGAAAAGCTGCTACAAAATACCAGACAAAGTTTTCTGTAAATGCACTAACCCTGGTCATTAGCCGCTGTTCATAAACCTTAATCATTTTGTTAATAGGCCTCAGGATGCCCACGCTTTTTCCAAACTCAATTTAAGACCTTCTCGAGAATAAGATGTCTAAAAATTTGGACTTATCAGCCTCTCGGTAAGATTAAATTCAGACATATAGTTTGGTGTCTTGACTGTTGGCTGTATTTTGTATCTCAAAATCATTTATTAACATTTAAAAGAAAAAAGAAGTAGTTAAGGATATTTTTCATTGAAGTCTTGGAGACATTTTAAATGTCTTACATATGAAAAAAAAGAAAGAAAGATTTGCGTGGGCACCCTTCTATGTCAAAAGTACACGATAACCACATACTGAATGAGATGTTACCTTCTTTACAGAACATTTTGACAGAAGTTAAGTCAGCAAGGCCGAAGTTTACATCCATAGTCAAAGTCTCAGCACTTTAATATAAAAATGTAGAGTTAATTGAGCAATAAAACTTGAGTTTTTCAACGAAAAAGGTAGATTGGCGTAGCTTGATATACTAATGATGATCTACATGTTATTGTTTTTTTGTGTGGACATTTTCCCCTCTTACAAAAGGGTAGATAGGGACTGAAGGGAGCTGTTTTCACAGAGTATTTGACACATACTTTCACGGTATTAGGGTTTGAGCCTGTATTCCACTGGGCGATTCTGATCCTGGTGATTTAAAAAAAAAAGTTTTAATATCTTTTTTTTTATATTTGTTTGTCTATATGCTTTTTCTCAATACAGATTTTGGAAATCAGTAGTAAAATCGGCCTGTGGAATACAGGCGTTAGGGTCTGGGAGAGTTTTGGCCTTCTTTTGCACAATGTGAGAGTTGTAATTGCATGTAAGGACCACAGAACAGGTTGGGACGTAAAATGTGTCCACGGTCACTCGATCCCTGGAACACTCATTGATACGTCCACGGTGAACCGGCATCGCACGCTAATACACGGTTGCACTGTTCCGCCATTATTGGGTTGCTCGCGGACACTCTGGTACCCAGCACACTAATGAATTTGGACGTCGGGGATGCCGCTGAGAGAACATATTTTCTCGCCAAATGTTACGTAACATGCCCATATAAGGTAAACCATGTATAAGACACAAAATTAAGCACCTCAAAAATAACACTCGGACGACCGACTAACGAACACTTCCAATGTGTTACATCTAAATAATGAAAAACGAAAAACATACAAGAAAATACATGAAATGATTATCAACTGTCTTTTTTAATGCCTTCGTTCATTTTGTTCACTGGCAATTAGTTTCCATGCTTGCGCTGACACCGTTCTCTTTTTTTCGGATATTAAATATCTCCTGCTCTTTCCTATTGTAAACTAGTTCATGTTTCAATGCATTTCCAGAATTTTTCAAGACAATCTTTTCACATTTGGAATCATCCTATCGCGAGTACATGCTTAGGCCAGCCCAACAAATATTGTTTCTGGCCTACCATCCTGATTATCTTAGCTCCATATTTTCTTAATTATATTTTCTCATTATACTTTCTCAATAATAGTTATGTTAAGACAATAACCTTTAATTTAATGTATATGAAACGAAAAAAACCCGCAGGGTTCAGACATCGTTAATCTAATAATACTTTTAAATAGTTTGTTAATTTTGGGTAAAAAGACTAGCATAACCCTGTTATTATGTCATTAGATCAGCTGCATTCTACTGCTGTATAGCAAAGATTTCCATGTATACTAAAACGTAGATCCATATATTAACAAGGGCACCATACGAATGTTCTATCAAGACCATAAAACTCTTATAATGTACACTTTATAAGAAAATACAAATGATTCACAAAAATTAATTAAGGCTCACAGAAAAAACTTGTCTGTATAACTCAACATTATTATGCTTAAAATTATTATGCTTAAACAAACCTTCTTGATCAATCAAAAATAAATCAAGATAAATCAACTATTCGGCAGCATCCTAAGACTACAAGTACTCCACTCGTGCCCTTTTGGTTCGCGATTTCCAACCTATCCGACAAGTCTTTTTTAATTAATAATGTGTCCCTCACGAAGAAAAGATCGAGCATAGACAGAGTTTGACACATTTAAGCCGAAAACGGCTTGACATATAAAAGGAAAAAGTCTTTTTCTCTTATCAGGGTTCCTATTTGGGTGTCTTTCTGGGTAATACACGGTTGCACTTTTCCGCCATTATTGGATTGCTCGCGGACATTCTGGTACCCAGCACACTATTGAATTTGGCTGTCGAGGATGCCGCTGAGAGAATGTATTCTCTTGCCAAATGTTACGTTACATGCCCATATAAGGTAAACCATGTAATCGTGTATTCCTATTGGTTGCAGTGGTAGTCTGTGGCTCTCATTATCAAGCTTATATTCCATGACACTTTTCTTTGCGATGAAAAAAAATCTTTGCAATTTGCTGCCGAATTAATATTGCAGGTGATGATATGATTTTAATCGCTGGATATCGCGTAAGAAATTGACCAATTTGTTAGTAAACTATTTCTGGATTATACTACGATTGCAGATTTTAACAATATTTGTCACGAGCCCCTAAACTCGGTATGTGGAATATAGGGGAATAGAATCGGCTAGTGGAATAACGACTTATATGAGAGTCCGCAAACTAGCACCGCATCCACTTGCTTGCTCCTACCCTCGGAGTAGGTATGGTCACACGTATAATACCATGCCATGGCGTACTTCTAGAGTGTATACTGTATCTATGCTTCCCTAGGTCACATATCAGTCCCTGGGTGGGTAACAATCATCTTCCAATCATTTTTCTTCAGTATTTTTCCTCAGTTGTATGGCTGATCTTGGATAATGACTTGAGTGACCTCTTGTATAGTAGTAGACTGCAGTGGTAGAGTCGGTAGATAGGTTGATGACTTTTTATTATTATTGATGACCTTTTGGATTTTGTGAATGACCTGGTTTTTGTGAATGACCTTCTCGTACTCCTCGTTCCTCCATTTGTTCGGCGCGGGGAAGGGTCGTATAAAGGGCACTTATCACAACATATGATGCAGAACGGATGACGCGTAACGACTCTCCACCTGAAAGATACAAAATAGGAATATAGGGTTAGAGTGTGTATGAGTAGTCATTTTATCAACATCAAAAGAGGTGTTTAACGCCTGCACGACCGACGAGCGGTGCGTATTGGAGGCAGGTCATATTGGCAGGCCGTCCGTACTGATCATTGTGGACTCCATATTTTCAGTAATTTTAACATACTTTGAATATTGTTTGAGTGATGAAATAATGAAGGACTTTTGGGGTCATCCTTTTGGTGGCCCTACAACCCATGGGGATCATACAAACCTCGGGCTTCACCCTCAGTATGTGACAATCCTCTATGGGTCGTACGACCACCCTCGGATGCCCCCCACAGTCCTTCTTATTATAGTACATTCAATACAAGCACGTATACACATACACTACTGTGATATTCAGTGTGGTTTTACAGGCATCATTGTGTTTAACTTTACCAATATAATTATAGGTAATGCAGTATGTAGTTAGTGATACTGTTTTTCCCTGTGCAGTGGGAACCCTGCAGTCTTCTCACGTGGGCTCACCTTACCCTAGTTCTACCCCCATTGACCCCATTCCCACCCGTACCTGTACTGTTTCCTCCAAGCACCCCAAACCAAGACTGCTGACTCAGCCTTTTCTCAGGTTCATCATGTAAATGCAACACTGACTCACACTTACTTAATTTGTTAGAATAGTATCACCATAATTGGGTAATCAGGATTTTCCCTTATAGTTTGAAAAAGCGATTACTGAAATTTTAGAGAATAAGAATATGTTCAAGGGGAAATCAGAGGGGAAAAAAAGCCAGGCGGCAATAAAATAGCCACACTAGGCCAGCCTAAAAAAGAACATAGTTTTCCGTGGAACAACTAGCCATGGAAGGGAAAGTACTAAATTCTTTTCAGAAAAAAAGTGAGAAAAAATGTTCTCAGTCGACACTTTTGCAGTCGGGCGGGCGGTTGATCGGATATATTTTTATAGTCTGGCCCTAGCGGTCCTCTAGAAATTTAACTCTGGCTCTATGCAAATAATAGCTGTCTCTTATGGTTGTGTGAAAAGGGTTATTACGACAAATGGCTGCAGACTTACTACTAGCACTGAGCGCTAAAACTTTAGGACACGTTTTGTAGTAATTTAAAACGTTGAAATAGTCATAAAAGTCCTCGTTCAAACAAACACTAAAATTGGGCTCTAAGATGCAGAATATCTAAGAGCTGGTTGAAAAAGTACTTTTTATGTGTTTGCCTCCATGGTCAAATGGACCCCTCTCTTACAGCCCAATGTCCTGGGCATGCCACTTCGCACATGACATGGAATGTCAAAACTACTACATGCTACGTTTCATCAAAGAAAGCCAATGAATACAAGTTATCTATCTGATTCAGGAGATGTTTGTCAACAGCTTTCCTTCAAGTTGTGTATCCTCAGGAAGAGTATACTGCTTTCTTTTTGTTAAAGCTTTCATTCATCCTGGTTTTACAATTTGGCAAGATGTGCCAGTTTTCGTTGTTTTTCCAGCATTTAGATTTCAATATTAATTGACAATTTACTTGGGACTATAACATGTGAGTGTTGCATTGATATATCTTTTAATTATTGTTTATGAAATTGTGATATTTATATATTTTGTATGATAAATTTGGTAAATAGTTGTAGTTGTTAGAGGGATGCCATGCCTAAACTTAGGTATGACAGTAGAGACCCTGACATGCTGTGTATTTTGGCCGTGTGCAAGGCTCCCAAGGAGACTTGATAATGGTAAAATGGAAATTTGAAATCAGTCACTGAAAAATAGTATTTGAAAAAAGTGACAAAAAGCTATGGATGTTTGTATTAAAACCTTTTTTTTTCATGAAATATAATCAATTTTATACAGAAATTTTCCATTATATATGTTTCTTTAGAATCGAAAATTCATGAATCAGTTACGAAAATCTACAATTGCAGCCAACTTCTGCAGCTAACAGAAAAGCTGCCTTAAACTAGGTGTTGGGACCTCAAGGAATGTACTTAGAAAATTGTAATTGGTCATGGGAAAGTCTTTTTAAAAAGAAATGTCGTAGTCTGTGGGAACACTGGCGTGTGAAGAGGCAGGGGTTGGGAGAGGGGTATGGACTGAATGGATTTCCCAGCTACGTTCCTGACCCATAGAAGCCAACAGAAGTCAATAGAACTGCGTTAACAGTACATAAGCCGCCTACACTGTGGTTGTGGGTTCTCACAGGACTCCATCAACCCGTTACAACTCCCCCTAGTCCTTCCATGGCCTAGATACCTCTTGCATAAAAGGTCCATACACCACAAGACTCCATGGCTACTAATGGCCACTTAAGATTTATAAGGAATTCTTTGAATGGCCCTCTATAAATGGCATGGGGAATCCCTTTGATGGTTCTTAGGATGTTGTCCTACCTGCCATAAACCAGTGGTGGGGCTCGAATGGATGTGCTGGCATCCCATAATATCCCCATAATGCAACGCGCTGGACACCACCGCGTTGCATTATTGGGATATTATGGGATGGCAGCACACGCCGGCGCATCCAAACGGACCCACCCTGTGGCTACAAAGCATGCTGGGATTTGGGTGGGAATTCCCACCTAAGATGGCTGCTGGTCTACAGACCCACTTTGGGAAACAGTGGGTCTGACTGGACAGACTACCACCCCCCATTACCTCCACTTACCACTCACCACCTGGTGGCAGGCCCCAGAACCAGCTGGCCCCGCCCACACCATACCACCTGACCTGGGTCACGTGACCCACAGAACAGCCCCAGCGTCTGACGTATTAGCCTCGTTTTCAGAGTCGTCTGCTTTTCAGAGACTCACAGAAAATTGTCTTTCCTAATTATAAGTTGAGTGTTTTTACACAGACCCCTCTTTGATTATACACAAAGTATAATGTCCTTTTTTATGCATACTTTTATGAGAGATTTATTCTTTAATTAACTTTAATAAATGTTTAACTTCTCAAATACAATATGCCTATCCCACGTTGGTACATCCCTGGGTTGGACAAGGGTTGGACAGAATAGACATGATTATAAGCCATCCATATCTCCTACAATTGGGGTTACTCAAAAATGCAAGAACTATATTTTTCAATATCCCCAAGTACTGCTAAAACATTGTCATTTTTTAAATGTTATCAATTGACAGATTTGCAGGTTTGCCAACCAATCAAAATGCTGTATTTCATGGCAAAATAGAGTTGGACATTATAGATTTGGCTGACAGGCTTTCCTATTGGTTCCTACGAGGAACATTCCAAAATACAAGGTCACATTTTAGTAATTTTAGGTTAATTTTGTATTTTGCATCTGTCTTGAATAAGTACAGAAGCAATTTTGAGAATATTTCTTGGTAAATCTTATTGTTGGTGTAAACTAGGATGGGTTAATTGTGTTCCTTCTCAGGCTTCTGTGAGAAGTAAAAAAACAAACATTACCCTCACAGTAGAACCATTCACAAAGATCCTTCCATCTGTACATACTTTACTACCTCAGAGATAGCCTTCATTCACACTTCCCCACACACTGTAGAGATTTAGTTTTTCACCGCTTATTTTTTCACTGTTTATTTATTGATTGATGTATATTTCAAGACCAAACAGACTTGGTTTACTCTCCCCCTAGAGGTGCTCCGAGCTGGTGGGGGGGGGGGGGGGGGGGGCGTACTACGGTCTTAAAAAGGCACGAACTGCCAAACAATATGGTATAGTGGAAACGTTGAGGGGCGGTCAGTTCAATTTTGGAGGAAAAAAGGAACGGTAAATTACTCCCATAGAAAAATACTGCGGCACAGATTTGCCTTTGCTGTTACTAAATTTTACCAAAAAAATACAACAAACAAACAAACAAAACAAAACAACAAGATTTTATCAGAAGTTTGCATCTAACCTTTTGCTGGTTTTAATCTGTATTTGTTTTGCATTGCAAGAGCGAGGGAAAGGGGGTCTGCATCCCCCCAAAATAAGGGCCGGTCAAATATACTTCTGGAGCCGTCAGTCATGAAAAATTGTGCCATATACATAGTATGGTAGTCGGTAACCTTCAATGAGTCAATGCCCCCTACCTCTCCGAAACAAGTCAGTGTGCCCCCCCTCCGCTCCCCAAACAAATTACGTCAGTGCCCCTCCCCCTCCCCCCACTATGAGGTGCTCGCCACTCCCTGCCAGTCTCTGCAATTCTCCCAACCACGGATAGCCAATTTCTAGACTTTTACCTGCAGGTTAGCCTTGACCAGGGTGCATCCTGTGTAATATATCACTTTAGCATAGGAATAGTTCAAATGATAGTCCTGACATTAGATTTGTATCTGAATAGCTTGAAATCGACACAAAAATACTCAAAAACAGATCTCAAAGTGATATAGGAAAAATCGGCTGTGCAATCCAAAATCACCAAAGAGTAGGAAATCCTACAAGAGTGGGAGAAATGGCATCTCGGACTTTTTCAAGGCCAAGTGTCCCCCCCCCCCCCCATCCCTACCCCTCCCCCCCAGCTCACCGTTCGTCCCCACAGGCAGACACGCACCGAATTCTAGGAATCCCAGAAATGGCTTCCACCTGGCTGGGGAGGAGGTAGCGACTGGCTGAGGCCGACAAATAAAGTGGTTCCTATCCAGCGCCCGTCTGGATTTTTTTTAAATTGTTGGAATGGCTTATTGAGGGGACTATAGTTACCCAAAACAAGTAATTGTTTTCTTTCCAGAGTATGATAAAAAGAGAGTGATAGTCATGCGTTTTTTGTTGTTTTTTCATTGTTCCTTATATGTTTAGATACATTTTTTTTTTTTGTCACCGGGTGTATAATTTGGTTGGCTGGGTATACGAAAATTTTAAAGAGAAATATTTGTATGGCAGATCTTTTTTTTCTCATTGAGCAAAACCATCTCGTCATAATGACGCTTTTCAGACAGTAGAATATTGGTAAAATGAGGAGAAAAAATCTTTCGGCAAGGGGCAAAAAAATACACAATCGGGCATAGGATTGAGTGGGTAATGGATGTTTTACGCCGCACCTACATCCAGGGTCATTTTCACAGCGAAAACAAGTTGGGACGAATTCTGTCTTCAGTGATCGTACCTATGAGATGAAGGTGACAGGGCAGGCAAAACATGGAAATCATTTTTGCTGTACCTCAATCCAGCACCAACCGGGAATTGAACCCAAAGAACCACTTGGTCAGTGCTGGGTCCCCCATATAATCACCTTTTACAGTCAGTAGGGGATACTGGGAGCCTATATTCTTCCCCCGAACCCCCACAGGGTAGGAGAGGAAACAGTTTTACTAACAAATGCCCTGAGTTACAGTGAGTGGAGGGTGGATAGGGACGAGTGGGAGTCAGTAGGGAGAGGTTTACGTGGCTACAACTGTTGGCACCACGCCAAGCCTTCTCACCCCCCCCCCCCCCCCCACACACCTTACCTTAGTCCGATGTGTAGGGTGTGGAGATGGAGTAAGGAGGAAACATTCCAACAAACAACACCTCCTGTTACGTCATTTCACTTATTTTTAGACACTTGAGATAATCTAGACTGGGTCGTAAGTTAATAAAAGTATGAATTTTCTTAGTAAAAATCTTGTAATGCCCTATGAAAATATAAATCCATGTTCATTGTTCGAAGCTAGTTCTGAGGCATAAGCCTTATTACGGTTCCCCATAATCCTTCACGATTCGCCGTTTTGGAGCAGTTTCCAGTCGTGTGCTGGCAGTGCTAAGATTTTTTGGGAGTGCTCTGGTTAAATGGGACTTTGAGGACAAACCAGATATTTGAATTCATGAGATATTGAGGAAAGAAGAGCGCCGCCAATGCTAAATGATAGGCAGGAGACTGATTGTACCCAGTGGTGTCTTGCGCGACAGTCGCCTATCACGGCAAACCGTAATACGGAGAATACGTCATTGTCATAGAATGAACGTTACTTGAAATTTCCATATTGTAATGAATTAATGTGATCCTGTATCTATTTTTCACACTGATAAGTGTAATAACTCTGAAAACCAAGAGAACCTTGATGATTATTACTAATAAAAACCTTAAGAAACAAGAACCCTCCAAAAACTATGGCTTTAAATTGTGGCTTATCACTCTTGACCTCTTGGTGAATGACTCCAGTTCGGAGAAACATTTTTTCTTTCTATTGAAATGCATTGTCTAAGTTTACATGTTAAAAAACAACAAACTAAAAAAGTTGACAAGTCCATGCCATGTAGCCCATCTCAGACTAAAAACACGCGGTCTAACCACATCCGTTTGTGGTGAGTGGGGGTCAGACACCTAACCTCCTGCCCCCCTCAGATTTTAACTTAAAATGTCCTCATTTTTAACTCTTGGAATCCATAATGATATCTAATGGCAAAGTTTGCCAAATTAGTTTTCCATTATTGTTCAAGACTGCGTTGAAGAACGAAAAAACGTCCTAAATAAAGAATATTTCGTCCTAAATAAAGAATATTTTTCACGGATTTTGAGGAGCCAACGTCTCTCATACTTTCCTTACCAGGCCCTTATTACATCAAGGTTCTTTCTAATACATGTACCAATTTTAAATTCATATTCACCATTTTAAGACAAAAGTAAGACGGAACACTTCAACATTTTACATATGTGATATCTAAACACAAGATCTATGGTATACAAAATACATGTGTGCTAAAGATCTGTATGGAAAATTGCCTAAATTTAGAAATCATTCCTCAAACGAATTACCGGTAAACCATTTTAACCATCCATCCAAAATATTGCCAAATTAAAAAATAGTAAGCGCCTTACTTTCTAAAGAGTCAACCTATTCCAAACTTAGGAACATTATGCTACCAGTCACTTCTCTAGGCCTGTGCATCAACTGGATTCAAGTCACTCTTGGTGCAACTTCTATATAATATGCCTTTTGTCAATATTGAATAAGGCTACCCCATTCTCTCTGGGTGGGTGGGTGAGTGGGGCAGTCAGTCTGTATGTATATAACACGGGTTTTGTTTGTATGGCCCAGTGGACTGTCATGTATACAACTCACGCCTGGACCTCCCCTCCCCCATACAGTCTACAGCTCGAGTCCACCAACCTCCAGGGATGTTAGTCAGGCTTGCAACTGTCATACCTAAGTTGAGGCATGGCATATCCTCCCACTAACAACTACAAGCATTTACCAAATCTATTATTTGAAATATAAATTGCATCATAATTTCCTTTATTTTACAATTTTATGTCTGAATTATAATAATAAAAAAATATGTCATATATGCATATTAATTACTTCATTATAGAGTTTATGGTAATTAGACAGTTAGCACTCCCCCTGCCCCTATTGGTCAGTTGTAATTAAGTCACTGACCAGAGGTCAGGTGGGAGGTGCAAGTATGCTGTAAGGGACGCTGGGTCCGGCAGCTGAAGACAAGACACCATGTAACCACTACGCAGCAACAGGCCTTTAGGCCTACACTCCTGAGACTGTAGAGAATATATTATTTAACATCAACAACATCTCCTGCCTTCAAGTCTTCTCTTCATTTATCTACACTACAAAGCCCAAGTCTCACACAACGACGCATCCCTTCCCCGCTTCCCCACCAGGGAGAGTATGCCTTTATCACTCGCACGGCCTCATCTGACGATATTTTTCTAGTCTTTTTGAAACACATATTTTAGATTTACTTTTTATATTTTTCATTCTGCAGGCTCAAGGCTGGACCTACTCATCCCCAAACAGTCTATAGCTCGAGTCCAGCCTCACACCGCTCATCCAACAGCTTTTTTATGTATATTATATTGATCTTATAAATTAAAAGACGCATTCAAGTCTGGGGGAGAACAAGGGAGAACAAACATGCAGATTGAGAATTTTTCAATTGAATAAAAATGTTTAATAAAAAAAGAAAAAAATAACATAGATGAAGCTAAGTCTGTTTCTCCGCACCACCGTGTAGTTCAATGGCGGTGTTAAAATATCCCCATTCTGATTCATCCATGTTGACCATACAAGTATAACATCCCTGCATGTTCAGGGTTGTCCCCATGACATGACTGTATGACTATGAGTAGAGCAATATATAGCAGTTGGTATTGTATTGTACCAGTACTGGTGATGCCTATAGACCTTAGTATACGTCCATACATTAGGCCTATAGTCTACACACATAAAAGAAGGGCTGGCCCATCTATATATACCCAGGGGGTTTCTAATCGATAAGAGGCGGCTACTATCAGTCCTGGGGGAGAGATACGTGCCACCACAGGATGTCTGGGGTCTAGTGATAGACGGGTCTTCGTAAGACAGGGTCTGGGAAGGATGGGGTCTGGAAAAGGCCCCGGGGAACAACTAAAAAGGGGGGCTGCTTCCAGAAGTATTACAGTTCAGAGAGAGTCTGGCATGAGATTTAGATTTTCTCTAGATTGACTTCTTCTCAAGACAGTTTGTGTACTATAATGTTAGTATAACAGGGTTAAACATTAAGGTTTTCACTTTGGCCGTGGAATGTTTGAGAGATGTCTGGAGTCTTATGAGAGACGGGTCTTATGATAGACGGGTCTTCGTGAGACAGAGGATGGGGAGGATGGGGCCTGGAAAAGGCCCCAGGGAGCCACTAAAAAGGGGACTTATTTCCAACTTTGGGGCCTTCCATTAAGTACGTACGCATTAAGGGGGGAAGTGCGGTCTGAGATTTGTGAGAATGTCCGTACGTTCTTTTACAAATCTAATGTGTATTTTTGCCGGAGGGAGGTCGGGGCCCGAGATTTTTAAGAAAGTGCATACGTACTTAATTTAAGGCCCCTTTTAAAAAGACATAAGGCCTTGATAAGTACCTTGGAAAACTAGACTTTTCTCTTCATATTATAGTACGTTTTCCCTCCTAAAACAAGTAGCCCCTTGAGGAGTAAAAATCCATGCCATCCTTCTAGCGACATCCTCTCTAATGGTAAACCATGTCTCCTACTTGTTACAATCTGAGCCAATCATTGGTGGGGCTGCAGCACACCCCCCTCTCAGGGCCCACAGATAGGGCTAATTGGGATGTACGGAGAGTCCATTACCGCCATAAGGCAAGCAGTAACCCAACCCAGGGAAGGCTTGTCAGAGTACGTCTTCTAGACGAGGTTACTTATGCTAGCCTGGTAAAAAAAAGGATGTTTCCATTTGACCGCCTGACTGGGTCCAATACTGCCGATTGGGAGACTTTTTTTCAAACTTTCTTTTCTTTTATTTAACAAAAAGGCTAAATCTAAATAGGCACATTAGTAATGTGTGCCCATTGGATATTCACGAGTGTCCAAAACCAAGATCCTCTAATTTTTTTTATACAATCTCAATGCACTGGTAATAAAGTATTCAATGCCTTTACAACCATTCTAATATATCAGGACAGGGCGTGGGCACGTTCCCTGAACTGATCAGCTGATACCGCAAAAAAAAAGAAAAATCAATACACCCTTCGTACAATCCATTTTATATCTCTGAATGCGCGCACACCTGTGGGTGTCTGTATGATCCAGAGGGGTTCGTCACATACCGAGGGCAAAGCCCGAGGTACGTACGATCCCCATGGGTCGTATAGACACCCAAGAAGGACCCCAAACGGTCTTTTCTATTTTATCACCCAAACAAAGCTCCAAGTATGTTTAAAATACTGTAAATGAGCAGTCGTACGTACAGCCTGTTTATATGCACCGCCCCTTGTATGCACCGCTCATCGGCAGTGCGGGTGATAATATATTATACACCTGTTCCATAGTAGAAGCCAGGTGAGAAAGTCATCAAAAGGTGCCACGCCCCACCACTCAACAGTGTAAAACACAGGTGTGCGGGTCTTCTTATAGTGGTATAGCATTATATAACTTGGATCTAACACACGTTTCCCGTTTATGATTAATGAGACACGGCTTTTAATCTGAAATCCTAAAAGGATCAAATAAAATTGAAATGTGTGTACCCAAAGAAGAGAAATGCTACTTGTCAAAATTCAATGAGCAGGTTTTTACTTCTGTGTTATGATCAATATTTGCATTTACTTAGATTATCCATGGTGAAAAACACAAGTATATTTTATCTTCCAGGTGCAAGTAAAATTCTACGCTTCTAACCTAGTCTCTGTTTCTTAAACTGATATGCCCCTGATATAGATCTATATTGTCTCGATCATTATTGCTAAACAAGGGTGCACCGATGCCCTTGAAGATACATTGGGTAGTACTATTAAACATTCGGCTTTTTTTTTAATTCTTTTTTTTTTTTTTTTAAATATTTGGACATCCAGCTTTAATCATTGAAGCCAGCGGAATTCTACCAACCCTTATAGTTTTCTTTACCATGTGACTCTATTCTCTCTCTTTTTTTTTTTTTTTTTTACATATCATTTGCATTTCACACTCTTGACAACCAGGTAAGTACTTTTTTAAGCTCAGGCAAGTCGAACTATCTGAGGTAGCCAGATGAACAAAGTCTTTTTGCTAAATAATACCGGTGGAAAATCCCACTCTCTGACGTGGCTGGTCCAGAGAAATACATTCAAAGGAATTACTAATACTTTTTTGGTTGATGCCAGGGACTATAATTAGCCTGCCATATGACTGAAATTCCCCCATGTGACTGATATTTGTAGTCAGGGAAACAGGTGACTGTGAGCACGTGTCACACATTGGTTGGCACCGTGCCAAAGGGTCAGGCTGGCCCCTGGCCCACTTCTGACACAGTACATCTTTTTTTCCTTAAAAAAAAAACAAAAAAAACAAAGGTAAGACTTTTATCCACCCTTTTTGGAAATGGAAGTAAGACCTTTACAAGAAATGTTTTACACAAAATGTGAGAATACTTTCAATTAACATCATACACCAGGGATGTATGACATGTCTGGGGAAAAAAAGAAATATCATGGGAAAATTCATAGAGAAAATATCATAGGAAAATCCTGAAATTGGTCAAACATAATTCCCCGTATTTTCCCGAACAGTAATACTTTTCCCTGTGCAGTGGAGACCCTGATGTTGGAAGCAATAGAGTAGATGTAGTAGTCTGACTTCACAGTGTCAATGGGACTTTGGGGAGGGCCACATGTGTCCTAACTGGGACACAGGTCTTCTGGTTTGAACTGTTTTTATAACTACCAACTTTTTACTGACATCGAGAGCACCTATAGATCTGGTCAGCAAGAAACAGTTCATTTTGTGTCACTTTCACTGTGACATAGCAATAGTTAAGAGTTATGACTAGATATTATAAATGTTATTTTACATGAAGTTTTGTGCATTACCAGAACACATATTGTCATTACACTTTGAATCTTTGAATGTGCCATTGCAGTTGCATTTTGGTGAATTTACAAGAACATAAGAACAGATGAACTAAGAGCAAGTGAGAGAAAATGTTCAGGTTTTTGAGTGGTTTCTTGTGTCCTAGATATTGTATATGGTGAAGGGTAGGTCGGAGGAGGAGTGGGGGGGGGGGGGGGTCAGGTTGGGGCCCAGAGGTAAACCCTTCAACAGGTGTGTGTGTACCCAGGTATATATACCTGGGGCCAAAACAAAGGTAAGAATAGACACAGGGTGGGAAGGTGGGAGAGGGAGGGGAGGAGAAGGAGACGGGCTGCAAGACTGTGTTCTTTGCCCATGCAGCTTCCTATGAAACTCTATGAACTGCAAGTGCAACACAAAGTTCTAAAATTTAAGTGCCTTACTTTCTTAAATTTGAAACAATTTTTAGGGAGTTTTTCTATAGTAAACCTATGTGACCCAGTTACCAAAAATCCCAAATGTAGGACAAGTGTCGGACTGGGCAGGTTCATGGGAAATGTGTATGGGACGTTTAAAATTGGGATCAGATTTATGGCCTGTGAATATTCTAGAGAAGGTGGTCACCTGCCCCTTAAATCCTTAAGCATTAGATTAATTCATTTCTAAGCCAACGTAAATCATGTCTAACCTAATCCAGCGTCCAGCATCCAGGACACCCTGGGTGACCTGTCCACCCCCCTAAAGGCCCAGGACACCCTGACAGGACCCTCTGGGTGTCCTGTCCACCCCCTAAAGCCCCAGGACACCCTGACAGGACCCTCTGGGTGTCCTGTCCACCCCCCTATAGCCCCAGGACACCCTGACAGGACCCTCTGGGTGTCCTGTCCAACCCCCTAAAGCCCCAGGACACCCTGACAGGACCCCTCAAGTTGTTGAAATTTAAAAGTTTCTGTGTGCAGAAAGAATTTGGACAGCCGAACAACAAAAAGTTGAATCCCTAATATCCTCAGAATTAAGAATTTAAGGACCAGGCCAGCTGAAATCCTCTGTGTTTTCCCTGTGTTTTGGCAAAATTTACAAATTCCATGTTGTTTTTTTTGCCATTTCCCTGTTTTCCCTGTGTGGTTGGTATCCTGTTGAAGCAGATGCTGGGTGATGACGTGGTGTTGGGATGTTACACTAAGTGGAGACTGAGTCAGGTCTGGTCTGGAGGGGGGATTGACGTAATCTACTCTCATGGCTCATTTGAACTGGAGGGACGAAGACACCCCTTACCCCCGGGGCTTTAGGTCTGGTCTGGGAGTGGTGTAATCACGTCTCAGGGGGTTACATAACCCACTATAAGGGTCTGCTCCACCTGGTCACCACCTTACCACCTAGGATATATGGCATCATTAACATGGAGGCCTGTATTCCACATGCCCAATTTGCTGCTATTATTTTATTTTTTAATAAAAATTCTCTTTATTTATCGTGGGTCCTCTTGATAATCTTAAAACATTGGCGGGGTAGATAAAGGGGTAAGGAAAGAAAGACATCTTTTAATATCATTGTATAGGTTTTATAATGCTCTTGTGAATCTTCTCAAATGTTCCCAGACAACCAGACAGTGTCTGTATTAAACGAATTTGTCAAACTAGCAATTTTGATTTCTTCAAGATATTGATTATTACAAAGGAAAAATAAATGGGGGGAAAACTATGCTGGCAATTCCCTAATTCATGATTCTAAAGCCCCGGCCACACTGCACAACTGAACCCAACTCGACCAACTCGACGGTCGAGTCGAATTGGGTTGGGCTCAGTCCTCTAGTGTGGCATACCTCTACGACTGGTTATCCACGACAGTTGAGTTGAGTCCTAGATCTTGAGAAGTAGAAGATGTACGACTGGATCGTCGGGTCGTAAGGGGGAGTGCAGTAGATATGTATATGTATATATATTCTTGAGGCTATGACTATCTGGTCGTTCTCTGTGGCATGGTAGAGTTTCTGGGCTAAGACTGAATGATCGGGGCCCACTGGTGCCGTTATGTCTACGACTATCTAGTTGAGTTGAGTTGGTCAGTGTGGCCGGGGCTTAACTTGCAAGACTGGGGACAGTTTTCTGGTTGTCAACACTTATTTTCTAGTCGCCAAGAACACATGTTTTCCTAGTCTTCCAACGTAGTTAAAATTGCTTAATGCCACATAGGCTTAAAGCTGAACAATAACCCATGGGCTCTCATACACTGCCCCAGGATCACCGCATAAGGGGCTCAGTGATGCGGAAAAACGACAAAGGGTGGAGTGGTGTTCAATGAAGTGTGACGGTGTCTGAATCACAAAAGTCCGTTCTGACTCAGATTGTCCTTAACATATTGTGTCCGTACACTACACAGAGTCCACGGCTCTTATTGGGCTGTGCAAATCTGTTGGCCTTCTATAATTAGAATGGGTAACCCCTTTGACGGTTGTGAGTGAGTGAGAGAGAGAGTGAGAGAGTGAGTGAGTGAGCGAGTGAGCGAGTGAGCGAGTGAGTGAGTGAGTGAGTGAGTGAGTGAGTGAGTGAGTGAGTGAGTGAGTGAGTAATGGATGCTTTACACCGTTTCGACAACTAAGGTCATATTCACAGTGAAAACAGGGTGGGACAAATTTTGGTCTTTGGTGATTGTATCTATGAGATGAAGGTGACAGGCCGGGCAAACAGCAGGGGATCAAAACCTGGAAATCTGATGTGAACCAGTGGCCCTCAAGGCATATTGGGATACTGGGTGGAATTCTCACCTAAAATGGCGGCTGATGTACAGACTCACTTTGGGAATTAACAGTGGGTCTGACTCAACAGACTACCACCCCCCACGACCTGTATGATGACGTCACCTATGATCTGGCAGTGGTAGGCCAACGTGACCCTGGACAGACAGAATCTTAAATGAGGTGACCTTTATCTTTGACCATTTGACGAAAGCCCCGACTCCACTGCCCGACAGTTGAGTTGGACTCAGTCCTTTGGTGGAGCCAGGGTTACGACTGGAGTCGGGGTTACGACTAAAGTCATAGCTACTTCCTATGACTGGATCGTCGAGTCTTACATGTTGAGCTGATGAAGATGTATGACTAGATCGTCGGGTCTTAGGGGGGGTGCAGTAGTCTAGCCATGCATATACATTGATGAGGGCCACAACAGTTGAATCCTAACCATTGGACAGGCTGGGAATATGAGCTCTGACTAGACAGTCATAGATTTTGGTGCCACTAAGAGGTATGACAGTCGAGTTGAGTGGAGTTGGGCAGTGGAGCCGGGGCTTAAGTCAGGGTTCATGAAAAAAATGTAATATAGGCATTCAACAATCACCAGTTATTCACTTCTCTGAATCCTTTCAAAAATCTGAACTTTCTCTGAAAAATGTCTGAGCAGTTTTCTAAAGGTTCAAGGACATTTTACCATTGTTAATTTTCCATTTGGTGATTTAACATGTAGCAGTTGATGCCTTTTGGACACCACATGGCCACTTAAATGGCCAAAGCCAGAAAATCTGAATTAAGAAAAAATCTCAAAACTTATATCTGTCTTTATATTTTCGCGCACGTGGGAAAATATGAAGTTTCAAATTGAAAAAAAAGAGAGAAGAAGAAATGCTGCAAGATAATGCACGATGAACTGAAAGAGGGTAAACGCAACCAAGGTAAAAACAATTTATTTTTCTCTTGATATTTATCCTCGTAAAAAGTGGGTCGGCTGGCGGAGTAATATATATAGGGTTGGAGGAGGTAAAGTGGCATCCCTGGTATGCTGCACGCTGTGGGCGCGAACATCTGGAGCGAGCACGTGTATGTGTAGGGCGAGCAGAGGTTGGGGGTACGTTGAGGGGTGGGGGAGGGGGGGGGATGATGAGGCCAACCCAAACCCAAATATTGTTTCCAGTGGATCGTCTGGCTATTAAATTGGCCAGTTGAGCGGTCATGACTTTTTAAAATTTATTTTTCCATTTTTTACCCTTTTTTTTTTGTTGTTTCTCGTTTCAAATTTTGGTAAGGGATGTAACAAAACTTTCAAGAAAAAAATCAATTTCAGAAAAATAATTTTCATAAAGAAAAAGACATTCTCAATCAGTAAAAACACACCCAGGTGGGTGGTGGATTAGAATCAAAACTGATTTTTAGGCTGGCCTCAATGAGCGACTCAGCCACCACCGCTCTAGACTCCAACTCAAGTCGTCTGAGAATGCAGGGCTCTCCCGGCCTAGACTAACCGACCTTGGTGAAAACTAAGGCCAATGTAATGAAAAATGGTTTCTCGTCCAGCAGGTGAGGAATAAGCTGGGATTCATTTTCATTTTTTCAATCGCTTTTTAAAGACAGTGTATCATCCGTGTGTTTCTAACTAAGATTAGGGGCTCCACCCCTTTGCCTAACGATGCCACAGCTGGTGATGTGTTTTGCGACGTTAGAACGTAATCTGGCAACGTTATTGGTCACATCACAAATTTGGCAAGCCAGGCAGGAGGTTAAAACATAGCCAATTACATCCTCCAAGTGGAAGATACACAGGCTTTAAAGCCACTGTATCTTCCATCACAACGTTATAATTTAATATGTTGTAACTCCCTCACTCCCGCGCCAAATCTGTGATGTACAATACAATACAATATAATAATGGTTTATTTGACTAATGTAGTTACATTCATGTCAGCACCGTATGTGTCACCCTGTTTCAGGGTTATGCAAGTTCATGTATTAAGTACTTTTACCGCTGAATATAAACTTTTTACAAAGCTACAAATAATTTTTATAGCAATTTCCTGCTGTTCCTTTGAACAAGAAGGCATGAGGTTAAGTATTTCTGGAGTTTTTTCAGTTGTTGGTTTTTCTTGAAAGTTTTTAACATACACAGAATATTTTTCCTCAAACCTTTTGCGTACAATCAATAATTCCTCACTCTGACAAGTAAAGAGTATGTGTTCTACATCTTGTGTACCACTACCACATACACAGATGCTGCTTGATGTAACCAATAACGTCATCAGATTACGTTCTAATGTCGCAAAACACATCGCCGGCCGAGATGTCGTTAAGCTAAGGGGTGGAGCCCCTAACGTTAGAAACGTGCAGAAGATACCGCGGCTTTACTGGATACATTCAGTTTTCCTCAGGAAAACAAGATCTCACGCGATGCAACCAATAACGTTATTTTGCACAAACTGAAAAGAAATTTGCGCTCAGAACATAAAGGTAAACAGTATATAGGAAGAGCATTATTTACCTAGTAATTCTGGTTTTTCAGATAATCGACCATGTTGGCTACTGTTGTCCTTGCATTTCCTGGTTGGTGGTTCTCATTGTATACTCCGATAATCATACCTGAAATAGAAAGGGCCGGGTCACGGTTAAGAATAGCATTAAATTTTTTTTTTTAAATTTCAGATACTTTATTTGTCATCCGGTTTTCACCAGTGGAAGCATTCTGGTCATAGGCTTTATTTTTTCAGCATTACCACACGGCGTTAGTCAGGGTACCAACCGAAATTCCATTTTCAAATTCCCTGTGTTTTCCCTGAGATTTCCCTGTCCCGCGGCAATTTTTCCTGTGTCTTGTCCAGCAAGTTGTTCAAATTTAAAAGACACTGCATGCAGAAAAATTTGGATAACCCAACATCAAAATGTCAAATCGCTAATATCTTGAGAATTTGGTATTTATATCTAAACTACTGGTACTTTTTTAATTTTTTTTTTAAAGAATGAATAATAATTTTTAGACCTGTTAGAAAAAAGTAGTTGACGTACATTTGTTAGCTTTGCCTATAGTGATGCCTGTTTGTCCTTTCTTCCCTTGTATTTGGTCGTCCTGTGCTTGAAGGAAAATGTATTTGACGCCATTGATTTTGACTCCTGTTGTTCTAAGTGGACTGTTCTCGCCGAACCCTCGCGCTATAGACTCCAACTCTCCGGGTAGAAACTGTCGAAAAGACATAAGATGGTGAGTAGAGAAACAAAGATAAATTCAAGAAACTGTTGAAAACACATCAAGATGATCTACAGGATTAGATTTAGAGATAAGGAGCATATATATGTTCAGGTACCCCGACCTCCCCTAGAATTTTGGTCCTATCCTAAAATCTCGCATGAAAATCTTTCCCAAAAAAAATAAAATTGAAGTCTCTGGAGTAATGTCTGAATATTTAAGAATGACGGAGACTATTTGTGATAATTAAAGATAAATTCCAAAACAAAAATTTTAATCAACCAATTTTCAGAATTTGTTAAAACGTTGTGGTAGATTGGTCTACTGAAAAAAAAATCCCTTTTGTTCCTTTGTTTGCCCAAAATACAATTTAGCTCTATCACTTTTCAGAATCTGTCAAAAAACATTGTGGCAGGTTGGTCCACTGAAGGAAAAAAATCTTTTTCTTTTGTTCCTTTGTTTGCCAAAATGCAATCTAGCTCTAGACTGGCCCATATTAGACTATAGTCGGTAGACCCTATCTATTTTAGAAATCTACAGCAAGGGACTTTTCGAAGTTAAGATATTACCAACTGTGTGGAAGAGAGGTACCCCTACCACCTTCAATGTAGGTCTAGTTAATCTAATAATTCCTTTTGTAGTTTTACAGAATGCCCTCAAACCCGCCACACCCACCCACCTTTCTCATTCTAGTAGATTCTACCATCAAAAATTACCCCCACCAGCCCTTTTAGACCAATTTCAGAGTAATATCTAGCCATATGGACCATCCAACTAGAGTTAGACAACGTTTGCAGATAAGCAAGTTCTGCAGATATTATTCTAAACCGACCTAAATTGTTACAAAAAAACTGAAAAGACAGAAAACCCGAGACCGGGACTCGGGAGCTGCTGTCACCTTCTCCCGGGAGCCGGCCGGGGGTCGCCCGTCAAGACCCGGCCAAAAATGTCGGGGAGATGACGCCCCATCATCCACGATTTTACACCCGAATTACACAACAGACAGCCACTAAAATCCCCAAGGCAATTGATGTAACATTATTAAACCGATTTATGTTTGTTTAGGGGTGATTTTGTGGGGGTTTTGGCCGAATGCAGCGGGTTTGCCGGCAGAACTTGCCGGCAGTCTCTCAGCCTCAGCATCCCTTTTGGAGTGAAGTTTCTAATAGATGATGAAAATACTCACTTGTAAGCCATCTGTTGCCCAAACTGCACAATCAGGATATCCAATAATGGCCGCATTAGCAAGGTTGCCAGAGCCTTTCAAATTGGTCAGATAGGCGCCCCAAGACATTGTGAAAAGGTGTGTTCCGAAAGCCGGGAAACTTTGACAGATACTGACTGAATGAGGGAAGATTCAGCAATGGCCGTCCGACCGACTCACCACTCCCAGCAGATGTGTCCTTACACCAACATTAAGATTTCCAAAAACCTAATCCCGACTAAGTTCAAATCGTCATGCCCCTAAATGATACCAATTACAATAAGTATAGTATTTCATTTGTTTTAAAATTGGTTTGTGTTTTATGTCTGTTTTTGATATGAGGGTATATTGTGGACTACTTTCTTAAAGAGGGTGAGTAGGAATATGATGACGTCTGAAATCAATCCCTCATTTCTGGATGCACATAAATTTAGTGAGGAACTATGAGGAGTAGTTATTCACAGGGTTTTAGTAAGTTTAATTCTTATCAGACCTTGCTTTATTTCTTTATTTCTTTTTTTATTTTATTTCTTTTCATTATTTTTTTATTTTAATTATAATTTTATTATCTTTATTTTAATTATGTATTCTATTTCTTTATTTCTTTTTATTTATCTGTTTATTCATATCTTTTATAATTTATTTATCATTTTTATTATTTATTTTTCCTTTATTATTCTTTATCTTTTTGATTTATTTCTTTATTTTTTTTGACTTTATGTGTTGTAAGTGACGTTTGGTACAGAGAGAACTAGTGTGAGTGATATTTTGATAGAGCTATGAGAAATAAAAAGGTTTTGGTCATCAGGAATCAGTGCAGGATCCCAGTGCAAAAATCCAAAAGGGGCAATTGCCTACCCCTTCTCTCCCCACCCCCACCCACTCAGGCGTGGTCTAGGTGTGGGGGGGGGGGGGGGGTGGATGCCAGGGACACGCCCCCCACCCCTGCCCCCAAGAGTGGCGGATATAGAGGGGCTCCCCTTCTTTTTTTTTAATAACAAATTTAGACTTTTATTTATGTAAAACTCGGCCAAAAAGCCTAATAATTTTTCTTTTGCCCCCCCCCCCCCTGCATGTTCATGTTGCATATCGATTTTAGAAATTGCCTAGTCGCCATGTCGCATTTAAGGGTCTAGGGCCACCCCTGAGGAGATAGGAACCCATCACACCACACTCACTTTCCCGCCACACCAGTACACCATTGACCTTGCCATAGATTTACAGAGGAGCAGATCCAGAATCAGTATAATAGAAGAGGAAGGCAAACCCTGACACCCCTTATAAATTAAAAACACCATATTTACAGAGATGTTCCAATTTTAAGATGCCAAATTCCACCCCTAATTGGGTCTTGTGGGCCAGTGGGGGCAATTGGCCACTGGTTGCTGCTAGGTGGCAGCACTTCCAAGAGGGGCCTCTAACCCCGGGTCCCAACATTCCTGCCTTGATCACTGTTAATTCTAGGAGTCTAAACCCATCTGCATTGTAACATTATTTTGAAAAATAGTTTATTCTGTAAAGCTTTGGACCAAAGGACAGCTAACTAATTATGATAATTTCATTTATATTTGGTAAAAAAAATGCTCAATGTGTCTGGGGCCGCCCAAAAATGATATCATACTTTTGAGGGTACTTTCAGGACCTCATCCAACAACGTCAAATTGAAGTTTCTGTTTTAGACATGAAAATAAGGCCCGTTTTCGGGCAGTGTCACATTGTTCAACCCACCCACCCACTCCCTTGTGTGTGACATCGTTTATAGACGACCCCTTACTACCGAGCTTCCCCCCCCCCCCCCCCCCACCCCATGCACTTTTTTCTTTTTTTCCTTTAAAGCCAGTGTATTGTCCGTGTGGCGGACGTAATTAGCTACATTGCAACTCCCATACAGCCTCACCAAATTTGCGACGTAACCAATAACATCACCATTTAACAGTCTAACATTACAAAACATGTCGCCGGCTGCAACGTCATTATGTTAAGGAGGTGGAGCCTCTAACGTAAGAAAAGCACCGACGATACCGCAGCTTTAATCGTGGAACATTCCAGGACACCTGGTTACGTCCCTCTTTGATTAACCAAAATACATAATTCAGACATCTCACTTTCAGAATACAAAGTCAGATTTACTGCATTAACTCCATGCATTTTTATTTAATTCTACAAGCAATGACATTCAGTGCTTTCAATTTCTTAACATGATTGGTGATGTAGACCAGCTAGGTCTCCGACGTGACAAACTCTTTTAAACATGAGATCAAAAGCATGACAAGATAAATTTTATATCAATTTTCAACACCTTGATTTTCACATTATTTTGATATGAGAGCAGGGATGCAAGTTTAGGACAGTGAAAAAGTCGAAAATGGCAGTAAGAAAACCTGAGTGTATCCTTAAATATTGGGAAATGTGTTCTAAGCATCAAATTCTGAAACTGATTTTTGGGGGTGCTGGAGAGAAAAAATTAGAAAACTTACATCCCTGTCAGAGAAACGCATTTTGTCGATTTGAATTATCTTCCCTGGAACAGTATGAATATGCAAACAATTAACACAATCAGCTGGTTGTGATGTTGCTACATGGCAAACAAGTGAAACAGAAAATGTGCCGTTTTAATATTACAACAAAGCTGTGGTTCCAGCATCCACCCATGGAACATGTCACAAAGCATCACATCTAAATTTGTTGTCAATCTTCAAACGATAATTTTCTTCCCAAACGGAATCATTTCAACAAACAGAACATAATATCATGAAATTCTTTGCTGGTCTCCGATGAAGATACTATTACAGATAAAAGAAAAATCACCACAACCCTTTTGCTCCCCCCACAACTGTTTCGTAACTTCAAGAGCATCAACATCCCTAGTCTAAAATCAGCTGGTTGTGATGTGACTTATGGTAAGTACCGTAAAACCCCTAATTTAAGCCGAACCCTATTTAAGCCGCACCCTGACTTTAGAGTTCTTCTCTGGACATCTTTTCATCATATTTGTTCAGAGGTGCCATTGTATTCAAGGTTGTATAAAACCCTAATTTAAGCCGCACCCTTAAAGTTGAAGTGTGATTGGATCTAATTTCTGAAACTAACCCTTATTTAAGCAGCGGCTTAAATAAGGGGTTTTAAGGGTACATCAAAACCAATCTTTAAGGCCCTTAAGGAAGCCACAGCATTCACATTGAGGTTAGTTACAATCAATCATCAACATCTTGATTTCTTGTCTAACACAATTATCTTGATACAAGAGAGACATACTATGTTATGTACCGATAAATTTCAAATCGTGTTTTGGGGTATCCTGAGATACTAATATAAGAAGACCCGCGGGGGGCATCCGAGAGTGGCTGTACGACCCAGAGAGGTTCGTTACAGCCCAAGGGCGAAGCCCGCGGGCCGTATGATCCCCATGGGTCGTAGAACCACCCGAGGAAAACCCCTAAGGGTCTTCTATATTTTATCACCCAAACATTGCTCCAACATTGTTCAAAATACTGTAAATGAGGGGCGGTATGTACAGCCAGTCACCACTCACCGCCCCTTGTATGTACCGCTCTCCCGCCGTGCGGGTGATAAAAAATAATCAATTTTCTTAATCAGACAGGAGAGTTCTGGTTTTCAAATACAATCCAAGCAATTAAGATAATTTTTTTTTGTCATAGAGATACCACAAATTACTATCCATCATATACATATACATCACAATATGGGAGATCAATATTGGTAGAAGTGACCTAATACAGCACTCAGAGATGTCACTCCCGACTGATGAAAAAGTAGGAAAAGTATGAAACATGTTTCCTACTTATTTTCAGAAGCAACTGGGAGGGAAATAACCATTGGGAATATGGGGCCTTCCATTAAGTACGTACGCACCTAGGGGGGATGGGGGGGTCTGAGATTTTTGAAATTTTGCGTACGTTCCTGTACAAATCCAATGCGTATTTTAGCCTAAGGGGGGATGGGGGGGTCTAGAATTGGTGAATTTTTGCGTACGTACTAAATGGAAGGCCCCTATAGACCTGACATTGAATTTGTATTTGACTATTTTGAAACTAACACAAAAACATACCCTGAAACAGATATTTAAAAAAAACTGAAACAGATATTAAAGTGATATAGGTAAGATCAGGTGTGCAATCTAAAATCACCAAAAAGTAGGAAATCCGACAAAAGTAGGAAAAGTGGCATCTCTGAGCACTCAAGATATAACTCAGAGGTGGACCCAATACTGATGAATAGAAACTACCGTAATGAATGTTTTACAGTCGAGAGATTCATTGACATAAATGCACACATCCTAACAAGTGCAACAATGGTATGAGATTGTGGGTGGAAAATTATAGAATACTGATACAAATGCACGATTATTATCAACTTGTTGTTTAATATTTTTCTGGTTCAAAATATGTGTTCAGTTACAGTATTTCATCCTGAGAATGTCCAAATGTGTAGACAGATAATCACCAATATTTCATTACCGTTGTCCGTTTTGTTTTTCACTCATTTCTGCTACCAGGGTTATATCAATGGCAGTGATAGACATCTAGGAAAAGGCAGAAAATATTTGACCTTTGATCTTTACGAGAGCAGGGGTTCTTTTAATTTCCATATAGTATAGACATTATGCAGATGACGTCACATTATCCAAAATGGACTTGCTGCCATATTGGTGATCACCTTATGATCGATATTATTCTCTCTTCTGGGACATTTAGAACAAATATTTGTGTTATATCAAATTATGCACAGTCATTCAATCATAATCAGCAATCCTCAATCCTCACTCCTTAGAATTTAAAATTTTGAATATATTTCACAGCCACATGGTCATGATCACCCCGTGGTGATCACCAAAAAGTGATCACGTGACCACATCTGCACAAGGTCTATAGACAGAACAACGAACATAAAGACAGGACGTCAGGCGCGGATTTAGAGGGGGGGGGGGGAGCACGCCCTACTAGTCTATTGGCCAGAGAGGTATACCTTGACTTGGCGTCCATATAATGTTTTTTGATGGATTCTTTATCTCCCGAATCTTCTGATTTCAAATCTGCTGGGTGCCAAGCTGAAATCTTTGGGCAACTCAAGTTATTCACGTTTTAAGAAAAAAAGTTGAAAAATACAATTTAAATCATAAAAAAATGCATTTTTGAGGAATAGTTCACAAATACAGTATTGTGGAGCATGTCAATCCATAAAACATGATAGAAAACATGTTACTAACCTTTTTGTTATATGTAATTGACCTATGACCTATCTAGGTCACTTATTTAGGTCACAAGTATGAGATATTGTCAATCATTTTAATGAATGAGAATTAAGGATTCTGTGCATGTCAGGGGCCAGAAATAATTGATAAATCACTATTGAACTTCACACAAGAAAGGTTCTTTACATAAATAATTATTTATGCATAGTTATCCACAATAGACTTGCTCTTTCTCACTCATATATATTATATGGTTGCAAACATACAAACATGCAGACTAAGAATTTTCCCATTAATATTTACTTCACTGAATTTAGGTCCTTAACAATGTGGTATTTTTTAATAGACCCATAATCATCCAGATCATTAGACTTGTTAAGGACCTCATGTTATAATGATACATGTTTATTGTTCAAAGTAATCAAACATTTTTGAGACAACACATGTACCTCCAAATACAAAGTGATTACAAATGACAATAAAGAATTTAGGATTAGAGTAGACTTATGGGTTATGGGGGAAAATGAGTCATATAGTCAGATTTGACATATAGTTTTCTGTAGTTATTCACAAAAATGAGTGTACCAAACAATATAGACATTGCTTAGAGCTATTCCAAAGTTATGTCAGTATAAAAAAACACTAATTACTTTTTTGTAGAATGCACACACAAACATTGCAAAATATGGGACTTGTATGAGGGCTGTCTTAAAATGCTATGCAGTGCACTACAGATGTGATTAAAAGGGACAAATTAGGGAGGGACAGCTAGATCTAAGAAAAAGATGTCTGTTGATCAAATCATCTCCTTCTATTCCAATATGAATTCACTTTATTTTGGGGGACTTGTTGGCATTTAAGTTATATTGTATATAAAAACTTTCCTGGCCCATAAATGTGTTCAAACTTTGTTTCTCTCCATCTTTTGTCTTTTTAATTTTCATCTGCAGCTGTGACATAGGTGTGCTTTCATTTTATTAGTACATTTCGTCCCTGACTTGTTCAGTCAATGCTACTCCTTAAACCCTATATCCCTTTCTAACCATCTCAGACAGTCCTTGATTTTCTTAAAGCACATAATGCTAATGTTTTCTCTGCTCAAGTATCATCCTTTGACTATATCTGTAGTTGCAGTTAAAAACAAAGAGCTGAATGTTATTATTTAGGTGATATTGTTATCTACCCTATATAATGTACAAGCCCCTGATAACATCAAAAGTATAGTGTCCCCAGGGTATATCCCAAAAGACTCAATAATAAGGATGAAAATATATAGTCCTGTACTACTCGATGGCATACAACAGACTAAATCACTAGCCCCAACATCATGGGCTTTATATATTCCCAGAGTTCTGAGAGAAGTTCTGATGAGACTTCTGATCAGGGAGTGGGCATGCAGTGACCTCTAGTGGTCAGACGTCTGGCCCCCTTTACCTACACACATGTATAAAGAAGCACACTGTATGGGCCCTACTCTAAGACATGTACAGGTCTGTAAAATACATGGGTATGATAATCTTGGGGCACAGCAATAGTCTTTTCCTGTACATCCCTCTCAAGACCCATGTCTCAGAGATTGAGGTATCCTAGAAAGAAGCCTATAATAGAGAAGTCCCATTCATATTACTTATTTAACTTGATCTTAACCTGGTAGACTAGGTAAATGCCAAACCGAGCTTATCCTGATGACAACTGAGGACCTTATAATATTCCTGAATTCCCATACTTCAGCTGTATGATACTTTGTAGATATCTACAGCTGACCTATCAGAGATACTCTTCCAACTCTTGGGAATACCACAAGGTCTGAATAAAAGTCAAAACACATAGAAATGTAAAACTGAACAAATAGGGTTAGGTTAGGTGTTGCCTCTCTCAAGAGCATATATTTTGAGCACTACCAAACAAGAATGTCAGGATAAATATTTAGGTGTGGAAGACATCTACATAGATGCATAAGAAGCCAGTGTTCTATTGATTATTTACCCTGTGCTCCCAACAGAATCATCAAAGCCCGGATGTGTGGTGTCCTTTCTATGGGACATTGCACGTGAAAGACCCCTTGCTACTCTTCGAAACGAGTAGGGTATTTCACCCAGTGGCAGGTTTCTTCTAAATTATATCATAGATACAATCACCCCTAAGCTGAAAAGCATTACCTTGTGCAGTCTGGAAAGAACCCATAAGGGTTAGCTGGATGTTAAACTACCCCAACAAACAAAACAATATTGATTATTTTCTTCATACCCAAGCCATCATAATAATCATTTATCATGATTATTGGTAAGCTGATGTACAACATTGATGAATGAATAAGGCTATCATAATCTCCTAGGTATACCCCCAGAATAAAGATGGCATATGTTAGTTTGGCAGGATTTCAGAATTGTGATATATTGCAATATCACAGTATTTTCTTACAGACAGCAAGAGGACCCTTAAATCTTTATGGTTTGTATAATCTTAAATGAGACATTACAGAATATAATCGGAAATATGTTTTTATGACTGATTACTTATGAATTATGCTATCAATGATGAACATGAAAGTGTATATATATATCATAATCATTTATCATACAACATTTAATGCTGAATTCTTTATGAAGTCTGCATAAAGGTAATTTTGCTATTATATTCCTGACCGTCCATGTCCTGAAAATGTAAGAACAATTGTGCTCTCACAAAGTTTGGTTACATTGATATCATCATAACCTGAGGGCCTTAACAAGTCTAATTCCGTGGATGATTATGATTCTATTAAAAAATTACTACATTGCCAGGACCTATATTCAGTGAAGTAAATGTGACAGTCTATGGGATTTCCAGCCTTATGGATATACATATTTATAGCTCTAGAGGTTATATTTAGCTAAGAAATCATGAAAATAAGAAAAATAAGTATTATTTATGTCCAAAATGAAATTTTCTATAGTTTTCATTAACGGTGAAAAATTCAAGATTTTTTGCATATGGTTGCCATGGTAACCGGAATGCCGATGGAATGGCCAAACTAGCCAATGCTATCACTATGTAAATAATGGTTTCCATGGTAACCATGGAATAAAATGAAATTTCTGAAAATAGAAAAGATGAATCTATAGATTCCTTGGCTATGTTATGCAATAAACAGCTACTGGATATCTCAAATAGAAAAGAAATGGCAGTAAATTTCATGAAATTGTATTTGGCATTTCAATTTTCGGCCCAAGTTTTTTCGCGTTTTATCTTAATAAATATCAGAGGCTTGCCCATTTTACCAGATTTACTCTATCCGACCATAGCATTTTCAAAAAGATGTAACTTTTGTTCTTACTGGAATATTGACATAATTCTTTCAGTGTTGGACTCCTCAAGACATATTCTCATTTCAATATATCAGGCCATAAGTCTGCTTTTTGCAGAGGATGTCACAAATATCAATGGGAAGATTCTTGGTCTACATGTTTGTATGTCTCCAAGCATATAATATGTATGAGGAGAAAGAGCAAGTCTATTGTGGATAACTTTGCATCAATAAGTATTTATCTAAAGAACCTTTCTTGTTTGAAGTTCAATAGTGATTTACTATTATTTCTGGCCCCTGACTGTAAAGAAACCTTATCTCATACTTGCGACCTACATAAGTGACCTAGATAGGTCATAGGTCAATTACATATAACTAAAAGGTTAGTAACATGTTTTCTATCATGTTTTATAGACTGACATGCTCCACAATACTTCATTTGTGAACTTATCATCAAAAATGCATTTTTTATGATTTAAATTGTATTTTTCAATTTTTTTTCTTAAAACGTGAATAACTTGAGTTGCCCAAAGATATCAGCTTGGCACCCGGCAGATTTGAAATCAGAAGATTCAGAAGATAAAGAATCCATCAAAAAACATTGTATGGACGCCATGTCAAGGTTAAGCCCAAAAATGGGCTTTGGCAAACAGACTATACCTTTTTTTGCTCAAATATCAAATTTGTAATGTAAAATTCTTGCGCCAGAGGGCGCGCACACAAATTTTGCTAAGCAACCCCCCCCCCCCCTTTTTTTTTTTTTTTTTTTTTTTTTTTACAAATTCCTGGATCCGCTCCTGGCTTTGGATTGGGAGGGGCTCCCAAAAATACATGTCAAATTCAAGGAATTGTCCGGTTTCATGTCCTTGTTTATCTATTCAAACTTTGCATGCCGATTTTAAGAATTATCAATGTCATCTGCCACTATAGTTTCACCCCTGCCGTCATGTCTCTAAGGGGTATATTCCACTATATGTTGAGGTCCCATTTGTATTGGCCCTGGGTGCCACCGCAAGTAATAAGCGTTTCAGATACCATCATACTGGTATCCCCCACTGCAATCATTCTATAGAAAACCTATATAAAATTATTACCAAAGCAAGTATATCCCTACATTCCACCTTGTAGTGCCTTGTTTAAATTGCGATGGTGCTGAAAACCTTAAATGAAATACCCAACGCAAGCAAAAACTGGATAGGGGAATATGGACTTAAGGCTGGGTACTATCCATTGGTTATTGGTGTACACGTCGGGCACCAGCAGCCAAGAAAGTTCTACACTGCTACACTGATAACCTACTGCTGGTACACAGTGGCCAAGAAAAGTAATTCTCCTCCTAATTTTAAGAAAAAGCCGTTTTACAAGGTTCCCGAGGTTCCCATAGTTATAGAAGAATGTCTACACTCAGAGATGCCACTCTTCATACATGAAAAATACGGAACATAGTGAACATGAATCATAGTATATAAATACTCTGTGGTACTTGAAATTTAATACAAAAATGATTTTCTTCTCCAATTTAAGGGCTTTTTAAAAATTGTTGCAAAAACAAAATAAATACGGAAATCCGTATTTAGACGGAAAAGTGGCATCTCTGACACTGTAGGCAGAATTCAAATCAAGCAGCTGCATCAGGTTATAAACCCACGCCACACTAATCTAAGCATTCTACCCTATCCCCTACACAGCTCTACCATCCCTACCCCCTGTTGGCTAAAGTATGAGATCACCGAATTATTTATTTAATTGTGAGAGAAAATATCATACTACAAAATCAATTTGAATCATTCTAAGATATATCTCTCAGTTAAATAATGGTTTGCATTTCTCCATAAGTCACCGTTTGGTCATTATCACATGAAGCTGATTGGCACTTTTTTAAGTGCAATTAATAAAGGCTAGTATTTAACATAAGTAGCTGAAATTAAACGTGGAAATAAAAAGCATCTGGGGAAGTATCTCCCAGGCAATCAATAATGGCTTAATATCTAATATAAGTAGCTGAAATTAAACGTAGAATTACAAACTTCTAGGAAAGTATCTTGCAGATAATGTTTTCTTTGAGTTTTGGGCAAAGTTATCAATTCCCTTTGTTTTTCATGACAGGGTTTTGTTTTTCTTACTTTCCTAGTTTTTCTTCTGTAATGGTCAGTCTCGTGATAAAAGTACACACACAAAAAAAAACGAACCCAAAATAGTAGAAAGCTTCCAAGGCCCTATTCTCTGGGGTGGTCTTTCAAGTAATCTTTAAATATATAGGGGCCTTCCATTAAGTATGAACGCATCAAGGGAATTTTTGGATAATGTGCGCAAGTTCTTGTACAAATCTAAAACGGCAGGTGGGGGTACAAGCGTAATGGAAGGTCCCATACCGTTTATACGGACCAGTTATTTTGGGGAAAATGTGATAAAACTATGATGAACTGGTTTGGCAGAAGTTATCACAGTTTGGACCATTTCCAATGTTCAGGTTTAAACGTTGTTATCAAAGTCTGGTCGCCCTTTGACTTCTCCACCAACTTCTACCGCTTGGTCCTCCTGAAATCAGAGAACAGTGAACTGAGTGAGATCAGAGTAAAGAAAACTCACATAACCAGTCCATATGTCAGAAATTATCTTGATGAAAAAATTGCACATCCATACTAAATTTATTGCACTTCACAAACTCCATCTCATCATTCTATAGCTATCCCAAACTCTCTGGAAAAATAAAAGTGTAGAGGAAGTCGTGAAACACCTGCAATTTTATGTTAAAAAACAAAATTTACCAACGTAAGAACGTTACTTAACTTAACTTCAAAGACATTTATGGAACCATCTAGGTAGAAAACATCATTGAGATTCTATCAAATTTTATTTCGGGTATATCTTAGGCTGTAGTGAATTGAATATCTATCAAAATTTCGCAATTCTTTTTTAACAAGCCACTCCTCTAAGAGTTTTCAATTTAAGGCCTGCGAGGGGAAAAAACCCTGTTTAAGAGTTCCAGTACTTACCTTTAGAGAAGTGAGGGTGTATTCTTGCAGCCCTTTCTCAGCAGTATGGTAGCTCCAGCTGAGCTTGTGGCGCCACTTCTCAGGTAGACAACAACAGAGGTACTCGGCCAGCGGCAGCACCAGGCTGGGGTCAGGTATTTCTTTTTTCGATCGCGCTGAAAATAATTGATAATGTCTTACAGAAAAGATAAAATTTTCCACAGAATGTAGATCTGTGACCCTACTGGATTTTCTATTATGACTTTCTAAATCTGTGGCGCCGTCTGGTGAATGATAAGTAACTTAAAATTTATATTAGGTGTAGTACCGGGGTATATATCTATTGTTTGTATAATCATGCATTTCTTATCCTATTATACATATACATACATTTCATACATTTTTGTATACAAGTGAATAGCTTGTTTATCCACATTCAAAGAAAAAGAAAAGAAAAAGTGAATATATACTTTCTCATCATAGTGTTTTACTTTAAACTATGTAGTTCTTTCTTTTAAAAATTATTTAAAGATTTTTAGTCCTTTTTTTTCAAGCCTGTAGTTTTGAGTGGTTTCCACACAATTTAAATTTAAACCAACGTATAACTCACGTGTAAACCGCCTCACAACTAAACTGGCAACGACTCCAACGACGACGGTCACCATAGCACCAAGAGCCGTGTACCAGAGGAACGAGATGGCATACAGTCTGTGGACTCCGTTACTGGTAAGGGAAGAAAAAAACATACAAGTTATAAAAAACAATTAGACTAAAACCCCCCTGGACGTCGATTTATATTTTAGTTTCTCATGCTCCATTATGGAGGCTAAAATAGAAAGTTTTACTTGTGGAAAAAAGTCTAAACATGGATTTTTTTTCAAATTATTTAAAATTTATATATTTTCATATCGTAACATGCCACAGGTGGAATTATGTCATGGCAACATGTTACGACTTCGAAAATAGCAAGGACATACACGGATATGCTTATTCATAGATGTACACTTTACAATAAAGCTGTTCAGAGGAAAATATCAGATGTACATGAACTGGAGTGACTTATAACTGCAATTAACGTTTTATTTCCTTTCTATTAGATCTATTCTTTCAATGAAAAAAAAACTCATCATGGGATGATACTCACATATCCGGGACACCGGCTGCAGCTGGAGTGAGCGGGGTAATTTCCACATCGGGATCGGACAGCCACGAGCTCGTGTTGTGCACGAGCCGGTCACTGGACACGTAACCTGGGCTGAACGTAAAGGGGCTGAAGGTGGTGGACGGAGTGGCGAGGACGGTGTGGTTCAGGCTACAGTTATGGCTCGATGTCGCGAGGCGCGTGTATCGCCCTGGACGGTAGAAAAAGTTGCCCCCGATGATCCACAGTGAGAGTCCGAGGGACGTGGCGCACCCTGTTAAAGCACCCTGAAACGAGAGAGGAAAAGCTATAGGGTTTCTACTCCTTGAGGTTTTCCCGCCCAGCAGTAAATTTTCCCCGTGTTCTATTTCATAATTTCCCTGTGTTTCGAAAATTGATAATTTTGAATTCTTCCTGACTGGGATTTCCTTTCGTCATTTTTCAAGTTTTCCCTATGCAGGGTTATAGCTAATAGCCTATTATATGCAAATAATTATAGCCATAGCCAATTTTGATTCTGCGATGCTCCTCTTGGCAGTCCCAAGATACACAAAGCCGATCGGGGAATTTTAACAAAGGCCAACATTAAGCTTTAAAGTCTTGATACACTTATACAATCTTTGCCAATACCAAAGAACAGGATACCAACCGAAACTCCATTTTCAAATTCCCTGTGTTTTCCCTGAGATTTCCGTCACACAGCAATTTTTCCCTGTGTCATATCCAGAAAGTTGTTCAAAATTAAAAGCCTCTGCGTGCAGAAAAAAATTGAACAACCCGACAACAAAAAGTCAAATCCCTAATATCTTGAGAATAAGGAATTTCAGAACCTGGCCAAATGAAATTCCCTCTGTTTTCCCTGTGTTTTGGCAAAATTTGCAAATTCCCTGTTTTCCCTGTCAGGGAATTTTTTTTGCCATTTTCCCTGTTTTCCCTGTTTTCCCTGTGTGGTTGGTACCCTGAAAGAATCATCTTACAGCAGTATTCACGAAGGGGAACAGGGCTCCGACGAGGAACAGGCCGAGTCCGGGTCCCATGGTTACCCCGCTGAAGGTTAGCGAGGCCTGCAGCACGTTGATGCCCAGACCGTTTGTCAGGAAGGCCACGGTCACCGCCAGCAAACCGTAACCAACCACTGCAACAGATCAGAGTACAGAGTAGTTTTTTTTTTTTTTTTTTTTTTTTTACAAAAGCTAGACCGTGTATGTTAAAAACTTTCTGAAGTGTCAGACATTATGTCCGACGTTCATGATCTTAGCACTGGCATCTTTCTATATATTTCAGACATTTTAAAGATAATATACTATTATTTTCTGGACATTACGTTCAACGTTTTAGGTAAATGGCGTTTCAATTCTAAATGGCTTTGAATAGATATGTTTTTGTGTAAGGAATTTGATGACTTATGGGAAGATTAATCAAATGTAACCTTCACGCTGAAATCTCCTAAAAATTGGAATTCCGAAAAAGATAGGAGCGATGGCTTTTGTTATAACGGAATAAATCAAAACATTTATTCTATACTTATTAGGTATGTCTAACCCGTTATTTTAGTGACGATGTTTTTTCTACTCTCGCTGAGGTTCAAACAGCAGGGTTTTAGTATATCCTGCCACGTCACAGCTGCCAGAGAGTTGAGTACGGACGACACGGAGCTGGAAGAGACACGGTTTACCGGTTATCGAAAAATACAGGAGAGATAATGAAATCATTTATCACCAATACGGTCGACGAGCGGTGCGTTTCAAGAGCTTTAGAATATTGTTTGGGTGATGATATATAGAAGACCCTTAGGGGTCGTCCTTTGGTGCCTGTAAGACTAATGGGGATCATACGTACCTCGGGCTTCGCCCTCGTTACATGACGATCCCCTATGGGTTGTACAGGCACCCTCTGATGACCCCGTGGGTCTTCTGATATAATATTGGGCTGGGGATACTACTTCTTATATTGGGCTGGGGATACTACATAGCTGATGATTTATCATTTATCATGGCTCTGGTATCTACTGGTATATCATTCGTAAACAGTACTTAACATAACTTCAAACTGTGCAATTTTTTCTATGATTGGTACTACATGTTTATATATTTTTTTACACATCCTGTCTAGGGATTTATTATTTTGTGTGGTATGAGATTTATTCAACATTTAACAGGTATGTACTGAAAGCAGGCTGCACTGAAATCACATGTCCGCATTCTAGGAACGAAATACCTATTTAGTCTATGTTTTAATGTTACAGATTTGATACTGACAAAAACCATATATGTACATGTAAATAGATATTTTCTAGTCCCTGAAATCAAAAACAAAAAAATCAATTTCTCCTGAAAACTGCAGACTACGGTAATACGTATTTGGAAGGAAAAGTAGCTTCTCAGATTTAAAGCAGCTGTCTCGTCCTTCGGTCGATAGGCTTATGTACGCTGACGTTAACCTGGGGACGGGAGGGTTGGCAACGTGATTTTGAACATAATCCGGCGACATTATTGTTCGCGACGCGAATTTGGTGCGGCTGTACGGGGGTTACAGGGACGTCCTGATGGACAAGAAAGTGGCTATAAGACCTTTTTAAGGCCTTAAATTTGAGAAAGTTTGGGAACCCTGTACAACCCTCACCTCAGTGCCCCGCTGAAGAGGACAGCGAGGAAGACGCCCGGGAAGCCCGGGTAGTTGAGGACGTCCAGCACGAAGTAAGGCACCAACTGAAACAGCAAAACAGGAGTGACGGAAATGTATGTCTGCACTGCAACATTACAACATACATTACGTAGGATCCCGTGGGGGTCCGGGTAAGAATAGGCCCTCAGTAGCCCCTGCTGATCGTAATAGGCGACGATAGGGGGACCCTGCACTGACCAAGTGGTTTTTGGGTTCAATTCCGGGTCAGTGCTTGGTTCACTAAGGGATGAGGTACAGCAAAAATGATTGCTGGGTTGTGATCCCCTGCCGTTTACCCGCCCTGTCACCTTCATCTCATAGATTCGATCACCAAAGACAGAATTCGTCCCAACTGGTTTTCGCCGTGAAAATGACCCTGGCTGTCGGTACGGCGCAAAACACCAAACACTCACTCACTACATTACGTAGGCCAAACTAAAAACTGATTACTCACAAGATTCCAAGGTCATTTTCATGATATTCAACATAATCATGACACCACTGTGGCCCAGCACTTCAACACCTGCCCGGCCCAAAACCGGGGTCTAACGGAGGGGTTTCAGATATCAGTTTTATCATTTATACGGACACCCCCAGGATCCGTGGCAGCACAATTAGAACGGGATAAAGGGGAAAAACGCTGGATACAAAGATTATCATCTATAGTCCCTCAGGGTCTTAACCTCATGGATTAATCCAAGGTTACACCATATGGTACACTACCGTCAAATGAAACAGCAAAACACACCAGTGGGTGTAATTTCTTTTCTTTTCTTTTTCATCCAATCTTACATACATAAGTTCTTCCATGGATATTTATGACAATGATATATGAGATGAGTAGATGGGGTTGAGGTCACGCTATACATAGATAATAGCCTGCACTGCATTTTTAAAAGGGACTTTTGTATCTTTTAACTGAATAGCTGCAGGAATACTATTCCATAAATCAACACCCCTATAATAACTGCTTTTAACACGTGTTAATGATGTAAAGTCCTGTTTAAACTGTATTGTCACACAATCTAGTCTGTATAGACATTTCAACCAAATCACCTTTTAAATAGGTTTCATCTTTTCGTAAAACAAAAATAGTTAACAACAGTTGTACATCTCTACATTTCTTCAACGACTGAATACTATACATCCTATACAAATCAGACAAAACATGTTGCAGACCACTATTATATTTAATAGTTTTCACACACTGGTCTCCGAGTTAGTCTAGTTTATTTTTATCATATGCCGGTGCATTGTCAAGTACGAAACTAGCATATTCAAAAATGGGCTGAAAAGTCTGCTTATATAATGTAACAGCCACCGGTTCAGTCAGAAACTTTCAAATTTTCTTAAAATTATATAACCATTGATGAGCCTTTTTCCAAACACGTTGCGTGAACCTATCAAATTTCAGAACATTGTCAATATCAACACCAAGATATGTATAGTCAGATACATTTTCCAAGATATTGTTAATTCTCCGATCGCAGTCAAGTGGTCTTTTCTTATTATTAAAAATCATGTGTTTAGTCTTCTTTTCATTTAAAGCCAATTTATTTCATAAACACCATCTACATAATATATCATAGGCACACTCACTTCGCTCCATAGCTTTATCTACAGTCTCCCCGGTATTATATAACACAGTATCGTCCACACACATAATAATCTGGGTATTGGTATCATGAAATACCCCAAATAAATCGTTCACATAGATAATAAAGAACAGTGGACCAAGGCAGCTATCCTGACAGATACCATAATTCATATTTGCCAATGATGAAAGCGATTTCCCAATCTTAGTTTTAATTTTCCGATTTTTCATGTAACTTTTACACCAATCTAGTGATTTCGAGTCAAAACCATATATTTCTTAGTTTATATAAGAGTATATCTAAGTCTAATGAATCAAAAGCTTTAGAATAATCAACATATATAGCACTAGTTATCAGATTATTATTAATACCATGATAAATGTCATGTAAGTATTTAAAGATTGCACCCAAGGTCCTTTGGCCAGGTCGAAAACCATGCTGCTTTTAGTCTAATATATCATTACAATCCATATACGATATTATCTGTTAATGAATGCATTTTTCCATAATTTTACCTACAATAGCTGTTGTCGTGATAGGCCTCCAACTGTTCATATCAGTTTTATCTCCACCCTTAGGTATTGGAGCAATTGTTTCTTGAGTCCAGACGGATGGAAAATTGTTATAATACAATGACTGATTATACATAAAAGTCAATTCCGGTATTAATACTTCTGCACAATCTTTAAAAAGTCTCATACTAATATTTGGTATTCCTGATGGTTTACTTATAATAAGTCCGCGAATGATTTTATCAATTTCATCTACTGATACTTCAGTAAAAGAAAACTTCAAATTTCTAGCTTCTATCTCGCTTAAGTAGACACCCTTTTCCCATATAGTAGTATTGTCAGTTTATATCCAACCGTACTATAATGACTATTTAGTAATTCTGATATTACGTCATCACCAGTTAATAAATTATAACTGGATATATCCCTAACCTGTTGAGGCACATCACTACTACCGCTAGCATTGTAGCCAGTGGGACGTGGCAGCATTCTCCAAAACCTCTGTCTATTAAGCAATAATCAATCAAAAGGATCCGTCTTATTTTGATCCAAGAGTGCACCAATAACATCACATTTAGTATTACATATCAGTTGCGTAACAAATAATTTTTTTATTTTTATAGGCATTTCTATTCTCAAGAGTATCATCCTTATGCAATCTTTTATATAACATATCTTGCAAATCAATATTTTCGACCACATCCATAGTTAACCATTCAGGTTTATATTTCAAAACCTTCATATCACGCATTGGACAATGGTAATCAATATGCCTAGTTATTATATTCAAGAAAATTTCCCATAAATCATCTGGTGTATTGTTTTTATCCCAAAAACTACCCCATTGATCATCATGTATTATATCATTTTGTAAATTCTCTTTAACATAGGTCCTGTATGATCGCCCCTTAACCAGTTCAGCAACCCTTTTTTCCTGTAACTTTATTTAGAAGATGTAATTTTGGAGTTATGCTAATTTGTAATCAATAATGGAGAGCGGGACACGTTTAAACAAATAAAACAATACAAAATTAAGACGATAAACAAATCGATGGAAATACTTTAAGGTGATTTATCACTAGCAAGTTATCTACGATCAATTTAAACTCAACTCAATTTGTCTAATTGTTTTTCCTGTGCGAACGATTAGAAAATTCATTATTTTATTAATACAAATACAGAAAGTATAGTAGAAGTAAACGGAAATACAGAAAATGTCACAGGTTTACTGAGCTGGCTAGATTTTTTTCACCCAAATATTTCAGGGTGAGGATTTTAGCATAGCAAATAGGTCTCTCTGCTTGGTTTTTCTCCTATCTGATTTGATAGGAAAACAAAATTTTACATTTTCAAAAATATTTGAAAAGGTCATTTCCTTACCTGGTTCTGGTTACTTATATATTTTTGCTTCAGCGGGTCGCAGCCAGCCTGGGCGTAGTAAGCATAGATAACGAGACCGACGAGTCCGGCCAATATGTTGACAATGATCAGTCCAGGGATATTAAGAAACAGCGACCTGACAACAGAAGTGTGGAAATTAAGAGGAGTATTTTTTTTTTTTTTTTTTTGTGAGATGAACCCAAAAGTGTAGCGTAAAGAAACTACTATAACAAACATGTTTCTTTTTTTTTCTTTGGAGAAAATACGATCTTTTGCTTTATATCATATTAAAGAATGATTTTTCTGAATTTTATACAAGTCTATTCTCAAACATAAATAAAACACTTCAAATAATATCACAGTATCATAAGATTTACCACTGACCTTTTGGCCTGGGGTAGAGTAGGCAGAGCACAGTAGCGCTGCATACTGGTCTGTCCGATGCCGAATATCCCCACCCCGGAGAAGAGGCCTCCAATCACCAACGACCAGAACGATAAGCGCTGAGTGGGGTCCGGGTTAAAACTGGAGCGACAGAAATACACATACACAGATTATTATGGGTCTCAACTTTTAAAACTGTCTTGGTGATTTGTCGATTTCTTTAATTCAGGCATCTAAGTTGGGGACAGTGAAAATGTCGGAAACAACAGTTAGAAAATCTGATTGTATCCTTATATGTTGTGAAAAGAGTTCTAAACATCAAATTTTGAAAGTGATTTTTGGGGGTGCTGGGAGAAAAAATCTGATATCCGACAAAAATCGAAAAACTTACATCCCTGTTAATTCAACAGTGTGATTTTGACTATGACAAGACAGGAATTACAAAATGGTCACATGGCTATTCATTTGTTTGACAAGGAACTTGCATCTTTATCTGTAACAATGATATGCGACATCAGGTCCCCCACCAACACACCTGTGTTATTACTCAAGAATACGGGCATGCAGAAGTCAGCGAACAGCGATATTGTAAATCTTGTCTTACTTAAGAGCCGTTTCTTTATATACAGGCAGCGTCTCTTCCATAACTGCAATCTGGAAATTATGCAATATCTGCTGGAGCTCAAGAAAAGCCTGCTGACTGAAGAATATATATGTAAGAAGGACAACAAATCCAAGAGCTTCAAAAAATGGCAGCGAATACTAGATGTCCTGTAACAAGACCCACTGTCCGTTGCTGGGTGTTTTGTGCTAATGACTTTAACATACAAATGTCAACTGTGTTTCTTTCGAAAAACTAAGAGAAGAAGGTTAGGTCGGACTACGCTGTAATTCCCAATATGTAGGTGTAAAGCTATTATGTGAAATAGTTGTTAGAGTAGCGTCGTATATATATCAAGCCATGGTTTGTCTGTTTTCTCTGAATACATAGTTCGCCATTATAGCATGCCAAAATAGTATGCCAAAATAGTATGTACCTAGATAGTTGTCCCGTTAATTGTCTGTCCTGTTGTGTCCATTTTGTCTGTCCTGTTCACTGTTTTACTGTACCATAGCCATGTTAAAAAATCAAAAACACAGCAGAAATACTTATTTTACGGACTGTATAACATCAGAAATAAAGAGAGCGCTGCTCATTTAAAAAAAAAAAAAGAATACGGGCATGCATCCTAAGCGCGGTGTTACTCTTTAGAGGTAGAGAATCTATTATCGCTATATTAAAACAACAGGCAATTATTTGATAAGAAAAAAAGTAGAAGGCTGATGCTAGCACTGAGACCCAAAACGGGATGCCTGTCATTGAAATAAGTCAGACGATCAAAATCGTATCTGAAAAAATGTATCTGAAAAATGAAAATGGATAATTCAAAAACTGTTGCAATACACTTTTTTTGTTGTTGTTGTTGTTGTTGAAAATAACAAGTTATAAATTTTTGTAGCTTACCGGTTGTATACAAATGTTAACATTTACATAGTGAATTAATTTGAATGAAACCTTACTCGAACCAGATAAGTCTTCCCCCTCGGTTACTGATCTCCCAGACTTTGGACAGTCCTCCGACTTTAATAGTTCCCTGGAAACAACAAAAAGATTTTTTTTTATTTCAATCACATACATATAAGTTGGATATGAAGTTAATATGATTAATGAAGTGTATAGACGAATTCACAACCACAAAACTATTGTTACATGGAAGGCTTTTATTACAGAAGTTTTTTTTGACTTTTTAGATTTATAGTTGCCCTGCTTCAAGGATATATAGATATATCAGTATGAGAGGAAAACATGTTTTTTTCTGAAGCACTGTTTGACTGAACTGAAAGATAAAAAAAAACGACCGTTTGCTTCTGTGTTTACTATTGGGTAATAGTAAACTACCACGTAGCCCCAACTTTCTAGATATCAAACAAGGAGGTTGTAGTTTCTTATTCAATACACGTTAGTGCTACTTTAAATGCACTTTAAAACGCAAAAGTTATGCCACTTTGGACTTGATCCCCAGCATAGCTAACGTATATGTTCAGTCTACCAGTGAATGAATTGGGTACAACATTCTATTTGTTTGTCTTTTTAATGCTGGGTTCGGCGGCTCTCCGCTAGGGGGACTTGGCGGAGAGATTTACCTACACGTAAATGCTAATGCCAAATTTTCCGATTTTCACTCTTTGAACATGAAAAATCCGGAAATTCTTGAAACACTTTCCGGATTTTAAGCAGGAAGAAACCAGATTTTAAGCAGGTAAAAATAAAAGGAAAGAATCACATATTATGTACATTCTGACATTAAAAAGAACTTTTGGAAATAATATCTGTTGCCCAAAAGTACAAATGTAAAGGTTTTTTCTCTCTTAAGATTACTAATATCTGAAAATGTTCCTACAGTCCAAAAACCGGACATCTGGAAAAAGAAGGAAAAGTGGCATCTCTGTCAGGTACTGGGCATCAGCCAATCAGATGGCTGGATCAGCCTGTTTCCATGTTTTCTCCTTACATATAGTGAAGTGTAGCGCAACATGAGTGATGATGCAGTGATACCAGATTATGTTTATTCTAAACATGCTTATACCAGTGTTTTTTAAAGAACAAAAAAAAAAAAAAACATCGCTCACCTGAATGACGATGGCCAACATGCCCCCGATCATGACGAGGGCCTGGAAGACGTCGGTCCACACCACCGCCCGCATACCACCCTGAAAGACACGCAGCGAGCAGACGTTAGTTAAGAAACATGAGGAGGGTACCAACCCAAAGTCCATTTTCAAATTCTCTCTGTTTTCCCTGAGCTTTCCCTGTCCCATGGCAATTTATCCCTGTGTCACATCCAGCAAGTTGTTCAAATTTAAAAATAAATCTCAATACCTAACATCTTGATATTCCGGAATTTAACAACCTGGCCAAATGAGATTTCTTGTGTTTTCAGTGTGTTCAGTGGCAAAATTTGAAAATGTCCTGTGTTTTCCCTGTCAGGGAATTCTTTTTGCCATTTTCTGTTTTTCCTGTGCAGTGGGTACCCTGCGTGAGGGCAACCCTTTTAAAAAATAGTTTGTTTGATTTTGTACCCCTTGAACTAGCATGGTATGGCTGACTGGTAATTCTTTTTTTCAGTTTCAGTGGAAAAGAGTTTTTTTGCTCATTCGCTAGGTATTTTTTTAAAGGGTTGCCTGGTTATTCAGACCAAAGACAACGCAATTTTATCCCTTTTTAGAAATCTGACAGTGCACACGTTTCAAAATCGTGCACCCAGGGACAATTAATTTTGTACCTTGCTATAATAACCTATTTAAATGGTTGAATAACAGTGAACCATCCGGGTGCACCCTACTGTATCATCATGCGCGCTGGGTGCAGGGTGCATCCTTTATTTCAGACACTGCAAAGTAATCAAGTATTGTGAATTTTAATATTCCATCGGAAATTTGATGGGATTCTTCCAGCCCTTCAGCGTTAATTCATCATCTGTGTTATTCGAGTATATAATTTATTGTACTGATTTCAGTCTCTGTTATACATGTACTGATAATATTGGTATAGGTCTGGGTGCACAGTTTGAGGAGAAATATATGCCCAAGTGTCGCACTAAATAATGTTTTGATTTCAAATTCTAATTTGTTAGAGAATAAAGACACTCATATTTGTCATACTTACAATGGCCGTGTATATTGTGGCCACGAAGGCTGATGCTAGGACTGAGACCCAAAACGGGATGCCCGTCACTGAAATAAGGAGGGTGCACAGTATAGTATTAAGACTTTTTTGTAAAAAAACAGACAAAATAGACAACAACAACTACAACAAACCCCCGAAAAATAGAACACAACACTTTTATAAAGATCGAAAAATTTCAATGCTGTGTTTTTACTTTCTTTCACATAATCTAAGAGGTACAGTTCTAATAAACATCTAATTTTTATAAAGTGGTTTCATCCAATAAAGATGCAGGCTTACGATAATGGAAAGACGTTAACATTTAATTCAATGAATAAATGACTGTTCTATCTACCTGCTTCCAGTGCTGTCGAAGGTGTATAGATTACCAGACCCATGTATAAAAGCTGAAAAAAACACAAAATAAGACACACTAAATCTTTAAAACATGCGTCACCAAAGGGTTCACCTTACCTAAACGCTTCATAAAATGACCAAAACAGGCATCATACCGCCCATAAGTTTTTTTTCGTAAAAATAAAGGAATTTAAAGGAATTTGCAGGGATTTCTAGGAAAAATAAAGGAATTTTAAAGGAATATTTATAGAACTTTTAGAGAGTTTAAACATGAAATAAGGCAAATAATATTGTAACAGAACTGCCTTCCTGTTGATTTTTTCTGTGCAGCACTGCGTTGACCCACGTCGAAAATTTTGCAATTTTATCGCTAATAAAATGGAATTCTATGCATTTTATGAGATAATGTGATATTTTCTTACTCTGGAAAAAAAAAAAAGGAAAATAAAGGAATTTTGCCTATTTTCACAAAAATGAAGAAATTTAAAGGAAATTCCTTTAAAATAAAGGAACGGTATGATGCCTGCCAAAAGAAAACAGATGATTCAATGCAAAATGATTGCTTGTTGCACTATATTAAAGGAAACCTTTACGAGTTAAATTATGCTTGTATACATGAATTTCAATTCAAATAGTATTTCCAAATCTTACTTTAAAACTTCAGCTGTCCTTTATAAAAAGTATTACTCACTCGACGTTAGAATAGAATATTTGTCTACGTTAAATTATACCCTAAATCTGAAAACCAATACCATACTCACGTTACCAAAGATCATCATTGCTGAACCCATTAGTTTTACAGCCACTGAGTTGTATCGTCTTTCCAGATACTAAAAACAAAATAACAGGATCTGTAAGCCGAGGAAAAGTTTATCAAATTGACAAACCTTTCCTCGGCTTACAGAATTTTATTAGGCAAAAAAACAAAAATGTGTTCAGTTCATATGAACTGCCCTAATAGTTTGGGATCATACTATCTTTTTTTAGGACCATGCTATCTTTTTTTAATGACAATTGTTGTTTTAAAAAGTCTAAATTCAATACAAATGAGTTAACTCGCAGAAAATGGCATAAATTTGATAAAAGAGATGTACTTAAGATGCTAGAAATTGTTGTGGAAGGTGTCTTTAGTGATTTCTTGAATTTTCAAAAATGCCTGAGTCTATTTGTGTATGTTAAAAAAAATTAATTCTAACAGTTTGATTTTTACCTGAACATAACTTTTTGGCCCTATAAACAGTTGAATGGAGATGGGTAGTTTTTTTGTGTTTTGTTTTAATTAGATCATGAACATTTGAAAGAGGTAATGAAAATAACAATTCAACCTTTGTCGACTAATGATGATGGCACTATGAAATGCAGTGGAGTGTATGTGACGCAAGTGTGTAAGTAGATAAGTGAAAAGTCTATTATTATCATTATTCCCATCACACAATGAACACCATTGGACACGTGCGGGCTGAGAGAGGTTCAAAAGTGAGTTACTTCAAACATTTTAGGATATTAAAACAGGGACTTTACAACGATCAATTACCAGAGAGCATTACTTTTATGCTAGTAAAATGCGCCCTTATATATAAAGAACAATAAATCGCATGGTTGTTTTATTTCATTCAAACTTAACCAACGTATTGGCCATTAGACAGGGATAGTCCTAGGCATGCAGAATGATAAATTAAGCCTGTATGAATGAAAATTAACCCTGTATGAATGAAAATGCCCCACTGGCGACATTTAGAAATATCACCTATACACTGACTCACGCCTGGTCGCCCCCACTTGGGTGCATTTTCGGGTGACATTTATTGTATCTGTTCAAAACGTGCAATGCTCGAAATAAAGCTTTTAAAATGTGCACACGCTGGGAGCACAGCTATCAAATATATGCACCCAGGAACCTTCCCATGCACACAGTGTGACACACAGGTATGTATATAAGGGTAATTATTCTGCCAAAAATGTGTGCACCCACCGGGTGCACAGCTCCAAAATTCATGCACCCTGCAGCCAAATTGTGCACACCGGGTGCAGGGTGCACCCTGAATTTCGAAGACTGACGTGGTTGTCCGTTGTGCAACTAACTGTTTTTCAGTGAAAATGTTAGGCCGCACCATGCACCCTTTAACACATTAAAAAATAAAATGTCACATTGATTTTTAAAACAATGCGCCAAGGTAACATTTACAAATTTCAAGAATATCAAAATGTATTAAAAGAGCGCATTTCTTTGAAAATATGTCATTGCCATTGTCGCATTGTATTTTTTTCTTACAAAATCTGTAGTTTTTATTTGGGTGGCCGGGCTTATACAGTATTGTTGTAGCCTGGATTGTCCTTATCATCAAATGTATGCCATCAAGGTCAAAACAAGTCGAAAGTATAAACATAAGAATTTATTCCTAGGTGTAAATTCACATCAAATTATTTGTGAAATTAAAAGAAATGTGTGGTTGTCCGGACACCCATTATTATGTACGGTTGCTGTTAATAAGGGCAGTGTCCGAAATTAAGGTTTAAATTCATGCACACGCCGGGTGCATAGCTTTTAAATGTATGCACCCGGGAGCTTTTCCAAGCACCCTCAGTGATAGAAGGCTATCTATTATATCAAAATTGTGTGCATCTGCCGGGTGCATACTTTTAAAAAGCATGCACCCTGCTGCAAAATCATGCACCTCGGGTGCAGGGTGCACCCTTAATTTCGGACACTGTTAGGGTATTATTTTGTGCATTCACCGGGTGGATCGCTCAGAAGATTCTACACCCAGGGACATTTCTTTGTGTACATTCTTATAACAATCTATATAAATGGTTAAAAAAAATCATGCACCGTCCAGGTGCACACATTTAAAAAGTGTGCACCCGCCTCTAAAATCATGCAGACCATGTGCAAGGTGCACCCTTAATTTCGGACACTCCTGTTGTACCACTAGAAAATATCACCAAGACCTCAGAATCAGAAAGGTACATTATACACTAAAGAGTTATGAAACTAGAACCAAGACCAAATACGTGCACCTGGAATATGAGACACTTCAATAACAATGTATCGAAAAAGTGTGCATATTCTGGTAACACGTCACAGGATTATCATTGAAACTTTAACCATGTTAAAATCTAAGTTAATGGTATTCCCGTATGATTGCACATCACTCTAATTAGAAGTCTTAATGCACACATGGCTGGCACCTGCGTATTGTTGACCAGATCTTCTTCTAGGTATCACAGATGATTTTTTCAAAAAGGATTTAGGCCTTATCTGATCAAAGTTATTGTTAGAATACACCAAGAGAACACGAAATAGCCTATGATTAAAGAAAGATTGATATTTTGAGAATACTTTATCAATTGTTTTAAGTCAAAATAATTGACATGGTACAAAAATTATGCTTTCCCCTTGCGCACTTTCCCCATGAGGTTAAGAATCATGGAAAGCATGTAGCAGGGTGGGTCATTGTAAGAGCTTCAATTTGGTACCAAATATGTATGGGTTTATGGCTCATAAATGCCTTTAAAATACAAATAATAGGTAAAAAATAGGACATTTTCACCAAAATGTAGTATTTTATGCCATTTTCCCCTATTTTACTTCCCTTTGCGCTCTTTCCCCATACAAGATGTATAAATGCCAGTCATGTAGCTGGATAGTTCATAATCAGAGCTTCATTTTGATACCAAAAATATTCATATATGTGTCTTACAAATACCTTAAAATTTAAGATGAAAAAGGGCAGATTTAGTTTTTTCCTAAACCCTTGTACTTTGCTGTGCTAACCAGCTATAATTCTCGTCTGCCATACTAAATCTGCCTATTTTGGTCAAAAATGTAAAGAAATATGGTTACTGTATCATTTTAAACCAATCATTAAAGCCTAGATTTACACAAATTACCAGCATTAACATTTTACTGGGGTGGACCCCCCTCTAGCAGCGTCTGTTGGGATACCTACTTCTTCACATGATTATTAGGGAGAACACGTGATTAAGTTGCTATCTTATCACATAATGTCCGCATTATCATTAAAACCACACAACTTCAAGTCTTGTTTCCAGTAAAATCTAGTTTGTTCTAGCTGTGTGTAGTTTTGTTGGTAAAACAGGTGCATTTATCCCCTACTGACCCGTAAAATGAATGACTATGTTGACATTAGCGGTTGTGGTTTTCATCGAGCACGGATGCCATTTCAAGTACACACTATCTCTTTAATACAACCTGTACCATTAATGTATCATAGTATGGTTTATAATGGATAACAGGTTAGATATGATCATGCATAGTGATAAAAGCTCCATCTCTGTTACATTGAATTTCCAAACAATGCGCCAGGGGAACATTTAAGATTTTCAAAGATATCAGAATGTATCAAAAGAGCGCATTTCCTTGCATTTATGTCTCATTCAATTCAATAAATAGTGCGCCATTGTCGAACTGCATTTTATTCTGATATGATCACTGTATCTATGATATAATCATACTATCAAAACATAATTTCATTTATTTCAACTGGTAGTTAGATTAGCTTCTAAAAGCAAGTTTACATCAAACACCAGTACATTCAAGTTGAGCCTATATCAACAATACGTTTAACTTGTATCATACAATATAGTCAATTGCATACAAGTATAATTACAGAAAAAGAATGACATGTTAACAATGTATTTATTCGAACTAAAAATCCGACCTACTAGTACTGACCAATGATACCTGAATTCAACATCTTTATCTTTTTTTCGGCCTGATATCTTTTTTGTGCAATTCACTATTTTTTTTTTTTTTAATTATAAATAAAGGAGGTGACGTCATACATCCCAAAACTGGATGGATGCCATATTGGTGATCAATCTACAATTCTTATAATTAACAATGGATTAGCATTCACAACACATTTATCTCAAGTTTGTTGTATGGCAGGGTGGGAGTTGGCGAGAGGGTGTGAGGGTGGGAGTGGGAGTGGGTGTGAGGGTGGAGGGTAGGTGTGAGGATGGAAGTGGGTGTGAGGGTGGGAGTGGGTGTGAGGGTGGGAGTAGGTGAGAGGGTGTGAGTGGCTGTGAGATGGTGTGAGGGTGGGAGTGGGTATGAGGGTGTGAGAATGCGTGTGAGCGGGTGGGTGTGTGGGTGTAACTGTAACTAAGTAAGGGTGCGGTGAGGCTTAAAGGTGAAACGCAAAGGAGAAAGTAAAAATCCCAAATATTGTACACACCTCTTAATTTATGTATATTTTGGGCAGAATTAGACTCAAACTAGCATACAAGGATAATATAACAAAATAAATCAGCTTTTGTTAGGAGTGTGAATCTACTCTCACAGATTATCTCACAGGGCTGTGATGTCATCTAGGCTCTCTTTCACAGGTGTCTGTGTGTGCAGTCACCCATAACAGTAGCCTTATCAGCCTGCCCTGCATGTGTGAAAGAGCCTAGATGACGTCAAACACACTTAGTAGAAGCCACTGTACAAGCTGATTTTTAAGTATCAATTACTCCTGTATTAATGATGTTTTAGCAGTGATTTTGCAGATATATTTAAAGAAATACATATTCAACACAATATAAGGATTAAAACTGCCTTTGCGGTTCTCCTTTAAGGGTAGATAAGTGTGGGGATGTGAGGGTGGGTCTGGGTGTATGTGAGGAAGGGTGTGAGCTCACATGATAGTTGTGAGGCCCGAGTGTGTGATGTCTGATGAAGGGGGTTGTAACCAATATTTTTGAAAACATTATTTTTTGCATGTCCAACAAATTCTCCGGTCAGGGAGAAGTCAGTTTATAACTAACCATATGAAATGCAGCACCTGTCAGTGTCTGGCGGAAGAGTTACAATAGTCAACAGTTTAAACCAAAAAAAAACACAAAAAAGAAACTGCTCCATTGGCATTGCATCATGCACTTTGAATCTAGATTATCATAACGTGCATATTTTATATGCTTCTCTGTCCATCTAGCTATGTATGAAATAATTGTCAAATACTTTTTCTATAATTTACACCCCTACCAACAGAGGAAAAATTTGTATAACTGTGAGTGTGACCTACACTTTAACAATAACATCACACTTACCTCAAATGAACTTGTGATTTTGAGACCATAAAAAAGTGGGACGAAGAGGATGCTTGAGAGGCCTAAAGCCAGACAATATCCCCCTGTTTTGAGCGTCATCTGTGTGCCCTGAGTGTACATCTCAGCTGGCGTTCCCAACACCATGATAGCTGAGATAAAGGAGACGAGGATGGACAGGGCAACAGGGATCGTCTGCAACCCCCTGCCTCCCATAAAATATTCCCCACTTGTTTGTCGTCTGCCCGCGGACAGGGCATGGTACAGGCCGATTCCGAGGGATATGAAGATGGTTGCGGCAAAGATGAGATAATCTGCAATGTGCAGACGCTTCACGGCTGCTTCCACAGCCATGTCTGAACGGTAAATGTGCTGAAGTGTGTCAGGAATTCACAGAAGTTGACATTTCTAGAGTCGTCTGCACGTGTAAGTGAACAGAGAGGAAGTGATCCTTCGCTGGTTTTGAGACGTCGGGAAGGATTTGCCGAATACCAGCTTCAGCTTCAAGGACTCACCACGCTGAATTATTAAAGAGTAATTTTACATTATCCAGGGATGTAAATTTCCCGATTTTTGTCGGCTTTCCGATTTTTTCACCCTAGCATCCCAGAAAATCAGTTTCAAAATTCGATATTTAGAAAAATTTTCAAAACATTTTACGATAAATTTATATTTTCTTTATGCTATTTTCAATTCACTGTCCCCAACTTACATCCCTGGTTATCGCTCTTCAACAAGAACGCGGCAGATGTGAACATTGAATCTGTTATTTCACAGTTTTCTGCCGTTTTCCATCACATTTGATGAAATACGATATTGTGTGTATTTTACAATGAACCGTGGCAGATCTGGACAAGAAGAAAGATAGCTGTTAGGTCGTCAAATTGGACAAAACAGCTCAGGAAAAGTTGACCAACTTGTGTAGGAGTGACCAACACGATGTTCACAAACCGTTATTTCACGGTCAATATTTTGATAGGCAAGGTCCCAGTGCCGGAATACGTCAAGGACGGACACTTCTACGTCGAGAGCAACCTCAACACACCACTTTCATATAATGTCAGACAGGTTGAGGACGTGGGAGGAGACACGGAAAGCCAGGTGCGTTTTCCTTCTCAGTAAGAAAGAAGCCTGAATTTTGAAGGCCACAATTCAATGATAATAACTAAGAAAATATTTGTGGTTAGGCACAGACCATCTTTTGACGGTCTGTGGTCACAAACGGTATTTAGACTATGGGCCTAACAAGGCAAAATATAAAAAAAAGTCATGCGTAAATCGGGAATATCGGCGAATGTGGAAAAATTGGAGATATGAGGAAAATTTGAAGAATTGTATGGCATGTCAGGGTTTGACCTTAACATAGATGATAGAGTTACTAGTACTGGGTACTAGTAAAAACCTGGTCGGGCTAGTGCAAATTTTGTGCAGCTAGCCCTGTGGTCTAGTGGAAAACATTGCATCCTTAACAATAAAGTTATGCATGACCTGTTTAGTAAAATTACAATATATCCAAAACTGTAGACAGGATCTTAACATGTAATACATCAATTGAAAGGTTTTTTGGTCGGGCTAGTGAAATCTATCACGGGCTAGTGTAAATTCTTAGCACTAGCCCGGTGGACTAGTGGGGGAAAAAGTTAAGGAAAACCCCTGCATGTATGGAGTCAATTTCAAACTTTTTCTCACTTAATGTATGAAGATTGGACCAATATTTAATAAGTTAGAACAAAATAACCACATTTCTCACATAGGCTCATATGTTAAAAGCACTGAACTATGTTAGGTTAATCCATTATAGTTAGGCCGTACATTTGTCCCAGGATATTAGCTAGCTCCTATTCGCAGTCTATCTCTGCCAGACTGTGTTTGTCAATAAAAGATCCGTATTATGAATGATTGAAAAACATAACACTCACGTGAAAGGATGTTCTTTATTATATCCAGTGTATGCATACTCATGACAAATTCTCTCAATGACATTGACCAATCCAAAGGGTAGGATCCACTCAACCACAGTCAGCCAACGCTCTCGCCAACTATTCAGTCTATCAGCTTCTATTCCAACTCCAGCTACGAACAAGCTTCTAGTACCGACCTTTCCAGGATGTTAAACTAACAACAGCTAACAGCGCTCTGTCTAGTGCTGCGCGTACAGTGCCTTATGTATGGGTGTAATAACATATTGTAAAAATAATACTAATTGGCTTGGCCACATTCTGTGATCAAGTGTGTCATATATATAAAAGAATATTGATAATTTGAACGGCCCGCCCCCTGCGAGGACTTCTGCCCTATTTGGTAATATCATTGGACCTGATACTGATAATTTTGGGAATAATTTTGGGAATAAAGTGGTGAGCCATCTCCAAATCGTTGGTCATTCGTACCCAGTACTTACTTGTTGTGTGACCGTTCTTCTGACCTCCTGGCTATCCCAGCTAGGAGGGGCAGGGTCCCTCCCCCTTCCCTATTCCCTAACTATCCCTCTATTCCCCCCCCCCCCCTGTATTTATACATTACCCCCAGATTGTTTAAGGCAAATTATTCCAAATTATCTCCAACCTTCTGGATCCATTATATTTGAGGTAGGTTTATGAATTGGAGTCATAATTGTTTACAGTTGGTTAACTCATGGGAATTACCTGGACTGGGAGTATGCAAGATTATATTATGCTACTTTGGATCTATGTTTCTTTGGAGTTATTATAATGGAGTCCGACTCTAATCTATTCGTTTAGAACCAGATTAGGACACTTAGGAAAAGGGGTTGTGGGTCTGGATAACTTACAATATGTCACCATCCGCGTTAGTACAGCACCACCAACCTCCATTTACTCTGGTGCCCTCATCGTCAATTTGTGGAGGGGGCACCTGTCAAGGCTATCATCACCTGGGCCAATGGCAGGTGCCAGCGGAGTGTGCGAACGGAGTGGCTTCTAGCACTGCGCCAAGGCTTTCTAGGTTGGGGCAATTTCAGCAGCCACGTTGAAGGAGTGTAACCACCGTTGGGAGTGCGAAATTTCAGTAGACGATGTCCTTTTTTGAGACCTGCATATAAAGTTCATCTCTTGGTCAAATATGTAATTTCCTATCCTGTCAGTCCATCTTTATAGTAATATATTTGAAAATGTCAGAATTTTGATTAAAAAATGGCAGGGCCAAAATATCATCATGGAAGGCCAGGTTAAATGTAGATCAACATGAACACCAATTTTATTCTCTCACTCTCAGAGATTAGTTGACACTAATGACTTGATGTCTGACATTTTAAAGGGACGTTCTCGTCACTGACGACGTTGCCGCTGGCTTGGTTGCAACCACCTAATTAGGGCGCCAAATTCGCGACGTGACCAATGACGTTACATCATTACGTTCTGAAAGGGCAAAACACGTCCCCAGTAACCCTGTTGCTAGGCTTACGTCAGCGGACGTATCTCTAAAATCTCACGGACGAGAACGTCCCTTTAAATGATTAATCATGACAAAGTGACCAATAATCTCATCCCACTAAAATTCTTGCTTGGCATCTGTGGTAGGGAAAATTAAACTTGAATTAATAAAATATATGTGTTGCAGGAGTCTCCAGTGACGCCGTACCAGATAAAGATCACAGCGCACTCTGGTGGCTACGACCAACATTACTTCCGGGTCATGGTGGACGGGGTCAAGGTCAAAGGCGTGACCCTGGAAGCCGGACAGTCAAAGTAAGATGAAGGATAATTTTTACAGGACCCAATCATTTTTGTATCAGTGAAGATAAATTGATATATAAATATTTTGGTTTATTATTCTTTAAAGTCAGAATGAATATTGTGTATCACAGAAGTTTTCAAAGTAAAATCGTTATCTAAATGTAATTTTATGCCTTATAGATCTAATATCAAAATTGAACAAAAACATGATTTGAAGATCGCCCGTTAATAATTGAAATTATTTATCTGAATGATTCTGACTCATTGAGAACCATAATTTTTTTAAGTTTACGTTCCCACTGATAGCAATGCCTTTACCTTTTAGAAATTATGTTTTAACAAACACCCTTTTCTTACAGAGTCATAAAAGGATTCCGAGATGGTGGTATCATACGTGAGCTTCTCTTCTCTATGCCAAGATTTGCGCGAGATGAGGTAAGTAAATTGAATTATTACCTTTCGGCAAGTCTTTTTGGAGGGGGGATCGCCCAAGTGGCCGTTTCCTAGACCACTCGCTAAACTGAAACATGGTAGCCTATGTGGCAGAGATTTTTTTCCATGTATATTTGTTATGAGGCGAGGGCATTTTGAAATGTTTTAGGCGTTGACGCTCGTTAAGGCTTTAGGCCGCCCTCGGCTCATTCATCTAACCCTATTTAGACCCGGTCTACGATATGTTAATGAGGCAGCTACACTTTGTCGCAGCGACTGCCAGCGGCCTCAGGCAGAGATTGTACACCCCTACTATAATGGAATAACCCAGACCTGTCCACTATAAAGATATACCTGGACGAGTCTATTATGAAGACAAAGGGATATTAGGTGGTTAAATGGTTAAACTCATCCTGAGCTAAAATAACTATTATTTGGTCTTACCTGAGATATTATTATGATATATAGAACAAGGAGGACGCGTGAAATTTGTCCTGGATTGGACAAATTAGACCTAAACGCCCGGAGTCGAGATCGCTATGTTATCAGATATGGCTTGACACTGTCACACGGCCGGGTTCATCAAATTTGCAGGCCTATTTCACCATGAAAACGGTCGATCTAACTTTAGTTATTGGTATCCATAGATAGATTTCGACACATAGATAAGCATCCCACTGTCCCAGAATCAAAAATAATGCGAAATATCGCGTCTAAACGCGTAAATGCATCGCGCTATTCCTTCGCCTCCCCCGACACGTGGAGGCACTGTCACTGTCAGACCTCAGACGGCTGGGAGCAGTCGTCCCAGCCGGTGGTTGTTACCGGGGGCTGCGCCTTCTCCGCCTGGATTACGGCGGTATCTGATGCTTTCAATATATATATTTTGGAGTCTTGATCCCCTTAAACGCATACAACGCATTGACAATTCATGCGGGAACCATGCGTTCGTATCGAAGGCAAAACATTGGATCGATCAGACACGTGGAGGCACTGTCATGGCGCCGTCAACCCTTCGCCGGGTTCTCTCCCCATCACGCCTGCATCGATACTTTGAACTCAGAAAACCAGGATGACATTAAACGCATCAATTGTGGAGGATATACGCATTGAAACGCATTGAGGACTCGAGCACAGGCCTTAAAGGTGGGTTCATATATATTTTTTCCAGCATTTGAAATGATACCGTTGAGCTTGGCCTAAACGCCCATTGGTCGGACACTGGCAATCTGCAAAATAATTATTTAGACCTTATTAGGCCTATCAAAATGAAATTCATGTATATATCTATGTTCTCATATATGTGAGGGTCCTATTTGTCATATAGTTTGATCTCTTTAGGCCTAGAAACGCTTGCAAGAATATTTTACAGATGGTATGAAAAAATGACTGGACTCAGACTCAGATAGGCACTGTCACTGTCACTGTATTATGGCATCTCCGAAAGCAATTATTTATGATCCAATGATTAAAAGATTTGAGAAATTGTCACTATAGTGTCATTTTCTTCTGACCTACCACCAAAATATTCATCTGAACTTTAATATGTCTAGGCCTATGTCACTGTCAGTGTCTGAATCATTCCCATTCAATGTTAAAACATAGGCGTCACACTGTCAATAAGTTCTCCGGTGCTGTCAGGACCCAGATGTCAGATTTAAATTATTCAAAGATGAAATTATTTCTGAATTTGTCACTATAGTGTCATTTTTCTAGACCTACCATCTAAATATCTGATTCAAAATCTATGACATATATATCTAGGCCTATTCTATCAGTTTACACTTACCCTAAACAAAGGCATAACATTCCTCGCCTCATTTTGTATCCTTTGATACTCCCAGAAAGCAATACTGATTCCTTTCCATACGTTTTTCTGTAGATTTCTTTTTTACTGAGGCGGAAACTATTGGCGAAAATAAAAGATTTAAATGTTTAAATAGTTTCCGCCTCAGTTTTAGAGTGGGTTCGCACTTCGAGCAGAGGGGAGGTGGAAGGCATATAACCAGCAAACAATATACGATTTAAAGGCTAGCTCGCCGAAACCAGCATGTTGTGGAAAAGCAGGTGGACATATGTCCCATTTTGATGTCCACCAAAATCATGTCCACCAGTGTGCAAAATGCGAAAATCTCATAGATTCAATGCTAATGAATTATAATTTTTGGTTTAATATTAAGAAAAGATGTTCTACTTTTCCTGAATAATGTAAAATATTGACATATTTAGTGAAATCATGGTGAAATTGTGGTTAGAAGTTCGGTTTTGGACTGCCGTCCATGGTGGACATAGTGAATTGAGGCCGGGGACAGTGTCAGCTTCCCAGTCCGCAGCCCCTGCACACCGGGAATCATGGCAGCCCGGGTCCAAATCTCTCCTCAGAATTTGGCGGATTTACATAATGTCGTGACTCAAAAGGTATTTAGTATGAATTTAGGGGTATAAGAGGTCCTTCAGGGCAAATTTCGGGGATTGACGCACTGTAATTCTTATAGATATTTCGGTGAAAACATTTGAAACCTTCCGATCGTTCAGCGCCAAGTGCCATTTTTGTGCGGCAGCTGCTTGAGAACATTCTAATGGCAGAGTGGTCTGCGTAATGGTGGCGAGGCGAAGAGCACAATTAAAGTTCACCCTAATGACTCAATATGAGTAGGATTTGTCACTTAGAGGCTCCCTGCAGCCCCCTCTGCAGTCTTGTCGAATGACATTCGAGATTTTGTAGCTTTTGGAAAGATTTCAGTATACTCTTCACCTGCTGCTCCCTGCGGACCACTCTGCAGTCTCTGGGCGATAATGCGGGAGTTGCGAAAGGACCAGCCATCGTGTCCAGAGCCTGTCACGTAGCTCTAGTTCTCGCTGTAGCCTCTCAGTTTTGGCAAGCTCACGAGATTATTTAGGCCTAATCCAACTCATCAAAATGCGATTCACGTATAAAACTATGTTCTTATATCTCTCAGGCATCTAGGCCTACATAATATCGTAGATCTATGGTTTGATCATTTTAGGCCAGGACATGTTTGCAATCTGAATATTTTCATACCCTATGTAGATCTAAGTAGAAAGATAGAAAAAAAAACTGACATGACTGGTTCATGCATTTTCACTCGCACTATGAAAAAAAAGTAGATCTAGGCCTTATCAAGCCTATCAAAATGAATAAAATACAGGAAACTATGTTTTAATTTCAGGCCAAGGAGGAAGAAGTGATAGCGTAGCACTTATAAGTTATAGATCTTTGATCAGGCCTTACCAAGTGTCCCGAATTTCCTTGGACAGTCCCGAATTTTTACCCTGTTGCATTAAAAAATGTAGGCCTATTAATGTTGTCTTGGAATTCACTAAAATGCACCAATCTGGAAAAAAAATTCATGGGGGGGGTCCCGAATTTTGGAGCTTACATGTTGGCAGGCCTGTAATTAAATATGTCTTAGGCTCCTACATCTATACATTGCACGGTTTGATTATTTATGGCCTAGACACATTTGCAATTCAAATATTTTCAGACCATGTTTCACAGGTTTAAGATTTAAAATGATTAAAAGATTAAATGATTTGTGAATTTGTCACTATAGTGTCATTTCTTCAGACCTACCATCAAAATATTTAATCTGATTTGAAATTTAATAACCTAGCTAGGCCTAAGTCGCTGTCGGTGTCTGAATCATTACATTCCAATGTTAAAACATAGGTGTCACACTGTTAATAAGTTCTCTCTTTCTGTCAGTTCAGTAGTGCCAGTTCAGACCAATCACAAGCCTATGTTAAAGACATAAAAGACAAACCCCCTAAATGTTTTATTGAAAGATTGAAGGGTCCGCCTCAGTTTGTAGCTTTGCTACACTTTTAAAAGATTAAACGTTTAAACTAGTTTTTTTGTTAAAAAAAAAAAGAAGCTTCTTTCTGTAGAGAATCTGTACTAATAGCTTAGCACTTTTAATATATTCTCGTGTTATATAATCCATCAGGGATCAGGCTTAGCAAGTCTACTTCTAGTCTACTTCTAGGAGAAATATCTTACGCTCCTAGCGCCACCTGTTAACCAGTATAAAAGGTGTTGCAAGGTAGAGAGCGAGCAGTTAGTTGGTTAGAAGTTAGTAGTCACTAGGTTTAGTGGGAACATCAGCTAAGTAAGTTTAGCCAAGGAGTTATACCTGGAGTAAGTACATCGGCTCCCGTGTAACAGACTGGAGTTTACCAATATCAACTACCTCGGACATAGGATTGTGATAGAACTGAGTACTAGAATGGTCTAGAAGGTGTTGGAGCAACTCGTGTTCTAAATGTGGTTGATTGCTGATAGGAGATGGGAGGTGGACTGATGAAGACTTATACATGGTGGCTTTGACTCGGGATGAGATGTTTATTGAATAAAAAACCTTTCATATTAAGAAGCTCCCTCATCGTTCATTTCTTTTGAACTATTGGGAAGTGAATGGACAAACTTTAAACGCAGTCTGAATTACTCAGGCATTCTGGAAAAGCAACTCATGAAGACTTGGATATACACGAATCTTACGCAGTCTTAAATCAAACATTAACAATAGTTCAAATCTACACAAAAGCAGGGTTCAACATTTTGGTTTTTCAACCTTGCAGCCTGTCGGGCAGGTGTCAGTCAAATTTTACTTGCCCAATCCTAAAATTCACCTGCGTTTTTCAATGGATTATTAGTATATGACAGAAATATATCTACCCTTCTGGCAGGTGTATATCAAAATTCACTTGCCCCACCTAAATTATTACCTGCACCGGGCAGGTGGGCAATGCTTAATGTCGAGCCCTGAAAAGGATACGTTATACTCTCTCTCTATCAGTAGTAATAGTATAGTTAGTAAAAGTTACTGAGCTGCACCCAATGTCTTAACGTTCAGATATACCACAATTCTTTCACAATTGTTCTTGAGTAACATTAGAGTGCTGCTGGAATGTGTCATTCAGATTAACAAATCGTTTAAATTTACTCTTTTTTTCTGCCTCGCCATAGACAGACCGACTGGTGCCCCAGAGGCAAAGTTCCATTGGGAAGATAGTTGTGGAGTGCTGGAAGGCCACCCTCAAGTCGAGGAAGTGTGGAATGCGCCCAAAATACCTCGACTTTGAACAAGCAAACAAGAAAGACAGCACAGCGGTGACTAACGGTGAGTAAACTAGGAAGAAACTTATATATTCGGAAACTATGCTAATGCATAGGTATTTTTATATAATAATATACAAAAAGAAAATATGACGTAAGTTTGTTGGTAGAACATCTTGATGGTTGGTGTTACATATTTGCTATGTTGTTATAGGTCGGCTGTAATCCATTCATCTTAAAAATGTTTGATCGCCTCATTAAGTTATTAAGTCATTAAATCCGACTCGACCTATTCTCCTCTCCGTCAACCTTTCTTAGATCTGTGACGGTGATTTCGCGTTATGCCTCGCGTTATGTCTGTAACGCGGCAAAGTGACGATGTCCCAAATCGATTCTGAGCTAAAATAACCTAATATTTGGTCTTATTTGGTCTTACATTACTGACATTTGGATATATAGAATACAAATGAATTGTTTAAATGGTCTGAAATCGTTATATGACCAAATAAAACTAGAAATCCGTGCAGCGTTACCGGGCGTGAGGCGCGTTAAACGCCGCGTTATGCTTGTAACGCGGCAAAGTGACGATGTCCCAAATCGATTCTGAGCTAAAATAACCACATTCTTGGGCTTATTTGGGCTTACATCGGAGAGATTTTGATATATAGAAGACATAGTGATCGTTTAAATCGTCCAAAATGGGGCAAATTAGACATTCAAGCCTGGAATTATGATCGTTACGGTCATCGGGCGCCGCGTTATGCCTGTAACGCGTAAACGCGCAGCAGCCTCCTTTCATCGGTGAAGAAGGGATCTGGGTCAAAGGTCATCAACTATGCAGGCCTATTTCACCATGAAAACGGTCGATCTAACTTTAGTTATTGGTATACAAAGATAGATTTCGACCCATAGATAAGCATCCCACTGTTCCAGAATTGAAAATAATGCGAAATAACGCGTCTAAACGCGTAAATGCATCGCGCTGTTTGCTTGCAATCCTTAGCCTCCCCCGGTGACAGAGCCCAGACCGCCCCGCGCTGGCTGCGGGGACGGTTGGTTGATACTGGGGGCTGCGCCTTCTCCGCCTGTTTACCCGGATTACAGCGTTATCTGATGCTTTCAATATATATATTTTGACGTCTGGACCTCCTTAAACGCATACAACGCATTGAATACTCATGTGTGAAACATGCGTTAGTATCGAAGGGAAAACATTGGATCGATCGGACACGATGAGGCACTGTCACTGTCAGACCGCCTGAGAGCGTGCTGGCGGTTGGACGTTCCGGGGGAAGGCTCCTGTCTCCAGCCTGGATTATAGCATTATCTGATGCTTTCAATATATATTAATAGTAGTAGTAGTAGTAGTAACTTTTATTGACATCAAGAAACAAGAAGTCACATCTGACTTATATGTCAATTAATGGAATCTATGTGGACCTGTGGACGCATACTAACGCATGAAGTGGCCTGAAACATGCGTTCATATCGAAGGGAACACATTGGATCGATCGGACACGTGGAGGCACTGTCACTGTCATGGCGTCAACCCTTCACCGGATACTTTGAAATCAGAAAACCAGGATGACATTAAACGCATCAATTGTGGAGGATATACGCATTGAAACGCATTGAGGACTCCAGGCCTTAAAGGTAGGTTCATATATTTTTTCCAGCATTTGAAATGATACCGTTGAGATAGGCCTAAACTCACGCTGGATGTCAAAGCAACTCAGGCGTTTGGTCGGACACTGGCAATCTGAAAAATAATTATTTAGACCTTATTAGGCCTATCAAAATGAAATCCATGTATATATCTATGTTCTCCTATATCTCTGAGTCCTAAATATCATATGCTTTGATTAATTTAGGCCTAGATGCGTTTGCAATAATATTTTACAGATGGTGCAGTCTTAGGCCTAGAGGCTGGCTGATCAAAATGATTCAAAGATTAAATTATTTGTGAAATTATCACTATAGTGTCATTTTTCCCTACCTACCATCAAAATATCTTATCTAAAAAATAATAGATATCTAGGCCTAAGTCACTGTCAGTGTCAGAATCATTACCTGTCAATGTTGAAACATAGGCGTCACACTGTCAATAAGTTTTTTTGCTGCTGTCAGTGTCTAGGCTTCCAAGTTTAATATTTTTTTCAGATTGTCACTATAGTGCCAGTTCACACCTACCACAATAAATCATAATATTATTCTTCATAACTCAATAAAGATTAAAATGGGCCGACCTATCTATCAAATGCTTTTGCCTTTGATAGTAAATCATGTGTCGTTTGGTCTTGTTATTTTAATCTATTTGTAAGGGTCGAAGAAAAAGGGTATCTAAAGAAACAAGAAATTGCATAATCCTTGGTATTAAACAAGGCCACACGCACAAAAACTGTTTCTGGCGGACCGAATGGGTGACATTGTTTCACAGCTCGCCCAGCTGTTTCTTTTTGTGTTTTTTTTAATTGATATAATTCTTGATACAAACGAAATAGGGTAAAGCTTATCCTTTCATTACATTCCTGATTCTCTGCGAATTTTGGCATGTCAAATGCAAGGGAATTTGACACTATAGGCCCTCGTGAATTTTGATCAAGTCAACCAGAAACAAAAGTGTTGCCTAGGTCCTTAGACCCCAAATTGTAATAACTTTCCTACTTTTCCATCAATCAGGAGTGGCACCTCTGGATATTGCCTTAAGATGTAGTTTTTGCAAGATGTCTTTAATCTCTGTTTTCCGTCCTTTAGGTGAGTACCTGATGGCCACATCGCGGGCTGGGAAGCGAGTGTGTGACCGGTCCCAGGTGCGCGATGTCGACTACTGGAAACTGAACGAGCTCCTGAACACGGTCACCATCCAATACCACATGGCGCACACTCTCCGAGACATGGGCATCACTCTCCAACCATTCACTATGAGGCCACATCTCCACACAAGAAACCACGCGCTCCACGCCCCGAAGGCCGAAGTCAAATCCGAACTGGATATTCTGCCTTGTAGTGGGCGAAGGAAGAGGCGGAGGAGGAACCGTGCCACACATGACACCAACTCGCAAGAGGTAGCAGCTGCTCTGCTTGCTCTAGGGGGTGCGGACGGAGAAGTTAATGATACAGCGAGCAGCTCTCGCGCCCTGCATGACCTCACTCCGAGCAGCTCAGGTCAACCAGAAGTTACGCAGCCTCCCCAGTTATCCCCGGAGAACCTCAGTCCAAGCAGCTCAGGTCAACCTGAAGTTATGCAGCCTCCCCAGTTATCCCCGGAGTCCACGCCCACCGAGCAGCTAGAAGACGACATGGAGGAGGATTTTGAAGAGGATGATCTGGAAATTGTAGAGGTTCGACCGGGGAACAAGAAAAAGAAATCATCATCCGGGGAGCCAGCCTTGATTGACTTGACCGAGGACTCGGATACGGAAGGAAATTGTCCACGTGCCTCAAAGAAGATACGTTTCGAGGTTAAGGAAGAGGTGAAGTTGGAAAGCGAAGGTAAAGCAAGTTCTCTCAAAATCACCTGTGTGCACTATACAAAAACGGTTGATGTGTCCAAAAACCAGCCGGGCGTGTCCACGAAAGACAGTGTGGCTGGGAGTACGCAGGACTCAGGTATAGGTGATGAGTTAGATTGCTCCAATGCTACCGAAAAAAGCCCAACCCTTGCGATCAAGGACTCCAGAAACAATTCAGAATCTACAGACAAAATGACAAGTGACATTATTGAGAATTCAGAATCCACAGAAAAGACACCGAACGACCAGCACATAGAATCCACCAACTCCAGTAACAAAAGCCTGAGTGACCAAGACGTTAGCATGGGTAACAACTCCAGAAACGATTCAGAATCTACACACAGAGTGACAAGTGACATTGTTGTTAATTCAGAATCCGCAGAAAAAACAACGAACAGCCAGCTCGTAGAATCCACCGACCCAACAAGTAATACCCAAATTGACGAAGCGACAGGTTTGGGAAATGATGCAAACTTCACCGATTCCGGTAACAAAAACTCAAGTGACCAAGACGTTAGCATGGGTAACAACTCCAGAAACGATTCAGAATCTACAGACAAAATGACAAGTGACATTACTGAGAATTCAAAATCCGCAGAAAAAAACACGAACAACCAGCTCGTAGAATCCACCAACCCAACAAGTAATACCCAAATTGACGAAGCGACAGGCTTGGGAAATGATGCAAACTTAACTGATTCCGGTAACAAAAGCCCGAGTGACCAAGACGTTAGCATGGGTAACAGTTCACAATCTACTGATGCCCACAACAAAATTCCAACATCTGAAGATATTGGCAGCGGTGAAAGCGAACTTGTTGACAAAGATATCAGCAAGGAATCTCTTGTATTTTAGTTGTGTTTCCTTAGTCTCTTTGGCTGGTAGCTTTTTTTTTATTTGAAAAGGTGATATAATTCCATTGTTAACAGAGTTTCCACTCAAAGTCTAAATCCTGGAACAATTAAAGAGTCAAAAAGTCTCCAAAAGTATTGTAATATTTATCATATTTTGCTCTGTTTTTTTTCTTTTTAATCAAGAACATGTGCGTCTTTCAGAATTACTTTTTTCAACAATTTCTGTTCAACTTTCCCACAACAAAACTTTTCATAGAAAAAAACGGGGAAACCCTGATGAAAATGCACCACGCTGAAAATATTTGCTTCTGCCTAAAGATATGTTCAGAGCGAGTAATGTGGCTTATTTGTCAACTAGTCATATATATATATATATATATATATATATGTATATATATATATTTATATATAGAAAGCTCCACTTTGACTACACGACAGAGTTACCTAAAATGTAAGATAATCAAGTATTTTCTCTTTGTTGTCTTAAAAACATGTTACTTTTGCTTATTAAATGTTTATGTGTATGCAAATTTTGTTTGGTTAGTCCATGGTATAGCCTTGCCAGGACCTTTCCCCAATTAGAATTTATTCATGATCAATGTATGCAAATAATATTCTTGTAGTAAGGTCCAAAACTAAATCAAAATATTAGCTCACTATGCCTTACTGTTAAAAGTATGGCCTACAACTTTAACGTTTTGTGTCACTCCTGTCATGTAGTTGTTTTGAGGTCATTTAAGTACTGATAGTCGTTGCATTTTGTATTATAATATAAACATACGCAAATTTGTCTAAATTTTGATACCTTATGTAATAAGTGACCACAGGTTCCCAACTGGCTCATGTAAAGAAAATTCTGGTACTAAAGCTTTCCAAAAGTTTGTGTCTTCCATTTACGACGAAATGTTGATTTATTTCCATCAAACAAACTCAGAATGCTTATGGCATTTTTGACCTGTATCATTTTTTTGTTGTAAAAAAAGAAGAAGAAAAGAGTCGATACTACTTGTTACTACATGTACATTAAATAACCTGTTTCTAGTCTTGAAAATATGATCGCAATAACTACTACCCTGTGGAAAAGCGCAGTCAGTGCAATTTGTATATAGTGTACTACCAGATGATACTTTTTTTCCTTAAAGTATTGTTGTTCCATTTTCTATTCAGAACTTGTTTTAAAACATAGATCTACAAGATATGTATAGGTTAATTCCTCAGACTTTGTGGTGTTTATAGGACTTTGTAGTGTTTATAGGTCTAGTTTGATGCATGATTTCTGTGTTTCTTTCATGCACATTAGGTATATACTGTTCTACCATTCCACTGCCTAATTTTCGTATAGAGGCGTGAACATCATGATTGTAATTTTTTTGAACAATCATGTTTGAATAGATAAATACTGATGAACTGAACTGAACTACTGCTCGTAGTGGGAAACATTCATCCCAACGTTTGGTAAGTTATTGACCTTTCTTAAGCCTCATACCCACTAGGCGAATTTGATCAAGATTCTAGCAGGGACTCGTATCATATTTCAATATACCATACTGACTGGTAGTCTGAAACAGTGCTAAACCCTTGCCCATTCTATAAGAATAATCGGCTCATTTTATCCGACTCGATCACATTCGCCTAGTGGGTATGGCGCTTAACAGTTAAAAGTGCTGAACTTGGATCAAACACTGTTGTTGCTCTATAATGTTAAAAAAAATGTTCATATATGTTCATTTATATGCTATATAAACGTTTTACCAACGTTGAACCTGATTCAAGCACTTGTTTTTGATTTATCTTTTAACAGACTAGTCTTACTGTAAGGAAACGTCAACCTCGGTCTCAAATTTGTTTTTTCTTTTCTTTTCCAATGGTTTTCTGTTCTCGCGACATAATTCTGCCAAGTTCAGTGAGTTCAAATACTACAATCAACGTTTCTCAAGTTTACTTTTATGATTTTCTTTGCTGAGGATTGAGAGTATACCAGTTCGTACGAAAGAATAGAAACAAAATCAGTCATATAATTGTCACTTTTATTAAGTTCCACTGTAAACACAGTATGCCTGCATGCTGCGTTCATGTATATACAAAGTGTACACTTTTTTGCGACTTCTTATTTGTACAATATTTACAAAATAGATTGTACTTAGTTTCCAACTATTCTATGTTTTGATAGTGCATTAACATGGAGCTTACCAAAGTCTTAACCCGTCGTAAAATATCTTGAACTGTTGTAAATTAAATCATTTTTTGGTATGTTACCTTAAAGTCCTACAAAAAGACCTTTCAAGTTTGGGTGGTATAACGATTGAATCTTTGAATATATACATTTCAAACATTTCGTAAAAGTTACCAAAGTAAAGGTCTTTATCTTTTGTAAAATAATAAGTAAAAAAATAATTAAATTGGTCTCAAAAAGTTGTCATTAAATAAAAATAGCCCAAACCAGTAAGCACCATGAGAAATGCTTAAAAGGTCGACCTTGTACAAAATATGAACACAGATAAATATAAAAAAAGTTCACTTTTAAACTTAAATTTAAAAACTCTTAAAAAAAGCTTAAAACTGGCTCACAAACTGTTGGAAAGACCCCACATTATGTGGGTGAGGTGTACGTATTCCGCCCCCTTACTCCGTCCAGCGGAGATACACGTAGCCAGGCGTGTACTTACTGCGGGATCGTACACCAAAAACAACCGAAAACCTGTATTCAACTTCGATTTTACTCGCGATTTCAAAATTGGCCCCCAGGAATAAGGCTGATCATAGTCATGTTACATATCATTGGAAAGGATTTTAAATTCTCTTTCAAATGGTATGTAGCATGCATGGTAACCTTTCAGATTTCTGATGATAATTGAAAAATTACCAAATTCCTGGTGGTCAAAATCGCATAATGGAAAACAGGCTTAACAACTTATAATGGGGGTCTTTCCAACTACAGTATTAATAATAACCCGCGCACTCAGTTGACTTCAATTGATGATGTTTGGTATCTAGCTTATCCTTTTCTGTTGTGATATGCAATAGCGCGCATGAATTTACAACAAGTTTTAGACTAGCAATGTATCACAACATTATTTTTAAGATCCTAAATAGTGTTGAGCTAAAAGCAAAATACAAATTTATTACTACAAATTTGTAGGGACTCTACTATAAGCCTGCATAGAGATACCAAAATATTCCCCTACTCTAGCTCAATCAACTTGCAGGGATGTAAGTTTTCAACGTTTTGAATGAATGTTCTCAACTATAATTGGAAAATATAGTTTAGATCACATTTACAACATGTTGAATTAAGTTCAGATGAACTTTGAACTGAATCATGTCTCAGGGCAAACTATTATTTCATTTATAATGCCTTATTCTAATCTCACCTTATCTTATTTTTTCAATTGCGGTACCTTAGCTTATTCTTCCATTTACAAAAACTTGTGTATAACAACTACTGCCAATTTTCAACCTGAACACATGTAATAATAACTTTCAAGATAATTATAATGCTTAGAATTTAGATGACATTTCACAGCATTTTAAATTTCAAAATATTGTTCTCCCTCAGACCGCAGTGGTTTTATTGTTTGAAAAAATAATTAAGATGAACCTCGAATTTTTAAATTCAAAATTATCTTAGGTTCCTTGAGCTTTTTCATGTACCTCCAACCTTCATAAAATCTCTGTATTTAGAAAAACCTCTGTGAAAGAACCACTGCCAACATATTCATAACAGTAGACACCGCCCCTATTGTAATCCTTAGAATTTAGATGACATTTTACAGCGTTTTAAAGAGAAACCCAGATATGTTAGAGTCAGAATTTCTCAACATTTTCACTTCTTCAACCTTCATCAAATCTCTGTATTTAGGAAAACCTCTGTAAGACAACCACTGTCAACATGGACAGTACAGTGGACAGGACCCCCATTCCTCCAGGGCGCGCCCCGGAGGTCCCTTCCTCCTCCAGCTGGAGGGTCGTCTTCACCCTGATAAAGGTGTCATCGTCTTCTCTCATGTCCGACCCTTGGGCTGCGGCCTCGGGCTTGGCCTCATCCTCCTGGGTGGTCTTGATGGACCCCATGGGACAGTCGAGCCACCACTCGCCGATACTGCGCGGGTACCCGGAGGACACCTAGTGGAGAAAAGGGGAAAATGAGTTAAAATGATGATTGATTTTTGCCGCTTTTGCTCATCAAATAAAATCTAGGCCCTTAATCAAAAATCTTAGACACGTTTCCTTACATTATCTGATGAAGCTGTGTGTAAAATTTTATTCATACCAGATAAATATGAAACAAGATATCCATGTTCAAAAAATAAAAGTTAAAAAATCGAATTTTATTTGACTGAATTTGCTATTCAAAATACATCATAACATTATCTATATCAATAGATAATTGGACTTTAAAATGATGTATGGTATGCAGTTTAGCTTGAGAATATGGCATGGAACCATAAATCCTACAAACTATTCAGGAAAGCTTTCTGATATAACTTTCTATGAACAACTTCACAGGCAGATGGGAGGGGCGAGTGCATCGCAACAGTGCTAGCAGAGGAAATCTAGTGACAAACGCCCTTCTATTTCTAGCTAGTAAACATATTTACGTTAATTCCCATAACCGACTTTTAAAATCGGCAAAAAAAATCAGTATATGGAATATAGGCCAAAGGACATAAGCTTAAAAAGTATACCAGGAAGGTGGAACCAACACAGTGTGTGTATTAAATGTCTCTGAAGAGCAAGTTCAAAGGTTATATATACATGAGTCATGTGTCACCTCATCACTCATGTCTTTTTATAACATTATTTTTTACTTTTTTTTATGATTCTGTCATGGAAATTTTATTCATACCAAGCTATGTATCACGATCAGAAACCCCTGCTAGGAGGCGCGCTCATCCCCCCTCCCCATCCCCTTTTCTATTTGCGCGCCCCGATCGCGACCTTTTCCAAAAGCTGCATCTGCAAATGCCTGTTGTAGTAAATCTTTGTACTCACCCTGAGGTTTCCGTCGTCGTACCTGTAGTAGTTCTGGCCGACGAAGAAGTAAGTGCGGCCGTTACTGTACTTGACCACAGCGTCCACCTTGTCCACAGAGGAGGGCAGCCTCCAGTTGGAGATGGGGCGCGGGTAGCCGTCCACCACGGACGTCCCCGACACGCGCCAGTACTGCTTGTCTGGAAGGTGAAGATAGGTACAGATAAATATATGATACATATTGCTAATTTATATGTATGTAAAGAAAATATTTTTCCCCTGATGTTTTATTGGGCAAAACCAAAGTAACCACAGGGCGCGATTTTATCTATCTATTGTTTTATTTATTTATTCTTTCATTTCATTTATCTATCTATTTTTCATTTCATTTCATTTTTTTAGATTGATTTATTAACTAATTAATTTAATTTTTTGAGGGGGGGGGGAGGGGATGTTGTCATGGTAAGGGCCTTGGGTATAATCTCTTCTTTTGAAGAATATTTATTATTTTCACTTAAAACTTGGAGCCTAGAGGGCGCGATAAAAATTATCATAATCTTGAAATCGATGGGGGTAATGATATAACATGAGAATTTTTCCTTAATTTCCTACTCTTTTTTCTTTGATTTAATCTCATCCATCCAAAAATGTGCAGATAATATTTTAAAAAATCGAGAAAAAACTACTGACCCTTGAAGGCATAGATGTTGTCGTTCCTTCCCCAGGAGAAAATGGCGTCAATATTGTCGGGAAGTCCCTTAATGGACCGGCTGATCGTTCCCCTCCCGGCGTAGCTCAGCTTCAACTCGTTGTTAAACTGCACCGTCAGCGTATACTTGTACAGTGCAGAGTCCTGGAATGACATTAAGACAGTTATTTTAGATATAATGTAAATAACAATATAACAATTTTCAAATATTTACATAATTTTGCCTTTTTTGCTCACGCAATCATATCTTATAATAACTTTTTATCTACCTGATTTTCACCCTACAAGTAACGTTTGAACATTATTACGTCATCACATTTTTGTATATTCCTTGGGATCTTATTCCAATATGTAGTTCAAATGTAAAACGGACAGTTTCCATATTTAGTTCCTACATATTTCTCTGTTTTAATACAACATTTCCTTGCATCCTTGTAGCTCTAGCTAAGGTTTTACATACAGATGGAAGTTTGCTACGATTAAACATTAGACTTAATAACTGAATCCTTCTTCTTTGCTCCAATCCTCTTATTTTACAACTCGTAGTTATGAATACATATCAGGAAAAAAAAATGCTCAATTTGTAGGTACAAAGATGTTGAACCTATACCTAACTCAAAAACAGGTCGTTGGACGTAGGTGATTCATTATTCAAATTATATCAAATAGCTAATGTTTCAGCGTTTTACTCCCTTCACCAGAATTCAATATGAAAGAAATCCATGTAAAAAAAGGTCAGAATAGGAGTCAAACTAATCTCTATTCACATCCTGTGAGCCTTTTTTTCAGTTTGATTATTACTTTTGAGGAGAATACCATCCTTAAATGCATTATAACAATCGGCAGAATAACCTGCTATATTTTAGAACTATATATGATAAAACGGTTTAAAATTGGTATTTAAAAGTCTGTGAATAAGTAATGAACATCTCTTTCTGGGTCTTACTCCTACTCTTACCTTGAACAGATATAAGTAGATGGTGGAGCCTTTTGAAGTGGCAATAGCGGCGTCAACCCGGTCAATCTGCGTGAACAGATCTTTGATGTTCTGTGGCTCTGGTTTGCTGTTCGTTAGGATATAGTACTTATCCCCTGCAAAACAATAGGATAACCGATAAGAATATGAGTCCCATTTTGAATTACTAAGCGAGGAATGTTAAAAAGCTGGCTTATATAACTAGTGTTTTACATCGTGTCTATGTCGTTAGAAATCTTCAGAAGTTTATTTCAATCGAATGTAAGGACCTAAAATGATGTTTGTATGACAGCTACAAGTTAATTTTATTACTGGAAGTCTTGAATGGAAGGATCTGACATTCCACGAAAACCCCCCACAAAACTTGGAATGTTTTTAAAGGAAACCTTGCACATAGGTACATGGTAGTTATTTTACATGAAAACAGCGCAGCATGTCATTCACATCTTCCACTTTTAATCTGAGATGAATCTAAAGAAAATTTCTATTTTGACACTACTAGGGGAAATTAAAAACTTGCGTTTTATGTAATTTTCAAGGGAAATCCCCATATGTGTGACGATTGTTTTTTTAAGCATGGAATACCATATGTAAAAATGAGTACCGTTTGATAAGATTAAATGAAATAAAATGTAAAATTTGTTTACCAATGAAAACTACATAGGTTTTGAAACCCTGCAAGTTATTACAAAATGTAAACTTTTCTCACCGCTGAAGGCGATGGTGATGGAGACGCCGAAGCTGGTCTTGGCCGAGGCGATGGCGTCAAACTGACCGCTGCAGGCGCCGACAGGGGGCTCTGGGGTGGGGCGGGGGGCGGGGCCTCCCCCTCGGGGGGTGGTGGTCGCCTCAGCAACAGGGGGCCTCTGGGTGGCCGGAGCGTTAGGGCCTGAGGAGTAAATAATAGATTTTGGTCTTAATCAAAGTTTTTCTTTTTACGATTGATATGAATATGAAAATAGTTTATACTGACCAATTGTCCCTTAGAAACTCATCTTGGGAATATTTCTTTACCTTTCAGGACAAATTTGGTTAAATACTATACTTCATAATTATTATTATTTTATTTTATTTTATTTATTTTATTTTATTTTATTTTTATTTCAAATACATCTTCAGGTTTCCCTGATAAAAACATATTCATCTAAACCCTTACCGTAGAGAGCCTGGATGGCGGCGACGTCGTCGGAGTGGAGGCGGTAGTTGGGGACATACCCGCGGTAAAAGGGGGCCATCAGGGCGTCCTTATTCTCCGAGTGAGACAGGCCCAGCGAGTGGCCGAACTCGTGAGCCGCCACCTGGAACAGGTTGGCTCCTAAAACAGATTGACAGATATTTATTATTATTAGGTGTACTCATTTTTCAAAGAGTTTGTAATCATGTTTTTTAATATTGGGTGAACTTTTTTTTATTTTGGTTACACTCATTTTCTGTATTGAGTATACATCTGATTGGTAATATGACATAACGCTGAATCTATGACTGTGCATGTGATTTGAAAGCGTTCGAATTTGAAATTTTCAATCGGACGCGCGGTCGCCATAGAGTTAACACTGACTTGCCGCGTCCAAATTTGGCGCCAGTTCGCGATATGGTACTCTTTGCAGTCGCGGAGCTAGAGGGGGGCGCAGGGTGCGCGCGCCCCCTATTTTTGACCAAAATGATAATTTTGTTCTCTGCCCGGAGGGTCCAGAGAAAATTTGTGTGGTAGGGCGTCCCCCCTTTTGAATTTCACCGGATCCGCCCATGCTTTGAGAAGATAATATGAATTTTGAAATTCACTTTTTGACGCACTGTCGCTATGATTTAAATTTATACTATTTCACCGCGTCAAAGCTCGCCGCCAATATAAAGGAAAGCCTCTGCTTATATTATAAGGATTTATAGTAATCTAATAGTATAATTTGTAATAACTTAAGCACAGTAGGCGCGAGTAGCTCGCCGTTGGGAAATATAAAAGCTGCGGGTCATATTATGAGATTATTACGGTAATAATATCAAATTATCCAGATTTTATCACAGGCTGTCATTTTGACAGGGCAAAACTAAGTAGGGGGGCTACCATGTAATATTATATACCAATGCCGAAATACGTTATGAATACTAACTGGACACTGCCATTCAGTATTTTTGGTGTATTGGCACAGTGGGCAGTATGCATGTATACTGCCCACCTTGCTTTATTGTGTAAAATGTTTTTCTCCTTATTTTGTGATTTTCTGAGTGGATTTGCATGGTTATTTTTTTCATTTCAGGTAAAATATTGCAGTCTGATTAAATGGAGGTAGTGATAGGGTGCTAATTTAAGAGAAAATAATGAATATTAGGGAAAACTAGTTGACACCAGTCAAAGTGTGTGCATAATCAATACATTGGAATACTGCCCACTTTGCTCCACTGGTAATTTCCTTTCTCTTTTGCTTATAACTCACAAAATATGGTATATAATATAACTGCATGGCTGTAACTCTTGAACCAATGTAGATAGAGATAAAATCTGGCTGATAACATGTTCTTCAATATATTTGAGCATTTTTCAATTTTGATGTAATATACCTACCCCTGTGCTCGCCGTCGGTGAAGGTCTCGGCGTCGTCGAAGTGGGCGTCCCCGCCGTACACGGGGAAGAAGGCGTGGGCCAGCGTCTTGCCCGGCCCGTCGAAGGGGTTCCCGTCCCCGTGCTCCCCGACCGCGAACTCAATCTCAATGTCCGCCGAGGACGACTCCCGCTTCTCGAAGGTCAGCGACGACACGTCGGCCCAGATCTGAAAGTTGAGCAAGTTTTAAATTAAAACCATTTTTTCAGAAGGAGAAATTAAAGATGTGGTGTAATACCAAACTCGACGAGATCAACTGGTGGACGACAAAAGTGTTGTTTATTGATGAATAAAGGATTAATAGTCTCGGCAGGATCAACATGTTTTGACGTGTAACTGTCTTCATTAGGATGAATGAGCAGTGAACATCCAAATCATTATATACTCGGATAACACTGCGGAATTAATGGGGTTTCCAGTGTGGACAATTTTTATGCTGTGGATTTTGACAGTGTGGAATACGTGGAAAGTTACTTTTACACTGTGGAAATGGTTTAAAAAGATTACTTTAAGGAGGAGTGAGTAATCATATGTGAGAATTACATTGGAATGGTTGGAATGCTGATCTTCAAAACTCAGAAAGTCTCAATGCGTTTATGAAATGTATAACACTGATGAATAAGGACTATGTTGATCAGTTGGACACGTGACTGTAATCGTTAAAATATTTTATGTAAAGTTTATTGTTTATTGACCACGTGTATTACACTGTACCTACAATTCTATATATAAATCACCTTTTTTCCATTTTGTAATAAACTGAAAACAGTATTTGTGTGTGACCGGAACTATTTTGTGAAGCCACTCTACAATATTCTGATCTTTCGAATATATAATATCGTCCTCTATTAAAGAACTGCATATAAATAGAATAAAAGGAAAATGAATAAATATAAAGAAAAAAAGTACCTTAAAGGCCTTGTCGAAAATGGTCTTTGTCATGTCCTTTGGTAGGTCATTGGTGAAGCTGTTTATTTTGTAAGTCAACCTGCTTCGGTCCCACTTGGATCCTGCAATCAAGAATGAAAACATGTTAGTTATACAAGTAGCAAGTGTTTTCAGATAAGCGGAAAGATACAAGTAATCATATAGACATGGAAAGGTATAGACAGATGATTCCATACCTCCAGAAAAGGCATTGGGCGCCATATTGGTGATTCATTTAAAAATGATATCATTCAACATTCAAGAGTTCTTGCTATCTTTTTTCTAAATTCTATAACGCAATTATCTTCAGTGTTTGCACTGGTTTTCATTTTTATAACATGAACATATATACAAGGCATTTAACCAAACCAAACTAATAAGAATAGCATCAACAATCGTTATCACCTAGAATGAAATAATCTTCAATTTATTGATAGCTCCTTGGTTATGGTGACTGCATGGTGATGGCCAAAAAGTTGTCACGCCCGCACATGGTCTATATAGACATGTACATCTAGACTTTGCTAAGAGTGACTGAGTTGCCCCCCTCCCCCTCCCACAGATCTTAGACCACATGAGAGAATGACACGCAGACTGCAGACAACCACAAGTTGCGTGATGGTGAGCAACCAACATCATAAAAAAAAACTAGGTTTCTAATGTGAATGTCACAGTTTCTTTACGTGACATGTAATGCTTATGTTTATTATTTATATGGTACATAAAGCGTGACATCGACTGGGGTTTATATTGGACATTTCCTTTATCTCCAGACTGCTTATGATAACCCTACATATTATATAGGCCTATTTTGACCTATTAATAGTAAGAAGTTCAGACATGCTTTACTGTCATGAACACAAATCACAATGCTCTTCTGACTCACGGGTGGGATGTCAATGTGATGAGGTTTATACAAAGGACTAAGGTAAAAAAAAAACCACATGTCTCTTTTCTTTGAACTACTAACTATTTACATATAGATTGAATGGACCAGGCGAGATGTAACCTTTGCGGTAACCGCGGTCAGATCGACATTTTACTGTGTTATTACATTGTCACAATTTCCTATGCCAGATCACATGTGCCCCCCCCCCACCCCCAAATAAAAAAGAAAAGAAAAAGAAAAAAAGGAAAAGAAAGAAAGAAAGAAAGAAAGAAAGAAAAACAGAAAAAGAATAAAGTTCACTCTATAGGTTAGGCCTATGATATTTAGGCCTATGTTTTTGACAATACAACCACAGTCACAATGCCATCCCGCTGATTCATAAGGCTTAGGTCACAATATATATTTAATACGCAACCATCAGGAAATCAATTGAGCTCTTACCAAATTATCTCTAAAAAGTGTTGTTTGTTTTTGTTTTCTATTTTGGCGAGATCAGTCAGCGAACATAATTGACCACATGCAAACATATGAGGACACATTTTACCAACTGAGTCATATGCAATATGGTGTATATAGTCAATATTTCACTTAAGTCAAGATTCCATTGCAGAGGCCTACTTTGACTCTGGAAATTCTGGATTTGTAATGATTTCATACATCATTTTTATCAATGAAGCCCTTTCTTATGATATGCAACATGTGTACACTTAAGCTTCATTCCCACTGAATAATTGATGCATAGTTAGAACCAAGTGGGACACAACGCATTGCCCTGGTTTACACATGGAGCTTGATCCTGAACCATAGATGTGTGCAAACTGGGAACATTTAATTTTCTGAATTAGCCTCAGCGTAGTCCGGTTTTCTTTTGGAAGATGGTAGGGCGTATACGTATTACAGTGGCGGATTAAAGGGAAGGGGGATGGGGCGCGGGGGCATGCGCCCCCACTTTTTTCGGGCAAATAGCTGCGTATTGAAATGAATACAGACCTTGTGCAGACGTGGTCACATGACCAATATTTGGTGGTCACCATAGGTGATCATGACCACACGGTTATGGAATACATAAAGATAGGCTATATGAATTCTAAGTGGTAATAATTACTAAGTAATATTCGCTTAGATTATTTTATAGTAAATTAAGCAAATACTGTATTATAATGCTTCTTAATTTTAAATGATAATGACTGTACACTGATCACCAATATGGCGGCCAGTCCAATATTGGCAGTTATCTGCAAAACTTCTTGTACCAGCAATAAACTTTAATAATCTATTTACCATTGAGGGTGTATCTCTTCATCCTCTTGCTCTTGTCGGTGTCCTTCACCCCACAGCGGGGCAGTGACATCATGGTCTTGGTCTCCTCGTCCAGAACCCCGGTCTGCGGTATCCCCGCCATACGCTGGAAGTTCTTTAAGGCCGCCTCCAGGGCCCCTCGGTGACGGATGCTCGCCGTACGCGGGTCCTCCGAGTCCGCCCCGACGTAGCCGAATTGCTCCAGGTAGCTCTGTAAAGCAGAATGTTAAGATAAGATTTGAATACGAGCTATAATATATCTTTAGGGGGCAGGACAGTGTAATGGGTAAGGTCCTTGCATGCGGCCGGCCGGACCGGGTTTGAGCCTAGAGTGGGGAATTTGCCTACAACACTGCCTTGCCTTGCCGTCATTCTCACCCCCATAAGTTTGATCACAGTATATTGTACAAGCCAAAAAAATAACATCAGTTGGTCCTAATATAGCTGAAAAATTGCTGATGGATCTTAAATTCCAATAATCATCATCATCATAATAATATATCTTTTTCGTCAATCTTCTTATAATATAGAGTATCAGATGCCCCTTTGCATCCCGTAACGTAAACATATATAAAGTATCCATAATCTCAGGTCTTATGTTTGATTTGAAAAAAATATATTAGGATGTAGGATTACTTTGTTCCCTGTATCTTTTACGACTTTCCTAAATGTCATGGCTAGAATATTAAAACGACTCGCACGATGTATAGATATGCGTTCTGGTTTCTAAAACTGCTGTAATTAACAAAGAACCCACACTTCACTATTGTTGAATTTGGTGCATATTTTATCACAGTGAAGTGATTTCATACACACATACACACACAAGCGCATGCGCGTATGTAATCCACTAGGTTAATACATAGACAAGAGAAACATTACTTTATTATGATATTTTATCTAAGCGTGATCTCCTTTTTAATCCTTATATATAGTACTACCAGGAGTGTATGATTTCCATGACTTGTCTGTCTCACGTCACTTTTTAGAATCCCAGTTGGGTCTCCGTTCACAAACCATCTTCCTGCCTGGGGTTTTCTATCCGTGACACATGTATTGGGGATGAATAAGCCTATCCATGGCAGCATCGGTTTACAAAAAATAAATACTAAAAAAAGACATCAGGTGACATATGACTCATGTGTATGTAACCTTTGAACTTGCTCTCCGGAGGCATTTAGGGAACACCCTGTGTTGGTTTCACCCTCCTGGCATGCATATTCTCAGCCAAGCATGGTGACATTATTATAACGTTGCAGCAAGCCAACGTTATGGTTGGTTCTGTGTTGTTTCTTGTTACATTATTTGGATGACTCCCAATTATGTCGCTGCAACTTACTGTTGTGACATTGCACTGCGAGATTATTATAATGTTCTAGTTATGTTCTTCAAGCTAAACTAAATGTCCTTATAATGATTTTTTGTGGTTTGTACATTTATAATTCAATAATAATTCTATGATGATGTGGAGGCGATCACTCGCAAACGTGGCTGCTGGCTACTCGACCACAAATGCAGGGGTTGATTTTCCCTCTTTTCTGTAAGATTCATACTCCAGTTGGAGGCTCAGCAAGTCTGCCAACTATGAATTGGAAAAATTTAAAACAAATAATTCTATGATGATGATTGTAATTTGATAATTTAATCATAATGATAATTTGACCTAAATGATTCCATCATTCTACCATTCATCCGCGATAAGCGTACTTTGATAACTTGCAAAGATATCAGGATCTCTGATGCTTTGTACACGTAAGAACAATGGCAGATTGAGGGAAATCCTGCATGGAATTCACAGCGACATTCCCGTTTTGTCTCCTCTCTTCTGTAGAAAACCACCGGGCACAGTTCTGAGTAATTCATGCGCCAAACTGTAATATTGACCATGTTACGATAAATATTTATCCCCCAAAGAGCATGAATATCCACTTTTTACACTTAACACGGAACTATTGTTCCCTATCCATACAAAGACAATAAGACCACAATTGTGACCGATTCCCTTTTTACTAGTTATACTAACAAGGCACTGGCCATGGTTAGGAGAATATACATAACCTTTTTTCTTGGTATAAGCACTCAGTTTGTACTTCCCATCCTTAGTATGACAAACAGTAACTGTTGCTCTTGGTTACCAACCTCTGCTACACCGGAAACCTTGACAACAGACGCTGCTAGGTTTGTATAGTGACTGTGTGAGTCACCTGGTCGATTCATCCGACCTTTTGGGAAGTGGAGCTGAGGCACTTAAGTTCTACCCGAAGTATACACAAAGATGAGGATCTGTGGTCGGCCTAGTAATCATGTGTCACTGTGTGTGAGTGCGTGGGGGTAAGTTACGGCACTGATCCACCATGCAATTATGAACCTATTACTAATCGATTTAAGAAAAATCGGCTATTACTATGAAATAATTCTATACAGTTAACTATTATTATTTAATTGTTGTTGCAAAATATTATACATGTGTGTGTAGGGGTAGGGGGTGTATTTGCAAAAAACCCATTTTTTTTAAAAAATCGATTATAAAATAGAATGTATTTTAATTTGTTCGACCCCTGTCCAACCCCCAGGTCATATGCATAGCAGGATGGGCTTATTGTTATAACATTGAGGGAGCTTTGACCCGAAAATATATCTATAACCTTAACAACAGACCCCCCTTCCTTAGTTTGTATTGTGAGTAATATCATCCATTCATGGGACCTTTTGGGAAGTGAGCCTGACCCATGCATGCACCCCATGCACCCTATGCGAACCTGTGAAGGGAGTGGAGGTGGTTTGGGGAAACCCTTACTGAGTTATCTCATTCTCTTCATTTTTTAAAACTTTTTTTTTTTCTCGTAGGGAGTAGAGCGTTGGTCCTCCAGTAATGGCCATGCACTGGTACTGTGTACAGTATTATTTGACTAAACATGTATATTAAATCATGAATTTGTCTACATGTCGACAAATACAAAACACTATCCGAGGAACGTCAAAGAGTAAAATTCAAGCATCAGCAAAGAAGTGTACCTCCTGCAGAATGACTATTGTGCATTCTAATTTTGGCTGTGCCAATTCCATAGGAATCAGCCATGACCATGCATTAACAAAGGCATAGCAATTTTGTTTAATGTATTCCGTTGTAGCATTGTATTGTACAGACAAGGATCATCAAACGGTAAGTCACATCCTTGGCATTACCACGGGAAAATCTCCACAAGGAATAGTGATGCTTCGTACGTGACTTGGATATATACCTCGACATCAAAGAGTAATTGAAATATCAGTAAAGAAGTGTACTTCCTGCAGAATGACTATTCTGCATTCTAATCTTGGCTGTGTCAATTCCATAGGAATCAGCCATGACAATGCATTGACGAAGGCATACTAACTTTTGTTAATGTATTCCGTTGTAGCATTGTATTGTACAGAAACAGATCATCAAACGGCAAGTCATATCCTTGGCATTACCACGGGAAACTCCCCACAACGAATAGTGATGCTTCGTACGTGACTTTGTATATATTTACATATGTAACTACCTTTCCTATGCAGTTTTAGAGTAGACGGACTCAACGAGCAAAGAGCACGTGTATGCCCATGAACACACATTTATCAAAATGAAATTAGAGCCAAAGACCATTACAATAGCGCCTACCTTTAGATAATATGCATATCTGTTGGAGGTGTAGAATGATAATTGTGCTCAGGACGAAATCTTCAGTCCCTTTCAGTTGGTAAATTATGTACTCTATAGGATTTCCTAGAGGGAGGGGGGGTCCCCTACTCATATTTGGGACTCTACTATTATGGGGGCGGAGCTAGAATTTTGAAAAGGGCATGGCGCGTTACAGTTTTAAAAAATTTGGTACCAGAATATTACATTAAAAAATCCTAAATTTCCTGGAAGGGGGGGGGGGGGGAGAGGTCAGCATGAAAGCCAAGTACTAAAACTGCTTGCAATCGCGTGCACGCATGCTGCATTTTCTCATCTTTTTGTACTTTAGGGGTCCATCAAAAAGGGGGCGACGGGAGGGGTCAGGTTCCCCCCCCCCCGCCCGGATCCGCCCCTTATGGTATGGCGCCAAAATAGTTTTCTGGAACCACCCCTCCCACCCTCCCAAAATCCTGGATCCTCCCCCAAACCCATCGATAAAGATAACATGCGCGCCCCCTCTAAATCCGTCCCTGGCTACCTATTAAAACGGTGTGCATTCACGTGTACACACGGGACATGTTCCCGTCTTTTTGTAATTTAAGGGGGGTATTGTCGTCCCCCAACCCGCTCCTTTTAAAAATCCTGGATACGCCCCCAAAACCGATGATTAAAGAAAACACTTACGACTGCATCCTGCTCTGAGTCCACTTTTGCTCTGTTCAGGTTCTCTTCTATCGGTGCTGGGGTGGTGGCCGCGTACTCTTCGAAAAGTCGGCTGGGACTGCATTCAGTGACGGCAAAAAGAATACAAATAAGGCAGACTACTGCCTGGATCTCCATCCTGAGATAAAATGCCATCTTAAAGTTGTTTCTGGTGTTGGTCAAACGATGTTGTCGTCTTCAGCGTCCGTGTTGTTCCTCAACTTTAGAGGAACGCTCTGATGTTTTTGCTTATAATGTATACTGTATCTATCGCCAGGATAGATATTATGTGTAAATATTAACGGAATACCGTGTATATAGATATAATAAATAATAAGACTAGGTTTCACGAATTGAAACGAACAGAAATATTACAAAAGTACTAGTTCCCCAACGCCTGCATTGGGTCTGAGCTGAATGTGATTCAATGTCGTCTGCTCCTGTGGTTTTATACCCAGATTTCGCGCGCTTTCTCTCTCGCTTGGCTGACTGCATTCTGCACCGATCCTGTTTGCTGTGGGGTCTTAAAACACGGTCTTGGGTCCGAGAGGTAGGTAGCTGCAGAGTGGCCTCTCCGCCCACCCCGCCATCACCCCTGTATGCGTCATGGACTCAGTCACAGTCACGTGCTGAGGTTTACTCTCCTTATTTGGGAATTCCTTTTAAGGGGCAAACTGGGGGCATCCGGTTGAATTACCATCTCTGGAGCCCTAAATGGGGGGTCCCCAATGTTGCATGTCGATTTTAAGAAAAGCCCATGCCACCTGTCATTTACCTCCCAATGTCGCATGTCACCTCTAAAATACTGCCATGTCACATGTCGAAATTAAGAAACAAGCTCTGTTATCTGGTTATGTCATTTATTTTTTCACTCATGCCACTAAGCCTAATGTCGCATATCAATTTATTTTAAAGAAATGGCCATTTCGCTGGGTCTAGGGCCTCATCTATTAATGTACCGTAGTACTACACCGTCAAGGTCTGATTGTTAATAGGGCCAGTCGGAAGTACACGTTTCTGTATAGAAAGGGGATATTATAGATCTTATTAATCCATATCATGTTGATTTTATGATATTGTTGATCCTTGTGTGTGGCCAACTTAGGTTACTCACTCAATGTGAATTATCCTGTATTGACTGCTATACACATAAGCCAGGGGTTGGATTTGTATGTGATGATGATTGAACAATAAAAGAACGTGTATAGGTTAAGTATCAAAAAGAAGGTGAGGCTATAGGATGTAGCCTACTTCTCATTATAAAACACCACTTCCAAGAATCTTGTCATGATTGCTGGGGGAAAAACTGTACATTGGCCGTATTTCTTTTTCTTTATTTGATTTCAGAGCTGCATCTTACAGATCAATTGATTAAATCAATGGGCATAGATAGGAAGTCCGAACTACGTGAACTCTGTACTAAACTGCGCTCAATATGTTCAATATTATAATATGCCTGGTCTGCTTCTCATTCATATGAATTTTTGTAATATTGAATCTTCCTGTAAAATTGTAAGTGGATTTTGTTATATACTAGTAACGCTATAGTTTATATATTTATATAATTATGTACTTATTCGGAAGACCATATTATTTTATGTGAGAGTGGTTTAATAAATCAATAAAAATATATAACATATGTTTATTTTGGTAAAACGCTGACTTCTCCAAATGCAACAGTGTCTCGCAAATGTTAACAAAATGAAAATAGAGGGATGTAAACAAAGATGCGTGTTTTAAGAAAAAGACCCTACTAATCTTAATCTAAAAATAATTTTGCTAGTCTGTGCTTCGTGCAGGCACTTGTATGGTCTTAGCGCCTTATATAATCGTCCTCAGCTAAGTTTAGTCACCAGAGTCGTGACGGTGGACCAGTTACATGACCCTTCGTGACCCAGGTCTCAGCCAGGATCCCGGGCACGGGACAATTCAAAACATCCTGATTCAACACTTATCTGGCCCATTTTCTATGAGTCTCCACCCGGAAATTGATTATTATCAAAGCATTGTACTGGTTCGAAGGGCTGGAAGTTATAGTGATTCATTCACGCATGTATACATTTATGCATGTATGTATATATGGCCGCATCTTTGTATACATATATGTATGTATGTATACATGTATGTATGAATGTTGTGCTGTATGTATGTATGTATGTATGTATGTATGTATGTATGTGTGTGTATATATATATGTATGATGTATGTATAAATGTATGTATAATATGTGTTCCATCTATTACTGAATTCCTAATATGAAGGTACAAATCCATAAATTTTTTTTACAGAATCAATGCGAGACAACTGCCAGTTGTCCGTAATTTGGAATACGGATTCCTGAAACGTGTCAGTAATTATACATGTGTTTGGGATTCTTTTGTCATCAAATCTTGCAGTTCAGGAATCTGTTGCCTACATGTAAAACACCATTTTTTATGGAAAAATTAGGTAATATTATGGAAATAGGATACGGATTCCTAAAATGCAAAGTGTGATAACAAAATTGTACTCTTCTCTTTTAGACATTGAAATATACAGGATACAATGACAGTAAGAGACCTCAGGAGGTGTAAAATTTAGCTAAAATACACAAGTTAGGGATGCAAAATTACATTTTGTAGTGTAATTTTGATGCAAACACCCGTTACTTGCATGTACTGAAGGGACGATGCAATTTCCGTGATTTCAGGAATCCGTATCCTTTTTCCGTAATATTTTTGCTACTTCTATGTCTAAAACACTACTTACAGTGCTCAAGTGGCTCTGTAATACACATTAGGAATTCGGTGTGTGTATGTCTGTCTGTCTGTCTGTCTATCTATCTATCTGTCTGTCTTTCTGTCTGTCTGTCTATGTATGTATGTATGTTTGCATGTATGAATGTATGTATATGGCCCATCTATGTATGTATGCACGTATGTATGTATATATGTATGTATGTGTGTATGTATGTACGTACGTATGTACATACGTATGCATGCATGTATGTATGTATGTATGTTTTTAAAGAAATGTTTCGGGGTTAGTTGTATCAAAAGTTATGTTAAAAGAACATCTATGTGAAGAGTTATTGTATTTGAATATTTAGGATCCGTGGTAAAAATAATATTCTAACAAAATAGGATGTGGTTCAGTTTACAATGATGTGAAAATAGAGCACAGCTGTGAATCAAATCAGGGGTTTCATACTGTCTACAAGGTAGGGGATTTCAACCATGCATATCTCAGACTATAATAGGAATATATAATAGGCAGAAATGCGGATGGACAGTTTCCCCCTTAGGTAACCATTTCCGACGTTTGGTTGCAAATACTAGGGATAGTTTTGGATACTACCTCAGATGTTACTTTATCCCAGCTTTTATTATGTATTTCTAAAATATTTCTTTGCTAGAAAACGTCTTTTTACTGCTATTCTCCAACACTCTTTAAGTATGATCACCAAACTGCACACTCATACTCTTTCCCATGATTGGGTAGATGTTGTGGCATCTGAAACTCCCTATAGTGTCTTGTGGTTTCCTCCTTGACTGTCATAAACGCACCTCATGAGGTATATACTGTACTAGGAATTCACAATGAGAAATAATTTCCGTTTCCAGTGCGAATGAGCCCTTCCCGAGACGGATCACACATAAGGATGGACAATAATACACAATTTAGTACAGTCTAGGCGTATCTAAACATGGTGTGAGGGAATACGGCAGAAGTATGGTTTATTTTCCTCAGCTGTATGAACGTCGTAATTTCAATCAATGAACAGTACAGCTGTGCCGGGAAGTCAAATAAGCCATTCCAAAAACACACACACACACACAAAAAAACACACACACACACACAGATGTGGACGTTATGCGCCAAGCCAAAACGCTTCAGCATTGTTTCCTATGGGAAACTGAATAACACATTTAGGATTGTTCTGTTCACTCATTTCTTTTGTATACATCCTTGTACCACACTTATATATTCCAATGTAATTCAGAAAACGCGATTTGTACAATTGCTATCTTCTAATAATGCAGGCAAACATTATATAAAAAACACTTATACAGTCACATACATAATTATTTCGGGGTTCGCTTCTCTCAAATTTTGGATATTGGCTATATCCTAACAGGGAAAGTTATTTCATATCATAATCATTATAGAACGCATCATTCGTTCTAGATACATTGCTCATTGCGGTCTACCCCTAAGATAACATATTACCTAATAGTTCCCAATAAAAGCACTTCCTGTTATCTTGTTCATAGTTATTTCCCAGCCAAGCATGTGATGTTATTATATATTGTTGCAGCAATGTTCTGTTTGGTTCTGTATTAGTTCTTGTTACATTATTTAATGGCTCTCAAAAGGGTTACTGTAACATACTACTGATACGTTGCACTGCTACATTATTATAACATTCTGGTTATGTTCTTCAACCTAAGCAGAATGTTCTTATAATGTTCTGTTTTGGTTTTGTCCTAACCTCACCAAAATATAATGTTATATCAACATTTTGATTTGGTGGTGTTTCAACCTCACTATCAATAACATAATTGTTACATGCCATCTTATGAGTAACAGACTGACCAAAAAAGGTATATGGTTGCAGAATGTTTCTGTTACATAGCATCTTGGCTGGGTTATTGCTGTAGGATACAATATTTCTTTCACCAGTTTCATTTTCGTTGATTGTTGCTACAAAATACTGCTTTGACGTTGCATTGTGGTCTCATTATAATGTTCTGGTTATATTCTTGAGCATAAACAGAAAATTCTTATCACATTCTGTTTTGGTTTTGTCCTAACCTCACCAAAACATCATTCTGATTTGGTTACATCCCATCTTAGTAAGTAAAAAACTAACTAAAAAAGTATGGTTGCAGAACATTGTTGTTACGTTGCATTTTGGCTGGGCTAGTTTTGATTTTCCCTGATTCACCGATAATGAAAATAAGAATCTCTAAGGCGGACTTGAGTGATCACGACCTGCAGTCATTTAAAGTAAATGTTGGTTGACGGTATAAAACCAGCGTGGACCGGGGTTTGCATACTGACACAGCTCCTACTCGCCGGACCCAGAAGTGTTAGGTTAACCTGGATCCATACACAACATAACTTTGTAACCAGAGGCCGATCCAGATCTAAAGAATGGGGAGGGTGGCGGGGGGGGGGGGAAGAAGCAGGCGCAGATTTGGTTGGGGGGGGGGGGGGGCGTTCAGGGCTTTTGGCATAAAAAATATCTTTTTTAGATATAAATTTATGGGTCCGGAGTGCATATGCAAATATTTCTTTTGCCCCTGAGAAGAGCGCTTTTGGGCAAATTTCTCTTACAAAATCTTTACATCAGAAAATCAAAATTTTGGGGAAAAAAGCGCCCCCCTCACCATCCGTCACTATCTGGTTGCCATAATATTGAAAAAATATTTAAAAAAAACGCTGGATTTGGTGAGCCCTGACACACACACACACATGGCTAAAGAAAGACTATTAGAATGTATTTTCATCGTTATTTGAAGTTGCAAAATTTTGTCATTTTTTGACATAACATTGCTTTTGGCTCCCTTTAATACCCCCGAATGAATGTATAGTGCCACTCATTTCACTCACTTGAAGCTGAAAAAGAACTCACGTCCATCATTTTCGGCACATCAGGATAGACCAGCATGATGTCACCACCGCCCCCCCCCCTCCCCTCATTGATCCCATCAAACAGATTCATTCTAAAATAAATTTACTAATTCTTCACACCTTACATAGCCAATTATGGTGAAGTGGTAATCATGATCGTGATATTTAAATATGAGGTGCTAATAATGGCTTTACAATGCTTTTTTGATTGTCAGGGACGGATAAAAAAAAAATCTAAAAGGGGGGGGCGGCGGCGCCCTTATGTAAAATTTTGAGGCACACCATCTATGGTGAAGAATTTTACAATAAAAATTCTAGATTTAGCAAAAATTAGGGGAGGGGGGCGCCTCAGACATTGCAGGGTGTTTTTCTTAGGTAAATTATTCTTTGTTTATTTCATTATGACATGTCAGGTTTAGCAAGGAAATGTCCTATGTAATCCTTTTGATCTCGGTCAATTTGTCCACTAAAGACAGAGAATCTTACCAAAATTCCAGAAAAAGTGTCCGCTGTCAACATAAGACAATTGTCCCTTGAACACAGCGAATTCTATATTGAATTAAAGGGAGATCCTGCCGGGACCACACGTTTTGTCCACTAAAGACAGTTGTTCGCTTGAAACAGTCCACTAAAGGCAGAGTCGACTGTATATCACGAACGTAAAAGGATGTCTTGGCCAAAAGAACGGTCATCCCTGTAAACCTTTAGGCCACAGATCTACATTGATTGGTACGTGTCATGACATTTGCTTGCAGATATCACAAATCAACGTGCATGGGAAGGTAAATGTAATATTTACTATACAAACAATTACAGGTAAAATAAGGATATGTCCAAGGAACCAGTGACACATTATTTACATCTCAAATACTGACATGCATGGTTGGGAGGTTCTGCCACTGCGTGTCCCAATTTAAGCCTCTGAATCATAATACAAAATTACCCAGGTGTGGGCCACTCTGCAACACGACGACTCTCACGACCTGAGAATGTATCAACAGCCGCGAAAGCAAATGAGCTCGTTGCAGAGTGAGGCTTGGTCGTGACCCCTCCACTATATATATATATATATATATATATATATATATATATATATACATATATATATATTTATATATATATAAAATGGGGGGGGGGCTACATAAATAGGCTCAGTACTAAAACGTCGCACGTAACTCTTTTTTCCTCTATGTAAAGTTTAAATTTCCACAAAAAAAAGGGGAGGAGGAGGAGGAGGACCCCATGGACGCCCCCCTCTCTCCCCCCCCTCCCCCAAAAGAATTCGGCCGTCGGAGATGTTGATGACATTTCATTGATTATAAGAAGGAACGAATTAATCTGTAAAAAGTATGTTTCTGTCAATACCAGAAGCAAAGTTATGAATGTTTAGATTCTCAAGCATAATATTATGATGCCATATGAATCAAAGAAAAGTTTCCAGATATCAGGTTTCTTCTCTTCATTGGAATGTCCATTAGATCACACATATGTTTGTGTTGGTCCGTATGGCGTCAAATGGTACTGCAGATTGTACTATTTTTTTTATAGTAATGATCTATATGATATGTCATGACATGACACCCCACTTCTATATGAACCCATAATATCACATATTTTTATGTTGGCCCGTACGCCGTCAATGGTACTGCAGATTTTACGTTTTTTGTAGTGATGTTCTATATGATATGTCATGACATGACACACCCCTTCTATATGAAAATACAATGCATCCAACTAAATCAGCCCATGTGATGTATACTTAAACCATCCTGACGAAGACGGTTACACGTCGAAACATGTTGATCCTGCCGAGACTACCAATGTCCTTTATTCATCAACAAACAACACTTTTGTCGTCAACCAGTTGAGTTTGGTATTACACTACATCTTTTATATTCAAACACAGTACAAGTGTGTTCCACAGCCGGGAGGCAAACCCTGGCCTCTCGCGTTGCAGTCGAACATTCTACCTATTAGGCCACCACTGGTTACCCAGGCAAGTGTATCACGTTATTATAATGTTGCAGTAACATTCTGTTTGGTCCTGTATTGGTTCTTGTTATGTTATTTTGATGGATTCCAATAACGTTGCTGCAACGTACTGCTGCAACGTTGCACTGCGATGTTATTATAACATTCTGGTTACGTTATTCAACCTAAACAGAATGTATTTATAACGTACTATTTTGGTTTTGTAATAACCTCACCTAAAAATAATGTTTTAATAACATTCGGATTTTGTGAGGTTTTGACCTAACCATAAATGATATAATTGTTACGTGCCATCTTAGTAAGTACCAGACTGATTAAAAAAGTATAGTTGCAGAACGTTTCTGTTACGTCACAGCTTGGCTGGGTAGGCTGTGGAAAGAGGTCAGAGTATAGCCCCATATCACTGGTAAAATCGTCACCAATTCAGGTCACCTGTTAGTATGTAATAAATGTTACATACTAACAGGTGACCTGAATTGGTGATGATTTTACCAGTGATTCTGCTGTTGCCCATCGCCAGTCGCTAGTAAAATCGCCTAGTGGGTATGGGGCTTAAGGGTATAGGAGTACCTTTCTGTATCATCTGGTAAATGGCTCTGCGACCCACTAGGCGATTTTGTCCAGAGTCGGCCGATTATTGGTGCTAAAATTCTCTTTCAAATGATATGTAAGATACATAGTCTTTTGTTATAATTGCTAGTTAAAAGTAATAGAATACCAGCAAATCGGTAGTGAAATCGGTTGGTGGAAACAGGGCTTTAAAGTCGGCTGATTTTACTGCCAATCCAGATAAAACATGTACATTTCATTATATCATACTAACAGGGGATCATAAGGGTCGGCCGATTCTCCCTGTCGCCGGTCGCCAGTAAAATTGCCTAGTGGGTATGGGGCTTAAGACCTAGGCCACTGCTCTTTGGGAACAGGGACATTACAAAAAGAATCTAAATCCTGTATTCCACATACCGATTTTTCTGCCGTTTTTAAAAATTAGCAGTTGGGATTAAGGTTAAATATTTACATGTTTTATATCGATAGGGATGTTTACAATCCTCTATCACATTATACATAGGATGTTTGGTTGCATGTCATACTCATTGGAATTACATCCAGTGAATAAGACCGGAACCAATTTGTTTCTGACTGGAACTTGATTTGAGGTTATTCCAATAAAACGATATTTCAGTAAAATATGGATATCCAGCATCAAAATTGGTATAATGGAATACTGACCGAAATGTATGGTTGCAGAACATGCTTGTGACGTCACTGCTAGCCAAGGTAAACAAAAAATCACCTTGGGCCTTAATTTTTGCAAAAAGAAAAACTTGTATAATATTATAATTATGTGTGCCTAACGTTTTAATGTCTACTGTGTATTTGTGTGTGTTTGACATTGTGTGTGTGTACGTGTGTGTGTTTGTCTGTACAAGTGTGTGTGTGTGTGTGTGTGTGTGTGTGTGTGTGTGTGTGTGTGTGTGTGATTGTATGTGTATACCCAGCCAAGCTGTGATGTAACAGAAACATTCTGCGACTGTACTTTTTTTTAGTCAGTCTGGTACTTACTAAAATGGCACGTGACAGTTATGTTATTTATGGTTAGGTCCAATGTTATTAAAACACCATTTTTTGAAAATATAGTTGTTTGTTAGATGCAAAAATAACAGCCCAAAAATATCTACATTTACAGTATATTTAACGGATGTGGGGGGGGGGGGGGGTGTTGCGTCTCATTCTCTGGTTCCCAGGCCTCCCTCATCCCGTTATCTATGCCGGAACCAGATATACACAAGGATATTTATACACCATAAATTAGGATATAAATTACACCATCTTGAGTATACATGAATACGCTGTATAAGTAAGGTCTCAACTTCACTAAAATATGATGTTATTATAACATTCTTTTCTAGTAAGTTACAGCCTTAAGCTAATTCAAGTTGTAGGGGCTTTGGGCAAAAGTCACCAAAACTAATGTCCAAATGAGAGGTACTGTTAAAGTCTTTAGTCTACAATGTGCTGGCTACAGGGTACAAGTGCAACCTTGGCTTAGGTAAAGTTGGCTTGTGTGACATAATTGGTTTGTCCTCTTTTCAAGTTCAAGGTTGGTGTTTGTGAATGGCCTTATTTGATTATTTGTAGCTCTGAATTTGGAATAACTTTTGCCTTACATGTTTTACTTGTGGGTGTCTAGGGTCTAGTACAACCTTAATTTCGGGTGAGATTGAGACTTACATAAAACAGAACTTTATCTCCCCCGACCATAATTCATATTATATACCCTAACCATGAGAATATGAATAACTATACATATTAAAAGTGTTGAATCTACACCAAACCAAACGACGTACTGTAGGTGACTTAATTTTTCCAGACAGTACAAAAGAAAATTATTTTTCAGGTTAAATAGCATCTATTATTACATTTAACATTTAAATGGATTAATGAATAATGATATGACATATATATAAGTATATATAATATATGTGTATAAAATAATATATGTGTGTATATAATTAGGGATAGTTTAAGACACACTCTTACATGTATATATACTTAGATGCACTGATTATATATATATATATATATATATATATATAATCCATTAATGACAAATGAGTCGTAAACACACAAATACAGTTGGCCTGGAGCTGCCGAAAGAAGTCCGCCCTTTTTTACCCCCCCCAATGGAAAGGCCATTTATTGAATGATTGAAACAAAACGCACACAAGTGGAGAGGGGAGGTAGCCTGCTCAGGTACAAATAAACAATGGTGGTTGCCAAGATACTCAGAAGACACAAACATAAGTAGACAACAGGTGGCACCACCAACACCTCCCACAGTCAATCATTCTATTATTATTATATCACTATACACCAGTACCTTAATTATAGTTAGACATATATGTAATATACATATATGTAATATATGTATAAACCGTTGCTATCATAGATAGGAACGGCTGATGGTGATATAAACTATTGAAGAGTAGACTAGTGCTGCCACCTGTTATTTCCTGCACTATTGCTGTGTCATTTGCAACCACTACTGCCTGAGCCAAGGATGCGACGTTATTATAATGTTCCAGCAACATTCTGGTTGGTTCTGTATTGGTTCTTGGTACATTCTTGTGATGACTCCCAATTATGTCACTGCAACATACTGCCATGACATTGCACTGTGACATTATTAAAATGCTCTGGTTAAATTTTTAAAATCAAACATTCTGTTTTGGTTTTGTCAGCAATGTTCTGTATTGGTTCTTGTTACATTATTTGAATGGCCCCCAATACTGCTGTGACGTTGCACTGTGGTGTTATAATGTTCTGGTTACATTATTGAGCACAAACAGAATGTTCTTATCACATTCTGTTTTGGTTTAGTCCTAACCTCACCAAAAAAATGATGTTATAATAGCATTCTGATTTAGTGAGGTTTCAACCTCACCATCAGTAATGTAATTGATATGTGCCATCTTAGTAAGTAACAAACTGACTAAAAAAATAGGGCGGTAGAACTTTTCTCTTATGTCACAGGTTGGCTGGGTAAGTACCAGCATACCTGCATTGACTCAATATTTCAATCATCAAACAAAGGGCCAATTGTCCCTACCATGGATACCTGATTAACCGTATTTTAAGTACCTGCAGGTTAATTTTGGTTAATTCACGTCTTGCATGCATTGGCCTTATTGGAAAATCCTCATGCCAAAATGCAATACAGGTCTCTGCTCAATGCTGACTGCCTGCGATAATGAGGCAGGAATTGTTTTCACTATTATTCAAAGACCTTGGTATCATTTTTCCAGGTGTGACCTTTGCGAACTATTGCCTGTGAATAAACTATGGAAAGAATGTGGTGAAATCCTTGAATATTTAGAAAATATGCCTAGTTCTGTCACATACGATTATAGAGGAAATGGACATGCATAGTTAGAAGCACTATACTCAAAGTACCACCTCCTTCTATTCTTTTTAAGCTAAGACAGTCACATTGTCGATTTTTACCAAATGTCATGTAGTATTTTATAATTATATTCTTGTTTGTATGCTGTCAATGTTGGCTTATTCATACAGTTGAACACTTAGACTTGACTTATATTTAGCCTGGAATTCACACCTGTCCAGTACGTCACCTCGTCCTGAGGTGTGAATGACAGTGGGGCCCCAGCCCCATCCATAGAAAATACGTACATATTTGACAAATTAATTTCTATTTGTAATTGATAAACTTTCAAACCAACCTGACAAAATATGAAGTTTACATAGATACCAATTGGAAAAATACTCATTGTTAGTGTAGCGTTCCCCGGGCTACGTTACTGGGGAAAAAGACCTAGGCGATCACTGGGATTGGTGGTTGTTGACAAATGACCAGACAATGCAACTTTTAAGTTAAATAAAGTTTATTTAGTTAACTCATTTGTTACAATAACACTCCAAGTAAATAAACAGACCAATGTGGTTGCAAAATCAAGTCACAACAGGACTGGTTTACAAATATCTGACAATATTTCCAGAATAAAGTTCTGAACCACAATATAAAATACTAGGTTACAGAATAAAGTTTAGAAAATACCCTTTGACAAAAGGGTAAATACTTTCTAATACAAAGCCCAAATACCAAGTCTGCTTTGGGGAAAACTGCCAACTTCTAAACTTGTGGGGCAAAACATTAATAAGCATTAAACATTAACAAGCCTAAGCTAAAAAGTTGATAAAACTCACCTAGTCCTAAAAAGAACTAGGTATAACTTTCCCAGTCTAAAAAGACATGGGCAAAACAGGCCACCACAAAGTCTCACAAACAAACCAGGGTTACCTTCTCAGGTCAAAACCCTATACCAGCCAACCAGGCTATAACACCACAGTGAGAGAAAACCAGTCTAAAACTCTGCCCCCCCCCCCCCCCCAGTGTCCCCTATATCTAACCAGAGCACAGACCCAGTAGAAAGCACCTTGCTCTGATTGGTCCATTGGGGAGGAGAGCTGGCTCCTCATTGGCCAGAAAAGGAGGCCTCTGATTCGTCTGTTTAGACCGTCCGTTCTGGCTGCCGGGGAGTTGGGGACCGGGCCGCGTGGTAAGCGCATTGACGGCCGCGCTGCAGCAAGCCCTGGCCACCGGCCGGCGCAGCTCGGCCCGAGGAGCACCATATTAGTTCCTTTTATGTTATAACACAAAAAGTGCCATGATTAATGAAAGAAAGAATACATGAAATGGCTTTTGATTTACCTTATTTAACAACAAAATTTTGATTGTCCATGGTGTTAAAACGTAATTGTTTCACACTCCTTCCAGAGTTGAGGGTTGTGTGGGTGTATCATTATTTATAAGTCGATCACACAAGTTTAAAGATTGTCTTAGTTGTTGATAATTAATATAGGGTAGCTGCTGTGGCAGATATTTCCAGTAGTCAAGCTAGCTCCTTAATTAACTTAAAGGAACACTTACATTTGGAGGTAACTTATTGGTATCATCATAGAAGTAACTTATTGTTATTTATTGCCATATCAATAACCTATCCAATAGCCTCCAGCCCAAACTGATCTAAGCCAAATTATCCATGCGATGTCTCCATATGTTCTCCCCTGCAGACCCAAAAAGCTTATAAGGTTAAAATATTGCCCTGTGTCTGCTGATTAATATTCTCTTTTATCGCTTCATACTTAAATAGAATCTGTTGGCAGTAAGTCCCCCAGAAATGGCTAACCCTGCCTTAGTTCTACTCAATCAATAGCAGACAAACGAGTTCTTCCCTTGGTGTCACGCATGCGTACTTGCGGCCATCAAGGTTGGCTGCCTATATATGCTAATGAGGCTCAGAGGGTACATAACACTGTACTGTCCATAGGCCTAGGAAATAATTACTTCTCATGCACATTTCTCAATAAGTAACACAAACTGATGTCACAAGATAGCATAACTTCAATTTTCTTTTTATTCAATGTTTCTGTGATAGAAAGCAATTTACTTTTGAGGGGTACAGATTCAGTACTGGGAGATAGGGAGGCCACTGCTGCTCCGAGAATGTGTACCTCCTCAGTTGACCTACATAATCCTCACACATGCGCATACCGGGGGTATAGACCCTTAAATTCGACAGCGCGACAGGGGCATTTCTTAAGTTCGACATGGCGACACGGCTGTTTTTTAAATTCGACAGGTGACATGGCAAGTAAGGGACAAATGACATTGGCATTTTCTTAAATTCGACATGGGACAGGAGCATTAAAAAGATAGTGACATGCGACATGGCTATTTCTTAATTTCGACATGTTACATGGGTTTAAACTCAGTTATAGCGACAGGCGACACAGCCTTTTCTTAAATTCGACATGCGACTTGGAACCCCCCCCCATCTATACCCCCCATACCAGTGTCGCGTACCACATGACTGCATCTTGATTCTCTGGTATTCTGGCAGGTTAGTGAGTCCGTCATTTACTATGTTTTAATATAAGAACTATTATATCTCCCGTTGGTTTCATACTGATCAGCTAGCTAGAGTAAATCTAATATGCATACCATCACTGCATGCAATATGGTACAGTTACAATAAAGGTTTTCATGGACAGCTACAAATACTATGGGTTCAAAACAACAAACTTTTTGATTTCTATAATAAGCAAAATATCTTAAATATCAAATCCATAAAATCAGTAATCCTAAATGATAGTTTGCAAAACATTGATTGCAACAGTTCGTTTAGCCTAATCACACAGCACAATCATATACTTTGTTTTTTTAATTTCATTTCAATAAAACTTCACTTACATTAAGTGCATGTTCTCCCAGTTGAGGTATGAGTGCATGTTCTCCCAGCTGAGGTATTGCAATTTAAGGTTTTTCAAAGTAACAAGGCAAGTTAGGCTGAATTTTCTTAAATTTACTAGAAAATGTCTACATGGTGTGCTTTTGCAGCTTAAATATTTGAACCCTGCCTGGGATGGATGTCCCATCAGTATGCAGATAGTAGTGGTCATACTTCTCATCAAGTATAGGCTCCATGATACCCTCTTCAACCTTCTGACGGAAAAAGTCCAGCAAGCCTGAATGCTGGACACTATTGAGGTTTGACTCGCGACAGGTATGGGCAAAGATACCACCTGTAGAGGGAAAAATATGCAAAGTAAATTTGTACAAATAAGTAAAGAAAGTATCTTATTTGTATCTAGATCAGTGTGCCATGTAAAATCAATAGGGGTTAGATATGTCAGTTTGTAATCAAAATGATAGGAGCAGGCATGCCAAACTGCAATAAGACTTTCTCTTGTAAACTTTCATAACATAGGGCAAGGAAGTTTATCAGATATGAATACTATACTTAAATAATCATTTGATATGAATATTGTACGTAATACATTTTTAAGTGATTTCATAAAAACTGTTTGAATGAATACTACTGGGATATGTAACTGGTAGTGGATTAAAACCGAATATTGTAGCCAACAACTGCCAGTATAAACAAACAAATTAGAAAAATGATTATGAAGATGTATGTTACAGGACATAATCAAGAACCCTGAGAAGATAAGGTATCTAAGAACCTGTTTTAATGATCCTGAACATCTCGTCAAAGGTGTCCATCAGGAAGTGGCCTGGAGTGACCCCGCCTGCCATCACCACAGCATCATATGACCCTGTAAACAAAAGAACAACAGCCTTAAGCCCAATACCCACTTACGACCTTACCAGCGACTGGCAACCACTGATGGTGGTATATTCAGTTGCCCAGCAATCACTCTATACCCCCAAAAACATGTTAGTATGGAGCACAGAGTTGGTGACTGCCAATGGGATCAACAGTAAAATTGTCAGTAAAATTGCCTTTAAATTCACCAGTAAAATATCAAACTTGGTTAATTTTACCGTTGTCTTTACGGGCAATTCTCTTAAGACCTGCCAGTTGCCTGTTGCGCATCACCAGTAAAATCTCTTCTTTGGTGTGCGGCTTTAGTTTACTGACCCAATTTAATATGAATTTTTTTTGCTGCTTATGTCAATAATCAATTTTACTTGACCATTGCTGACCATACATTAATGATGAAAATAATCTAATTATGATAGATAAGGAATAACCTTTCAAATGTTTGCAATGGTATAGTTTTGCCCGGATATCTGACCAGTTGTGGGACATGGTGATCTATCGGAACAAACTATGAATTTTTGACAATGGGATGCAACCTGGATGGCGTTTTTATGTTGTCCAACAAAGTTGCTGTAAATTGTGGATGAGAATATTTATATTTTTTTAAAATCATTTTAAATGTTTTACAAACATTGCAACATTAAATAATTTTGGAATGTTGTAAAAACTCATACTACACAACATTTTTAACATTTTTTATTAGCCTGTATATTACTAGCAATATTGACAGTGTAATATACTATAGTTCAGTGAGTAGGAAGAACATTAGTGAGTGAGTGAGCAATGGATGCTTTATGCCGTTTCAACAACTAAGGTCATATTCATGGCGAAATTAGGTTGGGACCAATTTTGTCTTTGGTGATCATATCTATGAGATGAAGGTGACAGGGCGGGCAAACAATAGGGGATCAAAACCTGGAAATCATTTTTGCTGTACCTCATCCCATAGTGAGCCACAGCACTAACCAGGAATTGAACCCAAAGAACCACTTGATCAGTGCTGGGTCCCCCCTATTGTCACCTCATACGATCAGCAGGGGCTACTGGGGGCCTATTCTTCCCTGGAACACCCATGGGGTGGAAGAACATTATCCTTCTTTTCATATATGTACTAATGTAAACTGGAATGATTGTAAGAATGCCTCATGTTCCACAGACTTTGCCCCCACCACTGGTCAGATTAAGTACAACTGAGTGTTGTGCAAAGTTAACTGTTATCATAATTCAGTAGCAGACATGTAGAAGTTACAACAAAATTATTTAATAGTAATGGTTGGAGTACCACACCACCAGTGTTAAGAGTGGAGTTCATGTAAGACCGCATAGGGAGATAGCTGGAGCTACCTATAGCGCAGGCTGAGTGGACAAAATGAGAAGCTAATGGTGCGTGAAGGGAGACTATGGCATGTATTCATGTATGGTAAGACTTAATAAATAACATCCGAATCTCAAACTCTATAGCAGAGAATAGAGATGCAGTCATGCGCTACACAACACTGTTGTGTGCATGCGTGAAAATATATAGGTCACCTGAGAAGGGACACTTAATCTTGTCTTGACATGGTTAAAGTATATTAAGGAAAGGAGACGTGTAAAACTATAAATGACCTTGAATTATAAGGGGTAGAAAACTCTAGTAAGCTCTGGCTTTCCCAACAAGTGACTGAGTTTGGGATTTCCCATTGAAAAATAATTGGAATCTAGGATGAATTATTTGATAATGAAATTTAGCAAAACATTGGTCTGTGGATATATAACCTATTTTATGTGAATATGGTTAGGCCTATGGAAGGTACAGTGTTGTGTACTTTCTCAGGCTCATTGGCATAGGCAGTAAGTTAAGGAGTAACTCAATTCTCTGCTATTGGACTTGAGGAATCTAATGCTGACCATAGACACTATGGTTGATATCATATAATATTATTGAGCTAACTTTTGTGTAGACCATAGAACATACACAACACTAACATAAAAATAGTTCTCTTCTAAATGGCATCATAGATAACATACCACTGTCCACTTGTAGCTGTTGTCCATCACCCAGAAAGCAACAAATAAGTTGTTTATAGATGGCCTTTTCCTTTGCTTTCTCCAGCATTGGCTCAGATCCATCTTGACCATGGATATTGGTGAAACCACAATTTTTCATCTAAAAAGAAAAATGTAATTACTGCCTGGAAATATCATATTCCTTGAGGTGCAAATGACTGATTCTCAAAAGAATGAATTATTCTGTATCACAGGGTTATCTATATGAGGAAACAAAATAAATGTGTCACATATGCATCTTGCTTTTAATTGTATTATACACAATGAACAGGCTAAGTAATAGATTCCCTAACTTCGTAACCCTGAAGTGTAAAATTCTTGATTAAATAGACATTGGCAGAACAAAATAAAGTACTTATGCTATTGTCCATGCTTATGATAATTTATGTTAAGGTTTTGAAATATACTATCATGATATGATTATGCATGTTTTGACAATGTCATACACTTTTATATTTCTACTTGTAAAATAGAATTTAAAAAGACTTTCCAAACCTTTATAGTGACAGACAACCGATATTATAAGAATGGAGTGATGGGGTAATTTCCAGGCTTATAGATATTATATCTTGGCAAAATCAGCACCATTGTTCTGTTTTGACAAGGTCATGAAGTATTTGTACATGATTATGCAAATAATTACAACCATAACCAATTTTCCACTGTACACGCCCTTCTCCACAATTATGGGTTTTAACGCAGTGTTGGGATTCATAGTCTTACCTTTAGTCCAACAAGACCAGTTCCACAACCAACATCTAGGACAAGACTGTCTTTGGAGAGATCAGTAGTGGATAACTTTTCAGCAAGGACATCAGCACCCTGATAGCCAAGGACATCCATATCCTATAGGATAAAAAGAACATTATCAAAATCCTCCAAAGTGTGTAAATGTTAATAAGCTTCTTTAACTTTCATGACCTCTAGAACATTACCAGGTCTCTAATGAAATCAAAATAAAGTTAATAAGGAGGGGGGGGGGCGCTTCCTTTGGGAGCCTCCTGGGAAGAATGTGTCTCCAGCAGCTCCTTGCTGTTCGTAGAAGGTGACAAATGGGGAGACCAGACTCAATAGCTTAATTGGTAGAGTGCTTACTTTGAGTCTGGGAGGTCTTGGGATTTATCCCTGGCCGAGTCACACCAAAGACTTTAACCATGGTAGTGGTCACTGCTTGCCTGGCACTCAGTATAAAGTAAGAACATGACTGGTCAGCCTGGTGTCAGTAAAATAGGACTGGGTGGGGTATTGTGTGGGCTTATGACATGATATCTCAGTGTGGCAGCATTATAAATAGGGGATTGGGTTCCACTGCTACGAAAAGGCACCTCATTTCATAGATTCGTTCACTGCCACTGTGGCGTAAATCTAGCTGGAAAGCTTTACCCTGTGCAGTCTGGTAAAAGAGCCCAAAAGGGTTGGCTGGACGTTAAACCAACCCCACAAACAAACCAGTTATGTAAAAACCCTTGAAACCTTAGTGAGACAGTAGCTGAACTCATAAATCAGGGCCCTCTGGTATCATGTCAAACACACAGAGCTATTACAATGAACATTGGGTTTTTGTTTCTTGGCCAAGGATAAGGTTATAGAGCGGAGAAGTTTGATTTATTATTATCAAAAATAACCGGAAAAATTCCAGCCTTGAAAATCAACCAATCAGAGACCAGGGACTGCTGAGACTGCAAGGCCTATATATAGAAGGTGTGTCAGATACACATTCATGGTTCCCGCTTGAGAGAGTACATATGTGTATCGTTCCTAAGTTGTCTATGATCTCATACGTGGTCACCCTTACCATCCTGTCCTGTACCCCAGCTGTCAAGTCTCATATGGTCTCTTCTTCATGGCAGTATAACTGGAATCCCTGCTGCAAAACATTTTTGTTCACTAACAAGGTTTCAGCACATTCCAGCAAAACTGGATTTATGGTTCACACAGGATCTGAGGTAACAGGATGAATGGCTTATAGTTGAAGATGAGCTTGATATCCATGGTGACTGGTCTTAGTGGAAACGATATTGCAGAATTTATTGCGAGATGCCAATTTCCAGAACTGTTGAACATAAATGTCTACATCTGGCAAATGGTAGTGCCCAGTCGAGTTGAAATGTTGTAATACCTATTTTTTGGTGGGTCATTGGTATATCGTGAAAATTAGCCTCGAATTTTGTTTTCAGATTAATTCTAGTCTTACCCAGACATTGTTTCTCAAATATTCTGCATCCAATGAGGTTATCATGCTTGCAATCTGCATTCTGTCATGTGTAATTTTGTTAGTAATGTCTGATGTAATTTTGCCACTTCTCCTGAGTCTTGGAGTTTTCTCGGTTCTCTTTTTTGATAGATTCCTTCTGATTATTATCTTATATTTGGCTCTTACTAGACTCTCCTCAAGGCTCTCGGGTTTTCTGTACTTAACCTGAAAGTTCTTTTCATGTAGACCAGCTCTATGAGATAGCTAAGGTCAGTATGTGAGCAAAACTATGAATAAAAAAATGTATGGATAAAGTCTATGGATATGTTTCTTATGTAATATATTCATCTAGCATTATTTAATATAAACTCACATTGTCATATTCCTTCCATGCATCATACTTTCCCAGAACGACAGCTGGGGACACAATGGGATACTTTGGCTGCTCCTTCTGGATTCTTGACCATGAATTTTCCCATTGTGAGGCCATTTCTTGTCCAAAGTCTTACTTATAGTTGATTTCCTGTCTTTTGTTCTGGTCTGTAATAAGCTATCAATGCTAACTGGTTTAGTTCAGTTGCACTGAAGTGCATTTAAGTAGAAGAGTTTATCATAGAATGAAGTTTTAGGTATAGTCAGTCAGTGGTATGCCAGGCAGTGACAGTGCCTGCATATAACTGCTTAGCCAGCATTTGGTTAGTACAGAGGGAATATAAACAACTTTGGTAAATGGGTTCTTCAAAGGACAAAGGCATGCAGACAATTTGATCAATGGGCTGCTAAGTGAAGGAACATGTAAGCTGGTTCTTCAAGGGACAGAAGCACAAAAACTTTTCAATCAAGAGGTATTAATTGAAGGGAGATGTAGCCATGTCACCACGCCGTCACCACACTGTGACCACAAAAATCCAGGGACATTTCAGAATGTAGGATAAAACCATTATGCAGAGGATTGATGGAGCTGCTTAAAAGTTACGAATGCATTAGGAACATGTTGGTAGTGAAACCTGTGTAGTTTGGAGTAGTTGGGAATGGACTTTTGATCTGAGAGCCATGGGTGGAAGTGATGGACAAAAAGACCAGGGTAGGAACCATATATAGAGTTTCATCAGCTGCTGACATGAATGAGTTAACGGAGTACATAATGGAGTACAGTAGTGAGCTATGTTCTGCCGGGTGGTATGGTATGATTGGTGATACATGGAAATATCAATGGTTAAATCAATAGACTAAGAAAAGTTTAGTAAAATTACAATCCTCTGCAAGTGAGTGATTTTTATTTGGATTAAACCACCAGGTAAGGATAGACCTACCCCAATGCTAGTAACTTCCCACCTTTAATAGATATATTCGTGCTCCATTATCATATAACACCATATAAACAATATTAAATAAACCGCATCAAAAGTAGAATCACAGTTCAACTAATGGAAAACAATTCAGGTTCACAGTTAACAACCTATACTGCCCTACTAATGATTTCAACTGTAAAAAGATAATGGGACAATCGTCCTGTTAAAAATGTAATTGCCTCCAATTGTACAACTTAAAATCTGTGATGCTAACCCTTATAAATACCCTGGTTGGATGGTTTAAAATGCTCCATTTTCAACTAACATTTTCTGTAGTTTCTTCAGAGTTACAACAGTTGAAAACTTGTCCAAAAGATGCCAAATACTCTTATAAAGTCCTCTATTCTGACACCATGTTATATCTTATGGTATTTACCTCAACTGATGAAGTTAGATTTCTCCTTGAATGAAAAATGTGGCCGATGAGTTGGGCTGAAGTAGTGTGCAGTGTTTTATTAGAAAACAGTGAAAGTATAGGTTAACCTTCCCAAGTGCAACGGGTAGGGTGGCGCTGTCGTCGCTGCTCGTTTTACATCTTCTTTGTTTTTTAAATGAAATAAAATATGATAGTACTCCTACTGAGTATGGTCTTCCTTGTAGACTGACTCTTATATGCTTTACTAGATATGAAATGCTAGTTTGACAAAAGTTTGTTATATGAAAAATACACTACATAGTAGTTATATAGTATGAAAAATAAACACGGCAGTTATACCATTTTATTTGAAAAGTACATCTAGCAGTCACAAAGTTTGTATCTTGAAATACAAAAATACCAATCTTAGGGTATATTAGAGTATTTCAGACTTTTGTCATTAAGTGACATAATCATCGAACTGTTTAGGTCTATTAGTCGTTCTCCCACTTCTAGTAGTGACTTGGGGAGTTTGGAAATGTGGGTTTGGGACTATTGGTGCTATGGGTTTTAGTGGAGATCGGAACTGGGGATTTAGGTTGGGGGGCAGGACGCATGGGGGGTGGACCTGCAGCAATCTGTAGCGGAGCGACAGGTATGTGTTCAACCTAACACTCCTCTAGGTCAAAATCTGGGTGGCTCTTGGTCGAAGATCTCTCCTTCCTTTTGTCTCCAGGATTTCTCCTTAGAATGTTTCCTGATGAAACTCAGATATTGTATGATCTTGGTTGTTTAGGTTGAGCTTCAGGTGGAAGAAGTTTGGCTGGCTGCCACTTATTACCTGACCATACTCTGATGGTATCACCTGGTGCTAGGGGTGTAAGTGGGTTTGAACCTGGGTCATGGTAACGTTTCGATGTGTTTCAGTACTCATTAAGTCTGTGACGTACCATGTCTGGCTCTACTATCTTTGGCTTGAGAAGTGCTTCGGTGGTTGGTAGTTTGGTCCTCGTCCTCCTGCCAAATAGATGTTGCACATAGGACCCTGTCTTGGTATGACGTGGCGTGTTGCATAGGTTGAGCATCGCTAGATAAAAACTGTAGCCATCTTCCTGACACTTTTTGACAAGATGTCTGATGGTCTGGTTAGCATATTCTACCATACTATAAGCCTTCTGATGGTAGGGACTTGTGGTTTAGTGCTGGAAGTTTAAATCTGTAGCAATGCGCTTGAACCTAAGACTGACAAATTGCGAACCATCATCTGTGATTAACTTGTTGGGAATGCCATATACAGAAAATAACTTGGCAAGTTTCTCAATCATGGTTTCACTTTTGGTATACATTTTGAGATCTTTGACTTTAATAAATTCTGAACAGCAGTCAATAATGACTAAATACATGACTTCACAGTCAAGGAGATCTGCAGTGAGGATACTCCATAGTCCGGAGGGAACTTCGCTTGGTTTCAGCATTTTGTTCTGCTGTTGGTTTCAGTGTGAGTGATGTTTGAGCCGGTTGGATCTCACTACTTGCACTAGTTTCTGTAATGCTTGGTCATGTCTGGTTTCTTTGCCCAGCTGTTCTTGGCATCATAGCAGACATGCCTTCGACATTTGTCATGTGGACATCGTAAAATATGCTATCCATCAGATCTTTTTATGTGTCTGGGAGAAAGGCTCAGCTCAGGGCATCTGCAATAGGGATAGTGAGTGAGTACTGGGGGTTTTACGCAATGTCGGCAACAAAGGCCATATTCATGGCGAAAACATGTTTATGCTGTGATTATAGTTGGTGACACAACATCAAATGAATGAATTTGGAAATAGACAAGTATTGTAGTTTTGACTAAGTGGATATCAAAGAAAAGAGATTCATAGTAGTGTATATAATCCGGCTGATTTTAAGAAGTCAAGTATGATACTTGGAGGTACGCTTTTAAAAAGGTTTTGTAAGGTGGTTGCTTGAAAATGCCTTTGTCGCTGGAGATTAAAATCAACACATTCTATCAACAAGTGCTTCATAGTAAGGGGTTTGTTGCAAATAATGCAGTCTGGTGGTGGTTCACCTTTCAGAAGGTAGCTGTGTGTCAGTCTTGAGGGACCAATGCGACAACGTGAGTAAACAGTTTGGTCTTTTCTCTTCTGCAGTTGAGGAGGTTTTACATCAGTGATGTTAGGGAAAATTGAATGTAGTTTATTTTCTAGGTATGTGTCCCATTCTGCTTGCAAGAGGGAATTGACGTACTCCCTTACAAGCGGCTTGAGATCAGTGTGTGGCATTGGGCAACGTTGTACATTTCCTTTGAGTCCATTTTTAGCAGTTTGGTCTGCAGTCTCATTGCCAGGCAGGCCAACGTGGCCCGGTACCCAGCAAAATCTAACATCTATGCCAGACCTTTCTAAGGTATTCAACTTTCCCAGGATTTTTAACAGGACAGGATGGTCAGTCCCAAGATGTCTCAACGCTTCTAGACATGATTTAGAATCACTAAAGATGATACAGTTTTTATGGTCTAAAATTTCAATGATCTTTAGGGCAATCATAATTGCACATGCCTCTGCTGTGAAAACTGAACTGTGGTCTGGGAGACGCATTGGAACCTGTTTGCCACAGCCTACGGCAGCAGCAGCAGAAGTTTTTCCTTCCTTTGAGCCATCAGTATAAAGAGGAACATGAAGTGGAAACTTGTCCCGTACTGCCAAGAATTCCCTCTTGTAGATCAGGGAGTTTGTGTCCATTTTCCTAATTTGGTTAAAGACATGTTGATGTTGGGTGTTTTCAATCGCCAGGGAGGGATAGATGAAAAGTGGGTATGAGTGAGCAAACTCAGGTCGATGTCGATGTCAATGCCCTGTAGATGATTTTTGATCCTTAATCCAAAAGGTCTATTGAAATTAGGTCTCGTGTGATACATTTCTTCATACTGAGGATCGAATACGTGGTGATGTGCTGGATTTCTGGTGTTGGGCTTTAATTTAAGTGCAAATTGCAGGTCTAGTTTCAGGCGTCTGTATTCTAATGATGGTTCTTTGCTCTCCACATAAAGGCTCTGGGCTGGTGATGTTCGAAATGCTCCCAATGCTAACCTCAGTCCTTGGTGGTGGACTGTGTCCAACAACCATATGTATGACTTGCAGGCTGATCCGTAAACCTGGCTGCCATAGTCAAGTTTTGACCTAACGAGGGCTCTGTAAAGTCTCAAGAGTATGTATCTGTCTGCACCCCATTTGGTGTTTGATAGAACTTTGATGAGGTCTAAAGCTCTGAGGCATTTTGTCTTGAGTGTCTTAATGTGTGGCAAAAATGATAGTCTTTTGTCTAATATTAGTCCCAAAAACTTAGTTTCCTCAACAACATTAATGGGATCTCCATTTAGTTTCAGGTCAGGATCATGGTGAGGGGTCCTCAGTTGGCAGAAGTGGACAGCGACTGTTTTTGTTTTGGAGAATTTAAAGCCATTCTCTACAGACCATTTATATACTTTATTTAAACTAAGTTGTAGTTGTCTTTCGATGGTATGCATGTTTTTACCTCTATAGCACAAAAGGAAGTCATCTACATAAAGGCTACAAGCCACTTCCTTGTTGATAGACTTAACAATGCTATTTATCTTTATATTAAAAAGGGTGACAGACAGGATGCTCCCTTGTGGGACACCCATCTCCTGATGGTGGATATCTGAGAGGGTAGTATTCAACCTTACTCTAAAGTGTCGATTAGAAAGAAACGTTGAAATAAATATAGGCAGCCTGCCACGGAAGCCCATGTCATGCAGATCTTTCATTATACCATGTTTCCATGTGGTGTCGTAGGCCTTCTCAAGATCAAAAAACACAGCTACAACATGCTCTTTTTTAATGAATGCATTTCTAATGTATGTTTCCAAACTAACCAAGTGGTCAAGAGTGCTCCTCCCTCTCCTGAAGCCACTCTGAAAGTCAGAAATTAAATTTCCAGACTCCAGGACCCAGACAAGGCGAGCATTAACCATTCTTTCCATTGTCTTGCAGACACAGCTGGTTAAGGCTATTGGCCGATAATTGGTGGAATACTTATGGTCTTTTCCCTGTTTTGGAATGGGAATGACAATAGCCTCCTTCCATGTTTCTGGGAGGTGACCATGTTTCCAAGCATAGTTGAAAAGCTCCAAAAGGATTTCAAGGACCGACTCTGGTAGATGTTTTAATAGTTCATAGTGAATTTTGTCAGGACCAACTGCTGTGTTGTGAGATTTATGTAAGGAAATTTTTAATTCTTCCAGTGTGAAAATACTATTGTATCTTTCTAAATTATTTGTCCGGAAATCAAGAGATTGTCTTTCTGTTTTTGTTTTGATTTGTTTAAATATAGGTAAACAATGAGTGGAGGAGGAGGTATGTTCAAATGTCTCTGCCAGTTTTTCAGCTATTTCAACGGGAGTGGTTAGTAGGTTGTTTCCGTCCTGTAGATGCTGGATCCTAGAGTCCTCACCCTTCCCTTTCATTTTGCGCACCATGGACCAAACTTTCCTCATTGGCGTTCTTGAGGATATCCCAGAGACATATTCTCTCCAACTAGTCCTCTTTGCTTCTTTGATAATTCGGCGTGCTTGGGCTCTTTTTACTCTAAATATATAAAGATTGTCTGCAGTTGGTCTTCTGTAAAATTTTCTTTCGGCCTTCTTTCTCTCATTTATAGCGTTCTTGCAGGTTGCATCAAACCATGGGTTTCGAGGATGTTTTGGAATTGTCGAGGTCTTAGGAATAGTCTCCTCTGCAATTGACAGCAGGGTAGTTGAGAATAAATCCAGACTCTGCAATAGGGATATCTTTCCCTGATTTCCCTACCAGTTTGAATGTGTAGTGTTCGAGACTAAGTCTCATCTTCTGCAGTTGAAGTGGAACAAAGATTCTCACCAACAATAGATGATCTGTTTCCATGGTGATGTTATCACAACTGTACAAATAGGTGTGGATTTTTTTGTAAGCAAATACAATGTCTAAGAGCTCTTTCTCAATTTGAGCATACACTTATTCTGTCTTTGTTAACAACTTCGACATGTAAGCTACTGGCTTGTCACTCTGCATCACAACTGCACTTAGACCAGACTGTGATGTGTCACATGATACAATGATCAGCTCATCCAAACTAAAATATCAAAGAACAGGGGCATTAATCATCATGCATTTTAGCTCTTCGAAGCTCTGTGTGTGTGGCTCATCAAAGTGAAAAATAAGACCATGCTGGTTACTTCCTTTGATAAGTTTGCAGAGCAGTTCAGTTATGGACGATAAATTTGGTAAAAATTTACAGGTGTACGTAACCATACCTAAGAGGGTATATACATTCTTAATCAAAGTGGGCTTGGGCATGACACGGCTTTCACTTTCTCACCATCGATCTTGACTCCTTAGTGTGAAAAAACATTACCAATGTACCTAAAGCTCTTGATACAAAACTTGGTTTTCTTTGGATTTAGTTTCAGATTTTTCTCTCAACACGTTTTCAGAACACACTCAATGCGCTTGTTGTGAAGCTCTAACAGTAATACCCATCAGTAGACGCAAATATTTCCTATTCCCAAAAGGAGTATTGATGGTGGTTAGATTTTGGCTTTCATCAGTTAGCTCAATCTGAAAGTATCCCATATTAGCATCTAACACTGTGAAAAATTTTGAGGTTTTCCTACTCAGAATTTCTGTGAACAAATAATTTTTATTAAAAGAAAAGTCAACTTAGACTGCCTATTCAGCCCCAACCTGACTGTAAGTTAATATTGTGATCTCAGCAAATGAGGCTATCATAATAACATACTGTTTCGGTATAGTTCAGACTTGATCTAATTAGATAGTCACAGCAATATTCTGCTTAGGTAAGGTTAAGTCCTGTGTAAAAAAGTTTTTTTTTTTTACACAGCCCAAAAGAATTTCTAAAATTATAAAATATTTGGAGTGGGGGATCCTTTATCTCACTACCCCAAATGCTGTGTAAAAAAATAATAATTACAAATAAATCAGACCTGAAGTTCTGGTAAGAGCCACAGCTTTCTGGCATTGCAACTTAATACAATGTTACATCCGCGGCCTGTAGTAAATACCTGGACCACAGGTTTATTATCACAACGGACCAAAATTGTGGAGGCAGTGTTTTCAGAGCTAAGGAAAGTATCAAAGGCAAGGAGGACATTGAAGCCCTCTATTTCTGTAATATGGACATCACCCAATCAGAATGTTCTTTTCTGACTGAATGAGCTTCTGTCTTTTAAATATGCGACAATTATGATTTGAAACCTTAATGTACAACTAGACAGCCACTTTGGCTGTGAGATCCCTAGTGAAAAACCATGAATGATAGTAAAAACAAGCACCTTTCGATATTATACATGTTCAACATTTTATAGACTCAAAAAATTAGGGTTGTGAAATGTTTAATGTCCATTTTGTAATTTTTACCAAAGTTTTGTTGTTGCAATAACAAAGAATTTTGATATCAATTTAGTTTTTTCACAAGGATTGTAGTGCTATCATAGTACCAATGTCCCTGAAGAACTTGATTCTTGATATTGGTCTAAAGGCCATATTACACTAAGGATTTGGTCCGCATTCGCATTGGGTCAGGCTATCCAACACAAAATCCCTGACACAAACTGGGGCCCAACCAATCTAACATGACTCATTGTGGCCAACGCGGCCCCCAACGCATGCCAAAACGTGTTAGTCTGTTTGCCAAAGCCCATTTTTGGGCTTAACCTTGACATGGCGTCCATACAATGTTTTTTGATGGATTCTTTATCTTCTGAATCTTCTGATTTCAAATCTGCCGGGTGCCAAGCTGAAATCTTTGGGCAACTCAAGTTATTCACGTTTTAAGAAAAAAAGTTGAAAAATACAATTTAAATCATAAAAAATGCATTTTTGATGATTAGTTCACAAATACAGTATTGTGGAGCATGTCAGTCTATAAAACATGATAGAAAACATGTTACTAACCTTTTAGTTATATGTAATTGACCTATGACCTATCTAGGTCACTTATGTAGGTCGCAAGTATGAGATATTGTCAATCATTTTAATGAATGAGAATGAAGGTTTCTTTACAGTCAGGGGCCAGAAATAATAGTAAATCACTATTGAACTTCAAACAAGAAAGGTTCTTTAGATAAATACTTATTGATGCAAAGTTATCCACAATAGACTTGCTCTTTCTCCTCATACATATTATATGCTTGGAGACATGCAAACATGTAGACCAAGAATCTTCCCATTGATATTTACTTCACTGAATATAGGTCCTGGCAATGTAGTAATTTTTTAATAGAATCATAATCATCCAGGGAATTAGACTTGTTTAGGCCCTCAGGTTATGATGATATCAATGTAACCAAACTTTGTGAGAGCACAATTGTTCTTACATTTTCAGGACATGGACGGTCAGGAATATAATAGCAAAATGACCTTTATGCAGACTTCATAAATAATTCAGCATTAAATGTTGTGTGATAAATGATTATGATATATATATATACACTTTCATGTTCATCATTGATAGCATAATTCATAAGTAATCAGTCATAAAAACATATTTCCGATTATATTCTGTAATGTCTCATTTAAGATTATACAAACCATAAAAATTTAAGGGTCCTCTTGCTGTCTGTAAGAAAATACTGTGATATTGCAATATATCACAATTCTGAAATCCTGCCAAACTAACATATGCCATCTTTATTCTGGGGGCATACCTAGGAGATTATGATAGCCTTATTCATTCATCAATGTTGTACATCAGCTTACCAATAATCATGATAAATGATGATTATTATGATGTCTTGGGTATGAAGAAAATAATCAATATTGTTTTGTTTGTTGGGGTAGTTTAACATCCAGCTAACCCTTATGGGTTCTTTCCAGACTGCACAAGGTAATGCTTTTCAGCTTAGGGGTGATTGTATCTATGATATAATTTAGAAGAAACCTGCCACTGGGTGAAATCCCTTGCTACTCTTCGAAACGAGTAGGGTGTCTTTCATGTGCAATGTCCCATAGAAAGGACACCACACATCCGGGCTTTGATGATTCTGTTGGGAGCACAGGGTAAATAATCAATAGAACACTGGCTTCTTATGCATCTATGTAGATGTCTTCCACACCTAAATATTTATCCTGACATTCTTGTTTGGTAGTGCTCAAAATATATGCTCTTGAGAGAGGCAACACCCAACCTAACCCTATTTGTTCAGTTTTACATTTCTATGTGTTTTGACTTTTATTCAGACCTTGTGGTATTCCCAAGAGTTGGAAGAGTATCTCTGATAGGTCAGCTGTAGATATCTACAAAGTATCATGCAGCTGAAGTGTGGGAATTCAGGAATATTATAAGGTCCTCAGTTGTCATCAGGATAAGCTCGGTTTGGCATTTACCTAGTCTACCAGGTTAAGATCAAGTTAAATAAGTAATATGAATGGGACTTCTCTATTATAGGCTTCTTTCTAGGATACCTCAATCTCTGAGACATGGGTCTTGAGAGGGATGTACAGGAAAAGACTATTGCTGTGCCCCAAGATTATCATACCCATGTATTTTACAGACCTGTACATGTCTTAGAGTAGGGCCCATACAGTGTGCTTCTTTATACATGTGTGTAGGTAAAGGGGGCCAGACGTCTGACCACTAGAGGTCACTGCATGCCCACTCCCTGATCAGAAGTCTCATCAGAACTTCTCTCAGAACTCTGGGAATATATAAAGCCCATGATGTTGGGGCTAGTGATTTAGTCTGTTGTATGCCATCGAGTAGTACAGGACTATATATTTTCATCCTTATTATTGAGTCTTTTGGGATATACCCTGGGGACACTATACTTTTGATGTTATCAGGGGCTTGTACATTATATGGGGTAGATAACAATATCACCTAAATAATAACATACAGCTCTTTGTTTTTAACTGCAACTACAGATATAGTCAAAGGATGATACTTGAGCAGAGAAAACATTAGCATTATGTGCTTTAAGAAAATCAAGGACTGTCTGAGATGGTTAGAAAGGGATATAGGGTTTAAGGAGTAGCATTGACTGAACAAGTCAGGGACGAAATGTATTAATAAAATGAAAGCACACCTATGTCACAACTGCAGATGAAAATTAAAAAGACAAAAGATGGAGAGAAACAAAGTTTGAACACATTTATGGGCCAGGAAAGTTTTTATATACAATATTACTTAAATGCCAACAAGTCCCCCAAAATAAAGTGAATTCATATTGGAATAGAAGGAGATGATTTGATCAACAGACATCTTTTTCTTAGATCTAGCTGTCCCTCCCTAATTTGTCCCTTTTAATCACATCTGTAGTGCACTGCATAGCATTTTAAGACAGCCCTCATACAAGTCCCATATTTTGCAATGTTTGTGTGTGCATTCTACAAAAAAGTAATTAGTGTTTTTTTTATACTGACATAACTTTGGAATAGCTCTAAGCAATGTCTATATTGTTTGGTACACTCATTTTTGTGAATAACTACAGAAAACTATATGTCAAATTTGACTATATGACTCATTTTCCCCCATAACCCATAAGTCTACTCTAATCCTAAATTCTTTATTGTCATTTGTAATCACTTTGTATTCGGAGGTACATGTGTTGTCTCAAAAATGTTTGATTACTTTGAACAATAAACATGTATCATTATAACATGAGGTCCTTAACAAGTCTAATGATCTGGATGATTATGGGTCTATTAAAAAATACCACATTGTTAAGGACCTAAATTCAGTGAAGTAAATATTAATGGGAAAATTCTTAGTCTGTATGTTTGTATGTTTGCAACCATATAATATATATGAGTGAGAAAGAGCAAGTCTATTGTGGATAACTATGCATAAATAATTATTTATGTAAAGAACCTTTCTTATGTAAAGTTCAATAGTGATTTATCAATTATTTCTGGCCCCTGACATGCACAGAATCCTTAATTCTCATTCATTAAAATGATTGACAATATCTCATACTTGTGACCTAAATAAGTGACCTAGATAGGTCATAGGTCAATTACATATAACAAAAAGGTTAGTAACATGTTTTCTATCATGTTTTATGGATTGACATGCTCCACAATACTGTATTTGTGAACTATTCCTCAAAAATGCATTTTTTTATGATTTAAATTGTATTTTTCAACTTTTTTTCTTAAAACGTGAATAACTTGAGTTGCCCAAAGATTTCAGCTTGGCACCCGGCAGATTTGAAATCAGAAGATTCGGGAGATAAAGAATCCATCAAAAAACATTATATGGACGCCAAGTCAAGGTATACCTCTCTGGCCAATAGACTATGTAGTGTGATATGCTCTTTACATAAAATATAAACTTACATTGTCATATTCCTTCCATGCACCATACTTTCCTAAAACAACAGCTTGGGACACACTGGGATAATTTGGGTGGTCCTTTTGGATTCTTGACCATGCATTTTCCCACTGTTCCTGTGAGGCCATTACTAGTCCTAAATGTTTCCGATCTTTGTTCCTGGTTTGTATTAAGCTATCTACACTGACTGATCATCAGTCTGCGATGACCGGCAACTCCTTTCACCTGTACAGACATGCGGTCAATACCATCACCATCACAACTCAGGTGAGCACCTAACAAACAGGACTTATGTATCAACCAGTTTAGATGTGTTAAAAAAATGGAATAATTGTGTTGTAGTAATCTCTGAGTAATATTAGTATTTACTTGAAGGATTTACCACGAATTTTCACAAAGTAATACAATTATTCCAGTTTATATTTACAATAACCTTTATGTTGTTGAAAATGTGAAACTATATATTTTAGTGTAATTCCAGCTACATTCTGATGTATTTCGAATCCCTGTGTAAAGTATGCATATTGAAGTTGTTAGACGTGTGTTATACTTAGGTGATTTTGGTATTAAAACACTTGTGCATTACTTGAGAAAATCCCCTCTCTGTCAAATGGGTTTCAGACAAGTGTAATACCAGTGAAAGTCATGTGTTTTATCCTAACCTAACCTATACCTCAGATAACCCTAAGAAAAACACAACCCAGCACCAAGATTTTAAGATGAAGACTCCATAAAAATCACTGTGATATTCACTTAGCTGTTTATATTAGTTAAAAAGGTAATTTAACATACACTTATGTTTTGCTTTAAGCATCTGTAACTTGCAATCATAAACAATTAGTATAATATAAATACACCCACTTAAATACTTTCTACATCAGTGCCATCAATAGCACAATAGTAGAGTGAATGGTTGCTAATCAAGAGATTGCTGGTTTGAACACCTGACTTTTCATTTTTCTCCCTTTTCCCTAAAAAACAAAATTACACACAGAAAACAGTGATCTTAAAGTCATTGAAAAAACATTGAGAATACTAGAAATGGTGTTAACAAAATATCGAGTAGAGCACAAGTCTTTTACCTCATTTATTCTTGGCTGTGAAACACAGGATATTGTTTGTTAGGCAGTATCAACTATTGATATCCCTGGCCTTAGTGATATTCATTTTTCAACACCATAGGCAGAGAATTATAGATTGCTTTGATAAGGTTGTTGTCCACTAGCCAATTTTACCTATATATATACATACATACACACGTACATGTACGTACATACACACGTACATGTACATTTACATACACATGTACATTTACATACACACGTACATGTACATACACACACACCAACATGTACGTACATACACGCGTACATGTACATACACACATACATACACACCAACATGTACGTACATACACACGTAATGTACATACACACATACATGTACATAATACACACTTACATGTACGTACATACACACTTACATGTACGTACATACACACTTACATACACACTTACATGTACATACATCCACATGTACATGTACGACACACACAATTACATGTATGTACATACACACATACACGCACACAAATTTAACACACATACAAACACACACAAATGCACGCATGCATGCACCACATATGCACACACGCACGCCATACCAAGAGCCAGCGCAATAGGCTGTTACAAGCCAGACAATTTGGTTGCTGATTTGTTAAACAGCTTTTTAAAGGACTTGTGGGAACCAGCAAATTAGGTCATGAAACCATTATTTAGTTCCCTTCTCATCGCCTATGTGGCTTTATAAGGTAAAGGTTAGCAACCCCCTCCAAACACCTATGTTGTGGGTTCGAATCCTGGAGGGCCTTGTAGAGATAAAGACAATTAAACAAGACTGATTGAAATTCTGCAATTCTGCAATTCTATTCTAGTAGGGGAAATTGTTGTTTCATCTATCTCTGTTAATACACGTTAGATTATATTGTGCATCTTCATTTTTTTGGGAGTTTTAGCACTGTGGAAAATACTCGTATAACCTTTTGATGAATCTTCTGACCTTTTGACTAATTTGATGCTATTTTAATATACAGCTCTCCTTTCTAAGTTTATCTGGTGACCCTCTTTTTTGGGGTGCAAATGAAAGATTATAACCTTATTCGCAATATATCTATTAATTTTATGATTTTCTAAGTATTCACTTTTCTTGTACACTAAAGCCAATGATCAAAAAGACGAGGTTGAATCAAACCGATTTCAGAATTGACGGTTTTTCATTGGTCCACCATTGGTTTGGCAATCAAACTTATTGGTCCTAAAATCAGTCCAGAATCGGTTCCCTACCTATGATCCATGGTGAAGTTCCAAACCAATATTTTCCTTGTGTTCTAAACTTTAGATTTATAGGAAACCAACGAAAAAAAATATGGTTGGTTTAACAACACAAATTAACAAATATTTTTATACTTCATGTTTGAATGTTATTTTACAACCAGATATATTGAATATTTAGTCTGTGTGTTCAATATAAAGTAAAATAGAAGAGTACTTGTCGAAAAGCATAAAATAAATATAATGTGAAAGAAGAAATTTTAATACGGTCAATCCTATTTTGTTGTGTTGTGGATCATCAGCAGTACCTGTTGTTGAAATATTTTTTCAATAAAAAGTACAGATTGAATTACATTACATCTGTAAGATACTAGATGCGTTAGTCATTACTTGGGACAGAAAACCAGCTGTATTGTGTGGCACCCCATACACCTAGACTCTTTCTCTTTAAGAAGAGGAGGAAGGTTTCCCCTCATCCTCTTGAAGCAGACCTTTCACTCCCTATTATACTTATGCTTGGTTCATTTGGTGAGGGATTTTTCTTCAAGAAGAAGAGGACATACATGCACCCCCTGGTGGTTTACATCAATACTAAACCTCTATGCTTCAAGAAGAAAACCTCACCTTATAAGCCTCATGTGAGATATAACAGGGAGAATCTTTGCTCTTAAAGAGGAAGAGGGGAAACCTTTCTCTTCCTCTTAAAGAGAAAGAGTCTAGGTGTATGGGGTGCGTGTGTATTGTATGAGGGAGGCAATGTCTATTCCTGCCCAGGCAAGAATCTAGCAGTATTATAACATTGCAGTAACATTCTGTTTGGTTCTGGTTTGGTTATTGTTACATTGTCTTGATGGCACCCAACATGGCCTATAGAACCTAACATTGCGATTTTGCAGGTTTATATCTTTAATCAAAATTATTAGGAACTAAAATGGTATTTTAAAGAGCCATACCCACTTGCCAACGACCCAACAGCTGACATGGACGACAATGCCATTGGCATCAGCATGAATTTATCAAACATGCTTAACATGGATCGGCACTGCCATCAGCGGTGATGTAGGTGCTGATGGCCAATGGTGATGGTGAAGGCAAAAGCCACACCGATTGTATGTGGGTACGCCATGTCCAGGCAGAGTTAGCTGATGGCCGCACAAACGGCCACACCCATTCAGCCAAAATTCAGTAACTGGTATTGAATGGGAGTTATAACATATCAAATTATGTTTTCATTGGGATCCTTATCTAAATAACATGTAATGTCATTGTGCCAATGTAGCTTATATTTTAACTTGCAATAGATATAAACTTACATTGTCATATTCCTTCCATGCGTCATATTTTCCTAGAACGACAGCTGGGGACACAATGGGATAATTTGGCTGCTCCTTTTGGATTCTTGACCATGAATTGTTCCACTGTTCCTTTGAGGCCATTTCTTTTCTCCAATCTTACACGTAGATGTTTTCCTATCTTTAGTTCTGGTTGTAATAAGCTATATCCACGTAGACTGATTCATTAAGTCATCAGTCAACACTGCCCTGCTACTCATTTCAACTGTAAAGACATATGTGACCCCCCATCTAATAGTGAGGCACATGTCGTAGATTGGGTTGTGATAAATTTTAATAGCTGGTATGAACCCAGCCAACTTGCAACGTAACAGAAACGTTCGGCAACCATACCCTTTTTTAGTCAGTTTGTTCCTTACTTAGATAGCACATAACAATTACATTATTGATGATGAGGTTGAAACCTCACCAAATCAGAACATTTTTATAACATTATTTTTTGGTGAGGTTAGGATGAAACCACAACAGAACATTTTAAGAACATTCTGTTTGGGTTGAAGAACATAGCCAGAATGTTACAATAACGTCACAGTGCAACGTCACAGCAGTATGTTGAAGCAACATTATTGGGAGCCATCAAAATAACATAAGAACTAAACCGGAACATTGCTGCAACATTGCCATGGTTGCATCAATTGCCACCAGGAAAAACTATCAATCACACATAATAAATCCATTTAAATCGTTCCTTTGAATATGTGACTGATATGTGATATCAACATGTTTCCTAGTTCATTTCTGTAGAAAACTCAATTTTCAACTTTTTTTTACCACTTTGCCTTGTTTGCCATTTATTAAAGCCCCATACCCATTAGGTAATTCCCTGGGTTATATTGCGAGTGCTCAGCAATGGCCGACGGGATCACTGGTAAAATTGCTGGACAAATCAACAGTTAAACTTGCTTAATATTGCAGTAGCCTGACAACAACGACAGACTCTCTCAGTTGCCCACCACTGCTGAAGCAGCTTACTGGGTTTGGCACTTAAGAGTTTATCTGAGCCACTTATTCCTCATTTAGTATTGGGGGGGTTACAGTCCCTACCAGCACCATTACAACTCAAAATAAAAAAAAAAAAAAAAAAAAAAAATCAAGCATACCTCATTCCTCACATTGCACCAGTCTAGAAATGGTTAGATCAAGATTCTGGGGATTTTCTAGACAAGTCACAAGGTTTAAACCTGTAATTCTTCACTAATCCTTTCATTATTGATAGTTTTACTGAAGAAATTGCATTGAATATTTTGTCAGTTTGACTTTGTGTATGTTTAATATTTTTCAAGTTGGTTTGCAAAAGGTATTCACTACAGATCAGAAAACAAAAAATATTTGAATATTTTCTATAGGTTTTTCTCTGTGTTTTTGTCTACAAAATTAGTCCAAATTAACCTGCAGAATATAGTTAATCAGCAATACTTGGTATGGAGAATCAGCTATGGATATGAGCTGATTTATTAAAGAACACAACCATGCTACTTATTACGGCAGTAAAAACAGGTGATCCGTACAGCCACTATAACAGTTCTAAATAGACAATGAACAGTATCAATGATTGATATCAGGATTTAGTATTTGATATTCATTATTCAACACTACATGGGGCCTTCTAGTGTCAGGTTTTTGCATTTGATATTCATCATTCAACATTGCATGGGGCCTGCTAGTGTCAGGTCTTTCTATTAGATGTTCATTATTCAACACTGCATGGGGCCTGCTAGGCCAAGGGTCCTGAACAAAGTCCTCACTAGCAACACATCTACAATGTTTTGGTAAGTCTTGATTCCACTAGTTGATTTTACTACCTATTTCATTTTGTCTAAATTCTCTTTCAAATGATATCTAGGATGTTTGCATTACCCATCAACAAACAATATCATGCTGTTTTAACACTAGATCAGCAAAGATTAAGCAGTGTGAAATTATGTATATTCACTGTACTGCACTGAGGCTAGCTCATGTATGTATGCACAATACAGTATGTATCAGTTTAGTTATGTTGATTATTTGGCTATCCAGGCCTGTAGCCAGGGGAGGTTCGGATGAATCCCCCTTTGGATGAGCCCCCTCCTTAAATATCAAACCCCCCTCCCTTCCATAGATCAGGATGAAATTAATGTGTTATTTTAACAGGGAAATTAGGGTTATTCCACTTTTGTAAATGTATTCCAAAGGCATTGTGGTAATATTTGATGTGCAAATACATGCAATTGAGTAAAGGCCATGGTTATTACATGTTTTCGATTCAGACATGAACATAAATAGTTTACACACAGATGTGTATACAGAAATGTACTATAGAGTATCTATGTATATATATGCCAAAGGAACAACATGCGACCATCACAAAAAGTGAACGGTGTCCCCTAGTCTTGGCAATTAACATAGGGACCTGGAATGAGGGGAATAAATGGTATAATGGCTGATAATTATCTAATTAGAAATACTGGCTACGCTCATATGGCCTTGGAATTTGTCTCCTCTCCAGCCAAAGGGATATTTTTATAGTCTGTCCATTAAATGTAATGCGCGAGTTCAACTAGTTCACTTATGCCAGGGATCCCGTAAATCTTGACATGTATGTTCTGTGTCCTCATAGCCTTATAAGATTTATGAGCTTAACCAAACAAACCTAATGCTATACCCAGGCAAGAAATTTAAACACTCCCCTCCTTGGAATAGACATTAAAAAGTTTGTTGTCCAGCTTTCTAACCTATTTTATTAAGCAAAATACAAAACAAGGTGGTCACAACCAAGGAAAATTAGCAAGAACGACTTAGATTTGAACCCAGGAATTGAAACATATTTGATTGATTGTTTATTGCACAATAGTGTAATCATGATGACAGATTTTAAAGTTTATATTCAAAGTAGATTTAGGAGATGCATTACATTACATTACATGCTGAATTACAATGGCTGATCCACATTATTTTTTGGTAATGGTGAGACCTCACAGAAACATAACATTCTGTTTTGGTGCAGTTGAGACCTAACCAAAACATATCATTAACATCACCTATCATCTGGTGAGATTGTGACTTAGATTAAACAAGATAAAATCTCCCCTGACCATAATTTATATTACCTATCCTAACTGTTAGAATATATATTTATTTAACTACATGCATTCATATGCATAGAAATGTGTAAGTATAGGCCTGTTTATATAAAGAGAAACAGTTTTTGGTGGTACAAACTATGGATGGTTGAGGAATGGACAGTGCTGCCCCGTGGTAACTTCCTGCACAATTTCTTAAGCATCACTTTACTGTATGGACTAAACGTTGATTGGGTCAGTAGGTTATTGGTTGCTTTATGCCCTAATTAACTACCAAGGTGACATCAAAGATGGTGGCAATTTGTAGCAGTGAGACCCAATGCCCTCTTTATAGTCCTGGCCCCCTGAGATATCATGTCATAGATGGTAACAAAGATGGTTCAAACAAGTGATATTTGAGGCATTTTATGTAAAAATGGCTGTTTCCATGGCAACAGAATTTAAAAAAATATACAAATTTATTTTCGAAAAAGAACATTTTTGGGAGGTCATATCTATGACGTCATAACTTTTTTTCCATTTCCATGGTTCCCAAATTTCCTTTTATAAAAATTGACATAACTCATTCTCAAATTGGAATATTGAGAGAAAATTCCTTCAGTTTTGGATAGCCCATGTCATTTCTCAGAGATCAAAAATTAGTGAAAACCACTTTTGTATAATCTGGGTTAAAAGAAAGTCTTCGTCGTGGCCCAGCTGGGGTTTGAACCTACGACCTCCCACACTCAAAGCGGTTCCCTACCCAATATGATAGATAAACAAATAAACAGACAATTGAGAAAATGTCCCACATAGAATACAAGAAATGGTCATTAATTTATTTATCTATTTAACAACTAAATCATCAATGCCCATGTGTCAAAACATTTAATAGGATAAAACAGATTGCTAGGTTCAGGTAATGATGCAAGTCTAAGTATCTGTCACATTGTTAACAACACCACAATGAAACTTGAAACAATTAAAGAACATACCACTGAGCTTTGTGGGTGTATTCATGTTTAAGCATAAATTCAATGTTTTTGGACAACAAGTATGGTGAAAATCTTAATCTACTTATCAATAATAACACAAACAATGGCCCTAATATTCCCTCTGCCGAAAAACACACATCCCACCAATTACGTTAAAGCAGAGTGGTCCCTGCTAATGCTTAACGTAGGACTACAATCTGATACATGCCTTTACCTAGGATAGTGTGGCCCCTGCAACCTTCTTCAATTCCACGTATCATTCACCAATATGTGTGTGTTTCATTTCCCAAAACCACTTAGTCCCCAAAACAAAGAAACCACCAACCCATTTCCCAATCACCTCTTTGAACCCCACATGGGCCTGAGAGCCCAAACCATATATATTGATGAGACCCAATGATTCCCCATAGACCAATCAGGTGAACCATACTAGGCAGAGTGTAGCATTGAAAATCTGGACTACCCCCACTTCAGGGTTGCTATCCGAGGAGCAAGGACTTTACATATGAAAAAAAGTTTTTGGTTGATTGACTTAAGGCCCCATGCCACTACCAAACTCAACTCAAATGTGCAGATACCGAGGGTAGCATCATCAGTGGCTGGTGTTGGTTGGTCATTAATAACCCATCCAATAACTTCAGGCCCAAGGTAGCATTTTAAAAGTTCCAAAGTGATTTAAGGATAGACAACTGTTGATATGGGATCCTTTGTCAAAGTGCAGCAAATCTCAGAAAACGGTGCTAACTTGAATACCCAGGGATGTATCCTATATCATTATAAAGCCCTTTTAGAAGCTTATATAGGGATGTAAATTATATAATAATTATAGATATATGGGTTACTTTGTAATTTTACTGGGAAGTCTAAAAGGCCTATTTGTGACCTGTTTTGGTGAATTGACTCAGATGTCGCACTGTGTCGAATTTTAGAGACCTATTCCATTAGAAAATACAGATCCTTAGCTTTAAAACGAGGTGCAGCATGCGACATCCGACTCATTGCGACATCTGACCCAATTCTCCATAACGGGTCAGATTTTACTTTTATTTTTTGAACATGGGTATATCATTTGATATCGTAAAAAAACTAGGCCCTCAATCAAAATTCTGAGACATGGTTCCCTCCATCTCAATGTTTCAATTATGTATTTTAAAGTTCAAGTCTGTAATGCTACTATTAAGCAAGATATTGTTCAAAACATAAAAACTGAAAAAAAGATTTTTTATTTTCATATTGTTTCATTTGAATGGCATTATAATGTCAGTTATATAGATATCCAGAGAAAAATGAGGGCTTTCATTTGATATATTGGACAATGCAATTGAGTCGCTGGTTCCAGAGATATTTCTGTTTTGATAAAAAGTCCGCTGCCAACAGTTGTCTATCCTTAATCCCTTTGAAATATCTACTTACATTCTTCCCGACTGAGTCAGAAAGCATCTAACGTTTAAATATTGCCTGGTGTCTGTTCATTATTATTCCCCTCTCATCCCTTCATAACATAATAAAATCTATTGGTAGTAATTAAGCTCCCAGATCGACCTGATATATAGTATGCCAAATATGCATTTCAATGCAAGATGATGAATTTCAGAAAATGTCTACATAATGCGCTTTAGCAGTCTAAATATTTGAACCCTGCCAGGGATGCGTGTCCCATCAGTATGCAGATAGTAGTGGTCATACTTCTCGTCAAGTATGGGCTCTATGATACCTTCTTCAACCTTCTGACAGAAAAAGTCCAGCAATCCTGAATGCTGGACACTATGGAGGTTTGACTCGCGGCAGGTATGAGCAAAGATACCACCTGTAGAGGGAAGAACACATCATGCGTTTAATGCATATAATCCTTGTTCTCATTTCAAAATTCTAATGTTTGTAATTGTTATTACTTTAATGGCGATCATGTAGTTATAAACACTATGAAGACAAATGTCACAGAACAAAGAAAAGAACTTGAAGAGATAAAATATCTTAGAACCTGTTTTAATTATCCTGAACATCTCATCAAAGGTATCTATCAGGAAGTGGCCTGGACCTACCCCGCCTGCCATCACCACAGCATCATATGTACCTGGAAACATAAGAACAACAGCCTTAAGCCCAATACCCACTTACGACATTACCAGCGACTGGTAACCACTGATGGTGGTATATTCAGTTGCCCAGCAATCACTCTATCACCCCAAAAACATGTTAGTATGGAGCACAGAGTTGGTGACCGCCAACGGGATCACCAGTAAAATTGTCAGTAAAATTGTCTTTTAATTCAACAGTAAAATATCAAACTTGGTTAATTTTACCATTGCCTTTACCGGCAATTCTCTTAAGACCTGCCAGTTGCCTGTTGCGCATCACCAGTAAAATCTCTTCTTGGGTGTGGGGCTTTAGTTTATTGTTTTGTTTGCTGCTTATGAGAATAATCAATTTTACCTGACCATTGCTGACCATACATTAATGATGAAAACAATCTAATTATGATGGATAAGGAATAACCTTTCATTTGTTTAGTGTTTGAGTTTACAATGGTATAGTTTTGCCCAGATATCTGACCAGTTGTGGGATATGGTGATCTATCGGGATAAACTATGAATTTTTGACAATGGGATTCAACCTGGATGGCGTTTTTATGTTGTCCAACAAAGTTGCTGTAAATTGTGGATGAGAATATTTATATATTTTTTAAATCATTTTAAATGTTTTACAAACATTGCAACATTAGATAATTTTGAAATGTTGTAAAAACTCATACTACACAACATTTGAACATTTTTTTACTAGCCTGTATATTACTAGCAATATTGACAGTGTAATATACTATGGTTCAGCGAGTAGGAAGAACATTAGTGAGTGAGTGAGTAATGGATGCTTTATGCCATTTCAACAACTAAGGTCATATTCATGGAGAAAACAGGTTGGGACCAATTCTGTCTTGGTGATCGTATCTATGAGATGAAGGTGACAGGACAGGCAAACAATAGGGGATCAAAACCTGGAAATCATTTTTGCTGTACCTCATCCCTTAGTGAGCCACAGCATTAACTGGGAATTGAACCCAAAGAACCACTTGATCAGTGCTGGGTCCCCTCAATCGTCACCTCATATGATCAGCAGGGGCTACTGGGGGCCTATTCTTCCCTGGAACACCCATGGGGTGGACGAACATAATCTTCTTTCAATATATGTACTTATGTAAACTGGCATGATTGTAAGAATGCTTCATGTTCCACAGACTTTGCCCCCACCACTGGTCAGATTAGGTACAGCTGAGTGTTGTGCAAAGTTAACTGTCATCATAATTCAGTAGCAGACATGTAGAAGTTACAACAAGTAGTAATGGTTGGAGTACCACACCACCAGTGTTAAGAGTGGAGTTCATGGAAGACCGCATAGGGAGATAGCTGGGGCTACCCATAGCACAGGCTGAGCGGACAAAATGAGAAGCTAATGGTGTGTGAAGGGAGACTATGGCATGTATTCATGTATGGTTAGACTTAATAAACAACACCTGAATCTCAAACTCTATAGCGGAGAATAGAGATGCAGTCATGCATTACACAACACTGGTGTGCGCATGTGTGAAAATATATAGGTCACCTGAGAAGGGACACTTAATCTTGTCTTGACATGGTTAAAGTATATCAAAGAAAGGAGACGTGTAAAACTATAAATGACCTTGAATTATAAGGGGTAGAAAACTCTAGTAAGCTCTGGCTTTCCCAACAAGTGACTGTGTGATGTCATGAGTTTGGGATTTCCCATTGAAAAATAATTGGAATTCTAGGATGAATTATTTGATAAAGAAATTTAGCAAAACATGGGTTTGTGCATATATATAACCTATGTGAATATGGTGGACCTATGGAGAGTACAGTGTTGTGTACTTTCTCAGGCTCATTAGCATAGGCAGTCAGCTAAGGAGTAACTAAATTCTCTGCTATTGGACTTAAGGAATCTAATGCTGACCATAGACAGTATGGTTGATATCATATAATATTATTGAGCTAACTTTTGTGTAGACCATAGAACATAATAAAACACTAACATAAAAATAGTTCATTTCTACATGGCATCATGAATAACATACCACTGTCAACTTGCAACCGCTGTCCATCACCCAGAAAGCAGCAAATAAGTTGTTTATAGATGGCCTTTTCTTTGGCTTTATCCAGCATTAACTCGGATCCATCTTGACCATGGATATTGGTGAAACCGCGATTCTTAATCTAAAGATAAATGTAATTACTGCCTGGAAATATCATATTCCTTGAGGTGCAAATGACAGATTCTCAAAAGAGTGAATTATTCTGTGTCACAGGGTTATTTATATGAACAAACAATACAAATGTGTCACATCTTAATTTTAATTACATCATAAAAAACAAACAAGCTATGTAACTTTGACTTGTTACGAATTTTTATATTTCTACTTCTAAAATACAATTTGATATGGTAATTTTCAGGCTCATATATCTTGGCAAAATCAACACCATTGTTCTGTTTTGACAAGGTTATGAAGTATTTATACATGATTATGCAAATAGTTACATCCATAACAACTTTCCACTGTACATGCCCTTATCCCCTTCTGTGGATTTTGATGCAGTGTTGGGATTCATAGTCTTACCTTTAGTCCAACAAGACCAGTTCCACAACCAACATCTAGAACAAAACTGTCTTTAGGGAGATTGGTTGCGGATAACTTTTCAGCAAGGACATCAGCACCCTGATAGCCAAGGACATCCATATCCTATAGAATAAAAAGAACATTTTCAAAATCCCTAAAAGTGTGTCAATGATAATAAGATTCTTCAACTTTTATGAATAGTCTCTTTTTTCTAGAACATTACGAGGTGGCCACCTTAAACAATACATAAAAGTACGTCTTAGGATTTATCCCTGGCCGAGTCACAGCAAAGACTTTAACAATGGCAGTGGTCACTGCTTGCCTGGTACTTGGTATAAAGTAAGAAACACGAAACATGACTAGTCGACCTGGTGTCAGTATAATGTGACTGGGTGGGGTATTGTATGGGCCTATGACATGATATCTCAGTGTGGCAGCACTATAATGAGGGGATTGGGTCTCACTGCTACAAACAGGCACCTTATTTCATAGATTCGGTTACTGCCCCTGTGGCGTAAAACTAGCTGCAAAGATTTACCCTGTGCAGTCTGATAAACCCTAAAGGGTTGGCTGGATGTTAAACCAACCCCACAAACAAACCAGTAATGTACACTGATTCAGCTGTAGATGACCATTCCTTAAAACCTCAGTGAGACAGTAGCTGAGCTCCCTCGCTGACTGTAAAAGGGGACGATAGGGGTTAATGAAGACAGGTTGTCTATGATCTAATGTGTTCACCCTTACCATCCTGTGTCCTGTGCCTCAGCTGTCAAATTTCTCTTCTTCATGGCAGCAAAACTGGTATAAGGATTTGATTCCCTGCTGCAAAACCTTTTTGTTCACTAACAAGGGTCCAGTACATTGGCAAAATTAGATTTGTAGTTCACACAAGATCTGAGGTAACAGGCTGAATGGCTTATAGTTAAAGATTATAAGCTTGATATTAGTGGTGACTGGTTAGGTCCTAGTGTAAATGATATTGTGGGATTTATTGTGAGGTGCCAATTTCCAGAACTGTTGAACATAATGTCTACATCTGACAAATGGTAGTGCCCAGTCGAGTTGAAGTGTTGTAATACCTAATTTTTGGTGGGGCATTGGAAAATGGTGAAAATTGGCCCTGAATTTTGTTTTCAGATTAATTTTAGCCTGACCCAGACATTGTTTCCCATAATTTCTGCATCCAATGAAGTTATGCTTGCGATCTACATTATGACATGTGTAATTTTTGTTGATGATATCTGAGTTTTGGACAGTAACAACATTTACTGTTTGCACAGGACTTTCTTGGTTCTTTTTTTGATAAATTCCTTCAGATTATCTTATAATTTTGCCCTTACTAGCATCTCCTCAAAGCTCTTGGGTTTTGTGTACTTAGCCGAAAGTTCTTGTCATGTAGACCAGCTCTATGTGCTAGCTGAAATTAGTATGTGATCAAAACTATGAATAAAAAATGTATAGGTTAAGTCAATGCAACAATTAAACTTGTATGTTTTTATGTAATCTGATCATCTAGCATTAAATATAAACTCACATTGTCATATTCCTTCCACGCGTCATATTTTCCTAGAACGACAGCTGGGGACACAATGGGATACTTTGGCTGCTCCTTCTGGATTCTTGACCATGAATTTTCCCACTGTACCTTTGATGCCATTTCTTGACTTCAATCTTACATGCATATGTAGATGTTGTCCTATCTTTAGTTCTGGTTTGTAATAAGCTATATCCACGTAGACTGATTCATTAAGTCATCAGTCAACACTGCCCTGCCACTCATATCAACTGTAAAGACATATGTGACCCTCCATCTAATAGTGAGGCACATGTCGTAGATATAAAAATTGGGTTGTGATAAATTATAATAGCTGGTATGAACCCAGCCAACTTGCAACGTAACAGAAACGTTCTGCAACCATACCTTTTTTAGTTTATAGTTTGTTCTTACTTAGATGGCACATGTACATAAGGATTACATTATTGATGGTGAGGTTGAAACCTCACCAAATCAGAACATTGTTATAACATTATTTTTTGGTGAGGTTAGGATGAAACCACAACAGAACATTATAAGAACATTCTGTTTGGGTTGAAGAACATAGCCAGAATGTTACAATAACGTCACAGTGCAACGTCACAGCAGTATGTTGAAGCAACATTATTGGGAGCCATCAAAATAACATAACAAGAACCAAACCAAAACATTGCTGCAATATTGCCATGGATGTCATCAATAACATGTTTCCTAGTTCATTTCTGTAGAAAACTCAATTTTCATTTTTTTTTTTACCCCTTTGCCTTGTTGCCATTTATTAAAGCCCCATACCTAATAGGTAATTCCCTGGGTTATGGTGCAAGTTCTCAGCAATGGCCGACGGGATCACCAGTAAAATCGCTGGACAAATCAACGGTTAAACTTGCTTAATATTGCAGTAGCCTGATCATATAATTATAGTTATATACTGAAGAGGTGGGCTTAGTGTGGTAACACAGCAGGGGCATGGCTGACACTTTGCCCTCTGGTCCCCAAAGGTATTAAAACTCTGCCTGACACCCTAGGCCAGTCGCCATGTTGTGACGTAGCAAGATGCCTCGGGAATGAAAGCACTGGCATATACTAATACAAAGTAAAATGATAAAAGATACGTATTTTTATTTCTATGCATTATCTAAGTAGGTTGAAATAGTTAGCTGATGTCTAACTTCAATTAAACATGGAAATTCAGCAAGTGAATGAAGTTTTATTAGCTTTATGAAGGATCTTTTTATTTGGTAACAGGTATCATATGCATACTTTTATTTCCAAGGTCATTGTTGTGAAGCCTCCATAGCAATATTTTGGGTACTTTATGTCTCTGATAAATTGTTATTTTGAGAAGGGAGAAAGGGAGGATTTTGAGAAGCCCGAATACATGTAGCAAATCAGTCTTCAGGAATGCATAAGACTTGATGGTCCATAACTGAGCAGTCATGAGGGAATTGTCAGGGGGTGTCAAATATCCTGACCAATGGATCACTATATTATGGGACGTACATGGAAAAAAAGTAAATGAAATATAACCAGAAACATAATGGGCCCATTTTGTTGGTTGGTTGGTTGGTTATTGGTTGCTTTACGCCCTAATCAACTGCCAGGGTCATATCAAGGGCGGTGATGGTGATCGAATCTATGAGAAGGTAGAGACCATACTCCTACACATTTACCGAAGTAGGTGTTCTTTAATGTGCCTGGTCCCATAGACAGGGCCAGACACACAACAGCCGGTGGCACAAGGCCTTTGATATCCCAGTCGTTGTCACTGGGAGAAACACAGAGGGGTGTAGCAGCCCTGCCTGGCCCAGCCGGGAATCGAACCCGGCTCTCCCGCATGCCAAGCGAACGCTCTAACCACTTCACCACCCCGTGCTCCTATTTCGTATTTTTGTAAGTATGCACATTTTTTAAGAATCTCAGAGCCCCCCTCACACTTCACGCATTAGATTTGTATTAGTACATACACACATTTTCAAAAATAACAGACCCCCCTCCTTGATGTGTACATACTTAATGGAAGGCCCCTAATCTAACAAAAAAAAGGAAGAAAAGAAATTTCACATTGAAACATTCCCATAATTGACGTTTCCTACAATCCTTTGCGAAGAGGAGAGCAGCCCAATTATACCCTATATAATATCAATTTGAATATCATGTATGTCTAGCTCCATGTGTGAAAGTTAAGGCAAAAAAGGACAAAAAAATTAGCAAAGTTATGACAGTTTAAATCACATTGAGTCAAAGAGAAAATGGCGAAAGTGAAGCCAAATCAAGAAAACTGTCAAACAGGCCTACTAAATGAGAAGATTACAGTAAGATTCGATAATGAAATATAGAACTAAAGATAGACTATTTAAGTATAGTTTAAAATTATTGAAATAATTTTCATATTTTGTTTTATCCAGAAAAATAGCTTGGCTCCCCATGAGCTCCTGAGATTTGGAACCTCAATTGGGTGAATGTAAAGGGCCTTTGATTGTCCTGCAAACTGTGAAATTCACGTGTGAAGGCTATAGTGAGGTGAGAGAATGTCTTCGCACATCTAACAATAGCCTGCCTATGATAACCCCCCTATGTTTGTTTATTTGTGCTACAATTGGGCTCACCGCATTATATGTGCATGTTATACAATGATTATATTTGTGAATATAATGTCTCTAAAGGTGGAAAGAAAAGCCTCTCCTGCTTGAGTCAATCCACTCTATGCCACTGTATGCCATCTAGGCATCTTGATATGTCACTTCCGGCATGCTCTGTAATTGGCAACCACTCGGCCTACTTATTAATAGCAACTTTTATTCTAGCCATAGCTTCATAATGCTACAACGTACCAAGGTATATATTCCATATATGATTCCTTTTTGTCATCCTACAACATATTTTGTATAGCAGTTCAGGTTGTGTCACTGGATCTTTAAGAGTTTATCTGAACCACTTATGCCTCATTTAGCATTGGGGGGTTACAGTCCCTACCAGCACTATTACAACTTAAAAAAAAAAAAATCAAGCATACCTCATTCCTCGTATTGCACCAGTCTAGAAATGCCTAGAGCAAGATTCTGGGGATTTTCTAGACAAGTCACAAGGTTTAAACCTGTAATTCTTCACTAATCCTTTCATCATTGATAGTTTTATTGAAGAAATTGCATTGAATATTTTGTCAGTTTGTCTTTGTGTGTGTTAAATATTTTTCAAGTTGGTTTGAAGATGTATTTACTATAGATCAGAAAATTTGAATGTTTTCTATTTAGTCCAAATTAACCTGCAGAATACAGTTAATCAGCTTGGAACGGAAGAATCAGCTGTGGATATGAACTGATTCATTGAAGTACACAACCATGCTTCTTATTACAACGGTAAACACAGGTGATCCGTACTGCCACTAAAACACTTCTAAATAGACAATGAACAGTATCAATGATTGATATCAGGATTTAGTATTTGATATTCATTAGTCAACACTGCATGGGGCCTGCTAGAGTCAGGTTTTGAGTGAGTGAGTAATTGATGCTTTACACCATTTCGACAACTATGGTCATATTCATGGCGAAAACGGTTGTTATCAATGAAAATATGGACTTAAAGTTGTCAATAGAACAACATGATATATGTACAAGATCTTATCCTAAGGATAAAAACATGTTAATATACTAATCATATCAGTTCATACGGACCAGCTGCTTTCAAAAATTGGATGATACAATCAGACTGTACAGTATTAAAAGGTTCAGGTAGACCAGCTACCTGATAAAATCATCTACGACTGAGTCAGGTTTTTGTATTAGACGTTCATTATTCAACACTGCATGGGGCCTGCTAGGCCGAGGGTCCCGAACAAAGTCTATAGACCTATGCACCTAGAAAGGGTGACTTTAAAAGTTATGGAAAAAGCCATTTTTTTCAAACAACCATAACTTTCTAGGTAAAGGAGCAACAGTATTACTTCATATACCATAGGATTAAAATTTGACAATCCATCCAGACTTGTTTTGTAAAACATATCATAGAATGAAAACATTCTATCTTGAACCAAAATTTGAAAAATAGAAAAAACACTATTAAGTGATACAATCTTATTTGAGGCTCTATAGAAAGAATGTAATGTTTGTGATATGTGACAATAAATTTATTAGGCATATCCGTCTTTACCTGAAGATTACAATGATGTATAATGTGAGTGACTGTGATGTATATTCATAATTTTACAGCTAAATCTTTAAAAATTCAAAATGGCCAAAGCTTGCAAAAACTGATCATTTCAGAGATTCTCTACGGGGATTTACTATAAAATTTATGATATGCACATCAAATCTATAAAATTTGGACTATAATGTTGTATAACCACTTAAAGGAAAGACAATAATGTCTCCTACATACTCAGGTATCCAAGAAATGAATCTAAGGTTCTAAGGTGTGATTTACATGCTTCATAAATGGCTGTAAAATTATGAAAAAGTCAACCTTTCTTAGAGCATGGGTCTATAGATTGCTTTGGTAAGTCTGTATTCCATTAGTTGATTATACTACCCATTTTCTTTTGTTTAAATTAACTTTCAAATGATATATAGGATTTATGCTTTTTTTTACCCATAAACGAACCACATTGTGCTTTTTGAACACTAGATGAGGAAAAATTGAGTTGAGTGGTGTGAAATTATTTATATTCACCCTACTGCACTGATATCCAGAGCCTTATCGCATTTTGTCCTTAAAAGTTACACATAGATATATAAACAGAAATGTACTAAGAGTATGTATATATATATATATATATGTCAACAACATGGGACCTTAACAATAAGCGAACGGTGTCCCCTAGAGTCTTGGCAATTAACACAGGGACCTGGAATCAGGGGAGTAAATGGTATAATGACTGATAATGCTCTACTTAGATAAGGTAATTGAAATGGTCTTGGAATTTGTCTCCTCTCCAGCCAAAGGGATATTTTTATAGTCTGTCCATTAAATGTAATACACGAGTGCAACTAGTTCACTTATGACAGGAATACCATGAATTTTGACATGTATGTTCTGTGTCCTCATAGCCTTATGAGATTTATCGGGTATACCAAACAAACATAATGCTACACCAAGGCAAGACATTTAAACACTCCCCTCCAGGGAATAGGCATTAAAAAGTTTGTCAAATATTCGAGCTTTCTACGAAAACTAAGGACATGGGCATGCATTTGTTGTCCAACTTTCTAACCTACTTTATCAACCAAAATACACAACAAGGTGGTCATCACTAAGGAAAATTAGCAAGAACGACTTACATTTGAACCCAGGAATTGAAACATATTTGATTGATTGTTTATTGCACAATAGTGTACTCATGATGACAGATTTTAAAGTTTATATTCAAAGCAGATTTAGGAGATTACATTACATATATACATACTGGATTACAATGGCTGATCCACATTATTTTTTGGTAATGGTGAGACCTCCGAGAAACATTACGTTCAGTTTTGGTGCAGTTGAGACCTAACCAAAACATATCATTGACATCGCCTTATCGTCTGGTGAGATTGTGACTTAGATAAAACAAGATAAAATCTCCCCTGACCATAATTTATATTACCTACCCTAACTGTGAGAACATATATATATTTATTTAATTACACACATACATATGCATAGAAATGTGTTAGTATATGCCTATCTATAAAAAGAGGAACAGGTTTTGGTGGTATAAACTATGGATGGTTGAGCAGTGGACAGTGCTGCCCCCTGATATCTTCCTGCACAATTTCCTAAGCATCACTTTACCGTATGGACTGAATGTTGATTAGGTCAGTAGGTCATTGGTTGCTTTACGCCCTAACTAACTGCCAAGGTCATACCAAAGGTGGTGCCTATTTGTAGCAGTGGGACCCAATGCCCTCTTTATAGTGCTGGCACCCTGAGATATCATGTCATAGATGGTAACAAAGATAGTTCAAACAAGTGATATTTGAGGCATTTTATATAAAAATGGCTGTTTCCATGGCAACAGAATTTCAAAAAATATACAAATATGTTGATTTTCATTGCCATGGCAACAGAAAAAACAGAAACATTTTTTGGGAGGTCATATTTATGACACCATAACTTTTTTGAATAATGTGTTCCATTTCCATGGTTTCCAAATTTCCTTTTATAACAATTTACAAAAATTGACATAACTCATCCTCAAATTGGAATTTTGAGAAAATCCCTTCAGTTTTGGATAGCCCAGGTCATTTCTTAGAAGTCAAAAAGTAGTGAAAACCACTTTTGTATAATCTGGGTTAAAAAAAAGTCTTTGCTGTGGCTTGGCTGGGGTTTGAACCTGCAATAAATAAACAAATAAACAGACAAATAAATTAATAACCATTTCTTGTATTCTATGTGGGTCATTTTCTCAATTGTATTATTGTGCAGTATTGGGCAAGAGGAGGAACACTATGAACCCTCATGACACCAGGAGAGTGAGTGAGTGAGTGTTGGGTGTTTTACAATGTACCGACAGCCAGAGTCATTTTCACGGCGAAAACCAGTTGGGACGAATTCTGTCTTTGGTGATCGAATCTATGAGATGAAGGTGACAGGGTGGGCAAACAGCAGGGGATCAAAACCCGGCGATCATTTTTGCTGTACCTCATCCCCTAGTGAACCAAGCTCTGACCAAAAGTTGGTCAGTGCAGGTCCCCCCTATTGTCGCCTCATATGAACAGCAGGGGCTACTGAGGGCTTATTCTTCCCTGGACCCCCACGCGGCTCATGACACCAGGATCTCCGCCTCCAAACAACACGGGTCGCAATTCACGGCCAACAAATCGCCCCATTTGTCGCCTCCTATGATCAGCAAGGGGCTCCTAAAGGAACCCCCACCCTGGATCCCCATGGGGGCAGGGGAGCAAGAAGAAAAGAGGAAACACTCGGATGATTCTGACCAACAAGGCCAGAACAAAATAGAAGAGACTAGGGATATGGCCAAGCCCAACACAGAAAAAAGAGAACCAGAAACGACCATGGACAGAAGAAACCAGCCCAACCGAAAGCCCAATAGCAGACATCATCTGGATCAAACTCACTAATACAAAACACCAACCATAATAGGAGCCTTCTATGGACTGCAAGAGAACAACAACCTAGATGAGACACAAAGAATCTATAGTGAATTAACAACCCACATTATACAACAGAAGAACATAGGGGATCATCCTTGGTGATTTCAATGCAAAACTTAAGATAGACACCAGTAAGATACAGCAAAGGGAGAGCAAGAACAGTAAAATCCTCTCAGCTGTAATTGAAGAAACCAGCCTATGCACATTAAACACAAGAAACTATAGCAGGAAATCGTTGGCTAGTAACTGAAACATATCAATTAAATTTCAAAGATACGCCATAAAACTGCGGAAAAGAACCCTCTGGTCAATATAACAGTAAGAAACGATAGGAAGCTTACGGAAAGGTAAACAGAACATTGATATAGCTATATAACCTTGTATAACACTGCTAGTTGTTAACTTTTAAATATTTGATAGTTAGCAAACTCACAGAATAGGTTAACTCTGGGAATATGTGATTATGAGAAGGCTTTATTTGATATTTATTGGTCCTACATTTCTCTCTTAATGGAAGGACCTTGATTCGCCCCATACTGGGATAACCTGCAGACTTTTTATTTTGGATGCCAGAGCTGTCTCGGGGCATCTAGGAGTCAGACCTCACTTGAGAGACACTCCATTTGTTTTGAGGGTGTGGGTGCATCCATGATTACGATCAGGTATGAGAGATGGCAGAGAGAGCGGACGTGTTTTGAGCGTGCTCCCGAGTGAAGACCCCCATACATGGATACGATCTGTACAATTAGACTATAAATGGCTGGAATTGTGAAAAGATAAGTGCCAATTCATATTGTGACTTGAAATAGACACTTATTTAGTACAAATATTGTTGTGATTGTTAAATCCGGGACTATAACACACACAAACAACATGCCGAAGGATCCAGAGCCTACTGAGACACCAGACGGGTCTAGGAAACATTTTCATAGTGCTAGTCCTAAATACACAATCTACGAAATTAAAGATCAAATCAGTAATATTGATCAGATACCTGAGAAAGATAAATCCGTACGAGAAATCTAAAAGAAGGGGGTTGCACTTGTCTGGTGAGAAATCTAAGCGAGATAAACAAGGCGTAAAAGGGGCATGAAATTCAAATAGGGTAAACAAAGCTGCAGATTATACTGAATTGGACACTCCAACAACCACTGGGTGTGTGACGAGGTCTGCTTACCGCCGTAAACTCACTACATATAAGAGGCGAGGTCTAAACATGCAACCCAAAAAACGTGCAACAAAAACTGCCAAGAAAGAATCAGAGGATGTGAGTGAGTGAGTAATGGATGCTTTACGCCATTTCGACAACTAAGGTCATATTCATGGCGAAAACGATTGTTATCAATGAAAATATGGACTTAAAGTTGTCAATAGAACAACATGATATATGTACAAGATCTTATCTTAAGGATAAAAAATATGTTAATATACTAATCATATCAGTCCATATAGACCAGCTGTTTTCAAAAATTGAATGATACAATGTTAAAAAATTCAGGTAGACCAGCTACCTGATAGAACTGTCTACGTATCTGTTCAAAATCTGGGCATTCCAAAAGGAGATGCTTGATGGTTAAAGGTTCATTACAGACAATACATTCTGGTGGGGGCTCACCCTTTAAAAGGAAAACATGTGTAAGTCTAGAATGACCGATTCGAATTCTGATAAAAACAGTTTGATCTTTTCTAGTCTTTAAAAGATGAGGTTTCACCTCTTTGATAGTTGGGAAAACAGAATGCAGTTTGTTATTGGGGAACTGGTCCCATTCGCTTTGCCATCTCTCATCGATGTATTGAACGATTCTTGGTTTAAAATCTATGTGAGGGATTGGAAAAGGAAGGACTGCGTTGTCCAATCCCTTCTTGGCCGTTTGGTCAGCTAACTCATTACCATGAATGGCTACATGACCCGGTATCCAACAGAACTGAACATCAAATCCTGAGTTGGCCAACTTTTGTAGCCAGAGAAGAATTTTCATAATGACTGTTCAGTTTTCAAATATTGCAAAGCCTGAAGACAGGACTTTGAGTCGGTAAAAATGATAGTTCTTTTCCTCTGCCTGTTGAATGGCTTTCAAAGCAATAATAATGGCAACTGCTTCAGCTGTGAAAATAGAACTGAAGTCAGGTAGACGGGCAAACTGTTTTTTACCGCAGCAAACAGACGCAGCTGCAACACGTTTCCCATCCTTTGAACCATCAGTGAAAACAGGAGAATGATGAGGAAATTTGTTTCGAACTTCATGATACCAGGACACGTAATCCAATGGTTGAGTCAGTGACTTTTTGGATTTGGTGAGGTCAAAATTGATATTAGGTGGTTTGAGTCTCCATGGAGGAATGACTGAAAAATGAGGCTGTTTCAAAACATCCTGATCCACAAAGGCATTTTCTATGTGAGGTTTCATTCGAATGCCAAAAGGTTGGATGTAGTTTGGTCTGGCAGCATAGAGATGTTCGTTTTGGGGTTGAAATATGCACTTAAAGGCAGGATTAGAAGCATTTGTTTATAACTTAATGATGAATTGAAGGGAAAGTTTTAACCTTCTATTGGTTAATGAAGATTCCCCCGCCTCAACATAGAGGCTTTGGACTGGGGATGTTCTAAAAGCACCCAATGCCAGTCGCAGCCCCTGATGATGGACGGAGTCTAGCTTCTTAATTATATGATACTGCCGACCCATAGACCTGACAGCCATAATCGAGCTTTGATCTAATCAAAGCTCTATAGAGTTGTAATAAGATTTTGCTGTCAGAACCCCAGGTGGTATTTGCCAGAACTTTGATAATATCCAGAGCCTTATTGCATTTTGTCCTTAGAGTGTTAATATGTGGAATAAAGGACAACTTTTGATCAAAAATCAAACCTAAAAACTTGGTCTGTTCTACTACTTTAATTGGATCACCGTCCATCTTCAACTCAGGGTCGGGATGGAGGGATCGCAACTGACAAAAGTGAACAGCCACTGTCTTCGATTTGGAAAATTTAAAACCATTATCTATTGACCATTTGTGGATCTTGTTTAGATTTAATTGAATTTGTCTCTCTATGATGTTCATGTTTTTGCCCTTATAGCATATGAGGAAATCATCAACATATAAACTACAGGACATGTCCTTTTGAAGACACTGTACAATACTATTGATTTTGTTGCTAGATAAGATGCTTCCCTGCTTGTCACAGATAAGATGCTTCCCTGAGGAACACCAAGTTCTTGATTGTGAATATCAGACAGAGTGGTGTCTAATCGCACCCTAAAGTGACGATTAGATAGAAAATTCCTAATAAAAATGGGTAAACGGCCACGAAATCCCATGTTATATAAATCTTTCATAATACCATATTTCCATGTCGTGTCATATGCCTTTTCCAAATCAAAAAAGACTGACACGGCATGTTGCTTTTGAATAAAGGCATCTCTGATGAAAGATTCTAATCTTATCAAATGATCGAGGGTCCTTCTTCCTCGTCTGAATCCACTCTGAAATTCTGAAATCTGATGTTGAGATTCCAGCATCCAGACGAGTCGATCATTGATCATCCCTCCATGCAGATGCAAGATGTTAATGCTATAGGCCTATAATTAGAAGGATCATCATGATCTTTACCAGGCTTTGGAATAGGAATAATGGTGGCTTCCTGCCAAGACGTTGGCAGTTGGCCACTATCCCATATCTGATTGAAAAGATTCAAAAGAATCTTGAGCACTGGTTTAGGAAGATGTTTGAGAAAGTCATAATGAATTTTATCAGGACCAACTGCTGTATTATGAGATTTATTGAGAGATTTTAAAAGTTCGTCTATGTTAAAGACTTGATTATATCCCTCAGAATTATCCAATGTAAAATTTAATGGTTTTCTTTCTTCTCTGATTTTAATTGGTTTGAATTGGAAGTGACAGTTGGCGGAAGAAGAATGATGTTGAAATGTTTCGGCCAATCTTTCGACCACCTTAACAGGAGAGGTCAAAAGATTGCCTCCATCTTGTAGGTGCTGGACTCTGGCCTGGCCCCCCCTTGCCTTTTATTTTACGGACCATAGTCCAGACCTTTTTCATGGGTGTCCGGGAGTTAACCCCCGAAACATAATCCCTCCAACACTGTCGTTTTGATTCCCATATGATTCTTCGGGCCTGAGCCCTTTTTATCTTAAATTGAGTTAAATTGTCAGCAGTTGTTCTTTGTTTAAATTTTCTCAAGGCCTTCTTTCTATCTTTAATGGCCTTTTTGCATGTGTCATTAAACCATGGATTACGGATGTGCTTAGGAACTGTTGAGGTTTTGGGGATAGTTTCTTCTGCTATAGAAAGTAACTTTGTAGAAAATTGAATAAATGAATCGTCTGCTGAGAGCCTCCCCCGACATAAAGTCTGGAAGGTCTCCCAATCGGCCCTATTGAGCCTCCATCGAGGCTCTTTTAGGCCTATATTTGGGTCGTCGATATTGACTAAGATTGGGAAATGGTCACTTCCATGGAGGTCATTTAATACTCTCCAGGAGAGGTCCAACAGCAGACAAGGGTCAGCTAATGTTAAGTCAATAGCAGAATAAGTACCATATCCCGGCTGTAAATAGGTGTTAGAGCCATCATTTAAAACACATAAATCTAGGTTATTGATAATGTCTTCAATCATCCTGCCCTTATCATTATGCCTGTCACCACCCCATAAGGGATTATGACCATTGAGATCTCCCATTATGAGGATTGGTGACGGTAATTGGTTTAAAAGATTTTCTAATTCTTGTCTATTGATGTTTGAATTTGGTGGAAGGTAGAGTGAACAAAGAGTAATGGTTTTATGTAATGTCACTCTGACTGCTATTGTTTGAAAATTGGTATTTAATGGAATAAGACTATGCATGATATCTTGTCTTATTAAAACGGATGAGCCCCCTGAGGCTCTTCCACCATCAGGGGCATATGTATTATAAATACAATAACCTTTAAAAGAGATGGTATCGTTTCTCTTTAAAAGGGTTTCTTGGAGACACAGGGCAAGAGGATTGAAGTGATTGGCGAGAATTTTTAATTCATTAAAATTGGCTCTGAAACTTCAACAATTCCATTGAAAGATAGATCTTCCTGCCATCAAGGTGGATGGACAGGAGATCGCCCGCTGATCTTATTTTGGGGGGACGAGCTGCGACTTGCAGTCGCAGCTTCTTCCATCTCTACCTCATTCAAATTTTGGAATCTGTTAGACAAAGGCAACGGATTCCTTTCTATTTTACTTTCTTTAGTAGATTGTTGATTAACAGTCGAAGCTTCAGAAGAGCCTCGACTGTTACGACTTTTTTTTCTGTTTGTCGTTGAAGTAGATGGTTTGGACTGTGAACTGGATTTAGATGATGTTGTAGCACTTGTACTGGGCTCAGTTTGTGTAACCTTTCCGGCTACCACGACCTGGATGCTTGAGGTACTACGCACTGGTTTATCCTTGTTCAACCAGGTGTAGTCTGTCTGGCATTCAACTGTCCTGAGTTTAGGTTTTACCGCGGCCGCATAGGAAGTGCTCGAGGGACTCGAATGGTCCCTTCTACCATCTTCCTTAATTCCGGGTAGCTGACATGATTTTCAGCTTTAACCTTTTGGATCGCTTTTTCTTTCACCCACACAGGACAGTCTTTGGATGTGGCCATATGGGCACCTTGACAGTTTACGCATTTAGCATCATTGATGCATTCTACGTTGTCATGTCCCTTCTGGCCACATCGGAGACAAGTCTGCTCGTTAGAGCAGGAGTCTCTGCCATGACCATACCTCTGGCATTTAAAACAGCGGAGTGGATTTGGTATAAACAAATCCACATCAACGCGGAGATAACCAACTTTAAGTTTCTTGGGAGGAGAAGGTCTCTCAAAGGTGATGATGTAGGTATTGGTCTGAACGACATTACCTTCTTTCCTAATGGAAATCCTTTTAACAAAGGAAACACCTTGAGGACGTAATTCTCTAGTGATCTCATCCTCACTAACATCTCGAAGGTCTCTACATCGGATAACTCCTTTGCTAGAGTTTAGAGATCTGTGAGGGGAGGATTTCATGCCTATACCTTCTAACATGGTGGCACGAAGCAGGTTGGTGGCATGAGCCCTCCTATCACACTCCACAAGAATTTGGCCAGATCGCAGTTTACGAATGTCCTTCACCTTGCCAGCTATTCCCTCAATGCCTTTATTTATGGCAAAAGGAGAAAGCTTTGACAAAGGATTCGCATTGTCCGAAGGTTCAAGTACAACAAACCTTGGCCAGTATTCATTTCCATTATCCACAGTCCTTTTCTCGCCTTCATTTTCAGATGAATCCAAATCTGGATGCTTACGTTTGTCGGGGGTTGTAGTGAGTGTCTCCATATGAGTATACTCGGTTTTCATCCCCCTTGCTCCCCACCCACCACGGAGTCCTACAAGGGGATGTGCAGAGCCGAGGTAACCATCGGATACACACCAGAGATACAAGGGGGATATACTCTAGCAGTCAACCAACCACTAGATTAGCCCTAGCCACTGCCTTCTAGGATACAAAGAGAAATAGTTTACAGAGATTAGTTAGAAAAGAACAACTATCCATTTGAACTTAAATAATAAAGCCACTGATGTTATGGGCAAAATCGGGCCTCTCCAACCTCCCGTCTAGATGAATTTGGAGCCAAAGTGCAGTATTGGGCAAGAGGAGGAACACTATGAACCCGCAATCTTCGAAGGCCCATAGCCTCACAGATGCCCTCATGACACCAGGATCTCCGCCTCCAAACAACACGGGTCGCAATTCACGGCAAACAAATTGCCCCATTTGTCGCCTCCTACGATCAGCAAGGGGATGCTAGGGACCTATTCTTCCCAGGAGGCTCCCGAAGGAACCCCCACCCCGGATCCCCACGGGGGAATCCGGTAATAGATCTGAATGCGAGTATACTTGTTCTAATACCATACATGCATCTATTGATGATCAATCAAATTCCTCTGGGTTAGATTCATTTGTTCTAGTGAACAATGATTATGTAAGTGATTTTTCAGTCGAACATACTAATTCAGTGAATGTTCCCGTTCTTCAAATGGTTAATTCTGGTCTTGATTACTGTCCTGGCTCATCTTATCCTAACTGTATGGACAGTTACATTGATAGTGCTAGTACTATTCATATGTGTCCTACTGCTTTAAGGTTGAATGGTAGACATACTGTTGGTGGTATCCCATCCCAGTTAAATATCTCAACATGGGATTACTATCTACAATATGAACATGACAATATCTTACGATCTCACCTCCATGAGGGAGTTCTTAATGGATTTCACATTGTAGATGATGAGGCCCCGTGGTTCCTTATAAATGTACCAATTATTCATCAGTGTGAGGCTCACGACTATATTAGTGATTTAATCCTTAAGAAATTGCTGAAGGCAAGTACATTCGAGCCGCTTTCACTCCAGACTGTATACATGCTTTAGGGGCTATCCCCAAGCCTGATAATACATTTCGTCCCATCAAGGATTGCAAACAGCCAGAAGGGTTATCCATTAATAACTATATGTTCTCTACATGTGAGTCTTTCAGTTATGCTGCTGTAGATGATGTATCTGAGTGCATTAGGCCAGGGTGTTATATGGCAACGGTGGACATTGCATCTGCCTACCGTATGGTTTCTATTCACCCTACTGACTGGATTTATCAAGGAATATCATGGCAGCTTTTGGATGGTGAGCATACATTTATTGATACTAGAATCTGGTTTGGTCTTAAATGTGCCCCATTTATCTTCACCAAAATCAGTAACTTTATTACATCTACTATGACCAGACTTGGGTTGCTCAGCCCCCTCCCAGTGCACTCGTTATTTGGGGCTGATTTTCAATTCCGTTGATATGACCATTTCTCTCCCAGATGACAAATTAAAAAAGTTATCATCTGAAATTCTCTTTTTTGAGAATAAAACAAGAGCTACTAAGCACCAGTTACAGCGTCTCTGTGGGGTGCTTTCTTACTCATCTAAAGTTATGAAAGGAGCACGCACCTTTTCAAGGAGGGTACGAGATCTTCTCAAGGGGGTACCTGAAGGTGACCCCTGTATACGGCTTACCAATGATTTCTGGGAAGACTTGTCTTGGTGGAAGGAATATTCTTCTCAGTTTAATGGTATGGAGTATATCATCAGGAAAAACTACAGACATGATCATGATACATGTTTCTATACAGATTCATCAATGTCAGGATATGGTGTGTATATGAAATCCGACTGGTTTGGTGGTTACTTTAATAGTACGTCCACTCCAGATTCCATTAATCCTTCATGTCTGGATCATCATTGGGTTAATGTGGATGTCCCACAAGAATCTAATATTAATTATCTGGAACTTATACCTGTGTTCCTGTCATTATAACAGAATGCTATGGCTTCATCCAATAAGCATGTTGTCTGTTATTCAGATAACACACAGGAGGTTTCAATGGTTAACAAAGGTATTAGTTCAAACTGTTGTGCTATGGTCCTGTTACAGGAAATGTTTTGGCTCGCAGTTCTTCATAACATTTATATTACTGCTTGACATATTCCAGGACAAGATAATATTGTTGCTGATTATATTTCAAGATTAGTATCTAAGGATGATGTTATTGATGACCATTATAATTTATGTTGCAGTAGAAGCCTTGAGACAATTAGATCAGGAAGTGTCAGCTACTGTTGGTCAAGCCTGGGCAGTCAACACCCTTAAGACCAGGAACTCCCAATGGTCAAGGTATTTCACCTTCTGTATTGACATGGGTTTAAGGGCTCTGCCAGCTGATCATACTATGGTAGCAAGGTTTCTTGTGTTCTTAAGCAGATCTTCAAAGTACTCAACTATTAACAATTATTTGTCAGCTGTAATCAGTCTACACAAGTTCTACGGTTATCACAAGGATTTCAGGGAATATTATCTTATCCAACTGATTTTAAAGAATTTAAAGAGACAATTAGGAACAACATTGTCTCAGTCTCACCCTTTCTCTAAAGATCAACTACTTGAAATGCACTCTATGTTGGGTTTATCATTACCATTGGAGATATCATTATGGTCGGCAGTGGTGTTCTCCTTCAGAACCCTTTTGAGGAAGTCTAATGTGGTTCAGACTCCTTAAAAGATTTAAATCATGTGGTATTATGTGGAGACATTGAATTTAAATCATGGGGAATGGTAGTACATGTACGTTCTACTAAGACCATTCAACACAAACAATATGTGTTTGACATTCCTGTTTACTATGTGCCTAACAAAGTCTTTTGTGCTGTGTCAGCATTGCAATATCACTTCATTAATTTTCCAGGAGGCCCAGACTTGCCCTTGTTTCTCGAACCTCTACAATGGTCTACTAATGTTTATCAAAAGAATGGGCAAGAACATTGGTATTATCGAAGGGAAAATCTGTTGTCATTCCTTAACCCTTTAAGGGCTAGGGCTATATCTGCAAGGGCCATTTTTGGTGTAATTCATGCTTTTTTGGAGACATCCCACATTCAAAGATATTTTGAAATGTCAAAATAGTAAGTGTTGATGTCATTAAGGTTGAGTTTCTGGTTCCTACAATATCATTGAATAGTAATTTGCTTGCTCCCTTAGGATTTCAAGGGAATCGAAGGAAACCACAAATTCAATGAAATTAACAGTCTCTTATATCAATATTTCATGGAAAAAATAGGAAAAATAGAAAATAGAAATAAATTATTTTGAAAACCCAACTATAATATCATTTCATCCTGATTCCAAAATAAGCTTAAATTTTATAGAATTTTCATCGCAGAAAACATTCTAAATAGAATGTTAATGGAACATTTTCAATGATAAAACCCTTTGTACCTGAATAGGAGGTTGCCATGGAAACATTGAATCAAACTTTGCCGAATGCATAGTGAAAATTAATAGCTAAAGACGTCAGCTATAATTAGCTGAAAACAGAAATAGAATAGCTTAATTAGATCCAGAGATATGAACTTTTTTTGCAATTTTCTTGATAATTGTCAAAATATTGACATATAAATACAACTGGCTGTATTTCCGTTAATAGCGGTAGTAGCACATTCCCAATTATGTTTATGAGAGAAGGGGTACATATGTGTTCTAATCACTCTTTCTTCAATATTTTTTCACCTATGTAACCCAGAAGGCCTCTTCTATGGATAACTTTTCATTTATATTTATGACCAAGATGCCATAAGGCATTCTCTAGTCCTGAAAGGGTTAAGAAGATCAGGTGCAGCTTTTCTTCGTTCCATATTAAAAGACACACAAAATCCTTCGAAATTTTGAAAGAATTCGAGAGGGCCATGCTATTTAAACAAATCATAAATTCAAACACTAGAGTAACTCAAAAAAATTCAAGTCTGATAGACTTTTTTCCTACAGTACCCGTCCTGCTACAGTCCACATCCAGCTTCAGTCCTCGCCCCTCAAGACCTGGAGCTGGATCTGCAATATCTTCATACCCTGGACTACCCAAGACAGACCAGTCTGGCCGTCTCTCATATTTGGCAGGTTTCTCTGGCAGTCTGACCTGGTTCTACCTACCACGGGCCAGTTTGACTCGACCTGCCAATTCACTTGGAGTGACCTTAGTACCTCATCCCTTAGTAAACCCAGCACCAACCGGGAATCGAACCCAAGAAACCACTTGGTCAGTGCTGGGTCCCCCTGATCTTCTACTCAGGAACCCCCATAGGGTTTAATTTAAGTGTTTTCAGTGGCCATATTTTCATAAATAATTAGCCTCATTTTCCCTGAATGGTTCAAAATTATCCTTGGTCTGAAGATTCACAGACACTCAAAGCTTGTGTTCCACACCTGATTTATGGAATCTATAGAAGTGAAAAATGCACACCTGGCACCCAAAACTTAGTCTTTTGCAACAGGTGCTCACCTGATCTCTAGCCAATCAATACTGCATGCAAAAGGTGAACAGTAGTCCAATTTTTCGTATTAATCATATTCCTATGAGGCAATTATGATCTGTTTTCAGTTGCATGTACTTCATGTTCTTTCAGTTTAATTCCACTATGTCATTTCTCATATATCTCATGGAACATCTCAATGAAAATGTATCATTATACAAATCTGTTATGGTGCACAGTTGCTTTCACTTTTTGCTATTTAAGTTTCATACACCTAAGGCTATGTTTTCTTAATTATTAAATTACTAATTAAAATTCGATTTAGGGTCTCCTTGTTTTGATATTCTGTATGAGTGAGTGAGTGAGTAATGGATGCTTTACGCCATTTCGACAACTAAGGTCATATTCATGGCGAAATCGGTTGTTATCAATGAAAAGATGGACTAAAAGTTGTCAATAGAACAACATGATATATGTACAAGATCTTATCCTAAGGATAAAAAATATGTTAATAAACTAATCATATCAGTCCATATATTCTGTATGATAAAAACTTCTGATGTCATTCCAAACCAACCTGTCAAAAGAATTATTTCAGTTGGGACGAATTCTGTCTTTGGTGATCAAATCTATGAGATGAAGGTGACGGGGCAGGCAAACAGCAGGGGATCAATACCTAGAAATCATTTTTGCTGTAACTCATCCCTTAGTGAACTACAGCACCAAATGGGAAGTGAACCCAAAGAACCACTTGGTCAGTGCTGGGTCCCCCTATCATCACCTCATAGGATCATCAGGGGCTACTTTGGGCCTATTCTCATGGGGTATTTAAAGACGATGCCCATGCATCAATCAAACAGATTGGCAGAGGAAGAACAAAAACTGATGAGCAGTGTCAATAAGGGTGCGGGAGTTCTTGCTAATAAACAACCATCCGATGCCGACATCAGTGACATCAGGGTGACGTTAGACAAAAGTGATACCGTCCAGGGGGGCAAGAACAAGATTATTGGCAAAGGCCTGCGGGAGCTCCATGCTGCAGGTTACATGGAGCCCTGGACCTTAGGCTTGGAGCCAAACCCGCCCTATGTCACAGGGGACAAGGATCTCGTCTCGATGATTGTTGAATTGCGCCGTAGGCCCCATACCTGGACCAGGTGGACCTGCACCACCACTGACCCACCCTGCCACACGGCTAAAATGGCCCCAGACTGGGGCACGGGCACCGACCCAACAGTCCGAGAAGGAAAACACTGTAAGTAGGCCCACCAAACAATACCGTAAGGTCTCTTCAGAGGCACAGGCAAGAAATCAACAGGAAGGAAACGCCCGGACATGGGACAGCAGTGCACCAGGACCCCGGACCCGAGCCGGCCATGTGGCTTCAATGGCCCCAGACACCCCAAGCAAGGAACCCACAGCAACAACAGCTAGGGGCAAAGGTGTTAAGGTTCAGCAGCAGGACCCTCGGCCCGGGCCGGTGGCGCAGCAGGACACCGGACCTTGGTCAGCGAGCAGCAGGGCCCCGGACCTGGGCCAGCGGTGCAGCAGGGCCCCGGACCTGGGCCAGTGGTGCAGCAGGGCCCCGGACATGAGCCAGGTGGTCCTGCATCCCCATCGCCAGGGTCTTTTTCATGGTGATAACCACTTGGGAACAATTCTGTCTTTGACAGGGCGGGCAAACAACAGGGGATCAAAACCTAGCAATCATTTTTGCTGTACCTCATCACTTAGTGAACCAAGCACTAACCGGGAATTGAACCCAAAGAACCACTTGGTCAGTGCTGGGTCCCCCTTATTGGAAAACCTGGAGACAGTGTGAGTGAGTAATGGATACTTAATGCCCTTTTGACAACTAAGGACATATTCACGGCGAAAACAGGTCGGAACAAATTCGGGCTTTGGTGATTGTATCTATGAGATATAGGTGACAGTGTGGGTAAACCGACTAGAAATATCCTTGAAGATAGGTATGAGAGGAGAAGGGACAATAATTATTAATAGAAGCAACAACTCAAGAAGCAAACACAGAGTCTCCATTTACTAATAAGGAACTTTTTAAAGCTCTAGGAGGGTTAAGGGACACAGCAAGAGAGAATGATTCTGTTCCATACAGCTTTTTCGTTCATGCTCCTCAGGATTTTCATGTTGTTTTGTTACATGTATATAAAAGTTCTCTTGATGAAGGCAGACTGCCAAATACTTGGAAAGAAACCAACCTTATCCCAATTCCTAAGCCCATTCTCTCCTCGAATGTATTTCTAAACTTGGTTCTAGAAAGTAAGTGAGTGACTGCATGAGTAATGGTTGCTTTATGCCCTACGAACAACTTAGGCCATATTCACAGCAAAAACTGATTGGGACAAATTCGACTTTGGTGATCGTATCTATGAGATGAAGGTGACAGGGCGGGCAAACAGCAGGGGATCAAAACCTGGAAATCATTTTTGCAGTACCTCATCCCTTAGTGAACCACAGCAGCTACCGGGAATTGAACCCAAAGAACCACTTGGTCAGTGCTGGATCCCCTATCATCGCCTTATAAGATCAGCAGGGGCGACTGGGGGCCTATTCTTACCCAAAGAGTGAGTGAGTGTTGGGTGTTTTATGCCATACTGACAGCCAGGGTAATTTTCACATCGAAAACCAGGTGGGACAAATATGTCTTGGGTGATCGCATCTATGAGTGAGTGAGTAATGGATAATTTACGCCATTTCGACAACCAAGGTCATATTCATGGCGAAAACGGTTGTTATCAATGAAAAGATAGACGAAAAGTTGTCAATAGAACAACATGATATATGTACAAGATCTTATCCTAAGGATAAAAAATGTTAATATACTAATCATATCAGTCCATACAGACCAGCCTTTTTCAAAAATTGGATGATACGATCAGACTGTAGTGTTAAAAAGTTCAGGTAGACCAGCTACCTGATAGAACTGTCTACGCATCTGTTCAAAATCTGGGCATTCCAAAAGGAGATGTTTGATGGTTAAAGGTTCATTACAGACAATACATTCTGGTGGGGGCTCACCCTTCAGAAGGAAAACATGTGTAAGTCTAGAATGACCGATTCCAATTCTGGTAAAAACAGTTTGATCTTTTCTAGTCTTTAAAAGATGAGGTTTCACCTCTTTGATAGTTGGGAAAACAGAATGCAGTTTGTTATTGGGGAACTGGTCCCCATTTAAGAGATCTAGACCTAGCTGTATAGATTGTTACAGCAACATCATTGGTTGTATGAACATATGTAGTTCTAATCTGACTAAAACCTCAAATGACATGGAAATAAACGATTTCTTTGTTAGATGCTGTATTGGCTGCAATTCAATTCCAACATGTCGGGGGACCCAAAGTGAAGAGTTCTATGCAAAAGAATCTTGTGCAATGCTTAGAACCTCTGATACCAATTCAGAATTGTCTACATATTCAGAGTTTGAGAGGACTCAAAGCTCTCTATTGACAAAATCTTTGATCATGCAACTGAAAAAGAGTGAGTGAGTGACTAACGGATGCTTTACACTGTTTCAACAACTAAGGTCATATTCACAGTAAATTTTAAAACAGATTGGGAGTGAGTGAGTGAGTAATGGATGCTTTACACCGTTTCGATAACTAAGGTCATATTCACAGTGAAAACAGGATGAGACGAATTCTGTCTTTGGTGACTGTTTCTATGAGATGAAGGTGACAGGGTGGGCTAACAGCAGGGGATCAAAACCTGGAAATCATTTTTGCCAAAGAACCACTTGGTCAGTGCTGGGTCCCCCCTATCAGAAAAACTGGAGACAGTGAGTGAGTAATGGATGCTTAATGTCCTTTTGACAACTAAGGACATATTCACAGCAAAAACCGGTCAGGAGAAATTGTGGCTTTGGTGATCGTATCTATCAGATGAAGGTCACAGGGCAGACAAACAGCAGGGGATCAAAACCTGGAAATCATTTTTGCTGTACCTCATTCCTTAGCGAATCACAGGAACAACCGGGATCACGGTAAAATTTTGTCATATTTTAACATAACATTGGTTTTGACTCCCTTTAAACATACCTAACCTAGTGGTCAGTGTTTAAACAGCAGGTGCACCGACTCTACACCGGTGGCATCACCTGTTCCATGACAAATAGTGAAACCTAACTGTTCTCACTATTTATAATCTTAGCTGGCTTTTTTCACGCCTGATGAGATCTGAAGTCGAAACCACTATAGCTCCTCTCACTTTTGACATATTCTCAGTTATTCGGTCTCCAGCTTTGCTCATGTACCCTGTGATACTGACAATTAACCTGCTGACAATGTGAGTAATCAAATGTCTCATTGCAGGAATTTGACAAGTTTGACCTGCCATCATAAGTAAGACATACATGGAGACAACTTTGAGCCGACCAGGTGGAGGGTGAGAGTGAGTGAGTGAGTGTTGGGTGTTTTACGCCGTACCGACAGCCAGGGTCATTTTCACGGCGAAAACCAGTTGGGACGAATTCTGTCTTTGGTGATCGAATCTATGAGATGAAGGTGACAGGGCAGGCAAACAGCAGGGGATCAAAACCCAGCGATCATTTTTGCTGTACCTCATCCCTTAGTGAACCAAGCACTGACCGGGAATTGAACCCAAAAACCACTTGGTCAGTGCAGGGTCCCCCCTATCATCGCCTCTTACGATCAGCAGGGGCTACTGAGGGCCTATTCTTACCCGGACCCCCACGGGGGGGTGGAGGGTGAGAAGAGCGAAATAAGGGTGGAAGGCCTCAAGGCATTCGCCAATTCCTCCCATGTTGAGCCCTGGACCCTGGGGCTAGAGTTGAATCCAGGCTATGTCTGGAAAGACAAGAACCTGCTGCAGAAACTTGTGCAGATGGGGAGGCATCATTCAAAGAAGTGAGTGAGTGAGTGTTTGGTGTTTTGCACCGTACCGACAACCAGGGTCATTTTCACGGCGACAACCAGTTGGGACGAATTCTGTCTTTGGCGATCGAATCTATGAGATGAAGGTGACAGGGCGGGCAAACAGCAGGGGATCAAAACCTTTCATCCCATAGTGAACCACAGCACCAACCAGGAATTGAACCCAAAGAACCACTTGGTCAGTACCGGGGGCCCCTTTCGTCGCCTTATATGATCAGCAGGGGCCACTGAAGGCCTATTCTTACCCGGAACACCACGTCATATTTGGTGATAATATATTAAAGGGGAGTTAGAACTATCTATTCATTACTATCATCCTTACTGTGTTTATTATAATCACATTCTTGTGTATGTTGTAATTAAAAAGAAGTATAATGTAGTTGGATTCTTTAGCGGCAGAGACTCCTTATATGGGGGCACGTACCCACACAAAGAACACTTGTTGACAAGAGGTAAAGTTTAACCCTTTTGCGCCGCCACCCCTATTGGAGAGACTGTGCTCTAAGCATACACTGGAGAAAAATAACCTAATGGACCTGTGATGTTTTTTCCAGCTTCCAATTATGGAGCAGCCACATGGGGACCCTGGCACCCAGAGAAGAGGGGATAGAGATGTCTGTAACGCGTACCAGAGGTGGCAGAAGACCCTGAGTTTAGGGCCAACCAGTAAAACTCATAGATAAGAAAAAATAATCTAATGGACCTGTAAAGTTTTTTCCAGCTTCCATTATGGACCCTGGAGCCCGAAGAATGGGTGTTATTGAAGAAGCCAGGAGATATGACAGGTGGAGGTACGCGAAGTGAAAGTGTCAAAGTGTTTATTGCAATTGAAACCTTGTCAAAACAATTTAGAACTGTAGGAATAACATCAAACTCAAGAATTTAAACAATCTAATGCTGGTAATTGCTGAGATAAGTAGCTGTGTCAAAACAAGATTAATAGTTCAAATATATTCCAGACTATATTTAAGTATAAAGCAAACCACCAGGGTCGGACTGCACTGCCACCTAGGTTATTATGGACCACACTACACACAGTGGCTATCCCCAGCAGGTCAGTGCTACCTGAGACCCTGAGTGGACCGGACATGTACCCCTGAGGAGTAATAACATTGCTTATTTGAAAAATTTCTTTTTTCAGGGGCCGTTCTTGGTTTCCAGTTCAGACAGTAATAAACTGGGAATTGCCCAACTACTTGTCATGTTATTATGAACATTCAAAATAAACACATTTAAATATTTCTGTAAAGAGAGGGAGTGCACTCAGGGGCAACCACAGGGGTTGCGGTGAGGGGGTCGCGGAGAGGGGGTCGCGGAGAGGGGGTCGCGGAGAGGGGGTCGCGGAGAGGGGGTCGCGGAGAGGGGGTCGCGGAGAGGGGGTCGCGGAGAGGGGGTCGCGGAGAGGGGGTCGCGGAGAGGGGGTCGCGGAGAGGGGGTCGCGGAGAGGCGGAAGCTGTGGGTGGCAACTGTGCAGTGGGTGAAGCAGTGGGCCACCGTCACCAGAGTATGCCTGTGGCCTCCCCCCCAAGGACGAGAAGGGCTGCGAGGTAACTAAAATAGGTAATATTAAATCAGATATGGAAGATGTTACCCTGGGTGTTCCACAGGGTTTAATCATTGGGCCTTTTTTATTTATTGTTTATATTAATGACCTTGTTATGAGTCTTTCTGAATGTAAATCTGTTATAACTTTATGTGCTGACGACACTATTTTGTACTTATTTATCTGATAAGACTTTACAGCAGGCAGTCATATCTATGCAGTATAGTTGCAAATGTTTGGAAGAATGGTGTAATGTAAATAGGCTTGGTATAAATACATCAAAAACTAAACATATGTTACTTTCACAATATTTGACGAATGATAGTGATGGAGCTATTATTTTATATGATGAACCATTGGAGACCGTAGAGTCATATAACTATTTAGGTGTTGTAGTACATAATGCCTAAATTTCAAGGAATTTGTGGATAGTATATATAGCAAGGTAAATCGGGTCTATCAATAAGGATAGATCCAACAGTATGTAACAAGTGATATAGCGTGTACTATCTACAAGCAGACAATTCTACCACTTTTGGATTATGCAGACTTATAATAAGACAGTTCTTCGATCAGTGTTTATAATAGACTAGAGAAATTGCAGGAGAGGGTGGTGTCCTATATAGACAATGGAGAGCATAGGGATGTTAATATGGATGATCTCTATGGTTTATATAGGATTCAGCTCTGATTCTAAGATGGAGCGAATGATAAATTGGTATTGCGTCGACCTAACATTGTTTTACAGAGTAACAATTAGGTTAAATTTAAGCAAAAGGTGAAGTGAAAGTATGAGATTTATTTAAGTAGTCCAATGATACGAGGTATACCAATATGGGAAATGTTAGCAGTCAATGCACAGTGGGCAACCAGAAAGGTTAAATTCAAGAAAATGATTAAATTGATTTGTCGCTGATGATGAATGCGCATTGACCTTACATCGGCAAACCCTGGGCTATGTTTTGAAGAATCTGTAACTTATTTATTGCTCATCAATCATGTAAAATTCATCTTATATTCCTATATTATATTATTGTATTATTATTCATCTAACCTCTTGAAGATCATGTGTTCCGCGTGAAGAAGTCAATAAAATTAAAAAAAAAAAAAAAAACCGGATTCAAAGCTATACCTCAACACTTTCGTGGAGCGGACATCAAGTAAAGAAAGACATGTCTCCCGACAAATGTGCGCCAAACATGGAGGCAAATGAATACCGATAGGGTGCATGAGCAAACTATTCACGGCGAAAACAAATTGGGACGAAAATGTCTTTGGTGATCGTATTTATGAGATGAAGGTGACAGGCTGGGCAAACAGCAGGGGATCAAAACCTGGAAATCGTTTTTGCTGTACCCCCTAGTCAACTAACGAGGAATTGAATCCAAAAAGCCACTTGGTCAGCGCCGGGTCTCCCCATTCATCACATTCTGGGATCAGCAGGGGCAACTTGGGGCCTTTTCTTACCCAGAGAGTCAGTGAGTGCTGGGTGTTTTATGCCATACCGACAGCCAGGGCCATTTTTATGGCGAAAAGCAGTTGGGACTAATTCTGTCTTTGGTGATTGAATCTATGAGATGAGGGTGACAGGGCGGGGATTTAAACCCGAAAATCCTTTTTGCTATACCTCATCCCTTAGTGAACCACAGCACCAACTGGGAATTGAACCCAGAGAACCATTTGGTCAGTGCAAGGTCCCCCCTATCGTCGTCTCATACGATCAGCAGGGGCTACTGAGGGCCTATTCTTACCAGGACCCCCACGGGGTCATGTGGAAAGACGAAGAGCTCCTGAACAAACTGAAGGAAATGAGGAGGCGTCATGGGAAGGAAATATTTACCATGACGGCCATCATTTCTCCACAAAGTCGCAAAACAAAAAAAGGGCAGCCTCATGTCCCCTTGCCTTTCTCGAAAGCGGCATAGAAAAGCAGTCAGAGCCAGCAAGTGACAACTTAATCAGAAAAAGTAACATTCAAGAGAACGCTGCCGCCCAGGCGCAGATAGCGGTGGAGAACGCTATTGACAAGGATTCCAATGACCATATCGCTGCGGAAATGTTGAGCATATCACCCCTATCCATGCGGGTGCAGGGGAGGGTTTCAATAAAGATCCACTGACATGTCAAATGGTACTAAATACCACAATTTTCTTCACTAACAAATGAACATAATATTTTTAATCAAATCATGGGTAGAGTGAGTGAGTGAGTGTTGGGTGTTTCAAGCCGTACCGATAGCTAGGGTCATTTTCACGGCGAAAACCAGTTGGGACGTACTCTGTCTTTGGTGATCTCATCTATGAGATGAAGGTGACAGGGCAGGCAAACAGCAGGGGATCAAAACCCAGCAATCATTTTTGCTGTACCTCATCCTTTGGTGAGAGCGGGCACTCTACCAAAGAGCTACTGAGTGTGGTCTCCCATTTGTCGCCTCCTACGAACAGCAAGGGGCTGCTGGGGAAGTATTCTTCCCAGGAGGCTCCCGAAGGAACCCCCACCCCAGATCCCCATGGGGTGTGTGATTAGAGTAAATGATCATGTTTTGATATTACTCAAAAAGTGCATTGCAGAATGCCATATCTCGGAACTAAGGGACACAAATTGCGTCATCATAGATGTACCCATTACTACACTCCACTGGCAAAAGACTCACTGATGAAATCATGGAGTCCTGGGCTAACAAACTACTTAAGGCAATAGCTCTCAAGTGAACGCAACTATACAACTGCAAGTATCAATAACTACGTATTGACCTATATGGGTACTCTTTACTAAATCACAATTAAAATTAAGGTTGGTCAACAAGCAATAGTGAGTGAGTGAGTGTTGGGTGTTTTATGCCGTACCGACAGCCAGGGTCATTTTCACGGCGAAAACCAGTTGGGATGAATTCTGTCTTTGGTGATCGGCGGGCACGCAGCAGGGGATCAAAACCTGGCAATCATTTTTGCTGCACCTCATCCCTTAGTGAACCAAGCACTGACCGGGAATTGAACCCAAAAACCACTTGGTCAGTGCAGGGTCCCCCTAACAAGCAATATGCTTGGTCAAAAGGTCTAGCATATCACTCAGTTACCAGAAAAAGAACCACACAATCATATGAACTCCTTAAGACCACAAACTATATATAAGGTTGGTCAACAAGCAATATACATAGTCAAAAGATCTAGCATATCATGCTGATGTTAGAAGAAGGAACTACACAATTATATGAACTCATACTAGAGCATGAAATATTAGGATATTATTCCCTCCATTGATATCTCGTCGCCTGCTTATTTTATTATTATTATTATCATTGTTACTCACCTGCATATCCAATCTATATATCATAGGGGATCAGACATGCAGAGAATCACATCATCAATATTAACTCATGTTCATCACTCATGCAATCACTAGAAACTATGCTATTTTTAATACATTGGTTGACAAAGGTTGAAAATTGTATTTTAGAATGCTCAAAGTCAAATTAATAAATACATTCATATACAACAATTGCTCAAGAAGGTTGCTATTGATATCTTGGTTATATTAGAAACAAAGGTATCAGGGATGAGTAATGGATACTTTACGCCGTTTTGACAACCAAGGTCATATTCACGGCGAAAATTGTTGTTATCATCTAAAAGTTTTCAATAGAACAACAAGATATATGTACAAGTTCTTATCTTAAGGATAAAAATAGATTAATAGATTAATCATAGTCACGGAAGTACATGGCCAGGTCCACGGCAGCACACAGCCGTGAAAAGAAAGTCCTGCAGGAGGCCAAAACAACCCTCCAGAGGAAGGTATGGGCCCTCAAGAAACAAGTGCAATGTCTCCAAGCGCAGCCCCCCTCAGAGGTGCCCGTCCGCAAGGTAGACACCAGCAAGCATATTTCCCCTATCTATGGGGGTGCAGGGGAGGGTTTCAATAAAGATCCACTGACATGTCCAATGGTACTAAATACAACAGTTTTCTTCACTAACAAGTGAACATAATATTTTTATTCAAAACATGGGTAGAGTGAGTGAGTGTTGGGTGTGGAAGGCCTTAAGGCATTCGCCAATTCAGCACATGTTGAGCCCTGGACCCAGGCTACGTCTGGAAAGACAAGGACCTGCTCCAGAAACTTGTGGAGATGAGGAGGCTTCATTTGAAGGAAATTTTAAACATGACAGCCAACCATTTCTCCGCAAAATCACACAAGGGAAAAAGGGCAGCCTCACGTGCCCATTCATTTGTCAACAGCAGCATAGACGAACAATCAGAGCCAGCAAGGGCCGAACGACTGAAGCCTCATTCGCAGGTGTACCTAAACAATATCGTGGAGTGGACATCAATCAATGAGAGACAATTCTTCAATGAACGGGCACGGATCATTTCAACAGAATCAGTTAAAGACAGCCAGATTGAGGACTTGAGAAACTCTTCCTACAGGAAGCAGATATGACTGAAAATAATTCAAATTTAGGTTAATTAGATAAAATATAGCAAAATTGTGACACTATTTTGTTTTAGTGAGTGAGTAATGGATGCTTAAGGCCATTTTAACAACTAAGGTCATATTCATAATGAAAAACAAGTTGGAACAAATTTGTCTTTGGAGATCGTATCTATGAGATGAAGGTGACAGGGTAGGCAAACAGCAGGGGATCAAAACCTAGCAATCATTTTTGCTGTACCTCATCCCTTTTTGCTGTACCTCATCCCAGTCTTTGGTGATCGTATCTATGAGATGAGGGTGACAGGCAAATAGCAGGGGATCAAAACCTGGGGATCAAAACCTGGGGATTAAAACCTGGAAACATTTTTGTTGTACCTCATCCCTTGGTGAACTACAGCACCAACCAGGAATCTAACCCAAAGAACCACTTGGTCAGCGCTGGGTCCCCCCTATTGTTGCCTCATACGATCAGCAGGGGCTACTGGGAGCCTATTCTTACCCAGACACCTATGGGGTGGTCAGCAACAAGGGGCAAAGGTGTCAATGGTGAGTGAGTGAGTGAGTGAGTGAGTGAGTGAGTGTTGGGTGTTTTACTCCGTACCGACAGCCAGGGACATTTTCATGGCGAAAGCCAGTTTGGACGTACTCTGTCTTTGGTGATCAAATCTATGAGATGAAGGTGACAGGGTGGGCAAACAGTAGGGGATCAAAACCTGGAAATCATTTTAGCTGTACGTCATGCCTTAGTGAACCACAGCACCAAGGGGGAATTGAACCACAGCACCAACCGGGAATTGAACCCAAAGAACCACTTGGTCAGTGCTGCGTCCCCCCAATCGTCGCCTTCTACGGTCAGTATCACAGGGTACATGAGCAAAGCTGGAGACTGAATAACTGAAAAATATGCCAAAAGTGAAAAAAACTTGAGAAACTCCGGAAGCAGGCCTCCTACCGAGGGGGGAGAAACAGGGGAAAAGGACCCTGCCCGGACCAACGTCCCAACCCCTACCCTAGATAATGATAACCCGCTCGGTCAACTAAGGTCATATTCAAGGCGTTAAAAAGTTGGGACAAATTTGTAGTGATCGTATCTATGAGATGAAGGTGACAGGGCAGGCAAACAGCACCTCATCCCGTAGTGAACCAAGCACCAACCGGGAATCGAACCCAAAGAACCACTTGGTCAGTGCTGGGTTCCCCCTATCATCGCCTTATACGATCAGGATGGGCTACTTGTGGCCTATTCTTCCCCGAACCCCCAAAGGTTTGTTGACTGATAAGATTTCTATCCCTAAAGCTGAGGCAAATAAAACCTTAAATTTTAACTTGATAGTTAACCTATGCAACAAAATTCTGAATAAAGATAAATGAAGGGTTTCACTTTCTGTCTCAAACCGACAAAACTTAATGCTGGTGATGTGTAAAAGGAATTGGACAGTTTCCACAACAAATTACATACTATATACAGTTCTTTGAAAAAAAGAATTGAGTGAGTAATGGATGCTTTACGCCATTTCGACAACTAAGGTCATATTCACAGCTGTACCTTAACACTATCGTGGAGCGGACATCAAGCCAAGAAAGACCCTTCTTCAAAGAACGGGCATGGATCATTTCAACAGAATCGGTTAAAGACAGCCAAATTGAGGACTTGTTGAGAAACTCTTCCTACAGGAAGCAGGCTGCCTACCGAGGGGGGAGAACAGGGGATAAGAACCCCGCCGGGGCCAACGTCCCAACCCCAAGCCTAAATACTAATAACAACCTGCTTGTTTGGGACTAAATCTGTCCCCTACACTGAGATTCATAAATACACCTGATAACCCTAAATTTAGGTTAATTAGATGAAATATAGCAATTGTGACACTATTTTGTTTTAGTGAGTGAGTAATGGATGCTTAACGCCATTTTGACAACTAAGGTCATATTCATAATGAAAACAATTTGGGACAAATTCGTCTTTGGTGATCGTATCTATGAGATGAAGGTGACAGGGCAGACAAACAGCAGGGAATCAAAACTTAGAGATAATTTTTGTTGTACCTCATCTCTTAGTGAACTAAAGCACCAACCGGGAATTGAACTCAAAGAACCACTTGGTCAGTGCAGGCTCCCCCCTATCATCACCTTATACAATCAGCAGGGGCTACTGGGGGCCTATTCTTCCCCGGAACCCCCAAGGGGTACACTGTGGAGGGGGGTAAGAACAAAATCATAGGCAAAGGCCTGTGAGACACCCATGTTGTTGGGTATATTGAGCCTTGGACTTTTAGGCCTGAAGCAATATAGTCTCCAAGATCATTGAAATGCGCTGCAGTCATGCTGGTGAAATCCTTGTGGCCATTGCCAACTATTTGACCCGAAAGAGTAAGATCCACCAGAATGCCGCTGCCTCAGCGAAGATTGCGGTGGAGAACTCCATTGATGAAGCTTCTGAAGATCCCATTGCCACGAAAAAGTTGAAAGACGATGTCCATGCATCAAACAGATATTGGCATGAGATGAACAAAAATTGCTCAGAAACAACCCACTGATGTTGTCATCATTGACATCAGGGCAGTGTTTGACAAAAACATGGGGGGACCAATTCCCACTGCCCCTTTTCAGGGACAGGCCCCCGTTTCAGGGACAGGCTCCCTTTTCAGGGACAGGCCCCCTCAGAGGGGCCTGTTTGCCATGTTGAAACTGACGAGCTTATCTCCCATATCCATGGGGGTACATTGGAGGGTATCATTATAGATCCACTGACGTGGTCTGAGATACTTAACAGATAGTGTTTCTATCATTCAAATATTAGTTTTTCTTGGCCTTCAAGAGGTATCCAGATTATTAGTATCAGACATCTTAAACTCCCTCAAGTGGCAATGGACCAATGGACCACTGAACGTGCCGGAAGTGACATATCCAGATGCCTAGCCACATGAGTGAGTGAGTGAGTAATGGATGCTTTACGCCATTTTGACAACTAAGGTCATATTCATGGCGAAAACAATTGTTATCAATGAAAAGATGGACTAAAAGTTGTCAATAGAACAACATGATATATGTACAAGATCTTATCCTAAGGATAAAAACATGTTAATATACTAATCATATCAGTCCATACAGACCAGCTGTTTTCAAAAATAGGATGATAGTGAGTGAGTGAGTAATGGATGCTTTACGCCATTTCGACAACTAAGGTCATATTCATGGCGAAAACGGTTGTTATCAATGAAAAGATGGACTAAAAGTTGTCAATAGAACAACATGATATATGTACAAGATCTTATCCTAAGGATAAAAAATATGTTAATATACTAATCATATCAGTCCATACAGACCAGCTGTTTTCAAAAAGTGGAGTGAGTGAGTAATGGATGCTTTACGCCATTTCGACAACTAAGGTCATATTCATGGCGAAAACGGTTGTTATCAATGAAAAGATGGACTAAAAGTTGTCAATAGAACAACATGATACATGTACAAGATCTTATCCTAAGGATAAAAACATGTTAATATACTAATCATATCAGTCCATACAGACCAGCTGTTTTCAAAAAATGGATGATACGAGTGAGTGAGTGAGTAATGGATGCTTTACGCCATTTCGACAACTAAGGTCATATTCATGGCGAAAACGGTTGTTATCAATGAAAAGATGGACTAAAAGTTGTCAATAGAACAACATGATATATGTACAAGATATTATCCTAAGGATAAAAACATGTTAATATACTAATCATATCAGTCCATACAGACCAGCTGTTTTCAAAAAATGGATGATACGATCAGACTGTACAGTGTTAAAAAGTTCAGGTAGACCAGCTACCTGATAGAACTGTCTATGTATCTGTTCAAAATCAGGGCATTCCAAAAGGAGATGCTTGATGGTTAAAGGTTGGTTACAAACAATACATTCCAGTTGGGGCTCACCCTTTAAAAGAAAAACATGTGTAAGTCTAGAATGACCAATTCTAATTCTGGTAAAAACAGATTGATCTTTTCTAGATTTAAGAACATTCGGTTTAACATCTTTGATGGTTGGGAAAATAGAATGCAGTTTGTTATTGGGGAACTGGTCCCATTCATTTTGCCATCTCTCATTGATGTATTCAACGATTCTCGGTTTAAAATCTATGTGAGGAATTGGAAAAGGAAGGACTGCTTTGTCCAATCCCTTCTTGGCCGTTTGGTCAGCTAACTCATTACCATGAATGCCTACATGACCCGGTATCCAACAGAACTGAACACCAAATCCTGAGTTGGCCAACTTTTGTAGCCAGAGAAGAATTCTCATAATGAGTGTATGTTCAGTTTTCAAAAACTGCAAAGCCTGAAGACAGGACTTTGAGTCGGTAAAAATGATAAAGTTCTTTTCCTCTGCCCGCTGAATGGCCCCCAAAGCAATAATAATGGCAACTGCTTCAGCTGTGAAAATAGAACTGAAGTCAGGTAGACGGGCAAAGTGTTTCTTACCGCAGCAGACAGACGCTGCTGAAGCACGTTTCCCATCCTTTGAACCATCAGTGAAAACAGGAGAATGATGAGGAAATTTGTTTCGAACTTCATGATACCGGGACACGTAATCCAATGGTTGAGTCACTGACTTTTTGGATTTGGTGAGGTCAAAGTTGATATTAGGTGGTTTGAGTCTCCATGGAGGAATGACTGAAAAATGAGGCTGTTACAAAATGCCTTTGTGGATCTTGATGATTTGAATGTGAGGTTTCATTCGAATGCCAAAAGGTTGGATGTAGTTTGGTCTGGCAGCATAGAGATGTTCGTTTTGGGGTTGAAATACGCACTTAAAGGCAGGATTAGAAGCATTTGTTTTTAACTTAATGATGAATTGAAGGGAAAGTTTTAATCTTCTATTGGTTAATGAAGATTCCCCCGCCTCCACATAGAGGCTTTGGACTGGCGATGTCCTAAAAGCACCCAATGCCAGCTGCAGCCCCTGATGATGGACGGAGTCTAGCTTCTTGATATATGATGCGCGTGCTGACCCATAGACCTGACAGCCATAATCAAGCTTTGATCTAATCAAAGCTCTATAAAGTTGTAATAAGATTTTGCTGTCAGAACCCCAAGTGGTGTTTGCCAGAACTTTTATGATATCCAGAGCCTTGTTACATTTTGTCCTTAGACTGTTAATATGTGGAATAAAAGACAACTTTTGATCAAAAATCAAACCTAAAAACTTGGTCTGTTCTACTACTTTGATTGGATCACCATCCATCTTCAACTCAGGGTCCAGATGGAGGGATCTCAACTGACAAAAGTGAACAGCCACTGTCTTTGCTTTGGAAAATTTAAAACCATTATCTATTGACCATTTGTGGATCTTGTTTAGATTTAATTGAATTTGCCTCTCTATAATGTTCATGTTTTTGCCCTTATAGCATATGAGGAAATCATCAACATATAAACTACAGGACATGTCTTTTTGTAGACACTGTACAATACTATTGATTTTGATGCTAAACAGGGTTACAGATAAGATGCTTCCCTGAGGAACACCAAGTTCTTGATTGTAAATATCAGACAGAGTGGTGTCTAATCGCACCCTAAAGTGACGATTAGATAGAAAATTCCTAATAAAAATGGGTAAACGGCCACGAAATCCCATATTATATAAATCTTTCATAATACCATATTTCCATGTCGTGTCACATGCCTTTTCCAAATCAAAAAAGACTGACACGACATGTTGCTTCTGAATAAAGGCATCTCTGATGAAAGATTCTAATCTTATCAAATGATCGAGGGTGCTTCTTCCTCGTCTGAATCCACTCTGAAATTCTGAAATCTGATGTTGAGATTCCAGCATCCAGACGAGTCGATCATTGATCATCCGCTCCATGGTTTTGCAGATGCAAGATGTTAATGCTATAGGCCTATAATTAGAAGGATCATTATGATCTTTACCAGGCTTTGGAATAGGAATAATGGTGGCTTCCTGCCAAGACGTTAGCAGTTGGCCACTATCCCATATCTGATTGAAAAGATTCAAAAGAATCTTGAGCACTGGTTTAGGAAGGTGTTTGAGGAAGTCATAATGAATTTTATCAGGACCAACTGCTGTATTATGAGATTTATTGAGAGATTTTAAAAGTTCGTCTATGCTAAAGGCTTGATTATATCCCTCAGAATTATCCGATGTAAAATTTAATGGTTTTCTTTCTTCTCTGATTTTAATTGGTTTGAATTGGGAGTGACAGTTGGCGGAAGAAGAATGATGTTGAAATGTTTCAGCCAATCTTTCGACCACCTCAACAGGAGAGGTCAAAAGATTGCCTCCATCTTGTAGGTGCTGGACTCTGGCCTGGCCCCCCTTGCCTTTTATCTTACGGACCATAGTCCAGACCTTTTTCATGGGTGTCCGGGAGTTAACCCCCGAAACATAATCCCTCCAACACTGTCGTTTTGATTCCCATATGATTCTTCGGGCCTGAGCCCTTTTTATCTTAAATTGAGTTAAATTGTCAGCAGTTGGTCTTTGTTTAAATGTTCTCAAGGCCTTCTTTCTATCTTTAATGGCCTTTTTGCATGTGTCATTAAACCATGGATTACGGATGTGCTTAGGAACTGTCGAGGTTTTGGGGATAGTTTCTTCTGCTATAGAAAGTAACTTTGTAGAAAATTGAATAAATGAATCGTCTGCTGACAGCCTCTCCTGACATAAAGTCTGGAAGGACTCCCAATCGGCCTTATTGAGCCTCCATCGAGGCTCTTTTAGACCTATATTAGGATCGTCAATATTGACTAAGATTGGAAAATGGTCACTTCCATGGAGGTCGTTTAATACTCTCCAGGAGAAGTCCAACAACAGACGAGGGTCAGCTAATGTTAAGTCAATAGCAGAATACGTACCATAACCCGGATGTAAATAGGTGTAAGAGCCATAATTTAAAACACATAAATCTAGGTCATTAATAATATCTTCAATCATCCTGCCCTTATCATCATATCTGTCACCACCCCATAAGGGATTATGACCAATGAAATCTCCCATTATGAGGACTGGTGAAGGCAACTGGTTAAAGAGATTTTCTAATTCCTGTGTATTATGATTTGAATTTGGTGGAAGGTAGAATGAACAAAGAGTAATGGTTTTATGTAATGTCACTCTGACTGCTATTGTTTGAAAATTGGTATTTAATGGAATAAGACTATGCATGATATCTTGTCTTATTAAAATGGATGAGCCCCCTGAGGCTCTTCCACCATCAGGGGCATATGTATTATATATGTGATATCCTTTAAAGGTGATATTGTCTTCTCTTTTTAAAAGGGTTTCCTGGAGACACAGGGCAAGAGGATTATAATGACCAACTAAAATTTTAAGTTCATTAAAATTGGCTCTAAAACCTCGACAGTTCCATTGGAAGATTGATCTTCCTGCCATCAAGGTGGATGGACAGGAGATCGTCCCCGGATCTTATTTTGGGGGGACACGCTGTGACTTGCAGCCGCAGCTTCTTCCATCTCAACTTCGTTTAAATTCTGGAATCTATTTGTCAATGGCAAATGACTCCTTTCTAGTTTACTATGCTGTTCCTGACTAGATTGACTTTGTCTGTTTTCAGCTGAAGCCCTAGAGGAGCTTCGACTGTTACGACTTTTTTTCCTATTTGATGGAGCTTCAGATGATGGAACAGATGATGGAACAGATGAATTCGAAGTTGATTTAGATGTACTAGCGCTAGATTCTGTCTGAGTGACCTTTCCGGCTACCACGACCTGGATGCCTGAGGGACCACGCACTGGTTTATCTAATTTCAACCAGGTGTAGTCTGTCTGACATTCAACTGTCCTGAGTTTCGGCTTTACCACGGCCGCATAGGAAGTGGCTCCAGGGACTCTTATGGTCCCTTCCACCATCTTCCTTGCTTCCGGGTAACTGACACGATTTTCAGTTTTTACCTTTTGGATCGATTTTTCTTTGATCCACACAGGACAGTCTTTCGACGTGGCCATGTGGGCACCTTGACAATTGATGCATTTCGCATCGTTGACACATTCCACATTGTCATGTCCTTTTGACCACATCGGAGACAAGTCTGCTCGTTAGAGCAGGAGTCTCTGCCATGACCATACCTCTGACACTTAAAACAGCGGAGTGGATTTGGTATGAACAAATCCACATCAACGTGGAGATAACCAACTTTAAGTTTCTTGGGAGGAGAAGGTCTGTCAAAAGTGAGGATATAGGTGTTTGTCGGAATGACATTACCTTCTTTCCTAATAGATATCCTTTTGACAAAGGAAACACCTTGAGGATGCAGTTCTCTAGTGATTACATCCTCACCAACATCTCGAAGTTCTCTACATCGGATTACTCCTTTGCTTGAATTCAAAGATCTGTGAGGAGAGGCTTTCATGCCAACACCAGCAAGCGTAGTGGCACGCTGCAGGTTGGTGGCATGGGCCTTCTTATCACACTCCACAAGAATTTGGCCAGATCGTAGTTTACGAATATCCTTCACCTTGCCAGCTATTCCTTCAATGCCTTTATTTATGGCAAAAGGAGATAGCTTGGACAAAGGATTCGTATTGTCGGAAGGATTCGTATTGTCGGAAGGATTCGTATTGTCGGAAGGCTCAAGAATCAAAAACCTAGGCCAGTATTCATTTTCATTTTCAGTATTCTGTAAATGTTCCGGGTCTTCATCATCAGTTAACGGACGTTTGTTGGGGTTGTTTTTGTTATGTGCCATATGAGTACACAGGTTGTTCATCCCCCTTGCTCCCCACCCACCTCGGAGTCCTACAAGGGGATGTGCAGAGCTGCGGAAACTGTCAGATACACACCAGAGATACAAGAGGGATATACTCTAATAGTCAACCAACTACTAGATTAGCCCTAGCCACTGCCTTCTAGGATATAAAAGTAAATAGATTGTTTGAAATTGTTAGAGAAGAACAACTATCCAATTAAGTTTGAAAAGCCACTGATATTATGGGCAAAATAAAAAGACAGCCACCGATGTTATTGGCAAAATAAAGAGAAAGCCAAAGGCCACTGAAGTTATTGGCAAATTAAAGCCACTGATGTTATGGGCAATATGAAAGGAAAGCCACTGATGTTATGGGCAATATTAACTTTCTGTAACTTTAAGTATCCTAGGGCTCAGCATGACCAGCCGATTGATTGGATCGGGCCTCTCCAACCTCCAGTCTAGATGAATTTGGAGCCAAAGTGCAGTATTGGGCAAGAGGAGGAACACTATGAATCCGCAATCTTCGAAGCCCCATAGCCTCGCAGATGCCCTCATGACACCAGGATCTCCGCCTCCAAACAACACGGGTCGCAATTCACGGCAAACAAATTGCCCCATTTGTCGCCTCCTACGATCAGCAAGGGGATGCTAGGGACCTATTCTTCCCAGGAGGCTCCTGAAGGAACCCCCACCCCGGATCCCCATGGGGGCCATATTAAGAATATGACACACTTGATAATATGAACCCTGATATCATTTGATAATTTCAATACACAGCTGAGGTTGCCATTCCTCTCACAAAACCTAGATAATTCCGAAAAAAGCACTGGTACCGTTCACCTGAAGTAAGGAGATGCAATAGACTGAATGGAGATTCAGATTCGTGCTTACCATCACCTTGCACTGACATGCCCAGTATACCAGAAGGAGCAAGCAAGAGTCTAACCACTGAACTAAAAACACCATCTGGTCCACGGTTGTATGGGGCCAATATCGTCAAACAGGGTACACAGGACATGGCCCACTACCACCCTTCAAAATACCCCCAAGAAAGACAAAACACCCACCAGAAAAAAAAGGGAAGAAGGCAGGGAAGAAAAGAGAGGCCGGTGAGTGATGAGATGAACTGATGAGGTGAGGGACAAATTAGACAGTAATGTACATGAATACTTGGCCATGCATAATAGGGAGGATGTGATCAACCTGATTGAAGTTTACATTTTAGCTTACAGATGGATAGTAGAATATATCAAAAAGTGGTTTATACAAATTTGCACAATTATATGACGCTTTAGTTTTTCAAACCTATTATCAAAATAATTCAAAGTCTAAGAAAAATGTATTATATAGAGGAGCTATTGAATCATTTAATGTTAACAAATTGTTACTACTTTTATGTTCTATTTCACTGCAACTGAATTTGTATGCTTTTATTGACATGGGTTATTCCTGTGTAACTCAGGTATCTAATGGAAACTAATGAATCTCGGCACAAAGAGCAGCTTTGCCTGGTTTTGATGTTGTCTGGCCAAGTTCGAGAGCAGAGCTATCGTTCCCAAGCCCTGCCGTACCCAGGAGATATCTGCAGACATGTGTATGGAAGGGGCGGGTGCCACAAACGGTACCTATTTTTAAAGCTCCACCTCCACCAAACACCACATCACCAGGCTGGAGGCAATCAACTGCCTGGTGGCTGCCAAAACATTTGTCAAGATGGGAGGACGTGGGTGGCAAAATAGTTGTCACCTGTGACTCCGAGGTGGGTGAGGAGCAAGGGGGATGAACACCCTTTGTACTTATAGGGCACATAACAAAAACAACCCCAACAAACGTCCGTTTACTGAAGATGAAGACCCGCAACATGTACAGAATACTGAAAATGAAAATGAATACTGGCCTAGGTTTTTTATTCTTGAGCCTTCCGACAATATGAATCCTCAGCCATAAATAAAGGCATTGAAGTAATAGCTGGCAAGGTGAAGGAAATTCATAAACTACGATCTGGCCAAATTCTTGTGGAGTGTGATAAGAAGGCCCATGCCACCAACCTGCAGCATGCCACTACGCTGGCTGGTGTTGGCATGAAAGCCTCTCCTCACAGATCTCTGAATTCAAGCAATGGAGTAATCCGATGTAGAGAACTTCGAGATGTTGGTGAGGATGAAATCACTAGAGAAGTGCGTCCTCAAGGTGTTTCCTTTGTCAAAAGGATATAAATTAGGAAAAAAGGTAATGTCATTCTGACAAACACCTATATCCTCACTTTTGACAGACCATCTCCTCCCAAGAAACTTAAAGTTGGTTATCTCCACATTGATGTGCATTTGTTCATACCAAATCCACTCCGCTGTTTTAAGTGCCAGAGGTATGGTCATGGCAGAGACTCCTGCTCTAACAAGCAGACCTGTCTCTGATGTGGTCAAAAGGGACACTACAATATGGAATGTGTCAACAATGCTAAATGCATCAATTGTCAAGGTGCCCACATGGCCACGTCGAAAGACTGTCCTGTGTGGATCAATGAAAAATCGATCCAAAAGATAAAAACTGAAAATCGTGTCAGTTACCTGGAAGCAAGGAAGATGGTGGAAGGGACCATAAGAATCCAGAGAACCACTTCCTATGCGGCCGCGGTTAAACGTAATCTCAGGACAGTTGAATGTCAGACAGACTACACCTGGTTGAAATTAGATAAATCAGTGCGTGGTCCCTCAGGCATCCAGGTTGTGGTAGCTGGAAAGGTTACTCAGACAGAACCTAATGCAAGTACATCAAAATCAACTTCGAATTCATCTTTTCCATCATCAGAAGCTCCATCAAATAGAAAAAAGAGTTGTAACAGTCAAAGCTCTTCTAGGAGTGAGTGAGTAATGGATGCTTTACGCTGTATCAACAACTAAGGTCATATTCACAGGGAAAACAGATTGGGATGAATTCTGTTTTTGGTGATTGTATCTATGAGATGAAGGTGACAGGGCAGGCAAACAGCAGGGGATCAAAACCTGGAAATCATTTTCGCTGTACCTCATCCTAAGTGAACTGAGCAACAACCAGGAATTGAGCCCAAAGAACCACTTGGTCAGTGCTGGGTTCCCCATATGATCGCCTTATAAGGGCTACTGGGGGCCGATTCGTCCCTGGAACCCCCATGGGGTACCTGTGGGATGTAGGGCAGTTTGGGACAAATTGGTTTAAACACGCTTTGGTGAGTATCTTTAGAAATAATAGTAAGTTAATGGTGTTGCTGCCATCGAGTGTTTCTCATCTTGTGGGAATATCTACCATCGAGTGTTTCTCATCCAGTGGGGAATATCTACCCACAGTTCAATTTGTTATGTGACCAAGCAGCCACCACCTGTTACAGCAGGGCTTCACCCTGTTACATTACTACAATTGTTGTTTCATTATGATTTATTTGGCCAATTATTGCCTTTAGTTTTGATAAAGGGCGGTCGCTTTGATGCTGTCAACAAGCATATTCAAGTGTTTCACTTATTCGTAATGTAACTGATCAAATTATATATTGTATTAATTTATAACCCTTGTATTTAATGTATTGCAGTTTATGCATTGTAGTTTTCCTATCATAATGAGGAAGGTGCCATGAAATCAGTGAGGCGGAAAGGGAGGAAGTGTCAGTCATTGAAACGGAAAAGGACGATGTATCAGAGGTTTCTCATGATCCTAAACAGGAACTTTGAGAGACTACAATGCCTGAAATCAAATCCAAAGGGATTTTTGCGGATTTATTGAAAAGAAAATCACCAAGGGGAAGGGTGTTGATAAACTTTCCTCAAATGTGAGTCCAGCTGCAGCGTGAGTGTTGAAAAAGTCACTGAATGATTGTGCTTACACGTCTGATATGGAAAAGTTAGCCAAAACTTATCAGAGGGTAGAAAATGTTCCAAACATGAAAGTACCTAAATTAGATATGGAGTTGTTTCAGTTGGTAGATCAGAGGTACTGTAATATGGATCCAAGTATCAAAGCTATTCAAAAAGCATTCATGGAAGCTTTGGGAGCTTTTCCTCCAGCTTTAGAGCTTCTTGAAAATAAGAGGTGATCAGGATAGAGAGTTAGATTCTATCGGTCAGAATCTGTTGGATGGGGTTCATTTGCTTTCCTTTGCGCAAACAGTTTGTCTAACAGGGGTAGAGAGATCCTTAAACCTTGTATAGCACCTGCACATGTTAAAGTTCTCACTAAGGGTCATGAAACAACACCTGAGTGGTTGTTTGGAGGTGACTTGTTGAACACAATCAAAAAAGGTAGAAGCCTCAAAATGGATCAGGGGAAAAGTGGTTTAAAGGAAACCTGAACAGGAGAAAAACAGGTTTGAAAATCTTAAAAGGTTAAGAATGCAACAACCTTATGCACAAGGTACTCCATTTTGAGGGGTTATAACCCATACCAGCAGGTTAGGTTCACATTTCAATGTTCCAGCAACAACAGTTTGCTCCTCAATCGGGGTTTCAATGCAGCAGGGGCCACTTCAGTATGGTTAGTTCAAGCAACAACAGAATCAGACCCAACAGGGGTTCCCAGTGAAAGCTAACAATTACCAGAAGTAGATGAGGTGAGTGCATTTACTGGTGGTAATATATCTCATTATGTGGGTGCTTGGAAACAGGTTACTCATGATAAATGGGTTATAGAAGCAGTAAAAGGATATCAAATACCTTTTTGGACTACACCAATTCAGAAAAAAGAACAATTTTCCTTGTAAACTATAAACTGTCGAAAATTGAACAAGAAGCAGCTTCAAAAAAGATTTCGAAATTATTAGATAAATGTTTTTTTTTAAATAGCAGAGAAACATCCTCATCAAGTAATTTCTAATATTTTTCTTTGACCAAGAAAGGATGGTTCATTTAGAATGATTTTGGATCTGACAAAGGTAAATGAGTGCATGCAATATGAACATTTTAAAATGTGTTCATTAGAACAAGCCGAAGTGAGTGAGTAAGTAATGGATGCTTTATGCCATTTTGACAACTAAGGTCATATTCATGGCGAAAACGGTACAACGGGCCAAAGAGATGACGAGACAAGGAGCTTGGATGGGATCAATTGATCTTCAACCAACATTATTACTCAGTCTTGATTAATGAAAATGATAGGAAATTCTTGAGATTTAGATAGAAAAGTGTTCTTTAGATATCAGTTTCAAGCATTACCTAATGGTCTTGCAGGTGCACCTAGACTGTTAACAAAAATCTTAAATCCTGTTTTTGTGATCACAATCTCAACAATCCCAATTGACTGCAGCTCCCATGAGATCAACTCGTGTACGCAAAATGCCTCAATCAACAGCAGATAACCAACTCATGATAGCAGATCTATCTGACATCAGAAATCCGGAAGGTATCATTTCCAAGAAAATGACTCTCAAAGTCATGAACTTGGAAGACTTTATCAGCAATGAGGAGGGAGAAAGACACAGGACACACGCTGTATTCTCGGACGAGGTTTCGTGTGTTAGGGCCTGGATTTTCCAGAAACCTAAATTCAGCGTTGGGTGAACCGTAAAGCTAAGAAACTTTTCTTATAGGGATGACTGGATCCTCATCCATTCGAAGAGCCTAGTCCACAAATAATTATTCATGTTTTAAAATATTACCATATTTATTACTTTCCAATCAAACATTCATTTTGTATAATTCTCAATTTATTGATTATTTCTTTTAAAAATACTGTTAAAGTCATGTCAGAGTACCCACTTAAAACCATTCTTTTTCCAAATTAAGTGTACAATCAACTGGAAATTGTCCTTAACATAACTTTTCCATCGAGACGATTCTTTTTCTAAAATTCCAATTTCAATGAACCAATGCAAGGATTACATAATTATGAAAATTTGGAAACTAGTGAATTGTTTTATATAACCATATTCTTTAGAATTAACCTTTCAGAATCTTCAACATCAACAATTTTCTATTGAAGTCTTTTTTTTTAAATAAAATTTTAAAATTTACATATATTATTTCAGGTCCACTTGATCCACACCTTGACCACCAAAGGGAATCCACGGCAAACTAAGGAATTCGAGTTGAAAGACTCGACCGTCGACAAGTTCCACTTGGCGTTATGGGGAGATACCATCAAGACAGATATAGCGGTCAACCAAAACGTAACACTGAAGGACGTTGTGGTAAGCTACAATGGTTAGCACAAGGAAAAATCACAGCCAATGTGAACTACACTGATGAATTGGAGGTATGCTTTATTTTAAATATATTTACATATATTTCATTTCACAATATTTTTATCACCTATTTCCTACTAGCTGCATAAGAAAGATGTCCGTTGTTTAAGGGAACCACCATATACCTGTATAATTTGGCCATGTCATATTTGTTCTAAATACGACCAGTGAGTGAGTGAGTGTTGGGTGTTTTTCGCCGTACCGACAGCCAGGGTCATTTTCACGATGAAAACCAGTTGGGACGAATTCTGTCTTTGGTGATCGAATCTATGAGATGAAGGTGACAGGGCGGGCAAACAACAGGGGATAAAAACCCAGCGATCATTTTTGCTGTACCTCATCCCTTAGTGAATCAAGCACTAACCGGGAATTGAACCAAAAAACCACTTGGTCAGTACAGGGTAAATACGACCAGTCACCTCCAAGTTCTCAGTTATACCTCAGACAACACTCTACATATATTCCATTAACCATTGGCCCATACAGAAGTGGCCATTAGTAAGAGGTATCACACTATAGCTGTATACTTTGCCCGTCCCCTATTTGTTCTAGGTATACCTATAACTGTCTACTTTGGCCGTCCCCTATTTCTTCTAAGTCCTACTACTCACCTCCAGTTTTGTGACACCTCCTGGCCATCCTCTAAGTGTCCACTTTTAGACACCTTCTAGCTGCTTCCTTTTTCTTATAGATTTGACCATTGTCCTACAGATAATTTCAATAAGTCCAAATTGCCCCCTGTTTCATATATTAAACCTAAAGAACCTCGTTGTCAGTGCAGGGTCCCCCCTATTGTCGCCTTATACGGTCAACAGGGGCTACTGTGGGCCTATTCTTACCCAAAACTCCCATGGGGAGCTGAGTGAGTAATGGATGCTTTACACCATATTCGTGGCAAAAATATTGTTACCAATGAAAAGATGGACTAAAAGTTGTCAATAGAACAACATGATATATGTACAATATCTTATCCTCAGAATAAAAACATGTTAATATACCAATCATATCAGTCCATACAAATATTGGGTGATACTATCTATGCCATCCCTATGGTACTGAATGAGTCACATGGCTTCAATGGAGTGAGTGAGTGAGTGATGGATGTTCCCACAGCCGTTCCAACATCCAGTGTCATTTTCACTGGAAAAACAAGGTAGGATGAAATCCGACTTTTGAAACAGGCGTTTTGACTTGGTCAGACTCATGTGTTTGTGCCTAATGAGATGAGGGTGACAGGGCAGACGAACAGCAGGGGTTAAAAACCTGGAAACAGCAGGGGATCAAAACCTAGCAATCATTTTAGCTGTACCTCATCCCTTAGTGAACCATGACACTAACCGGGAATTAAACCCAATGGACTGCTTGGTCAGTGCCAGGTCCCCCCTATCATCACCTGATATGATCAGCAGGGGCTACTGGGGGCCTATAGTACCCCGGTACCCCCACAGGGGAAAAAAGAAGGACTTCTTTGTCCACACAACAAAAAGACACATGCCCACTAATCCTGGAGGCAGGGCTAACATACACCTACTTCCTGCAACCAGATCAGTTGCAATTTCTCAGGGTGTTCAAGCTGATGATGCTACAAGGACGAAATACCCTTGTAAATTATCCTCTTGAACTGTTGACTATGTTGATGGGGCAATACTCACTCTTGTCTGAGCGTCTGGTCCATCAAGTGCTTCTTGTTTTGTAAATACCAAAGGTCAACCTGACTCCAGTGTGCCGAGCAAATTGAGTATCTTAAAGATGAAGTCGACAGGGTGGGCAAACAGGAGGGGATCAAAACCTGGAAATCATTTTTGCTGTACATCATCCCATAGTGAACCAGGCATCAACCAGGACTTGAACCCAATGAACCATTTGATTGACGCTGGGTCCCCTCTATCGTTGCCATGATCAGCAGGGGATACTAGGGGCCTATTCTTCCTTGGAACCCCCACAGGGAAAAGGATTACACATATTAGTATTTGGCTTGGTAGAACCCGAATCAAACAGAATTATCCCTCAGGCATCCAGGTAGTGGTAGCCGGAAAGGTTACACAAACAGAACCTAGTGTCAGTACATCAAAATCAAATTCAAATTTGTCATCTGTTCTATTGTCAGATACACCATCAAATAGAAAGAATAGTCGTAGCAGTTGAAGCTTTTCTTTGCCTACAAACCAACAGTCAAGTGAAGAACCATCAAATAAAATAGATAGGAACCCTTTACCATTATCTAACAGAGATGGAAGTGGAGATGGGAAAAGCTGTGGCTGCAAGTTGCAGTGTATCCCCCTGAAAATAAGACCTGGGGATGATCTCCTGTCCATCCACATTGATGGCAGGACGATCAATCTTCCAATGGAACTGTCAAAGTTTCTGAGCCGGAAAGGTTACTCAGACAGAACCTATTGCCAGTACATCAAAAGCAACTTCAAATTCGTCTGTTACATCATCAGAAGCACCATCAAATAGAAAAAAGAGTCATAACATTCAAAGCTCTTCTAGGGCTTCGGCTGAAAACAGACAAAGTCAATCAAGTCAAGAACAGTCTAGTAAACTAGATAGGAATCCTTTGCCATTGACAAATAGATTCCAGAATTTAAACGAAGTTGAGATGGAAGAGTGAGTGAGTGAGTGTTGGTTGTTTTACGCCGTACCAACAGCCAGGGTCATATTCACAGCGAAAACCAGTTGGGACGAATTCTGTCTTTGGTGATTGAATCTATGAGATGAAGGTGACAGGGCGGGCAAACAGCAGGGGATCAAAACCCAGCGATCATTTTTGCTGTACCTCATCCCTTAGTGAACCAAGCACTGACCAGGAATTGAACCCAAAAACCACTTGGTCAGTGCAGGGTCCCCATTATCCTTGCCTCATGCGATCAGCAGGGGCTACTGAGGGCCTATTCTTACCCGGACCCCCTTGGGGCTTATGACGATGACGACGACATTCTCTCTACTACACTTAAATCCATGTCAGCTCTGACTCCTCCTCACACGTTGTCTGAGGAGCCTGTCTTTGAAAATGACTATTACGATCATGTCGAGGAGGCCGAGGAAATTGACAAGAACCAACAAGGACCTCGGGAGCAATACCACACAAGGAGCAAGAGGAAGAGGATGAAGAAGAAGAAGAAGAAGAAGAAGAGGAGGTGGAGGATGGTTATTTGCAAACACCTCTGAGGCAACGTGCCATGGATTAAGCAACAAGGGCACAGAAGGAAAGAGCAAAACAAACAGTCTCTTGAAAATGAAAAAAAAAGTTGTATTTTGAGGTTCATGACATCAAACTCTGTATGCAACAACATAATAAGTATATGAAAACGATTGCAGAGTACTCTGAATATCACCAAAATGAAGCGGGGGGCCAAAGTTCACGCTTCTAAAAAGTAATCAAGTTGCATAGGTTTCTTTTAGAAAAAATATTCTTGTAAAATTTTAAAAAGAAAGAAAATTCAGTACGAACACCCGGCCAAAATGCTATACAGTGCTTTGGGCCAAAACGAAAATTGACCTCTGAAACTTAATTTCTTTTGACTTTAATGAAACTCCGTTTAGGACTAGCATGTCAGGACCTTGCCAAACATTTCAAAAGTTCTGTCTCCCTATGTACACAGATCTTTAACTGCTGCCTTACTGCTCTGTATCAAACCATTGGTCATGTTGTAAGATGATCCCCTAAAGATCATGTACAGACAACTCATCCTGCTCGATTTAGATGTATTCCAATTTTGAGAGCCATAATAGACTGTTTGGATGTATTCATGGATACTCCAAAGAACTTAAACTTGCAGTCTCTGACATGGTCTCATTATAAGCACCACAACACTATGAAATTTCTTATCTCTGCTGCTCCAAGTTCAACAGTAACCTATATTTCACCATCATATGGTGGTTGCCTGAGTAACAAACAGATTATGGCTGATTCTGAATTTTTGGACTTCTAAGATCCACTGTTTGCCCTAATGGCTGGTAAAGGATTAAATATTGATTAATGTGGTGTTCAAAGCATTCATTTTGACAATGTGGAATCAAACGAATGTCTGTTTCTGACATAGAGAAAACCAAAAGAAGCATACATTTACGTATTTTAGTTGAACAAGTAATAAGGTTAAAGACATTAAAAATTCTGAAGAATCATATGCCAATAAGCCTTATACCCTCACTTGACAAAATCCTCAGTGTTTGTGCTGCACTCGTGGATCCCATATACCAGTCATGAGGTCTTCTCTCATAAGTATGATCGAGTGAGTGAGTGAGTAATGTATGCTTTACACCATTTCGACAACTAAGGTCATATTCATGGCGTAAACAGATTGGGATTAACTCTGTCTTTGATGATTGAATTTATGAGATGAAGGTGACAGGGCAGGCAAACAGCAGGGGATCAAAACCTGGAAATCATTTTTGCTGTACCTCATCAATATCCCTTAGTGAACCACAGCACCAACCAGAAATTAAACTAAAAGAACCACTTGGTCAGTGCTGGGTTCCCCCTATCATCACCTCATACAATCAGCAGGGGCTACTAAGGGCCTATTCTTACCTGCAATCCCAACGGGGGTTGCAGAAAGAACAAAATCCATGAAGTGACAGTACGCAAATGGTTGTTGTTCTCACGTAGCCAGGATTATGCTCAGGATGTCATGAATTTCTTCATGACTTACCTGGAGGGCTCTAGCCTTGCCCAGTATGCCAAGATTAGTAGCTTAGCATACGGGAACATAGCCGTTGAGTGAGTGTGTTGATATCAGAGTTTACTGGTTGCTTTACACCATTTTGACAACTAAGGTCATATTTACGGCGAAAACAGGTTGGGACAAATTCTGTCTTTGATGATTGTATCTATGAAATGAAGGTGACAGGGCGGGCAAACAGCAGGGGATCAAAACCTAGCATTCATTTATGCTGATCCCCATCCCTTAGTGAACCCAGCACAGACCAGCAATTGAACCCCAAAAAAACCACTTGGTTAGTGCTGGGTTCTCCCTATCAAACAATGCACATTTAATCTTCCCCACCTCCCATAAGTAGAAGCTTAATCAATATGTACTCTGACCAAGGGCTTCAACATCACCAGCATCACAGCGTATATCATTCCTACTATATTATCAGAGGCAGTATCGCTTAATAAAAAGGTATTACGGTCTAAAACAAGACCTTCTATGGCATTACAGAGACCAGTATCCAGCCATACGATTAACACTCGTGCCTTAGTTGAACATGACCTATACGAAATGGCCAATGCTATAATAAAGAACCATTTATGCCACCAAGGGCAGGATTTTCCTGCAGACGATACCAGGGAGCAGGCTTGAGGGGCCGAAGGACCTGCTGAGACCTGTATTCCCGCTACCCCTTAGCAGCGAGGGGAGTCAGTAGCTACACAGTACCGTATGGGTGAGTGAGTGATGAATGTTTTACGCTGTACCAACAGCCAGGGTAATTGTCACAGCAAAAACAGGTTGGGACCCCAACGGGGTGCCTTAAAAGGAACTCCCAACCAAGATCTGCATTCATATAGAAGAAAGGAAGTGAGTGAGTGAGTGTTAGGTGTTTTTACACCCTACCGACAGCTAAGGTCATTTTCACGGCGAAAACAAATTGGGACGAACCCCGTCTTTGGTGAACCCCCCCTTTGGTGAATGTATCTATTTTAGCCAATTTATTGGATCGGGCCTCTCTAACCTCCCGTCTAGATGAACTTGGAGCCAAAGTGCAGTATTGGGCAAGAGAAGGAACACTATGAACCCGCAATCTTCGAATGCCCATACCCTCGCAGATGCCCTCATGACACTAGGATCTCTGCCTACAAACAGCAAGGATCGCAATTCACAGCCAATGAATTGCCCTATTTGTCGCCTCCTATGATCAGCAAGGGTATGTTAGGGACCTCTTCTTCCCAGGAGGCTCCCAAAGGAACCCCCACCCCGGATCCTTTTGGGGCAGCTGATAAGTACATGGCAGGCAAGAGCCGGGCCTTCCACCACCACTACTACCTGGCCCTGCTGGCCCCACATGGCTAAAATGGCCCCAAACACAGGCACTGGCCTCACAGTAAGAGGAGAAAGAAAACATGGCAAGTAAACCAAACAATACCATAAAAGCAATACCAAAAGCAAAAGAGTGAATGGGTGAGTGTTGCGTGTTTTATGCCATACTGACAGCCAGGGTCGTTTTCACGGCAAAAACAAGTTGGGACAAATTCTGTCTTTGGTGATCAAATCTCCATGAGATGAAGATGACAGGGTGGTGATTGAATCTATTAGATGAAGGTGACAGGGCGGGCAAACAGCAGGGGACCAAAACCTGGAAATCATTTTTGCTGTACCTCATCCCTGAGTGAACCACAGCACCAAAAAAAACACTTGGTTAGTGCCGGGTCCTCCCTATTCTCTGGGAATAGAAGGAAACACTGACTATGTGTGGAAAGACCTAGTAAGGAAACAGATAGAAATGAGGTCTTTGGTGTTTGTATCCATGAGTGAAAGAGTGTAATGGCTGCTTTACGCCTTTTCGACAACTAAGATATTATTCACGACAAAAACAGGTAGGGACGAATTTGTCTTTGGTGATCTTATCCATGAGATGAAGTTGACAAGGGGGGTAAACAGGGGATCAAAAACCGGATATCATTTTTGCCGTACCTCATCCCTTAGTCAACCACAGGATCAACCCGGAATTGAACCCAAAGAACCACTTGGTCAGTGCTGGGTCCCCCCTATCGTCGCCTTGTATGAGTGAGCGAGTTATGGATGCTTTATGCTGTTTCAACAAATAAGGTCATATTCACGGTGAAAACAGGTTGAACAAATTCTGTCTTTGGTGATTGTATCTATGAGATGAAGGTGACAGGGCAGGCAAACAGCAAGGGATCATAACCTGGAAATCAGTTTTGCTGTACCCCATTCCTTAGTGAACCACGGGATCAACCAGGATTGCGGTGAAGAAGGTGATTGATGTGCCAGCAAGGGCCAAATGACTGAAGGCTCATTCGCAGGGTTACCTTAACATCGTGGAGCGGACCACAATAAATGAGAGGCAATACTTCAACAAAAGAGCGAGGGTTAATGCGACCGAACCCGTTCAAGACCAGCAAATTGAGGACTTTCGGAACTCGTCGTACAGAAAGCAGGCCGTCTACCGAGGGGGTAAGGGAAAAGGACCCCGCCAGGGCCCACGCCCAAACCCCTATCCCCGATACTGATAGACTGTAGTACACCCTGAGTCTGCCGGTAGTGAGTGAGTGATGAAGCTTTAAAGCCGTGTCAACAACAGAGGTCATATTCACGGCGAAAACAGGTATGGAAAGACTAAAATATTTCGGTGTACTGTGAGAATATGGTTTCCTAAATGTAATTACGTTGACAGTCATAAAACAGTGTATAGAGGTGAAAAAACTGGAATAAACTAGAATTTGTCATAAAGGCCTGATGATTTTAGGAAGCCAAGAATTTTGTCTGGCAAAACCTTCTTGATGAGGTCTGATATTTCAGCAACCTGGTAAAACTGTTGCCTAATGTCATGAAAATCAACACATTCTAATAGTAAATGCTTAACAGTTAGAGTACAGTCACAGACGACACATTCTGGATGGGGCTCACCTTTGAGAAGACAACCATGGGTTAGTGAGTGAGTGTTGGGTGTTTTGCGCCATACCGACAGCCAGGGTCATATTCATGGTGAAAACCAGTTGGGACGAATTCTGTCTTTGGTGATTGAATCTATGAGATGAAGGTGACAGGGTGGGCAAACAGCAGGGGATCAAAACCCAGCAATCATTTTTGCTGTACCTCATCCCTTAGTGAACAAAGCACTGACCGGGAATTGAACCCAAAAACCACTTGGTCAGTGCAGGGTCCCCCCTATCATCGCCTCTTACGATCAGCAGGGGCTACTGAGAGTCCGCCAGTATCACGGGAAGCAAGATCGGGCTGTGTGCATGGACTACGATACTGAACACTTATTCGACACAGAGTTCCATTCAGGTAAAAGTGCCAACATCGAGAGAACTCCATTAACCAGAGTCAGTGTATGTTGCAGGGCTTTTCTGACAGGCTGCTCCCCGCCGATGTGAGGAGTACGTGGAGGCAGTTCCGGACCGACACCATCCAGGGGGGCAAAAACTGAATAATAGGGGAAGGGCTCCTGGGGCTCCATGCTACAGGGTACATGGAGCCCTGGATCCTAGGCTTGGAGCCAAACCCTCCCTATGTTACAGGCGACAAAGATCTCGTCGTGATGATTGTTGAAATGCGTCATAGGCAGGCCAGCAAGATCCTTGTCGCCACTTCTTAACAAGAAAAGTGAGTGAGTGAGTGAATGTTGGGTGTTTTACGCCGTACCGACAGCTAAGGTCATGTTCAAGGCGAAAACCAGTTGGGACGAATTCTGTCTTTGGTGATCAAATCTATGAGATGAAGGTGATAGGGCAGGCAAACAGCAGGGAATCAAAACCCAGCAATCATTTTTGCTGTACCTTATCCTTTAGTGAACCAAGCACTGACCGGGAATTGAACCCAAAAAACCATTTGGTCAGTGCAGGGTCCCCCCTATTGTCACCTCGTACGATCAGCAGGGGCTACCAAGGGCCTATTCTTACCCGGACCCCCACGGGGCCTGGAAAGACAAGGACCTCCTGCAAAAAGTGGTTCAGATGAGGAGGCGTCACTCAAAAGAACTTTTGAGTATGACAGCCGACCACTTTACCTAGAAAGCTCAGAGGGATAAAAGGGCAGCTCATGTGCCCTGTTATTTGTGAACACAAGTATAGAGTGAGTGAGTGAGTGTTGGGAGTGAGTGAGTAATGGATGCTTTACGCCATTTCGACAACTAAGGTCATATTCATGGCGAAAACGGTTGTTATCAATGAAAAGATGGACTAAAAGTTGTCAATAGAACAACATGATATATGTACAAGATCTTATCCTAAGGATAAAAACATGTTAATATACTAATCATATCAGTCCATACAGACCAGCTGGTTTTCAAAAAATGGATGATACGATCAGACTGTACAGTGTTAAATAGTTCAGGTAGACCAGCTACCTGATAGAACTGTCTACGTATCTGTTCAAAATCTGGGCATTCCAAAAGGAGATGCTTGATGGTTAAAGGTTGATTACAAACAATACATTCCGGTGAGGGCTCACCCTTTAAAAGAAAAACATGTGTAAGTCTAGAATGACCAATTCTAATTCTGGTAAAAGCAGTTTGGTCTTTTCTAACTTTAAGAACATTCGGTTTAACATCTTTGATGGTTGGGAAAATAGAATGTAGTTTGTTATTGGGGAACTGGTCCCATTCATTTTGCCATCTCTCATTGATATATTCAACGATTCTCGGTTTAAAATCTATGTGAGGAATTGGAAAAGGAAGGACTGCTTTGTCCAATCCCTTCTTGGCCGTTTGGTCAGCTAATTCATTACCATGAATGCCTACATGACCCGGTATCCAACAAAACTGAACATCAAATCGTGAGTTGTAGCCAGAGAAGAATTCTCATAATGAGTGTATGTTCAGTTTTCAAAAACTGCAAAGCCTGAAGACAGGACTTTGAGTCAGAAAAAATGATAAAGTTCTTTTCCTCTGCCTGCTGAATGGCCTTCAAAGCAATAATAATGGCAACTGCTTCAGCTGTAAAAATAGAACTGAAGTCAGGTAGACGGGCAAAGTGTTTCTTACCGCAGCAGACAGACGCTGCTGCAGCACGTTTCCCATCCTTTGAACCATCAGTGAAAACAGGAGAATGATGAGGAAATTTGTTTTGAACTTCATGATACCGGGACACGTAATCCAATGGTTGAGTCAGTGACTTTTTGGATTTGGTGAGGTCAAAGTTGATATTAGGTGGTTTGAGTCTCCATGGAGGAATGACTGAAAAATGAGGCTGTTTCAAAACATCAAGATCCACAAAGGCATTTTCTATGTGAGGTTTCATACGAATGCCAAAAGGTTGGATGTAGTTTGGTCTGGCAGCATAGAGATGTTCGTTTTGGGGTTGAAATACGCACTTAAAGGCAGGATTAGAAGCATTGGTTTTTAACTTAATGATGAATTGAAGGGAAAGTTTTAATCTTCTATTGGTTAATGAAGATTCCCCCGCCTCAACATAGAGGCTTTGGACTGGCGATGTCCTAAAAGCACCCAATGCCAGCCGCAGCCCCTGATGATGGACAGAGTCTAGCTTCTTGATATATGATGCGCGTGCTGACCCATAGACCTGACAGCCATAATCGAGCTTTGATCTAATCAAAGCTCTATAAAGTTGTAACAAAATTTTGCTGTCAGAACCCCAAGTGGTGTTTGCCAGAACTTTAATGATATCCAGAGCCTTGTTACATTTTGTCCTTAGACTGTTAATATGCGGAATAAAGGACAACTTGTGATCAAAAACCAAACCTAAAAACTTGGTCTGTTCTACTACTTTGATTGGATCACCATCCATCTTCAACTCAGGGTCCAGATGGAGGGATCTCAACTGACAAAAGTGAACAGCCACTGTCTTTGCTTTGGAAAATTTAAAACCATTATCTATTGACCATTTGTGGATCTTGTTTAGATTTAATTGAATTTGCCTCTCTATAATGTTCATGTTTTTGCCCTTATAGCATATGAGGAAATCATCAACATATAAACTACAGGACATGTCTTTTTGAAGACACTGAACAATACTATTGATTTTGATGCTAAACAGGGTCACAGATAAGATGCTTCCCTGAGGAACACCAAGTTCTTGATTGTGAATATCAGACAGAGTGGTGTCTAATCGCACCCTAAAGTGACGATTAGATCGAAAATTCCTAATAAAAATGGGTAAACGGCCACGAAATCCCATGTTATATAAATCTTTCATAATACCATATTTCCATGTTGTGTCATATGCCTTTTCCAAATCAAAAAAGACTGACACGACATGTTGCTTCTGAATAAAGGCATCTCTGATGAAAGATTCTAATCTTATCAAATGATCGAGGGTGCTTCTTCCTCGTCTGAACCCACTCTGAAATTCTGAAATCTGATGTTGAGATTCCAGCATCCAGACGAGTCGATCATTGATCATCCGCTCCATGGTTTTGCAGATGCAAGATGTTAATGCTATAGGCCTATAATTAGAAGGATCATTATGATCTTTACCAGGCTTTGGAATAGGAATAATGGTGGCTTCCTGCCAAGACGTTGGCAGTTGGCCACTTTCCCATATCTGATTGAAAAGATTCAAAAGAATCTTGAGCACTGGTTTAGGAAGATGTTTGAGAAAGTCATAATGAATTTTATCAGGACCAACTGCTGTATTATGAGATTTATTGAGAGATTTTAAAAGTTCATCTATGCTGAAGGCTTGATTATATCCTTCAGCATTGTCCGATGTAAAATTTAATGGTTTTCTCTCCTCTCTCATTTTATGAGGTTTAAATTGGGGATGACAGTTGGCTGAAGAAGAATGATGTTGAAATGTTTCGGCCAATCTTTCGACCACCTCAACAGGAGAGGTCAAAAGATTGTCACCATCTTGTAGGTGCTTGACTCTGGCCTGGCCCCCCTTGCCTTTTATTTTACGGACCATAGTCCAGACCTTTTTCATAGGTGTCCGAGTATTAATGCCAGAAACATAATCTCTCCAACACTGCCGTTTTGACTCCCATATAATTCTTCGGGCCTGAGCCCTTTTAATCTTAAATTGAGTTAAATTGTCAGCATTTGGTCTCTGTTTGAATTTTCTCAAGGCCTTCTTTCTATCTTTAATGGCCTTTTGGCAGGCATCATTAAACCATGGATTACGAATGTGCTTAGGAACTGTCGAGGTTTTAGGGATAGTTTCTTCTGCTATTGAAAGTAATTTGGTGGAGAATTGGATAAATGAATCATCTGATGAGAGCCTCTCCCGACATAAAGTCTGGAAGGACTCCCAATCAGCCCTATTGAGCCTCCAACGGGGCTCTTTTAGGCCTATATTTGGGTCGTCAATATTGACTAAGATTGGGAAATGGTCACTTCCATGGAGGTCATTTAATACTCTCCAGGAGAGGTCCAACAGCAGACGAGGGTCAGCTAATGTTAAGTCAATAGCAGAATAAGTACCATAACCCGGATGTAAATAGGTATTAGAGCCATCATTTAAAACACATAAATCTAGATCATTAACAATATCTTCAATCATCCTGCCCTTTTCATCATACCTGTCACCATCCCATAAGGGATTATGACCATTGAGATCTCCCATTATGAGGACTGGTGACGGTAATTGGTTTAAAAGATTTTCTAATTCTTGTCTATTGATGTTTGAATTTGGTGGAAGGTAGAGTGAACAGAGAGTAATGGTTTTATGTAATGTCACTCTAACTGCTATTGTTTGAAAATTGGTATTTAATGGAATAAGACTATGCATGATATCTTGTCTTATTAAAACGGATGAGCCCCCTGAGGCTCTTCCACCATCAGGGGCGTATGTATTATAAATACAATAGCCTTTAAAAGAGATGTTATCGTTTCTCTTTAATAGGGTTTCTTGGAGACACAGGGCAAGAGGATTGAAGTGATTGGCGAGAATTTTTAATTCATTAAAATTGGCTCTGAAACCTCGACAATTCCATTGGAAGATAGATCTTCCTGCCATCAAGGTGGATGGACAGGAGATCGCCCCCTGATCTTATCTTGGGGGGACGAGCTGCGACTTGCAGGCGCAGCTTCTTCCATCTCAACTTCGTTTAAATTTTCGAATCTGTTACTCAAAGGCAACGGATTCCTATCTATTTTAGTTTCTTTGATAGATTTTTGATTGACAGTCGAAGCTTCAGAAGAGCCTCGACTGTTACGACTTTTTTTCCTGTTTGTCGTTGAACTTGATGGTTTAGACTGTGGACTGGGTTTAGATGATGTCGTAGCACTTGTACTGGGCTCAGTTTGTGTAACCTTTCTGGCTACCACGACCTGGATGCTTGAGGGACTACGCACTGGTTTATCCTTTTTCAACCAGGTGTAATCTGTCTGGCATTCAACCGTCCTGAGTTTAGGCTTAACCGCGGCCGCATAGGAAGTGGCTCCAGGGACTCGAGTGGTCCCTTCTACCATCTTCCTAGCTTCCGGGTAGCTGACATGATTTTCAGCTTTAACCTTTTGGATTGCTTTTTCTTTCACCCACACAGGACAGTCTTTGGATGTGGCCATATGGGCACCTTGACAGTTTACACATTTAGCATCATTGATGCACTCTACGTTGTCATGTCCCTTCTGGCCACATCGGAGACAAGTCTGCTCGTTAGAGCAGGAGTCTCTGCCATGACCATACCTCTGGCATTTAAAACAGCGGAGTGGATTTGGTATAAACAAATCCACATCAACGCGGAGATAACCAACTTTAAGTTTCTTGGGAGGAGAAGGTCTCTCAAAGGTGATGATGTAGGTATTGGTCTGAATGACACTACCATCTTTCCTAATGGAAATCCTTTTAACAAAGGAAACACCTTGAGGACGCAGTTCTCTTTTGATTTCATCCTCACTAACATCTTTAAGGTCTCTACATCGGATAACTCCTTTGCTAGAGTTTAGAGATCTGTGAGGGGAGGATTTCATGCCTATACCTGCTAACGTGGTGGCACGAAGCAGGTTGGTGGCATGAGCCCTCCTATCACACTCCACAAGAATTTGGCCAGATCGCAGTTTACGAATGTCCTTCACCTCGCCAGCTATTCCCTCAATGCCTTTACTTATGGCAAAAGGAGAAAGCTTTGACAAAGGATTCGCATTGTCGGAAGGTTCAAGTACAACAAACCTTGGCCAGTAATCATTACCATTATCCACAGTCCTATTCTCGCCTTCGTTTTCAGATGAATCCGAATCCGGATGCTTTCGTTTGTCGGGGGTTGTAGTGAGTGTATCCATATGAGTATACTCGGTTTTCATCCCCCTTGCTCCCCACCCACCACGGAGTCCTACAAGGGGATGTGCAGAGCCGAGGTAACCATCGGATACACACCAGAGATACAAGGGGGATATACTGTAGCAGTCAACCAACTACTACATTAGCCCTAGCCACTGCCTTCTAGGATACAAAGAGAAATAATTTACAGAGATTAGTCAGAAAAGAATAACTGTCCATTTGAGCTTAAAGAAGAAAGCCACTGATGTTATGGGCAAAATAAATTTAACTTATAGATATCCTAGGGCTTAGCATGACCAGCCGATTGATTGGATCGGGCCTCTCCAACCTCCCGTCTAGATGAATTTAGAGCCAAAGTGCAATATTGGGCAAGAGGAGGAACACTATGAACCCGCAGTCTTCGAAGGCCCATAGCCTCGCAGATGCCCTCATGACACCAGGATCTCCGCCTCCAAACAACACGGGTCGCAATTCACGGCAAACAAATTGCCCCATTTGTCGCCTCCTACGATCAGCAAGGGGATGCTAGGGACCTATTCTTCCCAGGAGGCTCCCGAAGGAACCCCCACCCCGGATCCCCACGGTCTTAAGGATTCGAGGGGTTTGAGTAGCTATACGTAGAAGGACATCTGGTGACTGTTGGAAGTACCACTGTGTTGCGGATTGGATGTGAGAACAGGTGGACTCTCAGGAGACAGCTTACCCTCCATCGGTTGGAATTATGAACCTAGGAATCTTAAATCATCATCACACTGGCCATTGTACGCTTTTATGTGATCCACGAATAAAACCTGACTTTCAGCCAAGTATTGTTTGCGTTGTGGATCTGAATGCCTATCCCGTGATCTTACCTGCCACTTGACTAGCATTTGCAGAAGAAGTGATATAAGGCTACTCGTTGAACATAATAAGAACAGTTCCCCAATTATTGATTAACCTCATACCAACAACTAGTGTTCAAAGTGTCCTATTTCTGAATTTCATAAATTTAGAAGCATTATTAGAGATCTGTCATCAAATTTGATGTTTTTTTCCCCAGTCAGTACAGACCGCGGCCCGCCTCCCGGTCCCCGCCCGCCGCGTGCCCCGGGAGCGCCGCTGCTGCCTCCCGGCCTGAGGACCTTGAGGTAAACATGCAATTTTTTTTTTTTTTTAAATAAAAAATCTGCCATGGTTAATAAATTCTGCAATATCTCAGCTACATTATATCTGAATTTCATAATTTTTGAACCATAGATAACGGAGATTTTTTTAGCCTGAAATCCCCGTACGAAGCCATGTCTTCTGCAATGGCCGTGTCAAACCAGACACAGAATGCGGCCCAGCAGCTGATGTGGAAGATGTTCGAAGGATCCATTATCAACAACCCCACCTTTAATTTTATTTTTAATTTGAAATAATTCCAATGTTTTTGCCCTACGCCATGTTGTCAAAGAAAAAAACGCCGGTGAGTGAGGGAGTGTTGGGTGTTTTGCGCCGTACCGACAGCCAGGGCCCTTTTACGGCGAAAACCAGTTGGGACGAATTCTGTCTTTCGTGATCGAATCTATGAGATGAAGGTGACAGGGCGGGCAAAAAGCAGGGGATCAAAACCTGGAAATCAACCAACTGGTTGGAGCTACTAGGGGCCTATTCTTACCCGGACCCCCACAGGCTTTTCAGGTTAGAAGAGCCCTCCCCCCGACCAAAGAACCACTTGAATTTATTTAAATGAGGCTCTTCAGGCCCGATGCCTCTGTGTGGGAGAGGATTTACAGTCCCCCATTGAGAAGCCTGAGTGAGTGAGTGAGTGAGTGAGTAATGGATGCTTTACGCCATTTCGACAGCTAAGGTCATATGAACGGCGAAAACAGGTCGAGACAAATTGTCTTTGGTGATCGTATCTACGAGATGAAGGTGACAGGGCGGGCAAACAGCAGGGGGTCAAAACCAGGAAGTCGTTTTTGCTGTACCTCATCCCTTAGTGAACCACAGCACCAACTGGGAATTGAACCCAAAGAACCACTTGGTCAGTGTTGGGTCCCCTTATAGTGCTGGGTCCATCCTATTGCCACCTTCTACGATTAGAAGGGGCAAGTATAGAAACTAAACATCATGCTATTATGATCTAACTTATAATGGTAATGATATTTGTATTCAAAGATGTGGTTCTTTCATACTTAGTCATTCGTATGTTTTGACACAGTTACACATGTTTTGACATGCTGGTATGAGTCACTTCATGCTCTTTTAAAACATTTTTTAACCTAATAGACCTGTAATTTTTTTCAAATTTCCATTTGAAGATGAAGCCAAAGAGGAATAAAGCAGCCTACCAACGCCACTGCTACCACATACGTATACACACCACTAGAAGTATGATGTTCCAGGGAAGGAATGGGAGGAGTGAATGGTTTCCATGGTTCCCCCTTTTATGTTTGTCCTCTCGACATCTAGTGTGACCAACCATTCTAGATGCAGGGGTGATGCCAAAAATAAAAGGGTGGTAGCGTGCTGTCTGGTTGGCCATGATCTCGTCTCTAATGCTGGTCCTATCTCTAACTCATACCCTCAGTCTGCTCGTTCCCATTCTCGTACACTCGTGCATTCATTCTGAGTGAGTGAGTAATGGATGCTTTACGCCATTTCGACAACTAAGGTCATATTCATGGCAAAAACGGTTGTTATCATTCGTTCTGGGTTAATGCCCTAATTTCTTCTAAGTCCAGCTTCCCTCTTTGAATGTAGGTATTGCAAAATAAAGCGACAAAATAAGCTAAAAGATGGCACTATATTTATGGTGGATCTTCGAGCTGGAGTCTGCCCGGTGACAGTGTCAAACAGAGACCATGCAGTTGCTTGGGATGTTATGCCAGCTTCACTTCTTCCCCGCCTGTATACCTCTATTTGATCAAGTTTTACAGACATTTTGATTTCCTTTCCAGGAACTGGTCAACACTGGGGCTCTAGCTACTTGAATTGACATCATGACAAATGTTTTTTATTTTTGTATATAAAATATCAAAATGGGCATTAGTGAGTGAGTAATGGATGCTTTACGCAGTTTCGACAACTAAGGTCACATTCACGGCGAAAACAGGTTGAGACGAATTCTGTCTTTGGTGATCGTATCTATGAGATGAAGATGACAGGGTGGGCTTGTTTGTTTGTTGGGGTAGTTTAACGTCCGGCCAACCCTTATGGGTTCTTTCCAGACTGCACAAGGTAATACTTTTCAGCTTATTTTACGCCACAAGGGCGGTGACTGAATATATGATATGGTTTAGGAGAAACCCGCCACCGGGTGCGATACCCTACTCGTTGCAAAGAGTGGCAAGGGGTCTTTAGTGTGCAATGTCCCATAGAAAGGACACCACACACCCGGCCTTTGATGACCCTGTCGGGAGCACAGGGTGGCCCCTGGAACCCAGACTCTTGGATCCTTTCTTAGATTTTATCTATCAGTTGGCATTCTCGAAGGAATTGCAGGATCTTTTTACTTCCGTTGTTGTTAAACACGTCCTTCATCGATGTTCTGTTTTGGAGATGCCGCTTGCGAATATCATCCGTCTTCTTACACTTCAATATGATGTGCTCCACCGTTAGTTTGGTGTTACACTGTTGACAAATAGGAGGAACTTCACCTTTTGATAGGTGTTCATGTGTTAGCTTGGTGTGGCCTATCCGAAGACGGGCCAGTTTCACCTGTTCTGACCTTGTCAGACACTCTCTTTTGCTTTTGTCACTTTTCTCTTCTAATTTGGGTTGGACAGAGTGTAGAAGATTGTTCTGTTTGTTCCAGTCGCTTTGCCACTTAGATCGCAAATGTGTTTTGCTTAGTGGCAGTAAGTCTGTGTGTGGGATTCTAGCAACCTCAGGATCTAGGGCCAGAGCCCCTTTGGAATCTCTGGTAATGAAAAGGCAGACCAAGCAGCCAATGTGGCTAGGTAGCCAACAGAAAATCACTTCTTTGCCAACCGATTTCACGTTGGTGTGACTTTGCTGGATATCTCTGATTATGGGATTGTTAGGGTGATGTTGTAGGATACTTTGTAAACAGGACTTTGAGTCTGAGAAGATGATAAACTTTCTGTGTCCTGATACTTTGATCCAGTCTAGTGCACGCGCCAGAGCACATGCTTCAGCAGTAAAAATGCTGGCTTGGCCGTGAAGGGCACCGGTCAGGTCCCCATACTCTGTATGTACTGCATAACCCACTCTATTTCCTTCCTTGGAGCCATCAGTGAAGAAGGGGAAATGATCACTGTATTGGTCTTTCAGGGCTCCATATTCATTCCTGAAAGCAGAGGGGTTGGTTTCGTTCTTGTTATTGCATAGTTCCAGGATGACCACAGGTTTACTCTGGGACCATGGTGGGTTCTTGGGTGGTCTTATTTCTCTGATGATGTTCACAGCAGGGGATCAAAACCTGGAAATCATTTTTGCTGTGCCTCATCCCTTAGTGAACCACAGCACCATCCGGGAATTGAACCCAGAGAACCACTTGGTCAAAACAAGATTAATAGAGTGAGTGAGTGAGTGATAGAGCTTTAACGCTGTGTCGACAACAGAGGTCATATTCACGGTGAAAACAGGTATGGAAAGACTAAAATATTTCAGTGTCCTGCGAGAATATGGTTTTCCTAAATGTAATTATGTTGACGGTCAGAAAACAGTGTAAAGAGGTGGAAAAACTGGAATAAACTAGAATTTGTCATAAAGGCCTGATGATTTTAGGAAGCTAAGAATTTTGGCCAGCAAAACCTTCTTGATGAGGTTTGACATTTCAGCAACCTGGTAAAACTGTTGCCTGATGGCATGAAAATCAACACATTCTAAGAGTAAATGCTTAACAGTTAGAGTACAGTCACAGACAACACATTCTGGTTAGGGCTCGCCTTTGAGAAGATAACCATGGGTTATTCTTGAGTGTCCGATGCAGCATCTAGTAAACACCGACTGGTCATTTCTGTTTTTTATACTATTTGGTTTTGCATCTTTGATCAATGGGAATATTGCATGTAGTAGATTAATAGATGAAGAGAATGAGATGGAGGTACCCGAAAAGTACAAGATCATAGATGGAGACTCAAGTCAGGATTTCCTTAAAGATGAGCATGGATATTTATATCACATTACGGGTTCCTGGTCAACTGCACATATGTGGATCTGCATGAACAGGGCCAAGCACAAGTGCCTGACATCAATATCAGTGAGAGAAAAGGGAAACATCTATGAGCGTGACTCAAAAGCCCAAAACCCAAGATTCTGGCGGAGGAGACCCAAGAAGTTGCAACACCGACAACGCCAACACCTACGTCGCCAAAACCAGGCGACCGTAGTGTTGTACTTGAGACACCAACAATGAACTTAAGCTTGGCGCTCCTCGAGGGCCCACAAAGCCCAGAGCTATTTTGATATAAAGTCTAATTTTGAATGTAAATTGTTTGACTTTTCAGGTCAGAGTGAGTGAGAAATAGATGCTTTATGCCGTTCCGACAACAAAGGTCATATTCACAACTCTTGTCTTTGGTGATCATATCTATGAGATGAAGGTGACAGGGTGGGCAAACAGCAGGGGATCAAAACCTGAAAATCATTTTTGCTGCACCGCATCCTTAGTGAACCACAGCACCGACCGGGAATTGAACCCAAAGAACCACTTGGTCAAAACAAGATTAATACCACAAAAGCTATCATTAAATTTACAATAAACACATTCAAATCTTTCTCTACAGGGAGAAAATCGGACGAGCTACGGAGAGGTAGGAGCCGGGGCTTGGCGGGGTAACTATAATACTTACATTATTCATCCATACCTTCTATTTCAGGATATATCTTTGTTGCAGTTGTGTAATTTGCGAACAGTTTTCTGAGTTGGAAACAAATATTTTGAAATTTATTTTAAAAAATTCAGTTAATTTTTGACAAACATTTAATTCAAATGATTATGTTTTATCTAGTTCTTATTGATGGTATTTATATTTTGTTTCATTTGGATTTTTTTTTTTTTTTAAATGAGCAGCGCTCTCTTTATTTCTGATGTTGTACAGTCCGTAAAATAAGTTTTTCCGCTGTGTTTTTGATATTTAACATGGATATGGTACAGTAAGACAGTGAACAGGACAGACAAAATGGACACAACGGGACAGACAATTAACGGGACAACTATCTAGGTACATACTATTTTGACATACTATTTTGACATGCTATAATGCCTAACTATGTATTCAGAGAAAACAAGACAAACCAGGGCTTGATGTATATACGACGCTACTCTAACAACTATTTCATATAATAGCTTTACACATACATATTGGGAATTACAGTGTAGTCCGACCTAACCTTCTTCTCTTAGTTTTTCGGAAGAAACACAGTTGACATTTGTATGTTGAAGTTATTAGCACAAAACACCCAGCAACGGACAGTTGGTCCCGTTACAGGACATCTAGTATGCGCTGTCATTTTTTGAAGCTCTTGGATTTGTTGTCCTTCTTACATATATATTCTTCAGTCAGCAGGCTTTTCTTGAGCTCCAGCAGATATTGCATAATTTCCAGATTGCAGTTATAGAAGAGACGCTGCCTGTAAATAAAGAAACGGCTCTTAAGACAAGATTTACAATATCGCTGTTCGCTGACTTCTGGGAAAGACCCAGGATGAGTTCCTGTTCATTTATATTTTCTATGGTTATACCAACCACTGCTTCTAGCCATCTAAGTATGGATTTCCAGAATGGAACAACTTTTTGGCAGGTTACAAAGAAGTGCACAATTGTATCTTGCTGGTCACCACAATACAGACACTCAGGACTATCCCTTATCCTTATGTTGAAAAGATATTTATTACATATGATAATCCTATGAAAGACCTTAAACTGGAAGGATTGGAGCTTGGTCTCACGTGTTACCCGATATGGATATTTATAAGGACACCGGTCTTCAAGTTTGACGACTTATTGTTCCCCAAGATGGTGGAGGAACTCAGGAAAGAAACGCCCCAGATTCTGGCGGAGGAAACCCAGCCAGCAGAAACACCAAGAACAACGACAACGACACTAACACTAACACCGACAACACCAATGTCGCCAACAGGCGACCGTAGTGTGGTCCATGAAACCCCGACCATGGTGCTCATCGAGGGCCAACAAAGCCCAGAGTTTTTTTGACATATTAATTAAAGTCAGGTCAGGTCAGAGTGAGTGAGAAATAGATGCCTTATGCCGTTCCGACAACAAAGGTCATATTCACGGCAAAAGCAGATTGGGACAAACTCTTGTCTTTGGTGATCATATCTATGAGATGAACCACTTGGTCAGTGCAGGGTCCCCACTATTGTCGCCTCATACGATCAGCAGGGGCTACTGAGGGCCTATTCTTACCCGGACCCCACGCGGCTCGTGACACCAGGATCTCTGCCTCCAAACAACACGGGTCGCAGTTCACGGCCAACAAATCGCCCCATTTGTTGCCTCCTACAATCAGCAAGGGATGCTAGGGACCTATTCTTCTAAGGAGGCTCCCAAAGGAACCCCCACCCTGGATCCCCATGGGGGCAGGGGAGCAAGAAAAGAGGAAACACTAGGATGATTCTGACCAACAAGGCCAGAAACAAAATAGAAGAGACTAGGGATATGGCCAAGCCCAACACAGAGAAAAGAGAACCAGAAACGACCATGGACAGAATACGGATACGGAAAAACACTAAATATACTATACACGGCGTCCATAGCAAGTTAGCTAACCTAAGAATAACACTAGAAGCACAGGAGACTGACATCGCAATCCTAATTGAAACCAAAACTAAGAAACCACCAAACAAACCCGGATACACAGGGTTCCATTGATCACGGACCACGAATGCAGTAATAGGAGTTGACATAATAGCAAACCACGCAGAAGAAACCAGCCCAACTGAAAGCCCAATAGCAGATATCATCTGGATCAAACTCACCAACACAAAAACACTAACCATAATAGGAGCCTTCTATGGACTGCAAGAGAGCAACAACCTAGATGAGACACAAAGAATCTATAGTGAATTAACAACCCACATTATACAACAGAAGAACATAGGGGACATACTCATCCTTGGTGATTTCAACGCAAAACTTAAGATAGACACCAGTAAGATACGGCAAAGGGAGAGCAAGAACGGTGAAATCCTCTCAGCTGTAAGTGGAGAAACCAGCGTATGCACATTAAACACACAAGAAAATACAGCAGGAAATTGTTGGCTAGTAACTGAAACATATCAATTAAAGTTCAAAGAAACGCCATAAAAGCGCGTAAAAGAACCCTATGGTTAATATTACAGTAAGAAACGATAGGGAGCTTACGGAAAGGTAGACAGAACATTGATATAGCCATATAACCTTGTATAACACTGCTAGTTGTTAACTTTTAAATATTTGATAGTTGATAAACTCACAGAATAGGTTAACTCAAGGAATGTGTGATTATGAGAAGGCTTTATTTGTTATTTATTGGTCCTACATTTCTTACTTAATGGAAGGACCATGCTTGATTCGTCCCATACTGGGATAACCTGCAGACTTTTTATTTTGGATGCCAGAACTGTCTCGGGGCATCAAGGAGTCAGACCTCACTTGAGAGACACTCCATTTGTTTTGAGGGTGTGGGTGCATCCATGATTCCGATCAGGTATGAGAGATGGCGGAGAGAGTGGACGTGTTTTGAGTGTGCTCCCGAGTGAAGACCCCCATACATGGATACGATCTTTACAATTGGACTATAAACGGCTGGAATTGTGAAAAGATAAGTGCCAATTCATATTGTGACTTCAAATAGACACTTATTTAGTACAGATATTGTTGTGATTGTTAAATCTGGGACTATAACACACACAAACAACATGCCTAAGGACCAGAGCCTACTGAGACGCCAGACGGGTCTAGGAAACATTTTCATACTGCTAGTCCTAAATACACAAGCTACAAAATAAGATTTGACAGTCAAGATCAAATCAGTAATACTAATCAGATACCTGAGGAAGATAAAACCGTACGAGAAATCTAAAAGAAGGGGGTTGCACTTGTCTGGTGAGAAATCTAAGCGAGATAAACAAGGCGTAAAAGGGGCGGGAAATTCAAATAGGGTAAACAAAGCTGCAGATTATACTGGATTGGGCACTCCAACAACCACTGGGCGTGTGACGAGGTCTGCTTACCACCGTGAGTGAGTGAGTGTTGGGGGTTTTACGCCATGTCGGCAACAAAGGCCATATTCATGGCGAAAACATGTTTATACTGTAATTATAGTTGGTGACACAACATCAAATGAATGAATTTAGAAAGAGACAAGTATTGTAGGTTTGACTAAGTGGATATTAAAGAAAAGAGATTCATAGTAGTGTATATAATCCAGCTGATTTTAAAAAGTCAAGTATGATACTTGGAGGTATGTTTTGAAAAAGGTTTTGTAAGGTGGTTGCCTGAAAATGCCTTTGTCGCTGGAGATTAAAGTCAATACATTCTATCAACAAGTGCTTCATAGTGAGGGGTTTGTTACAAATAATGCAGTCTGGTGGTGGTTCACCTTTCAGAAGGTAGCTGTGTGTCAGTCTTGAGTGACCAATGCGACAACGCGAGTAAACAGTTTGGTCTTTTCTCTTCTGCAATTGAGGAGGTTTTACATCAGTGATGTTAGGGAAAATTGAATGTAGTTTATTTTCTAGGTATGTGTCCCATTCTGCTTGCCAGAGGGAATTGACATACTCCCTTACAAGTGGCTTGAGATAAGTGTGTGGCATTGGGCAACGTTGTACATTTCCTTTGAGTGCTTACCACCGTAAACTCACTGCATATAAGAGGCAAGGTCTAAACATGCAGCCCAAAAACCGTGCAACAAAAACTGCCGAGAAAGAATAGGAAGATGTGATTCCCATGCTCAAAAACATTCAAAGTGATATCACAAACATTAAGTCTGATGCCACAAATTCACGCGAAAAATTTGTTTGTTTAGATACAAAATTAAACCAGGTAAAAGAGGAAATTACCTTAGAGGTCTCTGACCTAAAAAGTGAAATTAATATCATAAATCTTGAAACAGAATTTTTTAAATCGAGCCAAGTCGAACAAGAAGTTAGGTTAACCGTGGCAGAACTAAAAATTGATGAACAAACCAAGAAATGGGAGAAATTCAGATATGACCATGAGAAATCACAAACCGACATTGAAAATCAGGTCTCTTGACATTGAAACAAATTTGGCAAGTGACATTGAGTCTTTGAAGTTAAACATTGAAGAAAAATTGTATGACCGAAAGTCTGAATTTGAAACAATGAAAGAGCAAATAGCTAAGCTTCAAGCCGATGCTAATGCTGAGAACCATAAGGTTAGAAATGAGCTGCTGAAAATAAATGATGATTTTGGGAAGCTCTTAAAGCAAATTGATGATTATTCCAAGCAGGCAGAAGTAACACGGCCAAAGCTACCTGATAAAGGGGTACATAGTAACCCTACTGATCAAGATATGGGCGACAATTCTAGTGGATACCCTAGTGTATCATCAGACAAAGAGAGTTCAGAGTTCAACCTGATAATTGATGGTATTCATGAGAATGTGAATGAAAACTTTAAGGATATTGTCCTTCAAATGGCCTATGATATCAATGTGTCCATAAGTCACTTGGACATTGTTCATGGCTACAGAATTGGGTACTTAAACCCTGAACGAAGATGGCCAAGGCCTGTGAAGGTTGTTTTCCGTAGTGTACAGAGCCAAAATGCAGTTTTTTGGAATAAGGCACAGCTGAGAAGATCGAATGTATTCTATGAACTATGGATAAATCCAGATGAGTGAGTGAGTGAGTAATGGATGCTTTACACCATTTCGACAACTAAGGTCATATTCATGGCGAAAACGGTTGTTATCAATGAAAAGATGGACTAAAAGTTGTCAATAGAACAACATGATATATGTACAAGATCTTATCCTAAGGATAAAAAATGTTAATATACTAATCATATCAATCCAGATGAAGGGAAAGATCTTAGAGTGAAACGTGCAAAATTGAGGCAGGCAGCAATGCTTGCAAAAAAGGCTGGGTATAATGTATTACATAGAACTGGAGAAATTTCAATCGATGGTACAACATATAACTTAGATTCCATCCCAGTTCAATTCACGTTTGAATACAGCAGAGATCCTCATCATAAGGCACAATTTGGTTTATGGAAAAGTGATTTCAAAATCAACCCAACTAGGGCAAAAATTGAGATAGCAGGGCCCTTACTTCAAAAATTAAGTTACGGTTTGGTGTTTATATCTGAAAGGTGTTTCTTAAGCAACTTTTATAAAATTAATGCAGTGTTCGTTATAACGGTTTCACAATCATCAGAGTGCAACATGCTATGACCTGCAAGGATATGTCAGCGCTTGCCGAAATCCAGAGGGTAGAGACTCCCTTAGATGCTAAACGAATAGGGGAACGTATATAATCAACTGAGGCCTGGATGAACATTCATGTAGAAAAAATGTAGGATATTCTACAGCACAAATTTTGCCAAAATAAACAACTGTATTTTAAACTGATAAATACACATCCACATATGCTAATTGAGTCATCGTTAGGCAAATTTTGGGGAGCCGTCTGTAAATTATTCAATTGTAATTGGATCAACGGCAGTGGACTGGGCAAAATGTATTAGGGGGTTTACTGCAGCGGCTCTACACTGACATGTTTTTATTTTTTTATTATTTAAATCCAATCTTATACAGGTACAAGTTCTTCCTTGGATATTATGACGGATGAAATGATATAATGATAAGCAGGCTGTAGCATTAGATTATTCAGTACAGAGCATAAATCCATTAGGCAAACTAATCTTAAAATTCACCAATTTAAGCATCACCGATATAATTTCTTCTCAATTATAAGAGAGGAGGAGTGAGTGAGTGTTGGGTGTTTTAAGCCATACCAACAGCCAGGGTCATTTTCACAGCGAAAACAAGTTGGGACTAATTCTGTCTTTGGTGATTGAATCTATGAGATAAAGGTGACAGGGCGGGCAAACAGCAGGGGATCAAAACCCAGCAATCATTTTTGCTGTACCTAATCCCTAATCATCGCCTCTTATGATCAGCAGGGGCTACTGGGGGCCTATTCTTACCCGGACCCCCATGGGTCTAAGAGAGGAGGAAACCATGTGCCTACACATTGGTGGTGCTACCGGCAGCAATATAGCATGACTATAGGAATTATCTGCGACTCTCGGGGCAAAGGAATCGGCCACAAAATTCACAAAAAATGGACTGAATGCTAATGTACTGGTGTTCAAGTTTCCTGGTGCAAAAATAGCGACCATTGAATATCATATAATTCAATACGCAAAACAGATTAATTTTGATGCTATTTATATCCTTGTTGGAACTAATGATATTACTAGGCTCGATCCCGTGAGCAACCTGTCAAAAGAATTATTTCAGTTGGGACGAATTCTGTCTTTGGTGATCAAATCTATGAGATGAAGGTGACGGGGCAGGCAAACAGCAGGGGATCAATACCTAGAAATCATTTTTGCTGTAACTCATCCCTTAGTGAACTACAGCACCAAATGGGAAGTGAACCCAAAGAACCACTTGGTCAGTGCTGGGTCCCCCTATCATCACCTCATAGGATCATCAGGGGCTACTTTGGGCCTATTCTCATGGGGTATTTAAAGACGATGCCCATGCATCAATCAAACAGATTGGCAGAGGAAGAACAAAAACTGATGAGCAGTGTCAATAAGGGTGCGGGAGTTCTTGCTAATAAACAACCATCCGATGTCGACATCAGTGACATCAGGATGACGTTGGACAAAAGTGATACTGTCCAGGGGGGCAAGAACAAAATTATTGGCAAAGGCATGCGGGAGCTCCATGCTGCAGGTTACATGGAGCCCTGGACCTTAGGCTTGGAGCCAAAGCCGCCCTATGTCACAGGGGACAAGGATCTCGTCTCGATGATTGTTGAACTGCGCTGTAGGCCCCGTACCTGGACCAGATGGTCCTGCACCACAACTGACCCGCCCTGCCACACGGCTAAAATGGCACCAGACTGGGGCACAGGCACCGAAACAATAGTCCGAGAAGGAAAACACTGTAAGTAAACCCACCAAACAATACCGTAATGTCTCTTCAGAGGCACAGGCAAGAAATCAACAGGAAGGAAACGCCCGGACATGGGCCAGCGGTGCAGCAAGCCCCCGGACATGGGCCAGCAGTGCACCAGGACCCCGGACCCGGGCCAGCAATGTGGCTTCAATGGCCCCAGACACCCCAAGCAAGGAACCCACAGCAACGACAGCTAGGGGCAAAGGTGTTAAGGTTCAGCAGCAGGACCCTCGACCCGGGCCAGTGGCGCAACAGGACACTGGACATGGGTCAGCGGAGCAGCAGGGCCCCGGACCTGGGCCAGCGGTGCAGCAGGGCCCCGGACATGAGCCAATTAAGGACATATTCATGGCGAAAACAGATCGGAACAATTTTTGGCTTTGGTGATAGTATCTATGAGAGTGGGGTGTTGGGTGTTTTACGCCGTACCGACAGCCAGGGTCATTTTCACGGCGAAAACCAGTTGGGACGATTCTGTCTTTGGTGATCGAATCTATGAGATGAAGATGACAGGGCGGGCAAGCAGCAGGAGATCAAAACCTGGCAATCATTTTTGCTGTACCTCATCCCTTAGTGAACCAAGCACTGACCGGGAATTGAACCCAAAGAACCACTTGGTCAGTGCAGGCTCCCCCCTATCATCACCTTATACGATCTGCAGGGGCTACTGGGGGCCTATTCTTCCCCGGAACCCCCACGGGGTACACTGTGGAGGGGGGTAAGAATAAAATCATAGGTGTAGGCCTGTGAGACACCCATGTTGTTGGAACCAAACCCACCCTATGTCACAGGGGACAAGGATCTCGTCTCGATGATTGTTGAACTGCGCCGTAGGCCCCATACCTGGACCAGGTGGTCCTGCACCACAACTTACCCGCCCTGCCACACGGCTAAAATGGCACCAGACTGGGGCATAGGCACCGAAACAATAGTCCGAGAAGGAAAACACTGTAAGTAAACCCACCAAACAAAACTTAGTGATCATTTTTGTTGTACCTCATCCCTCAGTGAACTAAAGCACCAACCAGGAATTGAACCCAAAGAACCACTTGGTCAGTGCAGGCTCCCCCCTATCATCACCTTATACGATCTGCAGGGGCGGGGCTACTGGGGGCCTATTCTTCCCCGGAACCCCCACGGGGTACACTGTGGAGGGGGGTAAGAATAAAATCATAGGTGTAGGCCTGTGAGACACCCATGTTGTTGGGTATATTGAGCCTTTCCTTACATCCAAGGGGACAAGGATCTAGTCTCCAAGATCATTGAAATCTGCTGCAGACACGCTGGTGAGATCCTTGTGGCCACTGCCCAATATTTGACCCAAAA